>LR991056.1:27351288-28765537 GCA_905163555.1 Notocelia uddmanniana | reverse complement strand
TGTTTGGCACGCTCTACAGCCTGAACGGCTCGATGGATTTTACCTTGAGAGGTGTCGTTAGATTCGTATTTACTGTGAGAGTGACACTGGGTCTCGTATAAAACTTACAGAACCAATGTGGGATCTCATAGCATTATACCAAGAATATGTAAAGAGTATTAAAAATGTCACATAAGCAATATAAAACATATTTACACAAATACAAGGCAAATTGTTAGATTGTTACATTATTCTCCATTTAAAATTCGTCAGCTTTTCTTACAAAACTTTGCATGCAGTTTGTTAATTAATTTAAGATTTACGATCTTCTATCATCTTGGTGCTTGATTTTACTATCTTTAATAGAACCAAAAATTAGTTTTTAAACTACTTAGTTTAAGATTTAAGCAGTTACTTCTTTGCATGTTGTTGTTGCCTGTTATTGGGTGGATACTCGGGCAATTTGTTTCACTGTCATATTTATGAATAAGTTTTAATATGTATTACACCTGTTGGCAAACCTAAATAAATAAATAAATATACATCAAAAAAATATGACGCATTTCTGGCGCCAAATTCCAAATTACACAGAAACGCAGTCGGGTTTTTTAGCTTCTTAATTAATTTGTCTTGTTACGGTTTCAATAAACTACCATAATACCATACAATAAAAAAAATGTATTTTCTATGATTTGTCACTCCAAATGTTTTCAACCATATAGGGTATCTCATAATGAACACGTTGCAGTGACACCGGAGATAGCCCAGCCAAAGACGAATCAAACCAGCCAAACATGACCTCAGTAAAAATTGCACCGTTTTCGAGACATTTCGAGATTAGCCCTAGGTAGGAGGGCACAAAGGTCACGTTTTTATTTTCGTTTAAATCTCAAAAACGATACGGCCATTTTTGAGAAAAGAAACTTACCGAGTTTGAGCTTGTTCCCCTGATGAATCACACACCACTGCTCCGACCGCACTAAGCCTTGCTGTATCAGCCACTCGGTGAACTTCATAGGCGTATGCATGAGCACTGACTTGACTTTGCTGTCGAGGGCTGATCGGTCCGCTGGGGGCTGGACATCCTTCGCCCGCAAGTATGGACGGGCGACCACCACGAGTGACGGGAAGGTCTTGCCTGGGAATAGACGAACAGAATGTCATATGTATAATTATATGCCACTGGAATAGAAAAGGCACTTTTATATAGTAGACTAAGAACTATAAGGGCTGCCACAATAGATCAACTACTGGTCGAAGCGGCATAAAATGGCCCACAACCAACCAATAATATATACATTGCAGCTTGTTGAATGAGACCTTCCGGGAGTCGGCCACGTTCTTGTTGCCGTCGTCTTTAGTGAGGTCCACGATGGCTGTGGTCTTGGTGGCACTGCCGGTGAGCAGGCCGCCGATGGTTTAGTTTGGAGTAGTGATAACTTTAGTTTGGAGTCAGGGTCACTCCAAACTAAAGTGTTCGTCCTTGAATTAAAAAAATCTCTTGTGTTTTACCTTGCAGCTTGTTGAATGAGACCTCCCTGGAGTCGGCCACGTTCTTGTTGCCGTCGTCTTTAGTGAGGTCCACGATGGCTGTGGTCTTGGTGGCACTGCCGGTGAGCAGGCCGCCGATGGCGGTCGCCTCGGAGGGACGCACGTTGGTTACCACGCTGTGCACGTCTGGATGGAAAAAATACGTTTAAGAGGATATTACAAATTTTAAAACGTTTTGAACTCTGATTGGGAAGGCCCCCAACAAGGTGGGCTGACGATTGGTCAAGATCGCGGGAAACCGTTGGATGAGGTGGTGCAAGACCGATCATTGTGGAGATCCTTGGGGGACGGCTTTATTCAGCAGTGAACGTCTTATGGCTGATATTACAATAGTATTGATAATTACAATCAACTGAATGTTTTTATTAAAGTTTTAGAGAGCAACAAAACCGATTTTTGCTTTTATTGTGCGTAAACTGCGTAGTAAGGTGTAAGCGAAATAACCCGTTTATAGCTTGAAATTTGTCAATTTGGTGTTGTGTTTGAAATTATATTTTTTAATGGTAAATACAAAAATATAGGTATGTAAAATCTATGCTATTAGGTTGCAGTGACAATTTACGTGCCAATTCATACAGAAAACCAGCCTAAACTGATGAGCATTTTTAACTAATAAGGAAGCTTAAGTTAAATATTTAGGTGCTCCTCGTAAATTCAATTAATTATTTCTGTAATGGATGAAAATACGGTTCATTCAACATACCTTACTATTTCTCATATTATTTAGGCTGCGTCTATAATATAAGTACCTAGTTTACCTACATGAATGTTATAAAACATTAAGATTAGGGGTCTTCTTTTTCACTATGTTTTATTCTATCAACTATCTAATATTTTATTTAGCAGAGTATTGATCGAGCCGCCTGGCGAGGCAGTCGCGCGAGGCAAATCCTCGGCCCGTGCCGTGCCGTGGCCCGAGCCGAGCGTTGTCGGTTTTTAGCGCTACTCAAAGGTGCCTCAGAAGGTTTTCCGCGTTTTGCGTCATGGCAAGAACGATATTGAGCAAAACTGGCTCGACCTTGCCGCGCGCGCCATCCTTTATTTATTTATTTTCTTTATTGGAGAAACAAAAGTATGTGACACAAAGAGTATGTTACAATTTCTTAACTATCATTTATGCAATCGATCTACAGGCCGAGGCTGCATCGCGTGGCAAACGTTGCGGAGCAAACGTCAGAGGCTGCATCGAGAGACTGCTTGCTCAGTCAGTAAGCCTAAAAATCCTAAACCTTCCATAGATATCTCTAATTCGACATCATTAAGCCAATGAAGGATGTTACATTGAATCAAGCTAAAACTAAAGACCACCACCACCACCATATCAGCCGATGGACGTCCACTTTCAGGGGGGGTATATGCCATAATCGCCACGCTTGGCATGGGGGTTGGCGATCGCAGTATCTCCACTGCACTCCAGAAATGCTGCTGCCCATCTCCTGGTGGCCTTGGTCGTAGTTTTAGGAGATACCTGGGCCAAAACTAAAGACGCATAGACATAATCATGTATACTAACTGGAGGGTGCTAGAGTCTTGTCTTTGGTCTTGGTGTTTTCTTTATCTTTCTCTTTCTCCTTTTCCTTCTTGTTTTCCTTTTCTTTCTCTTTTTCTTTTTCCTTGTCCTTCTTCTTTTTCTTGTGCTTCGGCTCCGGATCTTTGTCAGGAGATGGGGAGTAGTCCCTGTCTTCTTCGCGATTCTTTTTCGGACGACCTGACAATAAATAATAAAGTGAATTGAATTTGTGCAAAATCTCATTACCATGTTGGAAGTTTTGCTTGCCATATATGTAACAGCTTTCAAATATGTAGGTAGTAGATGTCATGTTAAGCTTAGCCTTTCTTTTTAACACAATCAGTCTTCCTTAAGTAATTTATTCTTCAATTTAGGCATAAAAATAAACCTCTGCCACAAGAAAAACTGGCGTAAAAACTTGGCGAGGTATCTTTTTGTCTAAACAATATACACCATATTTAATTTGATTTCATTATCATACTACAAAATATTGTATATCTTCAGATGCTTTCCCATAAGCACATTCACTGCCAGCCTCGCCCCCAGGAACAAACTTGCATAGAAGTGAATGCACATGTGCGTCGGTGGCAGTGAAAACGTTACTGAAGTTAGCCAACAATTAATTGCAGATTTTGATAGACTTGGCAAGAAAAAAGTTAAAAAAAGGTGTTTGTGTTAGTTACCTCTCTTGCTGCTTCTCGTTTCCTTTGAAACAGACATGGAGCGAGACCTTGATCTGATGATTTCAGCACTCTGCCTCTCAAGATCCTTTAGTACAGGTTGTCTGAAAAATATTGTTTTTGGTCAGTTGGTTATTGGTTCTACCACCACCACCACCATATCAGCCAAAGGACGTCCACCCGGACTGAACATAAGCCTCCCCCATATTCACAGGGGTAAATATATCGCCACGCTTGGCATGCGGGTCGGCGATCGCAGTATCTCCACCGCACTCCAGGGATGCTGCTGCCCATCCCCCAATGGTTTTGGGCGTAGTTTTAGGACATACCCGGGTCCATTAGTATTGGTTCTACATGACGTCATTATTTAAGGCTTCAAAGAATAGTACACTTGTGTTTAATAATAATAATAAATAGCTTGTTATGCCGTTTCTTAATCTATCATTTAAATGTTTTGTTATTATGTTGTCTTATTCCAATGTTGGTAGGTATTCAAGTATTGAGAATCAATAGTGTTATTGATTTTGAGCTGAATGAGCCCAAAAAGTCCATATTCTGAGAAAATAAAATTATTAAATAATTACTTAATTAGTTAAATAAATTTTATTGGCTTATCCCTTCATTTGCAAATGTAACTGCAGGTGCAGATTCAAGACCAATTACTATCAAATAGACAAACTTAGATTAAAAATATTCTTGTCCACATCATAAGAAACCAGTTGTGGTTGAATAATTTGTATTCTTGCTAATATAAATTGACTGTGTGTATATCCAGGTGGTTTATCATTCAAAAATTATTTGATTGCAACTGGTTACCAATGTTGAACTAATGGTAATGTGTGCAGCCAGAGGTGGTTGTGAATTAATAATATTAACTAGTGCCTCTGTGAGCTGTATACCTCGCAAAAAAAATAATATTTCAAATTTCCAAAAACTGACTTGACAAAAAAATTCTGTATAAATATTGAACCTGCTCACAAAGTTTCACGAGAATCGGTTGAGAAATGCGACCTGTAGAGGAGAACATATAGACAAACAGACATACAAAACAATTTTTGTCAAAAGCTGTAACGGAGACGCGTCACTCGCTTGGTCAATTAACTTTAACGGTTTAAAGAAAATCCTGTCTACAAATATGTAACATTGACAAACAATCATTTCAAACCATTAGGTTATTGTACTGGGTGGGATAAAAAAAAGAATTTACTCACTTCCCAAGCAACTGGTACGCCGTAAACTGATCGCCGTTGTACACAATTTGTCCACCTGTATCCTTGACCAGATCGTCGATCTTAGTCTGTATGCTTTTGTACTCATCATCAGCATTCTTATAGGCATTTAGTTGGCACTCCGAGAGTTCTTCTTCCCAGCACTCCAGCTCCAATGTGGGCACATCAGGCCCGAAGTACGTACGCTTGTACAGATCTGCTTCAATAATCTCGGCTTGAGGCGGCACAGGCACGGGACTCGCCTCCTAAAACCAAAATGTTTGTTTACGACTTGAACCAAAAGCAGACAGTCGGCGTTATGAATAGACTGTTTGTGGCAAAACTTTACCTCCGAGTCCACCTTCACCTTCTTTAACTTCATCGTTATGCTTTCCCTCGGACACTATGTTGTAAATATTAACAGAATAATGGCTATGATCCAAAGAGACCTAAAATTTGCATTTATTTTCTAAACCAAACACAGCGTCAGTCAATCAAGTTGAATGAATGAAAGAGAGATTGAAGAACGAAGAATTAAAGAAAAAGTTACTGATAGATGAAGTTACGCTACAGATAAAAAAAGTAGCTGTAGTTCAAAACCACTGTACATTGTCCACTCAGCTACAGCGACATCTATAATATGCTAGAGGCAACAAAAGGTTCGTGGTCTGACTGAAATCTCAAATGCATTATACGAGCAGTACACGTTTAATCCAAATTCCGTAGTCATGCAGAACCTAAACGAAGTGGTTACTGAGCAAGAAAATAAAAACAATTTCATGCATGAATGATAATGAATTACTATTTTTTTCTTTACAAATGAAACAATTTGCTCATGAAGTAGGTTATTTAAATTAATACAAAAAACTGTTGATTAACATGTTATCTCTGATGTGTATGGAACCATGTTCTAAAAATAAATTATTTGAATTGAATTTAATACTCACTTATGTGGGCACAGTTCATACACGGTATAATAGTACCAGTAACCAATCTCCAGCCCTTTAAGAGCGCGCGATGCCTAATCTCCCTAGGCGCACAGCTTGTGGCACAATTTTTTTTGGGTAACAATTACTTATACTAAATTTGAATATTTGAATAAATATTCAAATTTAGTATAAGTAATTGATCAAGCTCAACGTGCATTGATCAAAGTTATGTACTTTAAAAAAAATAGATTCTAACCGCGGAGCTATATAGTCTTAGTGATCTTCTTTCGGTAAGGAAATTATATATATTACAATGTACCTTAAAAGAACATAAAATACTACCATATAATCCAAAATAAAAAAGGAAAAGGAGAATAATCAACGTGGCAATGTCAACAAAAACTAGGACTGCTTTTGCCAGCAAGCAGTTTTCTACAAAATCGGCGCGCCTATACAACCGAATTAATAAAGTTCTAGACATTCACTCAAACACGTATCACGAATGCAAAAAAGCACTTATAAATTGGCTAAAGATCAAAAGTTACGATGAGATAGAGAATCTACTACTTTAGCACGCACACACACACACGCACACTATGCACACAATTTTGTAACATTAAGTATTAAGTGTAATTATGTAACTTTGCAACATAATAATGCAAGTAACAATTACCAATATATCTCATGTTACTGGAAGAGCGGTGTCGCCCGACACAGGCAAGCAGACTGTCATTGGCGCGTGCCGCGCGGCACTTTACTGATAGAACTGTATCACAGTTACGTCATGTATAGTCTGTAATACAATTTGACTTAAGACGTTAGTTTGACACAGTCCCATGGTGAATCAGAGTTCCATCAGGCCGATAGTAGGTACTTGCCAGATATTTCGTATTTTATCCCGGCAGGTAACTACTTAATGCAATACTTATATTCCTTGGAACATTATTGAAACTTGATTACCTACGTACCTATAGTAATATGTACGTTATGTATAAGCTTCAAACAACTTGCGATTAAGAATTCAGTTCAATAGTCGTTATTTAGACGATAATGATAATTAAGATAATATAAGACATGTGAAGAGAAATGGTAATTTTATTGAAGTAAATATCTACGGACCCGGGTATGTCCTAAAACTACGACCAGGACCACCGGGGGATGGGCAGCAGCATCCCTGGAGTGCGGTGGAGACACTGCGATCGCCAACCCGCATGCCAAGCGTGGCGATTATGGCAATTACCCCCTATGACAGATACAAACCGGCCACGGACCCAAGGTTCCGGCGACCCCCAGTGCCCTGGCTTTGGTAGCGGCCAGGGTACTAGCGGGGTCAGGGGTGCGAAGAATCTGCTAGCCCTGGCAACATATAACACACGAACACTGCGGACCGACGAAAAGGTAGCGGAACTGGAGGAAGGATTGAGCGAGTTGCGTTGGGATATCGTAGGGTTATCTGAAGTCCGAAGAGAGGGGGAGGACACGATAACCCTGAAGTCCGGCAACTTGCTCTATTTCCGGGAGGGCGACCAACAGTCCCAGGGAGGTGTCGGGTTTATCGTCCACAAATCCCTCGTGAACAACGTGGTGAAGATTGAGAGTGTGTCGGCCAGGGTGGCGTACCTTATACTCAGAGTATCCAAGAGGTACTCGTTGACGGTCATACAGGTGTACGCGCCGACCTCGGCACACTCCGACGACGAGGTGGAGGCTATGTATGAGGATATATCAAAAGTCATGCATAGTTCCAAAACCTACTTCACCGTTGTTATGGGGGATTTCAACGCGAAACTGGGCAAGAGAGATGGTGAAGAACTGAAAGTGGGGCAATTTGGAGTTGGAAGTCGGAACCACCGGGGCCAACTACTGGCTGGTTTCTTGGAGAAGGAGGGACTCTACATGATGAACTCCTTCTTCAAGAAACGCGAGCACAGGAAGTGGACCTGGATGAGTCCCGACGGTGCAACAAAAAACGAGATTGACTTCATCATGTCGACGAAGAGGCATATATTCAATGATGTCTCTGTGATCAGTACGGTTAAAACCGGAAGTGATCATCGTCTGGTAAGGGGCACATTGAATATATGCGTCAAGCTAGAACGCTCTCGACTGATGAAGTCCACGCTCCGTCCAGCAGCAGTCCAAATCCAAAACCCCGAGAGCTTTCAGCTGGAACTCCAAAACCGTTTCGATTGTCTAGGCGATGGCGATGGCGATGTGGACGAATTCAACGACGGGTTTGTGGAAGCTGTCCATAGCAATGGGTCTAAGTTCTTTAAGGCCCAACGAACTCAAAGAGCCAAAAGGATCTCTATCTCCACTCAGAGGCTCATCGAGGAAAGGAATGAGATGATTCTGCAGTCTTCAGCCGATGCGACATTATACAGGCAGCTCAATAAACAGATCTCCAAGTCCCTTACCCGCGATCTGCGCCAATTCAATACAAATCGTATTGAGGAGGCCATCGAGCAGAATAAGGGCTCTAAAGTTTTTTCAAGAGATCTGTCTATTGGGCAGAGCCAGCTCGCCAGATTAAAAACTGAAGATGGTAGAATCGTTTCGTCCAAACCTGAGCTTCTGAGTGAGATAGAGTGCTTTTATGGACAGCTATACACGTCAACTAGCAGACCCGAAGTTGGTCTGGCGGAAGACCGAAGAGCTAGATTAACCCGGCACTATACCGAAGATATCCCGGACATCAGCCTGTACGAGATTAGAATGGCTCTTAAACAGCTTAAGAACAATAAGGCACCCGGTGAAGACGGAATTACAGCGGAACTCCTGAAGGCGGGTGGAAAACCGGTCCTTAGGGCCCTTCAGAAGTTGTTCAATTCCGTCTTACTGGAAGGAAAAACTCCAAAGGCATGGAACAGAGGTGTGGTGGTCTTGTTCTTCAAAAAGGGTGACAACTCCTTACTGAAGAACTACCGACCCATCTCACTTCTGAGCCATGTCTATAAGTTGTTTTCAAGAGTCATAACGAACCGTCTCGCACGCAGTCTAGATGACTTCCAGCCTCCCGAACAAGCCGGTTTCCGAAGAGGCTTTAGCACCGTAGACCACATCCATACGCTCCGTCAGGTTATACAGAAGACTGAGGAGTATAACCTGCCCCTCTGTTTAGCGTTCGTGGACTACGAGAAAGCCTTCGATTCGATCGAAACCTGGGCTGTACTACAATCTCTCCAGCGGTGCCAAGTGGACTACCGCTATATCGAAGTGCTGAAGTGTTTGTACGAGAACGCCACTATGTCAGTCCGACTCCAGGACCAGAGCTCGAAGCCTATCCCATTGGAGCGGGGAGTCAGGCAAGGAGATGTTATTTCTCCTAAACTGTTCTCCGCTGCACTGGAGGATGTTTTCAAGACTCTGGACTGGAGAAGGCTAGGCATCAACATAAATGGCGAGTACCTCACTCACCTTCGGTTTGCTGACGATATAGTAGTCTTGGCTGAGACCATGGAAGATTTAAGTACAATGCTCAATGACCTCAGTAAAGCCTCCGAGCGAGTTGGTCTAAGGATGAACATGGACAAGACGAAGATCATGTCAAATGTCCATGTCGCACCAACTCCCTTAACAATCGGACACTTTACGCTCGAAGTTGTAGACGATTACATATACCTAGGACAGAGTGTCCAGTTAGGTAGGTCCAACTTCGAGAAAGAGGTTAATCGTCGAATCCGACTCGGCTGGGCAGCGTTCGGGAAGCTACGGCACATCTTTTTGTCCAATATTCCGCAGTGTCTCAAGACGAAAGTCTTTGATCAGTGTGTGTTGCCAGTGATGACATATGGTACTGAAACGTGGTCGCTTACTATGGGCCTCATAAGAAGGCTCAAAGTCACCCAAAGAGCAATGGAGAGAGCTATGTTAGGAGTTTCTCTGCGTGATCGCATCAGGAATGAGGCCATCCGCAGCAGAACCAAAGTGACCGATATAGCCCTCCGAATTGCTAAACTTAAGTGGCAGTGGGTGGGGCACATAGCACGTAGAACCGATGGCCGTTGGGGCGGAAAGGTTCTCGAGTGGCGACCACGTACCGGAAGGCGTAGCGTGGGCAGGCCCCCCACACGGTGGACCGATGACCTGGTGAAGGTCGCGGGTGTCCGCTGGATGCGGGTGGCGCAGGACCGGTCATTGTGGAAGTCTTTGGGGGAGGCCTATGTCCAGCAGTGGACGTCTTTCGGCTGACATGATGATGAAATATCTACTATCTATTCGAATTATTAGATGTTTTCTATATACGTAAACATATCTATTTCAGCACGCGATACTTATATTAGAAGATATTGAAGTTTTAGTAAGAATTTAGGTACTTTTAGAGCTGTTTTGTTAACAGCCATATACACTGCAGTACTGCCGTGAGCGCGACATTGATTTTTGTCGTTTCAAGCGACAACGCTCCGAACACAGCGAAGGCACAGCCCGGACTGATTCAAGCATATTCAGATCGTGCCGTTCCCATATAATGCGGATTGCGCGCATACGTGCACGGCACGCACACATACAAACAGCGCGATGTACCCTTCTTCAACGTTTATCTACTGTATATATTCTGTGGTTTATACTTGCATAGTGGATGTAGACAGGCAGGAATATGAGAGAGTAAATAAGAGGGAGAGATTCGTATGTGGTTAACCTCATCGATTTCTGAGAAACAATATTTAATAGACGATCAGTGTAGCTCAGCCCTGTAAAGTAGCTTTTACATAATACATTAGATTGATAGTTGGTAGAACCTTTTATGTTCTAAGAACTAGACATAATGTGACTGTTGGACTCATGGGTACTTTAACCTCAGAGTCATGGGTGGTGAATATAAAGTTGTGAGGTTCTCCCTTCATTCAGGTAGTTGGACATGCACTTGGCCCGTTTTTTAAATACTTTTGACTGGATGCCCTGATTGCCCAGTCGTATAACAATGCTTTAGAAAATTAATTTCAATTTCAATTTCAATTTCAATTTATTTATTTGCAACCAAGTACAAAAACACATGCAACTTAATGCTAGGTACAGTACATGGACCCGGATAGGGCGCAGCAAAATAAGAAATAATGAAAAGTGCAGACAATTATTTGAATGCATCTTAATTAAGATAGACTAATGTATCTTTTACGAATGATGAACTATTTTTCTTTACGGTTTTAGGTAGTCCCCCCAGGTGTCGCGACGTCTCGATATACAACCTATTCCTGATGACAAACCTTTCCTAACAACCTGACTTGACTTGGAGCTTAACCTTCTTTATTGTTAATGGGTAAGACATCTGAATTACTTGTTGATTAAGTATGGCTGTGTAGCTACTAGTATATAATGAAATGGAATGTCGAATAAATGATCGGTGTTCAGTATCTGTAGTCAAGCCTGAGTTCTGTCTCTCACTGAGAGTGGACTTGCATAAGCCTACACTCCCCTCAACGTACTCCCCCATCAACATCTCATATTGCCAGGCATGTGGCCACTATCCCCAACCATCAGCCACGGCCTGGTAAACATACTATTTAATTTGTATTTTCTATAAACACAATGTTTAGTGCAGTGATAATATAAAAGTTTATTAAGTCAACAAGGATCCTGGTTGAGAGCTAAGTATTGAGGAAAACCCAAAGTATACAGCTTGTAATATTCTATAGCATTGTTCATGGCAATCAGGTACGGGCATTGGTTTCGTTGGTAGTAGTTCCAATGTAGTGATCTCAGATGTGGTCGAAAGAGTACGCAAT
Organism: Notocelia uddmanniana; assembly: GCA_905163555.1. Classification (NCBI taxonomy): domain Eukaryota; kingdom Metazoa; phylum Arthropoda; class Insecta; order Lepidoptera; family Tortricidae; genus Notocelia; species Notocelia uddmanniana. Next base: position 28,753,957 of record LR991056.1, on the reverse strand, counting down.
GACGCGGTTCGGGAAGAGTGAAGTGCGAACATATCAAGAGTAAGAACGCTGAGTGTCAGCTTTTATTGTAACCGTAATGTATGTAATCAGTCGTCGCCGAGAGCGCAGGAAAGTGCTTCGGGACGAGGGGATCCCTACGAGAGAGTTCGTGTGGACGCGCCCGTCAAGAGTTGGGTGCCGAGCGACTGCTCTCGTAGTTGGCTGCATGGTGTGGCTAGTGTCTTCACGGGAGAGTATGCGAGGAAGCGTTCGTCTAGAGTAGAACGTGGAGCGGCTCTGCTCGTTAGTTGGTTTGTTTGGTCCCCCGTTAATAGTGTATTCCTTGGGGCGTAGATGAGTTTCACTATGTACTAACAATGTCCGTACGTGTACACATGCGCGCACACACACACACACACACACACATATATATATATATATATCCACCACCACCATATCAGCCGTAGGACGTCCACTGCTGGACATAGGCCTCCCCCAATTTCATGGGGGGTAAATGCCATAATCGCCACGCTTGGCATGCGGCATGCTATATATATATATATATATATATATATATATATATGTGTGTGGATGTTCTCTTTGTGTGGTATATTCCCTGAGACATCTGTGGTCCGTAATAAAGTTAGGACCTTAGTGACCGTTAATGTCATAAATCTATCTTTAAACAGATCGCGATGTCTTCACTGCTCCAGTTCTGACAACTTCTTGTGTCTTGAATTGCTGCCTAAATTGATGCTAAGATGGACTCCGCGGATTCCATTTGAAGGTATGAGTCATGATTATCTTTCCATAACCGACGCACACTCATTCAGTCTCATTCATAGTGAACGGCCAGATCAATAATAACGCGAGGCAGATATAAGTGTTTAATATATTATAATCGGTATCAATACAATGTATTCTAAATTATAGAATTCAGACAAATATACTTTTTGCTGTCAACGCATTTCCCCACGTTGGCGACACCAGGGCCTCTATTTTTTTACCACTTGTAAGTAAGTTGTGTTCACGAAAAAGTGAAATGATATACAACTATCACTAGATGTCACTTCTCTATCAATATTTTGTGATGTGATAATTCATGGCAATGTACACAGATAATAAAAGACATACGTTGAGCAAGAGCATACGTCTTGTATTCATTTAATTCATTCGTTCAGTCCCAGAATCTATATCAATCAAACAAAAAAATGACAGCTCTAAACTAATTTGCGATGAAATTGTTTTCCAAGTGATTTACATGTAATCAGCCAGATAACAATCCTGTAAACAATGGAGGCGGTGCCAAAGTTGCCATTGTTAAGTTTTGAACTTAAAGTGAGTCCGGAGACTACTCATTTTGGACCCAAACTCAAGCAGGTCAGTATCTTGTAAATTGTAGAGATAAGTGCTTTCTAAAGTGATTTCTTTGTTTTCACGGATGATTAATGTTTTCAGTACATCGCTGATGCGTACAGGGAAGACGCTGAGAGTTATAACAATGAGATGCATCAGCTGGAAAGCTTGCGGTCGTCTGCCGTCAGGCCTTCTATAGATGCAGCGGGTTTGAGCGCGCTGTACAGATACTTTTGCCAGCTTAGAGCCATCCAAAGCAGATTCCCGATGGCTAAAGGGCAGCCTGCGGCATGTTCATTTGCTTGGTAAGTTGATGAATTGTATGAGATAAAGTTTACTCAATTTGCTTACAAGGGCAATGACTCACTAGATTTTGTTTTGAATTTCATTTGTAAATATGTTTAACTTGTTGGCGTTAAACAGTTGATTAGTTTGTTAGATGTATTCCCTACAATTAACAATTAACTAAATGTGTTTATTAAATAAACAAATGCGTCATAAGATTCCAGAAGGAATTTAGAACATTAACAAGTCACAATCACAAACTATTAATTTATTTCAGGAAAGATCTCTATGCTAACATGTGTGCTCCCATAGCAGACATCCGTTTTGAGATGGCCTGCATACTACACAACATTGGAGCCCTGCACACCTATCTGGGTGCTTCAGAGCCTCGCACATCTCCAGAAAGTCTTAAAGCGGCATGCACCCATTTTCAAAATGCGGCATGGGCCTTCCAGTTGGTTAGGGAACAGTATCCTCAGCCATCAGGGATAGATGTGTCGTCAGAAATGATGTTACTGCTTCAGGAGATCTGCTTTGCACAGGCTCAGGAGTGTATACTTGAGAAGAGCATCCAGGATACAAGGAAGCCTAGTGTTATTGGTAAGCATCTTTATATTAAAATATAATGAAACGGGTCACTCACGTCTTTAAGGTCGAATATTGCTCGACATGTTGCAGACCGATTCGGGTGTCTCAAACTCCCGGGAGTTTTCTATATAAGAATCTTTATAGTTCTTAAAATTATCGAAATCGAATCAGGGTGAGAGGACTTGACGCCCGCGCGGGTTCTTACCTTTATGCAAAGGTTGTCCATCAGGTAACGCAGCAAGTGTGATGTACCTTTGTACCCGTTACAACTCACGGGGGCTTATTTTACTAGGCTTAAGCTGTTTTAACTCTTATTTTTATATTCGTGTTTTTTATGTACTAATAACGTAAGATGATGATTGATGACAATCTTCTTGTTCTTTAATATCTTATGCCAACCTTAAGCACACAAACATAACAAATAGGCCATAACTTTGTAGCTACAACTACAACAAAAAAAAACGAATATCCCTAGCAGGCTGTTAATGATAATGTAATGATAATTATTCCTAAAATTTTATATAATTTGACTAACATGTGAAGTAGGTTACCCAATTTCTTGTGCTATAATTTAGGTGTGTTCTTGATATTCATCATACTGATAAAATGCAGATAAGGAACTTTGCTTCTCTTCATTATTATTTTTCATTAACACAACATAAGTAACACCATACTTATATATGACTATTCACATAAAATTCCTTCAATATCATACTGCTTGTCATGCTTTTATTATGTAAATATGGTAATGATACCTAAATAATTGAATAAATCACTAAAATAAGCAAAAAAAAAACAATAATAAGCAAAACTTCAACACTGAATACTGCCTCATTGTCATCTCCATCGGGCATTCCTCAAACCCCCCTATGTGTATCTTTTGCTGCATATAAAAACACTTTATTTCAAACACAAATTTGCAGCAATCCTTTCATAAAGATAAATTTCCATAGGTGCTGTGGCAACTCAAGTGATGTTTTTCTACCGGAACTGTTTGAACCACCTTGGGGCATCGACTGGCTCCGATAATGTCCATGAAATAATCGGCGGCAAGCTGTACAACTACTGGCATCGGTTCCTGTCGTTCAAGTCTGCTTATATTGGTTGCATTGTCTGTTTGTATCAAGGTGGGATTATATTTTTACAAGCTTTTTACAAGCTTTTAGTTAATTTGTACTGTTCCTATGTAAATTATCATCAAAGTTTGCGATCCTTTTTTAGCCACTTGCCGGTATCCGCTAAAATTTGACATATGTTAGCTCGGTGACAATGCTATATTATAGTACCACCAAGCTCATCTGATGATGGAGACCATGATCTAAGGAAACAAGGTCTGCTAGTCCGGATTGTGACACAAGCCTACGTCACCACCGTGTTGCCATTTTATAGTAACAAAACGACTCATGAAGGAAATTTTTGTGCCGTAATCAGGCAAAATATATTATTTACGCATTAGAATTATCATTTGCTTGTCTAATCAAACAATATAAGTCAAGTTAAACATGAATTAACGTAATAATTTAATTAAACACTCACAGGTATACATGTGGGTCGGGGAGTATCAATCATAATACAACACTGGCAATACAGCAACTCACACTGACGCGCGCAGAACCGTCGATACAAGTGATGACGTTGGCTTGTGTCACCCACACTACTGAATTTCCCCGGAGTTCCATACCTTGTATTCTTGTATGATGATGGAGACAGAAGGTGGCCATAGCAACTCCTAAACTACACAAGATAAACACGTCGTGTTTGGTCTCATCCGAACCGTCAACAAGTAGTTGATGACTGTGGAAACAAAAGTACAGGCGGCAATAAAAGCTTGTACGGTCAACTGCAAAAATACCTATTGATTTAATCCTCTCATATATACGTACCGCAACCTTAATCCGCCGACATAAGAGCTGTGGGATCCATATTTTTGCAGTTGAGTGTACCAAAAATGAAATGTTTCACAGAAACTTATTTCTGTGCTTAAACTTATCTCATCTACAGGCGAGCCCTTTTTACTTAACTTTTTCCTTTTTAAATCTTATCTGTTGTGTGTTTTTATACAATAAAGACTACTACTACTACTAGTGGCTCTGTGAGTTGCAGAACTCGCAAATTTTGTTTTTTTTTCAAATTTCAAAATTTCCTAAAACTGACTCGACAAAAAATTCTATATAATTATCGAAACTGCTCACAAAATTTCACGAGAATCGGTTGAAAAATGCGACCTGTAGAGGAGAGTTGTCGGAAGTTGAAACGGAGACGCTTCGCTCGCTCGGACAACTACTAGAAATTGATGTTCAATCCTACATGAGCCTCTTTATAAACAAATGTTTGAAAAAATAATTTCGAAATTACAATACAATGTCTCTCTACGCGCAATCACATTCTCTGGCCAATTGGGTGCTCAAAAATTTGAACTATTCCGTTCTCAGCTCTCACTTTAATTTTACAAGGTATGAATGCCGAAGAACAACAAATGATTCCATTCTCAGCTCTCACTTTAATTTTCCAAGGTATGAATGCCGAAGAACAACAAAAGATGGGCGAGCGCGTAGCCTTCTACCAGCTAGCAGTGGAGAAACTCGCCGAAGCCCAGAAGCTCGCTAAATACGTGGAACCGGTCCAGGTGACCAAGGAAGCTCTGACGTTCACTAACGACGTTGTGGAGGGCAAGAGGAAGGCGGCCAAGAATGAGAACGAGTTCATATACCACGAGGAGGTGCCAGAGAAGGATATGCTGATTGATATGAAGCCGGTGTGCTTGGTCAAAGCGCTGCCGGTCAATTTGAATGATCCTGAGGTATGTATTGTGCTATTTTTAGGGTTCCGTAGCCAAAATGGCGAAAACGGAACCCTTATAGTTTCGTTATGTCTGTCCGTCCGTCCGTATGTCACAGCCAATTTACTCGGAGGCTATAAGCACTACCGTTATAAAAATTGGTAGATAGGTTTCTTATATGAGTTGCTGCAGAAAAATGATGAAAAATTTGGAAAAAATATTAAAATTGGGGGGCACCCTATACATGTAACCATTGGATGTATTTTTCTTTTCACTGCACATAGGCGTGTGGCATATATATGGATAGGCCTTTAAAAATGATATCGAGATTTCTCTAAAACTTTTCCAATTAAGTCAACCGTTGGTGAAATATTAGCTGTCAAAGTCGTAAAAAGTGTGTCCCCCACACTTTTATTTCTAAACTATGAAGTTTAAAATTCTGAAAAAAATTGAGGTGGTGAACATTAACAAATACTTTCAACGATCTTTGGTTTGAACAAGAGATGTTTAACGGTTTTTGAGTTATCGCTGAAAAACTGTCTTGCCCAAACAAAAAGACGTAAGTGCTGTGAGTTCTCTATGAAGATACGACCTTCTTTGATTCAATGTATTGTATAGTGGTTTTAAAATGTTGACTAGTAGGTTACGGCACGGAACCCTTCATTGTGCGTGATCCGGCATGCACTTGGCCGTTTTTTTAATGTCCATGTTTTGTAAACAGGTGTCAGGCCCTGACATATTCTCCCGCTTAATCCCGATGGGCGCTCACGAGGCTTCCTCGGTCTATTCGGAGGAGAAGGCCAAGTTGCTCCGCCAAGTGGTCGGCCAAGTGGAGGCCAAGAACACTGAGCTCACTGAGTTCATGTCATCTCTGCAGCTAGATCAGTTGGAGGTCCTGGATTCTGACCAGAAGTGAGTAGACAAAAGTCTGTTTCATTTTATCGAATCCCGACATTATCTCGCCTCATCCCAATGGGAGGCCCACGACGCTGCCTTGATCCATTCCTAGAAAGCCAAGCGGCTTCGCCAAGTGGTCGGCCAAGTGGAGGCCAAGGGCAAGAACACTGAGATCACTGAATTCATTGTGATCTCTGCAGCTTGATCAGTTGGAGGTTTTGGATTCTGACCAGAAGTGAGTAGGTAAAGCTTTGTTTTATTTTATGTAATACCCGACATATTATTCCGATGGGAGGCCTAAGACGCTGCCTCGATCTATTCCGAGGAGAATGCAAATCTTCTTCGCTAAGTGGTTGGCCAACTGGAGGCCAAGAACTCAATGTCATCTCTGCAGGTTGATCAGTTGGAGGTTCTGGATTCTGTTCAGAAGTGAGCAGACAAAACCTTGTTTTATTTTATGAAATCCCGACATTATCTCGCGTCATCCCAATGGGAGGCCCACGACGACGCTGCTTCGATCCATTCCTGGAAGCCAAGCTGCTTCGCCAAGTGGTCGGCCTAGTGGAGGCCAAGGCAGGGCAAGAACACAGATCACTAAGTTCATTGTCATGTCTGCAGCTAGATCAGTGGGAAGTTCTGGATTCTGACCAGAAGTGAGTAGGCAAAACTGAGTTTTATTTCATGGAATCGCGACATATTCTCCCACTGGATTCCGATGGGCGCTCGTGAGGTCTCCGTAGTGTATTTTGAGGAGACGGCAAAGCTTCTTTGCCAAGTGGAGGTAAAAGAACACTGAGCTCACTAAGGTCACGTCAGGTGAGGCCCTGGTTTTTAACCAGCCTAGCTAGCAGGATAGATTATGCCGTCATGTTTTATGTGACGTTTTAGTACATTTCAGCCGTAAAATGTGACGGTATAACCTCTCATGCTAGCTAGGCTGAAGCTCGCTCGTCAAAGCTTTGTTTATTCAAACGAATTCCCACTGTGTACCGTAATAAATTTGTGTGTTACTGAGTGAATATTTTTTTGTACGATTGACATATTTCAGTAAAGCCTTTCCTTTCCAGTGATATACATTTATCCTCTAGCATTTTTTGTGTTTTCCTCAAATGTTTTAATAGGTAGACATTGATGTGTATATATAAGTAAAATGTTAACATACCTTCCTTTTGCCTTATATGTATATGTAAGTATACGCTCGGTTTTGCTGTTTATCTTATCTAATTTGTATGTAAATTCTATTACGACATAATAATTAAAATAAAATAATTTATTGAAATGAGTAAGTTTCGGCACAATTTCGCTTTTACGGTTTCATTCTAATGACGCAGTATATTGGATCAGTGAGTCACTCGCGTCGACTCGCAGGTTTGATGATTGGGTGCCGATAGCAGATAACACTGACTTATCTGAAAATATACTTGGGAGTTCATTGGCCTGTTCATTTTTCTCAACAACCTTGAGTTTTTATTTGAATCAAATTTTTTTATTGCGTTACTGATCAATGATCATACATACATACTTGTATGCTAGATAGTATTTTACAGATCCCTGATATATCGTATGTATATGTTAATGAAGAAAGGCAGTATCAAATGACCCATTGAAAATGTTTGTTTCACAAAACACGAAATAAAGAGAGAGAATTCTATGCTTCATCTAATTTTAACTTACGTAAAAATATATATATTTTACACCATAAACATGGTAGGTTACGGTATTGTCTTGGTACTGTAAGATCCTGATCCTGATCCTGATCCTGTATATGTAATACATTTTCATGAAAAAAAATACACACACATACTCACACACACACATTAGACTACTATACGTCTCTATGTATTGGGTACACATGGAAAAAGGGATAGTCTATCTCGCGCGCGATATAGCTCGCGCGCAGTCTTGTGCTAGCCGTGCTGGTGATCTAGACTGAGAATCGAACGGTACAGTCAGCCAAGAAGTATTTTCAACCCTATTACTTATATGTTAAGGTTCAACTGGTAAACCACTTTTTTTGGCTTACTATACCTCCGGCTTACCAGGTCAATGCCAATGTCAGTTTTATGATTGTGGTGTTTCCCCATCAAAAGTTATAATATAAAACATTAATTAAGTACAATCTTGATTTTTTCCGCTAGGATTCCTCAAGAGATAGTGGACAGATGCGCAGCTATGAACGCAAAGACCGAAGTGATACAGACGCTGGTGGACTCGATGAACAATCTCGCCGAGATCATCAGCGACGTCGAGAACTCGCTAGCCGAAATCAAGTCGCTCATTCAGGTAAATGATTAGATGTGGCGTGGTGTGGCTTGTGACTCCATTTTGGATAGGGTTCCTCATGCTCATGCTCTAGACATCGTGACAAGAAAAGAAAAGATGAGTTACCTTCGTTTTAAAAATGATACATGATGACAAAGTACCTTGTGCTTGTTTTCTAAGTTTCTACCACCGGCGACTCCAATGATCGATCGATCGATCACATTAGTACGGGCGATGCATCGATCGTGGATCAACTGATCCTAACAATTTGGTAACAAGCTAAGTGCTGGTAGAAGCTATAATCTATAACTTCTATAATAATCTGATAATTGTCTATTATAAACTTACCCATCTGTTATATTTTCAGGAAGAAACACTCAAAGAAAAGGAGTTCCAGAAAGTCATGGGACCGCGTCCGCCCTCCATAGTGCAGACGGAACTTTCCAGAGAGTTCCACAAGTACCAGGAAGCTCACGCGAGGACCAACGAGTCCAACCAAGTGCTACACAAGGCTATGACGCTGCATATCGCTAACTTGCGGCAGCTTGCTGTCCCGTTGGATGTCCTACAGAGCAGGATCCCCACTATAGACAATATTGGTAAGTGACCCTTAAGAGTTACCAAACTTTCCAGAGAGTTCCACAAGTACCAAGAAGCTCACGCGCGAACCAACGAGTCAAACATTGCATATCGCTAACTTGAGGCAGCTTGCTGTCCCGTTGGATGTCCTACAGAGCAGGATCCCCACTATAGACAATATTGGTAAGTGACCCTTAAGAGTTACCAAACTTTCCAGAGAGTTCCACAAGTACCAAGAAGCTCACGCGCGAACCAACGAGTCAAACATTGCATATCGCTAACTTGAGGCAGCTTGCTGTCCCGTTGGATGTCCTACAGAGCACGATCCCCACTACAGACAATATTGGTAAGTGACCCTTAAGAGTTACCAAACTTTCCAGAGAGTTCCACAAGTACCAAGAAGCTCACGCGAGAACCAACGAGTCAAACATTGCATATCGCTAACTTGAGGCAGCTTGCTGTCCCGTTGGATGTCCTACAGAGCACGATCCCCACTACAGACAATATTGGTAAGTGACCCTTAAGAGTTACCAAACTTTCCAGAGAGTTCCACAAGTACCAAGAAGCTCACGCGAGAACCAACGAGTCCAACATTGCATATCGCTAACTTGAGGCAGCTTGCTGTCCCGTTGGTAGTACTCCAGAGCAGGATTACCACTATAGACAACATTGGTAAGTGACGCTTAAGTGGTACTAAACTTTCTAGAGTTCCACAAGTACGAGGAAGCTCACGCGAGGACAAACGAGTCCAAAAAAGTGCTACACAAGGCTGTGACATTGCATATCGCTAACTTGAGGCAGCTTGCTGTCCCTTTGATAGTGCTCCGGAGCAGGATTCCCACTATAGACAACATTGGTAAGTGACGCTTAAGTGGTAACAAACATTCTAGAGTTCCACATGTACCAGGAAGCTCACGCGAGGACCAACAAGTCCAAACAAGTGCTACACAAGGCTATGACGCTGCATATCGCTGCTGTGAAAAGTGAAAATTAGTAGAAATGTGAATAGATAGTTTTTTGGTGAACAAATGAAATGTGTGAAATAATGGCATACCGATGTCTATCATAGAACTAGTAACATTCGGGTCGCGATTACTGTATATTCTTTCAACTATTTGGCTATTCATACGATAATCTTGCGATATTTACAGCACTTAAAGCTGAAAGAAGTGCGCCCAAATCGCGTTGATAGAACGTGCACAGATCTTTCTTTCGACATTTTAAAGATCTATCTCACGACCAATAGCTTAAATAGAAACGTGCTGGTGACTTTTTTACGACATCATTTGCTAGTTGGGTATGTTCTTGATAAGTATATGTTTTCCCCTCAGCGGCTCGAAAATGGCGGTTTTGCTGCTTGAAACCAGTGAGCAAAATGCAATTTTGCTGCGAGCGTGAAACCGACTTTTCCTGCTTGAAACGAGTTAGCAAAATGCAATTTTGCTGCGAGCATAAAAAACTTACTTTTTAATTTTCATATCGTAGTTTAGTTTAAATAACTTCATTCTCTCTATCACTATTATATGTTCTCGCCGCTAAGGTGAAAAGTTGTATGTATCACTCGAGAGCAAAGAAATTTCGCATTTCGTGTCTTTGAGTCCCTCGCGACGCCTAATAATTGAATCTTTCGCTTGCTTGGGACTCAACATCAACACTCGCAGCAGATATCTACTTTGCTCCCTTGTTGAACAAATAACCATTTAAATTGAGTGAAAAACGATGTACTCATCGCCAGAGGGCCTGGACCGCTCGGCGATGTCGGAGATGCGGCGCGTGGTCGGCAAGGCGCACGAGATGCAAGCGCAGCGCGACTCGCTCGTGAGCGCGCTGCGCGCCGCCGTGGCGGCCGACGACGTCACGGCCAGCCTGCTGGCGCGCGCCACGGAGCCCAGGGACGCGCTGTTCGCGCACGAACTGGCCAAGCACGACCCTCAGGTAACAGCTATATGGCTCTGCCACACTATACTCCTCGCGTTGCGCATTTTTCGAAACATTAACACAAACGAACGCGTTTGCGTTTAGTCTCAATCTGTATGGCAACAAATAGTTACAAGGAAAGGAGGCAGAGATACATCTCTTGTTACTTTCCATACCACTCAACCATCGACCAGTGTGTGGCAATAGTGATTGCATTGTAAGATAATCTAACAGCTATGGACTAACATAAAGTAAGTAGAACCTAGAAACCGTCAGACACGTGGTCACTCCAATGCCAAGACAACAAGAAGGTACTCGTGGTAGCAATCTTCATTCAACTTTTGAATTTTATGCGACCCGTGTAGTTCCTGTTCAACAGCAGGTACTAGGGTCGCATAAGAAGCGAGCGTAGTGGAATCTACTTATGAGCGCTCTTCGAGCCATCGCGGCTGATGACGTCATGGCCAGTTTACTGGCGCGCGCTTCGGAACCGTGAGATGTGCTGTTCGCACAGGAACTAGTCAAACATGATCCACACAAATAGTCCTACAGATTTCATAGAGAATTTTGTAGCCCTAATCGAATGGAATTATGAGTTGCGAAATGATATGGATATGATATGTATGACACAAAGGTACCATCCAACAGAGGCCACCTCACATGATGACAACACACACGATGAAGAAAAATAAAGGGTGTCAATGTTTAGTTTATGCCATCGTCTGCTCATGGTCCCGTAGTCGAAACTAAATAAAGACTTTGGATATTTTCGATACGCGAACAAGATTGTAATGTTGCGATCCAGACTACCTGAGTCTTTATTTTCATCCCTTTTGTTTTAGGTGAAAATAATAGAAACAAATCTAGCGGCGCAAGAGAATATCATCAACCGTCTGACGTCTTTATACGCCTCGTACGGAGAGTCGCGCCGGATGCTGTCGGATTTGTTGAGAAAAAGGGAAAGCATCATCAACGGTAAATATGCTTCGTTTTATTCAATTATTGGACATATGAAAAAGCACAAAAGGCGTACTTAATGCCGTAAAATTTCTCTATCAGTTAACCTTGAGGCAATTTTTTTTTATTATTTTTTAAATAGCCTTATATTTTCCAACCGAATATGAAAAATTTAAAAATAATTGAACACCCCGGGCAGGGTTTCGGTTGGAAACTATAATTCCGCTTAGTGGACGTTTCCGCTTGTAAAAATATTTACAGCCTTTATATTGATCAAAAATACATGTATTTTAAAAAGAAGCTTAATGTCACAATTATCTATGCAAAACAAAAGAAAAACGATATACAACGATACTTGTCAGATCACTTTTTAGGCTCCATGTACAGAAAAGTGAAATAATCCTTTCAAACAAGCTTTTTAAGCAACATCCATTTTGTGTTATGTCAAACTGGCAGGGAAAACTTTTCTCACTTTATCTATATACACCCTTATCTTGTCTACAGCTCTTATAACCTCATACGACACATATGGCGAGCTCCTCGGGAAGTGCCAGAAAGGGCTAGAGTTCTACAAGAAGTTAAGTCACAACGTGAACCAGCTGTTGACGAGACTGCGAGGAACTTGCCAGGTCCAAGAGGAAGAGAGAGAGTCCCTTCTCGCGAAGAACACTAAGAGTAGCAAAGGTTAGTATTAACAGAAGAAAGAGATGTAAAGGGATATCGCTAGACAAGAGTAAAGAAGAGTACTAAGTACAACTGCTGACAAGATTGCAAGGCACTTTCCAAGTGCGGGAGGGAGGAGAGAATCCCTCTTCGCGAAGAACACTAAGGGTAGCAAAGGACAGTATCAACTTCAAAGAGTTGCTGAGTATCTTAAGCAAAACTGAACATTGGTACACCTTAGCTCGTGGTAATAAGCTTTGACGTATGTACGTATTTTCGGAAAACAAGAAGAGACACAACGCGTTGCAACGTTTAACGCTTTTTTTATGACATAGAAGGCAAACGAGCAGACGAATCGCCTGATGGTAAGCGATTAGCGCCGCCCATGGACACTCGCGACACTAGAGGGGTTGTAAGTGCGTTGCCGGCCTTTAAGATGGGAGTACGCTCTTTTCTTGAAGGTTTGAAGGTCGTAACGGTCCGAAAATACCGCAGGCGGCAGTTCACTCCACAGTTTAGCTGAGCGAGGCAGAAAATTTCTGGAGAAATGCACAGTTGAGGACTGCCAACCATCTAATTGGTGAGAATGGAAATGTTGTCGCGTTGGGCTTTGCTTCTAGTTTTCTTGCGAGGACAGCTAAGGCGTGGAATGGAATTCTCTTCCGGCAAACCTTGTCCTTGGATCTTTTCAAGACGAGAGTGAATAGTCATACATAGGTACGCATGTAACACCCTTGACCTCATCATCACTTCCCATCAGGTGCAATTGGGGTCTAATGCTTACCTATTTTGTATAACATAAACTTTTTTCAGGAATATCTATGAAAATAATGTGCCTAAAGAAGCGATTTATTAAGCAAATTTTTTTTTCCAGCGGCAACTCCCGTGCCATCTTCACCCGCGCGTCTCGAGAGGTCCGATAGCGAGCCTCGCAGCGAGGGCTCCGGGCTTAAGCTGAAGGACTACCTGCCTTATATGAAGAAGAGGATCCTGCCCAGGACCCCGCAAGGAACAGGTTAGTATCTAGAACAATCTGCTGTTCTTGTGTTCGAGTCAGACGAAATAAATGCGACTCGGTTCCTTTAGAAAAATATTGTAATTACAATGACATATCGGTCGTCCTGAGACCGCGCGTCCTGTATATAGGATCAAAACGCTAGCGGGACAATGATATTTATACGTGGATTTCTTTTATTGAGGTTTTTTTGTGACTGGGCTTATGGAGAAAGATTTTAGATTCCGACTACCTGCAGGAGTCAAAGGTTTTATTAGAACTATATTACTGTAGGTTAGGTAGAAAAGCTTCGGTTTTCTCATGATCATGAGTCATCACACATTATTAATCCTAGGTCAACCAGAAATGCTGCCGCCCGAAGCGTACTATCCGGAGTCCATCTACCCTACATCAGTAAGGCCGGCTCCTGTCGGCTCAGAAGGTACGTAAATCTACTCTATACTCTTACAAATAAAGTCTATTCTTCTCTAACTTATACTGTATATTTGATGCTCTTTTCAGCCGATCCGACTCAAATGCAATTACCAGACGGAGTAGTAATGCCACAAATGGCGAATATGCAAGCGAATCAGTACGCTCGCTACGGCACTCCTTACACTCAAGAGCCTGAATCTTATTCCACACCTTCTAACTTCTATGCATCTAAAGGTTATGAAAAACCCGAGGAAAATCCTTACTATTCTGCATATACCCCTCCTCAATATTCCCACCAAATGGCGAATCCCCAGACCTACGCCAACCCTTATTATTCCGGTTCTCAAGACAGTGGTACAGTCGTAACAGATTCCCAGAACTCATATACCATGCCAAGCCAAGCCAACCCCAACTTGACGAACACCCATACCGTGCCAATTTCCAACGCTGTGCCCAGCAACAGCCTAGCAAATCCTCAGTACACATACGATATGTACGGACATAACCAGATTGCACCAATCCCTGAAGACCCTTCAATGTCTTACCCTGGCAGCCAAGATTTGAGTGCAAACTTTTCTCAAATGCAAGTATCTGCGCCTAAGGATCCTTACCAGTCACCTAACTTCGGAAATGACTATTCCCAGACGTATTATAGCGTGAACTACCCGCAAGCGGCTACTCCAAACATGGCGACGTATAGCAACGCTGAACAGAATAACTCTACGCTAACCAGCACTGTTCCTGCTACGCAGAATACGGATTATAATTCCCTGAATTATCCTTATAGTGATGTGCCATATGCTCCTAACTCTGCTGGAACAACATACGCTCCTAACCCTGCAGGTTCTACATGTCCTCGTAACTCAGCCGTGGCAACGTATCCTCCTAATCAAAATTCCGGCGCATCTACATGCGCTCCAAACTCTGCGGCTTCAACACACCCTAATTCGACAGATTCAACATACCCTCAAAATTCCGCCGCAGCTACATACGCTCCTAATCCTGCCGTGGCAACATACGCTCCTAATCCTGCCGTATCAACATACCCTCAAAATCCTGCCTCCACATACGCCGAACAGTACAACTACACGACAGCCTACGAAGCATCCTCACAAGGCTACCCAATATACACCAATGCTGACACCAGCACTTATTCCACCACGCCAATCACTAACGTTCCAGTATCCATCGACTCTACCTACATGCCGCCTGAACGGAACCCAACTCTGTCTCAAATAGACGCGTTTGACCAACCTATTAAGTCACATGTTACTGGAGAGGCGTTGAACTACCCAAGCTACCAAAGTTATGGGCCCGCATATAGCCCTAGCGTTTCTAACCCGCCAGAAGCACCGCCTACTTCAACATACTACCAAGACCCGAACATCACCTACGTGCATACCTACCAAAATCATCCGGGTTATAACTACAATCCAAGCAGTGGAGGCTACGACTATAACTACGGCTCGCAGAACTCCTACACTAGCTACGCGAATCAACCGAATATGGACTCTCAATCGACGGCGAAAGATCCAAATTGGAACGCGCAAGGCGTATACACGAGCGCTGGAGGCTGTGAAACTGTTCAGTCTCCTTCGGAAACACCACAGACACCGCAGCCAAGCGATAACCAGACGTATTACAATAACCCGTACGGCTATATTACCAATACGAACCAGTCGCATGTTGTTGTATCCAATCCTGAAACGACGACTACGAATTACGGTGCTGATGTAAATCAGTCGACTTACATGCAATCGGGACATGAATACAACACTAATGTCACCTTTAGCAATAACCAAGGTAAGTAGTATCATGCAATGTACCTTTCTATTCTATAATCAATAAAATACTTGAATCGAAATTATCTTTTATTTTAAACTCCATTTTATTTCAGTGACGTCACCTAAAGAAGAAATTGAGCAACCGAGTTTTGAGCCTAAACCTGAACCGGCACAAAGTCCTCCAGTACAAGAAACCCAGGCAGCATCAGTGAAAGTAGAACCTGAACCAACGCCTGAGCCTTCGGCTTTCGATCTCTTATCTGATATAGATTTCTCCGTCGAACAAAAACCCTTAATGCCTGAAATTAAAGTGCCGCAGATATCTGAAAGCGCCATTAAAAAGCCATTATTAGCGCCTAAAGTTGAACCTATAGTCAAACCAGTGCCAAAGGAGGAAGTAATACAAAGGCCGGCAAAAAGAGACCTATTCTCTGATCCCAGTTTACTAAACAGTTTCACTCAGGAGGTGAAAAATTTGCAGCTTTTAGTGGATTCTTTGACAAACAAAACTCCTAGTGGACTGACGTTGTTGGACTCCAAATGGAAAAGCTTCCAGGACATACAAGTAAGTAGCACATTACTTTGATATCGATTGACTATTTTATAACCCAAAAATTAAATAAAGCATAGGTATTAATAAAAATCCAAGTTTCTTACATAAACTATACACTAATATGATATGGGGCATATTGCATAATGGCTTGTCAAGCGGAAGTATCTTTCTAAAAAAAAAAAAATTAATAAAAGTCTCCTTTGTATTACATTTCTGGTAAGCTAAATGTGGATTAACTCGAGCGGCGATTTGGATGGTAGAATGAAATGAAGTCGGTTAAAAAAGCTTATTGCCCGGGACATTCGAGGCTAGTTTTTCAAGCTAAGATAGCAAGCTAGTCTTTTTACTAATCTTTCCTGGCTTGCTGAGCTAGCTTGGAACATGAGGCTTCTATTTTTTAAGCTAGTATTTACTGGAGTGATGAGGTGACCATACGTCCAACTGTTTACTAGCCAACTGCAAACTAGCTTCGCCGGTCACATGAAGCTAGTAAACAAGCCAAGATAGTAAAATCAGTGGTGGGGGGACGCTACTAGCCTGAAAATAGAACTCCATCCTATTAAAAACTGTCATGGCTTGTAAACTAGCTTACTAGCTTAGAAATGAAGATAGTTTTATCTACACGAAGCCAGACGTACTAGCTTGAAAAACTAGCCTCGTGTAGCCCGGGCACATATGATGTGTACCCCTCCGCCGCCAGCACGGCTAGCATAAGACGGCGCGCGCGATAGATTATCCGTCTAAAAGAGACTACTCGTACTCGTTAGATAGAGACGGATAGTCTTAACTCGCGCGCCGTCTTATGCTAGCCGTGCTGGTAAAAAACAAAAGAAAACAGTCACTCCAGTGAATCCGGCGCCGACGAATAATGGCCGAATGTAAATCTGCCGAATTGTACTTATATTGTGGGGTTGGCTGTACGGAAGGGCACAAGCTATAGGTGTTCGCGGGAAAAAAATAGTACGCGCCACATATTCACAGCGGACTTCAAGTAGACCCGAAAGAAGCTCCCGCTCAACAATCTGATGATTTGGGCGTGACGCGAGGTCGTGGCGATTTTATTTAGATGCCCTAGATGCGCGATCTTTAGTTGAGGCTTTGTAATTATAAATAGTTGAGGTACAGTCACCAGCACCAATATCTGCCACAACAAAACGTGCATAAATATCTGACACGACTCTATTTGTAGGCCCGTTAGGACGTGTCAGATATTTTTGCCGCCTTTGGTTAGGCAGATATTAATGCTGGTGACTGTACTCAACAGAGGACAAAGTATCCCTACATATATATATATATATATATATATATACATATATATATATATATATATGCTGCTCCTAAGGAACCCGAATAACTTTATCAGCGTATTTCTGATCATATTTAGAGACATAAACGTCATGTGAAGTTTACTGAATTCAGGCTAGTTTCAGAGATAATACCATTTTTTCAGAAAACATTTTTTATTCGTAACTCAGCGTAGAATGCGTTTTTGCGCACGATGTTGCTATTATGTGGTTAAGTTTAGACATACTGATTGACAGACTTCAAAGTGACCTTATCATGTCTTCGCAAACCAGGTTCTAACAAAACAAAAAGTTCCCGATCGAAATTAAATCATGGTTTCACCAAATAAAATTTACTTTAAATGTTTAATAGCATTCAAAAAACCTAAAGAAAAAAATATGAAAAATTCACGTTATTGACCTAAAGTCATATTATATTTCTTGCTACTTTTAGCCTCAGCAATGCGTGGTTAAAATCTTTTGGGTTCCTCGCGAGCACCCTGTATATTGGGGGACAATCTTACACAAATCGACCTAATCCCAAACTAAGCAAAGCTTGTACTATGGGAACTAGACGACGATATACATACGTATATTTATTTATTTTTATTTATTTATTGAATCTAAAGTAATGTAACATTACAGTTTAACCCAAAGCGTTACAAAGATTCCAAACTAAAAACACCACCTATAAAACTATATAGATAAATACATAGAAAACATCCAAGATCCAGGAACAAAATATCCGTGCTAAATGCACAAATAGTGCCCTGGCCGGGATTCGATTTATATAGTAATCTACTACGGCGTACGGTACGGTTTCAGAGGAATTTCCACCCTCGGTCGCTCCGGTTGTGGAATGAGGTCTGCCGAGGTTTTCCCGAGGGACTACAGTATGGGGTTCTTCAAGAAACTAGTGTATATTTTTTTAAAGGCTCTGCAATGCGCATGTGACACCCCTGGAGTTGCAGGCGTCCACAGGCTGCGGTGACCGATTACCCGTGGCCGTACGCTTGTATGCCACCGACTTGGTATAAAAAAAATCTGCCGAGCTCGAGTAAATCCCTTAATCCCACTCTTAGGCTTCCTTACTATTACAAGTTACTAGGAAGCGGGCGAAACATTGACTTTTAAATTGCGAAAAGTATAGTTATCTCTATCCATCCCCAACAACTTCCATTTGTGTGCAGAGTAAAGAGAACATGACGCGATCCAAGTCTGTTGCGATGCAGCACCGCACCAGCAACACTGTTACCGTGGAGCCGTACGACGACTCGAGAGTCGTGCTAAACAGCGATGCCAGCGCGTACATCAACGCGTCCTACTATAAGGTAATTTTCTACATCAATATAGTAATCATCTTTAATGCGTACAGAAACCATATGTAAATATCAGCTTTTCAATATACCTAATCTCCCTGCCCGCCCTCACCGCGAGCGCGGTCCATAACAACACCACATATGAATATGATGTAGTTATGATATCACGTGCAAGTTTACAGTACAGACCCAGGGAGGCGGGCCCGGGGCGCCGATTGTCGGGTTGTAAACATGCTTCCGCCGGCTCAATGGTTGCATATGAAACAGGATAGAAGATTTAATGTATGGATGGATTTAGATAAGCTAGTTTGAAGAACTTATTTGATGTTGAGTCTGAACCCTATTTTGACATCGTGATTGTTATTACGATCATTTATTTATGACGGAGACAATCTTACACAAACCGCAAAATAGCCCCATAGTAAGCTCAATAAGGCTCGTCTATAACACTAGTACAAAACAAATATGCTCATTACCAGACCCCGTTATCTAGTCGCACTTGACATTGCTTTACAGTAGAGTTTGAATGTTTTTTATATCGATCATCTCGATATGGATGTTTATATAATGCAATAAATAAATCACACAAATATTTGCCCCGACCGCGATTCGAACCCGGGACCGTCAACTTCGTAGGCAGGGTCACTAACCACAAAACTAAACCGGTTGTCATCAACTCATCATCATCATATCAGCCGATGGTCGTCCACTGCTGGACATAGGCCTCCCCTAAAGAGAGCCGCAATGACCGGCCCTGCGCCATCCGCATCCAACTGGTCGTCAATATGTAACAATTCTATATTACTTATCTTATTATATCAATTGTAATGCAATTATATGGTTACTTTGTTTCAGCAACTGGCCCCCTGGTGCATTCCGCTAGTAATATCCGCTATGCCCAAAGAGAAGGAATACAGTATTTTCTGGAAGGCGGTATTAGAGAAGAAAATAGCCTGTGTCGTTTGCCTACTTAGCGAAATCGAGGTAAATATATTCATTTCAAATCTGGTTTACCTATCACTGCAATACCACATTTTCTCCATCTTTAAACCTAAAATTGCTAAAAGTGGCACTGAAATTAAATTTCATGTGCTCTGCCTACCCCGTTTGGGAATACAGGCGTGAATTTATGTATGTATGTATGTAGAGTTTATGAAAACTAATACTTACTTCCAGGAATTAATTTCCTTCAACATATTAATAAAAAAAATGTTTTTAGTTGCAAGGCAAATCCTACTGGCCAACGGCCAAGGGCCAGTCCTTAGACCTGCCTGATGTTAAGGTCGTGCTTGATGACGTCACGTGCACCGTGCACTGGACCGAGCGCAAACTGACCGTGACGCACGGGAAAACCGTGCACAAAGTCAGCCATTATCAGATCAACGTGTTCCCTGCTAAGTAAGTATACAAACACTAATGCCACTAGCGTGTGAAGGGTCAGTCCTTAGACCTGCCCGATGTTTGTCATGATCGATGACGTCACGTGCACTGTGTCAAAGAAGATATATACTAACGTAAAAAGAAGCTACACCGAAGCATGTGTGCTGTAAACCCGTCTCGCGGCTATGTGTGCGTGACCGGACGTGAACAGGGGTGCGCGAGGGGCGCGCGGTGTGTGGACAGCTAGCCGCGGCAAGATGAATCGCAGGGGTGCCACTCGCTTCAACATTCGCTCGCGTGACACACAACAGAGATCGATCGGCCGGTAGCGGGCGTGTAGTTTTACTTGAAATTCGTTAGAATTGATCATTTTTAATTCAATGTAACAACTATGGCTGGAGCTTTTTATTGCTGTGTCTACGGTTGTGACAGTAATACCAAAAGCCACAAAGGAAAAAGCTACTTTAGGCTACCTACCGATCCAGATAACTGAGTTTTAAAATATTTTATATTGTGTCCTTATTCCCTACATTTAGAATTAAGACTTCACCTAAAATCCGTTTTTTAATTCGAAAGACTTGATATGGGTAGGTTGGTATGAGTATGGATGCATTTTGACTTGCAATACATTAAGAAGTACCTACATCTTCGGAATAAATAAATAAAAAATAACGAAATGGCGAAATAGATGAAATGTCAATTGAGTCTTTCAAATTATACTTAACGCGGGTGTCGCGGTCGCAGTGAATGACTTCATATCATGTCAGATATTTTCTATGGATTGAGGTTTAAAAAAATAATATTTTATATTATTGTTATTATTTTAGCATACAATTATATCATGTGATGCTTAGATTTACACAAGAAAAGTAAGTTTCCTTATTATGAGAAGTTTTGTAGGTACCTATTTTACGAGCTTTTAGTAAGTTTTCTCCTGACCCAGTGCATCTGTCTGTCTGTAATCAAAACTTACAGATTAAATTTGACTAGCTTCCCGGTGTTTGATTGATGAATATCATGATCATTGAATAAACATTATTTCCTCTTGCCAAGGCAGCTACATTGCCAACCCTATGCAACAGACGTGACGTTACAAAGTCACCGGCGCTCGACTCACACCGATAGGCCGTGTCGCCCCCCTGACCGTGTACTGGACCGAGCGCAAACTGACCGTGACGCACGGGAAAACCGTGCACAAAGTCAGACATTACCAGATCAACGTGTTCCCCGCTAAATAAGTATACAAATAATTACCTGAGATCAAAATCGAAATGTGGAATCTCGAAGATAAATACGCTGTATATACATATACTACGCTTGCTATGGAACTAGTTTGATGTACTATTATTATTTATTATACCCGCCCTTGGGTCTTACTTGCTCGAAAGCGTCGGGTATACCCCTAATCTAACGGATTCTGCGTGGAATCGAAACCCCGTAAATCTATTGAAACTACTCGAAAAAACGGAGTTTAGATGGACAGTAGTCATAAAATTAGAGAATGTACGACGGTAATGTATGTGCAGTTGTCAGAGAATGATTTTATTTGCCAGAATCGTGTGCTCCCCTCTCGTTCTACTGGTGGACAAGATTCTATCGGAAACGTTCGAGAACCGGCTCAGCAACCAATTAAGCGGCGCGTGGCTGCAGTGCGGCGCGGGCGGCGGGCGGAGCGCGCTGCTGGCGCTGCTCGCCGCGCTCGTGTGCCAGGTGCGCGCGGGCCAGCCGCCGCTGTGTGGTGAGTCAGACATCGTAGCACACACGAGAGTATCGGACACGTGGAGCCGCTTTGGCGACCAGCTGAGCGGCGCGTAGCTGCAGTGCGCGCGGGCCAGCCGCCGCTGTATAGTGAGTCACAGACACCGTAGCGGACATACGAAACTATTGGACACGTGGAGCCGCCTCGGTGACCAGCTGAGCAAGCGGCTGCAGTGCGCGCGGGCCAGCCACCGCTGTGTGGTGAGTCACAGATACCGTAGCGGACATACGAGACTATCGGACACGTGGAGCCGCCTCGGTGACCAGTTGAGCGGCGCGTGGCTGCAGTGCGCGTGGGCCAGCCGCCGCTGTGTGGTGTCACAGATACCGTAGCGGACATACGAGACTATCGGACACGTGGAGCCGCCTCGGTGACCAGTTGAGCGGCGCGTGGCTGCAGTGCGCGTGGGCCAGCCGCCGCTGTGTGGTGTCACAGATACCGTAGCGGACATACGAGGCTATCGGACACATGGAGCCGCCTCGGTGACCAGTTGAGCGGCGCGTGGCTGCAGTGCGAGTGGGTCAGCCGCCGGTGTGTGGTGAGTCACAGATACCGTAGCGGACATACGAGACTATCGGACACGTGGAGCCGCCTCGGCGACCAGCTGAGCGGCACGTGTCTGCTGTGCGTGCGGGCCAGTCGCCGCTGTGTAGTGAGTCACAGACACCGTAACGGACATACGAGACTTGCAGACACGTGGAGCCGCCTCGGCGACAAGCTGCTCGTGAAATTTAAAACCTTATTTCTAGCGTTAACAATGTGCATGCGTATTAATACATATACATAGTTCACATATTTTACAATTGCCTTAACTAGGTTGATCCTATATCTCAGGCAAAGAGAAAATATACTAGTGAATGTAATTTGTGTACATGACAGGCACCTGCTAAATATTAAGTTATAATAATTGTATTACGATACAGGTTCCTATTGGTTGGACCCATAGATAACCCCCTCTAGATGGAGATTATAGGGCGACGTGCGGTCACCTCACCTATGTACCACTAGTACATGTAAGCAAAAACGCCTCGTGCTCTCAGTCAGACTCGTCCAGGTTCGCGATCTATACGTACGTCAGATAAACGAGCATTGAAAATCGATTTTATCCATTAGAAATGGCGTTTTGCTGTGTAAAGTTAAGTGGGAAAAGCTCTCGAACAGCAAAGTACAAGAATGACGGAATAACATTTCACAGATAAGTTAAATTAATTACAAAAGGCATATTTTATTCTGCCAGGCGGAGTTCATTTTACATTAGCCAGTAAGAAGTACAGAAGTATTCTTGTCCCTTTCCAACCAATTCAAATGTCAATATACTCTCCCTTCTGACGAAAGTACATGCTCGGGCTAGTGATGTGCCAGTGACGCTTTCGACATTACCGTATAAGTCTCGATTTCAATTAATTATGTATTCGTCCGCGTTTTGTTGCGCTGTTTTATTCATATTGAAATTCTATTGGAAAAGGTCATTAGTTATTTTACATTAAACTGTCAGTGTTGCCAGTGTTCTTTTAATTAAAGTAGTAATGTAGTAAATTAGTGTCTCGTTCTATTTTATTTATACGCTATAGGTACGATACGGGTACATATCAATGTAGTAGAATGGAATATTTAGTTTGGAAGTAGTTAATGTGTAGTTTTATTTTATTATAAAGTTTATTAACCGGTTGTATCATATTTATTGCTATGTAATATCGAGTATGTATATCTAATGAAATAACAAATTAGTAACAGTATTACCACTAAGTAGGACATAGATTTACCTAGCATTTAGGACTGGTATCACGAGGTAAACCCTATGCTGGACTTCGAAGAAGTATAAGGGATCTCGGAAGTGGTTAGAGGTGGAGCCATTGCAATTGGGTTTTTTCGAATCGTCTTGGTGAGCAGTTAGGACTAGTGTCACGAGGTGGACCCTATGCTGGACCTCGAAGAAGTATAAGGGATCTCGGAATCGGTTGGAGAAGGAGCCATTGCAATTTGGTTTTTCGTTTCGTCTTGGTGAGCAATTAGGACTAGTGTCACGAGGTGGACCCTATGCTGGACCTCGAAGAAGTATAAGGGATCTCGGAATCGGTTGGAGAAGGAGCCATTGCAATTTGGTTTTTCGTTTCGTCTTGGTAAGCAATTAGGACTAGTGTCACGAGGTGGACCCTATGCTGGACCTCGAAGAAGTATAAGGGATCTCGGAATCGGTTGGAGAAGGAGCCATTACAATTGGGTTTTTCGAATCGTCTTGGTGAGCAAACTTTTTGAAAACATTTTAGCCAATCACAAGGCAGTGCTTTGCGTGGGTAAATTCCTCAACAGCCATTGGCCAACAATTTACGCGCGACGCCGGCGATCGCCATTTTGTCTGGCTGCGCGAAGCACGAGAGCACTAGTTCAACTGTCATTGCATATTCTACCTTGACCTTACGTATAATGCAACAAGGTCTTTATTGAATTGGTCGTACATTCGGTTTCATTCGGTACTTGTCTGCACTCGTCGGCGTGAACGAAGATTGCCGATGTAACTGATATTTGTGGTTCTACTGTATTTATTTATATAGATAAACAAATTTATTTCTATAGAAAAACTTCCAAGACTCAGGATCAAATATTCGTGTTAGTTCATCTCACAAATAAATGCTCTAGCCGGGATTCGAGCCCGGGAACTCCGCCTTCGAAAGCAGGACCAATACCAACTAAGCCAAAGTGATCGTCAAAATATTCCGCAATTTTTACATTAACCAGTGCTGTAACCGTGTAAGTCGATTCACAAGAGCTGGCGCGGAATGTCTATGAAATTAATGAAAGTTTCATACATTTTCCGCGCCAGCTCTTGTGAATCGACCTACACTACATTACACTATGCGCTGCCTAAAAATATTATTCTAGATACTAAATTAATAGATGAGCATATACGCTATTTAAAATTGTTACCCTAAAATAAATGGCATTACCGGTAAAAGCCGGTAATAAACAACGCGTCCCATCCCTACGCCGCGCGCGCCATGTTGAACCCAAGTGCGCGCTCTATGAAACAGCCAATGGCAGCGACGTTACCGACCTCCCCGCGACCCGCACATACCGCTAACCTTGGTGACTTTTGATTCGAACTAAATCGTTCATAGGGGCCATCTAGAGGGGGTTATCTATGGGTTGGACCTGACGATAAAAGCTACAAGCTTAAAACAATAAACTTTTTGAGATAACTTATTTTTAATTTCTCTATAGACACCTTGGACGCCGCTTGTGCGAACCTCTACAAACATCGCACCAACGTTTTAGAGGACACCAAGTTCCTCGCCGACGCTTATAGAACAGCCTTGTTCTACGTCCAGGGAGTGCTGTGTTCCGGTGAGTTCAAGCTAATATCGCCCTTTTACACTTGTGAATATGATGAACATTAGTGTCGGCACCACATCGTAGGTACGTTCATCCTTTTTTCCTTCAAAAACAAGGCGCCAAGTATCTTGGATCCACTGAAAGTGTGTTTCTCCCTAAACACATACTAAAGTCTATCTAAGTAACAACATGAATATTAACAGCAGAGCCATTTACAGGTTCTCACAGATTCAAACTATTTTTACGTTCAAACTATATTATCTCGTCTTCTGAATTCAAAACGTTCTGCCATTCCTTCCCAGAGAAGTCTCGCGGCGTCGGAAATTATCTCGAATATTCTACAATTCCTTTTTCCAACAGGTACCACATCGTTCAACGGCGAAGCCATTTCTGTCCCCACCGGCGCCTCCGTGCTCCCCCCTGTGACACCGACCCCCGCCCCCGCCTCCGCCGCCGCGACATCCGCGCGCACCAAGTTCTCGCGAGAATCCTTCGAGGAGATGAAGCAGTCCCCCGGACTTAAGAGCGGAGATATGAAGGATCCACTTAATTTTCTCGACCCGCTGTGGAGTTTAAAGAAGAAATAAAGACTGGGCCGAGTTTCGTCTCTATTGCGTTACGGTAAGGTTGGTTTTTGAATGTGATAAATTATTGGATATTTATACATTAATAGTTGTGATTTTATTGCTTTATAGCGTTTATTCGATTATGATATTTATTATTGTCGCGCACGGACTGGCTATGTTATTTAGTATGAACAATAATGTACTTTACTACAGTGAGATAAAGTTTAAATACCAAACTAAGCTGCCGGAATCGATTTCCGATCAGTCTCTGAGAATTATAATGTATATTTTAATGGAATTTTTAAAATAGGTAACGTTTTTAAGGGCAAGAACACGTTGACAGGCAAATTGACGGTCATCATCATCATCATCATGTCAGCCGAAAGACGTCCACTGCTGGACATAGGCCTCCCCCAAAGACTTCCACAATGACCGGTCCTGCGCCACCCGCATCCAGCGGACACACGCGATCTTCACCAAACTGACGGTAGGTGGACCAAAATGTGAACGGATTGGTGGCCACTTCTAGGAAAAGTAAGCGTCGGTCGTCCACCACCTCGATGGGTAGATGACATTAGGAAGATCTGAGCACTTTTGGATAATATAAGTTCAAGACCGCGGCGAATGGCGTAACAGATGCTCATGGTAAGCAGTGGGCGATTGCGAGCTGTAAATGATAATGTATGTATGTATGTATGTATGTAAGAACTATTGTACACAATAACAGTTTAAAACATATACATGTCACACAAGATCAGAGTACAAAGGCGAACTTATCCCTTTAAGGGATCTCTTCTAGCTAACCTTTGAAAAATTAAAAAGCCAATAGCCAGCTAGCTTAATTTTAGCCTTTGATAATGATGAGCGTTTGTTAAGGCGTCGGCCGTAACAGCTACATACAAGTAAAAAGTAAAAGTAAAAGTAGTTTATTCTTCAAATTAGGCATATTACATGCACCTATGAACGTCAATAAACTACCACCGGTTCGGAAAAATATACCTCTGCCACGAGAAGAACCGGCGTAAGAAACTCGGCGAGGTGTCATTTTTTCAAAAGAATATACATTGTATAGTTAAATATAAATTACAGTGTCAGCTACTACAAAATAACTGAAATAACAATGCTACAGTAGAAAACATATTTTCGCGATAGATTACCCGTGCAGGACGCTATCACTGCCAAACATCCCTATCCATGATGTAATCGTTTATCTTATAATATGCTCTTGAAATAAGTGTTTGTTTTACTACAGATTTGAATTTAGAATTGCTAAGTTCAGTAATGTGTTTAGGAATTTTATTGTAGAATTTGATACAATTTCCCAAGAACGACTTTTTCGCCTTTACTAGTCTATAGAAGGTTATTTTCAGTTTCCCAGTATTTCTCGTGGCTATTGGTTTATCAGCGTTTGTTGGAAAATTGCCCAAATTCTTCCTAACATACATTATTATTTCAAATATGTATAGGGACGGCAGGGTTAGAATATCTATTTCTTTGAAAAATTCTCTTAATGAGTCACGCGACCCCAAGTTATAAATTGCTCGGATAGCCCTTTTTTGCAAAATAAAAACAGTTTCAATATCTGCAGCTGATCCCCATAAGATAAGACCATAAGTAATTATACTATTAAAAGAGAGACAAGACTTTAGACTCTCGCACTTTATACACATATTTAAATAATTTGTTTACCGACGTTTCGATACGGGTTGCACCGGTCATTTTCGCGGAAAAATTGACATCCCAGCAAGTTGTCACAGAAAAGTAAAGACGAACTAACGGTAATTAAGATAAACTAGTTACCCGCGCGGCTCCGCCGCGTCGACGTACTACGAAGAATGCAAGCGAAGCCGCGGGATACAATATAGCCTATCTATTCGGAAGGTCGATTACAAAGTCGATTTAAAAACATTCGTATCACAGTCAATCGTAAAAAAACATATTTGCATCTCGATCCACCGCATAACTGCGTCTTGTACGTGGCCCATCATGGCCCCTCGTGTGGTTTTGGCATGACAGTTGTGAGGTCTATTTTGTCAAGTGAAGTAACTGGGTTAAAATCTTTCGTTATATCCATCTCTATAACACTCGCTTATTGGTGTGATAGAGAAAGAAATATATGAACTTCGATCTTCGGGTGTTTGGGGTAGACACCCTGAAAACCGGCACTGTCACTGTTGCAGGTGACACAGGCCCTTTTAGAACGTGGCAGTTTAACGTGACCATTATCCCCCTTATTTTAGACATGTTTACTGAAACGTAACGAAAAGAAAAATAGGTACATGTCCTCTAACTTTTCGAGTATTACTTATTAACCTTTTCGACGCTAACAACGTACCTATATTGCGCACCAAAGGTCCGAAGCCAACGACGCATATAGCCGTCATGGCGTCTAATGAGATATCAACCTACATGCATTTCTGTAGGGTTCAACTTTGTAGGGTTTGATATCCTCAGACAAACATTGATGAATAGCAAATTAACCTTTTGAACGCCATACTTTATGAACGACAGTGACACTTACTAGCCGAATCATTTTCCATAAGAGATAGAATATGAATCATAGAATAAAGAACGAAGGTGATTTTGACAACGTACGTCATAACACCTATGTTCTCGGCAATTAAAGGTTGTAATTATTTTATTTAATCTTTTAAGCGCATTATCTATAGAAATTATCGCTTTCCATCAGGTGAGACTAAGGCCAAACGCTGGTCAGTCTATCATAAAAAATAAAAATGCATGTAGGTTGATATCGCATTTGACGCCGTCGCCATGACGGATATATTCGTCGTTGTGTTGAATCGATGGTGCGCATATACTTCGAATACGTCGTAAAGGTTAATTAGTGCAACATTGTTTTCTCGTTCGTTTGATCTAAATCCACCAATAATTAACGTCTACTCTAATGAGAACTTCTTTGCTTATGATCACTTGATCACCCTACTGTTATGGCAATAGGTGGAAGAGAGACACACTTAGACACAGCAAGTCTCTTCTCTTTCAAAATGTGTTGTAGCTTATCTATGATTAACTCAAAAACAGTTCTGTAACTCACAATGTAAAGTTTAATTTGGTTTGTCATTGTTTTGGCAGATATCAATATCAGTCAAGATATACGGAACGTATATTTGAAACGTCATGGGTTTGAATACCAACTTCTTTGAAGTATAAACCATAACAATTTAATATTGACATAATAGAGCACAATAAAAAAGTTGACACAATACGTCTGGCATTCTTGTAAACTGTAAATACTTAGACCGAATCAGTAATTTTACTTTCGTTTATAGTTAATAATATTGAGTATTTCTCGACTCAAAAGTTTTATTTTGTAATGCTGTACCAGATATTTCTTACAGGAACATTTTAATTCATATTTAGTTTTATGTCATCCGGAATCATACCATAGCTAGTTCCCAAGTCACGTGATAACCAAGCTAAATTTTGACACCTCGTACAATTCTACCAAGGTAAGCTGACCCCTCGCTTGTATGCAGCGTCATCAAACATAATTTTGAGGCTTATATTTCGGGGCATCCAGGATTTTTCGTAAATATCATTTTATTAATTTTCCAGGATAAAAATCAAAAAACTAAGACCTTATTGCAAATCTGCAGCATGGGACGAATCCTATGGTATATAATTTATCAAAATCGGTCCATAACTGTAGATCTGATGGGCATTACAAAGATCGGCTTCGCGTAATATATATAGATGAATAAATATAGCGTTTGACCCGTAAATAAATCATTAAAGCTACATACATATTGAGAATACAATTTTTGGCGCCCAATTTTAATACGTGCTGTTTATATATAGAATCGTCTTGATCCATGTGGTCCCTCTTGCGTAAGTGAATAGCCACGTTCGTGTCAGTGACGCATATTGATATTGAAACAGTACTAGTACACTGGTATCAAAATTAAATGGGAATTTTGTGGCGAAATGAGAGCCCTTCTATTGACTTATTTACCATCGAAGCAATGTCTAAATATTTATTTATATTATTGAAAGATAGGTTTATAGACCACATAAGGAACTAAAGTATTTTAAAATATAAGCAATGGTCAGTGTCATGAATATAATTGTTTCTATCGAAACAGTTAGAACATAGAATCGTTTATATTATATTATATTATATGGTACTCGATATATAATTCTTGTGCTAAGATTAGACCTAGGGCCAGCAACGGATTTCCATGACCAAGTTCCTCTCTCACGATAACTTTTTAAAATGTTTAAAAGAGTTGTATTATGGAAGCCCCGTGGGCGTCAGCTGGGGCTCCATTGGCGGAATTGGAGTCACTTTCAATCACGTAAAAAAAAAGTTATTTTTTTTCATTTTTTTCTCGTTTGCTAATGTTAACAAATGATAAGTAACCCAATAACTTCAAGGAAAAGAAACCTCAGCTGGCTATAAAGTGGTTGAAAATACGTCCGCTGATCACAAATGTTAGCTATTTATGCCTGCTGCTTTGGGAGGTCAATGAAGTGTAATTAGCGCATTTGCTATTGTTTGAGTTTCAGGCGTTGGATTAAGCTCTTAAGGCGATTAAAGAGTACGCGCGTGAAGTCGCGGGCAAAGGCTACTTTATTATAAATGTGATTAGACCAGCTAGCCGCGTTTGCTCTAGTCACGTTTATATTTATTTTTCCAGCGACCGTCTCTGTGTATAACTCTTTAATCGCCTTAAGAGCTTAATACAACGCCTGCAACTCAAACAATAGCAAATGCGCTATTCATATTTCATTGAGCTCCCGATTGGCAGGCATTTATTTATTTATTTATTTACAAGAACGGTATCAACCAATTATACTTGTAACAGTGATTGTTTAAAATACATATACCTATATAATTATTAGATAGTCTTAAATCTATACAGAAACCTCTCTTTTATTCTCGGTCTTCAGCCATTCATCTCATAATAAGAGAGGCACCTGGACGCGAGCATGGGCAGGCTGTCCACAAAAATGTCCACGTGTGGATCAGTACGCACTTACGCAGGAGCCCGTTGAGCGATCTGACCATTTCGCAGAGCGGTGAGTGGTGGCGCGCCGCGGTCGCGCGTGGTTCGGTGCCGTCCGACAGCTGCACGTACGTGCGCCGACGGGATTTGTTCGGGGGCACGACAATGCTGTTAAGGGCGTTATGTAATTCTGTGCTATTGATTTTATTATGGAGCACCATACATGGCGTTTACCATCCGCTCGGTGCCTCTACGTACTTCCAGGGAGTTGAAAAGTCTTTTAATGTTGAAGCCCAGGACGCCAAGCAAAAACTTAGTCGGGTACATGAATGGGTAGTACCCATACAGTTTTTTGTATAAAAAGCGGAGAAATGCTTGTTGCACCTTTTCTAACATAAGCTTGTACTTGGCCTCACTTGGACTCCAAACGCATGCACTTGCCTCGAGTTTGCTTCGAATAGCACCGTATAAAGAAGCTTGATGACCCCGGAATTGTGGAAATAAATAACCACATTTGTGATCAGCGGACGTATTTTCCACCACCTTAATTTAAAGCCAGCTGACGTTTATTTTCCTTCAAAATATTGGGTTTCTTTGATAATATTATCAATCGAGAGGAAATGACAAAAAAAAACAATTTTTACGTGTTTGAGAGGTTCACACAGGAGAACCCACTAACGGTGCGCCAGCTGACGTCTACGGTACTTCATAATACAACTTTATTAAGCTTCTTAGAAGTAATCGCCAGAGAGGAAATGACTGATGATGTTTGCTCCTGGCCCGGGTATTATTCGTGGTATTGAGGATCAGAATATTAACACGTTATGTATAATTGATCTTGACGCATGTAGCAAAAAGTGCTAGTGACTGCATATTACCTCCGTTTTCATACAAAATAATTGTATTATTTGGGCTTGCTTGTGCACATTTTTGTTTTTTAATCGGGTAAATGAATAATTCAGTGTCATAACTCATGACAGTCATGACCCACTTAAAAAAATACAATAAAAGCAGCATACTCGTAAAATAATCGTAATTGATACAGTCGTCTTCACAAATATATAACATTCTCAAAGGTTCAGATGTATCTGGAAAACCTTATGACCGCAATAATGTCGTGTTTACATATTTTTTATCACTTTGCGCGTGCACATATTTTTGAACTCGACTGTACCTGCAGCCCAAAGTTTCGAATCCTTTACAACACCCGTGGTCACGGGGTGATCCTTTACAAGCACACCTACTCATACTGATTGAGGTAATTTTAATGAACATGATAAAAATGAAGTTAATGTATTTAAAAATACGTCTCTAGTAGAAATTGGTTGCTAATAAAAAGCACCTACTTATGATTTAAATTATTACTAAGTATATTCATAGGTAGTTGGATGTTGAAAAGAACCTTAATCGATTTATTAACTTATAAATATACTTAGAATCGTTCAGCGTCTTTATTTAAGTGTTATTTAAGATGTCTTCAGTAGAACTATGTAGATAATATCTCTGAACAACATAAGGATTTAGATTTAGATATATGTCACAATAAAGAATAGTAGAGAATCTGGTTGAACGATGAACTTATCGAAATTTGTACCAAAATATTCATAATGTATTGTTTATATGTAATGTTTTATAGGTCCATTAATTAAACTTATATGACTGAATATTGTTGTTTCATTTTTACACAATGTTGAAATAGATGTCTAACCCTTTAATACCGAGAACACCTATACCGGTCACGGTTTTTTTTGCCAGCAGCGCCAAGAACGATTGTAGTTGTTACGGCGTACGCTAATTAACCTAATTCTTAGATTTTTTAAATACAGGCATCACAAAAGCAGCTTAGCATTATAACAAGTTCAGAATTATCTACACATAGCCTATTACCCTTAATCACTTGACATTAGCTACTTTTGCTGCTGACTATACGACAACACAGGCACTTAAACTTAGGGGGGTTAACCAACCTTTTCTTGCCAATCTGCTTTAACTTCATTATTTTTTAACAAGACATGTATAATATTTGATAAAATATATACATTCTTATAGCCAGATAAACAGTCTATCTGAACATATATGTAGCATCTCGCAGAAACACGAATTCTGGAACAAAACATGGTTGTTCAGGTGACAGACCACTATTTTCACACGAATTCGGGGGACACTTACGTCCGCTGGACAACAGGTGATAATGAAGGTAAATGAATATTTATTAGTATCGTTGTCGTGTAGTTTTATACTATAAAGTAATGTATTAGCCAATGAATGCAACAACAAAACCCTTTGAACCCTTTCATATTTGAATGAAGTGATCACTCACACGCCAAGCACTGTTGGGTTATCAAAAATTGATGTAACGTCCAATAAAAACAATACATAATCGATTTTATTCACGATCAAAGTACACCTTCACTCCGACCTTCTTAGTGGTTGTTGGCGTGGTGGGCACGACGACACACGACCACTTTATAGGTTCTTGGCGTTCAAAGGGTTAACAACAACTGAGATCGTGTTTTCTTGTAATTTCCTTTTAAACTGCAAATAGTTACTAAACATGAGGGCACTAAAAAGTTGATTCACCCAGGGCCTCCTTATGGTAAGCAAGCAGACACCGTAGCCCATGGACACCTACGACTCCAGAACAATCACAAGCGCGCTGCCAACTCATTTGACTTGAGGATTCGTTGTGTTGACAGCTAGAGACATATGCAGGTTCCTCACACTCAACAGACCATCCTCGGGAGCACTGACCTGATAAAAACACAAGAAAAACAGTAAAACCAAATGTTACTTTATTACAGTGCTTATAAGATTACTCGTGCGTCTGTACGTCCGTCTGTCTCAGCTTATTTGCTCCGAAACCAATGGAACGATTGAGTTGAAATTGGTACACGTATGTTGTAAGTCGGTGAACCAAAGACGGACGTAAGGTAATAAGGGTGTAAGGTATATAAACGAATTTAAAACATTTACCCTCCTAAAAGTGGCCTCTTTTAGGAGGGTAAATGACAAAATATAATTTATAAGAAAAAAAAAACGACTTTAATGGGGAAGGCCAGTGAAAGATTATTATACTTAGATGGTGCACTCTTAGATTCCATACAATAAAATAAGAATGGCTATAAGTATGTTTATAATGGTAAAAGACTAAGTACCCTCAATTCCTCATGGAATCCTCCATCAGAACTCAAGCTTGACAAAAATGTGTCTTGAAAACCTAGCTTGCTTGACAAACAAAACGAAGAGAACAAATCGCCAAACGTGAACTACGCGTCGTTGAAGAGTTCCGCTCTGATCATCATCAGCAGTTCCACTTCATCAAATGTCACTTTATTGAATGAAAATGCTTGATTAGTTCATGAAAATACTAAAATCACTATTTGTGTGCCTTTCATATTTGAGGAGTTCCCCTCGATTCCTAATGGATCCCATCAACATCATCAGAACTCGAGCATGACAAAAATTAATCGTGAAAATAGAACTTGCTTAACAAACACAACTAAAAGGACAAATCGCCCAACGTGAACTTTTCATCGTTGAAGAGTTCTGTTCTGACCATCATCAGCAGTGCCACTTCAAAATGTCATATTTTTGTATGATAATGCTCGATTTGTTGTTAAAAACACAAAAATCACGAAATATTTGCCTTTAAGATTTGAGGAGTTCCCTCAATTCCTCATGGATCCCGTCATCAGAAATCGAGCATGACAAAAATAATCGTGAAAATAGAACTTGCTTAACAAACACAGCTAGGAGGACAAATCGCCAAACGTGAACTTTTGGTCGTTGAAGAGTTCTGTTCTGATCATCATCAGCAGTTCCACTTCATCAAATGTCACATTTTTGTATGAAAATTCGCGATTTGTTGATAAAAACACAAAAATCTCTATATGTTTGCCTTTAAGATTTGAGGAGTTCCCTCATTTCCTCATGGATCTCATCATCAGAACTGCGTTTTGACAAAAACGGGACCAACTTGGATATATATATATACTTATAATCAAAAAAAGAATTTTTAAAATCGGTTAAGAAATGACGGAGTTATGGAGTAAGAAACATAAAAAAAAAAACATACAACCGAATTGATAACCTCCTCTTTTGAAATCTTGAAGTCGGTTAAAAAATATAACGTTTTCCATACTATATCGTGTAATATATCAAAGAAGGGGCTTGTTGTGAGCATTTCAAATGTTTATTATTTTATAGTTATGAGACAAATACCTTCGAAAGCTATATAAGAAAAAAACGAAAATTGACCATTCCGCCCTTATCTCCGTTGAAACTACTGGGCTTAAAATTTTGAAAATATATACATACACAAACAGTTATTTACTTACTAGATTACAGGAAAACGTATCAAAAGTCTGTAGGTCTAATAGCTTTTGAGTTATTACTGAAAAACTGGAATGCTCAAACAATAGGGACGAAAGTGCTGTGAGCTTCCTATGAAGATACCTACGACATTTTTTAATGCGAAGTACAGGATAGTGGTTTTAAAGGACGGTGGAGTAGTAGTAATAGGTACGACACCCTTCATGTTGCGTAGTCCGACACGCACTTGGCCGGTTTTTATTTAGGTAGAATTATTAAAATGTGTTTTCTTCATACTACTTTGGGGGCAAACATGAGTTACATCCCGCCTATGGTAACCGATTGGGGGAGGCCTATGTCCAGCAGTGGACGTCATTTGGCTGACATGATGATGGAAACCTGGCACTCCAGGGGAATATAACATGAGCGTTGCTTACCTAATTTTGTATTAAGCAGAAACGCCCGCAAACGGAAATTCTAAATTGTAAATTAAAGAGAAAAATTGAGAAAATCCAACTCGACAACCAATTTTTTTCAATTTTTCCCTTTATTTGAAATATAGCATTGCTGACCCTTTAAAAATCTGTAACTCTTTGAGAACTTCACTGTTGTCCCTCGAGACAATCTCGGATAATACCTTATTCCATTCTTACTTGCCACTTTTAAAAAGCAGGGCCATTTTAGTTCAGGGGAGTTACATGGGAGTTGCTGCCCCTTTAAAATCTGTACGCTCCTTTCTTGAAGAACCATAGCATAGTCCCTTATAATGAGTAGCTATTAAAAAACAAGCGAGTTCTACCCACCAAACACAGGCAGTCTCGCAAAGAAAGACTTCCAAAACCGCACGAAAATCGGTCCATCCGCTGCGGAGTTATCACTGTGAAAAACTACTACCTGTCTTGAAAGTTGACACCCCCTTTGCTTAAGGGCTAAAGACAACGGACTTCAAGGACAATTGCACCCTTTCCCTAATCCTGGGACCCTGGGACCGGACGAGGAAGTGAGTTCCGTTGTCCCGGTGCCGGCCCTCCGGCTCCGGCCTCAGTACTCGCCGCGCCGTCGCCGAGACTACACGCGCGTCACGCAGGTTTCGCGCACGCGCTCTATATCGCGCACACCCACCATTGACAGTGACGTTTCCAAGCATGACATTAGTGTTTTCGGTGTTTGTATAAATAAATAAAAATTCAAGTGTTGGTGATCGTGGAATTTAATTCTCTAAGGATGGGTTTCGGCTAGGACCATGATGCGAAAAGGGCCCGCTACGGGCGCGGAGTTCGCGTTGGACGCTGCAGAGTGCATTTCGCTCCAGCAGATTCTCCAGGCGTTCAACTCTACGATAAGCGAGGAGCATGCCTGGGCGCTGGCTTACCAGGCGGCCCGGTGCTTCCAGAAGTGCCTGGCTGACGGCCATACCTGTTATCTCGTGACGGAACCGAGACACGTGCTGCTGCATAAGGATGGCTTCGTGCATCCTAACACGCTGGTGCAACCGGGAGGTGGGTAGACCAACTAAACTCGTACATAGGTACATTTTAAGTTTATCTTACAATATATTCCAGGGGATTAGCTGGTGGACGATACGAGTTTATGACGATATTTGTTTATATGTCAAAATAGATAGGTTATTCTATCTTTAAGGCCCTCTAGTCCTGCGAGAGTAGGTATTTAGCGCTGTCCTGGCGGTGCGTGAACAAGCCCGCGCGGACGAAGCGACTGTGAACTCGGATGACCCCGCTAGCTTCATACTGGTCACAGTATAGAAATATAACTGTATTTTGACTTAAGAAATGCATGAATTATGATTAAACTTTAGTATGTCATTGATATCATTTTTTAATAAATAGGTAGTAAATAAATAATTGAAAGTCGAACTTACGGTAGGATCCACCCTGAAATTCGTTATTTAATCTATGAAACCTAAGAACCTAAGAAATATGTCTTATACCTCTCTACTCGATTTGTTTAATTCGATAATTTGTTTATTCGATTTGTTTGGTCATGCAATTTTTTATCTATTTGTGTTATATTTATACAGAGTTTTATATTTATTTGTCGTGTGCGTGTCATCGTCATCATCATCATATCAGCTGATGGACGACCACTGCTGGACATAGGCCTCCCCTAAAGAGTGCCACATAAAATACAGACAGAATATTTTTTGGTGGTTTAATTTATTCATAAAAAGTTATTAGCTCTCAAAGCGTAAAAAAACATTGCGAAGTTTTTACTTTTTTACTATTTATGCGAAAGGTTACCGTATTTTTAAAAAATGAATACCAGAAATGATTTTTACATAAAGATGACAAAAGAATCAATATGGTATATAAAATGATACCAAACTTGCCACGGTAGCTACCTGGAAATGGGTAGATCTTATAAAAGAAGATTAGCTAGAAAGATAGAAAGTGTATAAATTTTAAAAGGGTCGGCAACGGGCATGTGACACCTCTGGAGTTGCAGGCGTCCATAGGCTGCGGTGACCGCTTACCATCAGGCGGGCCGTACGCTTGTTTGCCACTGACGTGGTATTAAAAAAAAGACGGCCGGAATTAATGTGTTGAAGCTCACAGCTTAAAAAAATATTCAAGTGCAAAGCAGTACTCGTAGATCTCTTACTATATCTACAATTTCTGGTAATAAACATTTCATTTATAATTTTACCAACTTTGGTTACATTTCTGGAGGGGTTCAGTTCAGTTGTTATACTGTCATTTTTATAATGTGGCACTATGACCATAATTTATTTGTTAATAATTACGCCTTTTTTAATTCGGGTTTTTATTGCCCTTCTTAAATAATTTGCAACCATTATATAAATTCGTCAAAAACTGCTTGTTTGGTGCACGAAACTGTCGCGGATAAAACTGACACAGGTCCGTTGTCTGTAAGCGCCAGCGCGCGACTGATCGGGCCTGCCGAGCCTCCGCGCTCGCGCATTTCGTAGGTATTTAAACATATTAATTCATACAATCATTTTATCTTTTTAAATTCTGCAAAAATGTCTAGAAATACTGAATGGCTTTAGTTTAGTTCAAAAACTTTATTTAAAACATCAATATTTTAGTCGTCAGATTGTAAATGCTTTACAAAAAGGAGTAACTTTGGGGTCTCTTTCTATCGAGCGAAGTTCATTAGATCGTGTATC
Organism: Notocelia uddmanniana; assembly: GCA_905163555.1. NCBI lineage: Eukaryota > Metazoa > Arthropoda > Insecta > Lepidoptera > Tortricidae > Notocelia > Notocelia uddmanniana. The sequence goes on along the minus strand of LR991056.1, from coordinate 28,715,866 downwards.
TGAGTGCAACTTTGACTAGACTAGATCCTTAAGTAAAACATAGAATTTTTTCAAATTTTTAAAACCCTTTTTCTACGTTTCGGGTTGTTTTTAGAAAACTCGAAAACGCAAACTCGCTTGACGACCTCCCCTTAATATCATTATTCATCATCCTATCGTTATCTCAGTACAGTTACATCCAGGAGGACGCCCGGGGTTCGCTACCTAGTCCCAATAATTGGCGTAGGCATTTTTACGGAAGCGACTGCCATCTGATTTTCCAACCCACGGGGGTAAACTATACCTATCTTTAATTTCATGAAAAACTAATAATCAAGTATTATGTAAAACTATTAATCGTAAAATTAATGAAAATAACAAACATTCGTCGGTAGAACTAGAACAAGCGTTACCTTCGAGCGCATGAGGTTGCTGTTGTTTACTTTTGACTAATAATAAAGTGTCCAATTAATTATTCATAATACCCCTCGTCTCAACGTAAGTAAAAATTGCAGCCTCACCTCACTGCTACTGCTAGACACAGGTGTATCTATAGTGTGAGCATGGATTGTCATTTAACCCTTATGCAAAATAAAATCCCACTCAACCATTCCACAGTCAATAATTGCACTTCGAATTTGCTCAGGACCCGTTCGTTACAGTTAGGTCGGCATCACATAAAGCGGTCGGCAAAAACAATATTACTAATACGCGTCCGTAATGTGGTTAAATAAAAGTCCACTCAACGACATTTGCCAATATTACCCGGTAAATTGGTTAAATGAAACTTCAAATTCTCCAAACCTAATTGCCATTTTGGTTGGTAATATTGTTAATAAAAGTTTCACATTTATTTTTCGATCTTAAAAGCGTTAAAATCGGTTTATTTTCTTTATTAATTATCTGAGGCACTCCAGAAGCGAATATTGAAGTCCTTGTGTTATCAGCACGTTGGTTGGATTATATCTGTGATTACCTTTAGACAGATAACGGTTTGCTTGGTGTGTGTAAGTGAACCTACCTGATTTTTAGCCAAACCCATTAATGAATCAATAGGATTAGGTACTTACTTAATAAATATTTGTATTATTATATTAATCTCCAAGGTACATTATCAGGTATTTGTTTAATTAAAGTTTTCCATGGATACTTTAGTATCTACACTAATCCCATGTTCAGACTCGTGGAAATCGCGCGGGAGCAATTCCCGCGCGGCTCCTTACTTTACCTGAAAATGTTCCGAAGGGTTCAGACATAACCGCGCGATTTTTTCTATGTAGTGTGTCTAAATATAAGAAACCGACCAGGAATCGCACCGCACAAATCCCGTAGGTCTGAACAAGTGAACACGGGCTAATAGGAATACCCCATTTTAAATCAAAAGCTCGGTTCTTCTACTGGCATCCTCTATCGCAATTTTCACCATCAACGCAGCAAGCAGGAACAATTGGTTGAAAATTGTAAGGCAAGATACCTATGTTCTTTCTAAGAAAACACTTTTAGTGCTTTTAACAGTTTTATGTAGTGTGGGTAAGGGAACTGTTTGACGTTTTAAGGTTAAAATATATTGCACTAGGATGACAGGTAAACTGCTGGTGTCATCGTTACCAAATTATGTGAATAACACTATATACGAGTACTTAGTCCTACCTTCTATAGTTATACCTTCGATCTTTCCCTATACTTAAGACCAGCATTACCACGCAATGTTTACTTAATATTTGTGACCGAGTTTATTTGACGTAAATTGTGTTAGAAAATTGTGTTCACACGTAATTCAATCCCAAATGGTCATTTCGTCGTATTGTGCCAGTATCAAGTGACATGTATCTAGGCGACACCGATCCGCCACTCCTACTTGCTTTTATTGTTGCAATTTCAATTCCGACCCGTGATGCGTATGCGCACTGACCCATTTTAGCCAGGTGCAGCTTACATCACCTAAAAGGTAATTTATTTTAGATTGCGTTTTAGTTGAGGTTTGAAATGAAGATAGCAATCTGAATTCAATGAGGTCAATAAAAGTGTAATAGGTAGGTATAAATAAATACTGTTGTCCAAGTTATGTATGTTATAAGTTTAATAACCAAGCCACCAATATAACAATACCAGTCAAATGAAACGTTTAGTTTTCTACAAATATACCTACAAAAAATATGAAAAATTGTTTTAGTACCTACTTTGTGTCTACGTAATACCTACGCACTACGATAATTAACCGTCGTCGGATATACCGCATACCTAATATTGAAAACTTTCAGTTTTTTCATAATTAAATTAAATCTTAAAATCCTCTTTGCTACTAATTTATGAATGTCATAATAATGTTTAATGTTCAAATTATGCACAGTTTACCTCCATAAAGTACGTGTTTACAAATAACGGTAATATTAATTACATTTGATTACTATTCGGAAGTGAATTACGCATTAGTGACGGTGTTTTCTTTAATTTTATACATTTTCAAAGGTATGTTACGATTTACACATTAAGTACATATATCGAGAAAGGCCGGATCAATGCGCAACTTGATGGTATCCTTGACTGAATTCATGGACGTGACAACACACTTCTTTCCTAAACGAAATCGGCCCTCGGGATGCACTGAAGTTCCTGGTGTGACTTACTACTAGATGAGTTTTTATAAGTATTCTGTTTTCAAGCTTAGCAGAAACATTGCCAAAATTAAATTAATGAGCTACAAGATACCTAAGAATACTGTTTTAAGGCACGGAAGTGCATGCAATCCCCGCTTTCAAGAAAAAACCTAATTCGTCTTAAACACGTTTTTTTGTCAATCATGTATTGTCCAAATTAAACGAAACCGGTAATTTTAGAAGCTTACTTGCTAAAAAGGCTGATGGTCCAGTCATCGTTGTCATCGTTATTCAATGTCATTTCCGCAGTCGTATCTATTCCTCTAGAAATATCCGCAAACGGCTTATCGATTTCTTGGCCTCGGGAAAACTTGTAATAAGTTTGTCAACCTCGATCTGTGTCAGTGTCAGTGTCACATATATAAGTAACCACTACTATGTTTTTTAATAAAATAATACATATTTACTTGTCGCGAAATCGAGTAACTTAAAAAATAACATTTACAACCTACAACCAGAGAATGTTTAAAGGCAGAATTCCTAGTATAGTTTTTATTTCGACTGATCAGCTGCATAATATAGCCTATTCTAAGTATGTATATATAGTTGCTTGTGAAAAAGAATAATAAATACTAGGTAAGTAAGTTAGAGGTTTGTCAAGATTCTTAATTACAAGAAATGTAAAAGTGTGTGACGGAGACAAGATAGTACTCGTTAATGGGAATGGCATATTCATCAGCCGGACTACAGTGTTTTTCTTAGCTATTTTTTAGTTTAAATATTTTACAAACCAGTGGCAAATGATTTAGTCACGCTCTTTAATTTAGGACCCATTTGACAAAAAATTCCTTTGATTTCGATACAGTTTGACAGAGCTGCCAACCTTAAGGGGGTCCCAAATTAAGGTCCTTGACTGTACCTATGTCTGATTGAGGGCTGATAAGAGTATTCACTCTTTTGGAGATCAGTTGAACACCAAATAACGTCGTTCTCAGTCTTGTGTTCCGCGTTAGGGGCACGATGACTGAAGAGTGGCGGTTCCCAATCAGGCCCGTGCGCTTGTTTGCCTAATTTGCTAGAATTAATCCATGATCATCAGCTTCTAACCAAACAGCATCTCCAACAACTTCCTGAAGCGAAAAACATACCTATTTATCATCACAGAGTTCCTCATCTCATGTGAAAATAGTCTGACTTACAGTTGCTTAAAAGAACCTAAGTCCTACGTAACCAAGTACAGCCTTTTATTTGTAAAATTACAGTTTCCTCCACGCACCGGCGGATGCGGCAAAAAACGATCAGACAATAATCTATTAAGTCTTTCTGTGGGTTTTTGCTCGTATATTGTTACCGTATTGTTCTGTCGAGATGCGCCAATCTATGGGAAATGGGTCTCGGTCCTCGAAAGTCTATTATTAGTTATAGGTTCAATGGTTCTAGAACAGTAGGGTTGTAGACAGTACCGCGACTTGTTAAGCTACCTGATTCTTCAATTATTGATATGTAGTTTCTTTGGTTTTAGATTTTGAAACACTGTAACGAGAAAAGAAGGAAATTTTTCCAGATTAAGTTTTGGTAGGTATGGAAACTATATGAGTATCGGTGCATATGTGTGTTGTGATTGTGAAAGGGATGATAGGAAGGTTAGTAATTTGTGTGGGAATGATATTAACGAGGGTAATGCGGAAGCATATTCCTTCAAATACTTTCATTCATAAACGCAGGGATAGGTAATTTATTAATATATTTATTATGTATACAATATCTACTACATAAGTCAACCGCTTTACTTAGGGTAGGTGCACACTTAGCGGTTAATAACCACATTGTGGCTGGCCGCACGGCTGACCGCAATCAAAAATATGTGTGAAACCGCAGTTTTTATAAGCACTGGAAGCCGTATTAAATGTAATACATATATTTAAACTAAAAAAAACTGCGGTTTCTTACATATATTTGAGTGTGGTCGCAATGCGGCTAGCCGCTCAATGCGCACCTACCCTATAACGGTGCGGAAGGGTCGTCGGAAGTAAGGATCTGGTCTGCAGCCCGCTACCTGCCCGTTACCCTGTGACGTCTGGCACAAAACTTTACAAGTTTACTAGTACAATTTTCCATAGAAAAAGTTGTCAATATTGTCAAATTGTACGCTTGTAAAGTTTTGTGATATAGGTTTGTACTATTTCTTATTCTGTGATATAGGCCCCTGCTCGTCACCTATAGTGAATCTGTTCGAACACCTTGGTTCTACTGTGACGCCGGGGATTATAAGTAGACATACACAGGTACGAGTACATAGCTTTTATGCCTCTGCTTTAGAAGTTATGATACTGAATTATTGTACCGTGGCATAGCGATCACTGCCGGTTAAATGAGGTACCTTTTGCAGTCTTGTTTACTTGATGATCGCGGCACTTGTTTTACGAGCATATTGACGTCACTTGTATATCCCGCTACTTGACGAAATGAAACTGTAGTGATTCAGAAATTGTTTGATGTAACTGTGTTTTTAGTTAGTTTTCGTGCCAATACAATACCTGCAATGCGAAAGGGGACAGTGGCGTTTATTTGAACTAATTACCTACCCAATGATTAAACTGAAGTAAGTACGTGAAATTATAAATCTTTTGGTTATAGATCGACTAAACGTAGGTATGCAAAAAGAAAGACATATATTTAAAGCCCTACTATTTACGATACGAGTTCATTACCCTGTGACAGCCTGAAAAATTGTGCTTATTCATTCACCACGCATACCAGTTATATAGACATCAGCTTCTGAAATGGCCGCTACACGAAACTGAAATATTAGCTTCACAAAATTTTCAAGTTAAATATGTCGTATGAGTGCGTACTTGCGTAGGTATTCTTTTCCTCGCGTTTAATGGCAAAGGTTTCTTGATTTCTGGGTTTTCTAGTACTTACTGTAACATGGGTGGTTAACTGGTTTATAATAATAATAATACATCTTTATTTCAGACCATATTGCGTCCATAATTTGTTAGTTATATTACTTAAAGACTAGAGTTAATTAGAGTAACTAAAACACGTAAAAATAAACATAAAATAATAAAGTTTTGGGTAGTTAGACACTATTAATTTCACTTAAGCATGCATAGTTAGAAGCGACCATGAACTCGTCGGGACACTCATTTTTCAAACCCCAACGGCTGTTATAATACGTAAGTTCAAGGTTCAACTTGAAATAGATTTCTTGGTTTTCAAGGTTTATGAAGTAAATTTTGGTTTACGTAAAACGAAAAGTGATCGATCGAAGAGACGAGATTAAGATCTATTCAAATTTTTGAACGAAAACACATCGTGCGATTTTGACGAGATAATAAGTAGTGCAGGTGACAGATAGTCACGGTGTACGTTTTTGTTGCTAGCTGACGACAGTTTTTAATGTTTTAATTAAACGAATAATTAATTACTTAAGTACCTAAGTAATTACGAGAAGTACAATATTGTACTATTTTAGGTATTAATTATTTATTAAAACCAAAAATGTAATACCATATAATTTAAATATTGAAGAAGCTTTAGTACTTACCATCAGGTGGGCCGTACGCTTGTTTGCCACCGACGTGGTATTAAAAAAGACTTGGGCAGGCTGGGGCAGAGCTTCTGGTAGGACTGGAGCAGAGGTTAAGCGCAGAGAGACTTGTAGGTTCTTGAATTATTTAAATTCTGTTGGTGACCGTAGAATATTATTGGATGAATAATTTTATTTACAAAAATGTCCAATACTACAAATCTATCATCTATCTGATCTAATCTATATTGTATCTTGACATCCTAATACGTCTACTGTAAGTAGACGTGTTGTTTGTACTGAAGTCGCATCCGCTGAAAGAAATGCTTTGTATCTACTATCTGGTTCCTGTATTGTATTTCAGAAGTCAAAAATATCAACAACGCTCGACTATTTCATTTCTTAAACTCATAAAAAACTGTGTCACTAACGTTATGAAATCTTGTGTGAAAATCGATTGCGTGGATTATTCGATAACTTCTATCGTATCTGATAATCGATGATAAAGATCTCATTTAAGTCAAACTTTACGGTATAATTCACGATGTTGCTCTAAAATAGTTTTCTTGTATTGTAGGTGTATTTCTAATCTCGCTTTAACACTCATTGGATTGCTAAACTAAATTAATCCTTAGTGTATACGCTTTAAGATTCATGCTTATCTAATATATATTTTAATGTATACCTGTCAGGGATCAATCATTATTTATGATTTGAATTGATTAGTATCATAGAGTATGCCGTTCGGTGTCGAGGTATATCGAAAGGATGCGGTTACTATTGAGGTTCCTGATGTACTATTTATTAGGCACTAGTGCGGTACCAAGAGGATTACTACAAATAATTAAAGGAACACCTCTTTTACCCCACCCAGTTAAATTATATATTAAAAGAATTATCTAGTTTGTATTACAAGAAATATATTCTAGAAACAATAACATATAACAAAAACAAAACTTAAAATAAAACTATAAGTAAACTTAAAAATAAACTTATAAATAAAAATACCGGCCAAGAGCGTGTCGGGCCACGCTCAGTGTAGGGTTCCGTAGTTTTCCGTCCGTCACATTAAGTTGACATATTAAGTACAGAAACACAAAACCTTTGAAAGCACGTCATTTCATTGTGATTTTGTAGAAATGACAGGTACAATAAACACCTGTTTATACGGTTAAATTACAAACTTAGTTCAGAAATTATTTTTGTAATTTTTTCAAAAACTATTCAACCTATCAAGTTCAAAATAATTTTCCTACAAAGTTTTTATAAAGTTCTACTTTTGAGATTTTTTTCATATTTTAAAACTTATGGTTCAAAAGTTAGAGGGGGAGGGGACACATTTTTTTTTACTTCTGGAGCGATTATTTCCGAAAATATTAACATTATCAAAAAATGATTGTAGTAAACCCCTATTTATTTTTAAATACCTATCTAACAATATATCACACGTTAGGGTTAAAATGAAAAAAAAAAATCACTCCCCACTTTACGTATAGGGGAGGTACCCTAATAAAATATTTTTTTCCACTTTTTATTTTACCACTTTGTCGGCGTAATTGTACACACAAGTACCAAATTTCAGCTTTCTAGTGCTAACGGTCACTGAGATTATCCGCGGACGGACGGACAGACGGACGGACAGACATGGCGAAACTATAAGGGTTCCTAGTTGACTACGGAACCCTAAAAATGGTCCCCAAGTCGTAACTACTAGGAGGTATTTTAATTTAAAACTACATATTTCCTTTATATACCTCATTTAACTGGGTATAATTTAACTTTTATTTATTTAATTATCGTATGTCAATCATTTCGTACCGTGAGATCTTCGAGAACACATTACGGTTGCCAGTTTGTTGCACTTTTAGCACCACCCAGGGGTCACGTGTAGGTTAACGGTGGGGTCGGTGGGTACTTACTACCTAACTTTTATTGAGTTACGTAATTCAAACAAACGTTAAGTGTTCACGTTACTTGTAAAAAACAGGTCTAACTTGAACAATATGTCTGTAATCTGTCAATTATTCGTTTTCAGTTATTGTGACTATGTTATGTCGTAATTTGATACTTCTTGTAAACGACTGAAGATACAACTACTAATTATTATAAAAACATCATAATCACTCCTTCCCGCAATAAAATCCAAATTACGATTAGTTAATAAGTTCGTTTACCCGCAAGCCGGTGTTATTTCTTCTCGGCAATAAATTCTAATGTTATATCGTCTAGCAAAAACACATTTACGGTTTCTTAGTCGGAATCAAATAAAACCTATTGACATGGGAATCCTTTTTGCCACGCCGATAAATTGATCCTAATGCCCCATGAACCTCATATCTCACATGTGTTGTTTTTAAATAGCAACCTTATTTAGTACGCGATACGGTGGAGTTTACAATCATGCTATTAAGTTAAATAAGAGGTTAAAAAAGTAAGCAATCTGAACTGAACTATGGCGTCTATTAGTTTCTGATGACATAAAAACTTGCCGCAACAATAGGAGCATACCTCTAAACGCTAATCCTTATTCTGGATCTTAACAGCACGGTAATACAGTGTCATTTCCTTTGTTTTTTGTAGATGTGTTCCTGGAATATCCTGCAGGTAGCTTGGTCGGGTTTCGTTCTAGTTATAGTAGCGTTTGCTTTGTCAGCTACGAGGCTGTAGGTAAATAAGGCAGTGGTGCTAAGTTAACACTTTTATTTTATATTTGTTTCTTAATTTAATTATGCATAATAATTAGACTATGCGAGATAACCTACATACAGCCAAGATATTTTCAAGAAAAATAAAATATTATTTAAAGAATATGTGAGTATCTATACAGAGATTACCGTACCAAAAGTTTATGTAAATCGCATAAGCCGGTGTGGGATTTTTTAATTATTTTTAAAAGATTAAAAAATCTTATTTTAGAAAATAACAAAGATAGGAAGCTGACACTTACAGGAAATAATACTTGTCGTGAGGGCTCTTCATAATTTCGTGAAAGGGCTTTTCCATGAAAACACGGCTACGCTCTTTCTATTGACGAATCATAAAATGTAATACCAAATCGGTTCTTCTTAAGTTACATAAGAAATTTAATAGTTCTTTATCTAAATTTTCTATCTTAATTCTCTATCTTTATCTTCTTGAAAATTCGAATATGTAAACAGTAGCTTAGTTTTTAGCATTCCTTTTTCTCCAGTAGGGACACTAGGGACAGTTCTTGTGACGAGAGCACTTGACCCTGAAGCATCGATCTCGGTGAAACTAGGGTTAAACACAAGACAGTTTATAAAATAATGTGAAAGCTCTTACCGATTTTTTCAACTAATAAATTGTATATGGAAAGTGTAGGTTATTGTCCGTCACAATAAAACAATCCATGGGTGTTATTCATGACGCAATCATATTGCTACAGTTTTGCCAGATTAAGTCTGGCCACCGATTACATATAGTTGTTACCAGTCTCGGGGTCACGTTGTACTAGGAGCGAGCCATTCAAGACAACGTGTTTTAAGAATGGATTGAAAACCATGTCTTAAACGTCGTGTGCGCACGATTGTCGTGACCCGCGCGCTCATCACAATATTACTAACAAAATGAATTAAAAACGACTTATATCCCTAAGTATTTCTATAAACATTCACCCTTTCGGAATGCCACGGCGTTATTATCCTATTAACGTTTTTGATGTACACTGCTTGTTATAAGTGAGGGATGGTGTTACAATATTGTGTGTAACGCGTAATGTATTGACGTGCTATCTTTTACTTTTAACAAAGGGCTTAAGTGACTAGCTTTTTCTAATGAAACAGTGCTATTCTGATACTTAGTGTTGTCCAACGGATTAGTATACTGGCTTTGCAAACAAACTATGGTAAAAGACATCCGTGGGCTATGATTGTTTACGTTTTCAATAAACATTAACGGGTGCTTTGCAGAAAAATTGCCATGCGGGTATTTTGCAATTGCTTTGTTGCCTGATTTTAGACTTGCCATAAAACTGCAAGATTTTATTAGTGCTGCCCTGCATCGTAGGGGTTATTAGATAGTTTTATTTAACTAGTGGCTCTGCGAGCTGTAGACCTAGCAAAAAATGTTTTTTTTTGAAATTTCAAAATTTCCAAATACATACTGACTCAACAAAAAAATAAAATTATCGAACGTGCTCACAAAATTTCACGGTTATCAGTTGAGAAATGCGACCTGTAGAGGAGAACATCCGGACAGACATACGAAACAATTTTTGTCGAAAGCTGAAACGGAGACGCTTCGCTCGCTCAGTCATTATTTAATCACCAGAGTTAACGGGCATATTTTGTGTTTATTATGTAACTAACTTAATTTGTTGTTAAGGCACCTTCCTATTGTGTCATGGGTATTTCTTGGAACTTGGTCGGAATAGTCGTCATAATCAGGACTGTATTGTTAGACATCGCCTCCACCAACAAGAAACGTAGAAATAAAAGGCTACCTACAGTTTAGTGGAATCGTACTCTTCATCTATCTTAGACCAGCTTGTCACCCTATCAATCTTATCATCTTCATTCAAACCGTCGCATACATACAAATACTCACGCCGTTATCCCATGGGGTAGGCAGAGACCAAAGAACGCCAACTACTACGGTCCTTACATACTTGTTTCGCTTCAATCACATCCATACATACTACTACTTACTACTTCTGTCCTGGTCCTGGTACTTCTGACCTGGCCCTTTTTCAGTCCGTCGTACTTACCTCAGTAAAATACGTCAGTAAAAACCGTCGCAACCGTCACACATTGTGTTGACAGCTGTCCACTGTGCTATTTACAGCGTGATCGCTGAATGGGTGTAAATGGCCTCTTCATTGTCCTATGAAGGAATCATGGAATAAGGGTTTACGTCAGGTATTTCTTTTTGGTGGTTCACCTAAGTTGTGTCCACGTAGAAGTTAGGGCAATTTGTCAAGGTCCCTCTCGGGGACCAACATAAGAAGCAAGGAAGGAAAAAAAAAAAAAAAAAAAAAAATGGGTGTAAATGCAGAGAGCCACAGGTTGCGTGTGTCCTTGGCGGTGCGGATCGATACCGCCCGGAAGGCGGCCTGAGGCCCTGCCCCGCACATAGGTACACGTTGATGTCAATTTTATAGGGATATTAGGACCCGAACTTTCTAGTTTAGGTTCATCTACACACACACACACACACACACACACACAGTAGGGTAGTTTCCTCATGTTAAAATTTATAACAAATTACATAATAAAAACAGAACAATAATACAATACGAGACTTGAAAGTTAAAGAAAAAAATTGTAACTTTCAATTTTGTGACTTGTTTTTGTTATTGAATACTTTTATTTTATTTTATATTTAGTATTCGCCAATGACGTAAATAGATCTCGTAAATGTCACTCAGGTTCAAGTTAGCCAATTTTAGGCTGGGGGGGTTAGTAGGGTGTGGCGGAAGGTTGCAGAGTGCTTACTCAACTGGAGGCGATGCTTCTTTTACTGCGTGGGTGTGGGTATTTTTAACCCCCAACGCAACGTAAACAAGGGGTATTATAAGTTTAACGTGTGTATCTGTGTTTTTGTGTAAGTATATGTGTGTCTGTCTGTGGCACTGTAGCCCTTTAACGGGTGAACAGATTTAATTGCGGGATGGGATTTGAAAGCTGACTTTCTATTTCTTTTGACTGTATTATGAAAATCGGTTCAGAAGTTTTTAGATATTGAACTTTGAAAGGTCGGGGGTTGTTTCACCTTACTGGGGTTAGTTATACCAAAAAGTCGACTTCGGCCTTGTTTACATTACAATCAAAGACTTAAAGCGAAAAAGACATACTCGTATATATTTATTTTAAAACATAATATGCGAAAAAAAAATTACAATAACAAACTATTATAAAATAAGGCTTAATTCTATAAACTTAAATTAAATTAAATCTAAGTATGGCCCCTGCGGCATTGTGCCGAAGACGCTGGCAGCATTTCCTCGCTGAATAGCTAAGCTTATTTTTAACTACATAAACATAATACGTATTGACAAAAAAATAAAAACTTGAGCTGTTGATTTCGAGTTGTCTGTTTAAAACTGTCATTCAAAAATGTACATTTTACTTTAACTCTCATAATCAGGAAAGTTTCGGTTTTTATTACTACGAATCGTGAATGCTCTTGAGATTGATAAAGAAAAAGAAAAAATAAATGTCTCCAGTATTTATATTCCATACGTGTGACGATTTTCAATAGGTATATTTATTCGATTGTTACGTAGTAGAAATCTTAAGCATACCCACCTATATGGAAAATTAGGGATATTTTTTTCTATATTAAAATCAATTATACCTACATACGATTCGGAGCAGTTTCCACATTCTGAGAAATTAGTATACGCTTTTGAGTGAAAACGCCCAAAGGCAATTATGCCTTTTTTGCCATTCTTACGAGCTTGTTAGGTATGTACATTAAATTTAAGTTCGCATACTTCTTTCACTTGCCCGTATAGATAATTTTATAAAAACATTGACATTTTCATACCATTGTGTACATCTAAAATATTGTTACCCAATATTGTAGGTATTTTTCCGCATTTACCGATACGCTATCTCTGTTTTGTCCGATTTGTAATTCATGATTATAGTGAGTCACGGCCGAAATAATATTAAAATGTTCAGCGAATACAACTCGTTTACCCATTTTAATGTATTTGACGTGGTCATAGGCAGGTCCTGCAGTTTTAATAATGCAACGATGCTGCAATGCGCTGAATGTGGCCGAATCCTCAAAGGAATAAAATGCGCGGGATTGAAAATACTTCCAAGAACAATACAGTAACAAATGTACGATTCACCATTTATCTCGAGTCGCCTCACTAGCCCGTCTCCGAGACTATAGTGAAACTTATACGAGTTACTATACATTACCAAATAGCCAAATCTAATTGGTTGCTTCGACTAGGCGCGATATACATATGTAAGCGTTGTGAATACCAACCAAGTACATATTGCTGTTGTAGGCGCTATCGGCATTATGCTATGTACTATTACTTATTCTGTGATTATGCGGTATTTTTCTTCCAAATACACATCAGTAGCATTTTCAATGCATCTCTTTCAGTAGCCCACTTGGAAAAGGACCCAACATTGTACCAAATAAAGTCCATATTCCGAAATATAGTAAAATGCCCATTTTATTGTTTTGATATAATTAATGTGCTCGTATTCGGAATTGTTGTTGTTTTGATGTTACATGCGATGCACGTGCGATGCAATGCCTTTTAAATTGGATTACATCCAAGCCTTAAGCGGGCTATATCGATATACGGAAAAAGTTCATGTTCTATGTACTGTATAGTGTATATATATGTACATAAACCGTGTCAATAAGTCAATATATCATACGAGTATCAATGTAGAATTTAGGATCAAGGTAAATTATCTATGTAAGGAGTACCTTCCTTACATTTTGAATAACATTTGTCAGACATTGTATATCAACAAAAAAAACTAATGCCATAACCAGCGAAATTAACTGGAATACAATAACTGATATTGTCATCCATCCGGCGGACTGAAAGTCCTAACTTCCATACTTTCATTGGAACGAACTATAACAATAAACGCATAACGCAGCGGAGAATAATGACATTTTAAAATTGCAACATAACAGCAATTATACGCACATCAGCACCATTATTTACACCGAAGTCCGATTGAAATGTAATCCAGACAAATATCCATAAAATTGGCCGCGCGCAGAACTCCCAGTCATGTCGATGTCGGTGCGAGAAAGTTTTTCTATTAAAAAGGGGACACGAATGAGCTTATATTCTCATTTAGTATTTTTGTTCTCACTTGTCGTTGCCCGTTACTTATGAATTTTAAGACTAAAATAAATGCGCGCGAGATACGAAGAAATTAATGGATTCCGTGAAAGTATTGACTTACTTCGCTTCATTATGTTTTGTGGTATATGTTGTTTTGATGTTTGTAAGATAAGTCAGGTGAGTACGGTATTTACATATAACACAGTTGTAATTAATAAAATGCCAAAATATAATCAGCTAATTTGAATGGATTATTAAGAGCACTGTGATATATATGTATAACGTTTTCTAAATGCCGCAAAAGTTAACTATAGGCACAGAACAGCATAATAGCAGCATCTACATCCATAGGTCATCAAAGTCAACTTCGTTTCTACATTCGTTCTAGCTGTTTTAGGAATTGATCCCGAAATAGTAAAAATCCAAACTTATCTAGGTAGTTAGCTCTAGGTTATACATAGATTCAGGTTTGCGTCTTTCCTGCGAGTATAACTAAAATTATGGACTATAAAGCTTAATTTTTGGTTGGAATTATAGTCCGAATAAACGGTGTCTCTATTTCTATTAATATAAGCGGGTAACTATTGACCACAGAACACACGTCTTTTGTTTTTTCCTAGTATGTCAATATGACCAACTTAAATGTACGAAAATGAACGCTTGGCCTACCTGTCTATTTCGGTTTCGATTATAAACTTAAGTGAACTCTAACTGTGCATATTGTTAAACTACTAAACCAATAAAATCGAACGCCTCGTCGCGACATTGTGACAAGGAAATACCTTACACAATCTTTCTCTCCATACCTATAATTGCAACGTTGATTGAATGTTTGTATCATTCTATCGTCCGCCTCCCTGTCCCTTGAAGCCATGACGGAACACATGCCTGCCTCTGATACTGCAATTATCCCCGTCGATTAGAATTCCTTCCTCATACGCAGGCCGTCTGGTATTTTTCTAGACGCACTAATGAGGGGGGAAAGCCGGTGATTGATTGGAAATTGATGCGTTCCCGTTTCTGCTGACAGTTTCAGTGGGTACGCTGTGTGCTGTGGGCGTCCTCTTTAATAAGTGGTTGATTAAGTGCAGCATCAGGCACAATTGTTCACAATATTATTCATCATGTCAGCCGAAAGACGTCCACTGCTGGACATATGCCTCCCCTAAAGACTTCCACAATGACCGGTCCTGCGCCACCCGCAGCCAGCGGACACCCGCGACCCTTACCAGGTCATCAGTCCTCCGTGTGGGGGGCCTGCCCACGCTACGCCTTCCGGTACGTGGTCGCCACTCGAGAACCTTTCCACCCCAATGGCCATCGGTTCTACGTGCTATGTGTCCCGACCACTGCCACTTAAGTTTAGCGATTCGAACAATATTATTATTTATACTTATTTATTTCATAAAGACACATCAAATATTACAAAATTAACTGTACTGCCAAACTGTATAACAGTGCGTTGGCAGTTATATTCATGCCACTACTACCACCATATCAGCCAAAGGACGTCCACTACTGGACCTAGGCCTCCCCCATTTTCATGAGCGGTATACACTACAAATAAATAAACAAATACAAATAAATTTATTGAATAACTTTTGTACAAATATTATAACTATAGACTAAAATTTACTGCAATTAAAATTTACTAATTTAATGTAATAATTGTCACGCTTGGCATGCGGGTTGGCGATCGCTGTATGTCCACCGCACTCCAAGGAAAATACCCAGGGCAATATTCATGCAGTAAGTTTTATTATTACATATTAATTAAAAACTATTCGCACTTGTATTCCCAAAAGGGATATACAGAGCGCATGAATTTCATTCTGTCACTTGTACTAATCAGCAATTGTAAATTTAAAGATGGACAATATCATCATCATCATTTCGACCAAAGGACGTCCACTGCTGGACATAGGGCTCCCCCAAAGAGTGCCACAATGACCGATCCTGCGCCATCGCCACCTGCACTTTACCAGGACAATACGTGATATTGTAATTATAGACAGCCAATCGCCCACGACACAGTCCAATCCTATCACATAGTCGACTACCCACGGGAAGAATATTGATGCTACTCTTAATATATCCCAACACTGCATTGGGTAGCAGTTAATTTTATTTTACAGTACATATAGGTATGGTGCTACTTTACCGCACGAGTGCGGTAATCAGCGGATTACGTGCATATGTCAAACCTTTAAAGAGCCATATGTACTGTAAAACGTTGTACGATACACGTGCGAATAGGTAATTCGCAACTCGTGTCGATTTAAAACACTCCCTTCGGTCGTGTTTTAATTTATCACCACTCGTTAATAATTTCCTGTTCTCTGCACTTGTATCGTAATGTACTATTACGATACAAGTGCAGAGAAAGGAAGTGTACGGAATTACTGAGTATTAAGCCATTTTTGACTTAGTAAGCTATTTCCAGTAAAACCTGAAATCTTAGCTAATTGAAATCTGTTCACTAGTAAAGACTGGCTTTCAGAGTATAGAATGTTATATAACAACTATATATTAAACTGTGTTTTATATAACTAACAGTAATTTATATTAACCTCTTAAATGTACGTTATTACGGTCTCTGCCGGTTATTCCGTAAATGCGTGCACGTAAATCCGGTAAATTCAGTAAATGCCGTTTTCCTGCAGAATTAATGGACTAGGAAATATAAATTAAACATGAATAATAAAAAAACATATAACATTACATATTTTACAAAAAAGAGATAATTATTTTTAATATTAGAGGAGAGGGGGTGAGGAAATTTCAGTTATTCTTCTTAAGTATGGGAACAATATTAGCCGATGTCCACAAAACTGCTCCACTGGGGACAACAGGGAATTTTCATTCTTATTTGTTAGAGTAGAAAAGCTGATTTTGTCATAAATGTTCCAATTGACCCCAGTCTCCCCTACTTTTTTGGGGAAAATGGGAACGATATCTTGGGAAGATATCTGTGTCTGTGTCTTCCCTAGTGAAGACAAATGGGAAAAATCTGATTCTGAATCTGAATTAGTCCCCACTCAGGACTGATGGATAGGACAAATGGGCCCTAAAATCAAAGTGACCCGATTTCCCCTAAGTTTAGTTTATGTTTATTAACTTGATATGCGGTAGTTTAACTAAATATATCTCAGAAAATACTGAAAATTCTTTTGTAAACATAAGCATAACTAAATACGGAATTAGAAGCACGACCGAAAAACATAGTAGGGAATTGCGGAAGTCAGAAAAACAGCTGTTTTTAAGGAGTAAGTACATCTTTTCCACATCCTAAAATTACCTAAATTCTATAGTAAAGTGTTCAGATTAGTAGATTTGCCATGAATTATATTATAACATTGGACTGAAGCAATATAATTTAACTATTTAGCATGTGGAATTTTGGGGTAGCATTTTACGAGATTGGCAAAATTGATTAAGTATAGATATAAAATAAAGTTGTGTTAGTTACACCATTTATAACTCGACAACAGCTAGGCAGATTTTTGAGAAATTTGATTTTTTTGGATTTTTCTTAGCTTTGAATATCAGAATACCTATTAAAATATAGATAAAAAAACGTAAAAAAAGTTTTCTAATACATTTTGTACGAACAAGTCGGGGGCGGAATGAAGTTCGCCGGTACAGCTAGTATCAGTATAGATATATATATACTTACTGATAGTTGTGATTGCCGGAAAAGCGACATGAACTGCGAAAAAAATACAATTTCGCCCCGTTGTTCGACCATATTGTCAGTTACTGCTTTAATTAGCAAGTGAATTAATTAATATCCTTATCAATACTATCATTACTGTGTTCGTATCGCACATGTATATTATAACCATTTACGGAATGGTCGTTATCTACTATTGTATTATTAATATGATTGTGACCTTTGTAGCGGCTGATAAAAATAAATCATGCTCAGTGTTACTAGGGGTAACAATTCTCGCTAATTTACTTATTACACCTACAACCAAATATATCTATTCCAAAAATAATAAATTACTGAAATGGTGCAAAATAGGAATAAGGGGCGACAACTATGACGGATTCCAATCAAGACTCGCATTGAAAAGGTGAACCATTGAAATCTAATAACATATCTTGCGTGTAGTGTAGACAGGTAGGCTATCACTCGATATTTTGAACATTCCTATTTAGTTGAAACGACGTATTTATGGAAAATATACTGTAACTAATGATTTACAAGACAATATGTTTATACTTAACGGATTGTACGACAATTTGTTTCCGATATCTTATCGGTCAAAGAGTATTAAAATTATACGTATATCTCTTCTGGCATTTGAATAATATAATATGTTTTTTGTAGATAACAAAAGTGAGTGAAATACCTATTGTTCTCCGAAACGTATCGTCATTATATTAAATGACTTCATTAAAGAGATTCTCAGCAGATACCACCGATTGACGGGGCGGGAAGATATTGTTTGAGAAGGAAAGTTTTGAAAACTATCGCCAAACAATACTAACATAGTAACTATAATAATATGTACCTACTATTATAGCTAGGAATGCATTTTAGGCGCACCAAGTCTGTATCTATAGCCCTACAGTAGGTACTCTTTTTAGTAAATCCCGGGGTTTCACAAGTTTTCCGGTTGCTAAATAACATTATTATTGGTAAAAGGGAAATAAATTAAATCAAAGTGAATATCATCAGGTGAATAAATATCAGTTGTACGCGATTAAGTGCCGTTTACCAATAATAATGTGTAAAAATGGTGCAATGTTAAATCAATATATTCTAAATAACAATTGCTAACAAAACTAACTGTGCGATCTGTCTTCGGCTTTTCGGATGATATTGTCAAATAGAGAATAATTAAATACGTAATATTATAAAATTGCTCGTAAGCCCTATTTACATGACAACTCGTGATCGTGACGGGACGTTGTCACTGTTTAAGGCTAATTTTCACTGGTTATAGGCCTAAAACCTTATTTAAAGCATGTTCGTATAGCAAATACCTTTGCAGCTGACTCTACAGGTGTCTTCATGTTTCGTCACATAATGGCCGGTCGCCCCTGAAGCCTCGGGCAGATGTTCACCAGCTTATACATTACTGGTTCGCTTCCAATTGTTCTCCCAGCCGTTGTAGCCGCGGGCAATGTATCTTAAACGGCTGCATCTCACTTTCCTTCGCCGACAAGGTTGACAGCGAAGAGGCTAATCTGTGACAGATCGGTTAAATAATTATGTAATCCTGGAAATTTCGTTTCGTAATGAAATCGGACACGGAAACGAGAGTTCGTATTTATCAACGACTTTTAATAAAATTATTGGATTTATCATGAAAGAAATCCTCTTAGCATCCGCGGCTTCTATGGCTCGCTTGCGCAAGCATCGATGCATAATTATTTAATCGTGATGCACCGAGCACTTGCATCGGATTTAAAAAATTACACCCTGCACTTGATATTGAGAAACGTCAGTACGTCGACCCGGACCTCGTTGCGCAATAGTTTGTGTTTACCGAGTAATGAGCCATTTATATAAATTGATGAACCACGACGCTCTGGCGCAAACCGAATTAAAATGAGTGATGTTCCGAATGATAACAATGACATTTCGTACAGACTTTCGGAGCGTTTGAAAATCGAACGTCCACTTATAATGAGTGCGTTTTGTTCTTATGTAACCGTCGAGGAATAATAATGTTTTCATTATGAGTTATAGATGCTGTTGCGAGTATTTTTGTATCTTAATCATCGGGATAATCGATCCCCTAAGGTGTTCCACG
Source organism: Notocelia uddmanniana (assembly GCA_905163555.1). Classification (NCBI taxonomy): domain Eukaryota; kingdom Metazoa; phylum Arthropoda; class Insecta; order Lepidoptera; family Tortricidae; genus Notocelia; species Notocelia uddmanniana. Next base: position 28,696,192 of record LR991056.1, on the reverse strand, counting down.
GGCTCTAGTAATAATTATTTATGAAAAGGGAACCAGTTTGAACCGGGCAAGGAGATGATTTAATGAAATTGTTAGTTTCGTAACTACGGTCTAGGTGCGTTCGGCATGGGAACTTCGGGGCGCCGCCTTTCTTTTTACTCTAGATGATGGGATGTAACAAGCGAATTCACTTCGTGGGAATTGTTCGCGCAAATTTGCGCCGCGGCGAATCGGTGGGCGATCGCTGATAGCAGGTACCTGTACACTGTACGGTGACAACATTTTTGTTTTATTGATAGAAATGAGCGTGAAAGACGTCCTTTTTACGTAATACCTCGGGATCAATAAAAATTACCCAAACTACGTGGCCGTGAGAACGCACGACAAATGTAAAAGGTTTGACCGATTTATGGCGTTCTTCCCGTTTTATTATTGTTTTTACGGCCTTAGTGCATTGTGCCCTGAATTTTTTTTAACCGCTGCTATTAGACAAATGAGTGACAATAGGGCCGGTCGCACGGTGCTAAACGTCACGTAGATTTATAGTAACTCTCGTTAAGCTGCTTTGGATGCAATAAATTTGACACTTGTTGGTTTGATTGTACGGATACGGATATAAGTAATGCTGTAACTTTTGACATTTATATCAAACAGTATTAGAGTTTGATTGCAATTTATTAGGCAGGAGGCAGGTGCCACACGATTGCATTCAGTTTGACAATTTTCGATGACAAATGAATCCTCCTTTCAATAACCCCTTTTATCATATTCAAAATACCCTTATTAGACGGTGACTGATTCACAATTTTTGACCGAGCGAGCGAAGCGTCTCCGTTTCAGCTTTCGACAAAAATTCTTTCGTATGTCTGTCTGTCTGTCCGGATGTTCTCCTGTACAGGCCGCATTTCTCAACCGATTCTCGTGAGATTTTGTGAGCATGTTCGATAATTATATAGATATTATTTGTCGAGTCAGTTTTTGGAAATTTCGAAATTTGTAAAACAGTCAGTGCACTGAGGTTTTGGTGTTCTGCCGCAAACTATAGAAAACACGCCAATTTATGTAGATTGCGGCGTTATCAAGATTGGTTTCCAAACTCTTATCAGCTATCACTTTATCTATGACCTTCGCGTCTTAGATTGTGGAAAAGGAAAGATGTAATGATGACCGGGTTGATTTATGTGCGTCACTATGGCTGGGTTGCACTAAACCGTCTGTATTGTAAGTGTTGTCGTGAAGATCTGCTTGTATGGAAAGTTTGACAAGTTTCTTTGGGATGACAGCTGCGGCCATATTTAACGCTGATCGGTCTGTAATCGTAAGTTGGTGCAACTGGCCCTGAGTTTATACATTTAATATTAAGGCTACTGTATTATAATATGGTAGTTTCCTTATGTTAATTTTTATAACATATTGCCGTTATATGGATAGTATACCATAAAATTAACACAATAAAATTATTATTACAAAATAAAATCAGAATAATAAAATACAAGGCTTGAATGTTTCCAAAAATATATCTATTTTTTTTATGTAAAGGTTCAATTGAGGTCACGAATAGAATCTACATGATTCAATAAATGACGGACCCGGGTATGTCCTAAAACTACGACCAAGACCACCGGGGGATGGGCAGCAGCATCCCTGGAGTGCGGTGGAGATACTGCGATCGCCAACTCGCATGCCAAGCGTGGCGATTATGGCATTTACCCCCCATAAAATTGGGGGAGGCCTATGTCCAACAGTGGACGTCCATCGGCTGATATGGTGGTGGTGGTGGTGGTGGATTCAATAAAAAATAAGTAAATTGTATGTCAACTATACGCAGTGTTTCACGATTATAAACCAACCTTCTTGTTTTTCTATACAACGTTACGTACGGGGCTCGTGATAAATATGGAGCGTTTTTGGTGTCCGGGAACGATATTCACCTTTGACCCTCATTTGTGGCTTTTGTTGTGCTTTAATCGTAGTTGGACCCCATACAAACATTTCATCCCCTTACTAAACTGCACATACATACATAGCACGTAGAACCGATGGCCGTTGGGGCGGAAAGGTTCTCGAGTGGCGACCACGTACCTACCGGAAGGCGTAGCGTGGGCAGGCCCCCCACACGGTGGACTGATGACCTGGTGAAGGTCGCGGTTGTCCGCTGGATGCGGGTGGCGCAGGACCGGTCATTGTGGAAGTCTTTGGGGGAGGCCTATGTCCAGCAGTAGACGTCTTTCGGCTGACATGATGATGATGACTAAACTGCTTCGAGTGGCAACGTTAATATTTTTTTGGAAACTAGCCTATATTTGTAAATCGGGAAAATTTTAATTGTCTATCTAAAATACTAACTTGTACTCTAATTTGCACACCAAAAAAACTATTGTGCGATTCGTTTTCTTAGTGTGCAATTCAGCATTTTTAGGTTGTTAGGTCTTTTTTTTTAATTTGCCTTGTAAATCTTTCTGATTCTTTAGATCTAGCGGGTTATCTTGGTACTGTCTCCTTTCCTCTCTAAGAAAAGTTACTTTCTTTTCCAACTACCAGTAATTCACTTTTAACAATGTATAATTCTTAAATCTGTTGTAAATACGGGCGGATATTTCGTTATCCATTTCGACATAAGAATTGCATCTTTAACGAGGTGCCGTGTTTTTCTAACGATACCTCAGCCTCAGACAACAATAGCCTAAATCTAATGGAATTATTCTCATCTTTACGGGTGAACCAGCATCGTCTCATTCATATCGCGTTGTTGAGAAAGGGACCAGACTATATTTGCGTAGTGAATTTGATACAGGTATAAAGCCAAGTATACACGCTTGATGATCATAAAACTATAGAAATAATGGATAGTTTTTAATTTTAAATATTGACCTGCACTTTTGAAATGAAATAGTGTTAAGGTATTACATTGTCCTGAATTTAGCATCCTGAATAGGAGCGGGGAGTTGATGCCTCTCGCTGTAACATAATATATGTTCGTCCCAGTTCTGAATTCTGGAACCTGTAATAACGGCTTTATTGGAATATTTTTTTATTCTGTCGACATGTAAAAGTGCCCTTCAGGGCTACTTATTTGTAGAATAAATATTTGAGTTTGATTTGAGGTATTCTATTTGAGGTCAGGCGGCACGTGAACCTGCCAAATGCCATATTGGTTCTACTTCGATGCCAGAAATTACACAGGGCGACAGGAGAAGTGGCTGTGTAGATAAAAAGGTGTCCTCCCTCCTTCTGCTCACCTGCCCCCCATCCCTGAACCAATTTATTTTAATGCGAATGCTTTTGCTGCTAATTGTCTGGTAATTAGTCTGAAGTATATACACCCAAGTGTGGTTTATTTAAGAGGATATATCTGAACACAACTTTACTGTTAAGGCCATAATGCCCATAATGTGACTCGGATATTTTTACACCTTTGGGAAAGTACAGTCAGCTGCAGAGAAACCTGACCCCCCTTGAATACAAACTGCTTTGCTTTGGGGGGGTTCACGTTTCTCTGCAGCTGACTGTACATATGTTTTTCGTGAAATTTTATTTAATTATGTACCGTTAACATTAACGGATGGTTATGAGGTCGTCACATGTCTGAACTGAACGTCAATGTCAAAAGCATATGTTTATATATATATGACTTTTAATCATCACAAACAACTCACTGCATATTCATTAAACCTTCAAGAAAGGGGTATATATTTTTAAAGGGTCGTCAACGAGCATGCGACAGCGTTGGTGTTGTAGGCGTCCATAGGCAGCGGTGACCGCTATAACGAATCAGACTCAATGTCACCCAAAGAGCAATGGAGACGGCTATGCTATGCTAGGAGTCTTCTCTGCGTGATCGCATCAGAAATTAGGCCATCCGAAACTGAACAAAAGTAACCGATATAGCCCTCCGAAGCGCTAAGTTTAAGTGGCAGTGGGTGGGGCACATTGCACAAGTTTCTCGAGTAGTGACCATGTAGCGTTGGTAGACTGGTGACCTGGTATAGGACGCTGGAATCCGCTGGATGCGGGCGGCACGGCACTGGTCCTTATGGCAGTCTTTGGGAGAGGCCTAATAAGTCCAGCAGTCGACGTCCTTCGGCTGATATGACTATGATGAAATCAAGATCGATAAATTAATCACAAAATTAAAAGCCATGCGAAAATATTACGCATCCGGAATGCAATGGACGCCCTTAGCCTGATATGATGAATCCAACGGATAAAAAGTCTTGGATTGTCTACGGTGCGCATCAAAGAAACCGTAAAAATTACGCTCATTGGAACTGTGCTTTAAATTGGCGTGACGGTGTGTAGCCCGCTTTTGAGTGGCGCCGGCGCACGCCAAGGCCAGCTGTCAGATGTCATTGAACACGATATGTGCAGCATCCATTCACAAGACGATTTGTATTCGTCCGTGAGTTCGCCTCTAGGATAATTTCTATTATTTTTGCAACACTGCGGTCACAAATAACCACACGGTTTGCTGCCTAGATGGAAGGTTTGCATCGCCAGAGGAAGAGAGCGGTCCATAAGCACCTTGCCGAACTTAACCATTAGATTTGCTGACAGCAGAGAGGCATAGTCGTTAAATAAATAAATAAATAAATAGGAGTAGAGCAGATATTTATTTTAATACCACGTCGCTGGCAAACAAGCCAACGGCCCGCCTGATGGTAAGCGGTCCTTTAAAAATGTATAGACACCTTTCTTTGAAGAACGCTAGTGTAGTCCCTCGGGAAAACCACGGCAGGGAGTTCATTCCACAACCGGAGCGTTCGTGGGAGGAAATTCCTCTGAAACCCTACCGTATGGGACCATTTAGCTTCCATTTAGGTAGATGAAGCGATGGCGCTTTCAATACAGCGCATTAGGAGTCGGGAGCTCTGGGAACCTCACCGCCAGGAATAAAACGCTACATATGAATAAAAGCTTAGGTATACAGGATGGAAAAAAAATACGGGCCATGGAGGGAAACTACCTTAAAACGTTGAGATAGCTCAATTTGCTGAAACGAAACATTATTTTATTTCTCCTAAGAAATAAAACTGCATTCACAGGTTTTTGAAAAAAAAAAACTTTTTTTCAATACTAATTGCACTAAATTACTTTTTTTTTCATTGTGGCCTCTCTCGTATTCTAGACTAGGTCGGTCACTAATAAGTTTTTGTTCCTTAAAAAAATGGCTTTGTTTTGCTGTTTTTACATTTTTTTCAAAAATCTGTGAATGCAGTTTTAATGCTTAAGAGAAATAAAATAATGTTTCCTTACAGCAAATTGAGCTATCTCAACTTTTAAGGTAGTTTCCATCCAGGGCCCGACTTATTTTTCCACACTGTATAACGTGTCTAATGTGTGTTTCTGGTTTCTGGTTTGTTTGAGGCGATGCGGTCGAGTGAAGTGAATTGGTCTAGGATTCGGATCAGGGACGGCTGTCGACTCGTATCGATGTCCACGCATTGTTGTCGGACCGTTTGACCGGCCTTCTGATGTGTGGTTTAGGCTAGGCTACAATTACATCATGTATAGTATATGTACTCTTGTACAGTTCACTTTTAAACTGGAGCTTAGCGGGTTCGAACCTCTGCTATACAAAAACGTATGTACACTCGCGGGCAATGTTTACATTTTTGGACCTTATTTCAATGGAATAAGGCGAAAAAATTTATACATTATCGTTTGATATTTAACAGTAGTTTTTAGGTGAAGGAAAACATCTTGATGAAACCGGTTTATTCTCAACAAAATCAAATTTTCCCTCAGTGTCTTACATAGTATCTGCGCGAAATCTTGGGATTACAGTACCGGCCAATTATATCACCTGAAATTTAAAAATCGTGAGAATTTTCTCAAATAATAATTGACAACATTTCATTTTTTTAAGCAGGCTTTATTCCGATGAAATCCAACAGAGGATAAAAAGTTAAGTAAAACCACATTTCATATTAATAAATCATTTTCAAAAGTTCCTCATTCTAAAAGAGAGTAAGTGACAAGTAAGGCGTCACAGCGTAACAAATCATACAAAAGCACTGTTACTAAGACAAATTAACCAAAGAAAGTGAGCTGCTGTCCTTTTTGTCCGCTGTGGCTGTCACAATTTCATAGTAATGACGTCATTACTACGATATGGGCTTTCTTCACATTTTCGTGAACATTGAGAAAACTTATGGCTATATATAAAATATTTTGGGGTTTCTTGGTCCCAAATTAATCAAATGAGTTAAGATTTCATACTACTTAAAAATTAGAAATGTTGTCATTTTTGTGTGATCTAATTTCACTGTCGGTCTTAGAAGGAGTCTAAGTCCTTCTCTCTAACTGTTATTATTGCATGAAAATATTTCAGAAATTATTTAAAAATGTTAGTTGAAAACCAACATAAAGGTGACACCTTGTGGGGGTGTACCCACGCTGTGCCTTCCGGTACGTGGTCGCCACTCGAGAACCTTTCCTTCCCAAAAGTCAGCGGTGCCCATTTGAGTGCTTTGGTACCGTAGGTATTTTTGTAGCCGACTGTACTGGAATAGCTTTATCATACCAACGACATGCAAACCCACATAAGACACCGATCTCTTCAAATGCAATCAAGTGCACAATGTAAACGAAGTTAACACACAGTTTATAACGAAGTATCATTTTATGGAGCCCATACATACATACAACCTTTTTACTTAGGAAAACAATAATAGCCTGAACCTAGCCCACGGACACAATGACAATACCACCTTTCTCCTAGACTAGCGTAGGTGTGCACTCGGCCGCCGGGCGATGCGACTGTGTTGGGAACACAGCCTTATTTGTTATAATAATATTCGCACTTACGTCGTACAAAGGCTCGTTTGGACAGTCCTGAAAGGTACTTGGCGGAACCGTCTCAAAGATGGGAGCAGTACTCCATGCACGATCGAACCTGAGCTTGGTACAAGGAAAGAAGCTGTTTCCTTGTGAAATACCGCCTCACCTTATACAGGACACCAAGTTTTTTAGCTGCAGTTTTTGGCTCGGATTCAATAGTGGACCCAAAGTTTAAGTTTAAAGTAGTAGTTAAAATTTTCTTAAAGAGAAGATATTGTGACAAAAGGTGTATGAGAAGTCCCCAACCCGCACTAGGTCAGCGTGGGGACTACTGCCCGTTCCCTCTCATCTATGACAGGAGGCCTGTGCCCAGCAGTGGGACGTATATAGGCTGACGATGATGATGAAATGTGCAGGTGCAGTCGCCTTGAGATATATCGGAGGGACCAAAGTGCTCACAAATATACATATAGGGTGTTAAAGTGTACGTTTAGATATTTATGAACGTTTAAGAGTACAAATCTCTATGATGGCGAGCGTACTTGACTAGCTCAATATTAGTGTATGCGATTAGGAATCTATAATCTGCATATAACGCGTAGGTATCTCTGTCAGAAATATTTTCTGTTCTATGAAAATTTTATTTGAAATAAACCTTGTAACTTCTCTCTGCTTGTAACAATAATTTTGAGCACTGCATTGAATGTACGTAAAATTGTAAGTACCTAATCAAATAACTTAGATTTCACTTTGTTAACGCATAAGATAAATATTGTTTTCCTGCATTAACGAGCGGTTTTTGCGATTACTTTTACGGATTTGCTTAATCTAATAATAAACGTCGTATAATTTCATTCATAACTTGGTGGATTATTTCCGCTGAAGTTTAGTACATTATATAGATTGTATAGAACTTTTCTCAAACATGTTAGAACACAAAACAATAAAAAAACTACAATGTAAAAATAACTAAAAATACAAAACGTCCAAAAATAGTAAAGCATCACGACAAATAACGAATATTAAATAAAAACACGGAAAATGCTACAAAATACAAGCAACATTTAAAAAAACACAAAAGAACTAAAAAAATACCTTAAAAACATGGAATAACAAAAAAAATGTCGACAAGTACAAAAAAATACGAGAAAACTTTTAAAAAGGCCAAAAATATTAAAAAAACACAAAAAACGCTACAAAATAACAAGAAAAAACTAAATAAATACATAAATACTCGAAAAATTCGAAAAAAAACAACAAAATACATGAATACAAGAACGATAATAAAAACCGGAAAAACCTAAAATAATACTTACCAATTTACATAGCAAATTAAAAATATATATATACAAAATCGTGGCGGTTGGCTCTATGTAATATTTCCTTTATCAGTTGATTTTAGCTAGCAAATTTAAAAAGTTAGAACAGCGGACAATAATGTTAGTGTGGCCAAGAAGTAATGTAGGGAGACATAAACAGGTAACTTCAAGTCCTCTTTTCGTGACATTAATGCATACATTTAGGCGCATGTTTGAGAAAAAAATTTTTTTTGTCCGTTTTATCATTTTTTTAAGCAATTGAGGTTATTAATGACTGACATTTTTTTTCAATGTTTACGTAGTAAGAATTAAAATTCTTTTTCTTTGGAAAATATGTACATGACCTCACAAGTATATTGTTCTTATTATTTTATTAACCGACTTCAAAATTTCAAAAGAGGAGGTTATCAATTCGGTTGTATGTTTTTTTTTTTTTTTGTTTTTTTTTTTTTTTTTTTTAATGTTTGTTACTCCATAACTCCGTCATTTCTTAACCGATTTGGAAAATTATTTTTTTGATTGTAAGTATATATTTTTTTATTTTTATTTATTTATATAACAGTTGGATTTCACAGCATTACAGTAATACTAATGCACTGTGAAATTAAAAACTAAACAAACAAGAACACCGGAGTAACCAAACAATAAATTATTTACACTGAAGAAGGTCGTGCATCCATCCTCTCACAGAACTTCAAGCATACGTCATACACATCTATCCATCTACTAGCAAATATATCGCAGTCTGGTGCTGATTCAAGCAGCGAGTTTAAGAGGTGCAAAGCTCGAACAAGCGGGGATTTTCTGCGAAACACTGTCCTCGCAGCCGGCGTCGCTAGCAAATGGCGACAACGCGGTCGAAAATTAAATCTAGTGGGCGAAGGAACATACAAGCGCACCAACTGCGCTACTAATTCAGGACAGTCAGAATTACCACGTAAAACATTGCTAGCCACTGTAAGAAGTCCCAGATTACGCCTCACCTCTAGAGAGTTATAGCCCAAAACGCCCAGCAAAAATTTTGTGGGATATAAGAATGGGTAGTATAGATATATTTTTTTATAAAGAAAGCGCAGAAACGTTTTTTGTACTTTTTCCAGAAGCAAGATATAAGATGATTCATGGGGATTCCATACAACAGCGGCCGATTCTAGCTTGCTTCTAACAAGAGCGGTGTACAGAAGTTTTATGGTCCTGGCATCGACAAAGTCCCTTGCATTCCGAATGACGAAACCTAGTCTTCTGTAACAATTACGAGCTAAGTAGTTAATATGCTCATGAAAGTTAAGATTCGTGTCCAAAATAATGCCTAAGTCTCGAATGGTATCAGCCCGGGCGATTGGTTCAGAATCTAAAAGGTAATTGTAATAGAGCGGATTTCGGGCTCTACTAAACGTTACGTGCGCGCACTTTGCAACGTTGAAAATAAGTCTATTGTTGATACTCCACTGATACAGTCTATCGACGTCATTTTGGAGAGACTTACAGTCTAAAATATTCTGCACACCATAGATTAGCTTTAAGTCATCGGCGTAAAGTAGACACCTGGCGCACTTTGGAACCGAAGCCAAATCGTTGACCATAATTCCAAAGAGCAACGGGCCCAATATCGAACCCTGGCTGACTCCAGAACGAGTAAGGTATGCCTTTGAAACAAAGCAACCGTGCTGCACGTACTGCTGCCTGTCGCGTAGATAGCTAGAAAAGAATCGGAGCATTTTTGGTGAAAAACCAACACTGCACAACTTGCTCAAGAGAACATCGTTATCTACGCGATCAAACGCTTTCTTAAAGTCGAAGTACAACACGTCTACCTGAATTCCGCTATCCAAATGATCAGAAATGGAATCAACCAGGGTCAAAAGATTAGTTTCAACAGATCGACGAGGCCTAAAGCCATGTTGAGCATCACAGAGTAGCGGTTTTAATTGAGGGACCACAATTTTATTTATGATGGACTCGAATAGTTTAGCTATCGAAGATAAAATAGCTATTGGCCGATAATCCTCAACTTTGCCTGCGTTATTCGATTTAGGAATAGGCCTCACTCGGGTGATCTTCCACTGATCAGGATACTCCCCAGTGGACAAAGCTAAATTGTAAATATAAAGTAACGGCGCTATAAGCCATTCTTTACATCCCTTTAGAATAAAGGCCGGGAAATTGTCAGGTCCTGGGGAGCTTCGAGGTTTCAGCCGGTTTATTCCAATTACAATATCTAGAGACGATACTTGCGTGATATTAACATAGCTGGCATTACTAGTAGGATCTTCGCTGATGACCCTGTTGTAATCTAAAAGTGGTTTGTTTGGCAAGAATACGGATGAAAAGAAATCAGCAAACGCCTGAGCTACCTCACTACCCTCGTATTCCCTCCCTTCATAGGTAACGTGAGACTCGAAACCACCTTTAGATTTTAAGGAGCTAATATGTTTCCAGAAAGAGTGAGGATTGTGTAAGAGATTATCCTGAATACGATTTATGTAGTGGTCATAGGCAAGCGATATTCGCGTTTTCAGATCTGCTCTAAGTTTGGCAAAGGTAACGTAAAGCGCATGGTCTCCAGACCGTTTCCAGTCTCGATGAGCTTTGGCTTTCCTTGACAAATCTTTGATTATGTCAGCAGAAAACCAAACCGGATAACGTCTACAGGGAGAGCTATTTCTTTTTTTACTGGGTACACATTCATCAAAGATGGCATAGACTATCTGGTAAAAGAGCCCAACAGCGTGATTTATGTCACGGCACTCTAGTACCTCACTCCATGACACTTCGGAAAATCGTTGGTAGAGGAGCTTATAGTTGCCCTTAGTAAAGTTCCAGTCACGGTTTGAATCCACGTTACTAGGATCCAGAAATGCAGGGCAGTGTTTGGTGCCCTTAAGAGGAATGCAAATCCCAAGCGGTGGATGATAAGGATCTGCGTGAGGTACCAACCCACTATCCCCTGCGTCACTGACCCCTGCACTGTAGGCTCGCTCTCGCACCAGCACCACGTCTAACACTCCTCCATATGCATTCAAAACCTCATTATTCTCTTTCAAATTACATACTGTGGTAAAATAACAAAAGTAGGTTAAAATATTGTTTGAAGTGTACTTAGGGTTCATATTTAAGTCACCAACAATCAACACAACACCCTTAAGAGAATCTATGAAAGATTCAACCTTATGAAAAAAGCGTGTATAAATGTCATCTGCAGAATTCGGTGGGATATATATCACACACATATGACATACAGTTTGCTGTACCACAAAAGTTACCCACAGATCTTCGCCGTCTATAGTTTCAAACTCTGGCCTGCGCCGCAGTTCGATGATGATTGATGACTGCTGATGATTCGATATATCCAAGTTGGTCCCGTTTTTGTCAAAAGGCAGTTCTGATGATGGGATCCATGAGGAATTGAAGGAACATATAGTGATTTTTGTGTTTTTATCAACAAGTCAAGCATTTGCATCCAAAAATGTGACATTGGATGAAGTGGAACTGCTGATGATGATCAGAACAGAACTTTTCAACGACGAAAAGTTCACGTTTGGCGATTTGTCCTCCTAGCTGTGTTTGTTAAGCAAGTTCTATTTTAACGATTAATTTTTGTCATGCTCGAGTTCTGATGATGGGATCCATGAGGAATTGAGGGGAACTCCTCAAATCTTAAAGGCAAACATATAGTGATTTTTGTGTTTTTATCAACAAATCGAGCATTATCATACAAAAATGTGACATTTGATGAAGTGGAACTGCTGATGATGATCAGAACAGAACTCTTCAACGACGAAAAGTTCACGTTTGGCGATTTGTCCTTCTAGCTGTGTTTGTTAAGCAAGTTCTATTTTCACGATTGATTTTTGTCATGCTCGAGTTCTGATGATGGGCTCCATTAGGAATCGAGGAAACTCCTCAAATGTGAAAGGCACACAAATAGTGATTTTAGTATTTTCATGAACTAATCAAGCATTTTCATTCATAAAAGTGACATTTGATGAAGTGGAACTGCTGATGATGATCAGAACGGAACTCTTCAACGACGCGTAGTTCACGTTTGGCGATTTGTTCTCTTCGTTTATTTTGTCAAGCAAGCAAGGTTTTTCCATGATTTCATGAGGAATTGAGGGTACTTAGTCTTCTACCATTATAAACATACTTATAGCCATTTTTGTATTTTATTGTATGGAATCTAAGAGTGCACCATCTAAAATTAATAATCTTTCACCGGAATCCCCATTGAAGTCGGTTTTTTTTTTTTCTTAAAAATTATTTTATTTGGACCTGTAATATGCATCTGAATTTTTTTTTGTATTTTAAAGTAATGTATTGTTTTTTTTTATTCTGTAATGTAATGCTATAACTATATTCGCATGCATTTATGTGTTTTATGACAAATAAAAGGTTGATTATGATTATGATAATATTGAAAGGGTGACATCATCTGCCGAACATTCTGTATAATGGTTCCCCGTTGCTTTGGCATTTTGATTCTTAGAAAACTTTTTATAATTTAGTGTTGACTTCAGGATCTGTAATAATTATCCGACGATCAACGTCAGATACTGAAAAAATAAAAAAATAAATTCTTTGTTGCTAAGTAATTCACAAATACGTCAAATCGTAGTTATAGTTTATTTTAAAACGTATTACCAAATTTTAACTAGGTCGACTCTGTTAGACCCTGATATTCGGCCATTGACGCTGAATCGTATAGACCTGTTAATGAACTGCTGCGTTGTCTGTCAACCGGTCTGACATGTTATGGATAATCTTTGGATTTGCATGTCATTTCTATTAGTATTTCGGCGGCTTAATATTCATAATATCTTTATTTTACGTCTTAACTTATGGTACAGTTAGTTGATAATGATGTTGAATTAATGCAAATGCACCAACAACACCAACGTTCTATGTGACAATTAAAGATTCTAAATACAACAAAATGCCCCATTGAATCTCTTCCGCTACAAGGTTTTTATTTGTACGCACATAATTTAAAATGACCTGAAATCTCTGACTTGGTAAACAAATCTTGACAATTTTTACCCAGTTCCATTTGCTTGTGTCATTTGACATACTTGTAGAATTCTGATGAGTGATGACTGATGACATTGCACTTTAATAATGTAGTCAGCAAATTGCTGCTTGTGTAAAACACCGTGCTTGGGACGAACCCTAACGATTTTACCAGCGCATTCATGAGGTCGTAAGGAGTAAAAAAGGTTATATTACTTACTATACGAACCTAGGTGGTTTTTTTTGTCATACGTGAAAACACATGTGTAAGTTTTTGCTTTTTCATTGAAAATATGCCGTAGGACAAGCTGCCAACGTTTGTTATAGTTTTTCTTAGAAGAGACAGAAAATAAAATTAATGTAAAGAAAAAGTGCGACCGAATCCAGCTTATACTTTATGTGTCATTTTATGTTCTAAATATAGGCAGGAACACGCTGCTGGTACAATTATTTGGATTCCTTCCGAGGCACCTTATATACTTACGCAAGTAATAAGTACGTTTGAGGTATAACTACCCGTTCTGCATCACAGCCATTGACGTTCACAGCTTCCACAGAAACGTCAAAATGTAGTTATAGTTTATTTTGTACTATTACCTATTCTGTGGTTTATTTTAATATGTATTAGCAACTTACGATTGCTAACTACTCCATGCAAACCGTTCTTCGACTTCACCTCATGTGGCGATTTTATCTCTAAGTAAAGATAAAATAATACCCGTTTGTAATTCATTTCCCTAGCGGTTGGCGGTCTGCAAGTAGCGAGATGTTAATTAAAGATACCTCATTAGTTATAGGTTTACCTACACGACTGGCCCTTGAATCAAGATTGCGGATTATTGGATAAAGTATAGAGGATAAGGCCGGCAATGCACTTACAACCCCTCTGGTGTTGCTGGTGTCCATGGGCGGCGCTAATCGCTTACCATCAGGCGATTCGTCTGCTCGTTTGCCTCCTATGTCATAAATAAAAGGATAAGTAAAAGTCCCGATGATGTACTTTGTGAATGGTGAGGTCGAGGGCCCAGTACCATTTCCCGTCATCAGGACCTCCTCCGTCTCGGACCCGTCATCACTGCGAATGAACACTTTCAGTGCCAGGAGCCCGCTAAGTGGGCGCTTGTTTCGTAGGCGCTTTCCGCTATATACGGTTTTTTGTATGTTATCGGCTACGAGCATACCGCTACGAAATCGTTGGCAGTGAAAGTGCGAAGTGAAAAAACAAAAGGTTCACGATAACACTTTGTCATCATCAACCTACATACGACACTATCCTCTGCTGGGCACAAGCCTCCTGTTATTGATGAATGGATTGGGCAGTAGTTCTCACGCTGGGCCAGTGCAGTTTGGGGACTTCACATACACCTTCGAATATTTGCGCAGATGTATGCAGGTTTCCTAAAAATAGTTCCCTTCATCAAAAACCTAACGGTAAATATCAAACGATATTTCGTACATAATTTCCGAAAAACTCATTGCTGATGCTAAAAAACCAGCCAGGATTTGAATCCACATACTGCCGCTTGACAGCCGCACGCTCAACCACTATACCATATTCATTATATCAGTGCAATTAATGTAAACAAACCATATTTGAGTACTTAACGGCCACAATTTCAAGTTAATAAATGAAATTAATTACCATAATATCGGTATAAGACGAAATATCCACTAGTATTAATAGCTTTTGCACCCCAAATGTCATCTTTCATCAAACACATAGGAGAAGCCATAGCAGACCGTTGGAACCGATCCTTGAGTACCGTACTGGGATGGCTCAGAACTCGAATAACTCGTGCCACCAGCATGTGCAGTTGTGCATATTGTGCCTAATCAACTTTTATGTACACAGTTCGACAATCAATCATTAAGCTGTAAGTTCAGTTTTATATGCGATGCGGTCGACACGTTTACGTAAAGAAGGGAATAAAGTGACACTTTAAATATGTAGTACGTGACAGTACGCTCGGTTCTCCATACAAACGTATTTATGCTCTCATTTTAAAACGCCATGCTAGAATAACATGAAA
Source organism: Notocelia uddmanniana (assembly GCA_905163555.1). Classification (NCBI taxonomy): domain Eukaryota; kingdom Metazoa; phylum Arthropoda; class Insecta; order Lepidoptera; family Tortricidae; genus Notocelia; species Notocelia uddmanniana. Next base: position 28,681,077 of record LR991056.1, on the reverse strand, counting down.
CTTTGTATACACAATGAGATCCGGCATATCTAGGTCGAAAATTACTTTACGTTGCTTGAAAATGTAAAAGAAAAAAAATACTGCGGTTTTTTCAGTTTTTTACGGCTTGTATGAAAACCTTAATAATCGTTGTATTTTTTCTCCATTATAATTTCAAGCAACAGAAACTATTTTCCAACCTAGATATGCCGGATCCCATTGTGTATACAAAGTTTCATGATTTTCTAGCACGGCGTTTTGAAATGAGAGCATAAATACGTTTCTATGGAGAACCGAACGTACTGCGCACTCTTAATGCATTGATGGACAGTAGGCGCCTATAGGCGTACCTCCTCACACCTTAGAACCTAAATGGTCGCGTACGGTACGATTTCAGAGGAATTTCCTCCCTCAGACGCTCCGATTGTGGAATGAGCTCCCTGCCGAGGTTTTCCCGACGGACTACAGTATGGGGTTCTTCAAGAAAGGAGTGTATAAATTATTAAAGGGTCGGCAACGCGCATGTGACACCCCTAGGAGTTGCAGGCGTCCCTAGGCTGCGGTGACCGCTTACCATCAGGCGGGCCGTACCCTCGTTTGCCACCGACGTGGTATAAAAAAAATTCTATTGTTATTTCTATTGTGTCTGGAATGGTGTCCATCAAAGTGTTAATTTTCAAATAAGAGCAGATTCCTAATTTCAATATTTCTATGTTTGAAATGAATAGTTATATCCTATTAATATTTGACCCGTTTCGTAAAGATTAATAAAGTAAGTTAGTCGCTTTTATTTTATTTTATACTCGTTGTTAGAACAGATCCTGTTTCCTTTCTAAATAAGTGATGTGATGTGATGGGTGCCTTCTAATGTGCTGGGCTGGGACCGACCATTTATACATATAACAAGTTGCCGGAAACAGTAATGTCAGAGGGCCTACCGCGAACTTCAAAAATCGAACTTCGTATCGTACCCTCCCTTTCCGTCATATGGTGTATAACACGAGAGTGAAAGGGACGGCACGACACGAAGTTCGATTTTCGAAGTTCGCGGTAGGCCCTCTGCCCCTTCCTTACAATCTTTCAAACGGAAGCTGAAAATTTGGCTTTACGAGCATACATTCAACTTACAGCTACGACATTTTTTTAAACCCGTAGAATAATATAATAATATAATATAATTGTTTTTATATAAGTAGAAAGCACATTGTAAATTTTGACATGTAATATTAATATTATGAATATGAATCAGTAATTAATAACCTGCAGGTTCGTTTGGACTAGTTTTGGATCTAAACATTCTAAACTAATGCAATAGCCAAATTGTTGCGTCACAGTACTTCACACATGCAAGTGTCACGACGTGTCACAACCGTGCGTATTGTCTCTTTGCGGTTTCATCTGTCACGAACCTGAATCTCCCTTTTATTCGTGACCATTGCGAAAATACGAATTAGGTCGTTAGTTGACCAAGGCAGATATGAATTGGTATTGCTATATGGCAATTGTTGGCCAAATGTCCAATCTTGTAATTGTTACCCCTTGCACCGATCTGAGAAACTTCTTGATTGCTATTGAACGATGACAGATGTCCATTAATTTTATTTGAATACATATTTTGCTTGCCAGGCTTCCTGTCTTCCTGTCACAAGGCCGTATCTTGGCAAATCTTTCTTTGAAACGCCGTACTGACCAGATTAGGAAATCATCTGGGCTGATTTTCGGATATATGAATCTTGACTATATGATCGTTTCTCTTGCAAGAGCCGAAACATTATTGCTCAAAATTTTCTCGATACCAAATATTCCAAAGTTGAGTTTTTATTTTAGTGTTTTCCTCAGCCTACAGTATAATATTAAACAACACAATTACCTTCAAATGATGGTATTTTACCTCATCTAAACTCTCACAACATGAATAAAACTTTACAAACTCTGGTTTTATCTATTTTATTCAAAATGCCATTCCATAGGAGTGTTGCATCTTGTTTTCTCGATGCGGAAGATATCAGCGTGTCTCTTACACGGGGGGCGTGGTTTACAGAGTAAAAGCATCCCCTTAAGGGGGTACAATTAAAATATATATTCTTTGAAACGCCATTCTGTATCTGTCCAGACGAGGCAACAAGGATTGATTTTCAGATATATTATTCTTGACTCTATGATTGTTTATCTGCCTGTAGTTGAAACATGCTTGCTCAAAATTTTCTCGGTAAAAAAAAACAAAGTACGAGTCTTTTTCCCTTTTTTAGTCGGGCTACTAAAATAATTCATTACTAAATGACACATATTATGTTAAGCATTATCATTGTAATAAGCATAGCATATTTTTGGGAGAAAATGACTGACTGTCGAGTTTTTCTCGGCGTTTCTTCTCGGCAGTGGTCTTCGTTTTCAGAAACGCTAGTAGATTTTGATATGTAAAAGTGACATTGCGACCTACTTGCAGAATTCAATTAATTATTTTAATTTATTTCACGATCAAGTTAAAACAATGGTATTTTACCTCATCCAAACTTTTAGAGTAAATATAAATCATATACTTCTCAAAAAATAATTAACTATCGAAATCTGTAAAACAAACCGTAGTACCCGAAGAGTTACACGAGGGGGCGTGATTTACAGAATCAATGCATTGAGTTAACTTTCGATCGAAAGTTGAACATACGTCATTATAGGTCGCTATTGTGCTTCTGGATGTCGTTAGGTTTTTTATTACTGCGACGGTGGTAAAAACGCATACGGTAAGCAGACATCGTAGCCTATGAACTCTTGTGACTGCAGTACAATCACAAGCTCGCTGCCGATCCGCCTTGATGTGAGGATCTGAGGATTCATTGTATCGACAGCTAGAGATTCATGCAAGCCTCCCACTTCAACATAGGGCAGCCTCGGAAGCTCTAAACGTACTAAATCTAAGGTTCAAATTTAGGTCAATAAACTTTTCTTTGTTGTTGTTCTGTGCTGTGAGCAAGGAGACAACAGTAACCGAGTTTCTTTGAAAAACTGTGACAATATGGACTTCTAGCATGCAGAAGAGATGGCCCACGTCAGCGGGCGTATTATGGTTGCCATTGTATCACTTATCGTCGTGGATAAGACGCCCGTCATTCTCGCACTTGCATACTTGTTAGAACGTGACGAATATCTTATCCACGAATGGGTTTATAATCATCGCTAAAATTCATGTTTGGTATATTTAAACCCTATAAAATCTCGGTTTTAAAGAGTGACTCAGGAGACGTAGGCATGGTAACGGCAACAAAAAAAGTTGATAGACTCATTTGCATACATAATTATGGTGGCACCATTCGGGTAGCGTGTTTGTTTTGCGTGTTTGCCTCCCTTTCTTTTGCGATATTAAATAAAGAAATGCAATACGAATATTTGCACAAATACCCGCAGTGTGTAGCTAGTGCCCACCATTAAACTTGACCGTATGATCTATGTACGTTCCTGAGCACCGCGACTTTACGTGATCGTCTGCGCGCGCGCCGGCAACGTGATGCGGTCGACCCGACACCCGAGCCACCGCAAGATGGGCAATAAGATCTTTACGTAACCAAACCAAACTAGAGTCTACTTTGTCTTCCTTGAAGATATAAATGTTTTATCTAGCGGAAGCGACACTTACACCACACAGACATATTGTTTCTGAGCGTGTGCGAAAATTACTCGGTGACACGCAGTTTGTGCCTGTGCATGTTCCGCCGAGATCGAAAATATGTACAGGGATAAAATTATCAAAAATATATTAGTGGCTCTGTGAGGTGTAGACCTCGCGATTTTTTCTTTAAAAAAAATTACAAAAAAAAAATATACAAAAAAATCGGCTGAGAAATGCGACCTGTACAGAACAGCCGGCAATCCGCAAATCCGGCGGACAGACGAAAGCATTTTTACCGAAGCTGAAACGGAGACCTTTCACTCGGTCAATGAACACGATTTTATTGGGCATAGGGGTTGCACAAATATTTTTTGTTGTCGCAGAATGACAAGGTTCGGCACCTTAACGGCATTAAAATAGAGTTGAAAAGTGTTGAATCTCTTCGTTCGGCGACTATACCTTTGGGAATGTTCACATATCACGAACGCTACGCAAGTATGACCAATCTGTTCGTGAGATAGAACTAATTATTAATTTATGTTAAATCATACAACTTTTCAATCTTCAAACTATTTTAGCTGACATGCACAAAATATACAATCCCTCTCTTCAAGGAAAGTTATATGTAAGTATATCGAGAAAAGGATCGGCCGCACCTTTGTATGTTTGTTTTGCTCGACTTGGAGACTTCAGATTAAATATTGATCACCAACCAATAAATCACGTCGTTCACGTGCAGCCATATCGTTCACATACTCGACCCTCTGCGGTGGTCGATCCTCGAAAATGTCGATGAAAGTGATAAATAAAGCGATGTCATTGTGAGGGGCAATTAAACGCACGATGACATAAATCAAGTCTTGTCAATGTTGTCCGCATTGTTGTCGGTGTCATAATTACCCCGAAAGGTTAGAGTTGAGCCCTAATGCTCGTTCGGATAATGAGGCAAATTTTCTGATGTAATATCATAGGGTTTTAATGCTTAAATGATGGATAAAAATATTTTTACTATACTTACTACCAGAATGTGTAGTAAACAAAATATTGTTCTCTTAACAATCTTTACTGTCCAGCTCTGTGGTACAGTCAAAATAATGTAGTAAGTGGAAATTTTGTACGCGTTACTGCCTAAATGCTATAAGTTATATTATAACAACAGAAATTTATAGTAACAACAGTACAGTCAGCATCAAAAGTAGCTGCCCATATGAAGGCGCAAAAGCTCTTATTCCCTTATAATAATAAAAAATTGAATTTTTCAAATGCGTACCTACTTTTGATGCTGATTGTACCATTGTTTTAATAAAACGTATTTGTACTATACTACCAGAATATAGTAATATTTACTATATAAACTGCTTTCTCACTGTACACATATTTGTAAATATGTGTACAGTGAGTTTCTTACGCCGGTTCTTCTCGTGGCAGAGGTTTATTTTTCCGAACCGGTGGTAGTTTATTGACGTTCATAGGTGCATGTTTAGGCAATATGCCTAATTTGAAGAATAAACTACTTTTACTTTTATTTTACTTTTTTACTTTTAATATAGTTGTCACATCTGCAACTAATAAATCTGGTTACCGAAACGATATTCTTATTTTGGTTACCACATTTTCCCCCCGTGTATAAACGGTCATGAATCGATGTAAACAAAAATAGGTTACCAATAGATAGATCCTTGTTTGATTTAATTTACTTATGTATTAAAGTTTTCTTGATCGCAGCGACAATTTAAGTACACGCTCAATCAGTGACATTTTAACTGCTTACAGAAAAGGGTGTGTCAACTTATTAACCCTAATGGGATGATTATAAAGAAGTTCCATTAACCCTGAGTCGTGTATCAAAGTGTAATCCAATTGGTCTCGCTACTTGCCCCGTGATTGTCTGATCATTCAGGGAGCATTATAACGCTTAGGGAGCATTAAACGAATTCCACTTCACGGCTCATCATCGTTTTTCTTATACATTTAAACCCCGTAAAGAAAACAACACGCGCGGCTAGATTTTTCATAATTTTCATTCGGATGTGTACCCAAAGCATTCTTACAGCTCTCAACCGAATTAACAGTGCTCAGAACGCTTTTAATTTTCCTTTCCCTTGAGAGCGTTCGAGATTTCTCCGCTGATTTCATCTTCCGTTTTCATAACACTCCATTCATTCAACCGCTCTACGAGTTCGGAATTCAAAATCAATGTCACTGGTTGTTCGTTTTTTGACGGCGACCGTTACATCACCGAAGCCCAGTAATGGCCGACGTAGCGTGACGTTTGCTTAGCTCCCCTACAACTGTTACTGAAAGCCTTCTGAAGGTCACGGCTGGTATTGGTAAACAATTGGTAGTGTGATAAGGATTTCAATGGCGATTGGTTTAACCGATCCGTGTATAATAAACAATAAACGGCTCCATAGCCAGACTAATTTCTGCCGAACGTCGCGTCAGCAGTGTATACGATTAGTACAGAACAAAAGATACTGTTAATAAAAGTACCTTTTCCCATCAAAGCTGTCCCTACTCTTCTTCCCTCATTTGAGGGCAACAATATGGCTCTTTCTGTATTAGCAGGTGTTAAAAGTAATATGTTCAATTGCTTAGCAATATTATTTCCGTCTGATTCTTTCGTTAGGCTCAAGATTCTACATTTATATTCAGAATCTTCTGCTTCCGAACCAGTGTTACCACCCCCGCCGTATATACATATACTTATATAATTTGGCTCCCTTCGGACGCAATGTACTTTACATTAGCATATAACTGCTGAATGAGATGGTTATTGTTTTACATGCAAGAATTTAGTACACACGTGCCAAATTCCAATGAAACACTGAGATTAGAAATGTGTCCAAATCGATTTGTGTTGTACACGCCAAGTTAATAAAGCTTGTAAAATGAGTCATATTGTTTGCGGTCCAGCGAACTGAACCGGCAGCGAAGGTTTAGACATTGCAGGAAAAAATAGATGGTAGGTATTTATCTTATTTTTCGTGACAGAAGTCTTCAGTGATAGCGCGACGAATTTTGAGAATAGACTGCTTATAATTTGTGTAATACGTATAGGTCTTAACGGTAGACCCTTTATAGTAAATGTACTTGGGTATCTGTGTTGTTCGGGTCACAAAATTCAAAAATGTTAAAATTTCCAAAGATGTTAAAATTTCTAAGCGCCTACCGTTCTCTATATGAATTTATTGTAAGCGAATTATAAATAACGTGACTGAAGTTAAGATCGATAAGATTATTTATTTAGATTTAGATCTAAGTTACAATAAATATCATTATCGTTCGTAAAGCGTTATTCCCCTTTTCTGCTTTTAGTCACCCTAGTTTCGTTGTATCCTCTTGACTGTTCTCAATTATAATCTTATGATGCATTCAGATATCGGTTCGAGAATCTCTAGTTGCAGCCACATCAGTCGCTGCCGACTTTTTGTCGCGTCTCAAATCGCCCGTGACATCTCTGAACCAGTGCCGTGCTCGCACCACGTCCCCCGTAGCATTGTCCGTAAACACGATTCAAGCGGAAAGTACACAAAATAGTACCAAGGGCAGGTTAACGACCTTTTGGCTTTGATAAGATCCGAATCTTTTGGTGTTCTTTTATGAGCTAGTCCTTGATGCAAAAATGTCGTACGTACAGTCCTTGCTTAAGCGACACTTTCTTAGATGCAGATATTAAATAAATATTATTAAGGGACAAATTTACACAAATGAAAACTATACGATATATACACGTTTAAATAGTTTTACAGTACATATGGTGCTACTTTACCGCACGAGTGCGGTAATCAGCAGATTACGTGCATATGTCGAAACTTTAAAGAGCCATATGTACTGTAAAACGTTGTACGATACACGTGCGAATAGGTAATTCACAACTCGTGTCGATTTAAAACACTCCTTTGGTCGTGTTTTAATTTATCACCACTCGTTCCGAATTTCCTGTTCTCCGCACTGGTATCGTAATGTACTATTATTTAAGGAGTAACAATATTCGAAACCGTAGACAATATTATGGAATATATAAGCAGTACAGTTATTTTTTTTCTAGTTGCAGTACACATGGGGTAAATAAATCACAATGCGTTAATATAGTTTTATTCTAACGAGCCTTAGTTTTAGTGAGAATAAAGAAAGGACTAAACTTTAATCGTGGTGTCCTAATTTCTCCGTGGTCAGGTTTTACAATTGCCGCCGCTCAAATGGGAAATCAGCCCAGTTCTCGCGAGTGTCGCAAAGTCGCAATCAACATTGCATCCGATAAGATATTGTTAATTTTTTCTTTAATTCGAATGTGATTATCTCTCTCGATATGGCGAATAGCCTCAATTAACAGCTTCGGCGTTTCTTGTTCCACTTGTGTTACTTTCGTCGGCCTGGTAACGGTGTCCCGTTGTCTCGAGATGTTCGGCCCTTGGCTCGCACCTCGCTGGCTCATCTATTAGACCATAAATATATCGTCTTTGAAAATTGAGCGTGAGAAAAACAGTAATCGTAGTTAAGTTCTTTTCATTAATAAATTAAATTCAAAACATGTTAGTGTAGTCTATCTTTCAGAAAATGCCGGGAATAATGCCATAAGAAACTTATCAGTTCGTCTTAATGTGTAACAGAGTTATAATGAAATTGTATGCACATATATTTGAATTATTGATTTCGAAGCATAATAAGTGGATTTATTCCGCTTTACGCAGTTGAGATATACGTCATATTTGAATTACTCCAAGTACAAGTATCTCAATGTGGTTAACGTAATTTACGTTATCAATATGTTCTATAAATAATACGCGATAGCTTCTGACCTTTCTGATAGGCCTGAACTAGAAATTATTAGACATGCTGGAGATAGTGTGATGCAGAATGTTTGCATTGACATATAACAGTGAGTACCTAGTTGTTCAAGTGTTGAAGTCCAATCTAGTCTATTTGATCCATTGCTCTGTAATGTACCTAACACATGACAGTTTGCTTGTAGACTACACATTGATGATAATGATGATAAATAAACAAAATAATAATAATAAACATATTTCAGTCTTTAATTGAGTAAAACAACAACTATTATTATGTAAATTATAAGTTATTTCATTGATGTGCCCTTACTCGTACAGGTTTCATGTTGAACTGTAATCTCTAATTGAAGAACCGTATACTAGCTTGAGTGCCATAAATGATGATCTTATTAATAATCGTATATTCAAACAATTTGTTTTCGTCTTCATCTGTGAAATGAAGATAACGAAGTAATTTTATTTGAACGAATAGTGTAAAATAACGAACGAAAATAAGCTTTTTTTTATTAGTTAATAAAAATAAAGACCTCATTCCCTAAACTCACAATTAAAACAAGTAATTTTTCGACTACTTATTTCTGTTTACATACTTATATTTAAAATTATATTTTGTAAAAGCGCAATTTTAGACTTCAAGTAACAATGTTTAAGATCGCACACTATTTCTAAGCTTATTTTGTATGTCTCACTCACCTACTGGCGTACTATTAGAACGAGAACAGTGAAATGGTACGAAGAAGCTGTCAAACGGTCCGTCATCGCCGCTACAGGCTGTAATTACGTGATGTAACTTCATTGCCAATGCCAAAGTGCCGCTAGCGGCCACGGTTCAGTTTGATTCTTCGCCTAGCGCCATGCCAATATTCCGACGTTGACAAAATAAAAAAACAATTAATTTAAAGGTTACTTCTTCTCCTGTCACTAAACATGTTAACGTGTTCCCATTAATTAAACCGAAAGGCAACAGGACAAATTACAAGGTACCCACTTAGAGTCAAATGAAAGTAAAAGTAATGTAAAATCATGAATAAATTGGCATCGCATATAACGTGAACGCTATCTGGAGCTCAAGATTGAATGAAGTAAATATTAACATCAAAAACAATGAACCGTTTGAACGCCCGCAACAAATCAGCGCTACATCAGCATAAATACACATTTGAGAAAGTATCACAATCTTAGAACGAATGGCATATGATAGCTTGACCCATTAAGTTCGACGCATCAAATTTCATTTTCAGACACTCAATCTTCGTGTTCTCACTACACAATAATTGATTTTGTGAAATAAACAGCGGCATGAGTTAGGTACGATATTTTTGTACTCACCCACATTCTGGTATCACTCTCACGCGCTTCTCCGATTGCACTTGACACTGTTTCACGGAATGCCATTTCGAATGTTAGTCGACCAAATTGGAATCGGCATCTATCCGTTGCCATATCATTTGGGTTATTGTCCATTCAAAATAGCTAGTGTCATAACTGCATACGCTGTCGCGTGCGCTAGGGTCCAGTGTTCCAAATACCAACTGTGAGGTTCTCGGCTTATCGAGTTTGGGCCGAAATGGCCGCTGAACACGGCAGCTTTTGATATATTGCGGCGAAATTTTACTTTTCTTAGTAATTATGATTTGCGTGATACGATTCGTACTGTTCCAGTGATATTAGACTTTCAATTGGAGGCAGTTCAGTCATATTAAACTTTCAATCGGAGGTTACTACACAGCGATAATTTTACATGACGAACTTTTGCCTATAGAAAGTGGCCTATATGGATTCTTTGAGTTGTTTGATTATACTTCATGGCCGTGGATTTAGGGCTAGTTCTTAACGTTTTTAAATAGGCAGTTTAAACGAGTAAATCGTCCTGTTGACCCCTCGGCCTTGCACCTTCTGATGGCACGGCCGCTGGCCGGTGGGACTCCCGACGACCCGTGACGCCCCTCTTTCCCATGGGTGCCAGAGCAGGTGCTTTGTACTCATCCCATGAATTATTTATGCCCTATTGTTGCCCCTTTACGGTCAGATGATGTTGTACACTGTTTGATCGCAAGTGCGTGGATTTTGCAAAATCTGAACGGCATTTAGGAAGCGAAAGTGAAATGTTAAAGCTGTAGCAAGAACATGCAAAACGTACCGTTTTATTACGTTGGCATTTGTCAAACGTAACAGTTCAACGTTTATGGGCGTTCATATGTCTTATGCCACTATTATGACCAACGTTTAAAATATAAAAGATGCTCGTAAATTCAAACATCTCTCGAAATGATCTGATCTTTCTTCCATTCAGTAGATTGTATAGAATTTGCACTCCCGAGTCAGGACTATTATTACACTCTTTAATCCATATAAATAAGCGACATTGCTCTTTATGGATAATAACCAACTTATCATTTGCAATGCACTGGCACCGTTCCCGGGTAATTTCACTCTTCTCACCAACGCACAGGCTCTGAAATTCTTAATGTAGTGTTATTCATAATTATCAGCGTGTTTTTGGTTTCGCGACGTACACGTTTCACGCATTACCATCTATTTGCACTCGCACTGTTTGTACACGTTGTGCAGATCGTCATCTCTGTCTACAACTGTACAAGTCAGCATCAATGTAAACAGACTTCCAAAACTCATCTATCATCGCGGATTACTCATTTTCACTTAAGCTATTAATGTTAAGGTTAGTACGGACAATGGATGTAATATAAACATTGGTTTTGCGCCCGCGTCATTATGATTGGCGTTTTACATGTTGCGTTAATAGAAAGAGTGTGTTAATTTCTCTTTTCACGAAAGATATTTTGATTGAGAGCGTGTAACGCGAGTCTTAGTTCATTACGGACTCTCACCGGTTCCCAGCTGGGTAGACATATCTCAGCTGCATTTACATATAATATGGCATGTTGCGGCGGTTTTCGTCCCGGTTCATTAAAATAGAAGGAATTGCGCGCGGCGCGGGCGCGCATTCGGAGCGCCTTTCAATTAAATTAACAGACTCGTCGCCTGCCTTGACAGCTTAACATTTCTTGTTTTCTCCTTGCTACATAAAAATGTTCATTACGTGCGAGGGAGATGTTAATTGTCAGAGTTAAAATGTAAATAGAATTGCGTTTACTAGCTTTCCGTCTCAAGTTCGAAAAATTGTGTAAGCAATATTACTAATTGAACTACTATCTATATTGTTTGGATATGAATGCGACAATGCAAACATATTTATTAGTTCCCACGGATATCACATACAAGTGTCTTCTGTCAATAATGAATTCATAAATGCTAAGAGAATATCGTCTTATTGCTTGTAAGCTATTGACATTACTTATATAAATTTTAAGGATTTGACGAATTGAGTACAAGAGTAGTATTTTTTGTCAAAAGTAGGATTGTTGACGGTTCGTCACCGGCTAGCCGACGCTCTCCCTCCGCACACAGCCCCATGTTTGCTCTTTTCATTGCTAATCCTGTACAAACTGAGTGTGCCCATTACTTATCTACGGAATACGTTGCATCTAATTGGCATTTTACACTTTTCCTACAAGTTTCTCGTCGACATAGATAACGATGTCAATTAGATTTTCAGATCATAAAGAGTCCAATTTGTTACAATGAATTACAAATATTATTTATTGCACAACTCAATAATAATTACATTCCGTTCAAATCGTTTCAAACAGGTGATCTCTTCGAGACAACATTTGGGTAGTAGGGAAAATTAAAAATAAAACGTAACAGTTTTTTATTCATGAGGTCGTTTTTAGGGTTCCGTACCCAAAGGGTAAAAACGGGACCCTATTACTAAGACTTCGCTGTCCGTCCGTCTGTCACCAGGCTGTATCTCAAGAACCGTAATAGCTAGACAGTTGAAATTTTCACAGATTGTGCATTTCTGTTGCCGCTATAACAACAAACAACAAAAACTAAAAACAAAATAATAATAATAATCTACAGTAAAGACGCAAATACAGGAGTCTCGACGCCAACTACAACTTCGTTGCTTTTGGAGTCGAGACTCTTGGTCCGTGGGGCCCTGCAGCACAAAAACTGTTTCAAGAGTTAGCTAAACGGCTGGTCGATGTAACCGGGGACAAAATAGCTGGCAGCTTCCTCGCCTAACGCATAAGTATTGCGATCCAGCGAGGAAATGCTGCCAGCATCCTCGGCACCATGCCACAGCGGCCAATTTTAAACTTAGGTTTTTAGATTTGTAAGGTTTTAATTTAGTTTATTTAATAATATACATGTTATTTACAGTATTTTTATATAATTACTTTTTTTCTGGTACCTTCGTGCGCGAGTCCGACTCGCACTTGGCCGGATTTTTTCTTAACTTCAAGGTAAGAAAATCTTTCATTGTTCGTTTACTCAATGCAACTCGCTAGAGATTTGATACAGGTTAATGCATATAAGATATTTTAAACTGTTATTACGGTGAAAATAAATGTGTGTTATCTGAGAAATATCGCAAGGCTGCAATATCCCTGTAATTGTATGAATCAGTAGCCTCAAAGACTGGATACTCACTGACCGAGTAAAAGCGAACTATAACAGACAGTATCACAGAAATAGTGTATTATATGAAATCTAATCTAATACAGTAATAGCATGTCCACATATCCAGCGCTTCGCATTATGAGAAATAGAAATGTCAAGATGACGGACTGTTTCAACGAGGTATTATTTTCTTTTCTATATTCATTACATTACACTGCCACTTTCTTTTCTAATATAAACTTCTCAATTCGTCGAGTTCAGTTTCACCACAAAATTATACTGCTTATTGTCTTCAATAAGTGTATGGAAAACATTTTTCTAAGGCACATTGTTACGTGCAATTTCATTGTTATTCAAAAGTTACGCTTCAGGCAGTAATATGCTTAGCATCACACTGGCTAAGCACAGAGTGGACGCCGCTGTTGCCACACCACGCTTCTCGCCTGTCTCCGTGTTTACATCTACGGTCTCTTGTTGTTCCTTCCTCTACTTAAACACTCTGAATAAATTAGTTTGACAGTTACCAACGTTTCCGGTAAATATTTGAATTACGTTCGCCTCGGGAGGCTTCTGTGATGGATCCATGCTTTCTACTTTTCTATTATTATCTGTATCGGCGTTCAGCGCACCTCCCATTGTGAAGTCCGTGATTTATTTCTTTTTACCAATTTTATATTTAGTTACGACGATAAGCGTCCATTTGCGCTCGCACCTCGCCATTGAAAGCAATCTCCATGTGAACGACTTCGGCGAGGCGAATGGCTCGCCTCTTCTACTACCAAATTATACATCATTTTTTCTGTTCACGACCCATTGTTCGGAGGCGGCTCCGGCGGAATGTTTGGACTTATCGCGTCTAAATTATGACCTTCGGATGAGAGTATTTCGGCCTAATAGGTGAAACCGTTCACGTAGTCTGTCAGTCCATGTGATTAACCATAATAATCAGCGATCTTACTTTCTAAGATTGCGTTTCTTTAGCAAAGTTATGGTTCGGAGTGAGCGCATAGCCGATGGCCTCGATCGGGTGCGATACGGTTTGCTCTGTCACTAATGGGTGCCGAGCACGGAAGCTGGGCATTTCTAGTAATTGTGAACTTTTCACCTCACCAGCGAAATTGTCGGACATAATAAACTATGAATTTACAACTTTCTAAACGGTTATTAAGAGTCACTTAGCTCGTTTTGGACGACCATAACAATGTGCGTCGGGCGGCCGCTGCGGTGTCGTGACGCGACTTTTTGCACTGATCTCACTTTCACGACATGTCCTTATCCGCGGTCCGATATTGTTCAAATTTCGATTTCATTGAGCGCCGCGGGCCGCGCTAGTTATGGCCGCAGTTTATCTCTTTCTTTGTTTCTGCAACTCGGGATTGCATGTGGTGGCGCGCACTTTACTTAATCGGACTTTTCTTGAGGTTTCAAACACGGTTGACCTCGACCTGCCCTCATCACTTTAGCTTGCGAACTGCATAACCGTAAAACCTGTCGGTACAGGCACCGTCAAAGCGTTTATTTTAGGACCACTTAAAGTTGACAATCCAGCCAAACTGTATACACGTTCAAAGAAAAAAATTGCGAAATGGATCCCAAATTAAATAGCGCGACAATACCTAGTGAAATAGGTAAATTTCAGTAGGTTATAATATTTTTAAGCTTAAGTTCGTACTCATTAAAATAATTTCATATGCTCGCAAAGTAAATTTTGTCAGGGTTGTCAATATGCTTTTTAGGCTCAGGTGCATTTTGCGAACAAAATATTAGTGTAAATCTTATCATGTGAAAGTAATGAGTGTTGTTAAATAATATACCGATAATTGATAAAGAGTATCAGCGTAACACTAGTGCGTGTTAAACATAATCTATCATTTACTACTCCCATAAAATACTTATTATGTTTGCTGTTTCGGTACTGAACTAATAGGATGTTGACATCGCAAGGTGACGAAAGCGTGAATTGCAAAAAAAATGTACATAATTAAGGACTTAATTATGTACAATTTAATTGATTCCCTTGTGTTACGAAAGTTACCTATATAAATTGTTTTAATTATTTTCGCAACATAAAGGACTCAAATAAAATGTAGACAATTAAGTTCTTGACTATGTACAAGTACATTTTTTTTTCAATTCAGTCGAAATTCTAAGCATTGTTTTTATTTTATCTTGAGTGCTCTATTGTACCTAATAAACAACATAATAGTGATTATAAATGGATATGCTCTTAACAATGTAAGTATGATCAATACAATAAATATTATTATATATTCTAAATGTGATTAAAAAACTGGCAGATAATTAATCTAAGATACCTGAAGCTATTAATTAACCCTTGATTCAGCAGGATATTTTTTTATCAATAAAATACGTATTAGGCTGTGTACTTAACCTCGGAGTTTAAATTCAACTCATTAACGGGGCGTCTAATGAAGTCATATCAGACTAAACTAAACAGCACACGTTATCAGGCGTGTCAACATTAACCCCACAACTCGAGCCTCATTCACCGTTGCATACTCTGTGGCTGTGGCTCTATACCGCTAGTTAATTATCTTATCTATGATAGCCCATCAAGTTTCGCCGCCGGCGCCGCACAAAAGGGTTGCCAGGCTTTAAAAATAAAATAATCGCATAATTAATTAAAATAACATTTTCCATTTCTTTTTCACGTGGATGTTTGCCCGGAGCATGGGACGGTTTGTTTGTTACGTACTCGTAAATAAACTCACCGCTTCATAATGGATAACCGCTTACGAGTATATGGAGAATGTCGTTTTAATCAGCTTTTGTTTGGGGCTTTAGATTTTTTATTACTACACTTGGATTTATTTTAAAATGTAATGTTTTACCAAAATTTTTAATACGTTCTTCCGCATAGTTGCGTTAGTAAGTCCGTATCGCCTCCATGGGATTGGACCTGTATTCTACCCGCCAAATTTTAAGGCATTGAAATTGGCGATGAAAATTATAAGGTATACCACAAAAAAACTCTTTTTGAAAATTGTTCCACGGCAAATATTGTTATGTAATGTAAAAAGCTAAACGGCTATTGTTATGTAAAAAGTTGATCAACTTCCGTAGAATTTTGGAGAGTTTGGATGGTTGGAAGTCATTAGCTCATGTCGCTTCCTGAGTGACTATATTAATAGTTATATGCATTAGCTTTCCTAGAGCGAGATCGTAGAAAGCCCGCGCCCCGAGCGTCCTATATTCCGCTATCTGTCCCACTTGCTATCAATTAACTTTCGAAGCTTCCGAGCTTGCTTACAAAACTATAACGCTTTTTATGCCCGCCGCAGTTTCCATAGTTTCCCTTGTAGAGTAGTTTTTATGCGCGCGAGTGGTAATATCGGGTTGTACATACGAGCCGCCATGATGGCTAATCAATCTGAAAATGCGAGCGGTACGTGACTTGATCGTGTAAACACTTGCACCGCGTTGCATGCAAGTTAATTGACGAAGATGAGCCATTAGAGCGCTGCCTGAAATTCTATGAACCCACCGAATCACTGAGATGAATTTTAGGTATTGCATGTGGTACAAGTATTGCGTACTTCTACACTTTGTTGTGCAACATTAACCCATATTTAATACTCATTATTAAACATCGCGCCAGAGCCCCCGAGGATCCGCTGTGTTGAGAGTGATAACCATGCATAAGTCTCTAGCTGTCTACTCAACGGATCACAAGTCAATAATAGCCCGAGAAAGATACGGTTTTTTTGGAATTAATTCAATAACTGGCCAATTTTTGTTATACGGTCCTATTATGTGATTTTAAGAACCTATATTTTTAAAATTTCCGAATCTGAAGACCGGAAGTTGGAAAAAAAATGATATGCCCGAAAACTGGTGAATTTTTGCAGCAAACAGGGTATCAGTATTTTTATGATGAGTACTTCTATGTTTATGTCTATTTTAATACTTACGACCAGAATCGAACAATATATGCAACGGGAAATGAGAAAAAACATCTAATAGGTAGTAGTAGTAGTCAATTTGACCTTCATGAATAGTCTACAGAGTGCATTTGGCTGCCACATTAATTCCAAAAGTTATTACAGCTTTAGGTATTTTGGGTTGATTCAGTATAAAAAGTGTCAAGAAATATAATAAACGCATATAAAAACCCTAACTGTAATGATACCTTATATGCCATTAGCGTAATGCATTTTATGTTTTACGATATTAATAATTGATTGTATTATTAAGTTACCGTAACAAAAATAAGTTGATTTTCATATATTACAAATAACATAAATAGAAGTAGTATATCGTAAAGAAAATAATTCTTATAGTGTTTTCGCTAGATTTTTACGGAGTTTTTATAGATTTGTTTTTAATATTTTCTACCGTCGCGTTAATAAATGTAGGTCTATTATTAAAGAATACTTAGTATAATAACTTTACCTAATTTTTGATGCACAAAATTTGCTGATACCGATATATTGTTGTTTTTTCATACAATGAAACCGTATATATAGCTCTCGGGCTATAAAGGGTGGGCAATGCGCTTGTGATTTTAGTGGAGTCGCAAGCGTCCATAGGCTACGGTGTCTGCGTATAACATAAGCAGGCCGCGTAAGCTTGTTTGCCACCTTTGTTGTATACAATTATATTATGTCTTCTGGGTGAGCTCACTTCATCGTCGGCCTCATCTTTGCCCCCTGGCTAGATGCTGGCCAAGAGCAATCCTATTTTTAATTTAAAAAAATGTACCTAATAGTGGACGGCGTACGATACCAATTCCAAAAAAAACCGCAATTCGATGTACAGTTTACAGCGATTTGGCACACTCATACTAGAGGTCAAAACAATGTTTTTGAACCGCAGTACTTGGAAAAAATCTCTTAGGAGCGATCTTGAGAGGAGTGTCGAGTCATTATTTTTTGTATGAAAAAAAACCTATCGTGTGCAGTGTTATTATTTTATTTATTACTAGCTGTTGCCCGCGACTTCGTCCGCGTCTTCGCTCCTATTGGTCGCAGTGTGATGGTATATAGCCTAAAACCTTCTTCGATAACTGGACTATCCAACACAAAAAAAAAATTCAATTCGAACCAGTAGTTCCTGAGAGCGCGTTCAAACAAACAAACTCTTCACCTTTATAATATTAGTATAGATTAGTATAGATTTATTTTAACCTTCCTGCAGATACATATACAGGCTGATTTCGGGGTCGTGGATGAAGAACCAGTTTTTAGACTAGGTATCTGGTAGCCATTTCAAAAAAATTGTAGTGACACGAAACAAACGCATTTCATTTTTAATTTATTTTGATGAAAAATATACAAAATCACAAAAAAACATGGTTATCCTACTCTCTTTGACGGATGGTATGGAGAGTTGACAGTGAGGTAGGGTGACCAAGTTGTATGAAAAAGTATTATTTTCCATAAAAAATTGTAAAAAAAGAAAATTATTTGAGTTATAAACCTACAGACAGACTGTGTGATGTTGTCTACTTTGAATTTTTGACCATGTACAATTATTTCGGATCACGACCCCAAAATCACCCTGTATAATTTTCATAAAAAAAACTTTCTTCCAATATTAATACAGGTTCTACAGGTCATCCCATTGCTGGGCAAAGGCCGTACCATCGTGTGTAGTATACGGGTATTATAAGAAAGGGCTTTTTGAGGCGGTTCTAAAAATATATCACATTATTACACTTCAGCCATTTGGACCTCTAGTATGCGTGTGCCAAACGGCTAAACTGTACTTCGATTTGCGGTTGTTTTTTGCGTACACCTTCCACTATATATATATTTAAAAAAAAAGTTATATGTGGGGCGGGACTTCACCTGGTTAGTCATAGCATATTTTTCAACGAGTATGCAACCCGCATGTCAGGCGTGGCGATTATGGCAATTACCCCCCTATGACAGACACAAACAGGCCACGAAGTCTTTGGGGGAGGCCTATGTCCAGCAGTGGACGTCCTTCGGCTGATATGATGATGATGATGACCAACGGGGTTAGTCACAAATTTGACGATAGTCGACAAGCCTGTATAATACCTAATATTTACCAACAATAACAATCCAAGGAAACATACGTCCGTATTAGGAGTTACGTAATTTCTCTGTAGACTTACAGCTTTGGAATTGAAATGGTCATGAAAAGAAACCAAAAACATTGAAACTTTCTTATTAAGTTAACTTACATTTAATTGTATTACTATATTCAGCGCACGCGCATTGTGTCCGAGATCGTAACTATCCTTAATTAACTGATAGCGATATCGATATCGGATCGATAATATGTTATTAGGTATTGCAAAATGGCGGGAAAGCGTTATGCCAATACAGCAGCCTAATAATATGTTGAGCAGATAATGGATTTAGATATTTACTTCAACCGGATATAAGGACGTATATGGGCGTAAGTCTTTGGGGGAGGCCTATGTCCAGCAGTGGACGTCTTTCGGCTGACATGATGATGATGATGATGATGGGCGTAAATCATAACGAAATCAATTTAATTTTTTGCGCTCTGATATTAGTTGACGACCTTGTCAAAACAGAAGGCGTATGACTGTTCGCTGTGGGATGATGACATTATTAGCCTAGTTGGTAGTGACCCTGCCTCCGAAGCTGGTGGTCCTAGGTTCGCATCCCGATCAGGGCATTCATTTGTGTGCACGAATAATTGTTCCCGAGTTTTGACCCTTTTCTATGTAGTTGAGTATTCATTCGGCGTCTGTATTTCCGAGTTCATATAACCTGGACCTTTTTAAGGCACGAGTGAATAGGCATCTTCTGGGTGAGCTCGCTTCATCGTCGGCCTCATCTTTGCCCCCTGGCTAGATGCTGGCCAAGAGCAAGCCCATTTTCAATAAAAATTAAAAAAAAAAAAAGTATATACAGCCTTGGCCAGAAGTATTAAGCACTCCCGCGTTTTTCACATAAAAGTAAAACTTTAAATAAAGCATTTTATATCTTTTATTATAGAAAATTCTAATATTTTTAAATAACACTCTAGCTATTCATTGACGTTAAAAATAATTGCACTTAAAAAAAGGCATTTGGTACTTTTATTGCGAACCCGATTATTTTGAGGGTTCAGTTTTATAGGATAAATAGCTACTAATTATATCTGCTAAAGTTTTCTACATGTTTATATACATTATTCTATTTTGTGTTAATGTGTATTTTTTTAATTAAAAATAAACATAGTTTATTTATAAGTTACAAAGAAAATAAGGGGTGCTTAATACTTCTGGCCAAGGCTGTATCTAGGCAAGTACCCATACTACAAACTTTGCTAAGATTGGGAATATTGGGACTAGGTCGATTTGTGTAAGCTTTTTCACAAATCTTGATTTATAATATTTTTTATTTATCTTGAATACTTATCATAATGGGCTGGTTGGCGGAGACTCATTACTTCTAATTCGGGGCATATACTCGTAGCAATAAAAAAACACGATTGTATTTCTGCGGAAAGATGCTACAGGGCCTCTGAATCTCAATCTCTATTCGCTAAATACCCTTTGGCTGGCCATAAAATGTTTGACGACGGCACCATAGTCAGCAACAATATATAAATGATATACTTCTGCTACGAATAAGTACCTCTAATTACGACGCTGGCAGCGATGGAAATGAGGCATTCCCAAATGTTTTTCCAATACCGCGGCCTTGCGCCAGTATCAACGTAAACAAACCTTATCTAATCGCGATCTTTGGGCCAACTGGGCCATTGACGCAACGCTCCCGCAAAGCGGGACTAAGCCGAACTTGATTGAGCTGGGGCGTCAACCATCGAGTTCAATACTTTACCTCTAACCTTTCACGAACGGTAGCGTTTGAAATTCGAATGCTTTGAATGTCCTTCTATGAAGAACAATCAAAACATTCGAACGAAGGGCTATGACAAGAGTTGGGTAGTATAGCCTCGTTGTTAATATGACCGTTTTTATGACCTGGTGGCGGGACTTTTATACAACCCAATTACTATCGGATTCTTTATTGAACTTTGTCAAACCCTCAAACTCTTGAAGGAAAAGTACTTAAACTTTTGCTTAGCCCATCGGCCGATATAAGTATTTTACTTTCAGCTTCTGTTTGCATGAAGAGGTAGTTCAAGATTTGGACTACAATAGATTTTTGTTTGACGTGACGTGACATTTCAGTAAATATATTTCCGCGTAGTTAGACCAGTCAGACTCATTCGAATGTCAGCGTGGGATGATCCAACTTCCCCGAACAGATAATGTCGACGCCGGCACATGACCTGATAAATCATTATCCAATCCGACGCGTAATTTAGTTGAGAGTCATGATTCATATTCCTTTCATAAAACTTTATGCCAAGTCTGTTTACGGTTTCAGTGCAAAATTTACGAAGTTGTCGCGTGCGATATCGTCTTCAATGAGTTTGAGATATAGCAAGATCCAAGTAAAGGCGGATTAAATGAATAGCGATATGGACGAACAGCGGCATGGACGAACTGCGTTAACGACATCTGACGGACTGCATAATGGACGAACTGCGTATTGGACCAAATGCGTATTGGACGGCTAGCTAACAAATCTAAGGGAGTCTTTCGGCCTATACTTTTATACTATTCTGTGCTCTCGGTCAAGTAATGTAAGCATTCTCACGCGCGAAATTAACTGTGTCCTCTTTTAGAAATATGTATCTATACGAGTAGTCTGTTCTGCCTATTCAGTTTTCTTAGTGGGCTCCTCGAGACTTATAGCTGTGGCCACCAGGAGTTCTCTTCTTCACCGCCGCACAACAAAAATAACCTTTATATATCTGACTGGCACTATTTGATACTTTGCGGTTTATATGTGGCATCCGCCATTGAATTTGGTTCGTCACGCTGTCTTTTGACATAGGCCTCCTCTAGTTATCTCCATCTCTCACTGTTTCTAGCGGTTATTATTCGCTTTTTCTCCCTTTGACTTAAGTTAGGTATATGGAAAAACTGTCACCACTAATCCCATTATTATTATTCGGCCGCATCTTTGCCTCCTGGCTAGATGCTGGTCAAGAGCAATCCCAATTTTAACCGACTTCAAAAAAGGAGAAGGTTCTCAATCCGTCAGTTTGTTTTTATGTATGTTCACCGATTACTCGGGGATTAGTGGACCGATTTCAAAAATTATTTTTTTGTTTGAAAGGGTGTGTTTTCTACTTGGTCCCATTGTCACCAAGTCTGGATCTGATGACGGGATCTTGGAACAATCGAAGGAACTCCTCAAATTATGAACCAAGAGGATGGGGTAAGGCAAAAAATAAGGTACTCAAATTACCAAGAGGATGGGGTCTGGCAAAGTTGGGAGTCGGTGTTTTTTTGCTAAAAATTTACTTGTTATAAAAAATAATCAATAATAACCATTGCACTAACTACTTAGTGTCTTTGCCACTAAACATTCAATATTAGGAATCTGGCAAATGTTCGCGATATTTGCAATATCACGCGTAGCAAAGATGCTGATTGTGGTGTAATAGACATGTTAATGCGATACATGAAAACGCTATTAGGTTATCAACGATAATTGTTGTTATCTTCAATTAATTGTTAGAAATATCGCTCACAGTGTTTGTTTCTATTTAGATTTACATATGACAATAATTAGAAGGAAAATTATATCGATTTTGTACATGTATTCTCCCTAGCTGATGTGGCAGTTCATGAGTATGTATAAATTACCTTGAATGTAAAAAAAAGATTTTCAGTAACTAGCTTAATATGTATTTTTTTACTCTAAAGCAACATTATGTACCGTACATAATCCAGTTTTTATGCCCAATAATGGTTTTTTTCGCAGTAACTTTAGTAGTTCATACAGTTTTACAGTTCTCTACCTGTTTATCGGATATTTACAGAATAGAGCATAGTAAGAATGATGTCACCCATAGCAAATTACATTGTTTTTCCGCTGTGTAGAGAAGACTTTCCGTGCCGATGGATGCATCAGTGGCTGACCGGTGGTGACTGGTGGCTGAAAAATATAATTATATTGAATGAACGGGCTGCTTTTATATATTTCAATGTAACATGCAAACTGTTAGAAACAGATTTTTTTAATACCATGTCGGTGCCAAGCAAGCGTACGGCCCGCCTGATGGTTAGCGGTCACCGCAGCCTATGGACGCCTGCAACCCCTAGGGGTGTCACATGCGCGTTGCCGACCCTTTAAGGATTTATACACTCCTTTCTTGATGAACCCCATACTGTAGTCCGTCGGGAAAACCTCGGCAGGGAGCTCATTCCACAATCGGAGCGTCCGAGGGAGGAAATTCCTCTGAAACCGTACCGTAAATCGTAATTTCTAACAATTCGTTAGATACTGACAATGACTAAATCATCAACACGCAAATAGCTACAACTAAACCGCAGATTGCAGAACCGCCCCCTCCCACTCATCACGCTTCGTATAAAATATCAAAATTACTCACATATAAAAACCTAGTCAATCTCTGCCGCATATACGCGTCCAAATTGATTACGTTCCTCATCACGCATGCCTTTGAATCCGTTTACGTGAGCCCATTACTTTTTTGTGCCACGCCGCCCTGACATTTGTCGTCCAACGTACCGAAGAAATGGAACGGTCTACAGAAATAGGAGATATGACTGACGTGGCATTAGGTACGCATAAAATATTACTCGTGTATTGAACGATAATACACATTCTGTCAGCGCTATAAAGGCTATGTGACATGAGTCATGACAGGATTTTGTGGTTTTGCTACAAATATACGCGATTACCTATATGACCATCAGTGTACGAAGGGCTGATTCGCCGCTATTTTCGTACGTAGATAATCCTTTTTGCAAGCAAGACAACGTGTAACGATATCTATGGAAAAAGATAAGGTATAGGCGGCGTAACGCAAAGCATTCCAGCTAGGTTATCTAGGAGTTCCTTGGCACGTTTCTATTAGAACCTGGTTATATGGGCTTCACTAGTCAGGCTAGATTAGTGATATGTAGTGTAACAGCGGTTATACTCTGTGAAATACTAAGAGACGATGAATTCTTAACATGAACATGCGTGCGATTACTACCGATCTAGGAATCCTCCTGAGTTTGGTATTCTCCTGAGTTGACTCCGACTGGAGGTCAATTTAGTACATGACTTTGCGTTTCAGAGTGTTGCATGCGCAGATTCAATATATCGGAACGAGCATACGAAACACATTTATATCCGAATGAAACGTAATAGTGATGAATCAAACGAAGCCATAGTATTACATATTCAGTAATACTATTATACTATTCTGCACCTTGAGGGTCGGTGGTCGACCTTATACCGGGTATGCATATTTATTTATTTATTGTTATAAATAGCACAGCGTTATATTATCATTTGCATGTATATTAGTACTTACGTGTCTATAAATACAAGCAACCACTTGTATAGACAAGTAATTTCAATTACACATTACACCCGCGTATTACCTATTTAAGTATATGAATATATTTGGTTTCACATTATTTATTATTATTTATTTAATTTATTCATATAAACAATTATAAAACACCGTATAATAAATGCGCCAAACTGCAGTAACCAGTTGACGTCAGTTGACATGTTGATGTCTTCGGCAATGCATATTAGTTCCTGCAGCCATTTTTACAAGTAGGTACTTACCTGAATGCTAGGGTGCATTGAACTATAAATTAATAGACAGTAAACGTTTTGGCAAAACTGTAAGACTGGTTAACTCTTTTTGCGGTAATCTGCGGAATCAGATCGCGGAACGAGGCCTATTTAAACGAGAATGTTGTGCCGAAAAAAAACTGTTTATTGTAGTATATTTGCGGCAAATTAAACTTAATCCTGATGACATAAGGGTAGATGTCGCGTGTAAAGTTAGTGGCACTAATGTAAACTGTTGTGTGTCATAATGATATGCCAGGATGGGTTTGTCACGAGCGGGGGTGAACGCTCTGGGCAAATGTTCCGTGATCTCTGAACAAATCTTTACATTTTCATACTGAGTAAGCTCTTGAGTGTTTTACACATTAATGAGGAAAAACTTAGCTTTGTAGCATGCTATACAGGAAGTATTGAGAGCTAGAGTAAAGTGAGATAATTTACACATGCAACCCGTTTAGAAGAAGAAATTAAATGTTTATGAGTTTCTTGTTTATTCAACTATTTTAATCAACTGCCTATTACATTATGTAAACAAGTAAGAATATCTAGGTACCTATATTTAGCTGCTATTTTCATACGCAACCTATAGCTTACGGGGAACCGGCAAGCTGCTACACTAGAGATGAATTTGATTAATGGAAAGCATAGGAAAGCTACAAATATTTTCTTTATTATTGAATTATATGCATATTTCCTGAAACTTGCCCTAGGTGACTTCACTTTGTTTGTTATCTGTAAAATTAAAATCAAACACCATGTTTACAAACTAGGTTTAGTTATCAATGATCTTGACCAGTATTCACAGATTAGCAGTGTCGAAATGTTCTACAATTAAGATCATTTGGACTGATAAGAGCTATGAAGCAGTACATGTTTGTGAGCCTAAATTCCATAGTCGGCAGGAATTAACGTGCAATGTTTGGCGTGTTGTAAGCCACAGATTTATTGGTTGGACCCGATCATTTGGACCAGATAAGCGCATCAATGGACCGTGCTGCATTTGTAAGCGAATTCCTGTGTTGCTATGAATTATCTTGCTATGTTTGGCATGTTGTACTAAAATATTTGTGCAC
The DNA here is from genome assembly GCA_905163555.1 of Notocelia uddmanniana. Lineage (NCBI taxonomy): Eukaryota > Metazoa > Arthropoda > Insecta > Lepidoptera > Tortricidae > Notocelia > Notocelia uddmanniana. Next base: position 28,655,510 of record LR991056.1, on the reverse strand, counting down.
GGTATGACCGTAGGCTTAACTTTGAAGTATGCAGCTGAAATGTAGAGCTAAAAAGCTCCGAACGTGTTGGCTGACGAAAATTAATAATATTGGTTGAATTTCACATTTTTAACCTACTTCACAAAAAAGAAGAGTTGCATGTTCTTTTTTTATTCAAGCATGTCCAGTTATTATTTCGCTAATACTTTATTTTTTGGGTTCAATCTTACACAAATCGACCTAGTCCCAAACTAAGCAAAGCTTGTATTATGGGACCTGGACGAGGATGTACATACTTATATAGATAAATACATACTTAAATACACAGAGAACATCCAAGACCCAAGAACAAAATCCGTGCTAAATGCACAAATAATGCCCTGGCCGGGATTCGAATCCGGGACCTCTAGCTTCGGAGGCAGTGTCACTACCAACTAGGCTAAACAGGCATTCTTTTGGTACTCAATTCGTGTCGGTAATATTATAATAAAACAAGTAATAAACGCAGGCTTTTAAACGTTAACCACCAATCCAAATCAATTCCAAACAAATTTAATCTAAGTCATAAATACCTTTAAGTACCATCAAATTTACCCGCAAAGTAAACCGAAAGCTTTCGAGTTTTTATTAAGCGCGCATGTGCGAGGCTCATAAAACTGAGGTTAATCGTTCAGGTGCCGTGGAAAATGCTCAAATTGAAGCTTTATGTCATGTAAACTGTAGTGACGTAAGCTCTTTGCTATTAAGCTCAGGCAAGGTCAAAAGCTGCTCTATGATTTACGTAATTGCGCCCTTAGGTGTCGACCCTTTTCAAACATTTAATTGAAGCTTGTTGAACGTTGCTAAATATACTGTTTTGCAGTTTTCCCTAAATAAGAGGGTTTCACGCCTCGCGCCTGAATGTCAATTAGTCTCAGAGTTAATGAATGGTTACCTGGGTGCTTCTTCCAAATAGGAGATGGAGAATAGGTGACCAGGAGGCGTATGATGGTTGCCATTTAATCAATTATCGTCGTGGATAAGATATTCGTCACGTTCTGACAAGTGTGCGAGTGCGAGAGTGACGGGTATCTTATCCACGACGATAGTGATAAATTGGCAAGCATTATAGGATCCATACTCGTAGGCCCGAATGCAACGTATACTGTACATAACAATCTGAAAACAACAGAAATAGCTACACAGTACACTCGCTGACTGTACTTTGTGGGCATTAATGAAAGTTGGAAAAACCCTTACCCCCTTATTCATAAAACTTAACAAACCTCTGTTAACTAAAAGTTGTTTTGTCCTTTTTTCACAAACATAAATGTCAAAGTGACAGATAAGGACAAACCAACTTTAGCGGCTTGATGGATGTTTATGAATAAGGGGGTTAATATGTATGTTAACTGGCTACCTGGTGTATCTTTGGATTTATGTTGATGTGATTCGATTCCTACTGTATGTAGAATAGACTTGAGAATGAGCTCACCGACATTTTTCCGAGGGACTACAGTATGGGTTGTTTCGAGAATGGAGTGTACATATATAGAGTGTATTTTTAAATCGTCGGCTACGAGCATGGATTTGCACCTGTTGCAAGCGTCCAGCCACGGTGCACGCTAAACATCAGGTCAACCGTACGCTTGTTTGCCAACGACGTATTTTAATAAAAAAAACTACTATATTTTCGCGAATCTCGTAAACAGAGTGTGTGGCACACACTCGTATGTATGCGAACCTTATGACGTCACTCCATTAGCACAGAACGGAACGCCCACTTAGACACGCCGTACGAAATTCCATGTTCCCACAATATTTACTTACCAAAGCTCGTATGTAACTCTAATGCTCTATCAAAAATCATCCCTGATCCGCATATCATAAAGTTGTTTCTTCAAAGACAATGGCGCAGAGATGTGAGGTTGAGAAAGTAGATTTTTCGAATCGCAGGTGCAGAGGAATAGGGGTGGGTCGACGACCTCGAACCCTATCAGCGGAGTTACGTGGAATCGCAGTTATTAGACTGTGGCGTAACCTGCACCGCAGTGGAGACGTTCTGAACAGTAAGAGCGATCGCACATTGAGCCACTTGTGGTCGCCACAATTTTTTCTTGCATTTTGTATAGCATAGCGTTTGAGTGGCCGCATCCGAAATACAAGCTGCGACTGACTACTGGTACTGACTGACTGCCACTAGTAGTCGCATTCAGTGGCGGCGACCACTGGCCGTAATATGCGACCGCCTTAGGTTAGTTTATACAATGATAGCGACTATGGGGGTCTCCGCCAAGCTATCTGTAATCGTAAGCGGTGTTCTTTAAAATCTGTTTGTATTGAAAATTTCACAAGTTTCTATGGGATGACAGCTGCCGACGCCATACGGATTTTTGGTTTGTAATCGTAAGTTAGTGCAACCCGCCCTTAGACTGCGTTTACCCATAAATTAGGAGTTGGACGTATTCTGTTGCTGGCGCTAATAATGCAAAAACTGGATTGGCGATACACCGATTATAAAATTTATAAAGATCAGTTTAGAGAATTTTTTTTCATATCCGTATGGTAACATTCTGGAAAACAAGTGCGTCATCTCGCTTAGCATGCCGCCTGTACCTAAACACTGCTTTCGTGGGGTCATACACAGACAGCTTGCAGCAGCGATACTGGATGCTTCAAAATATCCGTGAATGGCCCCGGCCATTTAGAGTTAGTAGATCTCAAATCACACCAACATAAATCCAAAGATACACCGGATACAAACTGTTCTGTTTCGCTATTACACGATTTCAATTACACGATGTCTCCCTATCATCATCATCATGTCAGCCGAAAGACGTCCACTGCTGGACATAGACTTTCCCCAAAGAATTCCACGATGACCGGTCATGTATATTGTCTCCCTATATATTTCATTATTTCTATCATACATTTATTTAATGTAATGCTCTATTCTAGCTCATGTCATGGGAAACCACTTCGTTTCCTAAGTGACTGACTCGAGTATAATTTTATTCTGCAAGAGGAAAACGCATGATACATATCTACTAGATCCGATTCGGAAATCGATACTTGTATAAGTACATACATTTAGAGTAAAAAGGCAATATTTGAGATCACGGCTTTCCAATCGCTACGATCCTGTAAAATATAATTCGCATTATTTTAGAATTCGAACCTATATTAGTTAATATACTACTAAAGTTCGTTTGTCCTTATCCGTCACTTTGACATTTATGTTTGTGAGAAGGGACAAAACAAATTAATGAATAAGGGGAATAATATTTATCGGACTCGCTTAATAATTGTTGATTCAAAATAGTGCTTTATTGCGATCTCATATTAACAATACGACTGATACAATACTGTTCTGGAGGTTTGGCTTCAACATTTTGCATTCAGGCTCCATTTGATATTGATATATGTAGCAGAAATCATGGACATACGTTAGATTACGTGGTAGGGTCAAAATGAAAATTTGGGACAAAATGATAACTATGCAGATGATATGTCGAAACAGTTGAACCTCCTGTTATGAATCTGTATGCTATGCGCAAGCACTGAAATGTAGACGAAAGGCAGATCATTGGATCACGGTCTAGTTGTAGATCGATCACTAACGATCTCTGTTTGTTACAGATGACAGCGGCAGAGAGGAGGTCACCTCAGAACAGCAGGTGAGTCCAAGTGGAAGCGCTCTGGTTATGCCAGCCGTATCTTATTGGGAATAGTCGTGGTTCCTTTCAAGGCACATGCTAGTTAGTTTAGTTTTCCCGGGTCTTTTCCGCAAAGTTAACATCCAAAGTGCCTGTTTTGCGTCCGCTATACTCTAACCACCCGAATTCCTGTATGAAGTTTACCAATGCCTTGGTATTGCTTACTGCTTCGTGGCCTTCGTGAGATGTTCGGCGATCCTAGGTTCTTTTTACTGTATCGGCACTTCTGCCTGCTTGGTCATGTTACAGGGATTCACAAGTTGATTTCATCTTCTCTGTGGTTGATAGTCTTGACACTTAATGTACGTATGACATCCGTAATTCCCACAATTACACATATGGTCAAAACTGAAGCCTTTTGACTTTAAGGAACCGCGGTGACTCATTTTTGGTTTTTCTGTCGTTGACTTAGGGCGGGTTATACCAATACGTCTGTCATGTTCATTAAAATCTGTGTTAAGAGAAGTTTGAGAAGTTTTCATGGGGTGACAGTTGCCAGCCACATTTAACGTTGTTCGGCCTGTAATCGTTAGTTGGTGAAACCCGCTCTTAGCTTTAACGTCAGAAAAAGTCCAAAATCATTACATTCTTTGTAATTTCATCATAATTTAACATGAAGTTGCTTGTGTGTTAAGAATATGTCGTGGCAGTTTAATTTGCAAATTTATTACAAGTCACAAGGTACTTAAATTCCCAGCGGTTATGTTTTTGACTATACCTGTCGGCCTGTCACTTTAGTTTACTATATTGTGGCATTCTGGTGAACAAGACATTGTTGCTATTGCTACCGGTTCTCTGATAATGCCTCTAAAGCTTCAATAACATTATTGTAGGTTATAACGGAATTTAGGTGTATTTATAATGTTGTCACCTATATTGAAGTAGATCCCTTTGTATTAGAATTTAAACTTTCCTGAGCCACGTTTAAAACTATTCCTGACTTTGGATTGTTTTAGTAATATAGTTTTAGAATTTATATTGTTTTCTTTTGGGCCTTTGTATTCCGCTTCTGTTATGCGATTGATCTATTGTAAGGAAAGTTGTAACTGTGTGTGCATTCTAGCTAGACAGTATATATTGCACTGGTACTGCTGATATCAAACTATTATTTACAAGTATTAAAAGAAATATGGGAAAGAAATAATTCAATAATCATCTTTATTATATTATACAATACATATATGATGTGAATACACATGTAGGTAAATAGGCTTGTTACCAACTACCACGTTTTGAATCTGCAACAATATTGTCCAAGTATAATAGAATTAGGTTGATTATCACACAGCCATGGTCGAAAACTAGCATTGAACTATTGTCGGGCAACTATGCCGCTAATTGAGCAGATCGTTACGACACGGCACGCATGAATGGGGAGCACGGATCCGACACAATGCCGACACACGACACGACACAGTGCAGTTCATTTTTGAATGATTATTTAGGAACTTTACGGCTAAAACAGCGAATCATCAAGTCAACAAAGCGTTGGCAACGGGCTTGTGATGTAGCGTCCATAGGCTACGGTCTGCTTATCGTCAGGCAGGCCGTAAGCTTGTTTGCCACCGTCATTGTATAACAAAATATTATTACACAGCGAAACGTTTAAATGCGAAAGAGATCCGAGTGCTCGATGTGCCACATAACACGAAAAATCAAATCTTCCGGTTCACGAAAGTTACAGATTTTAGTAACATTTTTGACTTTTGTGCATGACTGTATTATCATTATTATCAAACATATCTATTTGGCCTTCGTATTTTAATGACCTTCATGTCAGCTGCCATTCAAAGTTGTAAGGCGTGTTATTTCGCATTGCTCTAGCCCCAAACTATTCAGTCTTATAAATACGTGAGATATTCGAAAGATGCATCTGCCAAACCCGGTTTTCATCACATTTTTAACATTGTCTGTTTCTTGTTCAGTTCATTAATGGCAGGTCAAGGCTGTGAACAGAAATAGATTATGACTAAAGGGTAAAAAGACTCGAGACAAATTGAAAAATGTTTATGTTTACAAACTGCACAAGACTAGTTTCATACATCTGTAAAGTTCTACAGGGAAAAACGTTATAAGTCTTAAAAGAATGTATAAAACTGTAATATCATACGACGTTTCGGTTACAAGAGACTTGAAGTGGCACTGCGAGTACTAATAGTTGTAGAACCTGCACCTATACAGCGGATCGCCCGCGGAGTTGGGAATGCAATTTGTCCAATTAGACTTATAATTATAACTTTTGCACCTTACCAGCTGAAGATATCAAGTTACATGCAACAATGTTTGTTTTTATCCGATCGTCTTGTACTTAATTTAATTAAAGATGATTACGTGTACAAGAATGCGATGATGTCGACTTAGCGGGTAGAGCAATTGGCTTGTTTATACTTCAGTTCCGTACGATGGAGGTAAAAAACTTAAGTATGGGCCACAAGTCGCAAACAAAATGTAATTTTTATGACAACAGATGACCTGTTGATTCTACTGTGTAGAAGTTTTTAATAATATTTCTCGTGGTGGTCGAAAACCGGAACTGTATTCGACGACTTTTATTTGCGGTCCAATGTCGGGTTACCGGTCGGGGCTTTGTCCATTCAAAAAAACATTTTATCTTGAACTCATCTCTTGTTTAACTTGACCCAGAGGTTAGTTACAACTATGAGTAATCAGAGGTCAGGACTTTAGAATGGTTCGCGATGAGCTCGGTAAGCGCTGTGAATAACAACCCTTGGATGCAACCGATTTACGAGCGACCACACGCCCGGACGACACATCCGTGAACAAGGCCCGTGTAATATAGGACCCCTTCAACCTTTACCGCCATAAATTTGGGGCCTTACTTTCAAGCGTGTTAACTGTAAGCTTACCCTAAAAAGAAGCCTTTACGATTCCAACGGGCCAATACCCTCGCACAAGCGGCCATAACGCGTTATACAATTGCATATAAAACAAACGCAGCGGACAAGTCCGGTTGCGGATATTAACCTAATCTCCTTCGCGAAATTTAAGACTCTATTGAATACGATGACCATTACAATTGACAGTGGCTCCTACCGCCTTGTAGGACGGTGGTAGCGCGCAACGGTACCATCCGTGAGTTACCGACCGCTCCCGCCCGCCGTCCGTCAATGTGATAGATGTACGACTCCCGCGATCTGGGCTGAGAAATCCGCCTAGTTATCGTCGACAGCTGAATGGGTGATTTGGTATTCGTATTATACTAGTCTCTAACCAAGTGCCTGGAGAATTATACGCTGGAGGCGTGACAAGCGCTTTGATATGAAGGTCTGCAAGTATCCTAAATTTTCGATTGATGTTTGCCTTAAGAACAATGTCAATATTGTCAATGCTGTCTGGTTGTTTCTTTCCATGCACTCCTACTTGTTGCTGGGTGTCTATTTTTCATTGCCTTGCAATGCAATTAGTTATATGATGCTGTTTGAGTTATAAATGTGCACAGGATGGCGAGTAGGCAAGGATGTGCGTATGGTTATTACTCTTTAATAGTTGAGTTGAGATCCGTATCAGTAAGCAGCTGCAGCCGACGGCAGCGCCACCAATAGGAGTCTTTTGTTTTGTTTTATGTAACACTATTCATTCGCAACCAGTTCTCAAGGATATTAGCAATCTGGGTTCAATCACATCGTCCGCGGTGAATGAAATACTAACCGGCCAAACTCGGAAGTCCAGTTGTGTTATGGTTTGTTGTTTAGGAAAGCGTGCTGTGCGAGTTAGTGGAGTTTCTTAGGAGAGCAGGAACCCGGCGGAGGAAGCAGGGGCCGCGCGGCCACTTTTTGCGATAAGAATCAATCGGGCGAAAGTGAATCGATCGCTTGCTATTTATCTTGGATTATGGACGTGCGAAGTTATCAGCTCCCGAGTATTATCGCAGAGTTAAAAGCATCTGATCATTTACTGACGTCGTACTAGACAAGCAGGTTCATTCTGGTTGTGTTAGGTTAATGTTAGGCAAACTTAGTTAGTAATAAGTACCGACTCTTTTGAGTGGTCAGGCGTTGAACAATTAGAGGACCCGAAGGGCGAACGCTTTTGAACTTGAAAGAGTTGAAAGTTATACTAATACATACAGGGTGTTTGGCAGATGGATGGACATACGTATATAGCGGATAGATGAGGTCATCTGCTACGTGGTCAAGCACAAAAAAATTGACTTGGGTCCAAAGATTTTGTTGAAGCATTTTTTTATATTTCATATACTCTGTTTTAAAATAGCTGGATTCGTAAGGTTCTGGAATTAGTTTAGATTTAAATAAAGTAAAAATGATGTCCATTTTATATATTTTTTAAAGTAATTAAGGTTTTAGATCTTAAAATACTTTGTAGTATTAAAAATGATAAAACGGACAACATCTACAATGTAACCATGTAATTAATGTTTTTAACAAATTGTAGATTTTATTTTTAGTGTCATAAATGTAATGCTGCCAATTAATACATACATACAAACATACTTCAGCACCACCACCTGTTCATCATGCAGAAAAAATGCTTGCGAATCATAGCAGGCATCCAAAGCCCAACTAGCTGTAGACCTGTTTTTACAGAATACGGCGTCCCTTGTCAATATATTCTGGCACTAGCTATCTATGTTCTGAAAAATAAACACAAGTTTCAAGAAAATAGAAACCCCCGGTATAAATACCAGCTCCTTCAACCACCTACCAAAATCAAAATGTTGCAAAATCGCCCCGAACTCACTGCTGTAAAAGTATACAACAAATTGCCTTTTTTTTATTTTATTAAAAATGGGATTGCTCTTGGCCAGCATCTAGCCAGGGGGCAAAGATGAGGCCGACGATGAAGCGAGCTCACCCAGAAGATGCCTATTCACTCGTGCCTTAAAAAGGTCCAGGTTATATGAACTCGGAAATACAGACGCCGGCAGAGAATTCCAAACCTTAGAAGCAATGCCTGCAACCTGCCTATCTGTATTAAATCACTAGTTACTTACAATTCGTTCCACAAAGAGTTGAAGTCGCTATTATTATGGAAATGTTATTATTCTTTAAATGAATATATGAGTGATCTAAAAATTTTAAAGTACTAATGGAATACTATGTAATAAAAATAATATCTCTATTAATGCCAATGTAATTAAATAAATAAAAATTGTTTGCCTTCATATGTTGAATCTCTGTAATCATTTAAAATTAATGTAACTCATATGTGTTAAGCTCTAACTTTAATTAGGTTAAGTATATTGCAATACCCATAATGGGTGCATGTTGATTCTGTTAACTAAAATTACCACCTGTAACACACATGACAGCAATTAAATAAATACAAATACACCACCACCACCATATCAGCCCTAGGACGTCCACTGCTGGACATAGGCCTCCCCCAATTTCATGGGGGGTAAATGCCATAATCGCCTCGCTTGGCATGCGGGTTGGCGATCGCAGTATCTCCACCGCACTCTAGGAATGCTGCTGCCCATTCCCCGGTGGTCTTGGTCGTAGTTTAAGGACATACCCGGGTCCAAAAATACAAATACAAATACATTAATATAGTTAATTTTAAGCGAACCGTGAACCGTCTATAAATTATTTATAAAGCTCAGTTCCCAATAGTGTTTAATTTATGGATAGAGTACACTAACTTATAATTAGTGAACGCTTATAAAAATAAATGAAACGTTACAATTAATGCACGGTGTTAGTCTTAACCCTTGTCTTGGACTTTAGTCTTGGACCCGGGTATGTCCTTAAACTACGACCAAGACCACCGGGGAATGGGCAGCAGCATTCCTAGAGTGCGGTGGAGATACTGCGATCGCCAATCCGCATGCCAAGCGTGGCGATTATGGCATTTACCCCCCATGAAATTGGGGGAGGCCTATGTCCAGCAGTGGACGTCCTAGGGCTGATATGGTGGGATGGTGGTGGTTAGTCTTAATTGCAAGTGACACGTACTAATGGAAGAAGAGAGTTGTTAGGTGGAGTTGAAAATGTTTGAATGAAAATTCTACAATTTAAATGCATATAATAATGCCGACAATGTACCGTTATTATTCATTAAGTGGGCTTTTAGTGTGGAAATGATCGGACGAAGCAAACGAGACGGCGATTACCGTGGACCCGTTTACGAGCCGTGACATAGATTAGAAGCCTCCTTTACTGAATTAATAGAAGCTTGCATTGTTGATGCGAGCCGTAATTAAAGGAGACAACGCTGTCACGAGTTTCGGAATGTGGAATTTATAAGAATTACAGACAACAAGATCCATCTTTACAATAGTAATATGTAGTGAAAATCGTCTTTAGCGTAAAACTATTGATACGCGCCGCGCACATTGACACATGTCACAATGATTTTTACAATCAGTCCCTTTATTACGTGTTATCTAAAACTTCTCCAGCAATGATTCCGGCTGCTGTTTGTTGAATTATTATTTATTTCTTTATTGTTATAAGTTGTGTTTGTGTGTTGAGCAAATAAATCATCTATCTTTCTGGTAAGCAATTTCTTATTTTATAACCGGAAGGCGTTGGATCAATCTCCGGCATCATTAGACTTAATTTTATAGCTGTTTATATATATTTTGTTAATTAGTCACTAATGTTCACATTATAATTATATGAAATATCTTCATTAACTCAATCGACAGCTACAGATGAGGTAATATTGTCACTGTCAGATCCGGTGGCTGTTTCCTGGCCCAAATTGCTTCCGCCTTGAACAATAGTGGTCGTTTTGAAAAATTCATCTGCGTTCTTGTTTTGGCGTCGCTGCAAATCTGATTGTTCACGGGCTACGGTTATGGCCTTCGTTTAATAGATTCGGTGCTGTGGATAAACCCATCTGCATTGTTTAGTATTGTGTCCGGTGTTTATTTGTTCTAGAAATTTTATCAGAACAAGTTAGTGCATACGTCTATAATGCCCGGTCAACCAATTATATGTATATCTGGCGCAATTAGACATTGGAAATCGAGTCTATTTTCTTCGTTTTTTCTGGGATGTTGTCTATAACTTACTATGAATACAGAGGTTCACATGCATTATTTGTATGTAAATCCGTCCGGGATTCCTCATTAGTTGCGATGTGTGTAACAATGGCGGGTAACTGGACGTCCGCATTGTTTTGTTTTGTGAGAGCGATTATGCGTTATTTGTGGGGAGGGTCCCATGGGCCGCCTCATCCGGCCAGCTCTTGCATATTTGCTCCACACTTTCTTTGTCCATGCATGTCGTTACGTTTCTCTGCGTATGAAAGTCTGAAAGAGCTACATCCTTGTAATATCTAGAAAATGGTGTTGTTCAATTAATTTTAGGCATTTATGCTAGCCAATTGAATAGCTTCATATATTTGTTAACGATTAATTTAAATCATAATCTATAAACCTGTAACCGATTTGTATTTTGTTTGTTTCGGTTTTAAAGTAAACTTTAGTGTAACTATTTTGTTGCAGGTATATAAAGAAAGTTGTATTTTTGCAGACATACCTACAAAAATAGCGTCCACCATGTGCACAAAAGTAGTAATTTTCCACGCGTAGGAAATCAATCTTTGAAAACCTTTTCCCATTATTCATGATCGAGGCGTATTCAAAACCGATGTAACGGTTGGTCTCAATGATTTAACTGCTGTTTCCACAGCAGTGAACTTGTTTCTTAACGCTTCTAACAATTATTCCGAAGTCCCACGAGTTTTGTCCCAAATGATCTTTAAATGGCTAGGGATTTAGCTTACTGTAATACCGCAGTTGCATGTCAAGTATTATGTTGTGAGAATTGACTTAATGGCGGTGTTGGATTTGTAATTCTTTGGTAAGAGACAACGTCACAAGCTCACAAGCATATGCAAGGATTTAATAAAAAATTAATCTGCTGATTGACTTTTCTGTTAAATTTAGTAACTTAAACCCGATGTATCGTTGAGAATAGCGATCACTATAACCCGTCTAATACGCTGTTAAACTCCAATTAATCTAGATCGTAACTATTAACGGTTCGAATTGACCGTTCAGCTGTAGATTGTACGGTAGCCCCGTCATTATAATCGAATTATTAAAAAAAAATTGTTTCTAAATCGATTCTTGAATGAGTAGTTATCATCACTTCTTCATAGCATTGTTTTTTCAAACAAGTACGATATGCTGTAATATTTCAATTGAATTTAGCTTGTTTTAGGACTAAATTAGCGACAATAATTAAATATGTAGTATTAGTAGATATCACTTCTGTAATTTCTTTGCCAGGTTACTGCATCATTAGGGCAGAGCTAGCTTATAAGGCAAATTACTCGTTCAATAACGATAAGGTTCTGTTACCACGATATGCGATCTCATTCCCAGCTCTGGAATTACCGTATTTATTATTTATCTTGAACCTTCGTAGCTTCCAATGGGTGGATAGAAGGTAATGGCTTGCCCCGTTACCAGTTGATAGGGAGATACTAATAAGACCGTTCCTAGTACCCGCAACAGTTAGATTGTTTCATCGTGATGGAATACCTCAATTAACTTATGAGAATAAATATTTCAATAATGGAATGCTGTGCTATAAATTAACGTATCAAGGTAACAGTTACGTTTAACAGATTTATGAGCATGAAATTTACGGAAGCTTTATAATGGCCATCGGTCAAATGAGCATTACAATAAATTAACACTTGCTCCTCTGATATTAAAAGACCGAAAGAATTATAATATGTATGTTCTCAAGCATTTCTTAAATGCGTAGACACACGTGTTGGATCTGGGTTAGAACCTATTTACATTACAAAAAGCTTTTAAGTTTTGGGGAGTATTGCAGCAATAGTATGATTAATGTGACGGAACCACGCGGCGGCTGAATGAATCACCACAGCAGACTTGACTAATTACCATCCGTATTTGTTGGCACGAACGTCCGATGCATTTGTCACGGCTAGCCAATTCAGTTAATTGATGAATTGACTACCATATTCGGTATCTGCGAATTTGCGAATCACAATCTCCCTGCTCCAGATTATGGTTGACCAATTTTGTACGCTGATTTATGGGCGCAGAGTTCTAAGTTGAAAGTTATCTATCACGGAGCGGTTGCTATTGTTGTATTTTGACTTTTGTCTATGGATCTCAAAGACTCCCGCGTTTCAGCTTCTAAATGGTGCTCCATTGTCCGTTGGCAAGTCCCCTGAGACAATTCTTGACCTTGTTCCAAATTTTGCTGTCATTCGTAGGTTTGTGATGAACAAGTTCATTCTTAGCCTCGAGTTTTATGGAGTACTTTGTAATGTCGTGGCCGTGGTTCGGTTCGTGTCAGCATTTCTCTTAATTTCTCTTTTTCAATGGGTAACAAGATGTACAGGTTAATTGGTGGACTTCCGTTTCGCCGCTGTCGGTGCAGCGATGCCCTGCATAGATTAAGAAACGCGTGCAGCAGGTCGCCGTCGAACTAACGTTGGTCATTATTTGTTAGAATGCATTTATTTACTTTCTATTAAACACAAGTTACTGCCATCAATATTCAGGGTTTTGGATTGGCATAAGATCAGTTTTTTCTAGAGCCCTTTTGTTGTTGTGATGGTATGTAGAATAATGGGGATACGATTGAACTCTTCTGGAACCTAATTGGTAAACACGTGGCACCTGTCTCACAAGAACATAAATTACCTAAGGAGTATGTATTCCATAAAATAGTTGTTCAATGGAATTTCACGGAATCAAAAAACTTTAGCACCTTTACGATATTTCAATAAAGTAAAAAATGTAGAACCACTTCATTCCTCGCCACAACTACGTCAGGGATCCACTTCCCTTGTAAGCTTTGGGGCTTGTAATTTGCAATGCAAGCGGAAACCCCTTTTACGTTATAGGAAAAACAGATCTGCTTGTATTACAAGTAAAGCTATTGTATAATGGACCCAAGGTGATCTTCCCGAAATGTATAAGTGGTCTATATTCCGGCAATGGTAAGTTATGCAAAAGAAGTATTATAAAGTTAAAGCGGCGCTACGTCAGGGATCCACTTCCCTTGTAAGCTTTGGGGCTTGTAATTTGCAATGCAAGCGGAAACCCCTTTTACGTTATAGGAAAAACAGATCTGCTTGTATTACAAGTAAAGCTATTGTATAATGGACCCAAGGTGATCTTCCCGAAATGTATAAGTGGTCTATATTCCGGCAATGGTAAGTTATGCAAAAGAAGTATTATAAAGTTAAAGCGGCGCCATTGATAAAAGTATGCGCACGGTCAAGGCTAGCGCTCGCCGTTGGCGCGAAGTTCACCGCTCCCGCGCTGCGATACGTCGCCGCTACAGCCCGGCTAGTGTGACAGCTTATACCGTCTCGTTTTATGTGACGTTTCAGTACATTTTGGCCATATAACGTGACGGTATAAGCTATCATACTAGCCGGGCAGGTTTCGGCTTTGGAGCTTTTAGCTAGGCATTTGTACTTGACTCTCCTATTGGCTTAGTTTTTACCAATAAGTGCTTTAGCATTTTGATAGGTACAGTTACCATCAATCAAAAACGGTAGTAGTATTCATAGTAGTTCAAGTTTGCGGCTGTCAAGCGGCGATCTTGGGTTAAAATACCCCGTAAAGTATTTCGAACTTATGTACAAATATCATTTGATATTTACCGTTACCTTATCTGTGAAGGAAAACATCGTGAGGAAATCTGCGGAGAAATTCAAAGATGCGTGTAAAGTCCCCAACGCTCACCGAGCCAGCGTGGGGACTTCCGCCCGTCCCCGGTGTGACGTATACAGGCTGATAACGAATGAGTCGCCATCGGCGGATTGAGGCGGACGAAGTACTCACAAACATCTGAACACGATTATTTCGACAAGCCAATCGAGTGTATCTTACAGATAGTTCTGAACACCCTTGTGTGTTCGCAAATATTCCATAGTATCCAATGTTATGGTTGCGGCGTTATCGTTATCACACTCCGCAAAATTTGACGTTTAATTTTGCTGTGTGCGTCAACCCATGTTTATACATTTGTGCATCATTTACGGAAACTCCCGCCTATGATCGTAATTCTATTGATTTGCAATTATCGTCCATCGATGCGTTATTATATATATATATATATATATATATATATATTATTATTATTATTTTTTAGGACAATCTTACACAAATCGACCTAGTCCCAAACTAAGCAAAGCTTGTACTATGGGTACTAGACGACGCTATATATACTTATATAGATAAATACATACTTAAATACATAGAAAACATCCAAGACCCAAGAACAAATATCCGTGATAAATGCACAAATAAATGCCCTGGCCGGGATTCGAACCCGGGACCTCTAGCTTCGGAGGCAGAGTCACTACCAACTAGGCTAAACAGGTCGTCATTTTAAGAATTTATAGTTTTTTCCGGTCTCTGGTCCGTTCGTGGTGACCGTTGCGACAGAGAACTGAAATACTCGTACATATTTAAATATGTATTTATGAATTTGTCATTGAAATATTAATTTCAGGTGTTCTTCTTTTCTTCTTCCAACACAAGCATATTGATTTGTATGCTTAGCGTCGGTTCCAACCCCCTTTTGTCAAAACCATGTGAAAAAATTACCTGTTGTTATGGCATTTACCCCCCATGAAATTGGGGGAGGCCTATGTCCAGCAGTGGACGTCCTTCGGCTGATGTGGTGGTGGTGGTGGTGGATGTGTAAAAAACTAAATGAGCACTTTTCTAGGTACTTAGTGCTAAATTTTACTGTACCCAAGGGTGATATGATATCACATATTTTGATAACGAGACACGCGTGCAGCAGGCGGTCATCTCCATGTTTGATTTGGTATTCGCAAGCTGTTTACAATGGATTGATATCGCGCATCGTCTCAGATGACATTTACGCAACGGAGATTGCGGTTAGCTGCTAGAATAATAAAATTTATAACGGCATGTTAATACCGGTACATAAAATCCTGTATCACTTCAGCCATGTAGCCCCAACATACACATTCAAATTATACTATATTGCTAGTAGTTCGGAGCAAATTCACTTACTTTAATTTAGTTAAAGCACTGCATGATAAGCTAATAGAGCTAAACACTACCTAATTTCAAAAGTTATTGTTTTAGTTATAAACTTTAACATGTCATTCAACTTACACGAATGTCATGCTGTAGCAGCAGTTCACGGTCGAACCAGTGTATCCAATGGTCCTACAACATCCATGCTCCATGGGTCTACAGTCCTCGAATTCTTTAACCCAGCCACGCCATAACAGCCCTTATTTCCAACGGTTTAGACGCGAAGTGGTTGATTGATCGGGGTGTAGATTAGCGATTACACGGGTTGCGCGCGCGCCGATTTGCACGCTCGCGTCCGCTGGACTAGTGCCGATGATATCAGACGGCGCAAATGTTTGATGGTGGAAATGGAGATGTTTATGTGCTGATCTACAAGATCGATTGTAATGGTTAAACCTAGGTTTGTAAGGCCGATCTTAGATTTAGGAATGTTGCTGTGAGAAAAGCAATGATAAACAAGGATTTAGGTGATGAGTATATGGAACATTAAATCGGACAATCCATGTTATCGGATACGAGAGTAGTGTTACGAAAATATAGGCACATAATGTGTTAAATCGACGTAGGTGTAAATTGAAATTATGTATAAAGTATGTTCATTTAGGTACTACGACGACGACCTAAGGCGTCCCATTCACAAATGCGCATTCTCGTCACAATATTAGGTATTTCTAGCTGTTGTGATGTAGGTATACATTACAACAGCTAGAATGGATAATTTGAAAATGTCTCAGATCAATATCGCAGATAATTTTCTTTATTTGCGATCTGCGGTTTTCTTAAAGTATTACTGCACGTTGGTGTGTGCTGTTTTTCCGCTGACCAGGAAAAGGGTCGTCGTTATTAGAACATTGCAATGCTTTGTTATTTACAAATTATTAACATTGCAGCAGTTGCTCGATGTTGTTCCATCATTAGCAGTCGTTACTATAAACACCAACAATGCTAAAATTATCAGATAGGTGGGGCCTAACGCATAACTGGTCGTTATCGTTGCCGGTCGTTAGTTCGTGTTTATGCTGTCCTGGGACGTGCCAGGACTGCCGATGTTGGCTGATTGATTGGTCGACAAACATTAGCTGATGCATAATGCAGTTGTTTCGGGCAGAGTTTTGGAATTTGAACGCTGACATGCCCTGATGTCGATTGCGAAATAGTTCTGAAATTGTAAGTCAGAATTCTTAAATTTTGAACAAAACGCTTAGATATGATTACAATTTTACTTAATTTTGCGCAATATTCCAATACTTCTAGATCTCAAAACGACTTCTAGTGTCAAAATACTTACATGCCAGAATGTGTATTTTTTTTTCTCATAACACCGTGTTGCATCATACCGTGTCTGATAGCACCGAGTGTTGTTTTAAACATAAGTTATTGTTTTGAGATAGAAATCGTTGTGAAGTCGATATAAGACTGAAAGATTTTTATCATTCCGCCAGATATTTTTGAGAAAAAAAAATAGGAATTCTGGTATTTTGACACTGTCGTTTGAGATCTAGGATTATTACATTCATTATTCGCGTGCCCTTTTCCCATTTACTTGGTATCGGCGCAGCATGTCTTATTCTACTAAAGAAAGTTATAGTCTATCAGCTGTTTGACTATTCGCAACCGGCTTGCGGCCGCGCGTCCGCGAACATTCCCGCGCGCCACTGACACTGTGAACTCTGAAACCCTTCAGACCCAGGGCTAGTTCCGATCCATACTCAGTCTAGGTCGTCCATCTTGATTGTTCTCGATTCCTGACGTCCGTTCACTAATAACCTAGTCGGTTTAGATAAAGGCTTGCTTTGTCCTAAGAAATTGGCTCACATGTAGCTAGTTAAAATGCAGAAATAAATCTTATACATTTGGCGTGTAGTGCAGATAATTCGTAATTAAACACTCCAAAGATTTCTTAATAACAATTAATTATTCCGAAAAAGTTCAACAGTCTCCAATTAAGATGACTTTTATTGGTTTTATTGAAGCAAATATGGTGGAGTAGTAAATAAGACGGGGCCGTGGCCGAATATGCCGTAACGGACCCGCCGCACCCTGTACCGCTACCATGAGATGCTATCGAAAATATACATTACGTTACTACAGTCGCTACCGAATAAACGCGTTTCGAGTAGATTTCGATTGTGCTCGTACCATGAGTCAACCGCGCGTTCACTGCGCCCGCCATACGTTAACGTATTATTCGCTAGCGACTTACGTTTTGTAGCGGTTGCCGTAGATCGGTACCATGAGTCACCAATTTGACAGTCGCTATCGAAAAATACCGTATCGACTGTAGTAAACTATTTCACTAGCAAATTGGAGCGTGAAAGCTTATTAGAGATTTTGTTTCATAAGTTATTGTAATAATTATTTATCTAAATAATATCGGCAAGGTATTATTTTGTGTGGAATATGTTAGCGACGGCTGCGTAAGAAGATGAACTACAAATAACAGAGATAAATTCAGGCTGATATGAGAATTAAATAAAAAAATCCACTTCAACATACTATAAAATGATATTAGGTTTATTAATTATATATAATCTATGTACATCTAATCACATGAAACAAAAAAAAACATGAAAACTGGGAAGACTGCATCACTCAGTTTATAGGTATGGCAATAATAACCAAAGCAAATACAAGATTCACTAACATTTGACCTTGTGCTACTGTTCTACGACACTTTAAATTAGCAGGTTTATTTTTATACTTTTGAAAGGAAGCCTTGGGTACTTAGCCTTTTGCCCAATATCGTCCTTGCTCTGTCTTCTCAGTATAGTTAGAAAGAGAGCTTTGTATGCTGTGAAGTTAGGCACGTCACTCCGATCGTAACGTAAACTACTCGATGAATCGAGTTAACGTTAGCGAGTATAGTAAACGTGTAATTGACTCATGGTACGAGTACCGATCTGTAGTTCTATGAGTGACCACCAGAGGCGCTGTACTTATTCTCCATACTGATTGTTTACGCAGTCGCTAGCGAGTACGGTCACTGCAAACTCATGGTAATGCTACTGTCCTCACACAATCGATTTAGTCGGGTAATGGAGAAGTTAATTTAATTTGCACACTTACTCGATACAAACATTACAAACTCAGTTTGTTCTATAACGGCTTAACGGTTGGATAGAGTTGGTATTAAATACATACTCGTCCGTTTGCTTTCCATGATGTCGATAACAATCATGCTAATGTTTATGACGACTAAGACTCAATTCGACCAGAACCTAAGATACTGAAGGTCAACCATAGGCAGAAAAACCGTTAAGATGTTTATTGATGAATCACAGTCAAAGAAGTGTTATGTTACAGGGAAACACTATATTTGTTTACCTAAGTGTTGTCCGCGAACGTCGGAAAGTCGATGCTAGCTGTGGTCAGTAATTCAATAATGCGCGATGATACAACGACACCTAGAGTAGTATGGACTAACCGAACACGCGACCGCAAGTCGTCAATTTCCTACTCCACGTCCATCATCGCGCGCACAGTCTTTGACAGCTACCTAATTAGAATCAAAACACTCGTAATCCTTTCCATTTCTATTCGGGTCGCAGAAAGTCATGCAGAGTTAATCAAACGAGAGCAATTCAGTTTTTTCCATAGCGTACGTGTCCATCCGTCAAACAAAATTAGATTTTGAAATTATCATGGTTCATAAATAAGAAAGATTTCTTAATCTTTGTTATTATTTTATATTGCAATTAAGGTTCCGCTATTCAGGTGCTCGAATTAAGCCCATCATTACAGAGTCTCATTCACGGCTTTCGATTGAATCACTATCTTTAATATTCTAACCGACTTTTTCAATATCACGTTGACCAATATACAATTTTTGTGTTCTACAAAGCTTCATAGAACCAGTTTTAACAAACTGGAAACCTTATTAAACCCAGTCGGAGCTTCCAACGTGTTAAATCTATGATTTGTGTTAGCAGTTTTAAATTGAAATCGTTTCCGTTAAAAACGAACCAATGGAACCGGTTACGGTCATTGATACGTCAATATATCAGCGATTCGTACGACCGGTTGCCGTTTGACCGTTAAATCTCTCGCAGCCAAGTGATAACAGCAAGCATTTAATTGGTTTTTGCGTATTCTTACTAATACGCTAATATTAGTATTGAATCATCACTTGTTGAAAATTGTTTGTGCAACAATTTCACATTGCAAACGAGACTGATGTTGCCGTGTTCTAACCGTTATTTGAAAAAGTAACGTGCAATTGATTTCCATTTCGAGCTCAGCTTGGCAACGGTTAGCTTTCCATTATTATGTATTCTCTGAGTAAATAGGGAGACTTTCCATCGAATTGCTACGTTGTCGTCGCGCGATACCATCGCTTGGTTATCCCATTAGACAAGTATTTTCGCTCCTTAGCGCATGCTTATCGCTGCATCTCGGAGGTGTGGGAAACACTTCAAATAGGACCCTCATATTAACTCGTATTAGCACTCCGACTGTTGCTGAATTGAGATAGTTGTACACAATTGGTTTCTGAAATCAATACAATCTTTTTTCACACCATTGCTAATCTTCACCCAATGAGTTTAATTTATCATTATCACTTATCATCATTGCCCTACTAAACTACCGTTGCATCAGCTAGGCTACTTTTACGGCTTGCTATAAATTCCATTATCTTTACAGTTTTTATGAAGCTCATAAAACTTTCAGCCTCTATTTACACATACGTGTTAGTGATATCACGTTGGTTGGCCTTACCTTAACCTTAATAATAGAATTGATTAGACTAGGGTCAAACGCAATCCCATTTTTGATAAAAAAAATAACGCAAACCCATTTCGGCGATGAATGTTTCATTCTTCTCTTATCAATAAGACAATGCATAAATATCTCTGCAAGAATAGTCACACGACAAAGTTCTACACGACTCTGCAGCATAGATTCCTTATTAGCCGGCGGTTGCCTATTAGAAACCCTTTTTATCCATCAGGTTGTATATAGCTCCATCATCAATTGTAATGTGCATTATTGAATTTATTGATAAGCAGGTCATTACATTACATTACAATACTCACACGTTCACTGTCTTCTTTGCACTGAGGATTAACATAGTGTAGACTAGTGTAGGGGTATTTAATCAGCGGTCTGATAAAAGGTTGTAAGCTGCTTTTAATAGGACCACCTTTTTAATGTAATGGCTCGCACGTGTCTGGGGCGGACACAGAAGATTCCAGCTTCGTCAGTCCACGGTGTTAATTACGAGAGTTCCTGTTTTACAAATAAAGATACATTATCTCTGCCGTACACCGGTTATGTTTGTTCATTTGTGACTTTCATTTGGTAATTGAAATTTATTGTCTTTTTTTACTTCGTTGCCGTTTCCAATACCAACCTTGGCCTTGCTTCGTGGGAAACGATGAAGCTCCCGATTTTCCCGCATTATTTTTTGACAGAGTGAAACAAAAGTCTACGTTTCAGCTTCGGCAAAAATTCAGACATACGAAAGTCCGGATTAAATACTAGCTGTTATTCTCTACAGGTTACATTTCTCAACCGATTCTCCTGAATTTTTATGAATAGGTTTTATAATTATATGGATTTTTTTGTCGAGCCAGTTTTTAATGTTTTGAAATTTGAAAAAGAAATCGCGATGTCTGCAGCTCACATAGCTACTAGTATGAGAAAGGAACTCGATTGCGTATATTATACGCGATTGAGTCCCGAAAATAACGATTATATTACTTCTAGAAAATATGTAAGCACTTTGGAATCAGCATTTTAAAGGTGATCAATTTGGCACATTACCTTGTCGCCATGCCGTGCACTTAACATATTCAATGCGCAAATGCTTCCCTAAGACAACATTTCTCCGAAGGCTTCAAACTCTTCAAAGTATCTCTACAATAGGCTATATCATTAGCCACAATGGCGATTACGATTAGCGTTTTTGCGAAGGCTGGCGTGCAGGTGACATGCGGAATGCGACGCGGCGACTTCGGCATGCAGTTGCAACTGTTGTAATGCACCTGCTGTTGTCTAATTCAGCTGTGGAAGGTTATTTTTAATGTGCATTATTGTGCTGTTGTTTTGCTATTAATGTTGATGGAAATAAGGTCATGTGTAAGTTTGGCATTTTGTGCTACTTAATGATATTTCCATAATGGAATGTTATGAGGCAGATGATTATCTTTACCTCAGGTTCCTTGGTCCCTTGGTAATTATTAGTTTTCCCTTACCTGTCTCCAATAAAATAAAAAACATATCAATAAACGTCGGTCTACCACCAGCAAAATATGCATGTTCTGTACTTTTGTTGTTATTTCTAACACATTGGAATAACTACAAAATTTGTAGTTTGGTACTTTGCTTTTATCTTTGTAAGTTTGGTATATGAACCTATTTATTGTCAATTACATAATTATCGTAATAAGCACCATTCTTAAATACGATTTAACGTCTTTGGAATCAACTCCTTTCCGTATGGTTCTACTAAATGGCGTGTATGTTCATTAACAATTACAAGCAGTAGTAAGCAGATCAGATCACCGCCCGCGCATTCATCAATACAAATCCCATCCAACGTTAATTAAACCTTATTATTCAGATATTGAAGTCGAAAATTACTTTTTAGGCCCCGGACTTTAAATTAATTAAGTACATCCCAATATAGTCTTTGGAGTAGTCGATATAGGGATTACTATTGAGTGCGATAAGATGTCACGATCGTAATTAATCGTGGGGTGTTATCGAGTGTGCAATGAGGTCTAAATGTTGCTGTAATTGCAATCATTGTAACTGATTCGAAATGCTATATGTTTGTACGATTCAGTATCTGGGTCTTAATATATGTGACAGTAATTTACGTTTTTTCTTTCAACACGGCTTACGCGAAAAATGGCTCGACAAGAAAACATAACATTCGCGGTTTTTTCGCTTATCACACTCGATTTCAAAAATATATATACTTTTTTCGTCTTTTTACAAAGGGTCTTTGACTACCGTTTCGTACTAGTCGTGCTTGTAATTAACGATCACACCAACTCGAGTGTAAAGATGAAAACATATAAACACCTCAAATCGATATCAAAAGGAGATAAAAACGTGATAATTAAGGGGCTCCAACGCTTTAACATTCTCGCGTATTTTAGGAAAATCCACTTTTACTTTAACACAGTGACCTGGAAGGAGTTTTTTAAACGCAAGCCTATAAAGATTGCTGGGTCCTCAAATTTAAAAGGACTTATGTGTATTTGAGTTTTAAAAGTTTATACGTCTATTCGGATTCGCGTGGCGGTGCGGTGCAGTGCAAGAGGAATCTTTATGCCATAATTTATGTCTCATGTGTGTCACATTGGTGCGGGTGTGGTACAAAAAAAAAACACACATTTTAGAGTATATTTTTAGTGACTGTACTGAGATAACACTAGGATGCTGATGATGATGAGAATTCTTCATCACTTTTCCGGCACTCAATTGTAGGTAGAAAACAATTTATTTATTTATACCACGTCGGTGGCAAACAAGCGTACGGCCCACCTGATGGTAAGCTGTCAACGCAGCCTATGGACGCCTGCAACTCCAGGGGTGTCACATGCGCTTTGCCGACCCTTTAAAAATTCATACACTCCTTTCTTGAAGAACCCTATAATATAGATGCTAATAGGTATACCAAAGTTAAATGTTAAAGATATTCATAGGTTTATGGTATAGTTATTGATCTACCAATTGTGGCTAATTATATTTGTGTATTTATTTAATTGCTCGATGATGCCTTTCCAAATATAACCCAGTAATTTTACCTTTTTGTGACCCTCTTCAACAATCACAGTTTTCTCCGAACCACTTCCAAGTCAAGTTCTCAACAATTAAAATCTAATACGAACAAAACGAAGTATGCCACAGAAATGTATACTCAGTTATTAAAGAAGAGGGTAAAAAAATTGGACTTGGATTCCGATTAAATTACCCGTATCAGCTTAATAAATTAACCTTCTTGTGTAGTAATTAAGCGTGGGAACGAATGTTTAAGTAAATTGTTCGCGGCCATGGTCATAAATATTGAAGGGTTTAGTTTTTAGTTACAATGAAAGTGTAAGGCCCGGCGCACATTATAGGCACGGTACGGCACGGCTCGGTAGCCTCTGCATCCCTAAGGATGCGTTGGTAGTCTTTTGGTTGCTTTGGCAGACGTACCTAAAGACTTCCAGGCTGTGTTCGGGAAGCATCGGCAGTCCTCGACTTGCTTTGACAGCCTAAGGCGTGCTTAAAGACGCCAAGGCAGTCGTCGGGTTGCTTATATGTCTAAGGACGCTACGACATGCCTAAGGACGCCTTCGTATGCAGTTGAATACCTCGCCACGCACTTGAGGACCTCGTCCAGAGATGCTCGGCATTCTCAAGCATACCTCGGCAAAAAAAATCTTTCCCTTGCCGTGCCGTGCTGTAAATGCGCGCCGGGTCTTAGTAATAACTTGGTAGTTATCATTACTGTCAGTGATAATATCAATTATAGCTTTCATAAAAGTCTGCACTGTTTGCGTTTCATTTTTCATTTTGAACTCTTGTCAGGCCTACCAAAATGGCTACTGTACAGTATCGATACTCGCTTTCTGTCAGTCTTATGAACGAGAAAAAGTTCTGATAGTATGTCGTATAGCTAAGAGACTTTGAATAATCTGCTGCAACATTGCCTACCTAGCATAAAAACCGTGGTTATCTGATTTTTAAACTTAATGAGAGCACAATACGAGCACCCGTGTGCAAGCATTTAGAGATAGGCAATGTTGCATTGCAGCATTTTACGGTACTGTTTTATAAGAATTTCTTATGTTATACCAGTAAGCGACAAGTAAACCTTGCCATACGATTAAATAGATACGGTACCGTTTTTTGCTCTATCCCTGTTTTTGTGGTTAGACATACAAGCTCAACATCATGTCTTGTTTGATGTCGCAACTCGCCCGCTGTCGCCCGTAGCTCGCGCTGACCCAGTGACCGGGTGCCCAAACGGACAGGTTCCCCGGGCCGCTTCCAACCAGTCCGGCCACTTGCGTACGCTATTGTCTACGCAGGTAGCGTGTGGTGCTGGCCAGGTATTCCCAACGCTTACCTACAACTCGCCAGAACACGTCCAGTGTATGTCTGGTCTTCGATTTCGCTTTGCTGTTAAAAAGTTCAAGGTCAAGATATACAAGAGAAGCGTGGCGAGGTGAGTTAAAATATCTTACGAATCGTATAGCAGGGCAGGTTGAGTGACATGGGAGTTTTTTTACGGTTCTGAAGGGCCGGGAGGTGTCGAGAGTTAAGGAGTTCGACTGTGACATTCGAAAATAACACCAGTGTACCTTTTTAAAGAGGCAACTTATCTTAACGTGGTCTGTCACATTTTAAAAGCCATCACTATTTAGTAAGCTCATCACATCACGAACTGCAAGCCGTTTTATTACTTATTCTGTGGCTTGGCCTTATATGTAGGAGTTCTTTTATATTTCGCAGAATATTGATGAAGTGTTAACTTTACAGATCATTTATTCTAGTATAACGATCACTATTATACATATTTACTTCAATGTTCGAAGATATGACAAATCTGATCCATGGAAAATTATTATGCTCTAAATTGATCGACTTTAAAGTTTAGTTTCGGTATAATTATCAGGTAGGAAGTATTTAACTAATACTTCTTCAATGAATATGAATGACCATCTAGGGACCGAATAAGCAAGTATTATTTTACCGTTGGTCAATGGGTTATAAAACACCTTTTTAAAGGTTCCAGTTCCAAGTGAGCATATTACATAGGTATTATTAGCATTCAAATTCGTTTTGTAAATAATAACTATAATTTTTTTTACGACCCGTTTCTTCGTGATCGAAACATGTTTGAAGACATGTGTGCTCAATTTCGACGGGCAGGAAGTGGGTCAAAGTTGACTTGCAATATTTGAGATGAACTGACACACTTGCGATTGTCACAAAAAACCTTTCGTCGGCATAAACCTCCCTGATTAACTCACTTGTTCTCTTACTTCACGGTAAGTTGACCCCTTTAGAAAGAATTGTACTCTGATGATTATGAACAGAAATGTTGATATAATCCACATTCTTTATACTGGTGGTGGTGGTGGTGGTGGTTACATGAACTCGGAAATACAGACGCCGGCAGAGAATTCCAAACCTTAGAAGTGCGCATTATGAAGGATGATGCAAAGCCACCACCACCACCACCATATCAGCCCTAGGACGTCCACTGCTGGACATAGGCCTCCCCCAATTTCATGGGGGGGTAAATGCCATAATCGCCACGCTTGGCATGCGGGTTGGCGATCGCAGTATCTCCACCGCACTCAAGGAATGCTGCTGCCCATTCCCCGGTGGTCTTGGTCGTAGTTTTAGGACATACCCGGGTCCAAACCCGGGACCCGGGATGCAAAGCACTTGGTTCGAATTAGAGGAATTTCGACCAGGTAAGGATGGTAACCAGCCGTACGTCTGGACCTCGGGTATTTACCTTATAGCTTCAATCAAAAATTGACGGCAACCGTCTTCCCTTCCCTTTATATTAAAGAGTTATCCTGAAACAGTCGAATTGAGGATCTCATCTTTTTTTGCAAATCGGTGTCAAGTAATATCAGTAATGAGAGCAGCAAACTGTAGTAAAAGTTAATTGCCTCAAGGATGAACTACTTATGCTCGTAGAACCCACCAACCCCAAATGTTTTTCCCCGAACTTGAGAATTCTCAAGTTTCTCAACCTGCCGCACTGGTTATTAAAATTCTCGCATACAATTACTTTTCGTATTTATTGTTGTTTCCAAACCTCTCTCCGATAGCGTCGTTTTAAGGTAAAATATAGTTTTTCGTATGTGTTTCTTGCTGACATACGACTTTTTAGTAATAAAATGACAGGATAACGCGGTCATTGGGTCGCCGGCGTATAATTTTGCTAATAGCTTCTTCCGAGGGCCTCGAGGCTAATTCGTCGGGTGACACTGGAGATTAACTGAGTAGAGCGCAGGTGCTTGAAATAGTATACATTAGTACTTTCATCGATGAAGCGGTTGACTACGTAGGACTATTTATGTTCACACAGCGAAACAGCGAATTCTGGAAAGCGATTTCGAGTATTTGTAATGTCTTCGTAGTTAAGTTCAAGTATTTATATGTGAGTGCAATGTGCAACATATTGATAAACAGATAAGCTATAAAATAAAATATATTTAAGTTGTTAATAATACATTTAATTGTCATTCAACTTCTCGTCTGTGGGTGCTTGTTTCAAGATGTTAGGCTGTCGCTAGTTAAGGTTAAAAAAGAGATGGAGCCGGGCGCCGGCACATTGACGAAGGGTGCAAGAAAAAGTCGTGCGTAAATTGTGCAATAGTACATATACTTGATGTTGTTCTGTTTATGGTGAATTGGAAACTGTTAGTAATGAAGCTCTCGTTACACGGTGTTACAACACCGATCTGTGTCGCGTCAATAGCCGTTACCTGCGCGAGCGCCGCCCTGCGCTTCCGTTACAGCGCACGCAGTCACAGAAAGTTCAGTCGTAGTAATTTGCGCTATATATTTACAAGCTTTTATTAAACTTTCACTGCTTGTATGTAAATATGTAACTTGTCATCAAAAGGAGACCAGTCAAGTTTCATACTAAGTTGGGACCAAAAGTAAAAGTGCCGGCCGACAAACAAAAATCATTCCACATGATACGCCTCATTGGTCTGAACATTTCAAAATAAGACACCAACACAAACAAGTCAATATTTTAGGTCCTATTAGCGAATAATTGTCGGATTTTCCCATACATATCATCAAAAGAAATTCTCTGTTTCTTTTGCTCTCTTTGTTTTTTAATACTTAAATCTTAGCAATTTTTCATTGTGTTGCTACCATAGTAAGAAATGCTTCGCATGATTCACACAACAGTTTGAAAGTGTTGTTTTCCACGGCCTTCTCTTTGCGCTTTAGGCCCATTATTACTGGTGTCCTTTGAAATCCTTTTTTCAGCCACTTGCTGGTATCCGATTGATATGAAATTAAGAATACTTATGTAAATTAGGTGATAATGATAATGCAATTTTATTATGATACCACCGAGCTGATCTGATGAAAGAGACAGAAGGTAGCCATAGCAACTCCTAAAAATTAGACAAGATGAACCCACCGTGTTTGGGCTCATTGGAACCCTCTTAACGGACAGTTAAAGCCTATGCCATAAAAAGTAATCAGCAATAAAAGCTTGTGGCAAAAATTAAATTTTGACTAAAACTTATATTCAGTAATCTTGATTAAGACAATGTTTTATTTCCACTTGCTTATATTTTGTTTGATTTTAATGTTTTGGGTCTTCACTAATTGTTGTTAATCTTGTTTACAGGTAAGTTGCATCCGGCCAGTTGTGATATCGCCCTATCGGACGAAAAGGTACTTCTTGATAATTGTTATGATACGGAGTCGCGGACAGACGCTACTTTTAAATCATTTCAACGATACGAAGGTTTCACAGCGCCAGATCGTCAGGCTTTGTTTATGATAGGGTGACCTGAATCGGTTTGTCGATCTAGTATGTAGGTAAGTGTAGCCCTCTTACTATGTATTTCTTCGATCTCCGGTCACAATCTCTACACCTCCCAGCGAACCCCCATACACAACGTATGCGGAACTCCAATATGTCGTCAACATACGCAGAGCCGACACACACAAACCTAAAAAAAGTCACACATAAAATAAATAAATATTAAATAGATATTACATACATACATACGTATTATCACGCCTGTTTCCCAGAGGGGTAGGCAGAGATCACGGATTTCCACTTGCTACGATCCTGACATACAACTTTTATAACATTCTTCATGCATGCGTGCCGATTTAGGGTACTCCTGACCTGGCCTTTCTGCAGAATGTCTCCGATTTGGTCGGAGTACGTTCGCCGAGGTCTTCCCCTTCCGACTTTTCCATCCACTCTTCCTTTATACACTCGTTTTGTCAATCTTCTTTCATCCTTTCTCAATTTTCGTCACTATATCTTCATTCACTCCACACCTCCGTATTATAACGGTGTTTCTCACTCTATCTCTCAAAGTAACGCCACACATACTTCTCAGCGCTCTCATTTCCACTGCATTCACTCGACTCTGATGTTTCTTCTGCCACACCCAACTTTCGCTACCATATATTAGTACTGCCATAAATAAATATTAGGGGACAATTTTTACACAAATCAAACTAGTCCCACAGTATTATTATTTTTATTTATTTATTTATTAATAGTAAATTACAAACGGAAATATATTACATAGCTCCACAAAACTATTTTTTTTTTTTTTTTAGTTTGACTGTGGAGTCTGGTTTCAGTCTCAAGATAATCCAGTACTTATGGGCTAAAATAAGAGTTTAACTAATGATAAGTGGTAACTCATTAATGATCTACAAAGGGCAAATTAACCTTTTATAGAGCATCCATGAGGTACTTTTTTAGGCGGTATTTAAACATAGATTTTTTATGTTCATGGACAATATCCGCTGGTACAGTATTTAGTAAGTATGGTATGCGTTTTCTTAATGTTCTATCTCCATAGTAGTTCGATACTCTGGGAACATCGTATTTGCCGGCGGTTATTGTCCTTGTATTATGGTCGTGTTTAACTAATTGTAGGTATTCTTGTTTATCATAGTTATTTACAGCTAATAGGTATTTGAGTTTGGATCGTACTGGTAGGATTTTACATATTTTGAACAATTTTTTGTAGTCTTTTTTGCAACTAGCTTTAGTTTTTTTGTTAACAAGTACTTTCAGAAAGCGAATTTGTAACAGTTCTAATCTTTGTAAATTGGTTTCAAAAGTAAGACCATAGCAATCAAGGGCATAGAAAAGGATGGATTCAACTAATGACTTATATATACATTTTAAAGTGCTAGTAGGAACTTTGTAACTTAAATGATAAAATTTACCTAAGAGTATTCTTAACTTACTACAAATGAGATCTACATGAGTTGACCATGAGAAGTTTTCGTCAATTTTTAAACCAAGATAGGTAACTGAACCAACTTTTTCTATTGGCTTGCATTTACAACTAACCGGATTGATATTATGGTGAAGGCAGGTAAAGCTATGAGTAAAAATGGGTGGGATATTTTCCTTAGGAGGTAAGTACGGAGAGTGAATGAGCATAAATTTTGTCTTGTCCGCATTCAACACGATCCCGTTGTCATGGGACCATTTGACAACCGCATTCACGTCCTCCTGCACGAGCCGACACGTCTGCGCGAGGTCGGCGCCGGCGCGCAGCGCGCACAGGTCATCCGCGAACATGTGCGCCGAACAGTGGCGCAGCACGCCACAAAGGCTGTTCACGTGCATCAAGTAGCAGAGAGGCCCACAGCCCGAGCCCTGCGGCACGCCACACCGGACGGTCTGCTCGTCGCTGAGCCCCGCGCCGACCTTCACACGGAAGGACCGCGCGGTGAGGTAGTCGCGAAACCATTGATTCAACGGCCATCCCACCCCGCACTCCTCCATAGCTCTTAAAAGCGTCTCAGTTTCGAGCGTGTCGAACGCTTTCTTAAAATCAAAAAATATGGCTACTACGAATTGCTTTTCGGATAGATAATTGTTGATCTCATCAGTAAATGCAGACAACAGAGTGTTGGTACTTTTTTGTTTTTGGAAACCATGTTGACATTGATTTAATATACTGTTACGCTGAAGATAATTTCCTATTTGGTCGATTATGCATTTTTCTATAACTTTGTCTACACTGGATAGTATGGATATGGGTCTGTAATTTGAGTATATTTTTCGGTCACTTTTCTTATGAATTGGACGCACAATTGCCTGTTTAAGTATACTAGGGAATTTGGCGTGGTTGACGGATAAATTAATTAATTTGGCTATTACTGGACTTACATTATTTACAACAGTTTTTAGATCAGACATGCGTATGAGATCGCTACCTGGTGATTTATCGCTGTTCATGTTTTTAATGACACGATTGACATAATCAGCCGAAACAGGTTGCCATCGCATACACATATCCGAGTTTCGTACATAGTTTTTTCTATTTAGCCATTTTTCATTACAAGAATGTTTTATATTTTCTATTTCTGTTGTGAATGTATTTGCAAATTTATCACATATCACTTTATCTCCACTTTCTTTTATATTAGATGATATGATGGAATCTAATGACTGCTTTTCATTACCCATCATGGTATTTATCTTATCCCATATCTTTTTAATATTTTTATTACATGCTAAAATTCCCTGTTTATCATATTCATTTTTACATTTAGTTATTGCTTTTGAACACTTATTTCTATATTTGGTATATTGCAGCCTTTTCAGCATATTTTTTGGGTCATTACTCCACAGTTCAAATAACCTATCACGCTCACTTATCATTTTCTTTAAGTTCACATTTATCCAGGTTTTATTATCTCTATTGCTACTGCCTACGATTTTTGTTTTATAACACTCGGTATAAATATCTACAAACAATTTTCTAAAAGCATCGTACAATGTTATAGGGCACTCTATTGACATAAGTTTATTAAAATCAGTTGAAAGTAATTTATCTCTAACTAGTCTATTGTCTAGCACCCGCCGAGAGGCAGCGGGGGTGGAGGCACCGGCCGGTGCTCGTCGCGCGCGCCGTCGATTCCGCGAACTCGAGTTCGACGTATTCGCGTCGCTTTGGGCCTGTTTCCATTCCACTGCTAACGAGACGTAATAGTGATCCGATAATTTATGTTGGATGACTGCTGAGTTGAAGGAGACCATCGGTGCTCTAACATAAATATGATCTAAGCAAGATTCTACAATGTTACCCATTAATACTTCCTTACGCGTTACTTCTTTTATACATCTAGTAAAGCCATATTCATATAAAAGATTTTCATATGTTTCTACTGATTTGTCATGAGCGTTTAATAAGTTTATGTTAATGTCACCACAAAGCACTACTTTGGAATTATCTGGTAAGCAGTTAAGCAAAGTACGAAGTTCGTCAAAAAATTGTAGTATTTTATCCTGTTTATTTATTTTCGGTGGTCTATAAAGAGATACTAGATGAATGGTCTCACCCCGGTTGTCAAGTGTAATGGAAACACACTCCGCCGCGCGCATGGCTGTCGTAGCCCGAAGCGCGGGTGCGCAGGCGCGAGCGAGGAGCGACTCTCGCGAATACACCATGACCCCTCCCCCGCTGCGACCCGCACGGGTATAACTATTCATGTTGAAACCTTTAATCTTATATAGATTTAATAAATCAAAATGTAAATTTGGTTCAGTAATAACAATAACGTCGAGTTCATACAGATGACTATTTAAAGTTACAAGTAGTTCGTTATAATTTTTTCTTAACGAACGTATATTTAAATGTATTAAGTAAAAACCATTTCTATAATTCAATGAACTGTACCAATCGTCTAAGTTACTAAAAATAGGCGTATTGCTTGTACTGTTAGTAATTAGATCTATATATAGTAAGCTCAATAAGGCTTGTGTTATGGATACTAGACGATAGAAAACATCCAAGTCTCAGGAACAAATGTTTCTGCTCACCACAGAAACGAATGCCCTTACCGGGATTCGAACCCTAGCTTCGGAGGCAGTGGCACTACCAACTAGGCTAAACAGGCCGACAAAACCACATAAACACATAGACCTAAAAAAAAGTGTCTAGATATACATTTGCCGTTCACCACCTTTTTATCTACACATATATACCCATACATACGAGACTTTAGCATGTCTGATTCTCTTGCCACAAGGGTTAAGGGTTGCATGTATTTAAAAGCAAGTTTGGCCTAACCAGCCTCATCAGAGCTTATAAAGTCTTATGGCGAATCCATATTTTGTCAGAGTTGCCGTCATCGCACGAAACCAATCAGGAGAAACCTCTAATGCAACCATGACGACCCTTAAGTAGATCAAAACCCGTGGTATACGATATATAACGGGTTGCCATGCTTTTTGTTTTCTATGCTGTCACTGTCATACATCGGACTTGTTAGGCAGAGGACCTACGCGAGTAGTATACGAGTGGTGGCGTTAGTGATGCCTCTGCGCTTTGTGTTCTGCGCACCGTCACGCGCGCGCGCCGCCGTGTCTGCTCTCAATGACATTTGCATGCGTGAATCATCGCGGGTCACGGGAAGCCACCGCCACGGCACCACGCTAAAGTGTCGCGTGGAAAAAGGAATTAAGACGGCGCAGTACGATCGGTGTGGATCGGTTCTCCATACAAACGTATTTAGGCTCTCATTTTAAAACGCCATGCTAGAATAACATGAAACTTTGTATACACAATGGGATCCGGCATACCTAGGTCGGAAATTAGTTTCTGTTGCTAGAAATTGAAAAAGAAAAAAAAATACAGCGGTTTTTTGAGTTTTTTACGGCTTGTATGAAAACCTTAATAATCGCTGTATTTTGTCGCCAATATAATTTCAAGCAACCTGGATCATCAAAGCTGGATCCCATTGTGTATACAAAGTTTCATGTTATTCTAACATGGCGATTTAAAATGAGAGCATAAATACGTTTGTATGGATAACCAAACGTACTGCGCCCTTTTAAGAAAAATATTGTATGTGGTTAATATAATAAACATGTATATAAATCACCTAAGTGCGGTCATGTGACACTCAACAGGATCCACATAATATCAGCGTCGGGTCATCTACTGTGCCCCGACATTGTGCTGAGGGGACTCCTTTTTCGCACTTTAAAACACATGAGTAATCGTATGTACCTAAATTATGTTTTGCGAAATAAATTTCTTTCTTTATTATTAAACGTATTTACGTACAAGGGGTAGGACTGGTATATACAGGGTGTCCCAAGAAGTAGTGATATACTGAAGCTGGGAGGTAGAGGACCTAGAGGGCTATCTGAATCACCCCCATGTATGTTCCGCGATTTTTAGTATTTTCGGAGTTATGAATTTTTTTTTAATTTTTCACCTATCGCCGCGTACGAGAGATTTTTATTTATGGTGACGTGAATTATTCCTCTAGTTTCAGTAGTTCGGTTGATTAGTCCAGGGCCGAACTACTGCCACGCTTTTGTTCCCGTTAGTTCGGTTATGACGTCAAACCGAACTATTGGGAAGTCTTGTATAGTTCGGTTAGTGATGTGCAAACAACTTTCATTGTAAAAAAATCGGCCAAAAGGTAAACTTCTTAACCTACTGTTACGTTGGTAATCTAATCATTCTACAGTTTCTACTTTATGACATTGTTTCTTGTCAAATTTCATGATTTTAGGTAAACAGGAAGTATTGTTTCGTATTACTTATGTTTCGAATTTAAAATGTGAGAGACCTGTTTAAATATATCTAATACGAAGAAGTCGAAAAATCAATTCATCATCTCCCTGCCCTTATCCCGCTTATGCAGGGTCGGCGCAACATGTTTTCTTCTTCCATTCCTCTCTATTATTCGTCACTTCAGCGCTTACTCCTTTCTTTCTCATATCCTCTCTCACACAATCCATCCATCGCTTTTTGGGCCTTCCAATCGCTCTTCGTCCTTCTACATCCAACTCTAATATTCTTTTATCAATATGACATTCATCCCTCCTCATTACATGCCCATACCATGCTAACCTACGGCTCCTCATTTTCTCTGTCACGGGTGCCACTTTCAAACTTCCCCTTATATACTCATTTCTAATTCGATCTTTCCTCGTCACTCCACACATTCATCTCAGCATTCTCATCTCAGCTGCGTGCACTCTTCTTCGTCGAAGAATCAATTATATTTTATTAAAAAGATCCAATGGAAAAAACACTTTTAAATTTTTTATTTAGCATCCTTAACCGTACTTTTGAGTCGTTTTAATTCTCAGTAGTTCGGTGTGACGTCATAACCGAACTAATGGGATCAAAAGTGTGGCAGTAGTTCGGCCCCGGACGAATCAACCGAACTACTGAAATTAGAGGGAATTATTGCGGTAGATGCTTGTTTTTTTTTGTGTGCTAAGCTGGTAGATAGGCCAATTCAGTATGGTAACATTTACTATCGTTAGATCTTTGAATGGCATAAAAAAAAATTAAATGCCAAGAAAGATAAAATTACCCAGTATGTTCACAACTTCAAGGGCCCTTAAAAAATAAAATCACATAAAAATAATTACCGATTGGCTTTTAAAAACTTGCTTTATCTTTCAGGTAGCTACCCTGAAAATTTCATTTTATTATTAATAAGGCTTCAATCAAAAAATTGAAATCTAACTGTGGTAAGTGCAAATTTTTTATTTACATAATGATTAATGCAAAAATCAAGCATATACCGCAATAATTCACGTCACTGTACATAAATAAAAATCTCATCGTACGCGGCGAAAGGTGAAAAATTAAAAAAAAAAACATAACTCCGAAAATACTAAAAATCGCGGAACATACATGGGGGTGATTCAGATAGCCCTCTAGGTCCTCTACCTCCCAGCTTCAGTATATCACTACTTCTTGGGACACCCTGTATAAATGCGTTACCTATTCGTGTTGTAGCAAAATGGTTGTATTTTGTTGATTTTCCGTGAAGGAAAAACATCGCGAAACTCCAAAAAAGTCTTAAGCTGTTTCCAAATCCCTAATTTGAACGGGGTCAGCTTGGTAACTGTAGCTGTTTTGTCTCTTGAATACACCCAGCCAGTAGGCCTCCTCCTATAGGACTCTCAGCAATATTTTATGTAGGCTGATGATAAAAAAAATGTGGGACAATCTTACACAAATCGACCTAGCATCAAAAAAAAACTATAAGCATCAAAGCTTGTACTATGATAATATTTATTAGATAAATACATACTTAAATACATAGAAAACATCCAAGACCCAAGAACAAATATCCGTGCTAAATGCACAAATAATGCCCTGGCCGGGATTGGAACCCGGGACCTCTAGCTTTGGAGGCAGTGTCTCTACCAACTAGGCTAAACAGGCCGTCAAAGGCGTCTATAATAATAATAGCCTAATAATAATAACTCCTGGACTCGGCGCGGATAATCAGGTTGTCAGGTTGTCGTTGAGTGTCTTCTCAACACCCTTCCATGGAAAGAAAAGGTGCTGAGAGTCTTCTCAGCACTCTTCCTTTCCATGGAAGGGTAGGGGTTAAGGCGTCTGCCTTAGGCTCTCATTTTGGGGGCGCCCGGCAGCGGCACCTAACGTTACGTTTTTTAGGGTTCCGTACCCAAAGGGTAAAAACGGGACCCTATTACTAAGACTTCGCTGTTCATCCGTCCGTCCGTCACCAGGCTGTATCTCAAGAAGAAGAAGATAGCTAGACAAACTGTCTGAAATATTCACAGATTGTGTATTTCAGTTGCCGCTATATTAACAAATACTAAAAACAAAATAATAATAATTAAGGGGGGCTCCCATACAACAGAGTAGTTGTTGTCGTTTTTTTTTCTGGTACGGAACCCTTCGTTATTTATTTAATCGTATGGCATTTATTTACGAACCGTGAGATCTTCGAGAAGACAAGTACGGTTGCCAGCTTTTTGTTGCACTTTTAGCACCACCCAGGGGTCACGTGTAGGGTAACGGTGGGTACTCCCTACGGACGTAGTGCAACTTCGACCCCCCTTTGTCAAGTGAGTGGGCAACTTGACTGTTAGAAGTTCTCAAGCCGCCCGAAGGCCTCTAACTTGGCTTAACGAATGCTGTCGTAGACAGCAGCCGGGATCAACGGCTTAACGTGCCTTCCAAAGCAAGCCTTCCTTGGCCGGTTTTTATAATGTTTTTTCTTGTATTTTACCACATTTATATTTACACGAATTGTAAAAACCTAGCTTAGGGAATAATAATAATGACTATATATACTTTGTGAATTTCAAAGAGGAATTACTAAATAAACCCGTAAAACATTAGCACGAGGCAACAACAGATGATTAGCGACTTTGAAAGCGACGCTTCGTCGACTTCCAACGACATTTTGTAGCACACTATGCAGCATCAAGTAACCACTAAACGTAAAGTGGTTACGATTATATTACTTAAGTAATAATATTGAACAAACCGCACAAAACGAATTAAACGATTGTTATCTGACAAATGGCATTGAAAATACATTTCTTTTGAGTCATTCCCTTTCTACTATCGCCGAACATAGGAGTCAATGACCTGGCCATGTCAGTGCGAAAAAATCTCCATTGGGGATCGTTTGAATCGATCGAGTCGAACCCCCGTCCATCTGACAGTCAAAAGAAAGTACAGTTTGATTCTACATATCGGCACCGAATCGGAGAAACATCAATACAAACAATGGCAAGTGAAATTTATCGTTTATAAAAAACATAAATAGATCTTGGTGTACACGAGTTTGGAGTTCCTCTCACGAAAGCGAACCAATCACTTTCATCTCGCTTTTGTGAGTGTAATGAACACTACAAAGAGATATTTGCATCTATGTGGTACATCGACGTTTTTTGCGTTTATAAACTTTACAAATGATATATACAAATAATATAAACCTCGCAAATGTTGGTTGCACACGGCAAGCTATTCATAATAAATATAAATACATAGCTTCGCTTAGATTTTGTACAAAATGGAGTCGTTTTCATATTCTCGAACAAACCAATCATGACCATTATATTATTCTACAGGTCAATCAAATATATGTTTACATTTTTGCACCTTATTCATTTGTAATACGGCGAAAAATGTAAACAGAGCGTTCGTGGCCCAGCGGCGCCCGCGTACCGCGTGCGGTATGCGAGGTTAAGCAATGTCGGGCGAGGTCAGTCCTTGGATGGGTGACCCCTTTGAGTGGTTACTAACTGAGCGCTCCCGTGCTTTGGAAGGCACGTTAAGCCGTTGATCCCGGTTGCTGTCTATGATAGCAGTCGTTAAGCCAAGTTAGAGGCCTCCGGGCGGCTTGAGAACCTCTTAACAGTCAAGTTGCCCACTCACTTGACAAGCCTAATCCCAATAAGGTCTAGTTTTCCCGTCGGGTTAGAAGGTCAGATGGCAGTCGCTTCTGTAAAAACTAGTGCCTACGCCAAATCTTGGGATCAGGTAGCGGACCCCAGGCATCCTTCAGGATGCAACTGTACTGGGAATAACGCTAGGAGGATGATGATGAAAAATGTACCTAAACATTTTGACGTCGACTGTTACAGGTGCATACATTGTGTCCATGTGCTCATAATATATTAAGTTATCTTGTACACTTGTTTCTGCTTGTTCCTCGATTAGATAAATTAGTTTTCCTCACTTTGAATATAGGCAGTAGGTACATGTACGGGTAAATCCTTAGTTCAATTATCTAAAAGTAAATGAACATTTTGAAATTAAATCATTAATATTACCATAATTCATTTTGCTACTACGATTATATTTTGCTTTATAAGTACCCAGCATTTTTCTGAGTATTCACAACGATGGAACATTACTCAGAATGGGCAATCAACTCATAAACCAAGCAGACAATTACCAGACAGTGTCTTCGACAATAAAAAACTCAACTGTTCCATACAACCTCATTATTTCAGCATAAATTCTCTGCCATCGAATTTATTTCCTTCCATCTTTTTGTCACCGTTAATCATCGCAAATTACAGCACTCGCCGGCGTCAGGTTTCATCGAGATTTAAAGCTAATTATGGCTTTTTGCTCGCTCCCACTGTGCTCAGTCTTTGTAATACTATTTATTGTAAAAATGTCGTATGTATAGGTACAGTATCTGTACATACGATCTTTTAAAACGCGTCAATAAAGGAACCTGTTTTCGGCCGGTCAATCATTCTGGATAAAAAGTTGACGATCGGTTATTAACTCCTTAAATTTAGATTTTACACGTCGACAATGTTATTAATGGTAACATAGGTTTAAACTTATAATGAACTTATGGATATTGGTAACAATAATTGTTTTTGGTAGTTTAGTGATCTTAATGCCTCATTCCTCGCTTGGTCTTTTCTCATTTCGGCGGTCGGCGCAACATATTATTTTCCTCCATACCTCTCTATTACCCGTCATTTCGTCACTGACGTCCTCAAACTCAAACTTCGCCTAACCTTTTTCTTACATCCCTCCAAATTGATACCCTAATATCTTTCTTGTCTGATATAGGTACTAATTAATGCTTAGACGCGTGCCTTAGACAGATGCCCTCATCTCAAAAAAAACAGAGTGATTTTTTTGCAATCGTTGTTGTATTCACCATTTTCTTCTAAAGGTTAGGTATATATTATATACCTAGGTATATAGAAGTCTACAAGCTAAGTCGTAAATGATAATAGTTAACAGTTTCAATTCAATTTTCTTAGCTACTGAATTATATCATTTCGCTGTCAATGGCTAATAAAAAAATTATGAATGATTTACAACGCGATGCTACTTTCGAAACTATAAAAAGTCTCTCTCATTATATTAAAAAAATAAGTATACAGGCGTGAATAAGGAAGTTATTAAACTAGTGAATTCAATGAAAAATTAACCCATGTTACATAAAAATAATTATGTAACACAATTTATATAAAAATGTGTTACGCTATAGATTAGAATCGAAATAAAAGTAAATCTCCTATCGACGCATAACATGCGTGCCTAATGGAAACACTTTTTGTTTAACACTTACTATAGGTACATGGTTAAGAAGAATCTATCTTAAAACCTTCATTATAAAGCTTAGGTTTGGACTGTAGCATCCCGATGTTATAAAAAACAACTATTTTATGACACTTGAAAAGGAACATATAATATACTTTAGACGTAGAAAGGGAGAAAAAACCGGCCAAGACTAGTCGCACTTGCGCACCGAGGGTTTCGTTCGAGTAAAAAACAAAAAGTGATTTATGTATATATTGGTAAAATATTATACATTATCATTATTAATTTTTTTTCTTTGCACCTTTCATAAATCTCTGTTTAGCCCAATGGTTGGCTGGTACAAAATGCCATTTGGCATTAAGCCCGCCATTTGTACAATTACATTTTTAGCAATAAAGTTAATAATAAAAATTTAAAATAAATAAATTATCACCAAACTTCAAGTTCACAGCTCACAGGTCAGTTGGAAGTTAAAAACTCTTCGGAACAAAATGTGTGACAGAAGACAGACGGACACGCGAGTGACAGCAATAGGGCTCCCTTTGGACCCTTTTCTGGTATGGAAACCTAGAAACGAATACCTACTAGTAGAAATTCACTCGAACACGTATATACGGCTGTGAAACTGCGATATTGAAAATTCCTCAGGACGCTATGTTAGGAATACGGCAAAGTTTGGAATGCTATTAACCTTAGTTCTTACTTTCTTCTATTTAGCATGTAGCAGGCACGTACTATGCTTAGGCATCGATTTTAAATGATAAAATATCACCTCCAGCAGATGGCTCATACGAGTAGGAACATTCCCTCTTTCATAAGGTCTTTCTTAATCAATATGATAGAGACGAAGCAAAAGTGATTCGTACCCTAGAGATGTCCCCTTTTGTCGGTCAAGACAAGTGGAAACACGTCCTATATGGTCCACCTTAATTGATTTGTTAATACGATTCTGAAAAAGCTACCGAAATGGCGGGAACTTGTTTTGATCTTATCTTTACAGTAGTACAGAGCGTAAAAAGAACTGACGCCACTCGTTTGCATAATAATATTAACAATTATTTGTCAGATAATTGAAAACGTTGCTTTTTATTTGTCGAAATTGCTTCGAAAGTTCATGTCAGCCAGTAGTTGTTTTTGACCATTTCACTTAAAGTCCAAGCACGACCCGTGCGTAATCGTTTGTGTAGTTCGAATATGACTCTTATTGCGGGGCAGTATAGTCCTTGTGTACCACGTGGGGCTGTAAAAAATGTTTACTTTCAATAGTTTCAATACTTGATTGGTGTGTTATTGTCAAATCGGCACATAATGGGGCGCCCACGCCAGTTGAGATGTAATAGACGTTCGCTAACACTTTGCGTGCCATTCGACGTTGTTTTTTAAAAGCTCTTGATATTGCTAATGTCATGTTTACAGCTTTCTAAGACATGCCCAATTTGACAGATAGTTGTCACTAAAGTGGCCAAATGGCCACCAGCGAAGCACTTTGTCAGTAATAGTTATTTATGATACAAGTGCGGAAAGTTTGTGATTTTCGACGAGTGTCATTCTTATACACGAGCAAGTGTAGCGAGCGAGTTTAAATGCGACACGAGACGAAAATCCTTTACGCGCGCGTATTATACTACGCTACGTTTGACGTTTGACTATGCATTGTGCGAGGAAATAAAATAGTACAATCGAAAAGTTACTTCAAAATATATAGGTTATAATTATAATTTACCTTGCTCGATACGTAAGTACGTAAGTAAGTACTTTCTGGAGCTTCACTCATAAACTGCTTGACATAGATTGCTATAAATTATTATTTTACTTAAAACCACCGTTTTACTGTTTTAGAAAAGCATATAAATTACACTAACTTTTTAGATTGCATCGTAAACAATATTGTTTAGGTTATTAAATTTGAATAACATTTTCTGGAGTTAACTTAATCCGATTCGTCACTTTCAAACATTTATGATATTTAACAAAATTAATACAGATTGACTTCGAACTAAACAAGGAATTACATGAATGAAAAATGGCGGCCTTTTGTTTAAAATACATGCGCGCTCAACATTACTACTGCGCATGTGCAAAATCTAAAGCGGGAAGCGGGAAGGCACAGCCTATTTCTCCATCTGTGGTCTCCATTCTGCCAAGGATGTTTAGTGAATATT
Organism: Notocelia uddmanniana; assembly: GCA_905163555.1. Taxonomy (NCBI): domain Eukaryota; kingdom Metazoa; phylum Arthropoda; class Insecta; order Lepidoptera; family Tortricidae; genus Notocelia; species Notocelia uddmanniana. The sequence continues at coordinate 28,614,145 of LR991056.1, read as the reverse complement.
TATAACGTATTTATAGGTAAGAATATAAATGTAAAATGATTAATAATACGTTTAATGAAGTACTAAAATTTATGTACCATTATTAAGAATGTAAATCTATACTTGACTAATTTGTAAAACTTTGCTAAAATAATAAAAACTCTTTGCTCTCTCCGGCTGACGACGGAGTAAAAAATTGAAAATAATTTGAAAAGTAAAAAGCAATAGTGCGGACAAGTGGTACTTTCCGCACAGTTTGGCTGTTAAAAAACAGACTTTTCGAGCACATGCATTGTAAAATATTTTTCTCCTCACTAGCTCGGAAAGCCGTCTTTTATCCTTTGAAACAAGCGGGTAAAAACGCATTTTATCCACAAGTGGGGAAAGTAATTTGACCTTGGAGCGTGTTTGAGTAGCTTTTGACAGATAACAAAACGTAAAACGCTCATAATAATGGTTCGTTTGATATCAATTATCATTAAATAAATGATTTGAGAATGATTCTATTTTAGAACCACTCGCTTCGCTCGTGGTTCAACTATAGACTCCTTTCGCTGGCTCGTGTTTCAATTCCACACTCGCGGGTAAAATACAACTTTGCACCCTTGTATAACAAATAACTATTGAAATACAATTCCACTGCATAGTTTTGGACACAAGCATATCATGGTCACATTTCTTACGTATCGTATACAAGCTATCTTATCTCATTCCGTCAAGTTATGCCTGAAAAGAAAAACAGTGTATTTTTTATGCAATGTACTTACTAGTTTGATTTCAGACCCTGTTATATAATTTTTTCACCACCTTCAATAATTCTCTTTTTTTTCTATCACCCGTTATTAACGTATAGGGATATTTTTTTCGGCTGATGTGGTGGTGGTATCATTACTCGGTTTTACATTTCATTTCTCCATTACCCAAAGGTTGTCTGGAAGAGATCGATCTTTAGCGGTTATAGCACCTATTGTTTTACCTCGTTTCCCTGTATTTTTAATTATTATTTTGTGTACCTATGCTGTTATATTATGTGAGGTGTGCAATAAAGAGAATTTGACTATTTGTATTGTAAAGAGTATTTATAATTTCGGAGGTGGTTAATATAAAAAAAAAATTGTTAATTGGACATGCCTCTTATAATCTCAATAATTTCTGTAATACTAAACACAGCGATTGACTAATTATCTTATTATTCTAATATCTGATATGTAATATTTCTGTAATATTATTAATAAATGAGACATAGACATATTTATTCAATAAACAATACAAGACTGTGTTTGAATTCCTTACAGCTAACAATATAATATCTCATATCTAAGAAGGAACTGATAACTACACTCTATATTTCGTCAACATTATAAAAAGACCCTCTTAGTAAAAATTGATTTAGTTGATCTTTAAAACTATTATAGTGCACGATATCTTTCAGCTCTACAGGAAGTTTACTAAACAACTTGACTGTATGAGTATAATGCAGAAATTCGCACTTGGCTTTAGTGAATATACTATGTGGTATTTCCCATCGGTTCTATTCATTCACAGATGCGGCGATAACTCCATTCTGCACTGCACTGTCCCATTACACACCAACTTTTAATTATCGAACATACCTATTAAGCTAGCCAACTTAACCGTGCTCCCCACGAAACCTAAACACCCAGTAAATATGGTTGAATTTCGTCTAACAAGCGTATCAAACCTACAATCCAGCTCACATCTTTTAGTTTTAATTGTATCAAGTGACTCATGTACGAGGTAATAAAGTTGAAATTACATTACGATGTACGCGAGATATTAGTTTGGGAAAGTAAACTGTCGGTTTGTGATAAGTCTATTATCAGCAACGAAAGCTTGATACGAGTACGTAACATTAGCACATTGGCATTGTCCAAAAACTTTCTTCGGATCGATTGTGTTTTAATCATCAGATAATTAACGCTGGGGGCGGGTGGTGATGAAGTGAAATGTACTTGTAATAAGTTCGAGTTACGTATGCGTTATATAAGTAAGATTCCTTAGGTATCCAGCTTTTCCCTGGCACCTGTGGCTACCAAAAACACCATTGGACCCGATTCGAAATAATACACGCCTCAAGCGTGGCACAGAAATATCCCCACATCATGTCTTTCAAAATTATAATGGTCGTGGAGATGTTCCCTATGTTAATTAAGATAAATGGAATCTTGGCGCTTCTCGGTGAGTAACGAATATGCACTGTGCATTTGACAATTAATGACCAAATAAAGTGATTTACAGTCAAGTGCGAAAAACTGTTGGTTTAAGTTTCAGTACATATTTATGAGAGGATTATCGATACATATATTTGAACTTGACTGAACGCTGAATACAAAGAGGTCCGATATGCACGGTGTGCTTGGTAACTTTTTTTTTTTTTTTTTTTCTTTCCAATGTGTCATACAATTAGCTCGTAAGTAAGCTTATTAACAATATTGTTCACGATTTCGGTGTCGATACAAACCCGATAGGGTTTAACGACACTTTTCCGTTATAACAATGTATCAATTATCTATTGTAAATAAAAAAAAAAAAAAAAAAAAAACACGGGTTCCAAATCATTACAGGGTAATATTATTTCGGTAACAATGCAATATTATGGTACCACCGAGCTGACCTGATGATGGAGAGGGGAGGTGGTAAACTACACAAGATAAACCCATCATCTTTGGGCTCATTGCAATCGTCTCAACAAGTATTGAAGGCAGTGGCGGCTGTACCTTGAGTGCGCTCGTGCGTTGCACTACCAAAAATTTAACACCATCAATACCATCGTCATCAATAAAACAATCTCAATAATCTGTAATATACATACATAAATTACATTAAAAAAAATGCAAAGAAACCACTACGCTATGTCGTAGTCTATAAAATTATTTTTCGCTCGGTTTCAAAAAACCTCTCCGTGCGCTTCGTGGAGCGCACGCACTAGCCAGTACAATTTCTATGAGAATCGCGTTAGAGCGCCGGGCGCGTGAGACGGAAGATACTCCGTACAAACTGAATGAAGAAAAAGGTACATCTCGTGCGGCGCACGGGGAGCCCACACGAGGCGTCCGGCGGCGATATTACCCGACCAAGTGAAGTTAACGCTCAAAATATAAAGCTTTTCTTGCGCTTCAATTGTCAAGTTGGCTTAGTTGGTTGGCCTGCACTTTTCTCGTATCGCGCCATTATTCGTAATTCGTGTTTATTGTTTGTTTTGTAAAGTGAGTGTAACTATCTTTTATGAAGTGACGAACTGTGTTTAATGGAAAAAATAAGTGTTGACTTGAATATCGAGAATATTAAAAGCAATAATAAAACTTTTAGTGATTGATAAATCGGCTGGGCCGCCAAGGTCATGTCTTAATTAAAAACTTTTTCCAGGAAATAAAATCGACGGATTGAGGTACTTAATACATAAAAAATTTGATTGTTAGTAGGAAAATGTAGTTGTATTGCAATTTTTGAGTTATATATTATAGTATTTCATAAATCCATAAATTAGCGCACCACCGGTTCTAGTAGTCAGCAGCCGCCACTGATTGAAGGTAAGGTGAGAAACAAGGTACAGTTGGCAATAAAAGCTTGTACTAAAAATAAATTTTTTGACGTCAAAAAATTTATTTTAAGCATTAAGATTACTGGTACAAAATCACCCGTCCTAAAGAAATGTTTAAATCATAAATAATAAATCTTTTTTGAGTGTGGAATACAGAGGGGCTAGTATGATCGCTTATATGTCGGACATATAGCATTCGTCCCGTACTGTCAAGTATGTAAGTGCGAGAGGGACGAATGCTGTATGTCCGACATATAAGCGATCATACTAGCCCCACAGGTATACATATAACATACTTATATATATTTGGTAGCATAATTGTTTCACCGAACCCTATCTTTACAGACTGTCGTTTTATTATGGGAAATGAAATAAATAAATATAAATATTGGGGGACAATCACACACAAAACACAAATCGACCCAGTCCCAAACTAAGCAAAGCTTCTTCTATGGGTACTAGACGACGATATACATACTTATATAGATAAATACATAGGAAACATCCAAGACTCAGAAACAAATATTCGTGCTAAATGCACAAGTAATGCCCTGACCGGGATTTGAACCCAGGACCTCCAGTTTCGTAGGTAGGGTACCAACTAAGGCAAACTGGTCGTCAAATAACATTTAGATCTACTTTACGCACGCTCTAAAACGTTGCTCAATTGCTCCGCTGATCTTTAAGTTGTCCGTATAAGTGGTGTTAATTTTACCGTTCAATAATAAAACACCCAACAAAAACATTTTCATGTAAAATGTTGCCACGACGACTGTAGCTTGCACTGTCAAAAAGTTATCAGATCTCATGTAGAGCCAAGCTTCTAACTCACACACCCTAACTCTAGAAGTCCTAGCTTCAGAAACTCTACAGCTAACAACATATATGTGGCTTGGCGTGCCCTTGCGCTACGCTTGGCTCATCTTGGCGGGGGCACTACTGTGCCGCCACGCCAATAAGACAATTCAACTCAAATCAAAACTTTTTTTTCCTGAAACGGAGAACTTTGTTTCACTCGGTCAATTACGTAACTGGTAGTACATCGTATTTCTCATACGATACCGTAGCACCTTGCATATTACATTTATAATGTTCCAGTTAGCCTTAAAGTAAAGGTATATCTATAATTTATGGATAGATAAATGGTATAAACTTTAATACATAATTATATAATAGAGTTGTCCTCCTTCGATTTTGGCAGTAGGTAATCGATCGGTAATTATTTAGACGGTTCCTGTATGACTTGTTTTACCGTCGATCTGTTTTTTTACATTCTAAATAAACATCACGTGATTAGGACATGTAAAAATGGGCCAAGTCAGTAAAGCAAAACGAGGCAATTAATTTACCAAACATACAAAATAAGTAACAACTAAAAAGAAGAAATTAAAGAAACTAGCTAGTTCTTGAACAATCTATAAGTAGTTCAAAAAGGAAATGTGGTTATATATTTGTCTTAAATTGATTAATTACGTACATTTTTGTTTTCGATTCACCTCAATGTACTAGTCTACAGTGGTAACCTAGGCACCTATACCTCTATTTAAAATAGTTGAAGTACTAGTACCAATATAAATAATACTACAGTTTACAATACAGTAAAGTATCAGCAGAATAATACAAATATAAACAGCAAGAAAGGTAGGCGTTATGTTATGATTCTGCAGCGGCTTCACGTCAGAACTGCCTTAGCCGGACTAAAACAGCCATTAAAACTTGGCCTGTCAGCTTCCGTGCATAACATAATCGATCACTACTTACTATTCGACCCGTGGGCGGTCGTGTTCGAACCGATTCGCGACATGTCGCCCACGACCTGCAACACTACCAATCTCGAGGATAACATTCGCAAACGATCATCACGATTCCACGTACCAAATTTCAACTTTAAATCCTTAAAACAAGAGTGATTTTTGATTAATCATCACAATGATACACAAGCTTAAGTGTTTTTCCCCTAGTAGTTCGCAAATCCAGTAGTTTGCATTTTAGGTTAGAAAGCGAGAGTTCACTTTCGCCTTCAGAAAATTAGCGAATTGGTGTGTGGGATGCCGTGTGACCGATGGAGCGTGTGTGATTATTTACTAATCGGTCTGACCCAAAATTTTACTTATTCAATTATTATAAAAAAAAAACATGACGAGCTTGGCGTTAGCGCTACATCGATAGCGAAAGTTTGTCAACATCAACAATTCGTCTTCTTTGAGGTCAACTTCAAGTCAATTTTTGATATACATTTGACAGTTCGTATATTATTTATTTCTATTCGTTATCTATGAGTACCAATACCAGTAGTAGTACTGGTCCTGTACCAATTAGCAAAGTTTTAGAATTTTATTTTGTGCTTTTTATTCCATTTTGCGCAATATATTACTCATTTTATGCGCAATTCTATATAATTTCAGTGTTTGTTAATGTGTTCTATTGTATAATGGAGAAAGCTTATATAAATATAGATAAGCTGTTATTTCATTGTTCGCTGGTGAGATTTGATCTAAATCTATTCTCAATTTTTAATTTTATTCGAATTAAATTACGTCGGAAGTTTACATAACCGTGTAAATTGTAGGTTAATGGGTTGATTTGAAATATGTGACCTCTATTTTACTTGGAAGCGATATAATACTTACAAAATATATTGACGCATGCAAAACTCATTCTTTTGCATCTCCGCTCATCAATAGTGTAATATTGTAATGCTTTGAAATAATATTTCATCCTTCTTTATTTTAACTCTAGGAACGCTTAGGCATAATATACCAATTTCCAGAACAATCCACGGACATTATTTGTCAAAAATTCTGGTATAGAATAATATACGATGGCATTATTTCGTAACAATTGTATCAAAAACAAAATAATGTGTTTATTGCCGTGCTCATCCTTTACGCAGCCACAATAGACTCCGGGTGCGTTGCGTCACCGATACAATAATGTCACTATTTGCATAACTATTGTCCACAACGTTACCCAACGCCTTAACGCTAATGCTTCTTATTGTGCTATAGGTTACAGATTCACCGATATGTCTCCTGTGAGTAAAGCCGCCTTTATACCGGTCACTTGTTTCTTCATTGTTTATTGCAACAAAATCAATTGTTCAACATACATAAGGCCTGTGCCCTATGCCCTGTGGCAAAGGTATTACCAATCTTCTTAATTTCTAAAGTTAATTTGGCGCGTAAGAATTAAGGGAGTTCGAGCGTTCAGTTCGTAAATCTGGGTCGAACAAAGAATTAGTCGTGTTTGGCTAAGTCGATATGAATAAATACACCTTTATACTTTTCAGATTACCCGATACTCGTGCAAATAAGCGTCACGAATGACAGCTCATTTGTTTTACCGAAGATCAGCAGCTGATTGTTTTCTTAATGCGGTATTCAACGCAGTATTTTGGCTAATTAGACATCCGGGATCTAAACGCATAAAAGATTGTAATAAACTATATAAGTCTGTTAAATGGTGATCTTAATTTGGGACTCATTTAGCAAACTTTTTCTTTGGTTTTCTATACAGTTTGGCAGGACTGTCAACGTTAGGGGGGTCCCAAATTAAAGTTCTTGACTATAGTACGGGTACTTATTATAGGACTTTGTAAAGATTGAAATTGCACGCTATTTAATAATAATGTTTTCATAATTACAACCACTACTTGACCATTCTAGCTTAGTTGGAAGTGACCCTGCCTATGAAGCCCGCGATCCAGGGTTCGAATCCCGGTCAGCGCATTATTTATATATTTGTTCCTGAGTCTTGGATGTTTTCTATGTATTTAAGTATGTATTTATCTATGTAAATATGTATATCGTCGTCTAGTACCCATAGTATAAACTTTGCTTAGTTTGGGACGAGGTCGATTTGTGTAAGATTGTCCCCCAATTTTTATTTATTTATTTTATTTATTTAAACACCCTCATAAGATCATTGATGTTACATCCACTTTGTAGTTCTTTCTTAAAGCGGAAGAGAGTATTTAGCTGAATGGTGGCATGATTGTAAACTTATCTAATTACTTATTCACAACAGGTGAAGAACATGATCTTGATAAATCGTCGCGTAAATGAGGAATGAACATTAATCTCATTCGCCTTTCCCTAAAACCATTGTTGCACAATGCTCTCCGTGGGAAGTTCAATAGGCCAGAGAAATGAGACATTGTTGCATATAACGAGATTTTACTTTAATTTTGTTATGAAACGATGAATCGGGTTTTAATTAGAATGCCCTTTGATAACAATGCTGTTTATGTTAAACAGAAGCGAGATTTCGCACGGAACGTCTTAAATGTCAGTCTGCTTAAAAGTATTATCCGTCTGCTAATGGTCCGGTGGAACGACTGAATGGAACTATTTGGTTTCTATTTTGTTCAAAATCTATAAATTCCACGCCAGTCGGAGTGATCATGGAAATCTTGATGCAAACAGATACTAATTGAGGTTTAACTTGTCCACGATTTCTGCTAATTCATCAATGCACTTACTTACACTTGCATAACGAATATTAATGCGTGCAGCGTAACATTAGGCCTATACTTAGTCGTTCCAATCAATCACATATAAATTATCACCTGTACGTTTACTTCTCCAAATGCATAAGTAAATATAGACCTTATTTCTTCGTCTTAACATTTAAAATGGTGTTCACGGGTGTTAGTTATGGAAATTGCAGCGCAGCATCGCTTTCCGGATCATACGGGAAGTGATCCCTCCTAATTGCTGCTGTCTTGCGTGGCTCTTGATTACTATTAATGGCTGCTAGTATCACTCAATCAAATGTCATTTGACACATTGATTGAGAGTCTTTGAACATGCTCCCTGGGATAATTGTAACTTTAAGTTTATACGCCAATTAGTTAATCAACTGGTTTTAATTGATGATGATACTAAGTAACTCTCACGGAAGCGTAAATATTTACGTACTAGTATGTATGGTTGCGCTCGTTAATTTGGGACCCGTTTTACAAATATTTTGATTAAATTTCTATACAGTTTGACAGGAACGTGAACCTTAAGGGGATCCCAAATTTTAGTGACTGTTTAATCACAATATAACTACAGTGTTATCTATACTATTAGATAAAACACAGTCACAATTTATTTAAAGCCTGTCGAGTGTCTATTGGGACGTGAGATTTAAATGTAACCCGGTAACATGGCCAGTACTAAAAAGACTCTGGTAGGGCTTTAACTGGCACCGAAATTTTCTTGCACATATAGGTATTTGTTTCTCCTACTTATATGGGTATGCCATTTTATTTTACTTTTCTTTTCGCCCAGTCTTCTAGTTGTGTGCTCGTCTCCTTGATTTTTTATCTTATCAAACCAGTAACTGGGCAACTATCGGCATACTTAATTTTCTTTAGTTTTGCAACTCTACAAGTCTTTGTATATATTTAAATAGTGTGTAAGGAACGCAGCGAACTATTTTAAACTTGAAAACGCTAATATTTCTGTTTCTACGAATGAAAGTTCTGCATTGTTCAATGAACAACAATGTTGTATCTAATTCAGTATTTAGACTTTGATAAAGAAAATTTCTTTGTACAAACATGAGTAAAAGTACATAAAGCTGTCATCGATCCTATATAGTCCTTCAAGTTTTGCCTTTCGGCATACAAATAACAGTTTTATGCAATATAAAGTTTACAACAAATAGTCAAAATATTAATGATAAAGATATAAGCGTGAATATAATTGAAGTCATAATAATCTTAATTGGTAAACTGTTATATTGGACACGGTAATAAACGGATTTGCTAATAATATGGCAATCCTGCCGGTTGTTAGAACTAGTACTATTGTAATATACATATGTGTAATGAAGCAACTATCAAAACTACCATAGGCATATGTAGATAATAATATAGAAATAAGTATAAACAAGCATGTGATGTTTTGATACCTAATATTAGAACACTATGATAACATTAAATAATCAGTAAACTGCAAGTTGAAATACTGTATAAATATATACTAATCGTATTGTAAGCTTGACTTTACATTTTACGTGTTCATTGAGCACTGTACGCGGAACCACAACTATGAAATTATTTTATTACCTACCACTACTAATTACCCACTTGTTTCCGTTTTCTAATGAGAACTCTGGGAAATTCTATTCTTTTAATTCTTGGTAGAGATTTATAGCTTTGGACAACCTTTCGTATATGAATGCTTTTGTTGTTGTTTCATTGTTTGTGCTTTAACTATAGTCTATAAGTAAACAATAACACGTATTTTTCTTAACAGAACAATCCACGTACGGGTCAATGTGCAGCATAATTTACGCTCGGTTTCAATAGGATTTGGACCTTGCAAAAACAAAAAAAAAGACCTGTTGTATGTATTTGTGACGTGTTCCAATAGGCATTACATATTTAATGGTCAATGTGCAGCATAATTTACGCTCGGTTTCAATAGGATTTGGACCTTGCAAAAACAAAAAAAAAGACCTGTTGTATGTATTTGTGACGTGTTCCAATAGGCATTACATATTTAACATGTGTAACACGAACAAAACAAATGTCTATTCAAACACGTCACAACTACATATAACAGGTCCTTTTCTTAAGTTTTTCACTTATTGGTACCTACTTACATTTGGGGCAGGCCTATGTTCAGCAGTGGACGTCCTTCGGCTGATATGGGGGTGGTGGCCATGTTGCGTAGGAAGTCACGGACAGCAGCTAGTTTGTTTCTAGGTTTATATTATCAATTATGTATGTCATATATTATCTCCCTGGTTAACTTGGCTTTTTGTCGCTAGTTTCAATTACGGAACTGTCGGAAGTCGCGTCGTTCTGACGCGGTACCCTCGGGGGACACTACTTGCTGAGTTGCTGACAACTTCGCCTTAAAGAAACCAGTATGACTGACCTCCAGTTAAGTACAGATGGTAAGAATCTGTGGTCAACATATAGTAGATGACCAGTGACTGTGCGACAGTTGTGGATCGCATGTCGTCGGTCAGCTAGCGAGTTACATTTGCTCACGTAACCAGAAAGTGATATTGCAGATAATTCTAACTGTGACGTCATCAGCTTCTCTATTCCACGATTTGATTTTCTTTGTCAAAAAATATTTAGGGCAGCTTGCACCAACTTACGATTACAGACCAACCTTTAAATATGACACCGGCAGCTGAAATAGCATGGGAAATTGTCAAACTTTCTATAAAATCCATACTAATATTATAAATAAATACGAAAGTGTGTTTGCCTGTCTGTCTATTACCTCTTTACGCTTTAACCGCTGAACCGATTAAGATGAAATTTGATATAGAAATAGTTTGACTCCCGGGAAAGGAAGGACATAGGATAGTTTTCATAACTAGACTTATTAAAAATGTCACATAAGCAATATAAACATATTTACACAAATTCAAGGCAAATTGTTAGATTGTTACATTATTCTCCATTTAAAATTCGTCAGCTTTTCCTACAAAACTTTGCATGCAGTTTGTTAATTAATTTAAGATTTACGATCTTCTATTATCTTGTTTACTATCTTTAATAGAACCAAAAATTAGTTTGTAAACTACTTAGTTTAAGATTTATGTAAGCAGTTACTTCTTTGCATGTTGTGTTTGCCTGTTATTGGGTGGATACTCGGGCAATTTGTTTTACTGTCATGTTTATGAATAAGTTTTAATATGTATTACACCTGTTGGCAAACCTAAATAAATAAATAACGAAAATAAAACATTTAAACTTTTTGAACTTTATATCGGAAATCATTCCTAAAGGGGTGTAAAGGGGGGGGGGGGGTGGAAGTTTGTATGGGCGAGCGATAATTAAGCCTACGCTACGCCTACAATAATTTAATAGCAATTATAAATTATAACGAACACAAGAAGGTTTGGTACAAGCCACCCTTAAAATAAAATTCAGTCGTTTGAACGACTAATACTTACGTTTAGTTAGTTAACTACCGCAAGTAAACAATAGAACATCAGTTAACACTAATTGTTAGCTTACTTAGCGCCGAGAAACTTAATCATTGATAACTGTGAAGCCAGCTGTTAGACCGGATTGTGCCGGAATTAGGGTTGCTACTTACTCAAATTATCACAGCAAATTATTTTGCCTTGTCATTTAAAAATTGTACCTATATTCAACTCTACTTGCATGACTATTTAGTTTAAATCTAATAATTTGTAATTGATGATATGAAGATGAGTTATAGAAATCCCATCGAAACAAAGAAACTTTATGAAATATTGGCTTATCGATGATATGTTACTCGTATTTAAAAAAAATATAATCAGTAATCTGGTCATGATCGTAAGAAGTCGTTGGGAGGACTTTGTCCATCAATGGACGTTTTTCGGTTGAAATGATGAATCATCAGAATATCAGAAATAAAAGCTTTTAAATACTACGTTGGCGGCAAGCAAGCGTACAACCCGTCTAGATTTCACCTATTCAGAAAAACTAGTAAATGTTGTCTTGTAAAAGCGCCATTGCGGCCTACTTGCAGAGCAAACTTCATTAGTTTCATTTATTGAGTATTGTCAACTTTTTTTTATCACAACGACGGTGGCAAACAAGCTTACAGCCTGCCTGACACCGTAGCCTATGAGCGCGTGGTCCTCCAGAAGAATCACAAGCGCATTGCTGACCCTTTATTGACTTGCGGATTACTGGCAACCCTAGCCGGAGTAGGATCTAATCGGTGCGCGGGCGCCGCCGACCCGCCAATTTCTTCAATCACTCAATTGCACAGTATTCGCGACGCTAGCTAACACTCACCCTCGTTAAGGTTATCGTCTTGCAATATTCATGCATCAAATACAGAAGAACAGTTAAAAAAACATGTACCTAGAGTAAAACAGTCTTAATCTGAACGCTCATTTAGTGTGTTTCCTCTACCGTGACCTGTACACCCGTTTTTATATGGAAACTGTCAAATGTCATTTGTCATGGAGAGTAAAAATAAAATAAATATTGGGGGACAATCTTACACAAATCGACCTAGTCCCAAACTAAGCAAAGCTTGTACTATGGGTACTAGACGACGATATACATACTTATATAGATAAATACATACTTAAATACATAGAAAACATCCAAGACCCAATAACAAATATCCGTGAAAAATGCACAAATAAATGCCATGGCCGAGTGCCCTGGTGGAGAGTTTGCATATAAAAATAGGTGAGGTGAGAGGTGAGTATCCATCGGTTTGTGAACAACACACCTGTGCATATAGGCGAAAAACACAAACTCACACAATGAATACGGGGAGTGGCGTTGTTTTGTATATAAAATACGAAATACTATTAGCTGGTTTTTAACCCTCCACGCAAAAAGAGGGGTGTTATAAGTTTAACGTGTCTGTCTGTGTATCTGTGTGTCTGTCTATCCATGTACCTGTCTGGGGTATCGTAGCTCCCAAACGGATGACTCGATTTTCGTTTAGTTTTTTTTTGTGTCATAGATAATTTTATCCCGAGTGTTCTTAGCCATGTTTCATGAAAATCTGTTCAGCCGTTTTTGAGATATTGAGTTTTGAAATGAAAATGTCGAGGGTTTTTCATCTTTTCTAATATTGCAGTACAGTATCAGGCCAGTTCCTCTTACCGCTTCGGATGAACTCCGCTGTACTACTGTGGTGCCGATATACCCGATCGTGCTAGGAACAAAAGAGTACGGGCTATGCTGCGGGCGAGTGCGGGCGGGATGCCATGATTTGCTGTCAAGCATCTGTTTTGTTGGACAGTCAACCTTCTGTACGTATTTACAGCGACCCAAAGTGGATCTTGGCCTCCGAAACTAAGACACGCCACTGTGCTCTGTCCTGGGCAGCCTGTCGTCAATCAGAGTCGGCTGTTCGAAACTGGCAGAGGTCTTTTCGGGCTTCGTCTTTCCAACGATACCTTGGTCGACCGATCGGGCGTCGACCATTTGGACGTCACAGGTACTCTCATTTGGCAGCACGATCAAAATAATAATCTTTTGGCGGCGCTCTTGATGGAATTTCTGTATGTAAGAACTATTAATTATTGCTACAATATTAAGAGGGCGCAGTACCCTCGGTCTGGCTCGGTTCTCCATACAAACGTATTTACCCTCTCATTTTAAAACGCCATGCTAGAATAACATGAAAATTTGTATACACAATGGGATCCGGCATATCTAGGTTGGAAATTAGTTTTTGTTGCTAGAAATTGTAAAAGAAAAAAAATTCAGCGGTTTTTTGAGTTTTTTACGGCTTGTATGAAACCTTAATAGTCGCTGTATTTTTTCTCCATTATAATTTCAAGCAACAGAAACTATGTTCCGACCTAGATATGCCGGATCCCATTGTGTATGCAAAGTTCCATGTTATTCTAGCATGGTGTTTTAAAATGAGAGCATAAATACGTTTGTATGGAGAACCGAGCGTACTGCGCACTCTTAAAGTAATAATGTACAATATTAAAAAATAAAAATACTCCATATTTTTTGCTGAGAAGCTACCTACTATATAAATACTACACTAATAGACTAGGATAGGGAAAATATTACCAAGATTTAATTAAAGTTCCTCTACTTAATTGGTTTTATAGCTTCTGATGAAAAAAAAAGATTCTTTTAGAATTTGATTGGGTTACTCTCGGAGCTATAAAAAGAATCCTGTTCGCGGGGTTGAATTAAAAATACTTTTAAGGTTTCTGACACAGCTGACCGTCTGTTTATCAGCAGGCTGTATGTATCTCATGAACCGTAATAATTGGTAGACGGTTGAAATATTTACAGAACATAAAGTATAGGTAAAATAATAAATTAACCCCATACAAGAAACGTGATTTCTTCGGTATTTTTTACGCGACCATATTAATCGCTTCATTTCTTGAACTCTAATACATGCGTGATGCAAAGGAATATTTATTAAAGCAACATGTATATTATTAAATAAACTAAATTAAAACCTTACAAATCTAAAAACCTAAGTCTAAAATTGGCCCCTGTGGCATGGTGCCGAGGGCGCTGGCAGCATTTCCTCGCTGGATCGCAATACTGTCCCCAGAATTAATTGAATATGTGACTGTGTATGTATGTATGTATGTATGTGCTGTTGCGGCTATTACAATACTTAAATAAAATTTTATTTAAAACAAAATTTACGATGGTACTGGATGAAATAACTACCACAACACGTACAGAATATGGATGTATTTTACAGGATCGTAAACTTGGGTGGAGGGTGGCCGAAATGATGAGTTGCGGCGACTTCATATCATTCACATCTGCGCAAAGGAATCGGAAAGTATTTTACAATAAAAATACTATTGCAGATGCAAGATATACAATTATAAGTGCTGAAAACTTCGGGAAAAAGACACGTCAGAAGAAAATAGCGTATAGAAGTGATAGTAAATGACTGCATACAACAAAACGGGAATTTTAAGGACTTAGGGTGGGTTGTGCCAACCATTCTGTAACCTTAAGAGTGGGCAGTACGCTCGGTTCGGTTGAAATTATAATGGTTTTCATACAAGCTGTAAAAAACTCAAAAAATCACTGTATTTTTTTCTTTTACAATTTCTACCAACAGAAACTAATTTCCGTCCTAGATATGCCGGATCCCATTGTGTATACAAAGTTTCATGTTATTCTAGTATGGCGTTTTAAAATGAGAGCATAAAAACGTTTGTATGGCGAACGGAGCGTACTGCGCCCTCTAGCAGTGTTCGTTAAAATCGAATTATGGCATATTATTTATTTAAACCGTAATATAAAAACAATAATCTTAAATAAAACTAAACTAAATCTAAAAATGGCACCAATCTGTTTATCTTCGGCACAATGCCGCGGGGGGCATATTTAGATTTAATTTTGTTTTATTTCAGATTTGTAATTAGTTTAATTGTTATTGTAATTAGTATTATTTTTCGTAGTTAAATCTAAATTCTAATTGTATGTCAAGTTTGACAAGTTTATAATTCTATGTGTAGGTCTGCATCTGCAGTCGTATTTTGGCACACCCCACCCTTGACCTGTTGATGTGAGAGTGTGTACGGATTTTATAAGTTTAAAATCACATAAGTAGCAAGCTTGCCAGGTCACAAACGCCTCTCGTTTTAAAATTGACACCACAATAACAGGATTAGTGTGTACCATTGACAAACGGTATTCATTTAGCAGAACAACTCCAGAACAACGAGCCGTTCAGAAGTTTCCCATTATTTGCATCAGGAAGCGTCGGGGGAGAGCGACAGCGACATTCTGTCAGATTTGCATAGCTTTCTACTCCCGCTAGGTGGCGCACCCTGGCTAGTTACGGAAAAAAGACGTTTTGTATCTGTTGTTGTTTGAAGTTAAGTCATTTTGGAGTAACACTGCCCCGTATTGCGTAACGCCACAGCTTGTTAGGCCCGTTATTGTGTGGCGAACAAAGATATTAAGACAGGTGAAGTGAGGATGTGTATGGTGTGTAGGAAGTAGTTGACAACAATCGCGGGTTCGTGTCTTTACAGGTAGGTGTAACAATTATAGTGTGGTTCTTACCCACAGCTTCGTGAGCATATATTATTGTTATTGTTTACCGTAAACGGCGTAAACCATGCATACAATTTCGTCTAGGGATCTAAATTATCTCATCTGATCCTGAATTGTTTCTGAAAAAAAATATGATTATACAATATTAATACCATCTAATGCACTCCTCAAAAAAAATACAAATTGTTCAGAAACAGCCAAGTGAGATACAAGCAGAGATAAACAACAGGCGGCCTTATCGATAAAGAGCGATCTCTTCCAGAGAACCTTTAATCTTAAAATTATTTATTTATATAAATTGTATTGCACAAAACAAATTAGTACATGCCGGACTTAATGTCTCAAGGCATTCTCTACTAGGCAACCATACCATAGGACCAAACAGAAAACTGCAAAGTTAGGCACAAGAGACAAACTTGTGGTTGTGATGACAATATTGACAACGCTTGTGTTAAATACCAGCTTTTGTCGATGTTCCACGTCGAGTCTGAATATCGTCTGAGTCTCTTGAATTATACAAAGTGCCACTTTCTGCCCCATTTCACAAAGCCAAGTGTTTTTAAAATAAGGCCGGAAGAAGACCGTGTTTTAACAGCACGTGTCAGAGCTATTGCGCTAGTTGGCAGGCCAGCGGCCTTGTCCCCCGCCGCTCCTTGTAGGGAGGCTGCCGACAGCCTGACGTATGGTCCGTTGAATATTTACGCACCACGGGCATTCGTAATGCTAAGTGCGGATTCTATTTATTTATCTAGGCAACTGCAAGATATAGGGACCTTTGTCGCGCTTCCTTCAGGTTTATAAAGAACACGACTTCAAGTTGGCGAAAAGAGAATATTTTATTTTTAAATTTTGTTTGTGCACCTCTAGAGCGGCGTCTAGCTTGGTTGTTCAGAATACATCGATAACTGCGTTTTGCATTTAAGGGACTTCTCTTAACTGGTAACTGGGTGAAGACCAAATTTTTGGACCATACTTGTTAGGGCTTATTAATTTGATCCTGCTGTGACACAAAAAGAGTTAAGTCATTAAAAATAGGTCTTTAAATCAATTAGCTCGTATTCACTCTGAGTCTCTGACTAAAATATGAATATCTCAGTTCTGCAATGGATTCAACTTGGTCTCCATATAACGAAATGAAGTAGATTTTAATACCTATCTATTGACCAGACTCCTTACAAAGTTTACGAGGACGAATTAAAAGCCTTAATTATGCTTTAAAAATTGGGTCCTTGTGTTTTTGTTAAACACTTTCGTTACTCACAATATTTATACAGAAATCAACTACACACAATTTAGGTTGTCATATCATAATATGATGCTTTTTATTGAATTCAAGTTTAGGTAATAGATAGATCGTTGAAACGTAATTCAATGCCCACAATATACATTAAAATGAACAACCACGGTCACTTCTTCGCGGTTAATGAACTGGTTACAGTGGTTACCGGCGAACAGCAAAAACTTCGTAATATGAAAATATTCTTTTAGAACTTTATGCGTAAAATAAGTAAAATTTAACGCGGCTCAGTTCAAGAAATAAATTGATATTCTCTTTGAAAAAACTACTGCCAGTGGCATAATAACATTGCATGGCACATGCCGAATATAAAGCGTAGGCAGGTCTAACATAGAAAGTACTTCCAAAAATGAAGTAGGTAATTTATGACTTATAACTAAATATTGTTCAACTAACATCACATGACATCGCATTATGAAACAACATTTAAACTGAGGCAACTAAGAGAAATGGCTTCCGTTCTGTCAGATTTGCAAATTATGCAAATACTTACTCGGATTAACATCACAAAAGACAATAATCGTCCCATGCGCAAGCTAAAAACAGTCGTATTGAAGCACCTTGTCACTTTAACCTGCATGAGAACTTTGTTTAAAAGCTATACAGCTGTTTGAGAGCGAAAAGGTTCTATTTTGTGGTTACTAAGGGTGATGTCCGGACGTCCTTTGAAGAAAAATGAATATGCTGACATGGTGTGGCCTTTTGAAGAACACTGTCATAATACGTCATGTCATGACATGCGAGGTTTTCTTTTTGCTTTTGAATGTACTGCAAGGTAACATAATGTTACTTTACTATGTAATATAACACTTTACTGTTGTTTATGTGATGTTGAAAGGTTTTGTATGTTATTTATTTTAACAGCTTCAATATGTTTTCATCTCTTCATTCTCTGTAGCCCTGGTAGTCGACGTTAAAGATGTGTTAACATTTTTGTTCCTTATCTTTAATTGTATAAAGGCTTTGGACAGGTAAGTTAAATATTCACACAAAAAAATGCGTTTAAATTTAAAATCATCCATTTTAGTATCTAATATAGTCGTAATCCATCGTAATGTACACCAGTTTCTCTGCGTGTCCTTCAATTAGCTATTAAAAAGTATTTCTGCTCATTTTCGAGGCCCTTATTAACAATAACAAGCCACACATTGCACATGTGTACGGGTCAACTAAATTGAATTGATTCATGTAGCCGCGTACCTACAGGATGCGTGCAAACATTGCGATACAGAGATGTGACTGATGTTTGATATTAATATATAAATATCCTCCCGTCGTAGGTAACTTTGATTCTGTTCTGTACCACTATCTAGAAGAAATGTAAACGGCAAGTCCCTGTTTATTTTAATGTTATTCACTGCTTTCACTGGCACTCCATAAAAATACAGATTAATTAAATATACTATAAGAGCTATGAAATATTTGTTATTTCATTTTTATAATCAAAAACACTAAATGCCCAAGTAAAATTTTTCGGTACACTTTTAAAGTAATGATAGGATGTTTTTTTACCAATTTAATATAGGTACGAGTACAATAAATACTTACCTATTACGCATCGACCAATCACAACGCTGTTAGCACCCGCCCTTCCTCTCACCGGTTCCTCGTTTTGGTGACACGCGTTGCGAATAAAATAAGCAACATTAGCCTTCTATTGGGGGTGTTCTTTGCTCCATGTTATCTGAATGAGGTCCCTGACCCCCTATCATGCTTGAAAAGCTACAGTGAATTCGTCAATAATGCTGACAGGAAATTACCCAAACGTGTGTTCATTCACGGAAAAGTGTCTTCCTTCTTGTCATTGCGTACCTATTTTATGATATAATTTACGTTCGCAGCAGACCGCTGACATTCACATTTTGATATTCAATTGAGACACAAGAACACAGTAATCTCTATAGATATTTGTTTAACTGCAAAGTTACGTGAGCTACGCTCCGTGCTAGCCACTAGCCAGCATAATAAAATACGAGTAAATGTTGAAAAATTAGCATAGACTCTACGCCTACACATTTAATTTCGTTTATACTATGCCGGTGGCAAACAAGTATACAGCCGGCCTGATGGTTTCCGGTTGTGGAATGAGCTATGCCGAGGTTTTCCCGAGGAACTACAATATGGGATTCTTCAAGAAAAGAGTGTATACATTTTTAAAGGGTCGGCAACGTGCATGTCGATAGGCTTGTTTGCCACCGACGTGGTATAAAAAAAAGACACCGTAGCCTATGGCTACTTACGACTGAAGAACAATCACAAGCGCGCTGCACAACTTTTTAGATGTGAGGATTCGTTGTATGGACAGACAGACGCAAGTCCCCCATTCTCATTACAGTGCATCTCCTGAATCTAGTAACTACCTATATTTGAAATAGGGACTGTAAATTTTTTTTAGGACCCAACCCAACAGAGTCTCGCTACCCACACATTAGTTTGCGAAATGCTGGCGTAGTGGATGCGCGTAGCACTAAAACGGTTAAGCTGTGAATACTTCTTAAGGCGAAGGGGTGGGCAAGCTCTTTCCATACAAACTTAATACAAGTTTTTCTTCGTTTGTGTTTGCACTCCAGTTACTATTTTTGGTCCATATGCTTATTTTTTTGTTAGCTATGTCTTGATGTTTTTCTTTTTTAATTTTAATTATTTTGTGTATTTTTTTATTTAATTTTTTTTGAAATAATGCAAAATTTCAACATCTAGTTCTGCGTATATCCAATATGTAGCAACAAAAAATAAAATTAAATGCTGTAGTGCCAAAACTAACGCAAAAACCTTGCACAACCTTTGTATGGAGAATGGCTTGCCCTACCCTGCGCCTTAATAACAATATTTTTTAACATACCTGTTTCTTGACGGCCTGTTTAGCCTAGTTGGTAGTGACACTGCCTCCGAAGCTAGAGGTCCCGGGTTCGAATACCGGCCAGGGCATTATTTGTGCATTTAACACGGATATTTGTTCTTGGGTCTTGGGTGTTTTCTATGTAAGTATTTGTATGTACTTATCTATATAAGTATGTATATCGTCGTCTAGTATCCATAGTATAAGCATTGCTTAGTTTGGGACTAGGTCGATTTCTGTAAGATTGTCCCCCAATAATTATTTATTTATTTTTATTTATGTAGCCCCCGTTTTTTATTCGCCCTGTACGAATTGTTGTCCACGCGAAACGGACAAGCGACAAATCAAATTAATTAACACGAGTGGTCCCATTATTATTGTGTTAGCGCAATTGGGCCCGCGGCCTATTTGCCTGAATCGATAGACCCACCTATTTTTAGTTAGCACGCCGACGCTCATTTGTAACTGGATTGACCTAGATGTATATTGATGAAAATTCCCAATGTCGAGACGGTTTGGCTAAAGAGCTTTCTAGAAATGTTTTGTCGCGGCCAGTTAACTTAATTTTCAGTTCCAATTTTGGACGATGCAATTTTATTATCGTCTTCCTAGTAAAGAAAGCGTCAGCTGTTAACTTAAGACATTCACTGCCAACGATTTCGTAGAGCTACTACGCTCGTAGCTGATAACATGCG
This sequence comes from Notocelia uddmanniana, assembly GCA_905163555.1. NCBI lineage: Eukaryota > Metazoa > Arthropoda > Insecta > Lepidoptera > Tortricidae > Notocelia > Notocelia uddmanniana. Next base: position 28,593,292 of record LR991056.1, on the reverse strand, counting down.
AAAACCCGTTTGTAGAGGAAAGCGCCAACAAGACGAGCGCCCGCCGAGTGGTTTCCAGGCACAAGTGTTGGTGGACTTGGCGGTGCTCCTGAGTGGAATTGCTGGTTGTTGTGATGGTGTCTATACTTAAGGATAGTTGTGAAGCAAAACGTTAAAGAGGCTGGAAAACATACGTATTCACCATCGAATATGTATAGTATATGTGTGTATGTATGTGTGTATGTGTCCTCTCCATGTTGCCCAAAACATCTGAACATGAACTCTTATGCTATAATAATAAAGTAGTGTTCAGATCAATGTGAGCACCTTGTTCGCTCCGATATATCATAATCATAATACATAATAGTGGCTCTGTGAGCTGTAGACCTCGCAAATTTTCTTTTTTTTATTTATTTCAATATTTATACAGGGAGGAACTATACCACGGACTTTCCTGAAAGTATGTTGTCATATAAATGATGTACAATCGACTTGTAATCATTAGAAACTTGTGTTAGAAACAAAAAAAATCATTAAAATAATGACTTTTAATATGAGCAACAACCCTATTGTCTTCACATTCAGTTCAATTTATATTCTTCGGTCTTTGCCTACCCCAATGGGATACGGGCGTGAGTACATATACTCGTATGCATGTACGGGTATGAGTATATGTGTGTGGTATATGTATATGTATGTCTATGTATATGTATGTAATGTATGTACATTTCTAGGGAAACAACAATCCTTCCCCGTTCGCAATGCCGGCGCCAGTACAAATCAATAACGCATTGACATTGCTTTCCTTATCTCCGCGCCTCGACGGCTTCCTTCCGCCACGCACTGCCTTCGCTAAATTTATCGCACACTCCGAGCGGTCTGTTTCTTACGTTTATCGTTGGATTTCGCTCCGTTCTCTCGTCCGTACAGTTAGCTAAGTGGTCTACAACTTTTCGACGCTGTTATTTGTGTATTAAGGCTCAAACGTCATAGATCACTTCCTTGGTTTGTACCACCCAAAGGTAAAGCTACAAATACATGTTGAGTGACGATGACGACACATAGAAATATATTGGCATTGAAAAATGTTATCAATGGATGATTAAGACAATGCTGGTTATAGTGTGCTCATAAAACTTTAAAAAAAATGACAAATGTTTCGGTAAGTCTTTTTTAGCAATTCGCTTGTAAAACCTGCATGCTGATATAATTATTTTCGCTGATTTTCCCTTTCCAACTTTCAAGCTTTTAGAATACGTTTTCAGCATTGAAGCCATTGTAAGAAGTTGTTATTTCTCCTGTATCCGATACATACGACATTGGAACCAGATTCTAATTGTGAAGTAAATATTTATATATATCATCATCATCATTTTATCTGAAAATCAGTCCTTATTGTTTCCTGGACTGGACAGTGCGGCGTTTGAAAGAACGCAATATTATTAACGGCACTGCCTTAAACCCAGGGGGCCAATCCTCGGTCCGATCGAGATGCATGCCTATCGTGACATTGTATAGAATGGTAGAGTCACTTGTATGGAATCTCTAATAGAGATCATCTCGATCGAACCCGAGAATTGGCCCCCAGTGTGTATCTAGCCGTACAATGTTAACGGCATGACGTGACGTGTTGGGTTTGAGAGTGAAGCTGTAAATCGAAAACAAATGCAAAGCAATTTAAATGTTGACATGCGTTAGTTAAGTTTAAGGAGAATGTATGTATATTGATACGATTCTGTGCTCGGGTTTCAATTGGAATTGAAACTACTTTCTTATTGCGTAAGTTATAATTAAACACATGTTATGAGAAAAAAAAGGTGCGTTTACATATAAATTGTTTAGATTAGATATTAGTTGTTGACGTGCGGTTTCCCGCATGCCAAGCGTGGCGATTATGGCATATACCCCCCCGTGAATATGGGAGAGGCCTATGTCCAGCAGTGGACGTTCTTTGGCTGATATGGTGGTGGTGGTGCGGTCTAGAATACCTTCATATAATAATGATTAGAGCTGCTGAGCCTATTGCAATGTTCTATTTAGTGTTTTCGATGTGTGATTAAATAAAATTAAATGATCTTATTGATGAAGTCAGCTGAGCCTTGAGCTGAGATATTTGGTGTATTGGATAGAATTACAGTTTTTAGGTTTTGTTGTTTAACAACTGTATGTTATTCAGCTTCCCATTACATTTGCATGTTCAAAGCGGATAATATGGTGTAGCACTTTCTTCTCAGCCTGCAACGCTTTAAGCTCCTTAAGCCTCGTTTAACCTATAGATAATTGCCATCTAGCCCGTAAACAATAATCGCAATAACTTTCCCTGGCCCTTCTATGGCGCGTTGGCCCCTAATTTCCTTGTAAAACAATGGCCCAGTGAACCCCGGTAAGCTGAGGGTTATCAGGCCCCCAGGGGTCATCGGACATTGATATAGCGTCTAGGAAAGCGCAGATCGAGTGTAACTTATTATTAATTGATCTGAAAGTTACTGGGTAATTGAAAGAACTTTGTAATTATATACATAGTTGGTCAGATTAAATTTCTTAGTGTGAATTCAACCAAACATGGAATTGAAAGTGTGTCTCAAAATCTATGGGAAAACTAAAGTCCGACTCGCACTTGACCAAAATTCTACTTGATATTATTTAACGTTATTATAACTGTTAAGAAAGTTAAAATATATTATTATTTAAATTAAATTAAAAAGGTTATAATAAAGTATTCTTATGTTGATTAGATAATAAATAGTACGGACTCCTTCGTGCGCGAGTCCGACTTGCACTTAGCCGGTTTTTTTCAAGCGGTGGGTACCGCGAGCTATCGGGCTGCCTTATGGATACTGCAACTACGCGTCAAGAAATTGTAGATAGCTAGCTAACATTGCCTCACGCATTGTGTGCCAATATCGCTCCTAGAATATCTGCGCCGTCGTATATCACGGGTTTCCCACGGCGGCGGATTTATGCGAGCATTTAAATAACAAATTCAGCCGCCCACGCTGGCCGGTAGCCGAGTTTGAAGGTTCGCTGCAAGAGACTTCGTTTTGCCTCTGCCGTACCTATCTGTGCGCGCGGTTTCCTGATATCTCTGCTATGTAAATAAGACACGGTCACTGCAAATGAATGCTATACAATAAATTCTGTGCCACAACTATCGTTTTCACTACCAATGTACTCGGCTCGTGCTATAATTTACTTGAGGATACGAAGACGTATGACAGCAGGAGTTATTGTTGTTACACAAGATGTAGTCTGTTTTGTATCAACTTTCTTGTGAATATCTCAACTTCCCTGCTCATCGCAACCATTCAATTTTAAAGCACACTGTTAGTTTTATATCTAGATTGCGAAACTCTTAATATCCTAACTGGACTGAACAATTTCGCATCGTCGCCAAAGGTATTAAACACCACGGCATATCTCACGAGATATGCCGTTGTTGCGTGAGCATCGTGCGGTTACCAAAGGTCATAAGCGACGTGAAACAGCAAATCGCTAGTCTGACCATGATTAGTCCTCATCTCCTTGCAATAAGTGTCACAAATGATCAGTTAATTTAGTTTTCGATCTCTTAATAAGTTAAGTCCTTTTGGGATAAGTATGTAACGCGGGCGCGTAAATCGTACGTTTGTTATTGTTTCGGTTTGCTCTTGCGCAATACAATGCAACACGTGATTTGAATACAATGCTTCCGATAACAGATGCATTGTATTGGGCTATTGGCGGAATGAACGGTTCGGGGGTGGATTCGGGCATAATACTAGTCTGTGAAGTTTGAAATTAATTTATGTTTATTAGTGTTAGTCGCTTCTTCTCTTGGAGCGTTCGTGGCCCAGCGGCGCCCGCGTACCGCGTGCGTTATGCGAGGTTACGCAGCATGGGCCCCGGTCAGTTCTTGGATGGGTGACCGCTTTGAGTGGTTACTAACTGAGCGCTCCCGTGCTTTGGAAGACACGTTAAGCTGTTGGTCCCGGTTGCTGTCTATGTCTATGTTAGAGGCCTCCGGGCGGCTTGAGAACCTCTAACAGTCAAGTTGCCCACTCACTTGACAAGCTAATCCCAATAAGGCTATTAGTTTCCCCCTCGGGTTGGAAGGTCAGATGACAGTCGCTTCCGTCCGTCCTTGAGATTAGGTAGCGGACCCCAGACATCCCTCAGGATGCAACTGTACTGGGAATAATGCTAGGAGGATGATGATGAGTGTCAGTCACTTCTTCACACTCGCGACAATACCAAGTATATTCTTCTTCTATTTAGCATTATCCCGGCTTTTGTCAATAGGGTCCACTTTAGTAGTCCCTTTGCATGATACCGGGCATTCTGTTCAATGAGCCCGTTCTTAGTTCATGTCGGCCTTCACGACATCTAAAGTTCAGCCATCGATTCTTGTGTTTGCTGAAATTGCGGAATAAAGTTTACCTGCGCTATACTTCTATTTCGATATAATCAACACGTCTGCCACTTACAAGTACCATTTTATTAGTTGATTGAAAATGAATGTTTTGTGGAAATACAAACAACATGTTCTGTCATTATGTTCCAACGGATAAAGAGAAGATTAAGTAATTTGTCATTAAATATGGCTCTAGCGCAAACAGTCACGGGCAGTTTAGCCAGCATGATTATTATATTTATTATTTTATGGTGCTCCCACACTGTACACTGGCTGTCATAAATGTTATATAAATTCAAATTCAAATTAACTTTATTGCCATATTATATAACAGCAACTATCTTTCTTAAACATCGTAGTGTTAACAACGTAACATGGCGCGCCCCTCCAAAATTCACAACGCTTCAATGTATTTGTGAAAGTATTTATTAAGCTCCACCAAGACTCCCAACGCATGTGTGCGTACTGAGACAGCCGTCAAACAAACAAACACAATCTTTCGTAAGGATGTGACTAAATACATTGAAATAAATACTTTTTAAGGCACGAGTGAATAGGCATCTTCTGGGCGAGCTCGCTTCATCGTCGGCCTCATCTTTGCCCCCTGGCTAGATGCTGGCCGAGAGCAATCCCATTTTTAATAAAAAAATAAAAAAAAATAGTAATTTGGAGGGGCGGGCCGTGGTATCGTAGTTTATCTCTACATAGTTAGCCTTATCCTTGTTACACTATGTTATATAACATTTATAACTAACAGCCAGTGTGGGAGCACCATTGCGGTTATTCACCCATAAACATAGTCGTAAATTTATATACAAATGTACCATAATCAAAATCAAAATCAAAATCAAATATTTATTCTGGAAATAGGCCACAAGGGCACTTTTACATGTCAAAGCGTGAATTTATACAATTTAAAAACTGGCAATGTTACATAATAATAATGATTATAAAATATAATGATTAACAATTCAATGAAACTAAATTTACAAATATTAAGGACGTATACTGAAAGCGATCTGTGGCCGAATAAACAAAAAGTATATAAAATTAATTTAATATCTCAGAGATGTATATGGTCTCTTAGCGTCCAAATACGATTAATAAAAATTATTTGAAACACCTTCGAGATGTAAATGGTCTCTAAGCGTCAAAATTAAAATAAGTAATAAAACAGCACTAGTATAATATATACCCATATACAACTTTCTGCGATCAAACTGTAAGCATTAATCTAAATAATATTAGTACTAATTATTTATAAATTATAGCAATTTAAAAATAATTAATCTAATTGTAACGGTCACATTATACACTCACCAGTTTCACAAATAACTATTATTGTGTGTACCTTTTGTGATTATTTACGCATCATTACGTTTAGTTTGGCATCAATGGCAACTGAACAATCACTAACACGCTGCCATAGAACGAATTGAAAATAATAATGTATCATTTCACATCAAGGTATATTCACATTTGAGCAGTGCTATAACCGAGAAAATCTTTCGAATATCTCTATCTATATCGCACTAGCTATATGCGAATGATAAAGAGAGAGATTTCATCATCGTCATACCTGTCTGTAAGCGCCCACTGCTGAGAATATTAATTTTTTCGACCCTCGTCCCGGTCCCGGGCTGGTCTCACTCATCCAGGAGTGAACCGCAGTCTTTTTAATGCCGTCAATTCAACGAGCCGGTAGACGACCGACGCTTCTTTTGCCTGTAAATGGCCAACAATCTTTTAACTCTTTTGTCCACCTGCCACTCTGCCTGGCAATATTTTGTTTCGCGGTAGCAGCTCATACCGCGAAACAACGCACGGCAGTTCGTGTATCTCCCTCTCTGACGCTCGAATTTGCATGTCCGACAAAGAGTGCGTTTGTCCGTTTTCGTTTCGCGGTAGTAGCTCTGCTGAACTCCACTTGAAGTAAGTTCTGACTTCTCCAACGTCACGGAACGACGACGAAGATAGAGATATACTTACTCTCTTACATATTTGCTAGTAAGGGACGAATGCTATATGTTCGACATAAACGCGATCATGCTAGCTAGCCAGCACGTTTTAAAATGAACGCCCCTCTGAACACGTGGAAATTGTTTTGTTTCTATGTGTGAGTTTCTGTATATTCCGCCTTATACTCTTATACTATACGTTGTCGGAAAAACACTGCCGGGGCCACCGGTTTAAGATTGATTTAATTCTAGAACAAGAATAACGTGAATAGCGAGAAAAACAGCGACACTAGTACTAAAACGTTTATTTGTCGTGTCGCTCGCGTCTTAGGCGAAACGTTCGACACCATCATATTAACCGAAGGACGTCCACTGCTGGACATAGGCCTCCCCTACAGAGTGCCACGATGAACGGTCCTGCGCCGTTTAATACCGTATTGCTCAAATGGGTATAGTGCTTCAGGCCCCCATAGCTTCCTCTCATTAATCTTATTGCCAAACCTTATTTAATGGAGTGTGTAGCGAGACGTTGCAGGAGCGTTGCATTTAAAGCTTTGGGTAACGCACGAGATCCACCATAATCCATGTACCTTACGTCCTTGTGATAAGCGTTATATTCGAAGTAGTATAGTACAATAGCACAGGAGTAGTTTCCGCTGCTTAGCTCTGATAGTCACGCTGCTGCGTCCGTGTGTAAGAGGCGATTTGAACGGACTACGATTACCTGTAATTGATGTATAATCTCTGTAATTATATTTGTTAGGTGTTATGACACGGCGCCAATCTGCGTGAATGATTTTGACATTTGGAGCTACGAAATTTAGTTTAATAGAGACGTTCCGGACATTTATGTCATCGCTAGCCATAGGGCCAACAGGTCAAACGCGAACCTATATTTAAGTTATCATTATCACATCTATTTACATATATAAGTGATATGTGATGTCATTGGTGAGGCAGCGACACGATTTGCTTGCGAGAAAAATTTCACTTGACCTTTCGGCTTTGATTAGCTTTATTGAGGATTTAGATTCAGATTTATTTAATTCTCTAAGAATAAAAATCACTTGTTCAAGAAATAAACAACATTGGAAAAAAACAACATTTAAAAGTATGTTCCGTCGCTTTTTTATTCTATTATGATTAAAACTGAACTAAAACTCATATGCCATTTAAATACAAATGTGTTAACACTAATTCTGATGAAAGGAGCTTAATTTAGTAGCGAAATCGAGACAAGTTAGATAGTCTCGCCAATTTTGGTATAAACAAATAAACCAGTATTAGAAAGCAGCAATACTAATTCATCCGGGCGTTTATCATTAACCAACAAAAGTTTCCTATTTGCGGCCATATATCAGCAACTAAGAACGCATCATTTTAATCTAGACACGCGCAGGTGAAGACGACAACGAAGCACCCGCCACCACCACCACCACCATATCAGCCCTAGGACGTCCACTGCTGGACATAGGCCTCCCCCAATTTCATGGGGGGTAAATGCCATAATCGACACGCTTGGCATGCGGGTTGGCGATCGCAACCGCACTCAAGGAATGCTGCTGCCCATTCCCCGGTGGTCTTGGTCGTAGTTTTAGGACATACCCGGGTCCCCAGCACCAACCAAGCACCGCATATTCTTAATATTGAACTTGGCTCCCATTTTCACATTTATGTTTTTAATGGGATTAACAATTACGACTTTGGCATACTCGTATTTCCGCTGTAGTTTTTTTTTATTTTGAATTAGTTTTTGTCAGCGACTTCGCGCGCGCGGATTTCAGTTACTGAGGAAACCTTACAATCGACTGGCCTCCTATTCCCAAGTTGAGAGTTAATTTGCCTAACACCTTATTAAACCAGGATTAAGAATTGGATAGGATCATTGCCGTCGATAAGCGACGGTTTGTGCGCCGGCGCAGGCGGGGCCGGTCACGCCACCGTTTAATGGCTTGATGGCTTTATTCGCCAAAATGCTGTTACGCGATCTGCGGTAGCACCAGTGGAGATAGCTTTGTAAATACCTATACTGGTCAGATTCAGAAATTGAGTGAATCCAATTTATCAAATTGTTTTACCAATTTTTTTATATAAACTAACTAAATTATCTAGCTGAATTATTTACAATTATTTTAGATCATTTATTTTTACCAAATTGACGTCTACAAAGTGTCTTCGCCTAATTAATTAAGTACCTTACCTTTTTGTTTTTATCTCTCTTCTTCTCTCTCTCTTATCTATTTTTAACCGACTGCAAAAAATGAGGAGGTTAATCGGTTTTTTTTCATTCTCTCTTATTCTCTATTCATTCTTGATTTATTTCTCGTCTCAGGTTAAGTTTATTATTATTATGAGTTTATTGGGAAACGTTCTTTATCTTAGCGTATATTTTATGAATTGTATGGATATTAAATTAAAATTAAGTTTACTTGCTGCGCCCTAACAGGTTCCATGTACTACCTGAACCTAGCATTAAGTTGCATGTGTTTATTGTAAGTACAATTGTACATGGTTGCAAATAAATTGAAATCCTTTGCCCAATGGGTGCGCTGGGCTTTTAATATTTAAAAAAGTAATCAAATCAAATATAATAATAAACCGTCTAAGACCTCTTTGTCGATATTTTGTCGATAGACTGACCTGATTGTGTGTGTCCCCGGTCCCCCTGCTCTTTAGAAATGATTTTTAGGGTTCCGTAGTAAACAATTGTCGACCGTCCGTCCGGCTGTCCGCGGCTTATCAGTAATCGTTAATACCAGAAAGCTGTAATTTGGCATAGGTATACATACATATCAATCCCGCCGGCATAACGGTACAATATTGAAAAAAGAAAAACAAAAATTTCAGGGTATTTCCCCTAGGTACGCGTAAAGTGGAAATGCTTTTTTTTTCTTCCAAAATCCATCGCAGGGTTATCATTGGATAGCGATAGCTCGTTTGAAAGTAATGTGTCTTTAATCATTTTTAATTCAGGAATCCGCTGCGGGATATTAAACTTTAAATTGCAATTCTTTGTTGGAATCTAGTGTCCCCCCACCCCTCTCCCAGCTAAACGGTGAGCCGGTGACTACTGGGTATGTGAAAAAAATGGTAGTAATGTATATAATGAATTTAAAAGTAAAACTATCACAGCTAAGTAGACATTACTAGTTAACTTTTGTACAATTTCCATTGATTACTTACATAGTTGTTAGTTGTGACAAACACATGGTAAACATAAGTTTGTGAATTTTGTAGTCCTCATATTGTAACGTGTGCCAACTACGGAACCCGACAGAGACCTGGCCGCTTTTTATAAGAACGTTAAACGTCACTGTACCTTCCACGATTGAAAGAGGGCTCTACTCGTAGATGTGGAAAAGGCAATTTACGATTGAGTTAAAGATAACTAAAACAACTTCATTGTCTGATAAAGTTATATGAAATTACTTGCTTCCGCAGATAAATCACGCACCTTACGCAATTCAATTTGGAGAAATAAACTTGAAATTCCTTTTTATGGTAGTTTGCAAGGGTGCATCCGTGCATCATCACAGTGCTGCCTTCACCCTTTTTCTCGAAGATTTTTTTTGTTTTTGACTTAACTGTGGCCTGTGACTTTATAAGCCGAACCAAATAAAGCTACAAATATGCGTGGTGATAGAGTAGCCTGAGGAAAGTGTAGGGCAAACGCGGGACTACGGAATAACTAATAAACTAAAGGCTCTGTGAACTGTAGACCCCGCAATTTTTTTTTTCAAACTTCCAAGTAACATTTTTCGACAAAAAAATATATATAATTATCGAACCTGCTCACAAAATTTCACGAGAAACGGTTGAGAAATGCGACCTGTAGAGGAGAATATCCGGACAGACAGACAGACAGACAGACATACGAAAGAATTTTTGTCGTAAGCTGAAACGGAGACGCTACGCTCGCTCGATCAACTAAGAGTTCACACTCCAGTGAGATTGGTTGAGTGGCTTGAACTTGACGAAGAATCAGCAAGATTCCATGTGGAATGTGCAGTTTGTAATCTCCCACGTCTATTGTTTCAGTTGGTGGTGAATCTGGCGCTGGCCATCTATCATGCGTTGGACTACACACACTCTGAAGACGAGGAGCGACTCATCTCGCCCGACCTCGAGGGGCTCATCACCCAGATGACGGCCTGCGAGGCGCCGGGTGAGTTCCTTAGTGTGGTACAATGTAAGGGTAGCAGCAGAAATAGCTACACGTATAAAGAGGTGAACCTACAGCTATTGTCATAAGGGAGAAATAGCTTCTTAATATCATTGTGAGCCACAACCACGTAGTTACTTTTGCTGCTCATGGTACAATGATCATTGGCGGGCACATCAGTCGAAGAACTGGATGTGGGCGCCAAAGTCTGTCAAGAGGTTCAACGAAAACACTTGTCTCTGACCATGACTTACATTGCAATTATATACAGTTACTTAAGTGTATCCTCATTGGTTTAAAAACATACAGCATAGATGGATCAAAATGTAGAATAATTATCTTGTAAATCTCGCGTAAAAATTATGAGGCCAATTTTTTTACGATTTCTACATATGTACGAGTATTATTTTAAATATTCATAAGTTACTTCATTTACAAGGGTCGGAAAAACGCCCGTCTTTTCATACAGTAAGCCTATACAATTCCTATCAAATGAGGTATCCTTGTTCATATATTATGATGGTTACCTTTCTAAATGTCTGGTTACCGGCTTGGGAGTGTACTATATGTGCAAAACAGAAAATACTTAACACTTTATTGGACTCAGAGGCGGAACGAGTGTATGTTGCCGGCATTACGTTATTTGGATTGAACTTTAAGATCTCTGAAAATGGAATGTTCCGGGTTAAATAATACATTGCTCGCATTTTTTGCGTTATAAAACCGATCCGTATACACTAGTTTAATCTTGCGCAACCTTTGCCAGCACCTGAAAACAATCCGACCCGAATAACTTTGATTATAGAACATTATCTAACCTTTGGACTATTAAGTTACTGTTCATTCCAATTACCCTGGCCAGCAATTTTATTGGATAACCGACAAATAAAACGGGTGGTTACGTAATCGGTGCAAATGGGCAATTGAGCTGTTACAGGCTGGATAAGCGGCGTTTCGTTTTCTCTGGTGAACTTTCGCCCCGACCTTTCATCGCGGACACTGTAGCGCGACGACGAAAAACTATTGACGTATCATCTTTCGTGCCAATGTTGCAGAAACAAATGAAGTCTACTTATATATAAAGTCCCCGTCTTTTCTGCCCTGATGATGATGCTGAAAACAGGATAAATGGATTAAATTAGAAGTGTTTATGTCTCGATATTTTCTGACATAGAAATCTTCAAGGTTTAGTTTGTTTAAATATCCTATTCGTAAGTTTTTTCCCACCCGGGGTGATCAATTTTATAATTCTGGTTGGAACTCGTAAGTTTTTGGTTTATAATATATGTAGTATTAGTGGACGACGTACTTAAGTTGGAGTTCATGTGATTGTTGCTAAGGAGACACCGATAACTGCAAGTCACAAGGCTATAATAAAGTATTTCGGGCCACCCATTCATTTTTTGCCGAAACCTATTTACAACACCGCACGATCCTTCCGAAATCTCATTACGCTCCGCAAAAAGAGGCCAGGAACCAGAAAAAAGTATATTTTATATTTAGCATAGGAATCGAGGAAAACTTGTGTCATTCTCAAGAAATGGTCCCGCTTTAAATCAATAAGGTCGATTACTAATTACTATACACTTCGTTATCAAAATAGCTTCTAATTAACATCGTCCTGCTGCCGCGTAGGAAACTGCAGGTTCATAACCAGTTGCGACCGAATATTTTTTCTGCTTCGTGCGAAACCAGTTGCGAACGAATTTATTTTCTTTAGGAAGACCTTTGCGGTCGCGAAACGCTAGGTAGTTACGTTCCGGTCTGATCTCAACGAGGTTTAGTTTGCTCTCCGGGTTGAAAGGTCAGATGGCTATTACCTTCTTAAAAATTGCCTTCGTCATATCTTACGATTAGGTGCCTAAGTAGATTTAGGGCTACTTTAGGACACAACCGGGAAAAATGCTTAGAGTGATGATAAAATAAATGAATAATAAATATTAGGGACATTATTTTACACAAATCGAACTAGTCCCATAGTAAGCTCAATAAGGCTTGTGTTAATGGGTACTAGATGACGATATATTTAATAGATAGGCATATACTTAAATACATAGAAAATATCCAAGTCAGAGAAACAAATTCTGCTCATCACAGAAACAAATTCCCTTACCGGGATTCGAACTCAGTCACTACCAACTAGGCTATACAGACCGATGATGCTGATGAATATCCATCGGTTTTTGGATAATCGTATCTAACTTCATAATTTCTGGGTCCGGTCGGCGCATGCGTGGAAATCGCAGCCGGCGCCGGTTCTCCCATGCTGGGAGGCTGATGGGCCACGCGCGAACGCGATTTGTGAGGCTTTGGTTTTCCGTTAGATTTCAATGGGATTATAATTGGTTTACTGCCGAACTGTAACGATGGAAATGTTTTATTTAATGTCACGGATCGCGATGAGATATACTCGTTTTATCTGGTCCTACCAATTTGCGTACAGATGAAGTTGCCATTAATATAAAACAGACATACGTTTCAATGTAGTATTAGGATATACTAAGTTGTCATGAATTTAGAGGTAATACAGGTCCAGTACAGGTCATCTTATCCTACATCTTGTCAATTTAAAGTTCATTTTATACCTTTACCTTATGCTCATAAAAAACTTTCACCTTCCGTATGTGATACTCTAAAAATATAGAGCAAATAATATTGTTCTTAAAAAAAGCAAAATGGTGACTATAAATGTGGTCAGGATCCTTATCAAACACAGACGAAAGGTTAAAGGATTAGGTAGTGATAATGGCGGAAAAAGTTAAATTATAACTGAAAGTTATTTGTTTGAATCTGGTTTGATAATACAATACATTATACACTTTATTGCACACCTCAAAAAATACACATAGCACAGAAACAGTATAATGAGATACAGTAGGTCTTATCGCTGAAGAGCGATCTCTTCCAGACAGCCTTTGGGTGGCGGAGAAAAAAATAATCAAACCTGATCAGTGGCGGTGGTGGTGCGATAATAATTATAACAATATAAAATATGCACTACTTAAGAACTTATTGACTTTTAAAGTAATCCAAGCTCCCCATGGTTGTTACCAAAGCGTGGGAGTTGACGTGGGAACTCGTCTGCACTTGACTCCCCATCGAGGTCAGGTTAATTGTACTCGTATCCCTGCTTTGCATCCAACTGCGCACAATCACAAAAAACGCGTACAATTACAAGAAATGCGTACAATTAAACGAGTGCGTGCTGTTGATTGTGCTATTGGTGTGTATTTCTATTGTTTTTTCTTTGAGCTTTGAAAGTAGACTAGGTTTAAGGAGCCGTTTATTTAGTAGGTAATTATTTCTTTTGTACAATAATTCCTACGCATTATCTGGTAAGCTTCCGGCGGATGGATGATGCTTGCTACCATGATTATAGCTTCCATAGAAGCTCATAAGACAACGAGAAACTATTGAGAAATAGGTATGACAGACAAAAATGACTAACCTGTCTCATTATGTGCCTCTAGTATCCAATCTGATGCAGTGACTCGGATAGTATTAGTTCCAATAGACTGTTTCTGAAAACGTAACATATCCGTCTAGCATCTGCAACTCTTACAAGCCACGTGCAAGTGGGTCATAGCTTAACAGTCGAGTTGTGCACGAACAAAATAATCAAAAATATATGAACATTGCTTTATAAATAATAAATACATTTGTGTACGCGACTGTACCGTTATACTTGGTATTGTGTTTTTTATGCGTGCAATAAAGATAATTGTTTTAATATGATAAAACAATTAACCTACGAAATTAAATATCTGCCAAAATCACGTGTCATAACGGAATCAATTTAATTTAGACGAATTAAAACCCTTAACGATGATACAAAAATTTTGTCCTTACCCATCTGTCTACAACTTATGCAAATATATCCATGCTACGCAGTTACTATGACTGACATTATTGATTTCCTAAAATCCAACAGTAACCTCATCTTTGTCAGTACTTCTATCCACGACCAAGAGTGTTTATTCGAAGTTTTTGTTCTTTTCTTAAGCTTTGGCGCTATCGTATCACAATAGTTAATTCACATGTTGAACTAGAAAATGCCGACACCTCGACCTACGAGTAATTAAGTGCTTTTCGTGATAACGGTCTCGTATTACCATTTCAGAGGGAATGTGCTCCATGAAACAATAGCTACAGAGACATCATGTTCCCATTGCATTCCGGATGCGTGAGATTTCCGCATATCTTTTAATTTTGTGCTTAATTTATCGATCTTGATTTACTAAACTGATTTATTTTCGGATATCTATCACGTTATATGATGTTGGAAATAAATTGTAATCAGTTTGTTACTTGTTCCCCGCGCGTGTGACATAGTTTGTAATTATTAAGTATTAAAGCAAGAACGTTTCTTTCTCAATATGTTGAGCAATTGCATTTGAAATAAAATACAAACATACATACATCTACTGCCAAAACAATGATATTTCCTTTTGACTCTGTCGTAGTCGACCTGACTACAATCCTGTAGGGAAGTACGCGTATGAAGTTTTTTTTTCAGGAAAGTTTAGTAAGAGTCAGTATTTTAAACTTAGGTGGACATCTCTCAGTACATTTTTTGCCATAACTTACCGATATATGGTCTAACTAATCTTTATAAAACTGAGTTTAAAAGAGTTAGTACTATTTATTAAGCGACTATAAGTGGCAGTTACAAAAATCTGATTAATACTTCAGATGTATTCCGTAAACCGTCGTAGACCTCTTTTACGAAACACCAAATTAATTATCAACACGGCCCACTTACTTAACAATTAATACAACCCATTTGATTAAGTATTGCACAAAATTAAAACTCGCGTCATTGCGTCGCGTTTTGTTCGCGCGTTTCAACTTTCGACTGCAATTTCAAAATGTAACATTATTTGAATGCATTGTGCATGTCCATTTTCACTTTCAATATGTCAGCTGTCAGCGGTACCGCCCTCGCGACAGATAGCTTGACGTTCTATCAGCGACCTATGCACTTTTAGGCCCAAGGCACACTGGACGTTTGAGGAGGCACACTGAGGAGTCTTATGAGCTACACTGGGTGATTGATGGTCTGAATTGTGACCAGATGTTGCAACTTTCGATTGCAGTTACAAGATACTATATTATTTGCATGAATTGTGCGATGTGCATGTCCATTTTCACTTTCTATATGTCGGTCGGCTGGTAATTGGACTTCTCCAACATAGATCTATGCATAGATTCTGAAAGAAAAACATTGGTGTGGTTTTTATACAGTAGTTATTCATTATATACTGCTTAATCAGGCAAAGTGACTATTCCCTGCAGTGAGGGCTTCAAAATCCACCTTTAATGACGTTTGCGCCTCCTGAGTTAATCTCGATTAAATATATTAGGTACATTTGGTGACGTCACAGTAAAATGCTATATAGTTTGCGTTCCTGCAGCGACCCACTGAAGGAGTAGCCGGTATCCGTAGGATTTTAGACGGTAACAGCTCAGCCGGTTAGTCCGCCATTACCGCCCAGATCTTCCCTCCGAACGCGAAACGTAAATGTATTTTTCCAACGTTAAAACTAGCAAAATTGACGGATTTGTGTTTTAAATATATTTATTTACATAAGGGTTCGCCGTACCCTTTATCTGTTATATCAGAATTTTTCGAATGAACGCACAATCGGTGAATATGTAATCGCCCTATCAGATGTAGACCTCGCGAGAGAGATATTGCTTACGTTTCCAACCGCCATGGCTCCAGCCATTTTGCAAAAAAAAAACCATAAACTTCGCTTGAAAAATGCGACCTGTAGAGAACAGCCGAACATCCGGACGTACGAAAGCTGATTACTCTTGCTCGCTCGATCGAAAAGGTGCATTTGGTGTGTCGGAAGCTTAACTGCGCTTGCGCACCACTGCCATACAATGCAAGTGACGCGATCCGTTCCGCTTGCTCCTCCACAGACTCTCACGAGTGTTCAATCTAAATTAACCTGTCATATTTTCTACGTTTTCCCTTCGAGTTTTTGCACCGATGTCTCGAGTCATAATCAGGACGTAATTTCTCCTACCACTACGGTTACGTCTGGTCACAGTACAGTGATGACTTGCAGTATTTCAACTACGACTTCTGTAAATGTCCGCCCTTACGTATTAGACGCGATGCGTGTGATCGTTTTAGGGCGGGTTGTACCAAAGACCGATCAACCTTAAATATAGCGCACCAGAAGTAGGCATCCAATAGAATCTTGTCCAACTTTCCATACAAACAGATTTTAACTAACACCGTAGATCATTGATTCATTGATCATTGTTTCTTTACTAGATATTTTTCCCTTTGTCCGCGTACGTAATCGCAACCAGTTTAGCTATAGAACTATGCAGGCTTACACGTACGAGTGAAAGCCCTTGACGCCTACTTACAGGGATATTTTTTTTGTATTACAACGGTAGCAAAGAAGCATACGGTCTGTCTGATGATAAGCCCACACCGTAGCCTATCGACACACCGAAGAATCACAACTATCACAAGCGATTTGTCGAATTTTCTTGATTTGAGGATTCGTTATGATGACAGAGACAGATAAAATACCTACACGTCGCTCACTCTCTACAGAGCGCTTTATCGGGTGCCATATATGTACCTATTGAAGTTTGAGTGACACTAAATATTACAGAGATTTATCTGGTTTTCGGCTATATATTTCACTGCTACGAGTGCCTACCCTCGTGTAATATTATACTTCTTTACTATATGAACTATATACTTTTTAACGAATCCAATCATTTTTATAAAGCCATTACAGTGGCGGAAAGCTGCGAACCCTTCCAAGAAGAACATAGAGGGGTAGGATAGCTAAGTACATAGTAGTAGCGGCTATGAATGAAAGGTAAAAATACGGAGTGATGATGTAATGGCTGAGTAGCTTGTAGTGGTATGGCGCTGTTCCGGCAAAACAGTAGCGGATTAGATACCTGTCGTGGGCTGTGTTAAAAAGAGTATTCACAATATTTGAAAAGTTTGCATGCAGTTGGATGACTGCTGTAAGTTGTGTTTAAACTGTGGCGGTGAAGTGGTGTGATGGATTTATTGCGTTTTAATAGCCTGCGCCGGAGCATACCGTTTTATATTGCCTGCAATTTTATGCCTATCAAAGTATCAGTAACCTTAGAACTTGGCTTAGCATCGACCTTTTATAATTAGCTTATGTCATGTTTATAAAGTTTATAAATCTTAATTAATACTGAAAAAGTTGCATCCTCATCTAATTAAACAAAATGCAAGTGACAAACGCAAACAGATGAACAGATATCAAAGCGAAGTGTTGCGAAGGACTGGTAAGCTGTGTTTTTAGGGTTGGCACTTTCGGGACCTCTTTGCATGAAAAGCCCCGAGAATTCCGGAATACCCTATAGTTTTTATCATAATGTTTGACACTCGCATGCGGGCGGCGTGGTGTCACTTGTATGGTAATACAGTTTAGCTTTTCTGGTGTATGCGTACTCTAAGTGTTATAGTTTGCCAGGTTTGGTTCATCATCGTCATACATGTACGGTACGTGGTCGCCACTCGAGAACCTTTCCGCCCCAACGGCCATCGGTTCTGCGTGATATGTGCCCCGCCCACTGCCACTTAAGTTTAGCGATTCGAAGGGCTATATGGTTCACTTTAGTTCTGCTGCGGATGGCCTCATTTCTGATGAGATCACGCAGATAAACTCCCAGCTTAGCCCTCTCCATTGCTCTTTGGGCAGGTTTGGTTAAGGAATACTAAAACATTCGATACTCTAATTTTCAGTCAAATTTTTATGGTGCTGTCAAAAGTACCCGCAACCGGTGAGCTTATACAAGGAGATGTATGGATATGATCGAAGAGGACCGTAGTTTTTGGCATTTGTTTATTTAGTCAATAACAAATTTACTGAAATAAATTCCTCACATCTAACATTTCTAACAATATTATATCTTTTTTTTTGCTATCTGCCTACCCCAATGGGATATCGATAGGTTGCAGATGCTCTGTTGTATAATTGTATAAAGTGTGTGTCATTGCAAATATTGCAATCAACATAAGGTATGATATGATATTTTTTCTTATGTTAAGAGTCGCCAGTACGCTCGGCTGAACTCGATTATCCATACAAACGTAGTTACGCTGTCATTTTAAAACGCCATGCTAGAATAACATGAAACTTTATATACACAATGGGAGCCGCCATATCTAGGTCGAAAACTAGATTCAGTTGCTAGAAATTGTAATAGAAAAAAAATACAGCGAGGTTTTGAGTTTTTTACGTCTTGTATGAAAACCTTAATAATCGTTGTATTTTTCCCCATTATAATTTCAAGCAACAGAAACTAATTTCCGACATAGAGATCCCATTGTGTATACAAGTTTCATGTTATTCTAGCATAGCGTTTTAAAATGAGAGCGTAACTACGTTTGTATGGAGAACCGAGCTTGCTGCGGCCTGTTAAGTACGAGTATAGCAACTCTTTCATCTCTCAGTTCAGACGACCTTTGACTACCTCAAGCCCCGGGCGGTACATATCTAATTTGTAACTACTCGTAAACTTTAGTTCAAACGTTCCTCTTAAAAACAATACAGAATTGCCTCGAATTGAACACAGGGAGACACACGATAGTATTGCTCGGGTACAGTCATTTATATATAGGTGTGGATAAAGGACCCGGGTATGTCCTCAAACTACGACCAAGACCACCGGGAAATGGGCAGCAGCATTCCTAGAGTGCGGTGGAGATACTGCGATCGCCAACCCGCATGCCAAGCGTGGCGATTATGGCATTTACCCCCCATGAAATTGGGGGAGGCCTATGTCCAGCAGTGGACGTCCTAGGGCTGATATGGTGGTGGTGGTGGTGGATAAAGATGCTGTGTTGAAATGTGACAGATACTTGGAGTCTGTCTAATAGAGTAAAAGATCTTGAGTAAAAGCGCTCGTGGCCCAGCGGCGCTCGCGAGCACGTGCGGTATGCAAGGATAAGCATAGTGGGGTCAGGTCAGTTCTTCGATGAGTGACCGCTTTGAGTAGTTACTATCGCAGCACTCCCTTGCTTTGGAGGGCACGTCAAGCTGTTGATCCCGGCTGCTGTCTACGACAGCAGACGTTAAGCCAAGTTAGAGGTCTTCGGGCGGCTTGAGAACTTTTAACAGTCAAGTTGCCCACGCACTTCACAGGTCGAAGTAGCAGCAGGGAGTACCCACCGTTACCCTACACGTGACCCCTGGGTGGTGCTATATGTGCAACAAGCTGGCCACCGTACCGTCTTCTCGAAGATCTCACGGTTCGAAAATAAATATACATGATGCAACATGATCCTATGGATACTTGCGGCATCAGACGTATCACAAGCGATATTTCTGGACCGATCCCCATCTTAAAGACCGGCAACGCACTTAAAACCCCTCTGGTGTTGCGAGTGTCCATGGGCGGCGCTAATCACTAGCCATCAGGCGATTCGTCTGCTCGTTTGCCTCCTATGTCATAAAAAAAACGCGTTGCCGACCGATTGACTTGAGCGTTCGCTGTGTTGACAAGCTAAAGACATGTATGCATGTATCTCTTATTTGAGATGTGACTTCTGTTGTCCATTCGTTCAAATTTCAAATGTGTTTTACTTTTGAGATGTGGCCGTATTGTCACGAGACGTGTTACTGCCGTCGACTGTACCTACCAGGAACTCGGTCTAGTAGGCGTAGCGTCCAATTTGCCCTTTGCCATCCCGCCAATAAAGCCTAACGAACGATTCCGATCATGAAGTTCACGGCCATTCCGTTTCCACGCCGGATAACTGTTTGCGGACACGAACGTCGAAGGTACAAGTACTGGTGTGCAATCGAAACGAATCGAAAGTATCGATTTGATCAGTACGTGTACCTACTCGCATTGCGGGATGCGGGTCACTCGGCCGCGACCAGTCGAGTCGACTCGATTTTTATACATATTCCAATCTTTACCAAGATGTGCAAACTGCTAGGGCGTTTACCATGTCACTAACAAACAAGCGTACGGACTGTCTTTTTTAATACGACGTCGGTGGCAAACAAGCGGTCGGCCCGCCTGATGGTAAGCATTCACCGCAGCCTCTGGACGCCTGCAACTCCAGGGGTGTCACATGCGCGATGCTGACCGTTTAAAAATGTATACACTCCTTTCTTGAAGAACTTCATACTGTAGTCCATAGAAAAAACCTCGGCAGGGAGCTCATTCCACAATCGGAGCGTCCGCGTCCGAGGTAGGAAATTCCTCTGAAACCGTACCGTACAAGACCATTTAGGTTCTTAGATGTGAGAAATGAGAATGCATGCCCTGCCCGATGGTGCGGTAGCCTATGGACGCCTGCTACTCCAGCCAAAGGATTCGCCTGAGCGTATCCTATCATTTGTAAACCTGAAAACTTCCTTGAACAACCCCACAAATAGCAGAATAAAATATTGGGCTGCGAAAACTTAGGAAGGCACATTAAAATCGTGCACATTAAATATGTCCAAACATTTAACGTTACTTGGAATCAGAGTTTATTATTAACATCTCACTTAGACGACGTTATCTCGAATCTGAGTTCTGACGGCCGTGATCGATGAAATTTGGTTACAACGGCGTCTTGTTTCTGATTGGATTTAGATATTTGTGATTATCGGTTTTATCTTTTTTTGCTGCGACGGTTTATACTCTTACAAAGCCCCGCTGACAACAACACTCTCTCAGCCATGATCGATTAAATTTGTTTTTAATTGGATTAAGAAAATTTTATACATAGATAGGCGGTAAGGTAGCAGCACTGGTTGGAAATTTACAAACTAGCTAGAGCATCGCCCACGACATACTTTAAGCCTATCCCCGTAGTCGATTCTTACGACACCTACGGGAAGAAAAGTGTAAAAGAAGCGAAATGTTTGAGAGGGATATTAGCGAAGGACTGAATTACATTATTCTATGGATGAAACATTAGTAATTAGTAATTTGCATATAAATATTAATAAAACCAAGTATATACAATTCCACTTGTATAATTCAAATAAAACGCATCTTAGAATTAATTATGATAATGACCGAGTTGACGAAGTAAATTCAATTAAATTTCTTGGAATATTTATAGACGAACATCTTAACTGGAAATACCACGTTGAATATATAGCGAATAAATTAAATCGTTTTGTGTTTGCCCTCAAAAGACTAAGAGAGACGGTTTCTTTAGAAGCTGCACTAACGGCTTATCATGGCTATGTGTCCTCGGTTCTCTGTTATGGTTTGATTTTGTGGGGTAACTCTGTAGAGTCTGATAGAATCTTTATAATTCAAAAAAAATGTATCAGGGTGATGAGTAATGCCTGGATGAATGATAGTTGTGTCCTATTTAAAAAATTAAACATTTTGCCACTGCCATGTTTGTACATAAGGGACATATGTGTTTTTGTCAAAGAACATCCCGAATACTTCAAGTTACGGAGTGAAGTCATAGAGAGACGAACAAGACCACATCTTATGTCTCTTCTGTACAAGCCACCCAGTCACAAAGTCATATACAAAAGAAATGTTTTTAATACAAGTATAACTTGAAATTTTAGTGTAAGTTCTAAAGTAGAATACAATCTCTTACTTCTTATGTAAATAATCTACTATTAAGTGTGGGTATATTTGACCAAACAGAAATGGAATAGACTCTGTTTAAATTATTATTCCTGGTTGGTCGAATCTGGCCTAACCTAAATAAGCTATTAATTTTAAAAATGTTAACTCTTTGTTACAATCATATGTGAGCTGTGGTCACCTATAAATGGCTAAGCATCTTTGCTAGATTTTTGTTTTTAAGACATATGTTTTGTTTTAGATGTATTATCCGTTGGTGGTCCTTAAATAAATAAAAAAAAAATAAAAAAAAATAAAACTATTTTTAATAATTTACCAAATGATTTACAAGCATTATCGGGGAATATATTTAGAAATAAATTGACGAAATGGCTGATGGATAAATGTTTTTACAGTGTAAGGGAATATTTAAATTATAAAAATCAACTGACATTATACTAACTGTTTATCTTATTATATTTAATTGTGAATCAGTATATTTTTTAAATCATTATTATTAAGTAAGATTGTCAGTTTTTTTTAATTGTATAAATTCACGCTTTGACTTGTAAAAGTGCCCTTGTGGCCTATTTGCAGAATAAATATTTGATTTTGATTGATTTGATTTGATTTATTATCTTTATTTTTAACTCAGTGACATCTACCAGTATTCTATTCTAGCGTAATTTATAAAGAATTTGTACACATGCTTGCATGTTGAATACAAGGACTTTCTATACTGTAAAATCTTTTATGAACTGTATTCTGACAAATAAAATTTTCTGATTTCTGAAGGGGGTGGTTCTACCCCGGCACCATAAGGTCAAATCTAAATTGATACCCTCCTCCTTTTTTAAGTCGGTTGAAAATAGTAAGACAAAAAATGAAGTTCTACATGTTTGTATTACTGAAGACGATGGATATTAAGCTGTCTGTGAGCTGTAGAACACATCAAATTTATTTATTCAAATTTCTTATTTTCCAAAATCTGACAACATTTTTTTTTATAAAATAATCCAACCTGCTCACAAAATTTCACGCGAATCGGTTGAGAAATGCGATCTGTAGAGGAGAACAGCGGGAATTCCGCCGACCGGACCGGAAGAATTTTTGCTGGAGACCTCGTTTCACTCAGTAAAATAGCTTAGCTTCTGCAACAGGTGTAGACACAAGCTATCAGAATACGAAATTGTATGGGCATTTTATTTCAGACCCTCATAGAAATAGGAAGTATAGTTATTGATTATGAAACAAAAGGACAATTGTACAATGAAGTCCAGTGTTTACTTTCTGCTTCTCTTTCAGGAATCCCTTTGCCTACAGTCAAGGAATTAAATTTGGGACCCCCGTAAGTCTTGTCAAACTGTATCAAAATTCAAAGAAAATAAGTGTTCCGTTGGACCAAGTTTGGTAGGTACGCAACACTAAAAATTTCGAAATGGGTTCCACAGTAAAGAGCCCGACTGTACCTGTTGCCACATACAGGGCCATTTGGGTACAACATTCCTATAGTACCTTTACATTAACAATGCACCTTCTTATTCCAGTCGGTAGTTTATTGTGGTGACAGTCGATTATCCATGTGACAATGTTTTGCGGCACACTGACCGTGTACCCTATAGATTGTGACCTCGACAATGACGTACTAATCGACATAATCAGCCGAATCACGGGACCAAACTGACCATGGTCATTTAAAGTAATGGCATGCACCGTATGAAGCAGTATTTGTGAAGCGGAGCGGCATTGTGTTACTGTGTGTTACACGAACTTCGCTAATGGCCCCACAATACCCGCAAGGCCGCAAAGAAAGTCAGTTCATGTCTCCTCATGCACTAGGAAACCATCCTCACGAATTTCCCACGATTCCGTACGAATCATGATAACGTCTGTAGAAACAAAACGCATCACTAAATATTCCGTAAGCCTTATTTGCATTCAAATAAAGTATAAGTTCCCACAAATGCTGTCCAATTGTGCGATGATATGAATATTTGGATATCAGATCGTCTAGTAACGGTCGGTTCACTTACGGACAATGTTTTTGTGAATCTCGGGTTTTACCTTGTTTGTAACGTTCATTTCGCACGCCTAAGTAATATGTTATTTAAATTGGGTGGGCGTTTTAGTAATGATAATTAAGACTAGTGCTTCCTGCCGACCTTTCTTGTAATATTAGTCGTAAATATTGATATCCATCATCGGTGGTTTTTAGGTCGAAGTAAAAGCTGGTGACCTTCACCGGATCGGGTTTGTCATTTTGTCTTGTTTTGTTTTTTTTTTTATGTCACAGGCATGTATGTTTTAACGACACCATATAATTTGTGATTAGTATCAGCGGAGAAAGCCGGACAGATGGACGGACAGTGCAGGGGGTCTTGGATTACTTAGAAATTAAATGTAGGGAATTTGAGATCAACTTTAATGATGGGAAATAATTGTCAGCTGTCTTTAAGGTTTGTAGTTTCCTTGGTTTTAAATTTGATTAAAAATCCGTGGCGTGTTTCCTTTTATCAGTCAATAGTGGAGCAAAAGTATGTTATATACGAAATATTAAAATCTCTGGTGTTGGTAGTTCAGTAGGGAAATTGAGATTAGCTTGACGATGAGAAATAGTTTTTAACTGTCTTTGAGGTTTTTGTTTTAATAAAATTGTATTGTATTGCTGAATTTGATTAAAATGTATTATTAGCTTTATTTTTACAATCAGCCAAAAGTACCTACTCATAAAGTAAAGATATGTTATAGACCAAGAACACTATTAAAGTCTGGTGTTCTCAATAACACTGTGTGAACAGTGAACCTTTTTCTACATATAATATTTCAACCTCGTTACGATTCTTCTTATTTTCATTTTATGAACTTAAAATCGAAATGTTCCACGAACTTTACGATTGTACTTGTACAATTGGACAAATTGCCCCATTAATAACGTACAGTACTTATTTGGACAGTAATGTTTTAAGCAGATAAATTCACCGGACCCATAAGGAGATGCCTTAACCAGCTGCTGATTGACTTATCAACGTTAATATATACATTGTTTATGAGTAAAGAAGTTTCGAAAGCGGCACAATAAAATTTCTCTTTAATAAATCGAGTTAAGTATTAACTACTCAAGTAGATTTAAGTGATTTCACAAAGAAACTGCATGTGCCTCCCAAGGAAATTGCATAGGTTCCATACGGTACATTTTATGATGTTTTTATGGTCAATTTATTCGCTTCCTGAGCTTCTTACGTTTAGACACCTTGTAACTGCCATCATAAAACGTGAGTACTGAAAACTAATATTATTTACAACGAACATTTATGTCTAGTTCATTAATTTTCTATTAAGAAATATAAGTAAACATGCTCTCGGTACTAAATCTAGCGAAACGTTTTGACTTTCCATCCATTTAATCTTGGGCTTGAAATTGATTATTTTTATGACATCAGTGTTTTATATAGCGAGCTTTTTTTCCAATTTTATATCAAATTTAGATAAAAACATACATGTATAAACTATCCTATGTATGTATCAGTCGACGTCAAAGATACAACTTATACAATTTTCATCTTATTTCAATGAAATAACGTCTACACAAAATGTGCCGACTCTTATCTCTGCGGATTAAGGTTTCAGTGACAGGATTAACTCCATACATATTTTTGCACTGTTCCTAAGTAGACATAATGAAATTTGCTAAACCTTGCTAAATTTAACACACACTGAAGAGGGCTAATAGGTATTTCCGCAATGAAAAGGCGCCATGTATCGTACAACGTGCAGAATCATCTATGCCGCCAGTCCCGTGTCGTGTCTATATTACTGTTAGTTTTATCACTTGCTGATCGTGTATCTGGCTTTGTAACGTCCATATGGAGGGAGGGGTAGGTTAAGAACTTATTGTGATTTATTGTGAAATCTTTAATAAGCAGAATGGCTTGAGGTGCAGATGATATCTATACCATATTTCAGTGTTTACGATCGAAAAATAATGATGCGGCGGAGATACTGCGATCGCCAACCCGCATGCCAAGCGTGGCGATTATGGCATTTACCCCCCATGAAAGTGGGGGAGGCCCGTGTCCTGCAGTGGACGTCTATGGGCTGATATGGTGGTGGTGGTGGTGGATCGAAAAATAGATTTGAATCTATTATAATCTCCGGTAGAGAACCTACAAATCTCTTTAGTTTATAAAATGTATGAAATGGTAAGAAAGAAGATTGACTCTTGGTTGCCGGGCTCTCCGGACCACCTTGGGGTCATTTAATGAACTTCGTGTAAGCTAGAAGAATTGCATTTCATAATATAAATAAAACGTAAGTAATGACTTGTGTCCCTTTACAATATTAGATTTTAGTTTGAGTTTCGTCGAATCAAACAAATAGGTTATGCAAATCTTTCTACCCTGCATCCCCTATTCCTTCATTCCCTTATCCTTTATTCCCTTGAGCTATTATTTAACTTGTATAATTGTCTTTGGCAATTAGACAAGTTGAATAATTGCACGGCCTTTTAGTACAGCAACGGGACACCGATTTTGTAGACTCTACGATTTTTCTGTTTGTAATTTATGTTTTTATAACTAGTAGCACACTAAGTAGCTCACCCTGAACTGTGAACTAGAGATTCATCTGTTTTGCAATAAGCTTTCATTTGCGACTTCTTCTTACAACACCGCCTAAACCTCGGCAAGTTTTTAACCGATTTGGTCCGTTACATTACATACCAACGCGGATTGTTCATGTTCATTCGGAAAACTTCGCTCGCTTTTTTAATATACAGGGAGTAACAATACCACGAACTTTCCTGAAAGTATGTTGTCATTTAACTGATATACAATCGACTTGTAATCATTAGAAACTTTTGTTAGAAAAAAGAAAACATCACTGAAATAATGCCTTTTAATATTAATAACAACCCTATTGTTTCAACATTACCATTTAAGTATTTATATTTCGAAGTGACTAATGTCACTAGCTTTCTTATAAAATAGGGTTAAAATATGCTGTTTTTTTTTTAAATTTTAATATGCTGTAACTCGTAAACGGTTACGAATATTAACATAGTTTAAAGGAAAGTTCATCGTTCTGTTCCACCCAGTATATTATAGTAGTGGCTCTGTGAGCTGTAGACCCTGCGAAATTATTTTTATCAATTTGCAAATTTTCCAAAAACTCACTCGAAAAACAAAACTCCTATAATTGTCACACCTCCTCAGTGCTCACAAAATTTCACGAGAATCGGTTGAGAAATGCGACCAGTAGAGAACAGCCGGAAATCCGGACATACGAAACCATGTTTTTCGTTTTTTCACTCTGTCAATTACAGTAAGTGACGAAGAGTTTACAATAGAAGTTTACTCTTTTGTTTAGTTTTAATAATAAATAAATATTGGGGGACAATCTTACACAAATCGACCTAGTCCCAAACTAAGCAAAGCTTTGTAAAGACGACGATATACATACTTATATAGATAAACACATACTTAAATACATAGAAAACATCCAAGACTCAGGAATGAATATTCGTGCTAATTACACAAACAATGCCCTGATCGGGATTCGAACCCGGGACCTCCGCTCCGTAGGCAGGGTGACTACAAACTAAGCCAAAGTGGTCGTCCAAAGCGTTGTGTTTGGTTTATTCAGTAGCCTCGGTGCCTGTATTAAAGATCCATATATTGCCCCATAAATACTGGTCTAGATAAACTTGGTCTAATGTTGTGCTACCTCCTCGTTTATTCTAAACACGTATATGGTTTGCTCGTTTCGAGTTTTAGTATGGATCTCCCAGCCTCCCACTGTGAGGCTAATGGTGTTAATAGTAAAGCGTTATGGATTTATTAAAGAATAAGAAATCTCTTAGGATATATTTTGCAAATTAAGAGGACGATGTATCTTCTGTGTATACTCGTATCACCAGCATTAAACATCCATCAGATGAAATCTTCTTGAAATGCTATTTCAGTAACATTCATCTTAACACACCTATTTACAAAATGTAGTAACAGCTAAAATATCTCTAATAATTTGAGCATTACTCTTTACATTGTTGATGGGTATTCGGTCTTAGGTCTGTTATCTGTAATAGGGTCCTTGTAATTGAAAACCGATATAAGTATTTACGGAGCGTTAGGAAAAATGCCGCAACATGTTCCATTCTAAAGACCAAAGTGCATTAAACCGACTATAATAACTACAATGCAATTTAAACCCTATGGCGTGCCTTATAAAGTCTAACAGCGAAACAGTTGTCCGATTCCCTGGATGCACTTTTGCAGCAACCTAGCGATTTGTCCGTCGCTTGCGCATATTTGCTAGTTTATCGAGCTCTCTTCGGCGCCTAACCGGGAGGTGTTTCGATCTGAACACTTCCATTATGGGGCCGTAATCTATTGTTTGTTATTTATGCGTCTGCGCAACGCTCCATAATCAAATGGGTTTAATTGAATTACGCCTTTGACCCTGCGGCGGCTGAGTGTTCGAGATAAAATAGGACTAGAAAGAAATTCAGAGACGTCATGGAAGTATACTTTTATGGCTAAGACGAGGCGTGTTTGTTGTATTTTCTGAAATCACACTTGTTATTAATTAATACAAAGTTTTATAAGGATCAAAATCTTTATTCCTCGAGTTCCGAAGCCATCCTCCGAACCCCACAAACAAATCATCGTCTACTACTCTACGCATAGACAAATCAGCTGGCAGGATAAAATGTTGCCATTTGTAATTCGATACAACAGTTTTCATTAGACAATGTACATTTTACGTTTTTATATGCATACTACGTATTCCTGGACGATTTTCACTACGCCTTAAGTGTGACAACGACAATCATAGTCAATAAATCTCTTCTGCCGACTGGTTTCGTACATCTCTGTGTCATGTAACACATTAACCTACGCGACGCAGCAATGAATCATACATACATGTAACAATTATTCATACACACTTCCTCGTTTGTATGAAAATTAAATGACACCATGCAACATGTCTTATGCTTCGCAGATGGTCGGTTGTCTCCGTTCGAGTTTCTCGTGTCTCCAATTAGGAGATGATGGAGAAAGTCTAGTCCAGATCCAAAGACAATGTTACAAATTGAAATTAATAGTTGTTTCAAAAAGGCGTCGCTTTAACGCCTCTTTTATCTCTGCTGCTTGATAGATTGCGAAATGTAATTTCTCTATTGTCTAATTTAAATCTTAGCTATTGTAATTGGTAAACTTTTTAGTTTACCCACAATCAACACATAATTACAATAGAAACAAGTTTAGTGTTTTCACGTGCCGTTAACAAATCGGCGCACAAGCAGTATTTGAAAATTCAATTACACTGAGTATTCAATAGCTATTCAATTATGTAATTTAAAGGAATCACGTCGAATTCACAATTGACCGCTTTGAAAATGCAACTGTGCCAAAATCTCTCAAACCACCGCATCAGCAGTTCTGCAAGACACGTGCTAAAATTTCCAAGTTATCGGAATCGCACCGTTATCTAACGTTTTCCAATAGTGCCCTGGAGCGGACCTCAGCATCCTTAATCTAACTGCATACGTCTCCCGTTAACAACCATGGGAAGCCTCTTATCTTAAACAACGCACAACGGTTAACAGTTATTTGTTCTCTCCCACGTGAGATGTATCGTTTTATTGACTCTAGGGGACCTGTTATGTATTTCTGATGACTAACTGCTTTGATATACGTTCAGTGTAATTACGACTCCCAACTTTTTTTTAATAAACCCTATTGCTGCATCTAGTATGATTTTATCTCATCTCAGCTCTTCATGATTTTCAAAAGTTGATGTTTCTTTTTTGTTGCGAAGTGTAGGTTTATTTACATGATGTTGTCAAAATTATGATGATGTGCATTCGACAGCTGATAGAACTATAACACGTTCCCGGTCATTTTACGCTTCTGGACGTAATCGTAATTCATACGGTTTTTTGTTTTTCTATTGTGTCAGGCTATGTCCCGGTAAGTGAAAGACCTACCTCTAGCTCTGATGTCCGCCGAATTCGTTGGATGAAAATGCCTCAAGCTCAGACTCCGAATAGACATATATGTATATTAATTCTATCTGTAATTCTCGATGTATTGTATTTAATTGTAATTACTGTCATCGTTCGCGAGTTATGATCTTCAATGTCAACGTAATGTATGTCAAACAAAATAAAGGTCACATTTTACGACTACTGTCGTACTGTCTATAGTTCCAGTTGGACAACAATTATACGGAATGGCCATCAATCTTGATGAATACCAAAGTTAAGTTTAACGTCGTTGTAAAACGAGACAAATTGATAGCCGGTGATTCGAGATGACATGCGTTCTGCAACCTGTCCTTACATGGCAGATGGGATGAATGTATTTGAAAACATTAGTGCCAATTGTCTAAAACTCATTAGGATGTCGAAGCTATGCAGTAAAAGATTACTGGGTTTGTCTGCTAGCGAATGCTGAGCAGAAGTAATTACCTAAATAGAATAGACTATCATTAAGTAACTTAAACAATAAACACTTAAAAGTACCAGAGGTGTGGTGTCAAATTTATTTGTAGACAAGCCGGAGTTAATTAGGCCTAAGTAGGTACTATTTATTATGTTCAAGAGTTGTGGGATAAGATGCAGTAGCTTAAACTGGGAATCGAGTCTACGGTAAGTGGACGACACCTAATATGTTAGTCCTACCTAACGCTGAAATGTATCCAAGTATCGTGGTCATATTTTTAGCAAATGATGTAATATAATACATCATTGTTTTTAGCATATAATGTTTAATCTGTCAACCAAGCAAACTCTACCTTAGTTTAGTAGATATTGACGATTTGTCGAGACTATGCCATTATTATTGCCAATTTCATAACCTCCATGTCAACTGGCGTCTGCCGCAAGAGGATTAAGTACCAGGGAGTCATAGCTGACTCACGGGTGGCTATCGAATGAATAGACATAAATTTCTTATGCAAGCTTGTGCCTGTCGTGGCGATTTGTGTCGATTTATTCGTCGCGGAGAGCGCCTGGCGCCAGAAGTTAAATGCCATAGGAATAGCGATTTGTGTTTACGTATTGTTTCTGTTTCCTTAGATAATAATATTTAGAGGCTTGCAATCTAATGGGTCGTCTATTTGTGAAATCAGACTTCTGTGACTAAGGGTTGCCCTTGGGCACATACAATTATGAACGCATCCGCGTTATCTCGAAATTATCCCTTACTCGCAATGTTTGTAAGAGGGACGAATGAGAAATAAACGCGATCATACTATAGAGTATAGACGCAGCTCGACAAATCAAAAAATTTGTCACACATAGAAGATATTGAAATGCAAGTTACAGATACAATTCAATCAAATATTGCATGACATTTGATTTGTGACTGTCTTGATAAAATTCAATTCAAATGCCTTATTACCTCACATAAACATTAGTCGTAATGATTAATTCATGCAAAGTACCAGGGCATTATAACCTCGCAGCGTGCGTCTGATACACGTAATGCAACCACGACATAGTAGCTTCAAATGCCGAACACGACGACTGATAGAAATTCAAATAGGCCGTATAATCACATTTCATCGAATTAATTGCGTACACATTACTGAATGTTGATATCTGCATACACAGTGTATGAAGTCACTACTGAATAATTTGCTAGGTGACTAGATTTCTATCACTGTTGAGTCTGGGCTGGGAACAAGCAAAAGGGACCTCTTTATCGATGACAAGGACGAGTTTTAATTGCGTCGGCCAAAAGGTACCCGTCGAGTTTATGTGACAAAGACAAGATAAAAAAATCCGTTTCTCTCTACCCCTTTCGGATACAGCTAATGCATTTTAATGTTAAGAATTCATGAAAAGCTTTGATTTGGGTGAAATTTAAACAACCCATTATTGCAAATGAGTACGCCTTACATACGACTTGCATTATCCTGATTATACTTACATGACCTATCTTCCTCGCGGTGGTTGACGTTAGTATATATCTTCTTTGGTGGTGGTGAGGTGAAAAGTTGTGTATTTAGTTTGGCATCAAAGGCGTTTGGCGTCTCGTGCTTTGAAAGCCTCACTTCACTCAGGATTGTATTTTATGAATTTCTCACTTCGCTCGTGGTTCGTGCTCGGCTCTCAATACAAGCACTCGCGCCAAACAACAACTTTGCAATACTTATGTATATGTTAATTCTAAATATGCAAGCTTAATTGGAATTAATTAAACAAATTGAAACTACAGCCACAGACAACTGAAAAGGGGATTTCATAAAAAAACCTGTTATAAAGACAAAATAAATAAATGTCTGCGTGAAAACGCATTACTTATTATATTACTTATGATGCACGGCCTCAAGTAATTAAAAAGAAACCTTGCCGGATGTTATTAAAGTTTAATTTTCAAGTTCCGCAAAGAAAGCGATATTTATTGTAACGTTGTTGAGTTTATTAATGTCTTGAGTAATCCTAATGGAAGACGTGCTAGTTTGTTGTTCGCACATAGACGCAATCGTTGCTTGATGGTGGCTTCTTTAGAGAGGTCTAAAAATACGTTCATATGACGTTCATTGTCGGCCTGTTTAGCCTAGTTGGTAGTGTCATTGCCTCCGAAGCTAGAGGTCCCGGGTTCGATTCCTGGTAAGGGCATTTGTTTCTGTGGTGAGCAGAGACATTTGTTCTTGAGACTTGGACGTTTTCTATGTATTTAAGTATATATCTATTAAATATATCGTCGTCTAGTACCCATAACACAAGCCTTATTGAGCTTACTGTGGGACTACTCGTAGTTCGATTTGTGTAAAAAATGTCCCCTAATATTTATTTATTTAATTTATTATTTATTATATGACATGCTATTTACGTCCTTTATGATGGTTCGATTATTAAAATTAATTATTACCATTAGTGATTCCCTTTGTGTTTTTATTTTGATTTTATAAACTGTTCTTGTAAATTAATATTAGTGTACCAATTTTTACGGGGACACCGGTAGAATGTGCTGTTCTAAAAATATTTTACTAACTCATATTGTACCGCATTCATAGAAATAAATATATTGATTGATTGATATATCTGCGAAATAATATTTTCGAGAATAATGTTTCGAAAATTTTAATCATAGAAATATGAGCAAGTTCTTGCGCAGAAGATGTTGTGGGAGGTTGCGGCAAAAGATCACCTTTTATTAACACCTTAGATTAATGCTACGTCGGTGCCAAACAAGCGTGCGTACTCGTTGCCGACCATTTAAAAATGTGTACACTCTTTTCTTGAAAAACCCCATACTGAAGTCCCTCAGGAACACCTACAACCGGAGCGTCTGAGGAAGGAAATTCCCCTGAAACCCATTCACATCACCGTGCGTTCGCGACCATTTAGGTTCCATGTAGCATCACCTCAATCAGTCAATGACAAGCACACCGAGTTCAATGTGTCCACGCTATTGAGACAACACAATTGCTGCCTCAAGTACGAAATAATATAGGTTTCCATCACGATCACTAGGGCTGCACCCAAACTCAACAGCACAGCCATCTTCCGTGGTACTATGAACTTATTTATTTGTATTATTTTCTTTAACAATATCTTTAGTACTTTTTTATTAAGTAAGTAGTAAAATAGTTAAACCACATTATAATAACGATATTGTAACTTACCTGAAAAGAAGCGACAAGTTTTAACCGACTAATGACACTCGGAATCTTTCACAAAAACACAAGACAACCACCTAACCTTCGACCTTCAACGATAACGACAAACAACGCTGGTTTGCTCGTATTTTTGGACACCCGGTATAGCTTACACACTAAGGAGACCGACAAGTATGTCTAACAATTGTAATACACATTTAATAGCCGTCAATCCGTGTCCAATGTCAAGAGTGGCTTTAGCAATAGGCCCGCGGCGCCGGCGTCGCGAGAACTGCTTTTGCGCAACCTACGTCAACACTGCTTATCAAAAAAGGGCGTAACCACCATGATAGTCATATTAAAACAAGTCTATTTTCTCCTAAAAGGGTATAAGGGATTAATAGTTTTAAAGGGATTAAGTATGTTCCCCAAGTCCGGGCGCCTAAGCCATTTTGGATTTGATTAGTGTGAATCGTGTGCAGTGCAGCGCAAATGGACCACACGTGCGGTGACGTGCAATATTGCAACTTTGTTGAGGCTTGTTGGGGTTATACGGGGAGTTTTAGTTGTGCATGCAAATAAATGACTTCTGTAAATTGTAATTTAAAAATTATTACATTTTTAAATAACTTTTAAATTCAAACGATGTTAATTTAAGATATGTACCTAATAAAAATAAAAATAAATCATAACCGTTACGTTTAAATAGTTTATAGGTATAGGAGTATAACTGTTTAACGATATCGTTTAAGTTTGATTGGAATAAGTACACTTTAATACAGAAACCAGACAAGCAGAAATCTTGAAGTGTAATTAGCCGTCGTACTAAACCTACATCCTGTATTATTGGAATATATATTACACGTGAATAAAACAAGGTAAGATAATTGACAACTTGGTTTTCGAGCTTGCGAACAAATAAAGGGCATTAAATATAGCTGTATTTGGGATTCGTTTTATATCTGGAACCTTATTTTTGTTTGAATCATGTCTTCGATATTATTTTAAACTGACAATTGATCATTTTGAAATGTAGTTTACTTGTGCGTTAACATTATAAATAGCTTGAAGAATATTATGTAATAGTACATTACTATACCTATTCGCACGTGTACCGTACAACGTTTTACAGTACATATAATAATAATCTGCTGATTACCGCACTCGTGCGGTAAAGTAGCACAATATGTACTTCCGTCACTTCAAAACAAGAGCCTTTTCCATTTCAAATTCATAAAATGACGGGTCGCTCTTTGATCAAGGCTCGCTGTAAAGTTGTAGTAACCTAAATTAGCGAGTATTTGAGTTGTTTTCGACATTCCCACCCAGTAAAGCGGCAAGTTTGCGTTTCAATTTTATGGTTGGAATGGAATTATGGACGCTCGAAGGCGAAAATTCCCCGCACCTCGTGTTTATCGATACCTCAATGAGATCATCGGCAATTACGGCTTGAGTTGTTGTGTAATTAAAAAATTGTTGATAAAGGCTATTAAGAGTGTAGGAGAATGTGAAATAAATTGTAAGGTAGGTGTATTAATTTGTGTGAATCGCGAATAAGTGTTTTTTATGCTGCGGAGGTCACGGTAGTTGGATTAGTATGCTGAGATGGCATAAGAAGATTATTATTTCTCATTTCCCAACCAAGTGTATAAAAACTCGTGTATTTATCACAACTCCTTATAAACATGGCCAGTATTACTCATAACCGTCAATTTACAAGTATTTTCATACCTAAACTAAAGAACCATTATAAAAGAAGGTTAAAATATAATGTCTTCTTCTTCTTCTTCCGATCTAATTCTAAGGAAACTCTCTTTCACATGTCCCAGTTTTGAGTTACTAAAGGCCTGTGACGTAAATATTCTTTTGTGTAATTGATTTTGGATTGGTGATTAGTGTTCAAAATCCTATGTTTATTATAACATTTTCTACATGAATTGAGTACTAAAGTAAATTAGAGGCATAAGCGGCGAAGTGCTTAAATAAAATATGAAATTCAACCAATATTATTAATTTTCATCAACCAACCCGTTCGGAACTTTTTAACTCTACATTTCAGCTGCATACTTTAAAGTTAAGCCTACGGAGGCTCTAGCCATTCCACCAAACCAAAGTTTACTGCGATAACAGACAAAAGGGTTAATAACAGTTGTACTCTTGTCCACAGATGATGAGGAAGAATGCGGCATCCTGTCGGAAGGCTCGGAGACGTCGGAGGGCGGTCGCGCGGACACGGACGACGAGGGTATAGAGAGAGACGCCGACCCCGCGCCGCGCCGCCGCCGTCGGCGGTTCATGCTGCGGGACGTCATAGAGGTAGGTTCTATTTTACAGTCCACAGGTTGAGAGGGTCGAAACACGGACGACGAAAAAGGTATATAGAGAGACGCCGATCGCCTCGCGCTGTCGCCGCCAATGGTTCATGCTTCGGGACGTCATAGAGGTAGGTTCTATCCTTCAGTCCACAGGTGGGGAGGGACAAAACATGGACGACTTGGGTTATAGAACGAGAGGCTGACTCCGCGCCACGGTGCTCTTACCGGCGATTCATGAACTGGACGTCATAAACGTAGGTTGTAGGATAGCCATAGGTAGCAATGAGACACATGACGAGAGGTAGCGAAATGCCGACATAGTCGAAGCCGCCGTCGCTGTCGGCGGTTCAACTTAGAGGTAGGTTCTGTTCTGTCCTACAGTCCACTGGTGGGGAGGAATGAGATATGAACAAGGTCCTTTCCGTCGATAAGTGAGCGCGGCACTTTGATCATGTTGATGCTGATAGAGTTAAAATAAGTTTTTCTTCCAAATTTCTGACTAATTAAACAGTTTTCTTTGGGACGCATCAGCAAGACCTGTGCCAACCTATTCCAGATAATAATCTGCTGAGAGATTTCTTCTTTATGTCAAACTAAGCAGTGACGTGATAAGAATGAGTTAAATAAGAGTTTGGCAAAGTTATTTCTGTATTTGGTTTCGCAATCGAAACCGGCATTCCTGGTCGCATTTGTCTCACGGTTATGTATAGTCAGCATCATACAACATGTATACATTCTAGCACCTTATCGTTTACAGATAAGGTCGAAAATGTGTGTTTATGGTGACTGTACTTCATAGGGCTTGTAGTTTAGCGCGTGACTGGCAAGTTCATTCAGTGCACCCATTCACGATTCAGAACACATGAACGTATCGGTTGATTATGATCTTAATTAGATTTTATCAATAGGGCGAGCCAAATTCAAGCTGATACTTAATATAGTTACTGTAAGTCATAGATATATATATATATATATATATATGTGTAGATTGTGTATATGTAGTGAATAATCCGTTCCCATTGCGTAAACTCGGAAACAGTCATGAACGAAAGGAAGTGTGAGCGCGAGTGTGTGTTTTTAAGGCGATTAAATAGAATCATAGCCCTGATTTTGGTAAGTTTAGACGAAATGATTCAGCCTTCATTGGATTTTCGTTAAAAAACTGGACAGAGCAAGTGCGGTTTATGTTTACGCGTGATTTAGTCAACATATTGTTATAATTTTTATTTCCGAGTTGATTACTTTATTATGAAATTGTAAAAGAGAACACTCGTGTAACAATATACGATATTTAGCTGTAGTATGAGACTGTAGGCCGTTTCTGGTATCTTTTACGTTGAGGTCGTTCACTTAGTACTCGTAAACTTTGGGCGATATAGATACGTAATGTGGGAATATCATCAGCCGCTCTCCATTTTTAAACGACTTTCACTTACGAGATGATCCTTATCCGAATACATGGCTAAGATGAGTTGAGGCGAGTACACACTCAATGTTAATAAAAACGTAAAGGTTGCTTGCGAAAACATTTTGCAATGGTTTTATTATTATAATTGAAGATATTTCAAAACATTGCATACCAACCGAACTCCTTTTTGTTTAATTAAGTTTTATGAATTACCTTCCGTAAAAATACTCCTCCTCTTGCGGTTTAATTTTAAAAGAGGCTGATGAGGTCATTCGACAGTGTTTTTGTAAAAATATAATAGTGAATACTCTGCTATAAACATTAAATTGAAAGTTTGACTAATATTAATTTTACCTACGAGTATTATCATTTTTAGACCCACAACATTACACATTCAAAGTTTTCTATTGAGCGAGTTTTTCAATACTTTCCCTATTTCATTGATTGAGCTAAGCGAAGCGAAGCTCATTCTTAGGCGACCGATGTATTCCGTTTGAGTTTGTACTCCTCCTAGACGCAGATCAAGCTGACATTTTGTATGTCACGGAACAAGAATCGAACATCCACCACCACCATATCAGCCCAAGGACGTCCACTGCTGGATATAGGCCTCCCCCAAATTCACGGGGGGTATATGCCATAATCGCCACGCTTGGCATGCGGGTTGGCGATCGCAGTATCTCCACCGCACTCTAGGGATGCTGCTGCCCGTACTTATATGTGAATGCTAAGCGAGTAACTGTCAGGGAGTTGGAGACCGGGTAGACGCGCTCAGCTAAACATTTGCAACCAGCAAACTGCATTGCATACCTGGTTGATTATTTCATCACTTATGGAGGACAATTAACCGATCTTTAAATGCTTTCGTCATTATCTCTTGCGAAATTCCAGCATATGATTCCAGCATTTTTTTAGTTTGTATTGTTTTGTAAGTTGTTCATCTATTTCGGCACTGTCTGGTCTATTAAATAGTATAAGTAAGAATTATTGTATCACTCATGTAATGACTGTTTTGTTGCCAAAAGAAAAAAGATTTGCTGTGTTTGCCCAAATTGTTTTTTTATTTGGTTTTCTATTGCTTTGTATTTTCTCCATGTCCCCTTTGGTACCCACTGTAAGTCGGACATGTGTGTGTATTAAGTAAATAAATAAATAAATATGTAGAATCTTGTTTTCCCACCAAGCAATAGTTCGTCTTTTATATAGGTATGTAGGTATCTATCTAAAATTATTCGTCTTCAGTCGTCACCCTTCCCCTTCTTCAAATCTACAAAAGACTGACAACGGTGTAATATTTGTTATGTACACAGAGTTCTGTATGACAAAACTGATGCTAGAATGCAAAACAAACACTTTTTTCGGAGAGCCGAGATTCGCCGTAGTCACAAGATGAACAGCTCTGACACCACACATGATTAGTAAGTCAGCTCGATCCAGATCGCGCGTCATGTTGGGGTGTCGCCATCCCGCCCCGTCAATTGAGCGCACTGCCTTACATTGCGTCACCTATGGGTGGGCGATGACATCTGCTTTCACTGCATGACTTGAGTTATCAGGTGCAAGGTGCAAGGGCTCGGCTGCCATACAAATGATTAGTGCGTCTTTAATATGAAGACGTGAGGAACTACATGGATTTGAAAAAGCGTCAACATGTCCTTTGTGTTTTAAAATATAAATTGACTATATATGGCTTTTATGTTAAACTAGGTACATAAGAGCGTCGACTGTTAGAAGTGTTTTGGATTATAGAAACAGCTATCAAAAGCTTGTATGTCATCAAAGAGATTTGCGGTATCATTATTAATTGAATGTTTTTTAAACTCACTAACTCAATACAAATCGTATCATTAGAAAAATCTGCAAAGATGGTAGTGTAAAAAGACAGACTGACAAGTTGTTGAAGCTTTAATAAAACTTAGAAAGCCTTACTTAACAGTTTCAGTGACAGGAACTCGCTAGGTGGGGGCTTGTCTCGTAGGCGCTTTTCGCTACATACGATTTTTCGCATGTTATCGGCTGCGAGCGTAGCGCTACGAAATAGTTGGCAGTCAAAGTGTTAATACAGTCTTGTATGTATAATGTATCAATTCAATTTGACCTATAATCCTATCGGATTATTTTAAAATGAGGCCCGCGAGAATTCCAATGACACGTCATACAGCTTTGTTGAGTACTGGACGTAGTAAAGAAAAAACCCCTATTTAGTTTATTCAATTTCTATAACTGCAAAGCTCAATCAACTTATTTAACGATTTTATTTGTATTTTTTGTGAGCTAACTCGCTGTGTGTGACGTGGAAAATTTGGTACCTATAATAGGTCTTTACATGAAACTGTGAAATAAATTAAAATCGGCGAACGCCTTTGTTTTAATCATTTTCAAATAGGTACTTTTTTATATAAGATAGGTAAGCATTTGACCACTATCTCACCTGATGGTAGGTGATGGTCGAGGGTTTTACATGCGTACCTAGATAGTGCCTATTTACTCTCGTCTTGAAAAGATCTAAGTTATTAGTATGTGGGAAAAGATTATCCGGAAGAGAATTCCACTCCTTTGCAGTCCTCGCAAGAAAACTAGAAGTAAAGCGCTTCGTGCGAATCAGGGTCTGATACGTCCCATAGCCTTTAAAGAGAGTCTGAAAGCAAAAGAGTTGTATATTATAAAACTGTTTGTATGAGAAAGCTACTAAAAACTACCTTCAAGCAAGCTTATGGCGTTTTGATGGTTCTTGTTAAGTGAATCTCAAACATAAGTGGATATAATTGGACGATATCGTCTAGCCTTAAGTAATGCATCATTATCATAACGACTGTGTTGATTTATGTC
Organism: Notocelia uddmanniana; assembly: GCA_905163555.1. Lineage (NCBI taxonomy): Eukaryota > Metazoa > Arthropoda > Insecta > Lepidoptera > Tortricidae > Notocelia > Notocelia uddmanniana. The sequence goes on along the minus strand of LR991056.1, from coordinate 28,553,085 downwards.
GCAATTCCTTGTTTAATGCCTATGTTAAGTGGTTTGAAAATATAATTAAAGTTATTTAAATCAATACAAGACTTTACGATGTCCCATGAGATTTCTCAAGTTCCTTAGTCAGTACTCGAGAGTTTTAAGTGCTGTTTTATTAAAATGGTAGAAAACTAATGTAGAATTGACTGTGATGAGAAAATGTTTATGCTGCCACTATAAAATTACATATATATTTTAGTAAATCGTAAAAAATGGTTAGAACATTCCATGTTTCAAAGGAACCTTCAAACGATATCTTATTAAAATCAATCCTGCATTAATCATATGGAGGAATATAATATACCACTATAATTTCTTTATTATACATATGTAACTTAGTAAGTAGATACTTACTAAGTTACATTTGAATATTAGGTTTAGTTAAGTAACATTTTTAATTGAGGTTATTTAAAAATAAAATGATGTAAAAAAAATTAAAGTTGCATATTGTTCTTTTTAGGGTTCCGTAGTCAACTAGGAGCCCTTATAGTTTCGCCATGTCTGTCCGTCCGTCTGTCCGTCCGTCTGTCCGTCCGTCCGCGGATAATCTCAGTGACCGTTAGCACTAGAAAGCTGAAATTTGGTACTAATATGTATATCAATTACGCCGACAAAGTGGTAAAATAAAAAGTGGAAAAAAATATTTTATTAGGGTACCTCCCCTATACGTAAAGTGGGGAGTGTTTTTTTTTCATTTTAACCCTAACGTGTGATATATTGTTAGATAGGTATTTAAAAATAAATAGGGGTTTACTCAAATCATTTTTTGATAATGTTAATATTTTCGGAAATAATCGCTCCAGAAGTAAAAAAAAAATGTGTCCCCCCCCCTCTAACTTTTGAACCATAAGTTTTAAAAATATGAAAAAAATCTCAAAAGTAGAACTTTATAAAAAACTTTGTAGGAAAATTGTTTTGAACTTGATAGGTTGAATAGTTTTTGAAAAAATTACAAAAATAATTTCTGAACTAAGTTTGTAATTTAACCGTATAAACAGGTGTTTATTGTACCTGTCATTTCTACAAAATCACAATGAAATGACGTGCTTTTTAGGGTTTTGTGTTTCTGTACTTCATATGTCAACTTAATGTGACGGACGGAAAACTACGGAACCCTACACTGAGCGTGGCCCGACACGCTCTTGGCCGGTTTTTTTTTGTGAAATACCTCTGCTGTTCTGTGTACAGGTCAAAAACAAACGAATAATTGGATGGTAATCGCATCAAAACAAATGTATGTAGAGACTAGAAAGCTAACTCAAAGGGATTGAAGCAAATTATGTGCAAGCAAACGTTTAAAGCATTCTGCACATTTTCAAAGAAATTTTACGGCACCATTTCCTTACCGTTTTCTTTACTGAAATACCCCTTACGAGGGACCGCAGGCAAAGTGGGTCACCAGGCCGGCTGGCTCATCAATAATATAGCAGTTTTAGTTTTTCTCTATCCACGGTAGGAACAAGAAAAGTGCTTGAGCTAGCACGTAGCACGCAGCAAAGCGCTATTTATCATAGCTACGTTACAAATAAGAAATTATAACAAATTAATATGCAAAGACAATTTCGCTCCGCTTACTCGTAGACGAAAAGTTGTGTCTTTGAAGTAACTCTTGTCGGTTCGATCTTTTTGCGTACAGAAACAACAATTTCACGCAGTGAAATATAAATTACAATTAAGCCTAGTTACGGACTCCGTCCCAGTAAATTACACATTGATTTGCGACACCTCGCTGTGTAAGATTTCATTCCGATCGGCCGACAAACGCGTCGGCCGCGCTCGCTGATAAAATATCTCCTTAACTTTGGTTCAAATAATTCAAAAGCGGCAAGCCATAAGTCACTGTTTATTCTAGATTTATAGATAGCGGGCAGAGGCACGGTAATGACCAGTTGTGGGTGTCGGCGATTGTCGGTGTGCCGTGTTACGTTGTCGGTCGACATCCGACTTGCGAAAGTGATCGTGTTACCTCCGTCTCCCCATTGCCTTGACACGTTGAATCATAAATGCTTTGTTGTTGCTCGTATTTGGTTAGCTTCAATTAGGGCTGGATCGCCTTTGTGAACATTGAACACAATTGGATTGTTGAGCAACCATAAATTAATTTTGAAGGAATTATTTCCTTTTATTAACTCTCATTTGAACTTTGCGCCTGGGCGAATCTCCGGCGTTTTAAACGCTCGTTTCTAACGTCATTGTCGGGTACAAGATTACATATTCAATGGGTAGAACAAACCGCGAGGATTTTGATCAACTAAGACTCAGAAACGATATTGGTTTTAGTTTTTAACAAAAGTTAACCCTGGTTTTCATTCTCTTTTAACAAAATGTATGGAGACGACAATGACGAAAGAAATGTGAACTACACGATTGTTTGATCTTTACGAGTACTGTAATGACTTAAAGGAAATTACTTTTGGTAAAGACGCAGCCAGATAAACCTACCTTTTAATGATTTGCCTTATTAATTTAATCAGGTTGTCACATGGCGCTTATTGATTGGCAATAGTCAATAAAATAATAATCTTACGAAAGCAACAATTAACACAAATCGAGTGTTCCAACCGTGACCAATTTACTTAATGTTTCGCGTTAAATATTCCATTTATGGTGCGACTGTGACAATTACATGCATCACATTCCTAAACGGGCGTTATGAATTTTCAGCTAAAGAATCCAGTTCTTAAATGTCATAAGACTTAATATGAAATTGCGATTACTCACGACTACTTGCGACTTTAAATCATCAAATATTGAGTTGATAGTTGAATGGCGCAATTTGGGGCTTGGATGTGAACTATTTTGTTGCACCTTGCAGAAGCGTGGGCTATTTAAGTGCGCTGTCGTTGCAACAGGCAACTAACATAAGCAACGTGCTAAACGACAAATAGAATAAGTGTTTTGAAAGGAAGTATAGCTCTACAATCTCTTAGGCGCATATGTCGTTTTGTTATTTAAAAGCCGTGTTGTCTACACATACATACACACCTGGTGCTAACTGTGGTAGTAGTGCCTGCACATAGTTCGAGCGAGGTAGTTCTCATGATCATGATGATGTGCAGTTGCTAAGAAGAATTTAAACTGCCGCATAATGTACTTTTGACAATGTTGTGCAATGCCGATTTAATGTAAAAGCACATGTTTTCCACCTGATATTTTTAAATGAGGAGTTTTCCATATTCTATTGGCCGAGAATTTTAAAAGAACGCACTATTTCATAACTTTCACAATATGCAAGCTACAACATTGCATAATAAAAATATTGCTTCCCCCTATTATGTCCAAAATTACACCATCAAATAAGACGTGTACTTTTTTGGATTCTGATACATAATTAGGCCATAAATTGCCAATATCTATACCAAATTTTAGCTTTCAGACAGCTTAGCTTTAGAGCAGACTTTTGTTCCGTTGGACCAATTTCAATTAAAATATAACGCATACGAATTTACTGATTTCAATTATTGTAGTCTAATAGAAAGTGCGGTGTCCTTCAAGCACCCACAGCTAGACCCGGATATAAAATACGGGAATATAAACGAAGAAATCTCTTTCCCGACTCATTTCCTCAAGGTTAACAATATTACTTTTATATCTTTCTATTCATTTCTATTAACTCGCTTTTCTTATATTCCAGTAAAAGTTTATCTTTGTAATTAAATCTCTGTGGGGAGAACGAAATGGTATTATTTTTCTGTCATTGCGGATCGCAATCGCGGCCGAATATCGCTGACGTCACGGTGATCTGTTATCCCAACTGACATGCAGCATGGAAAATACGAGATGGGAAAAACATTTTCAGCGCGAGTCACTTAACGATAACAATGGTTTGGCTTCAACATTTGCTTTTAAAATAATTAATATTCTGTCTGTTTGTCTATCCGTCTGTCTGTCTGTTACCTCTTCATGTTGAATCGCCGAACCGATTTAGATGAGTTTTGGTATGGAGATAGTTAGAGTCCCGGGGAATGACATAGGCTGCTTTTTATCCCGGATATCATCCCTTAAGGGGGTGGAAGTTTGTATGGAAGAGCGATAACTAGGTAAGCGCCTGAAATAAAAGAATGACAATTCATAACATTAGTATGCACACTTTCGCATTCATAACATTAGTACGGATAAGTACTTTTGTACTTATCCGTACTAATGTTATGAATGCGAAAGTGTGTCTATTTGACACACAGCAGCGGCGATGTTAATTATTCAATTCAGCGACAGTCAATCCAATTCAAATTCAGCGAACCAATTTGTAGATCATCCTAATCGCCATGTCACCTTTACCAAATTACAGCTTCCTAGTAGTAACGATTACTGAGCTAAGCCGCGGACAGACGGACGGACGGACGGACAGATATGGCGAACTCTTCATGGATTTCCTTGTTTACTACGGAACCCTAAAAGGCGACTATGATCTGAATGTCTTTCGTTTTGTAGCGCAGCGACATAATTGTAACTACAGTAACTTCGGCTAACAACCTACAATTAGGAAAAATCTGAAACGAGGAACAACGCAATGAAAGCAGTCGCTACAACTTTTACCTACAACTAGTTTTACATTTTGGGTTACACCTTAAGAGATTGTGTCACGCCATACTGTGACATTTGCCCGTTTTGGTAAAGGTACCGGAGCAAATCCGGCGAAACGTGAAACCAGTCTAATTTAAATAATTACTTACCATCGTATTATACCTTCTTAGTACGTAATACTTTGTAACCCATATCGTTTCTTAACTCTCATAACCAGCGACCTCGAAATTATTTAATTCGGTCTATAATTTATTCAAGTACTCTTTATTGTTTTTTTACGATACATTTAGCAATTGCCGAGCAATTTGATCGTAATGTACCCCGGTGCGGTGCGTGGAATGATATGCAACGGGCAATATGGTAATCAGACATGCGAGTGTATCTACAACTCCCACAGACTCCAATATCGTGGCAGCTTTTTTTCTAATATAAACTGCAATAACATGCAATAAGGCTGAGGTTACAATGATTGGTTTGTTGAGAAACGAGGTTGTCGTAGTTTGTTGAAATGGCAACTCGGGCGGCTAATGAAAATTGAAAGGATAAGTTATCTGGAGCGGTTCTGTATTAAGTGTACTTAGTAATGCAATCTGTGTCTTTTATTAGTTTGTGCATTAATGGACATTGGAATGCGTATTGAGAGCGTGGAGCCAATAATGATTTTTAACCGGTACCTATGCAAGAATTTGAAATGATAACTGTGTTACCAGTAGTATGCGAAGGCTTAATCTTCTAACCTACTAATTATCTACATACTATAGGTATACGATGTGCTGATCATAAGAGACTGGGGCGTGGCGAGGGATAACGTTAGCCACTACCCCGCTAATACTATTTTTCTTTCGCAATCTAAACCCACCACGACTTCGTCCTGAGCTCTGCGCATGGCACTTAGTACCATGTTCTATGCAGGGTGTTACTCTCATAAGAGACCGCAGGAAACTCGGTTCGTTTTAAAATGGGATCGAAACTACGTTTGTATGGAGAATCGAGTTCGTGCGGGGGACCCATAACCCATAATACACTCAAGAGCTAATACTTACATCAGTCTCATTCGGCGTTTGACAACGTTGTAGTTGTACCAAACTACCGCATTTAGTGTATGTACACTATTCTAGAGAGTAAGAAACTATAGCCGCGCGTTGATAACACGACAACTGACTAGAATCGTAGGTCGTAGGAATATATTTTGTTATTTTAGTATTCCGTTGTGTATGTACCTGCGTGCTCGCTTCATAAACGCTGTAGAATTGCCGTATCCCACATACGGCCTCCTCAATCGATGTCCCACACGGCACACATAACCACCAATAACATATGCATACATGTCTATCCTCAACAACAACAACGCATTTGACTTGACTTCGTGTCAAGAACTGCGCGCGGCTACGCTCGTCAACGCATGGTCATATATACGATAGCATCACTTTGCTATAATCTTGCACCGCGCGTTGACGCGCATTCATGTGAACTCAGCCTTAATTTCCACTTGTCCATCCCCAGCGCTGCGTCTGGCACTGCGGCGGCGGTCACCGCTCGCGCGACACCGCCGCCGCGCACTACCGCGCCGTGTGCCGCGCGCTGGTCGCCGAGGCGCTGGAGCTGGCGTCCTTCCTGGCGAGGGTGCGCGTCGGGGGCGCGAGGGACCTCGGCGCCGCCGAGGAGTCTGTCACACATCTGGATACGCTGCAGTTCTCCGATTGGGTGAGTTGAGAGATATTTTTTCCTGGAGTTATAAGGCTAACCCGGGTATGTCCTAAAACTACGTGGTGGATGGGCAGTAGCATCCCTTTAAGAGTCCGCAGTAAGCTCGGTTCCCCATACAAACGTAGTATTTCAGCAAGGCGTTTTAAAATGAGAATAAAACTACATTTGTAAGGAGAATCGAGTTCAGCCGAGCGTACTGGGGACTCTTAAGACGGTGCAAATTACTGCGATCGCTTACCCGCATTGCATGCCAAGCGTGGCGATTACGGTATTGTTTCCCATAAATGGCACAGAGATCCTTGGGGGAGGCCTTTGTCCAGCAATGGCCTTTCGGCTGATATGATGATGATAAGACTAACCAACGCATGTGTCGAGATCTGCGCGCGGTGCATGGTGTATATGATAACATCACTTTGTTACAATCTTGTACCGCGCGCCGAGCCAACCGGGCGTTGAGTTGACGCGCGTTCATGTGAACTTAGCCTTACTGAATCTAGTGGAAATGGCGAGCTCTAAGAGAAAAACGTGAGCAACTTTGAGAAAGATGCTATAACACTTCACAGAAACAGTAGTTTGCTTGGTTAAAGTTTTTTTAAGAAGAAATAGTACATTAAGGGCTGAAGGTCCTCAGCCTACTATTTGTTCTTAAGTCAGTTCAGTCAGTATCAGTTAAAAACGCTCATCTTATTTAGGCCATTTTATGCATAGGGAAATGTATCTCGACATTTTCTCTTAACGCCCAATGTCATAGATTTTACATGGTGTTTTGTTGGATTTTTTCATTAAGGAATATCGTTTCAAACATTAGTCCAAATCCACAAATTTCAAGCTAAAAACTAGTTGTTAGAGTTCCGTACCCGAAAGGTCCAAACGGAGCACTATTGCTCTCCCTCGCGCGTGTCCATCTGTCATCTCATCTGTCACACATTTTGTGTGTGACAGATGAGATGAGTGAACATGAAATTTGGTGATAATGTTTATTATTACACATATTTTACCAACAAATACCAATATATTGATCGAGCCCTATTACTGTCCCTCGCGTGTCTGTCTGTCATCTACTCGCCTGTCACACATTTTGTTCCGAAGAATGTTTTAACTTCCCATTGACCCATGATCATGAAATTTGGAGATAATGTTTCTTATTACACATATTTTACCAACAAATACCAATACATTGATAAATCACATTTGGTTTTTAGTTGTACGGAATCCTTGGTGCGCGAGTCCGACTCGCAACTAGCTGGTTTTTTTTTTAATTCAACACAACACAATGCAAAACATCAAACATGGTTCCGTTACTAAGTATCTAAAACTTTCATGATAGCATCGTGTCTCTTAATCAGACATTGAGTTCATAACATTTTTAAGACATGTGTCATACGAGTTAGATGCTTCATAAAAAGGCTTTCTTATCCCACACACTAAAACACTTTACTTTTTTATTTTTCAACAGTTAGAATTAAATCCCAGACTTTTAATCGTGAATTGATCAAGGAGCATGACATCACATTACGCTTGCTAAATAGGAAAGTTCAATGGAGAGAAAACCGAAGGGTAGACGCCAACCGGCATGCTCAGCGTGCCGCTGTAGGCGTCCTATGCAATATTAATGGCCGGCGTTCCTGGGAATTTCACATGCCGTTCATTATTTATTTCCCTTATTGAGGTACAGTCAGTTGTAATATGTAATATCTGACACAACAAAGCGCGTATAAATATCTGATACGCTCTAACGGCTCTGAAATAGGATTTGTATCTAGACACGCGGCAGCGTGTCTAGCCAAGTTCACCCCAGGAACTTGGAAGTTTTCTTAAATATCCAACAGCTTTCATGGTTTTATAACATACTGCATAGAAAACTGCGAAATTAAGGCTCAAAATGCATTAAGCCGCAATAAATTAGTTTTACTGTAAACAATCTAGTGCCAGACTTGGCACCTTTTCAGATAATCTATGGAACTTGGCACCCATTTAGATCTCAATTCTTTTGTCAGTGAAGACGACAACCATGCATCGCATATTCTTATTATTGAACTTGGCTCCCATTTTCACATTTATGTTTTTTAATGGGCCAGATATTTCGCGCACCTTGTCAGTAGGTGACTGTAGGATATTCGGGCAGGTGAGAGTCACTGTACATTGTACTTACTGTACAGTCACTGTACAGTTACTTACTTATCTATAATTACTGTAGATAATGTATGAAAAAAATCGGTTACGAGTAGACAGACGCGGTGGGGGACTTTCTTTTCGAAAAATAAATGCCTTACGTTTTTTTTTAGACATGGTTGTAAAGAACCCTGCAGCAAACTTGGGAACAAAGTGGTTCTAGTCAAATGTCACGAAAATATCTAGTATGATGTAGACTCAAGTCTCCTGATCATTTTTTTTTGTATGGTCATAACTCTCTTAGATTTATATTTTCATAAATAACATAGTTTACATTTTCTTGCTTTATCTTGCACTTATTTTCATGTCACTATTCTTATTTTATTGCTATAATTCTCTGTGTTGACTTTTGCATGCAATTTTCTGCTGAAATGCGTGTTTTTATCACAATATATACCATATACCCAGAATTTGCGCCACATTTTTTAGCAAAATATAGATTTGCATTTGCGTATGTATTTTTGTTTGTTAGAAAGTTTTATTACTGTGACATTTGACTGAAACCATTTTTTCCGTAAGTTTGCTGCGGAGTTCTTTATGCTAAGATTTAATTTATCAGTTTGGAAACTTAGGAACGTATACGTATGTTAGCGTCGATGAGTATTAATTGTCTGTTTAGGTACCTATAGGCGCAGATTTTAAAATACTGTATAGGGCAAAGTTTTTGAACAGTCAGCACCATAAAAATGTATACATACTGGAACTTAGTTGCTCGGAGATAAAGTCAAAAAGTATACCTATACATGTACATAAATGTATATAAAATGCTTAGTTAAATATAGTAAAACTCTCCTATCTGTACCAACCATAATAAGTTTTCCCTGCTGTGGATAATGCCGTTCATGGCTATACATAAAGTAACTGTAATTTTAAAACTAAATGTAACATATACTGTATGTTTACTGTTCAAGAGTGTCCATGAAATCTCATGACAGTTGATATAGAAAGTACTACGCCACCTTTCCAAAATATTGGTAGTACAATTTATAGTTAAGTTTAATATTTTCCTTCTCTTATTTATGTGACCGATCGAAGATGCATTATGAAAGGACAGTTGAAACAGCACGAAAAAGTAACCAGAGAAATACCGTAATTATATTTCTTTAATTAGGTAACTATGTAATGTGGCAATTAGACTAATATATTAACTTTCCGATTGTAGTCCAACCGAAGGATTTGGAGAGCCCTTCAAGTATGTAGAAAATATTTAAATGCCATTGTTGCATTGTCGTGTTATTATTGTTTAAATAGCTTTTAGTCCCTCATATTATCAGGTGTCTATTAGAACAGAGTTCACTGTATGGAAAAATAATGCATGCTCTGAGATTTCATTTCATTACCTACTTCATGAAGATAAAGCTGACCGTCAGTCAGCTTGAAAATGTCTACTCAACATGCAAAAACTATATTCGGCATAGGCTTATTTCCAAGTAACTGATCTTTAATATGCACTAAAAGCCATTCATGTATTTTCGGAATGAATTAATGTTTGACGAGCAGCTTTAAATTAGTCGCATAATTGTTTATTTCTCCCCCCTATTTATTCTTGTGTCTCCTGTCGCTTTTCTCTTAGCAATGCGTCGCAACAAAAACCGATTGCTATTTTTATTTTCCAGGCGCGGTTTTGGATGCAAGTGATTGGGGAATTAAGAATGGGAGTCAAGTTAAAGAAAGTCTGTTACTCGCGGACCCCTATCGAGTACGAGATGACCCCTTACGAGATCCTCATGGACGATATCAGATCCAGGAGATATACCTTAAGAAAGGTTGACGGCGCGATACCACCGAGGTAAGATCAACTAAACATAATCTACATACTAACACTATGTTATATATTAATTAGCTCACCGAACATGCGGAAAGTTTTCGTGTTTTATGTGGCTATTATACATGATTATATGAATATATTGAGAATTTATTTTCCCTGCTTTCATAAAATGCTTTTGTTCACAGTGTGAAGAAAGACGCACACGCAATGATTCTCGAATTTATTAGAAGTAGGCCTCCACTAAGAAAGGTAAGATTACACATTACTTAATAATATCCCATATAATATAATTAATAATTGAGTATACTATACAGTACAGCAAAGCCAATAAGACGAAATATATTTCATACTTGTTTCATACGCAGGGTTGGGCAAAATACTCGGTTCATTGTATTTGAAATACAAATTACAAAATACATTTAAAAATGTATTTGAAATACAAAATACAATATTCAGAATAATGTATTTAAAATACATTTTATAACTTCTTTGAAACTTATCTGACAAGATAATACATTTTACAGGTTTTAGGGTTCCGTAGCCAAAATGGCAAAACGAAACCCTTATAGATTCGTCAATTCTGTTCATCCGTATGTCACAGCCGATTTACTCGGAGACTATGAGCAGTACAATTATGAAATTTGGTAGGAAGGTGTATGCTTTGAACCGCTATAGAAATATGATGTGAAATTACGAAAAATATATTAAACTGGGGGGCACCCTATACATGTAACAGGGGGTCAATTTTTTTTTCAATGCACATTGGTGTCTGGGTTATCAATGGATAGGCCTTCAAAAATGACATATAGGTTTTCAAAAAACTTTTCCATTTAAGTCAACCGTTGATGAGATATTAGCTGTCAAAGTCGAAAAAAGTGTCCCCCCCCCCCTTATTTCTAAACTATGAAGTTTAAAATTCTGAAAAAAATCAAGATGGTGTATAATAATGAATCCTTTCAACGATTTTTGGTTTGAACAAGAAAAGTCTAACGGTTTTTGAGTTATTGCTGAAAAACTGTCTTGCCCAAACAAAAGTGCCGTGAGTTTCCTATCAAGATACAACCTTTTTAGGGTTCCGTAGTCAACTAGGAACCCTTATAGTTTCGCCATGTCTGTCCGTCCGTCTGTCCGTCCGTCTGTCCGTCCGTCCGCGGATAATCTCAGTGACCGTTAGCACTAGAAAGCTGAAATTTGGTACTAATATGTATATCAATTACGCCGACAAAGTGGTAAAATAAAAAGTGGAAAAAAATATTTTATTAGGGTACCTCCCCTATACGTAAAGTGGGGAGTGATTTTTTTTTCATTTTAACCCTAACGTGTGATATATTGTTAGATAGGTATTTAAAAATAAATAGGGGTTTACTAAAATCATTTTTTGATAATGTTAATATTTTCGGAAATAATCGCTCCAGAAGTAAAAAAAAATGTGTCCCCCCCCCCCTCTAACTTTTGAATCATAAGTTTTAAAAATATGAAAAAAATCTCAAAAGTAGAACTTTATAAAAACTTTGTAGGAAAATTATTTTGAACTTGATAGGTTGAATAGTTTTTGAAAAAATTACAAAAATAATTTCTGAACTAAGTTTGTAATTTAACCGTATAAACAGGTGTTTACTGTACCTGTCATTTCTACAAAATCACAATGAAATGACGTGCTTTCAAAGGTTTTGTGTTTCTGTACTTAATATGTCAACTTAATGTGACGGACGGAAAACTACGGAACCCTACACTGAGCGTGGCCCGACACGCTCTTGGCCGGTTTTTTTTTATTCAATGTATTGTATAGTGGTTTTAATAGTAGATTAGGAGGTGTCGGTACGGAACCCTTCTTTGTGCGTGGTCCAACACGCACTTAGCTGGTATTTTACAACAATAAAGTAATTACAAGAACACTTGACATATGTACAAAGGCGAGCTTATCCCTATAAGGGATTTCTTCCAGCTAACCTTTGAGCAATTGAGTGGAGATACGATTTATAGGCAAACCGAAAATTAAACATGTAAAACACGGATACAAGTTTATCTTGATAACATCATGATATTATATAGATAAAAGCCACAAAATTATATAAAATCAAATTGGTATGGAACACTAATTAGTGGATAAGGCATTGAACTTCCACTGTAACCACCGCCATCACATTGTTCTGTGAGGTGGACGTAAATTTAAATCCAACATCTATACCCCGTAAAATTAAGTATCTGGTGTGGATCAAATTCTCAGTAATAGAAAAACCGCTTATCAAACTAAACAGCCTAAATGCCGATTTGCTGAATTGATGTGGATTCACACTTAACGTTGAAACTTACACTCAGTGTTGCCACAGTGGCAGAACTATATTAAAAAAAAAACCTTCATTATACAATTTAATAAAATTTTTGTGAAAATGTATTTTAGAACTTCAAGTATTTAAAATACAAAATACTAAATACATGTGAGTGCGGTATTTGAAATACCAAATACAAAATACTTTTCCAAGTAGCATTTGAAATTCAAATACAAAATACGTATTTGTATTTTAATAGAAAAAACCGCTTATCAAACTAAACAGCCTAAATGCTGATTTGCTGAATTGATGTGGATTCACACTTAACGTTGAAACTTACACTCAGTGTTGCCACAGTGGCCGAACTATATTAAAAAAAACCTTCATTATACAATTTAATAAAATGTATTTTTGTGAAAATGTATTTTAGAACTTCAAGTATTTAAAATACAAAATACTAAATACATGTGAGTGCGGTATTTGAAATACCAAATACAAAATACTTTTCCAAGTAGCATTTGAAATACAAATACAAAATACGTATTTGTATTTTAAATACGTATTTCAAATACCATTAATTGAAATACTGCCCAACCCTGTTCATACGTCGTTTACATATCGCCTATTTTTTAACTATAAATGCTGCCCATGTAAAATGTACGGCAAGCTCATTTGTTTCTTACATAGATAACATGTATGGCAAGGTACTTTCTAGTTAAAAAAAAAACAGAATATAGTATCTCGCACCATGTCTCTTTCATACCATTAATTATCTCGTCTCGTTGGGCTTACTTTAGGTTCCCATATTTCTCAGTTCTATATTTTACTCATTTCAGCTCATTAGCTGTTATATCATATTTACAAATAAACTGTAGTCAGGAGCAATGAAAATGGGTGCACTTTGTATTGATTTAAACTTACATATTTAACACATTATCATTAGTAAATGGGGCTTAATAAAACCAGGTCGTTAGTCGTTTCAGAAATGTCACAACATCCTTGATTACTAGCCGACAGGTGGGAATAATAGTGGGTGCACTTTTCCATTGAATCCTATAACAATTTATTCACTTTTGCTGTTCTATGTTTATGTTTTATTTCGGCTATGATAGCTTAAATGTACACTATGTGCAGGCATCAGAACGCGAGCTGCCCCCACCACGGCGGGAAACGACTCCAAGGGAGAAGCTCCTTGCCTCCATTCAAATGGGCAGACAGTTGCGGCCCACGCCCTACTCCAGAAGACTATGTGAGTACCTAGAACCGCTTATAAGTCGTAGGTCACATACATGTGCTCTAGAGAAAATTGTACAGATTTTATTTTTTATTTATTGATTTTATACAGAACAAGAGTGATTCCTGAGTAAGAATTACTGAAAGTTTCCAAATTCTGAAGAAAACAGGAAAATGTATGCACACTTTTATTTCTTAAAGTGCCTCTACGCAACTTAATAGACCAACATATTCTTACAATACCTAATACACGGTATTAGATTCTATATTATTCGATATTACAAAATCTAATACACGGTAGGATTAAGGATGTCTATTAGTCTACATACATGAAGATAATACCTACTAAATAGATCTTAGGCTTTAAATTTGAACTTATAACCCTGGGTGTATACCAAAACATTTATATGTACACCTACGCTTAATATACGAGACAACGAACACGTTCCTTTCCTATCATTAGGCACTCGTAAAGTGAAATATTGCATTACCATCTTTTATTCCCTATCTTGTGACATAGCCCTGAGCCGTGGGACTATATTATTATTATTATTATTTATTTATTAGCGTTAAATTTCAGGATACAATTTTACCCATAGAGTGTAGCTAAATATTTATTATACCTAAACAAAACATAAAAACAACAAAACAAGACATTGACACTACTTAAAACTATTAATAATAAATACAGTCGTTATTAAATGTCATTTCATTATACTATACCCTAAAATAATTTAAATTATATAAACTAACAAACTATAAACTAAAAATCATCGCAATAATATTATCTGAGGATAATCTAAAGTTACGCTCACCTACAAAGCATTTTATAAATATATAAAAATTTTGAACGTGTCTGACATGTCTGATCAAACAGTAAGAAACAGCTTTAAAAAAAATCACCAATAAATCTTATAGAATTCATATTAATTTGACAGTCATTTGGTCCTTGTAGTCATGTAGATTAGAAGCCTGGTTAGATATTATAAATGTAATGTCCCCGAAATGTTTCTTATTACATTTTTTTTGATATGATAAAAAGAAGATACATGAGAACATGGTGCATAACGTTACGAACACTGCTGGCTCAGGCTTTCCCAATTTAAATCCTGTCCCTATATACATGGTATTCCTTTCCAGTTTTCCTTCAGGTTCTGTTTTTTCCAGATGCACGGAACTTCATCACCTAGCTATCCGAATACCCTATCCCTACAAACCTGAGACTGATTTTGGTTACAAAATTATGAAACCGTATATGAGTTGAAAAAAATTAAGCTGTACGGTTGTTTGGTAGAAATAATGTGAGTGTAATAAATTATTTAGTGCTCATATTTCAAAATGTGTTTCACTAATGGTATTTATTAAATTTGTAATTACTAAGATGTGTCTGTTTAAACCTAGCAGTCGAATAACAGCCGAATAAAAATACAAACGTTTTCGCCGTATCTGGCACTCCTGGAGTTGCAAGGGTCCATAGGCTTTATTGACAGCTTACCTTCAAGTACAAGCTTGTTTGTCGACGTGGTATTAAATAAAAACATACTTATACCGTCACGTACTTCATGAAGTGAAATAGCGCCTATGGTTTTATTAATAGCAATGATTTAGAAATAACACAGTCATTATACTCGTAATAGGCGTAAGTATGCAGTTAGCCACAATGTTAGCTATTGAATAGCCGATGCAAGGCGTGCAAGACAATAAGAATGGTGTCGTTGTCACTTGACTTTGAACTCTGTTCTCATTAGGTTAAAGTATTAATTATCATCAACATTGTTGTCTAAAGGAGCCCGAAGTCCACTTTGGCACCTAACTAACCCCAAGATTTGCCATCTTGCGTAAGTACTAGTTTTACCAATGTGTCTGCCAGTAAGTATTTTTACCGTGTAATTATTCATTAATTCTAATATTTCATTGACTACTTGACTATTTTTATGATGCCATTCGAACCAGTTTTAGTGAGGATAAAAAGTCTATATGGGACCAACTACAATTAAAGCACAACAAAAGCCACATTTGGGACAAACGAAGTTCGCAAACGGCTCCTGCAAATGAATATTATATTGTGACGTCACATTGTAGTGTTCGAACCCACCGTTGCATGGGAAAATAAGTAAATTGCTGTTATGGTGTTGAAATACTGCATTTAGGTATATAGTGACATACAATTTTTTTTTTTATTCTGGCATGCGTATTATTTTGTTATCTTTTAATTTACTATTGGAGGATAATAAAAATCGCATTATTATATCTTTTATATCTTTTTATGATTCCGATATTTTTTTTATAATTTGCAATTGCAATATTTTGATGGTTTACAACTTGTATGATAAATAACAATTTGAACTCGTGGCGAGTACCCAATTAGATTACATCAAAATCTCAAACTGAATATTGTGTTGTGCGATATTTATTTCAAACCAATGATAACGCTAATTCGCTTTCTACTATTAGTTACGAATATATTTTTGCTCTATATCACCAGTAAATATAGAAAGACAATACATTGTCTTACATGAATGAAGTTACTTATCATTCTTATCAAGGTTTTTCTCACAGCGTTGCGTACATACTAACGCGTACCTTAGTTATCTGATGTTGTATTGCCTGAATATTACCTCACAGCAACGCAGTGGAATGCATAATTTTATCTGAAACTATTTGTAACTTAACTGAGCTGGTAGATAAAAATTAAGAAAATATTAAAGTAAAAATTAGAAGCAGTATTTACGAAAGTTTGATTTTAATAAAATTATTTAATAGTACATTACCATACAAGTGCAGAGATCAGGTAATTCGCAACGAGTGCTGATAAATTGAAACACGACTGAAGGGAGTGTTTTAAATCGACACGAGTTGCGAATTACCTGTTCGTACGTGTATCGTACAATGTTTTACAGTACATATGGCTCTTTAAAGTTTCGACATACCTATGCACGTAATCTGCTGATTACCGCACTCGTGCGGTAAAGTAGCACCATATGCACTGTAAATGGATTTAAAGATCGAAACGCACACAGCGGGCGCGGCGCGGTCGGTGTGCGCTTTCCGAAACTGTCGAGTGTCGATTAGGTACTGTTTCATATGTCACACACGCCGCCTCCGCTCTACCGCGCTACCGCGTGGTTTTTGGTGCGACGTGCCCGGACCGCGTTTGCTTTACCGAAAAACCGCCTCCGCATCGCAACGACGAAGCGCCGCTCTGTGTGTGCAATACATCCTGACGTTTTCAGTAACCGTGGTCAAGCGATCACTAAGTACATCTATACATTTCATTATTTATTTATTTATTTGGCTCATCAACAATTGCTTACACCGTAAATTACATATATAGCTTGCAATAACAGTTTTATGTTAGATGTAACAAACACTGACAGGTGAACACCACATGCATTTTACAAAAAAGGCAGTGAAAAAAACTAAAAATTAAAAGTTACAAAAATGCTCAAAGTTTCTCAAAACACCAACAATTTAAACGCTAAGTTCAAAAGAAAAAAAAGGGTTTATATTATGTTAGACTCTTGCGTTAAAGTTTTAAAATGAGTAATAAAAAAGGTGTAACAATTATGTACCTCTAACAGTTAAAGTGCATACAGAGAGCCTGAAAACTAAACTGATCCAGACAGGCAATCGCGAACAGTTTTCTTAAATATAATTATTGGGTCATTTTCGCTGTCATTGTATACAAATTGTGATGCAGCACTTATACAAGTCACATGAAATATATCACATCATTGTGCGCGCTGACGCAACGAGATCGCGTCTGATATCCGCAGATTGTCGCAATCGACTCAGTGCTCGGCGTCGGTTTGACTCACGCACTTACAAAGTCATGTCGCGCAATATTCGCTAGCTATACTCTCAATCAGCGGGCGTATGATGGTTGCCATTTTATCACTTATCGACGTGGATAAGACGCCCGTCACTCTCGCACTCGCATACTTGTCAGAGCGTGACGAATGTCTTATCCACGACGATAAGTGATAAAATGGCAACCATCATAGGCCCGCTGAATAGGTTCGTTTTCTTTTTTTTTCTCGTTATCATTTGAACCACCTACCGGCAGTGGCGGCGCAAGACCTAAACTTAATGTGGGCAAGGTACATTGTTCGAGGCCCTCTGATGGTGCAAGATGTATTTATTACAAGAAAAACCTTGTGGCGTGTACTTCTGGATTTTCCATACTATTTCAAATTTATTTTCGGCTGTGAGGCGCGAGGCCCTTTGCACTACGAGGCCGTGCCCACACCGCCCACGTCTTAAGCCACCTCTGCTTACCGGAGAATCAAATGTAGGTACTAGATATGGAACTAACTAGGCAACAATTTTGTAGCGCTACGCTCGTAGTCGATAACATGCGAAAACCCATTTGTAGAGGAAATCACCTACGAGACGAGCGTCCGCCGAGCGGATTCGTAACACTTGGAGCATTAATCGCGAAGTCGACTATCCAAGTCGGATCAATTTTGCTAAGTCTACATCTGTTTTCGGATACTAGTTAAATATATTTTTACCGGCTTAAATGCCAATTGAATGTCCCTAATCCCTATATTATAGAAATGGACACGGACAGCGGCAGCGGTTAAAATACCAAAACGCTTTTCTTAATAATGATGCATAAAACAAATGACGCAAATAGAAGTTAATATTCAGACTTTGCATGTGAGCTTTGGAAACGGCCAACATCAATGCATAATGGATAGGAGAAACGATTCTGGTGGTGCAGTCTAATAATCTATGTATGAATTTAGATTTATATGATTGACGTGATTCTCAATATCCTACATTAATAGGACCAAATTAAGTTCTTGACACTTTTGCCGAGTGCGAGTGTATTAACATAGGTATTGCCTGCCTGTCGACGTATTGTCACCGAATGCGTTAAAAATGGTTTAAAAAGTCAGAAGTTTATTCCATTGTGAAGAGTCCATTGCTTTTTTAATGGACATGCGCTATATACGTCGACACATTTGGAAGTATTTTACGATTACTCATAACATAACGCAACACGCATTAATAAAACCGCATTGCTCATCCGTACATTACAAGAGAGCATTAAATGGGGCCGCTTAGTAGTGCGATTATTATGCGATACATCATATCGCGTAAATATTGACGCATATTGAAGCAATAGCCGAAGAATTTACATCCCGAAGATATTGACATCCCAGTATTGTGATAATAATCTCTGTGTAAAAGTAATGGAGCGACCTAAATTGATGCAGCACTCCGAATTCCCACTTGCATATAAAGCATGAGTTGCACAAAAGTTGGCAATTTGGGAAAATGATCACAGAGACTAATGGAAATTTTGTTGTTCGCTGCATATTGATACTATACTGAGGCGCGACGTTGAGAATGCATTATGTTTTAAGGGGATGACTCGTTTTTTAAACCACGCCCCCGTGTTTTATTTCAACGAAACAGTATTAATGAGTATAAAAACAAGAAATCATTAGTAGTAATCGTTATAGAGCTAAAATAAAATAGAAACTAAACTAACTCAAAATTAACCTACAAAAACTCTACTCAGCACTCAGCCTATAAGCTGAGTAAAAAAATTAAAATAAAGATTGGATTTTGGACTTTTTTCTATACAGAAAATTTTAAGCAATTATATTTCGGCTCTAGTCAGAAACAGTCATATAGTAATCAAACTATGTATGCTTATTGTTGCCTTATCTGGTCAGACCCGAGTTTCAAAAACTCAATGTTTTTCCTTGCACGCCCTTAAATATGCTGGGTTAAGATGTCACTGTTACCACTTATTTATATATTCACTTTACTTAATAAAAAACTGTGTCAAGTATGTAATACTGTTATACTATTCTGTGCTGTTACCTGACTCTTAAAGCAGCGTCGGTTTTAGTTTTCCGTCTACCTTCAATGTTTTTGGTATATTTATGCATCAAAATATGTATACACTTTCCGACCTTAACTTTGAACAATAATGTGCTAGAATCTGGCTAGAATAAATATACTCAATGGAAAACATAAACTTAATGACTAAAGATAATAAAATAACCTATACTTATCGAAGACTTACAAAAATAAATAATGTGCTAGAATATAATGCAAAAATGTGAAATGTTCAACAGTACCTACCTAATTGATTGAGTGAAACGAAGGTCTCCGTTTCAACTTCGACAAAAATGCTTTCGCATGTCCGGCCAGCGAATGGCGGATTTCAGGATTTCCCGCTGTTCTGTACAGGTCGCATTTCTCAACTGATTCTCGTGAAATTTTGTGAACAGATTTGATAATTCTTTTGTCGGGATGGTCTTTGGAGATTTTGAAATATGAAAAAAAAACGCGAGGTCTGTAGCTCAGAGAGCTAGCCACTCGTTAAATATACCTACGTAGCCACGTACCTATAAGTATGTAATTCTCGTAGTGGCTTTGAAGTAAGGATTTACAGATCAAATTAATCAACTCCCAATCGCTACAGAAAGCTCAGTGAATTAATAGGTAGTTGTTTTGAATGCGCGTGCTCCAAGTAGGACAAAACCGGGTAACCGATGTCAAACCGATGTAGGTCAGTAATCCAGACGAGATTCGACGCCAGGCTGTCTGGGCTCCGGGCAAATCGGAGACCGATGACGTCACGGGCTCTGAATACGCTATGATATAGAGAGTTTGTAGTCGTCTATATAAACATGATTATGAAGCTGTACCAGCACAGATCGACCTCCCAAACTAAGCAGAGCTTGTGCTATAGGTATTAGGTATTAATTAGGTGACGATATTACATATTATTATTGATACAACTAAAATGTATTCACCTTTTTTTGAGGTTTGTCCTACGTTTCGAATGTTGGTATTGGTCAGAGGGCCTACCGCAAACTTCAAAAATCGAACTTCATATCGTACCGTCCCTTTCCGTCATATAGTGTATAAAACGAGAGTGAAAGGGACGACACGACACGAAGTTCGCGGTAGGCCTTCAGTTCGTGATCTCGTGACGGGTCGGGCTTTTGTCACGAGATGACCACGGAAGTTGCGATACATTTGAAACGTCCGGCAAACTTCAAAAAGGGTGAATAAATTTCAGTTGTACGCGACTAAGTCGTGTTTATTAATAATAATAATGTGTAAAAATCGTGGACGTTTAATTTTATATATTATGAGTTATAATGATACACATACCTACTTATATAGATAAATAAATACTTAAATACTCAGGAACCAATATTCTTGTTCATCTCACAAATACTTAAATAAGTAAAAATTAGGAGACAATTTTCGCACAAATCGAACCAGTCCCATAGTAAGCTCAATAAGGCTTGTGTTATGGGTACTAGACGACGAAATATTTAAAAAATATATACTTAGATACATAGAACACATCCAAGTCTCAGGAACAAATATTTTTGTTCACCACAGAAACAAATGCTCTTACCGAGATTTGAACCCGGGACTTCGTAGGCAGTGTCACTACACTGCCTACGAAGTTGGAAGTCCCGGGTACCAGGCGGGTACCAACTAGTGTAAATAGGCCGATAAATAAATACCCTGACCGGGATTCGAACCGGAGACCACCATGTTCACTTTGGCATAAAACTGTGTCAAGTATGAGCTCCAGAGAATTTTATATAAATATGCAAAAAATATCACGTTTAGTTGAGTAGAGCAGCGATTCTCAACATTGCAGTTTCCAATTCAGATGCTGGTAAGTTCGCGTGGCCTTACAAGACTTACATGTATGTATGTATGTATTACTATGTATGTAAAATTATTTATTGTACATGAGTAAAACATAACAATAAAACAGTACTTACAAGAACAATTGACATATGTACATACAAAGGTGAGCTTATCCCTATAAGGGTGGGAGGGGGATGTTTGGAGTCAATATGCAAATCTGTATCAAAATCTTTTTTTATACCACGTCGGTGGCAAACAAGCTTACGGCCCGCCTGATAGTCACCGCAGCCTATGGACGCCTGCAACTCCTAGGGGTGTCACATGCGCGTTGCCGACCCTTTAAGAATTTATACAATCCTTTCTTGAAGATCCCCATGCTGTAGTCCGTCGGGAAAACCTCGGCAGCTCCCGCTCATTCCACAATCGGAGCGTCCGAGGGAGGAAATTCCTCTGACCGTACGCGACCATTTAGGTTCTAAGGTGTGAGGATAAATTAATGCCGACGGCGAGCGGTGCGATGGTAGAAAGCGGCCGTAGGCATCATGTCGAACAGATCTTTATGAGATATACTGACTACATATGTACATATGTATATTAATGGTTACAATTCTAATTCTAATAGTAACGTATCCTTTCCTCGTGTCTTCCGATCAAAACTTTAAATTTTTTGAAAAAAAAACTGGGTTTGTAATTAAATTAATTCTCAAAGGTTTTTTAATCGCATAGTTCTGAAAGAATACACGGACCACAATGCGGCGAGCGGCAAAATGAGCAAGTTACTCAACTCCAGACTGCGGTTCGACAACTTTTTTTTATCATTTGTGGTTTGTGTTTTTTAATGATGCAATGACGGAAGCGTTGTTCGTTATTAAACGTCCGTCTTTTTTCACTTGTATGGGGCAGAGACGGTTTTTTATCTCTATTTAGGTACTAATTTTCAAAACTTTTTTATTTAGTTTTAACCAAATAAACTTGGTTGAATGTTAGCATATTAAGCAAATAATTTCTACCAATAATTTGGCTGGACTCCAGTTTTAGCATGGTCATAAACATTCATTTTATATAAAAAATAAAATAGTAAATGCAATATGATTAAGAGGGCGCAGTACGTTTGGTTCTCCATACAAACGTATTTATGCTCTGATTTTAAAATGCCATGCTAGAATAACATGAAACTTTGTATACACAATGGGATCCAGCTCGTCTAGGGCGGAAATTAGTTTCTGTTGCTTGAAATTATAATGGCGAAAAAATACAGCGTTTATTAAGGTTTTCATACAAGCCGTAAAAAACTCAAAAAACCGCTGTATATTTTTTCTTTTTCAATTTCTAGCAACAGAAACTAATTTCCGCCCTAGACAAGCTGGATCCCATTGTGTATACAAAGTTTCATGTTATTCTGGCATGGCGTTTTAAAATGAGAGCCTAAATACGTTTGTATGGAGAACCGATCCACACCGATCGTACTGCGCCGTCTTAACTTCTCGACATCTCGATGACCAGCCCAAGTTGAGTTATATCCAAGAGAATTGTTTATTTACTCAAACAACGGGTACATTAAATTTTTACCCGACTGCACCAGAGGGAGGGTTATGTTTTTCGAGAGTATGTACATACTTATGTATGTATGTATGTTTAATTATTTGGCACGCTCTGCGGCCTGAACGGCTCAATGGATTTTAGCTTGAGAGGTGTCCTTAGATTCGTATTTACTGCGAGATTGACACTGGGTATATCAAAATAGTAAAAAAATGGCGGATTTTTGGCGCCAAATTCAAATGAAATTCAAATTTTTTAACTTCAAAGGTGTCGTTATTAATTTCCAAATTACCTACACAGAAACGCAGTCGGGTTTTTTGTTTTTTTTTTTTTTTAATTAATACTTAAATCATCATATGTTATTATTCTTATGACAAAGTCAGTTACGGGTTTAGGTTATTCTTTGAGTAGTCATATTAATGATGATATCGTTCATGATTCTATGTATTGAATATTTATAAGTAATAAGTTAACCGTAACATTTTCTTACCTATTTGTCTAAATCACCGGCGCCTGTTATTGATTACTGTCGAAAACACTATACAGAATCCGATCAGCCAGCAATAGTTTGAGAAGCGCCGGCAACCGCTGGCTACAACCGCGTACTTGCCATACCGCAGTCCTTACTTGTCGTCCGCACGACGCGGCCGCCTTATTTCTACTATACTTTATATTATAAAGAAACCATAATTAATTAACTACTTTATAGTTTGTCTAAAAACATAATAAAAAAATAAGAAATATAAAATGTGACCTTTAATTGGATTGTGACAAGTGCGTGTATCACTGCAGGGCTTCCAATTCTTAATGGAGGTTGCCCTAATAGGATTTGCTCCAGCAATGTCCGGTGCAGTACTGCGGAAATCCCTGTCGTAGGATGTGCATTTGTTTTTCTTTTAAATAACAGGCTGATATTTTTACGTTCGGCCAGTTCGTTACTGAAACCTAAAAAGTAAAACATTGTTTTGTTTTTGGACAGTGTGTCTAGCTGTTATACTGTTGTTATAATTTACTGTGTTATTTAGTTACTTGGTCGGTGTTAAAGTGGACTTCTTGTAACTTTTACCGTGCAAAATGGGAGTTTGTGTGACGAACACCTTAGCCATGGAAATAAGCCGTAAGTATGCTTGTAGATTCAAGTACTTATAAGTGTAACAAACAAATATGTCTCAAGATGATTATTTCTGGAATTTTGTACTATATCATATACACCTGTAAGTCGTTTTTGGCATGTATTAGACACTTCAAGGAGTACTAGTACCTGTGTAGTTTTAAGATTACGTAGTAACGGTAAACGTGGGCACTGATTACAGCCCGATAAAGATTAACTACCTACAGCTATCAATCACTTCAATTCGAAATTGGACTTAAACGTCACGATTTTAAAGTATGTCTTTGTAGTTCGGTTACATATGTTGTAGTTTTCAGTTAACACTTTACCTGTGACGCTAGTGAAAATGGTTCTTCAAATAGATTTTTGTTTTCTATAAGGTGCAATGCACTATTAAGGAAGGTGGTAATTCGTTCACTATTAGAGTGCTGATGTTAGAAGGAAGCATATACATATGCACAAATGACTAATAAATAAGACCGGATTTATGCATATTATTAAGAATTTGATACGTTCTACTAAATATTGCACATTAACAGTTAATGTGCGGTATTAAATTGGAATGCCAGGTTTGTAGACATTCAAAGCAGTAAAGTTTAATTAATGCAGAAAATATGTTAAGATACCAACTGTATTCGTCGCGTAGCAAAGAAATAATAACTACTTACCACGTTATAAGTTTCGCACATAAAGCAATCATATGATTTAAAAATGAGTGAGTTTACTCAGTCAAGACAGTCAAGAGTCTGGAAATCCTTGGAAGAAGCGGGTATAAGCCATGAACTATAACTGCTGCCACAATAGATAAATTACTAGTCAAAGCGGCGTAAAAATGGCCCACAACAAACCAATAATAATAAATCTTAATACTCAGTCAATAATACTATATCTCACTCAAAGATCAGCTACAAATCGAAAATGTAGTTTGTTCTTGTATCCCCCTCTCTGTCACCCTTGCAAATTCGCGGTAGCCGCCGAGCTCTGTTTCAGAAATTACCGACTGCTGATCTGAAATTGGCAGAATTCTAAGGTAAAGTTGAAGTCGATTACGTATTTTTTGCATTCAAGTGCCAATTTTCAGCATCTCTTGTAGGTACCTTTTTTGTGGATCCTTTCAAGTCCCGGCTAGAATTGAATAAATGAATATTCCTAATTTAATTGCCGTCGAAATTTCTCGAATCTGACTCGAGCTTTTCGTTCTCATCATTTTGGACGAATTCCAAATTTGTGTTCGATTGGAATCCTAACGTTGTAATGTAACTTGCTTACATTGTATTAATTCGGAGAGTTTCTGACCAGAAATGTCAGCATAATATATAATATAATAAACAGTCTAGGTTACTAAATATATATTAAATAGGCAACTAATAGAACCCTTTTTGTTTATCCGGAGAGTGGACAATTATGAATCCGAATTTGCTCTACCGACAGCCAATGCCGGATTGGGCCTTAGGGCACTAAGCAGTAAGCAATCCACGCCTGTGTCTCTCTCTTCCCCTTCCATTAGTAACCTAGTATCGGTCTTTTTTTGGTGCTGTTTATGGTGACGCCCAAGACGTGATGCCCTAAGCAATTGCTTAATTTGCTCATGGAGTAATCCGGCACTGCCGATAGCAGCAGAAACAGAATACTTAACGAGTCAGTGCCGTCTTACGAATTGTATCAACAAATACGGTTCTCCTACGATTTTTCTCTCACGCACCTACCGAGTCTTCGAAATAAACTGTAAAAAATACTCACAGTAAGATATACATGTCAGCCTTATTTTCCGGAGCGCTGCTTCTTGTTTTTCTCCGGGCTCGTGTTGGAAAGACCAGTTTATTTTTAACTCATTGTTCTAGCTAGCTGGGAAATTCTCTTAATCCACCTTCAGAATCCGAGATGCGCATAGTTTGCTTAGTGTTCGCGGAATGATGATATGTTTTAATTCATTGAGACTATTAAGTATACTCATATCTTGCCAGTATCTTTTGCTGTGAGTGAGTATCTACTTTTAGGAATTACTTGATCTTATAATCGTAATAACACTGTTGATCACAAGTACTAAAGTATGATATAATACACAAATAAACTCATAACGAGTGTTTGTACTCGTAATGTTAAGTCAATGTTAAAGTGGGTGATCATCTCTCTATACTCACGCATATCACAAGCAAGTGTCGGTAATGTGAATTTTGTCACGTTATCATGACAGAGTTCTAATAATTACGTAGTATGTCAGCTGTCGCCATATTAGTGCAAGATGAGGTTGATTAAGAATTGATTACTCGCACTATGCCAATTTCGCGTAAGTACCATACAATAAAACATCAATACTTTATATTGCACGCTTGCAATTGTTAACAAAAGTACAAAACAGTTCAGAATAAAGCTAGATATAAGTAGAGGTAAACAACAGGCTGTCTTATCGATAAAGAGCGATTAAAGTAAGTAGGTAGCTATTTATCTGTCCATCTTGACTCGCAATTTGGTCTCGCATCATTACCTACTGAAGCTAATTTGATTTCGGCCGAAACCGAGAACGAATCGAGAAACCAAACTTTCCTCTGAATTCGGTGCCGATACTCGTATCGGTGAAAACAATGGAAAGCCTACCTGCTGCCAGCTGCGGCAGCCTGCGGTGGCTAAGTTTTGCAAACGTCGAGTTTTGATCATTTGAGATGTGTGCGGTTACATTCTTACGAAGAATTCAATAAGTGCCTACAAATATTACAATGCTGGTAAGGAAATATTAGGAAGGCACACCATAAAATATAAATGTATCAAGAGTCAAGTTCCTTACTACCAGCACTCCGCAAGTTTTAAAGCAACTCCAGTCAGTCATGAGAATATCAAAAATACACTCACTGGTGTTTTGGATGAAATAATGTGTTTTACTTAAAATATGCAGTTTTCCTTAAGCCGTCGTGTGCCGTGATATTTTTTTACGAATTGAGATATGTCGCCGCGTTTCTCTGGGATCGGGATATGACGGAGGTTTACATGTTTATGACATATTCAAATTAAAGTTGAAGTCACGTGTAATCGATATCTTAGCTACCCCGTACTTTAAGACTGTGTATTTATAATGAGCATTGAAATAGTAACTTAGAGATATTTGATTAGAAACCTTTTTGTATAGTAAATTTTGTTCTAGGTAAGTTATCACTAGTTCTCAACCAATGAAATCTTTGCGGCTTTTATGGTACATATATGTGGAAAGGGTGGTATTAAGTAAATGTTCATATTATGCACTGACCACTTATTATGAGACCCTGACTAATCGATTGTTGTCCCAAACACTCGAAACCGTCCCGCTACAAAATATTTTGCATATATTTTGAGCACCTATTAAGAATGTAATGACATCGATGATATGGCATTAAGTACATACGCACGATTTGTTCCATGGTACAAAAACTAGCTAAACATTCTGAACCGAGAAATTAATGAAATTATACCTCACTTATGACCTAAAACTGCATAGTAATTATATTGACAGCTGATTGAGCAACTATGAGTGAACGTTTATTTAGCGACTGCTCGACATTTGATCAGAAGGTCGAACCGATCAATTCTTTGTAGAAATCGCGCGTAATAACCACACAATGAATTGAATATTGATTGGTATCTCTGAGGTCATTTACGAAGACTTGGAAAGATCGATTGAATTCAGATTTGCCACTGATGGCCAGTAGCTGTCAAATCGTCGAAAATGAAATGATTAATGATCAGTATCATCTTAGCTTAGAAAAGACTACTTTAAGTGATTTTTTTTATCAATTTCAAACAACTGAAAAGTCATCATCATCATGTCAGCCGAAGGACGTCCACTGCTGGACATAGGTCTCCCCCAAAGAGTTCCACTATGACCGGTCCTACGCCACCCGCATCCAGCGAACACCCGCGTCTCTTACCAGGTCATCAGTCCACCTTTTGAGGAGCCTGCCCACATAACGCCTTCCGGAAGCCACTACAGAATATTGTACGAAAACGCTGCCAAGCCGAGTCGGATTCGACGATTAAACTTTTTCTGGAAGTTGGCTACCTAACAAGTAACTTGTATTTCATCTGTGCCTAATTGGACAGTCTGTCCTAGGTATATGATCGTCTGACAACTTCGAGGGTAAAGTCACGTAAAGTGTCCCATTGTAACGGGAGTTCGTGCTATATGAGTATTTGACATGATCTTCATCTTCTGAATAGTAAAATTGAAGTAATGTAATAATGCAAATTGAAATAACAAACTATTATGAACTTTTTATTAAAATATTACAGTTGCTTAGTTGTCTAAGTTGGAAACTGTACAGCTTGCAGAATTTCCATGTTATGTATGATGAACAGATCAATAAAACATTTTCATTTCTCTTGACTTAGTATACTTATTACGCGAGAACTAAGTACAACAGGGGACTGAAACTGTTCCTAAATTCTCAGCAACGTTACTATGACTAACGAAAAGCGTCAACTTTTTCCATTTGAGTTATATATTTTACTCGTGGTTCTTCAACAGTAAGTCTATTTTTTTCGGGTCGTGACCAATCTGTCCTTTCCCTCGTCCGTTTGTGAAATTGGATAGACAGACGGCTACAAGCAATCAAGACAAGCACGAATATAAAAGTTAGGTTTTACGTATCAGCGAAGATCAACGTGGTTCAAGACAAAAGTGTCACGTTAACTGTCTCGGCGGAATACCTACCTGCTGCTTAGTTAGTCAATAATCGAATGATCGACATTGTCTTCTAGTTATAATATATACAGGATGTTTGGTAGCTAGGTGCAAAGACTTTCAGGGATGATAGAGGAGGTCATTTTAGACATTTTAGACCGCACTTACTATAATACGAAGTCGTTCAGTTTCCAAACCAAACTGCTACCAAAAATCCTATATTTTCCTTCTTTTCATCGTGTACCAAGATGATCCACGCTCATTTCAGTTACACGCGAAATCGCTGCTAATTGCTATAATGCAGTGATCATTAATAAATTTTACTCATCTATTCTTCTCTGTTACACAGTCACACTGTCACTTAATTTACCCACCTGGCTGTATTACATGATTCGATCTACATATAGTTCCCCAATTTATATTACTGCAGCACTATAAGGAGATTTAGTTACCTGTTTCAAGGGTAACGTGATTTTAGATCCTTCGAAAGATCAAGTTGCCCTCTCAAGGCGTTCTCCTGCATCCAAGCACTTGATTATGTACCAATAGTACTCACATAAATTAGTATTAGTCGTTGCATATACTCGTAGTGTTTATGTAGCGGATTGTGAGATAGTTTGCGGGTTGGTCACGCCACGAACTCACGACTGTTGGAAGTAAAACTTGGCTTCGCACTTTGGAGGACATTTCTTGCTCAGTTTGGCTCAGCCTATAGGTTTAGTTGTACGTAGTTGATATTGAATTAAGTATGTTTATTGAGAATGTATTCGAGGTTTTCTGATTTACATAGGTATATTTAAAAATAAATCGGCGCAGGCTTGAGTTGCTGAGACCAAAGATTGGCTGTGTGTTCTGTTATGCCGAAAGCAAGCCCTCTCTGCACTGAGTGCACTGCTCATCGAGTCATTTATCATCGGTTTCATGGAAGTGAAAAACTAGATCTTGACTCCCTCCGTAATGTCCCTGTGTTGCATTGAATCATACAAAAAACCCATAAAATGTCTTTCTATATTGCTGCTTCCTATACGTACCGGTCAAGGGTACTCGAATCTAACTTGGATGAAATCCAAGTTAGTCGCCTGAGATAGCCTCCCAACCAACATGTACAAACTGTACTAACATATTTCAAGTTTAAGTTAAATACGTTTAAAACAATTCTTTACGGGAATCGGGGAGATTAATAAACTTTTGGCAGAAGGGAATTGGAAAACTCTAATAGGAACTTCTTGTCTAAAGTGGTTAAATAAATCGTTTCTTTTTCAAATGATTTGTTTAGTTTCTTGAAAGCCTTACTAATAAAGTACCAGCCGTGATAGTTCATCAGGTTTACCACTCTCTAAATACACTATTAATTAGAGTCAGCAGCACAGAATAAACAATACAAGAAATTCTGCTATAAAAATAATTTACTAAGCAAAAGTTACAAAATTGATAAAGTAACTATGCCATATTTGAATAAATATGCAAAATTGGCTCAGTAACTTGAGTCATATGAATGTTATGAAACGTTAGCACTTTATTTGTAAACTAAATCACATTGTGTTCAATTATGTCCATATTGGAAAATAAAGCGTTGCAACATCATTGATGGCTTCGCTATTGTTTTGTTGCGAATTCTTATGATTATATATTAACCACTATAATTTGCGTCTCTATTGGTATAATGAAAGAATATGTTACCATTTGCTTTTTTTGGTCTCACTGCTGAGCATAAGCCGCCTCTCACGGACGAAAAGTCCGTTTAGAATTTGGTTAAGTATCTAATCGTGTACATAGCTCTTCCGTCTTCTGTTCGTGCAGCTCATACGTTTACTACACGTTGCTACTTTTAATGATCTTCACTATGAAAAATTTATCAAACCGTAGGTATTTGTACTCGCATTGTTTGAGAATTTGTTAACGTCAATGCTGGCAATTTGCAGGTGTTCTTTCAAGGCAGATAACCTCAACACGAAGTGTTTTGAAATAACATAACATCGTTTCATTTTATTGAAATACTCTCCTCGGTGATAGTGATATGTTATTTAAGATACTGGACCTGAGTCAATTAAGGAAGTTTCGGTCAGCAATCGAATGCAGACATTAAATTGCCTTCTTTAGATATAAATATATGCATCCATATTTTTATTTCTAAGACTACCCAGTAAAGAATTGTCCGTCAGAAGATGATTACGATTAGGTTTAAAACAACATCTATCTCATGACAAGCCTGTTTATATAGCGCTAGAACAATTAAAAACTTGTTCACGTACATATAGGAGTTGTATGTCAAGAAACAGGCCCAGTTCTTGCTATATTATAGCATTACTCGTCTGCCGCATAGCGGTTCTTGGAAGGGAACATACTAGACGGGGTGTGATGTTATGAGTTTAACATTCTAAATATCTGGGTATCTGTCTGCGGCATCATAGCTCCGAAACTTACTAATCGAATGTCTCGTCTATCGAGATGATTCTTGTTAGCAATGTTTATTGTGTCGGTTTTATTTTTATTTTTGTTTGTCTATTGCTGTACCCCGTTTTTTTTTAAGATTAGAAAAATCGTGCGTTACCCGTCATGTGATTTCAAGGAAAATAATCTTGAAACGGGAACATATGTGATATCTTTGAAAAGTAATAAAGTGAAATTAGTACAATATTATCCTCTGATATCCCAGGGAAACAAAGAAACGTGGGCGAAACTGGCCGATAAAATTCTAATCTTAAAAAAACGGGGTATAGAACTCTTTGTCATAATAATTCATATTCAACTGTTGCCTTATATCATTAAATTTATCTTTGCTCCTTTCAGACCTTGTCGTAAGTTTCATTTCCACCCCTAAAAAACAGTATACAAATGAGTCATAAATGTGCGCAGTACTATAAAAACACTCTCCAGATTATTAGACGTGGACAATAAACTTTTAACTACCTTCTCCTTTATAAACCATTCAGAAACGAATGTTTAGACATGATCCATTCACTCAAGCTATCATTTAAGATGGTTCATTCGTTCAATGATTCAGTTTTACCGGGCATACGAGTCTATGACCTCTTTACCGTTACTCTATAAATGTACTCTGAATTGATAGTTTTTGCCCGTTTACTGTTGCGTCATTGCTATCAAAATGTTTATTTTCTTTTTCTCGCTATTGGAACGTTAATGGTTTATTCAATAAAGTTTTCTACTGAGTTTTTAGTTGATACTCACATTATATTTATGTATATAATGCTGTTCGGAGAATTTTGGCTACATTAGTTTTATGTGCATGTTTCTTCGGTAACTTTCGTCGTCTCTTGCTCGCTAGTACACTCAATCAACGAAGGCATGTTTTTATTGTGATTAAGAACCAAGAATCTAGTTATATTTTTTTGTGGGAACTTCAAGAAGCACCATATAGGTCATAAAAATATAACACATGCCAGTTTTTTTAGCTATTAAAAGATTTTGAGCACGTGAGTGATAAAATGGAGCAAACAAACTGGCGCCAGGAAACCAGTTTGAGTACCTACAGTAGCAAAACAAAATCGTTCTACATTCATAATTTGAATAAGTGTAACAACCTATGCCATAAATTGATCCTTAAATGAGAGTACATTAGAACACAAAATCCATTGACCCTGCAAATAACCGATTAAAAATACTCAAGTATATGTACAGTAGTTAACTAATATTCAGTCGTCACTTGAGTTTATAGCTATGTTATTTTATTATATTACAGCACTTGATAGTATAAAGCCTTGTCGCTGATTGTACATCTCGTACAAGGCTACCCGCTCTCACGGAACCACGACAGGAAACAATTTAATACTGGCCAGTGCCAATAAACTGGCCATCTGGGTGTTGCCAATTGTATAAAACCTGGCCAATTTGTCTGAGTGCACGGATTGTCGTTAGCGGTATAGTCAGTTTAGTCTTTATTTTTAATTAATTGTAAACAATATTTTATTTATAAAGTGGTACTCTCAAATGGTTATTGCCATGTTTCAGTATGCACCATATTTGTGGGTTTTTTTTTTTTTTTTACTCCGGATAGGTTTGCGCTTGACCACAAATCACCTGATGGTAAGCGATATTGTGGTCTAGGATGGAGCGCGCTTACCTAGTAAAAACCGGTTCACTCTCGTCTTGAAGACCGTAAGGTTGTAGTTTTCAGGGAACAAGGATCCCGGCAAGGAGTTCCACAGCTTGGCTGTTCTCACAATAAAGGAGGAAGCGAAACGCTTCGTGCGAGTTTTTGGAACTGCCACCGTAAAACGATGTCGCCTTGCCGTATTCCTGGTCGTCCGATGGTAGAAGGGAGCGGGGGGTATTATACTGTGCAGTTCATCAGCACACTCCCCGAAATGCAACCGATAGAAAACCGAAAGACTAGCAACTTTGCGGCGATGTTCTAAACTGTGCAGTTTCGCATTGCAAAGAGAGTCCTTTCTTATGAGCTTCCTGGCACGTTTCTCGATTGTTTCCAACGCCTCAAGCTGGTATTTAGCCGATCCATCCCATAAATGCGAACAGTACTCCATGCACGTTCGTACCTGTGCTTGATATAAAGTAAGCAACTCTTTCGGCTTAAAGTACCGTCGCACCTTTGAGAGGATGCCCAGCTTTTTTGCAGCTAACTGAGCCTTAGACTCAATGAAGGAGCCAAAGTTGAGAGTCGGAGACAATGTTACACCTAGAAGCTCCAGGCGGTCGGTAATCGGCACGGTTACATCTCGGAAAGTAGGGGCCAGATCAAATGGCCTCTTTTTTGCGGAAAAAAGACACGCCTGGGTTTTTGTGGCATTGAAGCCAACCAGATTGGCATCGCCCCAATCGGAAACTGCCTTGAGAGAAAGGTTCGAACGCTCAACCATGGCTTCTCTGTGAGACTGGATTTCGACCGCACTGGCTCGCGCTGTGGATATATAGCTCTCTACGACAGTGCTGTCGTCCGCGTACCCAATGATACCAGGATTTAGCAGGTCGTTGATGTGGAGCAGAAAGAGAGTCGCAGAGAGCACTGACCCCTGGGGGACACCGGCGTTGACAGCCATTAGATCTGACGAGCAGCCATCAATGACCACTCGAATATATCTATCCCTCAGAAAGTCCGATATCCATGCACAAAAACCAGCCGGCAGACCATAAGAAGAAAGCTTGCTTAAAAGGCCGTCATGCCAGACCCTGTCAAAGGCCTTAGAAATATCAAGAGAAACCGCTAGAGCTTCTCCGTAGTTCTCAATGGCCTCACTCCAGATGTGTGTGGCGTACGCTAGAAGATCCCCAGTGGACCGATTTCGGCGAAAGCCATATTGGCGATCACTAAGGAGGTCATTAGATTCTAGGTACGCCAGGAGTCTATTGTTCAGGACACGTTCCATACTCTTGCAGAGAATGGACGTGACCGAAATGGGCCTATAGTTAGCAGGGTCAGCGCGGCTGCCCTTCTTGGGTACAGGCTGCACATTAGCAAGCTTCCAAGATTTCGGAACTATACCAGACTCAAGGGAAAGTCGAAAGAGGCGTGTCAGCACAGGAGCCAACTCAGGTGCACAAGTCCTCAGTACAATGGCTGGTATACCATCGGGGCCACTGGCTTTATTCACGTCAAGATTGCGTAGCACTCTTCGAACCTCCTTTTGGCGAATGATAATTTCCGGCATGGCTGTCGGGCAGCCAGAAGGTGCAGGAGGTGAGGCGCTACCAGCATCCAGACGCGAATTCTCCGCAAACATAGAAACAAACAAGTTTGCTTTCTCGTCCGCAGTGTGGGCCAGCGACCCATCAGGTTTTAGCAGTGGAGGCAGTGAGGGGCGGCAGAAATTCCCCTCGACCGACTTAGCCAGGGACCAAAAAGCTTTACTACCCGCGGGGTACGAAGCTAATTTACTCCCTACGCGGCTTATGTGGTCGAAGCGGGCCCTCTGAAGGACCTTTTTGCAGGACTTGGCAGCCTTATTAAAGGCTTTCTTCCTCTGGCTAATATCCTTTGCCTTGCGGTATCGAGCATCAACCCAGGCAAGGTATGCCTCGTGCTTCAGCGCCTCTGCGCGTCCACATTGAGGTCCAAACCAAGGGCGAGTTTTGGCGGACAGACATACATCAGAGTATGGAATAAAATATTCCATACCCAGTCGGAGTACATCCGTCACGGCATCCGCACAGGTTGAAGGACTGCCAGAAGAGAAGCAAACTGACTGCCAAGGATAAGATGCAAAGAAGGACCGCATCTCATCCCAATCTGCTGACCTGTATCGCCACATCCGCCGACTGCCCCTAGGGCTGGGGTCGGATGGGGAATAAACGGATACAGACTTAACCAGACAATGATCGGAATTACCTAAGGGTGACGAGGTCGTCACCGAGTACCGATCCGGATCATTTGTCAGCAGGAGGTCCAAGCAATAAGGTGTATGCGTATCAACGTCAGGTACCCGAGTAGCACCTTGAACCAGCTGGGTGAGATTAAATGCTAGAGCAAGCTTCCGCGTCTCTCTCCCAGCGTGGTTGGTATCTCGGTATGGGAATAACCACTCCTGGTGGTGGGCATTGAAATCCCCCAAGAACACTAATTGTGCTGTTGGGTACTTCCGCTGAGCCGCATCCGCTGCCTCACAGAGGTATTCGGCGAGTCTAGTTGTCTCCTGGTCTCCGCCAGTGTGCGATCGGTAGACACAGGCGTACAGAATTTTCTCAATACCTGTGTCCACAAGCGCCCAAAGTACTGAGAATCTTCGGTCTTCAAGATTCCGGAGACGCCGACAACAGATGTCATCTCGTACATACATGCAAACCCCTGCCCGAGCCTTGAAGTTATGCTCAAGGGTGTAACCGGGGTAAAGCAGGTATGCAACATCTGACGGGCATCTGATCTGCGTCTCCGTCAAGAACATGAGTCCAGGTTTCTCGGTCTCCAGGTGGTGGTGGACCGGCACGAGATTGGAGTGCAACCCCCGTATGTTGGTGAGGTGCACTTTGTGTGAAAGGGCGTGCATCCGCTGTTGACACGTGTTCCTGTTTTTTGTTCTATTCATATTGAGAGTGAGTGTACGGTGGGGGAGAAGGAAGTGGAATGAGGTTTCATGTCACTAACCTACAGACACGTTGAGCAAGTAAGACATTATTGGGGAGCTGGTGCGGAGACTGCGGGGACGCCCGAGCCCCCCCGAGAATGTCCATCGGGCCCTTTCGTCCGGTCGCCAACCGGCACGATGGCGCACCTCGGGATTTTTCGCGTGTTGGCGGGACAGCCTTTCGTGAGTGGCTGGCTCACTAATTGGGTCCCCTACTAACAGCGGTCGGCCAGCGGAGAACCGTGCCTCGGATCCCGCTACCCTCCGCGACCAGATACCCGATGTCTTACAGCCCAAGCGTCGAAAACCGGCCACTGCAACAGTGAAACAACTATTCCGACCCAACTTCCCCGAACGGCGTCACCGGACTACGCGCCGGAACATGGCTGAGCCATTATGGCGGCGTGACTTAGTCCGGAGGGTGGTCACTAGCCACGGCCGAAGCCTACCACCAGTGAAGTGTTACTCGTTTGGCACCACCCAGGGGTCACGTGTAGGGTCTCGAGGGTACACCTACGGACGCGAGTAACTCCGACCCCGGGTTTCGTTTAACAATAAATTCCAAGACTGCCACGTTGATGTTCCGATGTCAATGAGAATACTTCGCCACCGGAAACATAAATAAATACCTAATCCGTCCCAAATTGCCCACAGAATTATCATAACTGAGAAAAAGGTTGTTGAGAATTGCTTATATGCTTCATAGTTGGGACTATTCCACGGCTGTTATCAATGTTACGTTACAGCCTGTTTAAAATGTGTTTAGTGGAGTGCAAGTACCCTCTAACTTCTAATCAATATGTAAGATAGGCCCTTATTGAAGATTGCAATGGTCTTGTCAATATAAGACACCTTTGCAGTTGAAAAGATAAAACTCGAAAACATAGGCAAACATTAAACAGACATATCCATTAGGCGATTATCAATTTAGGTATAACAATTTGTTTCCGTCATTGATAGAAAGAAAGTGAACGTGTAGCTTTCCCTCGCATGAGCGAGTTCATACTAACCATCTTTTTAGTAGCGACTTCCGTGATTAAGATCATTTTTCCCAAGTCCATTATAATGATTATCGTGTTGGAACAATGATATTTGCCGTTCCAATACGTTGTTCAATAGACAATTGATATTTCGTGGTGCTTGCGTGATGTTTCTTGTGGTTGTGATTGTAACGACATTATATGGTCGTGTTTTGTTTTTAAATGAAATGAAAAAATATTTTGTAAGCATGTTATCGATCACGTAAAAATATACAAATAGCGCTCTAGTGATAAATAATATATATATCTAAATAGTTTAAAAAAATGTTCATAAGATGTTTGTTGGATGTCGAGTAGGTAGTTAACATATAATTTAAAGTGCTTTGAAAACAATTCAACCTTTTAAAGTTGTTTGTTATTTACATTATAAAAAGGTTTAAATAAAACTGGATCACCTTTTTTGACTTTATATACATTTTATAAAACTAACAAGTTTCAAGTTTAATACGCTCGAGACATTTAGAATAAAAAATAAAAGCTTAATCGTTTACCTGCTTCGAAAACAGAATGTCAACATAAAATTAGTCACGTTATATTGATAAATTGTTCAACTAAATTTCTCACAAGACAAAACGCATCATTTATTTCGTGGCAATTTACTGTGAATAAAAGAATTTTGATTCGCTTGTTATCTCATGATAGATTTACCGTCAGCAGTTCTAATCTGTCTTTCACAGCGCTTACACAAGATGAATGGCATCAATCATCTAGTACAGGCAATTTTCTGACCACGAAAAGGGCACAAATAAGTTTTAATTTTCTGAAACCACTTGGGGAATGATGTATCAAGCAGCATGGCATCAACCAAGCTTATTTAGTTTCATTTATTATTCTCAAGGGCTTGTCTTGTAGGATAATGCGTTAAAAGGTCTTAAACTATGCAAGACGATAGGAGGAGAGACGTAACTACAAGTCGAGCAGGCTGGGAGCTCCCTGTGGTATAACGGAACTATCAGATCACACAAATAGTCAGCGTCATAATTCTACCTTTCTACCTTGCCTCCAGCAACCTTCAGCAATTACTTAAGTGTTGGAATGAATACAAGTTTTAATGATGACTGTATGTACAACTAGAAAATAATGATTGTAAAACTGTTTGCTGAACTGTTTTCCTTAATCACTATTTTTGATGGATTCCTCGTCATTACGTGGTATGCAGTGCTCACTGCTCAGGTAAGAACTCTCATCTATCATCTATCAAGCCTATGAGAATTATGAGGAAATCTTGTGGTAGTGTGGCTACGAATGTGGGGCAAGGGGCACCTGAATGCATTCTTATTTTGCAAAATGTTGTTCATTGTGTAGGTTTTGCTCACGCTTGGCATGGGGATTGGCGATCGCAGCATCTCCACCGCATGGATGCTGCTGCCCATCCCTCGGTGGTCTTGGTCGTAGTTTTAGGACATACCCGGATCCCAGACATATTCCACTCCAAAATAAACTTGAAAACCCGACTAGAATACAATATACTCGCAAACAACAAAGAAAAATACGTTACCAACAAAGCCACACTCCAAAATAACCTCCATTCATGCGTATAATATTTTCGTAAAATAATCTGCGTGACTACTTATATAATTTATTCAGCAAAACACAAAGAACAGGCTACACTGACGTGGGATGCCATTCATGAGCTGGTTCAACATCGCGCCCGCTATTTGTAAGGTGTCAAAAGAGAAGTTTTTAAATAACGGTGTTTAAGATGGCGAACGAAAGACGGACCAGATTTGGATCAATACATCACAATGGTGTAGGTGCCTTTCGGGTGCAGGTAGCATGGAAGTACAACAATACCTTTACATAATATTCAAGTTGCTCAGACGAATAGGGAATAAAAACCAAGTTGATATTGAATGAGAATTAAGTTGATATTTATTCGGACATTATATTTATTACACTAGCGATCGTATACTTACCTTCGATAAACTCTACTCCTACTTACTGTAGGTACGTTGTGCTATGGGCTGACAGCTGTAACTATCAGTGCTCAGCGTCATTTTTTCATTAGAAAGGTGTTTACAAAAAATATGAATATCCCTAATTTTGAGCTTCAGTGCCACTCGATAATCAGATTCAGGTCAGAAAAAACAAAAAAGCGGTCAAATCGGGGGCGGCCTATGTCTGTATGCGCAAGTCCTTCGGCTGATATGTTGGTGGTGGTGATCAAATAGTTTGTTCATCCTGCATCCTACCGTATATTGCCAAATTAAGGTTATTGGTATTTTTTTGCCTACTGTGCCTACTTGTGTTTGCACAGCCGTCGGAATTATTAAATTTAGATCAGTACAATGTTCATATGCGGTCTCGATTTGATTTGATTTCCGGCATTAGTATTCCGTACATGTATGTACCTACTATTCGAAAGTCGTTTACGTTTGAAAACTGATATTTATGTTTAGACAGGTTATGCAATTTCATCAAGTGTTACGGGGTAATAATGCTAACGCCACAAATATCTTGATTCTAAGTACCTAATAACATGAGTTAAAACAAAAAGCAAGTTACGATCCGTATTTAACTCGACTCCCGGTTTGATTGTATACACACACATACATAAACTCACGCCGTTATCCCATGGGGTAGGCAGAGACCAAAGAACGCCAAATACTACGGTCCTTACATACTTCTTTCGCTTCAATCACATCACATTCATACATCTTCTCATACATGCTCGTCGGTTGCAGGTACTTCTGACCTGGCCCTTTTTCAGTATCGCCGAAATTTGATCCAGATAACCTCGCCTTGGTCGTCCCCATCCGATCCTACCACTCATCTCCTGAACGTTTGATTGTATATTGTTAATAAATTGTGTTACTGTTTTTTAATAAACGTTCCAGATTTGAATATGATGTTTTATATATGATTCTCAGCAATTTAAAATATAATTATATAACACTTCGCTTAGCATCAAAACTGGTGATTTACATTATAGGTTATGGGCCCATTTAGTCAGATATTTTAGAAAATGCGATCAAATGTAATACTAGCCACTTTAATCCCTTTATTATATACTCCATACTCTCGCTCCGTTGCCTCGGAAGTAATCTTTACATCACTTTGATCAGTGAAACACGATACAAATCCGTTTAGGATATCCTTGTAATGCATTTTACTTTAGAAAGATATATATAACTGATCGTTACCTGATTGATATTCCGAGGAGACAACTATCTATAAGTTATACGAAGTTCGTAAAAAGCATTCATGCGCTCTCTACATGACGTTGTAGGTTCTACAGTGCTCATTAATTGATCGTCTAATTGGCAAAAAATATCAATGTATCAAATATCAACTCGGCGTTCTTTTATATCCATTTTTGCATAAGTGCAGTGGAAATGCTTTACTTAACAATGTATGTATAACAAAGTGTTCGCATGGTTCGTTAGGGCCCTATGTGGGTGAGCGTGCCATAAATCTCGAGCCAAGGTTGTTCGCATTCTCGAGCCACTCGAGCCATTGTTGTCCATTCGGGCACTTATCGCGAAATCTGCTTGCTCGATTACGTGTTGCTAAACATCAGATAACCTTACCAACATTTTATTGTTATCCTAACGAGCGTGCTATTAATAATTGAAATGTTTATAAAAGTTTTATACAATGAATGAACGTAGATTACTTTTTTAATGGACTTATTGAATCAGTTTTTTTAGCAATCGCAAAAGAAATGCGATTAAGACATGTTTCATTAGCTAAGTGCCTGCCCACAAGGAAACGAGGAGTTATTATATTTATAACATACGTAATTTGACAGGACACGGACATTTATTTGTGTTAATGTGGAGGTAAGAGTATTATAAAACGTTTAGATTCGGCACTAATGGATTAATAATGTCGTGTAAATTAATACTCAAGCGGTGGCTATTATTATAAATTATAACTAAACTATTATCAATGGCCTTTATTCATCTGAGCTTTGACGGCAGCTAAAAGGCTGATTGCTGATTGATGTCGGTTCAGTTCAGGTTGCAAAGTAATCAAATCTCCTCTAGAAATACCTCTACTACGGTTCTTACCCTTCCAACCTTACCCTACACTACTGCATCATAAAAGCTGACGACTCTCTCACGTCGTTATTCACTACTTCTACAACACGATACCGTTTTATGTATCCACAAACTATCCAAGCGATGGTTGCAGTGCTTCATATTTTACTACGTGGAAATTTAAATGAAGACCGACCCTTGTCTTTCAGTTCACATTTCCAGAGCGCATGCGTCAGCTGGGACAACCCTCGCGATCCAATATGGCGACGACCGCCATAAGTTAAGGACGCGCTATCTATTTACAAAAAACTCTTGTGTTCCAAATTCAAAAATATCTCATTTATGTCAATTAAAATAAGAAAAATATAATTTTATAATATCTTTTCCTTGTTTTTAGTGGAAGTTTTAGAGAATTTTATGTGATTATTTTAGAGAATTCGCAGTTTAAATGGTGGCGCAGTGCGATCAGATGTGTTTGATTGTGTTATAAGCTCACGGGTCATGTGTTATAGGTCAACCGCGTTTTGGAACTTACACGTTTTAAGCCAGGTTACGTAAATAAACGTGTGCATTAGTGTTATAGTGAATGTGAAATTAAACTGTCATTAAATAAAACGGTTAAGTAATCAAAATAAACGCTAAATTAAAACCGTTTTAAAATACATTTGGTGTTTGTTGGCATTGAGGTAGGTCATTAGTAAAGAACGGGTATAAAGACAATCACAAGAACCATTGCCGAGAAAAGTTGTTTTCATCGTATCATGAAAAATACCAACCAGTTTGTGCAAAATAAAAAAAATCGTTTTGTGCCGGTGATGTAGATTCCTAATTTGAAATAACGTGTGAATTCGAAACGAATTGAAATTTGAACACCGCGCGTCGTCGATCCAAATAAAATAAAATAAAAACATTTCTTATCACATGACGATATACTGTGCCAGTACATGAGATTCCGAATTTAGGATATCGTGAGAATCAGTTGGGAACTTTGAATTCCAAATTTGAAATTTGAAGTCCGCGCGTTGTCATTTCAAATTTAAAAAGTTTCCAATCGTTGGTTGGCGGTCAGTGGTGACTGGTTTGGTTAGTCAAGCTGCGGCGTTCGCGGGTGTCGCCGGCGGCGCTGTTCGGCGCGCGGCCGGTGTCGGGGCTGCTGGAGCCGGCGCGGAGCCCTGACGAGCCGCCTCTGGACGTCGCACAGGACAAGGCGTATTGGGGCAACGTTGCGGCTATGACCAGTAAATATTTATTTTTGAATCAACTGCACATAGATGACACATAGGGCGGGCTGGATTGTATCAAACCGTCTGTAATCATAAGCTGTATTCGTTAAAATGTGATTGTATGGAAAGTTTGGCTTTTTTCTAAGTTGCTGGCGCCATATTTATCGTTGATTGGTCTGTAATCGTAAGTCGGTACAATCTAGGCTTAGCATGCTCACTCCGAGCTTTGGAATGCAACTGAGACACTTATTAAGGGGCATTAAGGGCGTGCAATGAAAAACATCGCGTACTTTGAAACGCTGTTCTAAACTGACGAGGAATCAATAAGGATTGATTTTCAAGTACTTACGAGATTCTTAACTGATTGTTTTTCTGATTATAGACGAACCATGGCATAATTTTTTTTCGATACAAAAAACACTCGATTTTTCTGTAAACAGAGCTTAAAATAATTCTCATTTGGTCGTGTCCTTACAGCTTAAGTGAATATTATATTTTAAAGTAATAGTTAATATGTAAACATGTAGCTACACCCACTAGGTAAAATTGGATTGATTCTCCCTTTATTGCATAGATGATATAACATCCATATGTTCATATACAATTTATGGCTTATGAATTTAATAAAAACTTACAGTGTTTACAATTAACAGCAGCTGTTGATAATTCGCAGAGTGAGTCATATCTACCGTCCCTAAGCAACCGCAATCAAAACTTAGGGTATATTATCATATTAGGTATAGTTGATTGAAAATACCATTTTATCACGCGTAGTATGACTAGTATGCACGCACGCCACGTGTCGGAGCTGCTACCGCGAAACGAAAACGAACGACGTTCGAAATAGTTCGCATATGTCCCTCTCTGTCGCTCGAATATGCAAGTGCGACAGAGAGGGAGATATTCGAACTTCGTTCGTTTCCGTTTCGCGGTAGCAGCCCTGAACGAAACTGATAAAGCCGGGTCCATACTCGTACTTATAGGGCGAGATGTTCTCTGAGGCACTCTGACGGCTGATACAATATTCGCTATCACGTCACGCAATTACGTGCTTGTTTACTTTTAATTCATGAAGAAGCATTATTTCTTCGAAGTTAATAACTAACATCCAACCTGTGGGCTTACACAACCGTAATAAACCTAGTAAGTAGGGTAACCCTCTCTTTTTTTTATGATTGACAGACCAGCGATTGGCCCTAGTCTCACCTGATGGAAAGAGATGACAAGGATGAGATGTTGCTCACTCGTTCAGTAATGGCTTATTCACTCTTGTCTTGAAGATACCCAGATTGTATGTATCACGAAATTCAGACGACGGGAGCAAATCTCAGTCCTTAGCTGTTCGCTTAGGAAAGAAGAAGCAAATCGCTTCGAGCTCTATGAGTTATGTACTCGTAGTCAAATGTAGCTATTGGGTAAATACAATTTATGCAAAATATACCTACGCAAAACAGAAGTTAAGTCAAGAGAGCTCTGTCAATGACAGTTGACACAATATTGGTTGTTACGTCAAAGCGCGTCAATAAATGTGAATCATCATCATCCAAGTGTTATCCCAGTACAGAGGATGCCCGGGGTCCACTACTTAATCCCAAGAACTGGCGTAGGCACCAGTATTCACGCAAGCGACTGCCATCTGTCCTTCCAACTCAAGGGTAAACTAGACCTTATTGGGATTAGGCT
The DNA here is from genome assembly GCA_905163555.1 of Notocelia uddmanniana. Lineage (NCBI taxonomy): Eukaryota > Metazoa > Arthropoda > Insecta > Lepidoptera > Tortricidae > Notocelia > Notocelia uddmanniana. The sequence goes on along the minus strand of LR991056.1, from coordinate 28,509,482 downwards.
TGTCAAGTGAGTGGGCAACTTGACTGTTAGAAGTTCTCAAGCCGCCCAAAGGCCTCTAACTTGGCTTAACGACTGCTGTCATAGAGCAGCCGGGGTCGACAGCTTAACGTGCCTTCCAAACACGGGAGCACTCAGTTAGTATCCACTCAAAGCGGTCACCCATCCAACAGTTGACCTGGGCCGACGTTGTTTAACCTCTCATTCCACAAGCGATACGCGGGCGCTTCTGGGCCACGAGCGCTCCTAGCTGCTAGCTCCTTCAGATGAATGTGAATCTAACCGTATTAAATGTATGAAACCGATATTGTTCTGTCACGTCACGACATGTCACATCCGACAGAATCCAGTTTAAATGTGTTTCAATCCAAAGTTGTTGGTCAAATAGACCCCGAAGCACGTTCTGTAATCTAATCGACCGTACACAGAAAGTGGTAAGAGAGCTGGTTATCGTTAGAAACCGTATTGTATCAATATAAGCTGGTTTTTCTGTTTGCGAAGGTCGTGAAAGTAAATGCAGCTAAGTGCAAATTATGTTAGATTCATTCTCCCTCCCATAAATATATACTGAAACCATAATTCTTCGAAATAAAGTACCATATTTCGGTACTTAACTGGACTGTACCCGAAATGAATATTTTACTCTATAATAATAATAATAAAGCCTCTTTATTTCCTTAAAATGTTACATATGCACTTAATTATTATAAATTTTTACTCTATAGGTCTAGTCAAATATAGCTATTGGTTACATTTAAATACAATGTATACAAAATATACTAACTCAAAACAAAGCATAGTTAAGTCGACTGTGCTCCTTTAATAGTTTGTTGTAAAATTAGGTAGTATCTAATACGAATAATTAAGTAAATTGAATGTTAAATGGATGTAAGTTTTTTTATGATATCAATTTAATCCTGTTTAAGCCCGTTTGACAGAAAGACTGAGAGCAACAAGTTTGGTGGACCTTTGTTTCTTCTACTTCACAACTATCGATATCGATAAAAAAATGTTTCTAACACTAGTTAGATTGTAATAATAGTACCACCATACAGTTCGCTTTTCCCGTGGCTTTCCGCCACACATGGTTAAACTTGCATGCGAATCTTGCACGTGTATAAATGCGGCTTTAGTTTTAGTCTCGTCGCCGGCTCGAGTTTAATTATAAACAAATGGGGCAAATCCGCGAGATAAATTTCATCACGACGCGAACGGTTACACCTGAAGGTCGTGGGGGTGTAAGAGATAGGGTGAAGCGGGGAAAAACGGCACGGTGAGCACAAGTTAGTAGCCTTTTCTCGCTTGTTGCTTGTAGTGTCGTCTCTGTCTTTACGAGACTGTGGAGTGATAGGAAATATAGGTAATGCAAATGATGTTAGCTGTCTAATCTGTAGAGTGTAGAGTGATTATGGATAAACCATTTCAGCTGAAATGGGTTTGATGAACGTTTATAAATAAGGGGATACTTAATGGTATGTCCGTTTGGTAATGAAGATGCTGTCGACTAGTTCTAACTTTATTTTGTATTTTTCTTGTATACGAAAATTATGTTGTGTACCTATTGTGGTCTAGCTACCTTTCTCAATGTTACATACGAGCTATATACTGAAAATTTATATTTGTGTTTTTAATAATACAGGACAATTTCAGGGTTGAATAACTTGTACTCATGCCGTTCGCGTAATTCTTTTAATCGTAAATGAATATCAAGTTCACAGTCCGTGACACAGACTCCATGATAGAAATAACTGACAAAGACTTTTTTCTCATAATCCAATCTAGTCCCGAATTATTCTCCTTTTATGCCGCCTGCGCCTTTGCTTTGCGCTGTTAGAAATGTCAAAGTTCATCTTAATTTACGTCAGTACTGAATGACGTAAATAGACGACAGCAGTATAAAGGCGTTTCACGATTTTCGCGAAACCGTTACCTGACCGTGGCGGGTCCAGTTTGTTTATATATAAAATATCTATAAATGGGCCATTGAAAAGAAAAGGATTTGATTGATGATGATGACGTTTAGATACAGTCGGGTCGTACGCAGATTTCCATTCGTGTCTTTTCTGTGGACGCAACTAAAGTTGAGGGCTAGCCTAACTTTCGCATCAAAAAGGTAAAAAGTCTGTCCGTGCTTCTGTCTATCACATCCCTAAATATCTCGAGAACTACTTTTTTTGGAGATACTCATGATCCGCATTAACAGCGACAGCGTCTCCGTATCTATAATTCTGTTTAATAAAAACATAACTTACATGCACATGAGATGTCACCTATTGACCACATGCAGGAGAGACAACTTTTGCTCTTTTTAACTATTGTTTATTTTTGTTGCAACTATAACTAAGACTATACTAACTTCAGGTATAAAATAATCCTCAAAAAAAGAATCCTGAAGTAGGCATGTTCGCCAACGCAAAGGGTGCGTCCCTTCAATTTTGGAAAAATGTATTTGGTCTCAAAGACGTGATGTTATTTTCTCTATCTAACCTTTATTTTACTCCTTCTCTTCTTGTAGTCTGTTTCTTCGTTCCTATCTATTTCTTATTTGGAACATCGTTGTAAATAATGAAAAAGCATTGGGTAAATTTCACTCCATTTTGAGGGCGCGGCCGACCGGCAAATCGAACGCAACTCAGCAATAAATAGCTCAATTAAGGCTATAAAAGAGTAATATAATGATGCTTTCGTAGCAATCGACTGTAAATGGTATTTATAACTGCCTAACAAGGTCGGTTTTCCGATTATGTCGGCAGTTTTAATGGGGAACATCGATCGGGGAGCGTCAAAGATTCACATACCTAATTGAATGATTTAAGGATGTTGGATACTTTTCATTATTATAAAAGAAAACTGAAGTTAATCTTACAAATACTTATATATAATATCATTATCATCATGTCAGCCGAAAGACTATATAAATACAGTTCGAACACAACCGCAATAATCATAAGAATTTTCATTATATCTTTACGTGTTGTGATTTTATTTTATTTACACCCTGACCTACGCAACGTCTCGCAAAAAAGTTACGCAACATGTTTGTTCATACTACAGTTTTCTTTAGTAACCATGCCAAATTTTGGCCATACATTTTTTTACAAAGATTTCTGTAATCCGTACTAATAGTGTCACCATAAAACCTCTTTTAATCTCAAACTCTTTGTGACGTTTCCCAAGCTAACTTTTCTCGTTAACAGTCATCTTATCCCTTCACAAAGCGCAGTGAGATTTCCTTAACGAAGGCTCAAAGGTAACTTTTAATGGCGCATAACAACCTCATAACTAATGCAGTTGCAATCCTCGTTACACAGCCTAGCTGATTCTAGGGAATCTTAACTAGCCTCCTGACGCCCAGCACTATGTGTAGGACCATAATACATAGGTCCCAATTAAGTTTTGACTTTTTGTCAATTTGACAGACTATAATTTATTCATGCAAATTTTGATACCCAGGCGTCAGGAGGATAAGCTTAACCAATTCAACCCATACCTAATGCAAGTTTCTGAATTTTGCGTCTTTTTCTATAAAATCGGGCCACCAAATGAAAAACATTTTGACTGCCAATTTTGAAATAAGTATTGCTACGAGCCATGATCAACAATAGCGTCTTCGTATTAATGCTTATTAATATAATTGAACTGTTCAAAAAGATTCTTTGTAGATACGAAATATCGCTTGTTAATAACGTCCAACACCTTTAGAATAAACACATATGTACAGTAGCGAGAATATAGGCAACGCTATACAAACTGCAGTGCGGTGTTCCCTAGACAACTCTCATGCCCAACATGATCTAGTTTTTTCGTTTTTTGAGAGACGCGTTAAAAACTCTACAGCAAATATATTGTGCGCTCGTGAAAGGCTTTTGTGTTTTTGCTCTAAAGAAAAGCAAAATGCATGAATCTTTAATCCTTTGGGCGTGGTGTATGGCTATGAGTTGTTTGAAATAAGAAGAGCTGGTGTTTTTGTAAAGGATTTGCCAGTCTAATCGGATTCAGACTTTCTGCAACACAGACTTGCTTCGTTCTTGTTGAAGATCAGTGTAGTGTGCTAAAAGAATCGCTATACGAGTATTGATTAAAATTTTGAAATAAGAAGAGCTGGTGTTGATTAAAGCGTGGATATATCATGTTATATGTATGCTTCATGAAACTTAGTGTTTAATCAACACGACATGCATCAGTAAAATATATATATAATTTACAAACATTTATCTATATACCTACAATCTGTTAAATGCAATAATGGGGTACAAAAACATAAAACTAAATACAACTAAACACGGGTAAAATTTTAAAATTAAATATAAAAAAGTAAATGCTGCCCATCACAGGTTATGGTGGTGCCCAGAATATACAGGTAGCGTAACCTCTTTGGATTGATAAACTAATCCTTTGGCCAAAATAGCTGACGTGTGGCCAGCCTTCTGATCATCCGACGTCTGAATGAGGTGCTCCGATATCTCTTTGAAGAGGCCCTTCGAGCATGTTCGCCACGGCTCTAGGGTTTCCACACCAAAACGCGCCAATTTACAATGTCTGTTTAAAATAACTTCCATCGTAATATAATGCTTTGCGAAACTAATATTCATTACCTTTTCCGCAATTCGTGATACTGTACATTTGAGATGTGAGCTTTATCCGAATTAAGTCGAATCAAATTAGTCGAACTTCATAGACACGAAGCGAGGACATCTGTATCACGTTTCGACTAACCTCCAAACTGCATGCGTTTCGAATATTAACCCCCCGTATTTGACCGCTTTTGTTTGCCATCCTTGACTGAACAAAGGAGGAGGTGTCGTAATGTGGAAATTATCGCCTGCGTCTGACAGAGATAAATTGTTAAGTACCAAGTACTATTGATTACTTACCGCAAATTCTAACGCAGGTCTAATTCGCGTCAATGGGCAAGTTATAAATGGGGTTAGTTAATGTTACAGTACGGGAACATTCAATTTTCTGCACGGATAACTAATTGATGTTGTTTTATGCGAAACGTGGCTTTGCTGTGTTTACTTTTACTCGATTTGAATTAAGTGAGCGTCTTTCTAGGCCACGAGCGGTAAATGTTCAAACGTTAACGTATTATAATTATCCATATAGTTATATCCGTAAATATCTAGGATGACTTCGCGTGGCATGTTGCCAAGTATCCCGACAGTATCTCACTGGTCCCAATCTATTAGGTAACAAGGAACGTGCCAATACTGCCCATTCTGGGATCTCTAACGATATTTACTTGCCTTAAACTCGTATTTTTCTCCCTAGAGAGTCTGATATTGACAAGCTGATTAATAGTTACAAAATGGCAATTTCGCGCAACAAATTCATAGATATTTACAACTTAGCCCACTCTAATAAAATTAAAAAGACTAGTTCTTAAATGTATTTCGCACAGTACTTAAACATACTCATGGCACTCAAGCGCAGTTTGAAATGCCATGACATTTGACCAAATAGAGCTGTTATACAACCAGCAACTACTATTAGACACTTATACGACTATTGGCCTCAGAAGGACCGTGAAAGTAAAATTAGTTTGCCATATGCAGACAGTGTTACAAAACCAAGGGAACTATATATCGGTACACTAGCCCAGATAGATAACAGTACGCAAATACAACTACGATAGTAAATATAGCCTACGTTCGTATACTTGTTTGTATACTAGTGAACTATCTAACTGGATTGGTTGATGTGCATTGTTTTATTTTAACTTCCTTGCGGTGTAGGTTCTCAGGCTTACAAATAATTATATGCGTTTTTTACCTATACAATAATGTTTAGAAGTTTAGTGCGAATCTTACACTCAATCACACAGACGTTTGAGTTGACATTTCACACACATTCTTGATATGTAAGTCAGCTAACAATGATAGGTATATTATAAAATTGCGGTGATGAGATGGGGATCGATTCGGTGCTTACCTAAGCAACACATGGGATTCTTCAAGAAAGGAGTGTATAAATTTAAAAAGAATATAAAAAATCGGCAACGCGCATGTGACACCCCTGGAGTTGCAGGCGTCCATAGGCTGCGGTGACAGTTTACCATCAGGCGGGTCGTACGGGCTTGTTTGCCGACGAGGTATAGAAAAAAAAACATTCGAATTGATTTTAATTTCTTTTAAATAATGCTTGTCGGCATCGTTGTAACACGGTACGTTTGGATCGCGTGGAAGTGAGTCCATCCAATGCAACTTAAAATCGAATTTGAATCAACTTGGATATAGGTACGTAATTTATCTCTGAAATGAACCTCCCAGTCTTACCCACATAATATTCGTACCTTATTATACTAAGTATTAATCTCATAATATATAGGAGAAAGGATCGGTGTTGAATTTCAGCGTGGGTGTAATATAATTAAAGCGATCGTATCTATTCGTGGAATCTGCTGCCAAACTTTCAAATCGGCCTTAATTGGAGTATTAGCAAATTGGACCAACACCCATGCGGGCGTTAGTGAATTTCTGACAAACAATTCAGTTGCCTACAATTGCCTTAGTACTTCGGTTGGCTAGTATGTTTTTGGCTAACGTATAATGCAAACTATGTGTGGTAAACGATATTTTTTACTGAATAAAAATCAGGACTGTTGGCAAGCAACCCTAATTTACATAATAATTTAGACTTCTTGCCGTAATCAGCCATAATAGTATGGAATTATTAATCTACCGTAGAGATTATGTTTGTTCCTTTTCAATGCCATTTTAGGGTTTTTAAAATACTATGATCAGATTAATGAAGCCCAGAGAAACATTAAAATAAGAAGAAAGAGGGTTCCGTAAAACTAAAAAACAAATGAGATTTATCAATAATATTGGTATTTTTTGGTATTTGGTAATATTAAACATTATCACCAAATTTCAAGTTCATAGCTCAATGGGAAGTTACAAAATTCTTCGGAACAAAATGTGTGACAGAAATTGGGCTGCGTTTGGACCCTTCGGGCACGGAAACCTAAAATAGGGGAAGACCGAGGAGTTTAAATATACCTGGATGGGTGCTGGCCAAGAAAAAATGGGATTGCTCTTGGTAAGAGCGATCCTATTTTTAATAATAAAAAACCTCTTACCCAATCCAATAGACCTAGATCTTACTTTGCAAAACGTACATGTCAATAAAATTTTTTTGTTATTGTTGCAGCAACGAGTGGGTCCGGTAGTGGGCCGGGAGGGGGTGAAGCGCGGAGAGGGGAGGTGACGCCGCACGCGCCACCGCAGAGGCGGCTCATCAAAGTCGACTTTGACAACCTTGAGGTAAGCCTAGTCTAGTAAGGTCTATCATCACATGTCCTCCTCAGTTCTTCAGGGGATGCCTAGATTCGGTAAACCATGTCGCACGAAAAAACGAGATGCATAAACTCTTTTTAGAGAAAATCCATAAATATCTGGCTTAGTAAATAGTTGGCTTAGCTTTATTCATATTTCCTCTTGTCAGATTTTAGATAATGTAAAGTATCATCATTTTGACTCAGTTGTGTCGTTTAATAATGAATTGTTTGAGTAGGCTGAGTAAAAAAAATAAATTTAAGACTCGACTTTTGCCATCGAGAAAAGTTTAAGCAATCATGTTTCGGCTCTAGTTAGAGAAACAATTATATAGTCACAACAATCATATGTCTGGAAAAAGTTCGTTACTTTTCCTAATCTCTCCAAAACAGCGTTTCAAAAAACGCGATATTTCTTTGTTCATTGTACGCCCTTAAAGCCGAGCCACACCGAATGCGTGCACAGCACGTGCGCATGCGCGTGTGCGAGGCGTGCGCGTTGTATCGTATGAAATTCGGTAAACGCATTCGGTGTGGCTCGGCCTTTATTGCGAAATTCATACTCTTCTGACGTGTAGTGTCGTGACGCGATAAAATGATATTAATAAACGATAAGTATAAATAAATAAAATAATAGGTATATCGGTTTCATACATTTAGTACGGTTACATTTTCACCACTTTTAGGTAGCTTTTCTTGTAATCGGACTCCAACTGCCATCTTGCCTTTTTTATGGGAGAGATGACTACACCTTTATTTTAAAAAGTGAAGGCACGACACGCGTGATTTTGAGATAGAAGAATGCGTTGATAATATCCTTAGCAATAAATACAACAATAAGCAGCGCATGTAACAAGAACTTTCTATATATTTGTAAGGATGATTCACAGTAGACCGTTTCGTATCCGGGCCGGCCCGTTTTCTATGACAGCAAACGCAACGGCCGGCGTATTTCTCTAGAAGAAAACGGGCCGGCCCGGACACGGAACGGTCTACTGTGAATCATCCTGTACACTATGTAGACAAAACAATTCACAAGGATTTTTCACAGTTTTTGATAACCTTACCTAACCTATTCACTAAGATTTTTTCGTACCATACGATTAGCTTAGTTGCCACGAACGATGTGAAGCGAACTGAACCTTAATCTCTTAACAAACACATCTAGTCAACTCTTCTATGAAATATTTCGATGTTCCATCTCTACCTTAGGTCCATCTAACCCAGAATTACCCTAGATATCATTCTGCGACTAAATTAAAAGGTTTAATTAAGAAATTATCCTAAAAATACTAATCGGTTAAGGCATTTTCCCCTTTCCTTTCAAAGGTAATTTGATGCGTACATGTTTTACCTCCAACATTTCTAACTCAAGTTTTGGTTTGGAAACATTTGCCACAAAAACCCTCGTCATGTCGTATGCAAAACATTAATCATGTAAAGCCTGTACCTTTGGCCTTTAGCCTAGCAGCAGTGAGGCTTGCAAGCGTGTACGAAGGGCTCAATTCGACTTATTTTTTTGACTGTTTGTCACATGGCTATTTGTAATGTAAGTATATATTTGCTATAGGAAGTTAATCTACATGCTAGTTAACTTACTAATAGTTATAGAAGGTTCAAATGGATATATGACGAATTTAGCGATATTTATGTCTTTTGAACGGTTGTCATTGTATACTTCGATATAATTTGTATCATAAAATACGGATGAAGAATATCAATACTTGATATAAATACGATAAATAATCAAATTACGAGCATATACCTATTTAACCGCTAACATATTATAGCGTGTCACGCAAAATTCGAATAATTCTGAGACATCTCAAGTGGTTTCAAAAACGACAACATCAATGTCAGCCTCGTTGGTTCAAATACGAACGTCGGCCTGTTTAGCTTAGTTGGTAGTGACATTGCCTACGAAGCGGGAGGTCCCGGATTCGAATCCCGGTAAGGGCATTTGTTTCTGTGGTGAGCAGAAATATTTGTTTCTGAGACTTGGATGTTTTCTATGTATTTAAGTACCATAACACATAACACAAGCCTTATTTAGCTTACTATGGGATGACACAAATGGAACTAACTTGTGTAAAAAATTGTCCCCTAATATTTATTATATTCATTTATTTTTAAATACACGTGTAACGGTCGGTTAATTATTCCATCATCTGTCCGTAAACGTGTATAAGTATCATGAGCGTCTCAACACGTGTAAGGGCAGGGAGGCTCAAGGGACCTCTGATTTTCATTGTTATTTGATCACGAAATTGAGGGTGTAATTTTAAGTAATATTTTCTTTGAAACATTTCTTAATGTAATGATGTTAGCATTACATTTCAAAAGCATGATACAAACGAGAATTTTTCTTACAACAAAAACGGTTGCGCCGATAATGGTATTTTTTAAGCGAGAGTTTTTGTTAATGGCAGTCAAGTAGATACAAAAAGTAAATTGGATTTGTCACCCACGCGTCAGACATGTTTTGAATGGGATGTCCGTAATTGTATATTTTAGTTGCAAAACGCGATGCGAATAGAGTTCAAGTGAAACATTTTCTTTGTATGATTACATCTATCATGTATAAATTTAGAACCTGTCAAGATGTAATGAGATAAGTCAATTTAAAAAAATGTGGTGGTGGTTTAATTATCTATACGTATTCTGTATCAAACATTACCAAAACGAATCACATTCAATTTCAATATAATTATATTTGCGGTTAGAGAACGGCTCTCTCGTGTTGTGTGACAGTATTTTTGTGCAAAAAATCCCATTTTTACTTCTGTCGTATTATTCTAAAAAATATGTATTTTTTGCGGTTTTAACCACTCTACATATATTATGTTTATGTCTTGGGCGTAAGGTTAAGGTATTTAAGCACTACCTATTCCGATCACTGATTATTAGAGTTGGGATGTTTGGTGGCATTGGGGTGAACAAAGAGCAATGGAGTCGTTGTTATATATTTTTTGATTAAATGAATGAACGAATAAATGATTGATAAACCAATAATGTTTAATTAAATTTATTATATAAGTAAGATAATATTATGCAAGATTCTGAAAGTTTAATTCCAGTTGCAAGTTGTTCAAGCTCTTGAATACATAAACATTTTAGCAAACAAGTTAAATTTACTCAAATGTGATATTATAAAATCATCAATACTGTAAATTACAAATTTACAGAATTGCATTGCAGTTGTCTTCAAAAAATTATGTAAAATATGTAACATGTAAAATATGTGATGTATCAACAAACCTAAATTGTTTTCTCTATTTACGTTCATACAATAAAACGCAAAGATGATAATATTATTGGTCGGTACTGTAATATATATTTATCGTTCAGTTATTCATTTATTGAAATAAAAAAATATACATTGGCGACTCCACTGCATTACTTGTGCTAAACTACCACCAGAATCCTAACCCTATTGATAAATCCTACCCTCAATTCAGACTCCAGCTCTACTACTGTTCCGTCTGAGATTTCGTTTAGGCGCAACCGTAAAAGTTATCGATATAACTTGCAGTACAGCCGCGGCGAGTGTACCGTACTCGTACCGCTCTTTGTATCGAAAACCGATTTGCCAGGCCGTAAAGCCAGCGTGGTATCGCTATTGATTCTGCAGTCGTTCCAGACGTCTGGACGTTAGGCTTTTGTTTCCCAAATCGCTTTGGATATTGGAGGCCACGGCCCTCATCTAAAATGCAATATATTGATGTGGATGTTGCTGACGTTTGTAACGGCCCGGCCACGACTTCAAGGGGGAGCGGCAGCGATTTTCCTAATACATTGCGTGATGTGATCCTAACTAACAGCAGTGCGTTGCGCGTCGCCACCGTGCTATGAACAGATAAAACGCTTGCCGCGCCGCAATTCGCGCATTCTTAACAATATTAGCGAGCGCTGTCATATTTAAAACATAAGTTTTTTTAAGAAAAAGGCTATGTAACTTCGTGTGTTGACTAAGTATATAATTTGCCTTGATTGAGATTTTTCTCGTTGGAACACTTTAACTTGTAATAACAGAAGGGTTGGAACATAACCAGGTTTCTCCTACTTTCATTTTAAAGAGTATATTTACCTTTTAAATTATAACAACTCAGTCCGACAGCTAATACTAAGTATGTTCGAAGGAACAATAATTATCGCCACTTAGCCTTTTTACGGCTAATACCTAACAGTACAAGCATCCTGTGCTGCCCCTATTCTCAAACTGACTTCTAATCGTTTGAGAGCTCTTGCCTGGTATAACTTGGCCCCTAAGTGACTTACTTTTTTTATGACATGAAGGCAAACGAGCAAACGAATCGCCCGATGGTAAGCGATTAGCGCCACTCGCAACACCAGAAGGGTTGTAAGTGCGTTGCCGGCCTTAAGATGGGAGTACGCTCGTACTTCTTAATTAGAACAGGATTATAGACCAGGGTCCCATGTTTATACCTCTGCGCTTCCTCGCGCGGCGGACTAAAATGTCAGAATGAGAGTAGAAACGAACATATATGTACAGATCTCCAGTAACGTAGTTCGTTCATGTATCCTCTTTGTCGCTCAAATACCCAATCGTGTCGCTGACGTGGTGACACCCAAGAACAGTCTTGGGTGGATGAGGTCAAAATACTAGTTCAATTAAAATATAATTCTCACAGTTATACAGATGGTTGAATGGTTGAATTGAGAGTGAATGAATGACAAGAACAAGAATAATTGTGAAGTATGATGAATGAAATATGACGCATTCCAGTTATTCTTACGTCAATTTTTTTGGTAATGGTATGTATGCTAAATAAATAGCTTCTTCTTCTTCTATTAAACTATTTCTAGTAGTTGTGTAGGATTAATTTCCCACAAAGTGCAATATATATACTGAGATAGAGATAACAGTGAAATACTCCACATTGATCGTAGCGCCATTGTGTATTTAGTAAGAACACTAAGAACTACCCGCACGAACGCTGCCTGTCACTTCAATATGCAAGTGCGATAGACATAGCACCTAGTGACATCTGGTACAAACAAGTTAAACTAACATTTCCATAGAAAAAATCATATTTCGAGCTGAAAGGCCCCTGGAATTGCCAACAAATCTGCCTTCTAATTAGGCATAGTTGTTATGAATTTGGAATGCTACACGTCAAATTATTAAAGAGACTAGCTGAAAGTACAAAATATTCTGTAAAAATAGACTGTAGAGTACATCTGTGTAAATACGGGTAAGCCTCGCGTGGCCCAGTTGGAGAAATAACGGGAGGCACGTGAAACGACACTCATTTCCGAGTAATTCCAACCTGGTATTTCAGGCGTTTTTAGCACGGACCGTTTCAGAGTGTTTGTTATGTTTGTTGATAAAAGTACAGTCGCCATCAAGTGAATAGACTTAGGAGCGAAAAAAGTGCTCACGAACATCTCAACACGACCTCATTGTGAAAACAAATATAAACTAATGAAAATCGAGCTTGCATGATTTGAACCTTCATCATCCTTATTTCGGCCATTATTATAACCAAGTCAACAACAGGTCGGAAATGCGCTAGTGATTCTTATGGAGTCCCAAGCGTCCATAGGCTACAGTGTCTGCTTAACATCAGGCAGGAAAGCTTGTTTGTCACCGTCATTGTATAAAAAATGACAACCCTTCTTACGGCCTTTTTGTCAAGTCACTGCACTTACAGAGATATGTAAAAGAGCATAAAAATCTCAAGAATTATAATAACTGTACGGTCGGCCTCACAAGGGGCTGAACAACTTTGTACCTTGTCGCTTTAACGTCATGTTCAAACCGTCATACTTAATGTCTAACGGGTGAAAGCGACAAAGTCCCAAAGTGTTCAGCTACGTATGAGGCCGACTGTACCTTCGGTACATTTCGGTTCATATCCCATTCAAATTGGTAGGTGTTAGGGTGTGCTCCCGGGAAATCCCGATCCCAAAAATTCCGGTATTTCCCGGGAAATTAAACTCACATTTTTTCCCGGGACTGATTTTGTAATTCCCGTTGCTTTCGGGACTTTCGGGATTTCATTATTTGTGGTGAATAACACTCATATATATCACTGAACTTCTCTAGTGAAATGGCAAAATGAGTTGTTTTTTCGGGCTCATTTCATCAACTCTGATGTGTTTTTCTCGTGAACGCGTAGAGGTATCATCATATCAGCCGAAGGACGTCCACTACTGGACCTATGCCCCAAAGACTTCCTCAATGACTGGTCCTGCGCTAATCCTGAATCCAGCATGCACCCGCGATCCTTACCAGGTCATCAGTCCACCGGTACGCTGACGCCACTAGAGAACCTTTCCGCCCCAACGGCTATCGGTTCTACGTGCTATGTGCCCAGCCCACTGCCACTTAAGTTTAGCGATTCGGAGGGCCATATCGGTTACATGGGTTCTGTTGCGGATAACCTCATTCCTGATACGAACACGCAGAGATACTCCCAGCATATCCGTCGCTATTGCTCTTTGGGTGACTTTGAGCTTTCTTATGAGGCCCATAGTAAGCAATCACGTTTCAGTGCCATATGTCATCACTGGCAAGTGGCAACACACACTGGTCAAAGACTCTCGTCTTGAGACCCTGCGGAATATTGGACAAAAAGATGTTCCGTAGCTTCCCGAACGTTACCTACCCGAATCGGATTTGACGATTAACCTCTTTCTCGAAATTTGACCTACTTTATTGGACGGTCTGTCCTAGGTAAATGTAGTCGTCTTCAACTTCGAGCGTTAAGTGTCTGATTGTTACGGGAGTTGGTGCTACGTGGGCATTTGACATGATCTTCGTCTTGTCCATGTTCATCCTAAGACCAACTCACTCGGAGGCTTCACTGACGTTATTGAGCATTGTACTTATAGCATAGCCTCCATGGTCTCAGCCAAGACTACTATATCGTCAGCAAACTGAAGGTGAGTGATGTACTCGCTATTTATGTTGATGCCTAGCCTTTTTAGTCCAGAGTCTTGAAAACATCCTCCAGTGCAGCGGAGAACAAATTAGGATAAATAACATCTCCTTGCCGGACTCCCCGCTGCAACTAAATAGGTTTCGAGTTCTGGTCCCGGAGAACACTTCAGCACTTCGATATAGCGCTAGTCAACTTGGCAGCGCTGCAGAGATTCTAGCACAGCCCAGGTTTCGATCGAATCGAATCGAAGTTCTCGTAGTCCACGAACGCTAAACAGAGGGGCAAGTCATACTCCCCAGTCTTCTGTATAGCCTGGCGAAGCGTAGGAAAGTGGTATACTATACGGTACTAAAGGCTCTTTAGAAACCGGCTTGTTCGGGAGGCAGCAAGCCATCTAGCCTGCGTGCGAGACCGTTCGTAATGACTCTTGAAATGAAAACAGCTTATATACATGGCTCAAAAGTCAGATGGGCCTGTAGTTCTTTAGCAGAGCGTTGTCGCTCTTTTTGAAGTAAAGCCCCACTACACCTCACACCCGCTCCATGCCTTTGGCGTTCTTATTTCCAGTAAGACTGAATTGAACAACTTCTGGAGGGCCGTAAGGACCGGTTTTCCACCCGCCTTCAGGAGTTCGGCTGTAATACCATATTCAACGGGTGTATTGTTGTTTTTGAGCTGTTTAAGAGCCATTCTAATCTCTTACAGGGTGATCTCCGTACTTCAAGGTTGATATAAAAATAAAAAACTTCGAACCGCAATTCCTTGAAGCTGCGAAAAAATCAAACTTCTAAGTAATCGTAATCGAAATATGCGGCTGTAATTTATTTATTTATTTATTTATTTATTCGGGAAACAAACAGGCATTGAACAATTCATTTAGTTAACATTAATAAACATGCATAAGCCAAACAGTTTCCACTACTGGTTAAATAACAATTCTGTTGCTCAGACCAAGATAACAAAACTCTAAATGGAGTACATTAACACTAAATCATGCTAAGAATTTAAAACTAATTACATTGCAAATGTGATTCGAGAAAATTATACCTAATAATTAATGAATTCAGAAGCTACAGCTCATTTATAAAGGCAAACACCTCTATTGTTAAAATGTTCTTTTTAATTTTTCTTTTTATTGTTAGATAATCTTTTTATTGCAGAAACAAATTGTTGAATTGGCAAATGGAATATATCAATATCTGAATATTTGTCATTGTACATTTTGCACGCTCTGGCTAAGAACCTATTTCTTGCATATATAGTGTGTCCTAAGTTGATTGAAAGTAAATTGGTGGAACGAGTTCGCCGATCGGGACATCGTAGTGATATTTTTGAGAGAAGATTAGGGGAGTCAACTTGGCCATTTAAAATCTTGAATAGAAATATCTGGTCACGAATTTCACGGCGCGTTTCAAGAGATTCCAAAGCGTCCGAATCAAATTTATTAAATTTATATTTCATCCTTCTAATAAATTTATTTTGGATTTTTTCGATGGTATTAATATGGACATTAAAATGCGGATTCCAGGCTGTAGTGGCATATTCTAAATTAGATCTCACTAAAGAATTATAAAGTAGTAGTACGGTTTTTGGGTTTTTGAAATCTTTACTTTGTCGAAATATAAAGCCCAACATTTTATAGGCTTTGGTGGAGATTTTATTAATGTGTGATATAAATTGAAGTTCGTTGTCAAGATGCAAACCCAAATCTTTAACATCTGATACGATTTTTAGATTTTTGTTGATTAAGGAATAATTATGCGATATATGATTACGCTTTCGCGAAAACGTAATGGCACAGCACTTTTCGACGTTTAAATACAGTTCATTCATAGCACAGTAAGAACTTAACCTGTCGAGGTCAGCTTGTAGATCCAAGCAATCACTTTTAGACCTGATGATAGAATATATTTTTGTGTCGTCCGCATATAATAGCAACTGAGAGGACTGAAAACACCTGATTACATCATTAATATATATGTTAAACAACAAGGGACCCAGGTGGGATCCCTGTGGTACACCTGAGGTGATGGGAACGAAGCTGGAGATGTGACCCTTAATAGCAACCGCTTGCGATCTATCACGTAGGTACGAAGAAAGCCACCTCAGAAGATCTCCATGGATTCCAAAACTATACAATTTTTGTACAAGCAAAGAATGAGAAATTTTATCAAACGCTTTGGAGTAATCCGTGTAAATAACATCTACCTGGTAGCCTTTATCCATAGCATTCGTTACATAATCAAGAAATTCACACAAATTGGACTCGGTAGAACGTTTGTTTATGAAACCATGTTGTTGATTAATTAACTTAGGTCGGACAGCGTAATAAAGTGAGTCGTAAATAATTTTCTCAAAAAGTTTAGGGATAACTGACAACTTCGAAATACCACGATAGTTTTTGATGTCATGTTTATTGCCAGATTTATGAATAGGTACTACGAGTGATCTTTTCCAACAGCTTGGCAGTAATCCCGATTTTAATGAGAGACTGAACAGCAGACTTAAGGGAAAGGCCAAAGTCGCCCGACAGTTCTTCAAAAAAATTGTATGTATTCCGTCAGGACCACATCCTTTATTAGTTGCCAAACCCTTAAGATAGTTTTCTACCAAAGAAGAAGTTATATTAACGTTACTGATCAAACTATCAGAATTATCATGATTATCTGGAGTAAAAAGAATTGATGCTGACATTGCGGATGGACAAAGCGGTAGAGCGCTATGACTGCTACTTATAAACACTGACTGAAAATAAGTGTTGAATAAGTCCGCAATCTCTTGGCCATTATTGCTAGCAATGTTATCCAAGTAAAGAGTATCAGGAATTGCGTTTGTATTCATCTTAGATTTCACGAATGACCAAAAAGACTTTGAGTTAAGGCGAATATTATTCTCAGTCCGAAGTATGAATAAATTGTAGCACGAGGCTTCCATAGCCTTAATTTTTTTACGTAATGTGGAAAATTCTATATAATCCGCTGTTCGTTGATATATTTTCCATTTTTTATGAATTATTAATTTTGTCTTAATCATTTTTATTAAAGGACGAGAGTACCACACAGGAAATTTATGTTCACTAGAACTTATTGTTTTAGTGGGAATCAGATCGTCTATAATTCGGTTAAGAATGTCATAGAAACTGTCGACTGCACTTTCCATGCTATCATGTGACAGATGGAGCTCCCAATCAACCTTTTCCAACTGTGCGTTGACAATGTCATAGTCAGCAGCGAAGAAACGTCGAACTATACGACGCGCAGGTTTTAAGATATTATCATTCAGCCCTATATGAGTCTTCACACAGAAGACCGGGTGATGATTGTCTACAGGAACCATCGCTTCAATAGAAGATATACTACAATATTTATTTGATAAAACCAAATCTAATTGTCTGTTATTCTGATTGGGAATGTAATACCGCATAATGACACTCTCAAGGGAATCAAAACCTATAGGGTAATGCCCGTTGACCTAGAATCATGATATTTGGTAATATAATAAGCATGGTCTTACATTACAAGTAAGGTAATAAATAACTTTGAACTTGTACATAAAAATACTATTTCAATTTAAGCAACGTAAAGGGACATCCAGATACAGGTTACACTAGACAATATACATGCGCCAAATAGTTTATTATAGCTACAAATCATGAGAGTACGGAACGAAACTATCGGGCGCGAGTTTGACTCATACTTGTCCGGTTTTTTCATACATACTCCCTAAAAACTACAAAGTCCCGAAAGTCACGAAAGTATCCGGGAATTCCCGGGACTGACCCAGTCCCGGTCCCGAAAACTTCGGGACTTCAATAAGTACCGGGACTGCAAACCCTAGTAGGTGTATAGATAAAGGTAGCCCGTCTGTAGGTAGTACGGTAGTTCTTCTATTTATTCAGCTCCGAATTAACCCTCCAATAGGGCTGAGAGAAAATTGTGCCCACGTGAATTTTATCAGCTTTCCACCTTATGCCTTCAGTTAGAAGGCAAATTGGGTGGAACCTTGGTCTGTCTATTTAGTAGCAATTAGCTTAAGTAACCTTTTAACTTTAATTCACGTCTTTGTTAAGACGATTAAAGTTAGATGCGAAGGTGTATAGTAAGTATACGGTGTAATTATGTTTCTGTATTAAAATTTTAAGTACGCACAGTCAGCGTCATATAGTACGTAGCAGCCAGAGTGGCCAAATAGTTCGGTACACCATACATTGTATACATCGTATGGTGTTCAGAAAAAAATAAAAATTGGGATTCGGTTTGATTAGTGTCCAAATCAAACTACATGATTAATGATTATACTTAGTGATTGCTGTGCTGTGATAGTTCTCCAATTACTTTCAAAACAAAATTTTATGGACATTGTATGGTCTACCGAAATATTTGGCCACTCTGGCTGCTACGTACCTACTATATGACGCTGACTGTAAATTGTTTTGAAATTAACTGGAGGACTACCACAGCACAGCAATCACTAAGTATAATCATGTAGTTTGATTTGGACACTAATCAAACTGAATCCCAATTTTTATTTTTTTCTGAATTTTGTCATTGATTGAGCGAGCGAAACGTCTCCGTTTCAGCTTTCGACAAAAAATCTTTCGTATATGTCTGTCTATCTGTCCGGATGTTCTCCTCTACAGGTCGCATTTCTCAACCGATTCTAGTGATATTTTGTGGACAGGTTCGATAATTATAGGTATATAGAATTGTTTTGTAGAGGCAGTTCTAGGAAATTTTTTAATTAAAAAAAAAAAGAATTTGTGAGTTCTACAGCTTACAGAGCCACTAATATACAGTGTGGAAAGATAAGTCGGGCCCTGGAGGGATTTGTGTGATTTTAATAAGTATGCCTAACACGTAGGGTTACCAGATCCGATTCCTAATTTTCGGGACAACAGTGTATAAAATTTCGGGACATAACCTTAAAATTCGGGACAGGTCATAAATATATTTGCCTTGATCGGCACTGATTGCTTAAAATTCAGGATAATATACTGTCCCGAATTGGGTTCACTGAATTGCGGTACATGGCCAAATAGCAATGCTGAAAATCGGGACGTCCCGAAAAATGCGGTACATCTGGTAACCCTACAACATGGCTATGTTGACTTCTACTTTTATAAGCCAAGGTAAGCCAAGGACGTTCCCGATCTTTACGAGTTATTAAACTTTCGCCCAAACAACGTAAATATTCAGTGAACTCTAGCACCAGCTAAAGTTCACTGAATATTTACGTGAATATACCGAATACCTACCAAGGTATATTTTAGTTGCAAAACACGATGCGAATAGAGTTCAAGTGATACATTTTCCAGGCCGTAAAGCCACCAAGGTATTCGGTATATTCACACATTTGGCTTCGCTCCATCTCATTAGTTACTGGAGTGATTACAAAGTTACTTAGAGCGCTTAGCAAAGTTACAACGCGGTTAAATGGCAACACACGACACGCACGCAGCGTTAAACCCTTAAAATTACAACATAAAATAACTTTATTACTTTACATTCAGCCGCTTCTAACCCTTAATAGCGCACGTGGTAAAATAGTTACTAGCTGATTTTGAAACTTGTTGCTGTAAGATAAGATTGAAAACCAATGAAAAATCGGATTACCCTCTGCCCTAAGGGCTAATTAAATAAATAAACATTGGGGGACAATCTTACACAAATCGACCTAGTCCCAAACTAAGCAAAGCTTGTACTATGGGTACTAGACGACGATATACATACTTAAATACATAGAGAACATCCAAGAGCCAAAAGCGAAATCCGTGCTAAATGCACAAAGAATGCCCTGGCCGGGATTCGAACCCGGGACCTCTAGCTTCGGAGGCAGTGTCACTACGAGTACCAACTAGGCTAAACAGGTCGTCAAAAATTAAGTCAACATTTTACGTGAAACTCTGAAAGTACATAAATAAAACCAACCATTACCACCATCTATTTTTTAATTTTTATCTTCAAGTAGGCTTGTGAAAGAATTACGTAGGTGTGAAATTTTTAAATTTGTTTGCAATATATTAAGGTTTGAACTACCCCACTACACGAGTCACTCTTCGGTTAGGTAATTTTATGACGTCTCTTTGTTACTGATTATTCTTTTCTTATTTAGCACAACAAGAAATTCTGAAATCCTGTGGTAAGACTGGTAATTGCTTTTCGTCGTTTTAAGTAAAATAAACTATATGCATAAACAAACACCAATGAAATAACGTTGCTCGTCATTAATATGGCAAAAAGTCACTACATGAAAAAGGCCGATTTGGATATGACACCCTTTTTTTCCCGGGGCAAAATCTATTATGGATACACTGAAAAGAAAGGATAGCTCAACTAGTTTGGCTTCTTGAGAAATAGCCAAATTGTGCTTAGTAGTAACCAAAATTATGCTAATTTTCAACAACTAATTTTGATTACTAGTAAACTCTCAGTTCGCCAGTCCTCCGATTTAGTTACTAGCAGCTAAGATTTGGGCTACTGTAAACAAATCTTTTTTTTCAGTGTACCACCGCACCGCGGGGACAGTGCGGTGGTTATGTCGGACTTGCACCGACTAAAAACCCCCCAATCGTCCTCAACTCATTTCGGGCGGCTCTGGGATCTCCTTCAGAACGCACCAGTGCCGGCCTAATAGAGTCACACCTCTGTGGGTCCCACCATCTGCTTTCATAAACCATCACAGCCCCCAACTGTGACCGTCTGCGACCCCAAGGACCCCCCCTTTAGTCGCCTTCTGCGACAGACATAGGATACCGTAGCCGTATTCTATGCCCCGGCTACAGTGCGCATGGATATGACACCTAGTGCCGATTTAGGACACCGTTTGGCACCTTATTGCACGGTACAATTTTAGTCTGTATTTTGTCTAAGCTAAGCCAAATTCGCCCAACCATCTTTTCATTTAAGGCCAAGCTAGGCTCTGCATCTTTTGTCTGGAAATAAAGCTCATTATTCGTGGTAAAACAGCCTTATACTGACGTCATAAAGAGCCGGATCTTGCATATACGCAAATACATGTACGACATGATTAAAACCGTCATAAAACAAAACGTACGTTTACACAAGACATAAAGGAATTTGTGTCATACAGAAAGTTTGCCATAAAAGGGACTGTGTCAAAAGATGACTAAGTCGGTTCGTGCGAAATAACGGCACGGAAGATCGCAGTTAGTCTTTTATTAGCGAGTTCATGCTTTGCGTGGTTCTGGAGTCATCACGTTTCATTAACCTTGGGTTTGATAGGAATATTAGCAATTTATGACGGTTGTTTATGAACTTTTATCATTCTGGGCGCGGATTTTTTTTTCATGGCAACATAATTGAGTACGAAACATATATCTAAAACACACTTATTTTCCTAAGCTTATTGTCATGCCTTCAATTATAGTCACATTGAACCATATGTCAATTAAATAATGTTGATCACTGTGTAAACAAATGCCTGTCTAGGATTTTAAGCTGCCAATCAACGGAGCCTATTATGTTCAGCAGTGGACATCCTCCGGCTGATATGAATAAACGGAGATTTATGCCGTGTATTATACATATGTACGGGTTACAAGTTCGGTGACACTTCTGGCAGCCATGGTGTTTCCATAACTATGTATTCGGTACATAAATAAGTCTTAACTTCCAGTACCTCGAACAAATTCGGATAACACCGCACCGCAGAGCGTGAAATATTCACTGTCATTAATTTTGTAACATTCGCACGTAATATCCCGCAGTGATCCGCATGCAGTAACGACTGCAGTATTAGGTAGTATTTATTTTTATCATAATATGTAGGTATAGCCAACATCGAACAAAGCCAACATACACGTTCTATTTTTAGTGTATCAACTTCAAAATATACACACTAATATTCTCAATAGAATTGTGAAGAAGGTTACGCGACACATTCGAAAATTGTGAAGTTGTTTATCTCTTCGATACTAAATAAAAACGCCAAAAGTCGTTGCGGTCTATCGGGACAACTATTTCTTAGTTGACAAGTTTAATAGCATACCTTTTAGGTCACATATCAAGTTAGCCAGTAAATCGGTTATAGTTGGGACGTAATAATTTAGAACCAGTATTTTAATGCATACTTGTATTTTTATTGTGATACAATAATACATATACTTCGTATTAATGTCAATACACTATACATCAAAAAAACTATTTCTATTGATGTTGGAAACTCACAAGACTGTTTCCGAGAAAGCACAAGCCATATTGTTTTTGTAAGACTCCATAACTCAACCGACAAAACACCCTTCTGGAAGGCATTATAAACCAATGAAATGGCTGGATCTTACTACATTTTACAACTAAGTCAGTATTGTGCTGTAGTGTAGTCAGGTGCAGTTGCATAACCGAAGGGAAAGCCCGTGCAGGCAAACCGCCCTTTGCCGTGATGCAATGCACTTTAGCCTCGAGCACCTTACTGTGCTCTCTCGCGTTCCTTACTCTCTCTCATGTCACGGTTTTGCCATTAGTCATTACTTGATCAAACCTTTACTATGCACTGCCAAATGCCAACAATAATGTCAAATGTAAAAAGTTTCAGATAATGACACTAGTACCTAAACTTTTGAACGGCTTTACCGGTGATGTTATATGTTAGATGATCATTAAGTACTTGCTGCATTTACCATTTATTTACTAGGAAGCGTGTTCGGCCACAATGTTAATCATGTCACAAAATTTGCATGTTACTTCTAATATTATTTAACTATTCATGTTTTATTTTTATTTTACTCAATGTACCCACTTTTACAAGTTTCTGTTTGGCCCTATGGTTGACTGGTAGGGAATGCCTCACGGCATTAAGTTCGCATTTTGTATTCATATGTGCGATAAAGTTAAAATAAATTGATTTTTTTTTGTCAAAAATGTACTTGTACGTATAGTAAAAGGGCATAACTGATCCCATAAGCGTCTGCCACCAAAATATGTTCAAGCATTATTTATTAATAAGGTACTCTTTTGTTGAAACATTAAAGGTCACGATCACGACTCCATCATGTTCTGCCAATTTTATAGAAGGCAGCTAATGTACGTGGTCTACAGGGCGTCACTTATTTTGCTTTCCAGTTACAGAACCGAGGTCACGCTTTGACGCTTCGGTAATTAATGACACATGTGACCCTGTGTCGAGCAGACACTCGTTAGCATTTCTTTGACACGAAAATTTAGAAATGTTTTTTTCTTTATGGCGTCGAGGCTTTTCATAATTATTTGCGCAAGTGCGTGCTACATGGTCATAAAGCAAGGGTTTGACGAACGGTTACAATATGGAAACTAGTTCTGAACTAAAATAGTTCAAAGTTCAATTTGAACCGAACTATTCAGGCCAACTTGATTGAGGCCTTTTTCACGGGCAAAATATTATCCATCGCCATTGCTACCCTAGTACTTCTTATCTACTACGTCGATTGCGTGTAAAGCGCCATTATTTGCAAATTTTGCCAATTTAAAAGCCGTTTCGTGATCATCTTTACATTTTAAAACAATGTTTTAAGAACAATGACCTATTACGTAACTGGTAAATCAATATTTTATGGCAATATTTTTACGACGTTACATCACGTTGTTTCCAGTGGTATAGGACCATGTTCCACGAGAATGCCATGAAAAACTGCACATTCTACGAAAGCGATTAATAAAAGTGAGCTTTAAAACTTTGTCATACAGTCCGTTTTTCTAAAATGATAGTCTAGTGCAGACTGTGTATAATTGCATAACTGCATATCAAAAGAACCGCATCAGCTGTATTTCGTCAACATCACTCTTAGCTGTCGTAATTAACTTTTACTCCTTTGTAACACGATCATAGTAACGCCACAGAACACCTATGGTTGCACCGCGCAAGTGACGACCTACATATGCATCGACGCACACATGCACAGCCGCAGCGTATATAAGGCCACCGCGCGCGCCGCAGCATCATTCACTCGCTAGACGGCGACGAGTGCGATAGCCCCGCAGTCCACTCGAAGTCGTAGTAAGTACTTGCCCTGACCGATAGCCCCGCAGTCATCAGGTGTCAAGTAAGCTAGGACGGATAAAGGGTGCGATAGCCACGCAGTCCACCCCACGATCCTCCAATAGGGATATATGCTAATTGAATGTAAACCCAGTTGTATGATAACCTGTAAGTCTCGTAAAGAATAAATAAACAACCAACAATTGGGCTTTTTCTCACCTGGCAACCCTACATCTGGCGCCCAACGGAAATACAAACGCACTGCCAAGTGTCAAATCCACTTAAAACTGTCTTCATAAACAAAAGATATCTGCTGACCTCAACTTTCAACAAATTGAAGACTACCGCGGAAATGGCAGTAACGTTCAGTCAAAACAGTTCGCCGAGCTAATGAAAACGTTGTCTATCTCAAAACTGCACTGACAACTGCACCAGTATTAAAACAAGTAGAAGGTAACGATGCCTTCAAAACCAAAACAGATGCAAACCAATACGCGATTGGCGCAGCTCTGGTGCAGGGGGAGGGTGACAAAAATTATCTTGTCTCCTGATCCTGGTTACAAAGAAGGTGGTATGATCCTGATCACAACACATCCATTAAGTAATCAAGAAAAATATTTTACTGCAAAATTTGCACCTAGACGAGATGGACAAAACCAGATCATAGGAAAACATGGATCAACTATCTACGAAGTAGCACATCCAAGCAATCCTCATCAAGCAATCGGGAAGTTCCACACATCTGCAATTACAAAATATGAAACAAGTGACGATGTTATCCCAGCAGAGGAAGACTTAAGAAGGTACCTGTCCCGGTTCCATATGCTGGTACTCTATCGGGACGACACGAGCACCAGAGGGGGAGGATGTAACACGATCATAGTAACGCCACAGAACACCTATGGTTGCACCGCGCAAGTGACGACCTACATATGCATCGACGCACACATGCACAGCCGCAGCGTATATAAGGCCACCGCGCGCGCCGCAGCATCATTCACTCGCTAGACGGCGACGAGTGCGATAGCCCCGCAGTCCACTCGAAGTCGTAGTAAGTACTTGCCCTGACCGATAGCCCCGCAGTCATCAGGTGTCAAGTAAGCTAGGACGGATAAAGGGTGCGATAGCCACGCAGTCCACCCCACGATCCTCCAATAGGGATATATGCTAATTGAATGTAAACCCAGTTGTATGATAACCTGTAAGTCTCGTAAAGAATAAATAAACAACCAACAATTGGGCTTTTTCTCACCTGGCAACCCTACACCTTCGTTTAAACTACTTTTACAGACATAAATCGTATTAAAGTGATTACAACACTTGGAACGCATGCATAGATGTTTATAATTTACAAAACCGGTTTGAAAAATATTAATATCTTACAAATAGAGAAAGGACGGAACAGAATGATAAAGAGCTTTGTTTGTTAAAAGTCGCAACATAAATACTTCTTCGTAAGGTATCCGAAAATATGCAACAAGAAAAAACAAAAGATGACACCAATTGTTTTCAAGTATCGTTTAAAAAATAAACGAGGCAAGATTGCCCGTGCTGGTCTTACGCAAAGTAATTGAAAATTTGCCCAAGCTCGTCGCAGGTACCTATTTAATTTGATGGGAACGTTTATAATTCATTCGTCGACGGCAATTTAAGTAGGCCGTGGCCGTTCCGCACGTTTTTCGCAGAAAATTTGGAAAGCTGGCGGTTGAAAATTAAAATGGCAGCCTTTAATAATTAAGTGGAAACAGAAATGAGAGGACCGGCGGTAAACAAATACTGTAAGGGCTTGTTTCTTGGTCATCACCATCATCATCGTAGCGTTACAGTTCCATTCTGAGGGATGCCCGGGTCCGCTATCCAATACCAATAATTGACGTGCCACTTTTACGGAAGCGACTGCCATCTGACCTTCCAACCTAAGGGGCAAACCAGACCTAATTAGGATTAGGCTTTTCAAATGACTGCTAGAAGTTCTCAAACCGCCCGAAGGCCTCTAACTTGGTTTAACGATTGCTGTCGTAGACAGCAGCTGGCTTTGTATCTTAGTTGGCGAAATCCACCAGTAATAGTGCTGTCAATTCAGTTAGACAAACCATTAGATTTGAATTAGATTCGATATACAGACATCGGTACACGACACTTTAAATTCATGAATTGATACCAAATCAAGATAAATATTTTCATTGATAACCAATTTTTTTATAGATTTATATAATAAGCTATCTATGTACGTAAAATCCACTTATAATACTGACAATCATTTTTAATTTATTTTGCTTCGTTGTCAGTAAAAATACAAAGTAGTATTCTAAATGTGTGCTTTATCTTTCATAGGGCGACTTCCACGGTAAATATTTCAATTATTTTTCGTAACGCTTTCTCTTTCTTTCGTAGGACGATGAAGACGAGGAGGACACGGAGACCTGCGCGAGTCCAGATGTATGCGCGCCCCAACCGTTCCCGAGGCACGTGGCTCCGCAGCAGGCGCCTAAACCTTGGAAGCGGACCGGTAAGGGAAAACAGACTTTAACATATAACTTAGTGTGGTTTAAAATCCTTTGACAAACTTTTGAGCTAGTGTCGTGGCTATTCTTGACCGAACAATAATGATCTTTACTACATCTATTTTTAGGTGTAACTAAACTATAGGTACTGAAGTTTGACATTTAAATTGGACCCTAATATGCGCATGTACTAGGGTCAAGAAAAATTGGTAAAGAAAATGAAACTTTTTAAAATCGTAGAAAATAGTGATGAGTGAAAATGAGTTTTTTTACAGCTAATGAAGAAGTTAATTAAATATCGTTCTTTTTTTTCGTAAAAGTGCGCTCGAAACTCTCTGCTAAAGATTTAAATGCGATTGCAAAGTCACGCAAAGTACCTACCTACAATGGAAAAGAGATTCCTTAGCTGGACTTAGTATGGGTGCCTTTGTGTCATCATCGTTGATATGCTACTTTTATATAAGGTTTAGTATTAAGCACTTTTCCTTACTCCCATGCACACCTTTGGCGACATTGGCGACGATGGTGATGTTGGCAATTTAGAAGAAACCCCGCCACGGGCGCCACCACGCACGCGTATATCCCACGACGAGTACCATCAATTCTGCGACGAAGCCCTAGAATGTATGAACGCATGAGTGTCAACCCTAGCTGCATGATGTCACGTTGCATTTGTTTTTTTGTTTTGATTTTCGAAACAGTTCGAATTCGATCGAAAACGGTCACCACTCTTTTGTTTTGCTTTAGGTTAATTATATAATAACAACCATCGACATTAGTACAAAGCGCAAGCGAAAATGGCTTTTGTTGTTATCATTCTTAAAAGTTTTTCGTGTGCATTGATTTCGCAGTACTGCTTTCATGTTTTTGTTTTTTACGAAAAGTCAACACAAACGAATAGCTCAGAACGGTCTAAACGCAACTTTAAAATATGTATAATATTTTAAAGTGGTTGGGTAAAAGAGCATTTACCCCCCATGAAATTGGGGGAGGCCTATGTCCAGCAGTGGACGTCCTAGGGCCTGATATGGTGGTGGTGGTGGTTGGGTAATATAATATTTTAAAGTTGCGTTTTGAGCACTTCGTTTATTGTAAACATATACACGAAAATGCAAACTCATAAACACGAGTAATAAGGTTCTAAGTGTGCTACCTACTTTATACTCACTAGTTAGTTCACAGTTCACGGTTGTATTTAGTAATGAAATGTGTTTTCGCTTAATTAACAAACAGCGCAGCATTTTTCTCATTCCTTTGATTTCACGGAAAATTATTTTCACACGCTGACAGAATAATGGTTTATTTACAACATTGAAGTTCTTTCAGCTTATTGTCAAACAATATACCTAATACGCCTAAAGCCAATTATTTTATTGTTTTAACACGTACACATTACAAAGAAACAAAAATCCTTTTCAAGTTCAAAAAGCCTTCAGTTCTTTGAATTTTAATATTCCTTTACAGAATTACAATTGTACGAGTAAGAAGCATAAAATATGCTAACATTATGCGAAATTTTAATCACGACCACTTCTCTTATATTTCCTTACTTAAATAGGCTTCGTCTACAGGGATTTCCCTGTTTTATCCATTAATTACTTTAGGTGTCCATATTTAAATATTGCAGAAGAGAAACCAATTGTATTTAGATGGACATGTAACACAATCTTGTCTCTCTTTCTATTTATCTCTCTATCGTTCCTCTTATTCGATTATACTAATTGATTCTTTCAAGACCATTGTCTGTTATTCGACTATGCTCCTCATTACTAGAAGCCTTATATGCAAGAAACATTCAAGAGTATACGTAAAAAATAGACATCCCTTAACTCCTTTCTCGTAGTGTCAGGGTGCTGATTCTCAGGTTATTGAACTTCCATAGTTAAACTGGCACTCTGATTGAACTTAAAAAGAAATATACGAAAGTCTAACATCATGTGTCTGCCGGCAGCATACGACCTCGCGACGCAGTGCCCATCACGACGCGCATCCATGCGGCGACATACAGTGGCGCACGCGCACCCCGTGTGTCCGCCGATAGATGGCGCGCACTCCTTGCCACACTCCCGGTAAGAAACAAATAACATACGTGTAGTATTTGGCGCATTCATGCAGTGATAAAGCACAGTAGCGCACGCACACCCTGCGTGCCTGCTGATAGATGGCGTGCACTCCTTGCCACACTTCAGGTAAGAAACAACTCACATGCGTGTAGTGTTTGACGCATCCATGCGGCGACATCGCACATGCCAAAGTCCAGTTAACAGAAAGTTTAAATTACAAAGCGTATTGGTAGTAATTATATTAACATGAATTTATGGACTCCAGTCGCTTCGTTGTGGAACTGGAGTATTCCGTTACCTTGATATCGTTTCAAAATCAATCCAGTGAGACAGTGACAAAAGTTCTGGCTCTTAAAATAAAAGGAACATCTACCTAGTAGTTACGCAAATACGCGTACAAGTACATATCCCAACCCAACGGTTATACAATATACTATAAATTTACTATTTCGCCGTTAACGATAATTGACACGTTACCGGTTGAAATGACGAGATGTTCATATTTTCCGGTAATTTACTCGAAAGATATACAGTACGGGATTCTATTTAGACACGGGTGGTTTAAGATTATCCGTTTTGATACTTGTTTAAATTCGAAATTATAGTTGTGTAAACATTTACTTATAAGCACTGCTTTACACAGCATAACTGTAAAAACTTTGGAAATAGGATTTGAGACAATGGAAGAATTCAGTACCGAATAGTATGTATACATTTCATATCTTACTACCTACTAATAGAGTGAAAATTGAATCACATAAGATTCTAAAATCTAGTCTGAAAAATGAAGCAGTAAAAATCAAAATAGGTACAATTACTAAGAGTCAATATCTAGCACAGATCACTTAATACGGTTACTTTGACATTTATATTAAAAGGAAGGAGACAGAATTTGAATTGACTTAGCATGTCTCATCGTCATGTCATGACATGTCCTTATTATAAACCTGACCGTGCTAACTATACTAGGCCCCCTACAAGGTAGACAGACGATCTGGTCAGAATCTCGACAAACCGTTGGATTAGGGTAGCGCAACACCTGCCATCGTGTAAATCCTTGGAGTGGGCCTTTGTCCGGCAGTGTCCGTCTTTCGACTGCTATGATGATGGTAATGACCATGCTACGTTAATTTGAATTTTGTCTCCTTCTTTGAAACTCACAGTATTATAACTTGTCTGCAGGCCGGGATCTCGCGCATCGTGCGCAGGCGCAGCCTCTCTAGCGAGCAGCGACGCGGACGCGCAGCTCGGCGAGCTGTCGTGGTCGCGTTCCTCGTTGCAGGACGAGCTCATCAAGTCGGTTAGTGGCAGCCCCAAACATGCGCACGTGAGTAGTGTAGCTAGTACGCTGATGTTTTACCAAGTGAGGAATATGTTTGTGGATGTAGCCAGAATTTTTAGAATCTATGGCGTGCAAAGAGGAACTCTTCCTTAGTGGCGTGGGCAGCTGTCCCCTCGGCCCGTACGTGTCTGAACACCTATATGTTTGTTGAAGTAAATGTAGTGGGCAGCATTACTAAATGAAGTGTATAAAATAATACATATGCTCTTTTATATTGGTGATAATGCTAAATTATTTATGTGGAACGTTATAGACATATTAATTACCAAAAATAAAACGAATTACAATAACATTAAAACTAATTACAAAACTGAATGTGTATCTTCTATGTGAAGAGAGAAATACATGTGCTGGATGTCTAATGTCTACGATCATGATTAATTTTTGGCCTCATGATTACTTACCGGCAAATGAGATTGTGGTGAAATGTTTACCTAATGCCAATTATAAATGGAAAAAGAGTCTAGTCTTGAAATTCTTGCAATTATAATAAAAATATTACTAGTTGACTGTTGCCTGAGCTTAAATCAGATAGGTAGACGCGTGTATGGGGTTCAATCACTTGGTAATACTGAAGTTTTGCATGTTAGTTTAGTTACTTCCTATTAGATATGTCCGCACACTTAATCCCTGTGATACCTCACCATGTGGATATGCCCACAGTACCTTCTAGAGAGAACTGGTTAGAATAGTTATTCACTAATAGATATATTATTAACTAATAGTTATTAGCATTACCTGTTCGTAAAAATACCTAGTTCATGAGTAGGGATGGAGTACGCTAACCACTCATAAGAAGTAGCTGGTAGCTAATCTAACACAAGTTCGCATTAACAATCTTATTTATTAAGCTTAAAAAAGTCGTGTACTTAATATCTCTAGTCAACTTTGGTTTTGACTCAAAATTATCAGAAGCTAAGCCTAAACTGTCTTAATGTCCCAAAAGCCTAGCGTCAAACTGGGGGTAACCATTCATGAAACAACTGTACCTCACACCGGCATGGCAACTGTCATTATATTGTTGCGTAATCGTAGAAAGTATTAGACGCTTTAACGGAGTGTGAAGAAGATAAAAAGGTGCCATTGGTTTAATGGTCAAATAAAATTAAATAATGACGGCCTTTTGTGGGATATGGATACCTATTTCAGGAGGCGTATGATTTTTGCCATTTTATCACTTATCGTCGTAGATAAGACATTCGTCCTGCCCGGCTAGCACAACTTGGGGCGCGAGCTATCTCACGCGTGAGATAGACAATCCGTCTCTTTCTGTGTGTACCAATTAGAAAGAGGCGGATAATCTATCTCGCGCGTGAGATAGCTCGCGCGCCAAGTTATGCTAGCCGTCCTGTTCTGACAAGTATGCGAGTGCGAGAGTGACGGATGTCTTATCCCCGACGATAAGTGATAAAATGGCAACTATCAAACGCCCGCGGAGATAATGATTGGTGGGAGATGAAAGAAGGATTTTTTTTAAATTTAAATGCATGGGTTATATATAAAGCAAGATTTCATTTGACATTCTTAGAAGCATGTATGTATAGTCTGGCAAAAAAGAGTAGATATTAAAAAGTGGCAGCACTGTAGTGTCATCCCTTTCAAATCAATATAGGAAAAAAGGGACGACTCTACAGTGTTGCCACTTTTTAATTTCTACTCATTTTTGCCAGACTGTAACAATCGACTAATCAGCGAAGTAGTAAATAGTAAGTGTAGAAGTAGTTTCTCGACATAGTCATTGCATGCATGAAGGTAGTGTAGCATAAGAACAAATACCTATAGCCCTTTTACTGAGGCGGATACGTACTCGTACGAGTCAATCCTGTTATAACTACAGAACTACGCTATTGGTTGTGTTGTTGGTTGCCAAGACGTAAGTAATTGATTAACCTCACGTTAATATCGATTGGAGATAGAGTTAAATTGAAATAAAGCTCAGATGTATCTCGACAATTACTTACAGGCCCTATACGTATGCTGTAGGTCTATCATTTTGAGAGCCGACGCTTGTGAGGGTTCAGGGTCAAAAGGGGAGTCCTCAAAGTGTGAGAAGGGGACCAGGGACCCGCCACCCAATACATCTCAGTAAAAACGCAGTTAAGGTCGACCTATAAATAAAAAATAGTAGGGGTCATTTTTTTACACAAATCGATGGTAAGCTCAATAGGCTTGAAGATAAGACCTTGTATATGGGTAAGACTTGTATGGGTGGTACGTTGAACCATAGTTAAGGCTTTTAATTCGCCTACAATTTAATCGATTCCTTTGTGACATGGCACGTGCAATCTTGAACTCATTGCCAAATATAACACGTCTATGTTGTGATCATATCTTCCATTACACCCTCAGTCACCTCAACTGCATCAACAATTTTACCGTCATCGCAACTCTTTGATCTATTCCAAAATTTCTGATCTACAGAAACAGTGGCAGGATGCCATAATGTCTGACGACCGGCTGTCTTTGACGCTTGAGGAGATTGTCCACATCAGATCTGTGCTGACGAAGGCAGAACTTGAAGTGCTGCCTGTGGAAGGCAGGGTTAAGGAAGACGTGGAGAAGAGGAGGGTGAGTAGACAAAAGCAATTGTACAATATTAGCTATACGTCTCAATCCCACTAGATGTTACAACGTGTGAGGAATGATCATCTCGTTTCTACCGTCGAGAGCGTCGCTGGTGGGGCCCTCAGGTTACTGTTATATCCAATTTTTGAGCAAAAGGTTCGACTTTCTGATCGCTGCTGGAATACGGACTTGAGTGATTACGTTGTCAACATATTTGTCAGAATTGCTTATATTGCGGTTAACAATGCGTCCATCTAGATGTGCCTGATACTGAATGAAGAATTATTAAATGATGAAGGCTGATGACTTTTATGTACCTCAACGTAATATTTATACAATCTTTACTAAATTTTTCGCATCATATTTGTGCAACACTGGCCGTGACCTCATTGATAACACGTCATCAGACAATCCTGACGACCAATTTGACGACCTGTTTAGCCTAGTTGGTAGTGACTCTGCCTCCGAAGCTAGAGGTCCCGGGTTCGAATCCCGGCCAGGGCATTTATTTGTGCATTTTTCACGGATATTTGTTCTTGGGTCTTGGATGTATTCTATGTATTTATCTATATAAGTATGTATATCGTCGTCTAGTACCCATAGTACAAGCTTTGCTTAGTTTGGGACTAGGTCGATTTGTGTAAGATTGTCCCCCAATATTATTATTATCACCCATATATTTGAAGGCTATATTTTTGATCAGTGATTGTTCCTTGGAAGCACGGAGTTTCTTCCAGCTCCAAAATCTAGCAAAAAAATCATTGGTTATAACAACTCTTTTATTTCTTCTTTCCAGGTATGCTTCTTATGTTTGAAGACAAGATTTGGCATTTTCGGTCCGTGGGGCCAGAAGTGTAAGCTGTGTAAGAAAACTGTTTGTCAGAAGTGCTGTTCGAAGGTTAGTACCTAGTAGTAGCCTTATCCTCGTAATAGAAATTACAAACGAGTGACATTTGAGCAAGGACACCAGGAAATCTGAGTATAATGTCGTGCAGGCATGTCGTGGATTTACGATCATTGTTTATTGTTACAATAATCATTTTATTACGGAATGCGGAAGAAATACTTGTTTTAAAATGTCCAGTTGTGTCAGGAGTCGGGACCATAAAGTACAATATACTCGTATATACCAGGACGAGTTAATTTTCTTTTCTTTTCTACATTGGGGAAAAAACGGACACAGGTTGTTATTATAGGTAAAACAAAGTAGGTACAGCCTATATCCTAGTAGAATTCCCAAAATTCTTGCCCCTTTCAATACCGTGGTCTTTTTGAAAGCCTGAACATAATTGAGCTTTTGAAATAAACGTTATATTATTATTATTATTATTTCTTTATTTAGAACACAGACACTCATAGAAACATATGAAATTAATAGTACATAAAAAATGTACAAAAACAAATGATCAACAGATCTGGAAGTCCATTATTTTAAATAATGTTAACTACGTATATTAATTGTGTAAACTAAGTGTTAACTAAAGTACAATAAAAACTCTAGAAAACATAGGTACTCACTCATTCAACAAATTTGATATCTAACGACAACAAGTCATTAACTGTTGTACCTACTAAAATAACTTACGTTTTACAAGTAATATAAGACTAAATATTGAATTACGGAAAGGATCAATATCAAACAGGAGCTTGTTATAGTGCTATCATTATCAATAATCTGATTTTCCCACAGATGCGTATACCAACGGAGCATTTTGCGCACGTGCCGGTGGTACTGCTGAGCCCGTCGCTGCTCCCGTCGCCCGAGGACGAGGCGCACTCCTCCTTCCCGAGGAGTCTGATGAGCCGGCTCGTGCCCGAACACTCGGTAAGTCTTGCACGCTAAATGGGAAGTAAAGACACGCGTTACTTGAGATATAGGTACTTCTTATCTGGAAAGCAGGGAACACCTAGCTCTGTTCTAGCTTGCCTGATAAAGGAAGTCACGCAGTGGACCCATTTGATATTAGATACTCTCAATAGAGAAGCTAAGTGGAGTCTGATGAGGCGGCTTGTGCCCGAACACTCGGTAAGTCTTGCACGCCAAATGGGACGTATAGACACGTGTTACTTGACATACACTTCTTACCAGGAAACACCTGGCTCTGCTCTAGCTTGCCTGATGAAAGCAACATAAATACGAACGTAAGAAGAAGAAAAATCATTAGAAGTGAAAAAATATTTTTAGCAGTGAAACACATTGAATTAATAAATAACAAAATGTAATCGCTGTTTCTACAAGTATACAATGAATTTGCTATAAATTAATGATTTTACTGATACAAAGCAACGTGACAACAAAATTACGCGCCTACTAAATTGACAATCGGAACTAGAACAGGCATAATCCCGCGCCAAGTGACAGCGGCTGTCAATCAGTCTATTTAATGCATTTATAATAACGTAGTTGAAACTAAAACGCGATTCCAATATTATTAATTAATTAATGACGAACCTGCTCACCAAATTTCACGAGAATCGGTTCAGCAATGCGACCGTAGAGGAGAATATTCGGAAAGACGCCGGACATCCCGGACATACCGAAAGGATTACTGCCCAAGCTGAAACAAGGGCCTGTTCGCTCGCTCAGTCAACAAACGTCTTTTCAATCAAATCTTCTTCCAATAATGCATACAGCTACATTTTATCATGTGACTTCCCAGAATTCCGTGGAGAACAGCGTGGGCAGCGCGCCCAGCAGCCCCGCGGCGGCGCGGCGCGCCGCCAGCGCCGCGCACTCCGCGCCCGGCTCGCGCGGGCCCAGCGCGCTCGGCTTCGCGGAACTATCCGTCCCGCCCGCCATGAGCCGGAGCGTGGAAGGCCCGGAGAGTATGCCGGTTACGTTGCCCCCGCAGACTCTTGAGAGAAGGTTGGTCACGTGTTATAATTGGTGAAGTCCATATGACCAATTCGGTTCACGCGGTAGTATACCTCGTTTTTCTATTTAAATATCCAACTTTCCGCACGACTTACAGCTACGAAAAGTACCACTTTTTGAGCAACTGAATTAAAAAAGTATAATCCGTTCCAGGTCGCGTTACGGGCGCAGCACGAACGCGACGGCGGCGGAGCGGCTGCGCGGCGTGCAGATGGCGGTGTGCCACGACTGCAAGGCCATGGTGCTGCAGATCATCAAGTCCTCGCGCGCCTCGCGCTCCGCCTCCCGCGACCGCGCGCTGCGCCACCTCACGCTCGACCTCGCGCCCGTCTACACCGCCGACTGCTAGTAGTGCACGGTAGTGGTGGAGAGGCTTGTCCGTTTGACAAGTGACAATCGAAGCTGGATCTTTAAACTAGGGTTGCCTAAGGCTCTTTGAGCTCCTAGCGGGGAGAAATCTTGACGTCTCTATCTTGGATTAGGTTTTCACGATCTAATTTACCCGCTCGAATGAAGCGGCTTCTCAGTAGACCGGAAAGAACTGTAGTTCTGATCTCCTAGTGCCCCGCCTAGAGAGCCTTATAGAATAACGTTGGAATTCTTCAATCTTGCTTTCAAACGGACGAGCACTCAGGGTTTCGTTCGTTGAATTTACATTTCTGAATATTTGAGCTGCTGCATTAAAATTGTAGATTCTGGGTAGGTTTGAAAATGTCGCAACTTTCTCAAAAACGATCAGATATTTAATTGGGATCCTTTATGTCCTACCTAATCCACTCGACATTTCTTTCATTTCTTTGAAAGCATGACATTTAATGCCACTCGCTTTACAATCCCCCTTTGACACTTATCCCAGATTTCAACCCGGACAATAATTAACAGTGGAGAAAGATCTGATTCAAAAATTGGTTCTTATACTAGAAGTAGGTATAGATTATACCGTATAACAAGGAGCTTCCGTGGTTGTGTGGATCTAACAATTTGTTTTAAATTAGACAATGACTCTTGACAATACTGTATGACCTTTTGACAGACCATATAAACTAGTAATTTTATTTGTCGCACAAATTCATTTCACCATTTCTAATAGAATTAAATATTTACAACAGAGACATTCTCGCCCAGATATAATGATAAATATATAATAATAAATATAATGATATATTCCAAAAGTAAATCATATTTTGTCACGTATTGTAATAGTAATATTTATATTACTTATACATATTTTTTCCAAATAGAATGTTTGATGTTTCAAAATGTCTATGATAAATGATTGTGAATCAAAGTAATCTGTGTTCAGTAATAATGATGTGCTAAGATTGTTATTGTATAAAGAAATTTATCGTGTACATAAATGTATTGATATGAGTAAATTCTGTCGATTGGATACACGGGCTATACCTCCGTACCGAGCATGAGAAGGCGTGATATGCGTCGCCCAACAGCGCATCAAGGTAGTCAATTAGCCAGGTCAGACGAAGAAACCGGGCTTTTATACGACCATGGTCGCCCCATATGGCTGACTGACATGACCTCCCGAAATCCCATCGGAAAAGAGGTCAAGCGAACTAAATCAAGCTTCGGCACAATCGGCACGACCAAGGTCGTATAAACAGATCGATGACCCTACCCCATCCAAAGAACTGACGTTAGGATGGGATAGGATCATCGGCATGCCCTCTATCAGGCCGATAGGGCGATCGCTTATCACCCCTACTATTGGAATCACTAGCAGTTGGCTATAGCAAGCGAGAAGCTTCTACAACAGACATGGCGTACAGTCGAGTCTAATGAAATCGAAGCAGTTTTCTGTGCCATAATTACATTCAGACATTATTATGGGCGTTTGTAATCGTGCTTAACCCCCCACGTCTCCTCTAAACTAGTGTTAGGATCGCACCAATGAAGAACAAATATCTACGTGTCGTTGTAATGAATACTAAACTATATAAGTACTTATTTATTTCCTCGCTTTTGCCATCTTAATTATTTACGATGAAGATGCCGGTCGCCACACCCAGATCGTTAAACCATCAACATATTTAGACAATGCACATTTGAAAATTAGGTGTTTTAAAATCCCAGTGAAATTCCATAGCGATGGGACCGGCATAATCAAGTCTGATTGTGTAAAAAGTTAATTATAAGCTTAGTTTCCTTATTTCATATCTTAGTTTTATTTAAATGTAAATTAAATTATTTTCCCAAATATGTAACCACTTTCAATATTTTCCTGTAAATATAGCTTCTTTAAGTGTTCTAATCGGTTACTTAATCCTATTTAGAGGTAAGTTTCTATAAAATCAACCATGCTAATGTGGCAGCGTTGTGTTCGACAAGTAGAACCAAACAGTTGTCTAAACGCAGCGATGCAATCTTACTATGTAATTATACTAACTGAATACTTTCGAAGTTTCGCATTCCCTCCGTTATGTTATAGTTCACTTTAGTTTTACTCATTCATATCTAGTTTTTCTTTGTCAGGTCTTTGCATGGTCGAACGAAAATGAGGCCTAATCTTAGAATCTAAAGCCGCGTTTACACTTTCATAAGTACCAGTATTTAGAGCCAATTACATCTCTATAAATGTAACAGTCATTACATATGCTTACATAAACATTTGTTAAGTGTAATCGCGGCTTATTTTGCTACATCGGTGTATAACAATTACTGCACAGATCAGGAGAAAAATTTAATTACCAATTACAGATTATTGTAAATGTGTGTAAATTGTAGTAGTCTATATTAGATGTTACGTAGATTGTAACTATTGAAATATACTTAAATTAAAAAGAAGAAAAGATAAAAACGATACATAATAAAATAATTACAAATCGCATTGGCATTATGTTTTTACCTGCCTAATTAATAATTTTCTTGAAGATTAGCAAGAAACAATTGGCTACAAGTGTTAGCACAGAAGTGCTTTGACATCTTACGGTATATTTTTGTTTGAAATGAAATTGTTTTCTTTACATACATTTAAGGAATTTAATTGGTTGACAGTCCTGTCAAACTATAGAACCTATTAACCTCATGATCGCCACACTACGAATGAAGTGATGCTCTGTACGCCACGGGACAATTATAGACGCATTTTCCAATATTTTTAAATTCATGTATAAAAAATTCCGATCGCCTATTTTCCAGTCACTTGATTTTCTACACGTACAATTTCTTAGGCGTATATTTTACTTGTCGCAAAATATCATATTACCCTTTTTATCTAAGCGGATATTTTCTAATAGATTATATTCTCAATAGAAAATTATTACTTACATTCGCAATTTTGCTCACACGCATTATAACACTGTTAATTGGAGTTCGACATTTGGCACTTTTTGGTCTCAGTCGGGCAAAGTTCGTTTTCTTATTTTATTTCAAATCAAGATTTCATTCATTGCGGCAGATCAAATTATAAATATACTTATTACTATTTTCATCTGTAAGGCGAATTGCTAATATATTTTATTACGAATAGATATTGTATTTTTAACTACCGATCTGCTCCGATAAAAGTCGAGAAATGCACTTTCGAAGTTTCGTTTTGTTTCGAGTGGTAAGTACAAAATTTTACTTCGCCCCCTGGATGGGAATTACGCGCACGCGTAGTGGGCGGTAATTGCCACTTCATAGCCAGGAGTGACGTCATCATCATCATATCAGCCAAAAGACGTCCACTGCTGGACCAAGGCCTCCCCTAAAGAGTGCCACAAGGACTGACGTACTTAAATATGATATATTAAAATTTTCTTCGGTAAAAAGTTACAACAAAGAAACTATGCGTATAAGAAATTAGCCAAACGATTAAATATACGCACATGAAATTGTACGAGTGAAAAATCAAGTGACTGCAAAAAAGGCGACCGGAATTTTTTATACAAGAAAAAAATAATACTGACAAAAAAAGTAATCGGAAAGTTTTATACAAGAATATAAAAATACTGGAAAGAAGGACGATCGGAAATGATTATACAAGGAAATAAAAATATAAGTTCGATTTTCGAAGTAGGCCCTCCGATCGCGTCGCTCGCAAATCGCAAGTGTGATAAGACATACATATGTTAACTCTTATAAGCGGAAAACCTATCAATTCTCCGCTCACCAGATAAGCTCCAAGAGTGCAAGCAGGCACCAGATATTACCATTCCCATACGTTGGTATCTTCACTTCACAATGGCGAGTCGAGGATGACTTCAGTACCTATTGGATTTTTACAATCTATAAACGACTATTTGTCATTGTCTGCTATTAATTAATGTCAGGCGCGGTAGTTGTTTGGTGACGTCATAACTGGAAAATGTGGCGGGTCCAACGGGTCAAATGTGGTCCATCCAAGTCTAAAATGCTAAGACTTACTAAACTTAGTGCCGGGTTAGAATAGCTCCACCCCCTTTCTTCCATTGGTGTCGTAAGAGCAGGCTATGGGAACCAGGATGAAGTATGTTGTGGGCGATGAGCTAGCAACCTGTCACTGCAATATTACATTTTCTCCATCTCCTCCATTCATTTTCTCTTCTTTTTTCCTACAATTGCTAAGTGGCACTGAAATTAATTTTCATGTGCTCTGCCTACCCCTTTTGGAAATATATAGGCAAGGAAACGTGACCCCCGCTGCATACAAACTTCTATGCAGAGGGGGTCACGTTTCTCTGCAGCTGACTGTACATTTTTAACCGTGATACTGGTTTTTTTTTATAATCATGACTTACGAAAGTTTATTTTAAAAGTGTATTGTTGATCGCATCACATTTATTGATTACTAGGGTGGTAACATTAGGATAAGTTATCCTTATTAAGAGTGCGCAGTACGTTTGGTTCTCCATACAAACGTATTTACGCTCTCATTTCAAAACGCCGTGCTATAATAACATGAAACTTTGTATACACAATGGGATCCGGCATATCTAGGTCGGAAATTAGTTTCTGTTGCTTGAAATTATAATGGAGAAAAAATACAACGATTATTAAGGTTTTCATACAAGCCGTAAAAAACTGAAAAAAACTGCTGTATTTTTTTTTCTTTTACATTTTCTAGCAACAGAAACTGATTTTCGACCTAGATATGCCGGATCTCATTGTGTATACAAAGTTTCAAGTTATTCTAGCATGGCGTTTTAAAATGAGAGCATAAATACGTTTGTATGGAGAACCGAGCGTACTGCCACGTACTGCGCCCTCTTAAATAAAATTTGTCTACAGTCGCCTTGCCGCTGAAATCGTGGCAACTTCAACTCTTAAAATTACACTACAAACATTAAATTAGTAGCATTTAGGAGTTGAAACTCCCAAACAGCAATGCGACTAATAAATACTCTTAACCTACAATTAGACGTTCGTTAACGAACTGATGCGGAGGCACCTCGAGGTTTAAAGGTGCGGGGCCTCTACGGTTGCGTCCAGAAGCGTCGTAATGCGAGCCGTGGCACGGGCAGTAGTAGCCGCCGAAGTCACCAGCGTAAATAAAAGTATACTGTTGATCGCATCACATTTATTGATTTCTATGCTTGTAACATTAGGATAAGTTATCCTTATTAAATAAAATTTATCTACAGTCGCCTTGCCGCTGTAATCGTGGTAACTTCAACTCTTAAAATTACACTACTAACATTGAATTAGCATTTAAGAGTTGAACCTACCAAACGGCAATGCGACTAATAAATACTCTTAACCTACAATTAGAAGTTCGTTAACGAACTGATGCGGAGGCACCTCGAGGTTTAAAGGTGCGGGGCCT
The DNA here is from genome assembly GCA_905163555.1 of Notocelia uddmanniana. Classification (NCBI taxonomy): domain Eukaryota; kingdom Metazoa; phylum Arthropoda; class Insecta; order Lepidoptera; family Tortricidae; genus Notocelia; species Notocelia uddmanniana. The sequence continues at coordinate 28,468,243 of LR991056.1, read as the reverse complement.
CTACGGTTGCGTCCAGAAGCGTCGTAATGCGAGCCGTGGCACGGGCAGTAGTAGCCGCCGAAGTCACCAGCGTAAATAAAAGTATACTGTTCATCGCATCACATTTATTGATTTCTATGCTTGTAACATTAGGATAAGTTATCCTTATTAAATAAAATTTGTCTACAGTCGCCTTGCCGCTGTAATCGTGGCAACTTCAACTCTTAAAATTACACTACTAACATTGAATTAGTAGCATTTAGGAGTAGAAACTCCCAAACAGCAATGCGACTAATAAATACTAAAAAAAACTGATGCGGAGGCACCTCGAGGTTTAAAGGGGCGGGGCCTTTACGTTTTAAAATGAGAGCATAAATACGTTTGTATGGAGAACCGAGCGTACTGCCACGTACTGCGCCCTCTTAAATAAAATTTGTCTACAGTCGCCTTGCCGCTGAAATCGTGGCAACTTCAACTCTTAAAATTACACTACAAACATTAAATTAGTAGCATTTAGGAGTTGAAACTCCCAAACAGCAATGCGACTAATAAATACTCTTAACCTACAATTAGACGTTCGTTAATGAACTGATGCGGAGGCACCTCGAGGTTTAAAGGTGCGGGGCCTCTACGGTTGCGTCCAGAAGCGTCGTAATGCGAGCCGTGGCACGGGCAGTAGTAGCCGCCGAAGTCACCAGCGTAAATAAAAGTATACTGTTGATCGCATCACATTTATTGATTTCTATGCTTGTAACATTAGGATAAGTTATCCTTATTAAATAAAATTTATCTACAGTCGCCTTGCCGCTGTAATCGTGGTAACTTCAACTCTTAAAATTACACTACTAACATTGAATTAGCATTTAAGAGTTGAACCTACCAAACGGCAATGCGACTAATAAATACTCTTAACCTACAATTAGAAGTTCGTCAAGGAACTGATGCGGGGGCACTTCGAGGTTCAACGGTGCGGGGCCTTTACGGATGCGTCCAGAAGCGTCGTAATGCGAGCCGTGGCACGGGCAGTAGTAGCCGCCGAAGTCGCCAGCATTGGCTACGGGCACGCAGCCGAGATGCGTGCACACTCCGATGACGACCAGCCAGCCGGGGTCCTGTGTGCGCTGGTCGTCGTGCTGGGGATCGCGGAGGGTTTCGATGGGGACCGCTTTCTCGGTGGCGATCTCTGCGGCTGTCCTGGAATGAAATAGAATTCACAGACGTAGTGAATAATGATTCCCCATCGATTAAATTCGGAATAAGGGGTGAAAATTGGGGGGTAACTCTGAAATGTAAAGCATAGTCATGTCAGCTATCGACATACAAAATGTGAGCGTGATCGGATGAATCGTCTAGGAGAAGTACGAACTCAAACGAAATCCATCTGTCGCCTAAGAATGAGCTTCGCTTCGTAACAAGTCAAACATTGCAGGTTCGCCCAGCGCGACTACAATGTTATATATAAATTGCTGTATTTGTCGAGTTCCAAATTTTTTAAAAGAAACAAACAGCCATTGGCAGGCGTCCATAGGCTGCGGTGACCGCTTACCATCAGGCGGGCCGTACGCTTGTTTGCCACCGACGTGGTATTAAAAAAAGGCCATACATGAGATGGCACAGGTCCTATACAGCCATTTAAAAAACGTATTTTTTTGTTGGAGACGCGAAGTTGTCGTTGACGACGTGTCTGAAATAATTTGCGGTTTTCGGTGGAAAAATACACTTCAGATTCTGTTTAAAAAAATAAACGGCGGGAGAGCATAAACATTTTGATGTTTTAAGGTTATGTTTATCAAAACTTAATTGCAATTTAGTCTTTTATTCCCCATTTTCGAGAAATTACTATATTAGCCTCGACTGGAATGTCAATTGCAGGCTTTGTATTAATTAAAAGGACTCCCTTAAAACTAATACTCAACCTGCAATTGTCTCCGTCCATGCCTCGACAATAATGTCGCCATTACCCGGCCTACGCTGGCCGCCTATTGGCGCCAGCAACTAGATTAACCCTTGGTAAACCGATGTCAATTTTTTAAAAAGTAAGTTTGAATCCGTTCTGTACGGACGGGACTCGGCAGACGAAGGGTTAGTCGAAAAGGCCGTTGAATTACCTGTGACGAATGAACAGAGGCTTGCCCCTCCACTTGAATGTGACGGACTTGCCCTCAGGGATCTCGGAGAGCTTGATCTCGATCTTGGCTAGAGCCAGTACGTCAGCAGCAGCCGCCATGGATGACACGAACTGCGTCACCACGGACTTGGCGGCGTACGCGCCGGCCATGCTGCCCGCTGCAATGCGGTAAAGATGACAATGTGTTAGGCCCTGGTCTCCTATTTTATCCTTTACGTTCACGCGATGTCTGACTTTAGCGTCAACATTTCTATGAACGCAACATGCCGACGTCGACGTTGGAAAGATACCACTACAGTACATTTCCATAGTAAGCATTGTGACGCTGAAGTCCAGAGGCCGGAATTCTCGTAGCGCTTTTGAGCTGTCATAAGGACTTCCCATTTATCGACTTCCGATATACATATTATATCGATAGATTATAGAATAGAACACAAACATATTGAAAAAGATTAACGGTAGATGTAAATAACAGGCGGTCTGATCGCTAAAGAGCGGTCTCTTTCAGATAACTTTTGAGTAGTGGAAAATGTAAAATAGAGATATGGAAAGAAAACAATGAAAAGTTAATTGTTAATAATTTCACATTTAATTAGTTCAGTTCGGTGTTTGTGCTTGTTTGTGTGCATATGTCTTCTATATTACTGTATTCTGTAATTATCGATATACATTTGTATATCGGAAATCGATAAATGAGAAGTCCCTATGACAGCTCAAAAATTCCGGCCTCTGCTGAAGTCACACGTCGAATATAGCATAAAATAGGAGATAAGGGCTTTACAGATTTGAATAATACATATTGTGTTGTACAGGCATTACCGTTACCTTTAATTTGGTTTCAGCTTTATTTATATAACAACGCCTTAGAATCCCGTTCCGCCCTTTATAATTTCCCTTAGTCCCGTTTACCAATAATAATGTGTAAAATCGTGCAAGTTTAAATCAATATAAGGCCTTAGAAGATTTTAAAATGGCACATATTAAATGTTCATATTCAGAAAAACGTGAAATAACAAAAAATAAATTACTCTAACTTAAAAATAACCTATAAAAAATCTAAATTTGGCTCCTTAGGCAGGGTGCCCATCATGCAGGCAGCATTCCCGCGCTGAATTGCAATAAATCGAACCAACCGTTTTATGGGAAAATAAGTATATTGCTGTTTTAGTCGTGAAATACTGTGTTTAGGTACATAGTTGTAATACAATTTATTAGGGTTCCGTACCCAAAGGGTAAAAACGGGACCCTATAACTAAGACTTCGCTGTCCGTCCGTCCGTCCGTCTGTCACCAGGCTGTATCTCAAGAACCGTAATAGCTAGGCAGTTGAAATTTCCACAGATTGTGTATTTCTGTTGCTGCTATAACAACAAATACTAAAAACAAAATAATAATAATAATTAAGGGGGGCTCCCATACAAAAAACGTGATATTTTAGCCCTTTTTAGGGTTCCGTAGTCAACTAGGAACCCTTATAGTTTCGCCATGTTTGTCCGTCCGTCTGTCCGTCCGTCCGCGGATAATCTGTGACCGTTAGCACTAGAAAGCTGAAATTTGGTACTAATATGTATATCAATTACGCCGACAAAGTGGTAAAATAAAAAGTGGAAAAAAATATTTTATTAGGGTACCTCCCCTATACGTAAAGTGGGGAGTGTTTTTTTTTTTTCATTTTAACCCTAACGTGTGATATATTGTTAGATAGGTATTTAAAAATAAATAGGGGTTTACTAAAATCATTTTTTGATAATGTTAATATTTTCGGAAATAATCGCTTCAGAAGTAAAAAAAAATGTGTCCCCCCCCTCTAACTTTTGAACCGTAAGTTTTAAAAATATGAAAAAAATCTCAAAAGTAGAACTTTATAAAAACTTTGTAGGAAAATTATTTTGAACTTGATAGGTTGAATAGTTTTTGAAAAAAATACAAAAATAATTTCTGAACTAAGTTTGTAATTTAACCGTATAAACAGGTGTTTATTGTACCTGTCATTTCTACAAAATCACAATGAAATGACGTGCGTTTTAGGGTTTTTTATTTCTGTACTTAATATGTCAACTTAATGTGACGGACGGAAAACTACGGAACCCTACACTGAGCGTGGCCCGACACGCTCTTGGCCGGTTTTTTCATGGCTACCACTCGCCGAGCTAGGTCTCAAGAACCGTAATAGCTAGACAGTTGAAATTTGTGACAACATGATATGAATTTTGACATGAGGCAAATACTTAATTGTCTATTTAATAATATTTATCGAATAAAAATAATTGTTATTTGATGGCTTGTTTAGCCTAGTTGGTAGTGACACTGCCTCCAAAGCTAGAGGTCCTGGGTTCTAATCCTGACCAGGGCATTATTTGTGCATTTAGCATGGATATTTGTTCTTGGGTTTTGGATGCTTTCTATGTATTTAAGTATGTATTTATCTATATAAGTATGTATATCGTCGTCTAGTACCCATAGTACAAACTTTGCTTAGTTTGGGACTAGGTCGATTTGTGTAAGATTGTGCCCTAATATTTATTTATATTCTGTATTATAAATAAAAATAATTATTGTTGTTTTTATTTTGTTTGTCCAAACATTACTATTACAAGCTAATTTATTTATAAATAAAAAGCGCACTCAATTGACTTGGTTATTTAGTCAAATAGAAATATATTTTTCACTATCAATGGAAACTCTTTACTCAGGAGTTTAATAATAATAATATTCTTTATTGCACCACAAATACAAGAGTAAAATATCAAAAGATTTGGCAATATTAACAATGGTGACAACGGGCGGTCTTATCGCTTTAAGTGATCTCTACCAGACAACCTTTGGGTAGCAGGAAATATTTGAACAAGATTAATAACAGGCAGTGCAGAAGTACAACAAGAAGAGCGTAATAATAACACATACATCTAAACTTCACTTCACTTCACCAAAAGTTACTCTTCGAGAGTACACATGTTACTTTATAAAATTGCTATAGACATCCATGGGAGCCAGTAGAATAGAAAGCATACCCTTTTATACCAAAAAAAAAAGGTTTGCGAAGTTTCAGAGTAATTGGTGCACATAATATATTAAAAAAACCAACATATTGAGAACCTCTTCCTCTTTTAGAAGGCAGTTAAAAATTAACATTAGTATATTAACATCTATTAGTTATGTGGTTATATGTACAATTGCAACAAATTGTTTAAGTAGAATTAATTAGTACCGGCAATAAATGAGTTGTACTTTTTTAATTAGTGATCAAGTCATTATTAAGCTATTTTCATCAACATATTGAATTTCCAATTATAGAGCCAAGTACATGAATACATTTTTGTTCTGTATGGTGTGGAGACCCTTGGCCAATGGGGTCCCAGTGCACGCCAGCTGTACAAGGAGCTATCTAAAAGGCTTGTAGACGCCACAGGCGACCGAAGAGCTGGCAGCATCCTCACTCAACGCATTAGCATTGTGATTCAGAGAGAAAATGCTGCCACCATTTTAGGAACCATGCCTAGGGCACCCAATTTTTTTAAGCTAAGAATTATATTTTAAGCTAAGACATAGTTATATTTGTATATAATTGAATATTTAAATAAATTAATAAAATTAGATGTGCAGAATAAAAGTTATACCAAATAACCTTGACACAGCTTTTGCTGAACCAATTATTCTGCCAAATTGAATGGAATCTCTGGAACTACTTAAAAAATGTCTCATAAACTTTGACCAGTGTACAGAATGGACCATCAGGTTGGACATGGACTGGGTCATACACAAATAGAAAAACTAAACTTTTCTTTCATGTGGACTTTATCCCACAGCTCCGCTTACAAACTTTAAAATACTCAGGCAGAACATGCCACTACCCTCCTACCCTCCTAAGGTTCAAAGGCCTATTGCAGGACAAATTGCATTAAAGGAATTTAAATCATTTTCAACTGGAATAGAGTTTTTTTAGTAATTTTTCAAGCAAAGGAACTTTCAACAACATTTTACCGGCAAAAGGTTCAATGTCATTTCAATTACATTTTGTGCTGGAACCACACAATGGTCCGTGATGGCCCATTCTACAGGATGCAGTTATGCGTCAAAGGCTAGCCAGTGGCTGCTAGCACCATGCTGATTTAGGGCACTTTCGTGGTTTTATTGTGTTTTGTAATGTCTTTATGCCACAAATAAATGTTTTTAAGTTTTAAAGGGACAACAACATATTTTCTTCTAGATCCATCACATAACTGCATCCTGTATGTTGGCCATTATGGCCCCTGTGTCATTCGTCATTTTAATGCATGGCCCACCATACCTACCTTAGGAGATCTTTATTATCAAAAAGTGTTTTGAATCAGCAACAACAATACCAACTTCTGATATCATTTTTATGTTAGAATGATAACTGCTTTAGAACCAAAAATAATTATTGTTCAATTTAGGCACTTGAATAGCCAATACTTTTGGGCTCTGTAAGGCAATATTTCAACCTTCTCACAAATTTCGCATAGAAATATTTATTTCACATTCCGGCTCCATGTATGAGAAATAATGGTATTCTGCACCAGGCTCCCCAATTTGATCTATCAAGGACAAGTGATTATATTCTTCCGGAAACCTCTGAATTTGAATCTAGTTATGTGATATATGATATGTCAAATAGATTGTTATGAAACAACAGAAACTGATTGTAAACTAACCTCCAGCCATAAGGTATGTGAAAGATTGGCGGCCATCAGCAGTCTCCTTGGCCTGCGACGTAGGATCCTGTGTCTCCTTGCGACGGTACGCGCTAAAGTCGGGATAGGCAATGTCGGTATGCGCAAATCGTACTTGCGTTGGCACTGAAATTGACAAGTGTTATGTAATACGATTTTTCATCACTATCACCTGCGTAAATTATGAAAATTCACAAGCTTATGAGATATTTGGCTTACCTGTAGCGCTAGCCTTGACCTTCAGGCCCTGGATGGGCAGGGAACCATGCAAAGACTGCACAGTAGAGGCTTTAGGCAGAGGTTGTGACACAATCTTTTCGTTGGACACTGGAACTGCGACCAGCGGTCTCAGACCGTTTGAAACCACTTGGGAGGTGGATTTGAAATACGGAGCCAAGTGCCCGGCCCTCACAACGGAAGTCATTTTGATACGCCTTCCTAAAACGCAATAAAATCGTTTTTACAAGAAAAGCGCAGAGCGCGAGCGAGGAAGGGAGCCAGGAATGCACGACCAAGTAATGTCCGGCCCGAGAATGCGAATCCACTTTTTTGGACGCGGATTCTCGGGCCGGACATTACCGGCCCGAACAAAAGTGGCTTCCGATTGCTGCCCCGGACCAAGATTGCTCAGACCTATAATGCACGGCCCAGGAATGTCCAGCCCAGTAATCGGCGTCCACTACTTTGGACTCGGATTCTTGGGCCGAGCATTATCGGCCCGAACAAAATTGGCTTCCGATTGCTGCCCCGGACCAAGATTGCTCAGACCTATAATGCACGACCCAGGAATGTCCAGCCCAGTAATCGGCGTCCACATTCCACAGATTACAAATATTTGACACATAGAGTGAAATTCTAGGGATGCGGTAAATTACTTTGTGTTTACGATTCGTTAAATATAACATCGTTAAGGTTAGCAAATACGTGGGTGTGTGAAAGGGATGGAAGGAGCGTGATCGCACGAACACAGATCGACGCGATCGGCAACATTGCGGTAACCGTTTCAAAGTGACTAAATGCTGAATGGGTGACAAATTGACTAGGCAATGGTGGCACCACACTTCGGGTATTTGTGCAAATATTCGCGTTATATCTCTTTCTTTAATATCGCAAAAGAAAGGGAGGTGACTCAGCGTTGCTACAATTGTGGAAATAGAAATCATGTATCTTCACCACAGAATAAGTAATAGCTTCACATTGTCCTAACCTAAATGGCGTAAAGTGCTTCAGATGCAACAAGTATGGCCATATTATAATAGAATTCATATTAATTCGTTGTCCTGTTGGTCAAAAGTTCAAACAGTAAACAGTGCGAAGTTGGACCGAACGTTTCGGCAGCAGTTGGTACATCGTCGCAACAATATCGTGCGGTTGGCAGCCATGGCGCGACGGTAAATGGCGATGTTCAGGACGTCGGAAGTGACCAATCAGAGCGGGCGTGCCGAGCGGCTATCCATTGTCAAGTCAACAAAACGTCAACTTCATGTGGAGTGGACAATAATTCAGAGGTTATAATGTAGAATATGCAGATAAGAAGTTTCAGTGCGGGTGCCGCAGAAAAGACAATAATAAACCCGTGAAAATAGTGACAACAGCGCGAGATTATAGCTACTATACGCACTGATAGACTTTGGTAGCGGAGTTGTATGGCGATATTAACGGTGTCTTGTCGGCGACGGGCTATCTTTGGGGCCTGGGGGGACAAGTGCTAACTTTGGGCAAAGTTACGACGACAATTTTTAATCCCTATAACGTACATTTAAGAGTTTCATATAAATGACTGTAAGTTATATAAAACAGTTTAATATATAGTTGTTATATAACATTCTACTCTGAAAGGCAGTTTTTACTAGTGTATAGATTTCAACTAGGTATGATTTCAGGTTTTACTGGAAATAGCTTAAAAAGTCGAAAATTCCTTAATACTCCGTAATTCCGTACACTTATCTTATGGCAGAGCACTAGAAGCCGCGAACTTCGAAAATCGAACTTCGCATCTTACTGTCCCTTTCTGTCATATAGTGTATAACACGAGAGTGAAAGGGACGGCACGACATGAAGTTCGCGGTTCGCCTTCAGAGCATCACCTCTTATGTTTGGTGACTGTGACGGCAGGTGGGGCAAGCACCCTCATTCTGGGCACTTTGTTACGCGCTACAGGCACCACTTTTGCCGATGGCACCTTTAAAATTGCCTGCTGGGCTGGCTGTTTACCAAATCTTGACTACCTGCCTATACATATGTATTCAGTATTTTATTGCTTTCATAGGTACATTACATAAGGTAGTATATCGTAATAAGATCAGTTATGAGCCCTGCAAGGGTACTGTAATATACATTGTTAATTAGCTTAATAACTAACTTTAGTAATAAAAATAGAAATAATAACAAATTTTCAATAATAATAATATAACATTATGTGTACAAATATAACATTTATCACGTTACCCCGACAGAAGGTGGACTATCGAAGCCACTAAATGGAATGGACCATTGGGAAGAGGAAGGTAGGCAGGCAGATCACGTTTTAAATAATAGTGTAAAAGATATTAATAAATGGCTTTATTATTATTATTATGTGTATATTTACTGAGTTACATGAGATTTAATTTTAATATGTCATTATTGGTTATTAAAATTATGAAACCATCACTTGCTTGGACTATGCTTAAGTTGCTAAGTTGTTATTGTCTTGTAGGTATTCCTCAACTGTGTAGTAAATTTTATTCACAAGATATTGTTTTATTTTTTTTATGAACTTGGTTTGGTTAGGCTCATTTTTTATGTGGTACACAATTTTACCATCATTTTATAATTGTATTATATTTTACCAACCGGAAGTGTCTGCTAACAAAATTATAATTTCCAATCAAAGTGAATAATTGGTTGTCAAGGGCTCGAATTTTTTCATTTTAAGAAACTGTAATTTTGATTGACTGTATCATCTTTAATATTGGGCTTAAAAACTTTTAGGCAATTTAATGCTATTCAACTTTAATTCAATGTGGTAGATATGCTTAGTTTAAGAGATTTAAGTGAAAGACTGAACAAAATCAGACAAACTTGTGCCCACCCAAGTTAGCACATGGTTCTTGAGGTCGAAAACAAGTTAGTAGTTTGTTAACTACAGTTTGTTGTTTATGATATCTATCATTTATTGTCTCTGAAAAATATGAAGTTTAATAAAATTATAGGGAGAGGGCATGATTAAAACAACATGTGGTAGTTAAATATTTTATTTAAGATTGTATGATGATTAGTAGAAGAGTATGCCTGTCTGGATGGGATAACTGTGGAATAGACATGGACATGAATGGGGGAGTGTGGAAAGCTGAATGTGTGTGAATGGGATGGAGAGAGTGTGATAGATATAGATCGGCAACATTGTGGTAACTGTTTCAAAGTGACTATGGTGTGCTCCAAGTTTTAATTAATAAATCATTGTATTTTAAGAAGTTGTTTCACTCTGAGTTAATCCCACCCTACATTTTATCTCCCTATCTGGCTCTTATTTATTGTTGGGCTTGGCTGTGGAACAGCAAAGCCCGGAACATTTTTAACTTTCTTCAAAAGAAGATAGGAAAGGAAGGATATTCATAGTTCACCTTCATGTTTTGTTTTATTTAGTTAGGTTTACTGGACTACTACTACTATATTTTCAGTCGACATCATACATGCCTATTTTGCGTGACAAAGGGGGTACCATTATTCTTACCCCTAGTTTCTGTATGAAGCTTACAATCATAATCATCATCATGTCAGCCGAAAGACGTCCACTGCTGGACATAGGCCTCCCCCAGAGACTTCCACAATGACCGGTCCTGCGCCACCCGCATTCAGCGGACACCCGCGACCTGGCCACGCTACGCCTTCCGGTACGTGGTCGCCACTCTTTCCGCCCCAACGGCCATCGGTTCTACGTGCTATGTGCCCCGCCCACTGCCACTTAAGTTTAGCGATTCGGAGGGCTATATCGGTCACTTTGGTTCTGCTGCGGAGGGCCTCATTCATGATGCGATCACGCAGAGAAACTCGCAACATAGCTCTCTCCATTGCCCTTTGAGTATTCTTTGATCTGTGCCCTTTGGGTGACTTTGAGCCTTCTTATGAGGCCCATAGTAAGCGACCACGTTTCGGTGCCATATGTCATCACTGGCAACACACACTGGTCAAAGACTTTCGTCTTGAGACACTGCGGAATATTGGACGAAAAGATGTGCCGTAGCTTCCCGAACGCTGCCCAGCCGAGTCGAATTCGACGATTAATCTCTTTCTCGAAGTTGGACCTACCTAACTGGACAGTCTGTCTTAGGTATATGTAATCGTCTACAACTTCGAGCGTACTTACTCGTAAAGTGTCCGATTGTTACGGGAGTTGGTGTGACACGGGCATTTTACATGATCTTCGTCTTGTCCATGTTCATCCTTAAACCAATTCGCTCGGAGGCTCTACTGAGGTGATTGAGCATTGCACTTAAATCCTCCATGGTCTCAGCCAAGACTACTATACCTTCAGCAAACCCAAGGTGAGTGAGGTACTCGCCGTTTATGTTCATGCCTAGCCTTCTCCAGTCCAGTCTCAAAAAAATCCTCCAGTGCAGCGGAAAACAGTTTAGGAGATTTTTCTACATACACCGAAATTACACAACAACAAAATACACAAATTACATTTTATGTTATTACATCTCCTTGCCTGACTCCCCGCTGCAACGGAATAGGCTTTGAGTTCTGGTCCTGGAGTCGAACTGAATAGTGGCGTTCTCGTACAAGCACTTCGATATAGCGGTAGTCCACTTGGCACCGCTGCGCTGGAGAGATTGTAGTACAGCCCAGATTTCAATCGAATCGAAAGCTTTCTCGTAGTCCACGAACTCTAAACAGAGGGGCAGGTTATACTCCTCCTAAATCCTGTATTTGTAGCCACCAATTTGGAGACGTACGTAACTATACATATGGAACTCCTCAATTATATAGGTAGTCTGCCTAATGCAACTTGAACCCACCCGATGAAGTTTCGTTGACGTAGCTACATCAAAATTTGAGGGCACAGCAGAGATGTAAAACTGGTTTTCAATTAATTTTGTTTCAAAACGACTGTCTACACTGTTTTCTACAACCAATTTGATTGAAAAACTGTTTTACATCTCTGTTGTCTACCATGACCATTGACCATGGTTTTAAACAGCGAATTTCTCGCTTTATGCATACTACTCCGGCGGGGCTGTGCATCCCGTGTTATTATTATTATATCATAGATATACATGTGAAATAATATTTCTTATGGTCCGATCATTGCTCACTTAGAGCCGGGCCACACTGCTGCGTTGCGTTGCGCTACGACGTTTTCCATATATTTTTTATGATATGCCAAATTAAATCCGTTGCGACGACGCGACGCCACGCAACGGAGCAGTGTGTCTCAGTCTGTACTTTATGGTAGTGTAGCCTGGTAAGTCCGGCTCTTAATTCAATTATCATTGAATGAATGTGGACCCGGGTATTTCCTAAAACTACGACCAAGACCACCGTGGGATGGGTAGCAGCATCCCTGGAGTGCGGTGGAGATACTGCGATCGCCAACCCGCATGCCAAGCGTGGCGATTATGGCATTTACCCCATTGAAATTGGGGCAGGCCTATGTCCAGCAGTGGATGTCCTTGGGCTGATATGGTGGTGGTGGTGGAATGTTATACCGGACTTAGAGCTGTTAAGACCTAAGGTAGCTAGTAAAATAATGTAATAACCGATAAGTAGGTATATATGTATGAGCTCTTTATTTACTTTAGTTTTTACGTTAGATTTTTTACAATAAATGTCCTATAGTAACGTAATGGTTACCTAACATTTAAACAGATTTATTAATCTTATCATGTAAATTGAGTTACTTCCTGAGAAATATATGTATACAGGGCGTCCCACGGCCATGCCACATGGAGGGAAAGTACCTTTAATATTGTAGATAGAACATTTTAATGAAAGAAGACATTATCTAATTTTTAAAAGTTAGTAATTCTGCATTCAAAGATTTTCTAAAAATTACTTGCTTCGTCCGGGAATCGAACCGACTCACATGTGAAAAAGAAACATCCTGTATTTTTATGATCCGTATCGCAAGAATGTACTAAACTAAATCATTTTTCTAAAGTAACATGGTATCCCAAAAGAAAGGCAAATAGTAAAATCTATGATTGAAGTTTCAAGATTCAGTTCGATTCCTGATAAAGTATAAAAAATTCGATTTTTTCAAAAAAATCTATGAATACCAAATTACTCACTTCTAAAAATTAGATAATGTCTTCTTTCAGTAAACTTTCTTATCTGCAGTATTTAAGGTACTTCCCCTTCATGTGGCATGGCCGTGGGACGCCCTGTATATAACGATAACTCTTGACCACGTAGGTCGATTTTGATAATTCTTTTTTTTTTCAAAGCAGTTAACCCCAGGTTGGTACCATATAAATTTGGTGAAGGTCTGATGATGGGATCTAGAAGGAATCGAGGGAACTCCTCGAATTTGATAGGTACGCATATGACGATTTCGGTATTTTATGTAGTTTGTTGGATAGTCTATGGCTCACAATGTACAGTCAGCATCAGAGAAACAATGATTCAGACACAAGCGGCCTTGACGCGGTGGTAGCGCCGCTGTCCTCGGCTGCAAGCCACGCCCCCTCCGCCACCGCGTTTACCATGGTTTGAAACCACACTGAAGCGGCCTTCTGCGCGGTCAATTGCAAATTTTCACAACTGACCGCCATTACCGCCAGAAAAAATGCGTAGTTAGATATTATTATATCCAATATAATGAATATATTATTAAAAACTATTGATATTACATTTATCAGCTAGATCGACAGTCAAACTGCAGACCGAAGTATGCTTTTGAGTGTTAAAAAGTAAGCAAAAATGTTTTATTTTTGTTACTTATGTATGTAATCGGATTAACATTTTATTTTAAGCGCTAATAAATGTAATAACTCTTTTTTATATTGGCTGAGTTAACGTCAATTACGTTTGGTTTAGCGCGAAAATTTTCTGCTTTGCCTTAAGGTTGAATGGTAGAGAATTCCATATGGCATTAAGTCCGCTTTTTGTACGATAAGGTTTCTGGAGTGCAATAAAGATTATAAATAAATAAAATTAACGTAGGCCGGCACCGCAGGCCAGGCCAGTGTGTTGTTGCGGCGTCAAGTGGCCATCGGTATGTAATACTATTCTGTGCCAGCGGTCAGCCGCCACCGCAGGCCGCCCCAGTTTGTGTCAGACAGGCCGCCCTTTGTGACAAGAGGGCCTACCGCGAACTGAAAACGAAATATTTCCTTCTCTGTCGCGCGAATACGCAAGTGCGACAGAGAGGCATATATTTCGTTTTCCATAGACAACTTGCGGACTATCGTGAATGGAAAGAACGAATGAATTAGTAAAATGATTTCACACGCAGCGATAAAGTGATATTTAGCTAAAAATAAGACTGAAATGGACCCGTTTAAAGTATGATAACTTTTTCCATAGACAACTTGCGGACTATCGTGAATGGAAAGAACGAATGAATTAGTAAAATGATTTCACACGCAGCGATAAAGTGATATTTAGCTAAAAATAAGACTGAAATGGACCCGTTTAAAGTATGATAACTTATACCGTCACGTTATATGGCAAAAATGTACTGAAACGTCACATAAAACGTGACGGTATAAGCTATCATACTAGCCGGGCAGGGATGCTGCTGCCCATCCCCCGGTGGTCTTGGTCGTAGTTTTAGGTCATAAACCAAGCGTGGCGATTATGGCATTTACCCCACATGAAATTGTGGCAGGCCTATGTCCAGCAGTAGATGTCCTTGGGCTGATATGGTGGTGGTGGTGGAATGTTATACCGGACTTAGAGCTGTTAACTTCAGACCCCAGGTAGCTACCTAATGTAATAACCGATAAGTAGGTATATGTATGTGCTCTTTATTTACTTTAGTACTTACGTTAGGTTTTTTTACAATAAATGTCCCATAGTAACGTAATGGTATACAACATTTAAACATTTTCTTATTATACTGGGATCGCCAACCCGCATGCCAAGCGTAGCGATTATGGCATTTACCCCCCATGGAATTAGGGGTGCCCCATGTCCAGCAGTGGATGTCCTTCGGCTAATATGGTGGTGGTGGTGGTGGAAGCCTGAAATTTTGATTAATGTTAAAAATTGCGCACTAAGAACGTGTACTGGCAATAGTTATGTAGAACTAGACTCGATGCTAGATTTTATATTTTTTGTATACATGTATAGGTACGTATACTAATTTCTTCTATGGTTACCATTTTGAAAACGTCAAATCGGCGGCTGTGATTTATGGCGGGAATTTAAATTTTGAACTGCTAATAAAGATCTGCCTGCAAAAATGTTATTTAAAAGACATGAACACCTATAAAAAATGGGCGTCCACACAGGAGCTGATCAGATCGTGTACTGCTGTGAGAGCGGTGAAGAAAAAAATTTTAATTTTATTTCGAGGAACATAAATCTGAACTGTTGCTTTCCCGAAGCTGCCAGTTTTCCAATAATTAACTATTGCTTTAATTTTGTTTTCCCTTTCGGGAATAAAGGCGTGAGTTTATGTATGTATGTATGTACTGTTTTTTTTGTTCTTAATATCAGCCCGGCTAGTATGATAGGCTGATAGCTAGTACTTGGTTAGTACCGTTACGTTATATGTCCAAAAAGTACTGAAACGTCACATAAAACGTGACGGTATAAGCTATCATACTAGCCGGGCAATTATTTTGTTAAGAGCGCTTCACTAAAATGTATCAAGTCACTCTTTCAGTCATTTTACTTATCATTAATTGACGCTCAGAATCACTTAATTTAGTAATATGATATGATGTAACAAGGATATTCGAGAATTCAGCCGCCCGTACCCTTCGCGGGGACTGGATTTATTTCAACACAGATAGTTAAAAAAAAGTCCACTACTCGACTCGTAAATATTAAATATTTGTGATTATTTAAATTTAACGAGAGATCATCCAAGCTTGAAACGCACAGAGCGCAGCGCAGCGTCGTTGCGTGGCGGAGGCGGTTTTTTGGTGAAGCGAACGCGGTCTGGGGAACGTCGTACAAAAAAATCCTTGTACTATTACTTATTCTGTGACGACGGGCGGAGTTCACCGAGTCAGCACAGTATAATATCAGCTGCATATATTTATACATATAATAAAGCTGAAGAGGGTCGAAAGTCTGTACCTGGAAGATATACGAAAAAAAGTTGGCTGGGGATACTTAGAATCGATACCAGAACACGTTTCAACAGTTTTTAGAATTTTTGTCTGTTTATATGAACGCGCATCACGTGAAAACGGCTGAACGGATTTTGATGAAAACTACTAATCTGTCGAGTAAATACCCGGTCAGGTTTTAGGCTATAAAAATTGTGCAGATTTGGGTAAAAAGAGGGGTTGAATTTTGTATGGGAACTCCTATAATCCATGAGAGATTTGATGACAAAGGAAAAACATCCTCATTCAAAATTTGTGAAATCTTAAGATAGAAACTGAAAAAAAAAGTAAACGCAAGCGCTGCAGTGTGCGCGCCAGCCACCACGGTCTCTTCTAAACATGCAATTACAATGTTACTTTTGCCGTTCACTTCATGTGCACTCACTATATACCATAATCCCACTACTTAATATTACAAATGCGAAAGTTTCGATGTTTGGATGTTCGTCACTAATTACCCTCATTAATATGGCAACTGGATCTTCGGCGAAGACAGCTCGGCCTCGCATGCCTTGCCACTCTCCTTCAGCTTTTCAGTCATCAACCTTACATGAAGAATCTACTCTGTTGGGAGGCTCGGCCTTCAGCCTCGCCTCACTGCTTCAGGCCTTCGGCCCTCAGCCTTACATGAGAAGCCCGCTCTGTGTGATTATTCTCGCATGCCTTGCCGCTCTGCTTCCGGCCTTCGGTCATCATACTTACATTAAGAACTCGCGCTGTTGGGATAACGTTTTACGGCAGAACTGCGTAGCCAGACTTTTACCATTGTACAAGTAATGTATTTGACGAGATTCATTGGTCAAGAATCGGTACATTTGATATTCCGAAATAAGCAATAGGATTTCTAGGGAATGTCATATTGACTGTAATCATTTCTTAAGGGGGTGTAAAGAAGGGTGAAAGATTGTATCATCATCATCATCTGAGGCGTTATAGCCGCGGGTGGGCCCTTGGCTAGCCTGGTCAAGCAAATATCTCCAGTCCGATCTATTCGTGGCTTTCCTCCTCCAACATGTCACCCCTAAGTTCCTGGTGTCCACCTGAGCTTGAGAAAGATTGTATGGAAAAACAAATCATTCTAAGGCGAGAACGAATTATACGCGGACGAAGTCGCGGGCAAAAGCTATCCGAAATAAGCACTTAATCATTCGTTTTGACAATAGGATTTCTGGAGAATACACCCCTAAGGTCTGGTGTCCTTTTCGACGCCGTCCAACCATCTCAGCTTGAGAAAGATTGTATGGGAAAACAAATAATTTTAAGGCGAGAACGAGTTCTACGCGGAAGAAGTCGCGGGCAAAATATATATATACATATATGTGTATATGCAGCTGGTTGTATATAATTATCGGATATGCTCACAAAATATCACGAATATCGGTTGGGAAACATAAAAGATAAAAATAATAAACTAGCAACTTGTGTCCAAAATTGAGAGCTCTCTAGTCAGGTTAATCTGGTCCAGTTCAACCCCACCAAGACACAAGTACCTTCACCTTGCTTACTTCCACTTTTTGTTTGTTTGTCATTTTACCGTCTTTTATGTACAATAAAGCAATACATACATACATACAAGTATGTGCGTTCACCACTAAGAAAATCCCATTCACTGTGGCCCCACGGTTCCAAGACACAACCCTCTCCATCTCAAAGAGTATTGGGATCCTTGGTGTCGACATTTCCAACGACGTAATAGCGATAGAGGCCTCCCCCAAAGACCGGTCCTGCGCCACCCGCATCCAGGGGACACCCGCGACCCTTACCAGATCATCAGTCCATTAAGTTAAGACTGATTTGTTGTCTTAATTAGTTAATTACCATTTTAAATAATGTTATTCTATATTGATAATTATTATAATTAACCTGATGACGATTATAATGTGCACAGTCACCTGCACCAATATCTGTCATAACAAAGCGAGCATAAATATCTGTCACGGCTCTATTTCTAGGGCCGTTAGGACGTGTCAGATATTTTCGCCGCCTTTGTTTTGGCAGATATTAATGCTGGTGACTGATGAGAACTAAAGACTTATTTTATGAGATGTTTGTGCATGTTGCACTTTCCTCCGAGGTAAAAAGTTTTGGGTTACACACGGGTGCAAAGGTGTATTTTACTTCTCGTCTGTTGAAACACTCGCGTGTAAAATACAACTTTGCACCCTTGTATAACAAATGACTATTAATTATCGACGGTGATTAACAACATATATGTGTATTAATAAAATCACAACAAACTTCTACTACTACTACTGTACTCGCACGTTTTTCGAGCAAAACGGTTACTTACATTAACAGGAATCTATATACTAGAGGTTAGCTTGTTTGTAAAAAAGCAACCAAATTATTTTACAGTACATATGGTGCTACTTTACCGCACTAGTGCGGTAATCAGCAGATTACGTGCATATGTCGAAACTTTAAAGAGCCATAATATGTACTGTAAAACGTCGTACGATACACGTGCGATTAAGTGATTCGCGCGCGTTGCGAATTTCCAGTTCTCTGCACTTGTATCGTAATGTACTATTACCACACTATCATCCGAAAAATTGTATGTAGTCTGAGAGCACAGTATAAATATAATATTAGATTACCGAAAGTTATAAAACCTTCACGAAACAGCACATTTGTAATGGGCAATGGCGATCCGTGTGTTAAATCACCTCCCACCCTTAGTTTAAAATTTGTGAATGTTAAGCATGTTGTTTTTTTTTTCAAAAATGCTCGGAAGTGTTCCTGTTACGTTCGTAAT
This sequence comes from Notocelia uddmanniana, assembly GCA_905163555.1. NCBI lineage: Eukaryota > Metazoa > Arthropoda > Insecta > Lepidoptera > Tortricidae > Notocelia > Notocelia uddmanniana. Next base: position 28,449,422 of record LR991056.1, on the reverse strand, counting down.
TATAGGCCACCTAGCGCGAAGCGTGTAGGTAAAGGATTTTCATACAACATTACACCACTAAGCCAGTAAGTAGCGCGCGGCGCTGCGAAACTGGTTGGAACTTTGTTGTTAATATTAGGTACTTACCTCTATATACACAGTTCGAAATAAATAATTCTTATTCTCAATGCTTGAATACAACTTCAAACAATACGAGTAAAAATAACTATCGAACCTGCTCTGAATTTGTTTTGCATAGTAAAAGCTATCATACCAAACTATCTTTCTCATCAGCTCATGTTGGTAAATCTTGATTTACCGGTAAAAACTAACATTCGCAGTAGTTCGGGCTTTTATTGTTACATATACTTAGCCTACATTAACACCAGTCAGAGGACCCGACAGAAAATTGCAAAGGTAGGTGCAGGAACCCAGATGGAACCGCGAGATAAAATATAGTATGTCAATCCAGAAGGTTCATTTTACATATATCATATATGTATACTGGTAAAGGATTTTTTTTTGTAATCGGATGAGTATAGGTAGTTCCGGAGATTAAACCCCTACACATAGTCATATACTTTTCCTCTTTATAATATTAGTACCCATAGAGAGGGAAAAAGCCATGCTATAAAAAGTATTTTTTTTTTTTAATCAGATGAAAAGTTTGGATTTACGCAGAAACTTACAAACTCAAGGACTTCTCTTTATTTATAACAAAATGTTTGATGAAGACCTGTATTCATTTTGAAAGACCTATCCAACAACACCCCACACCATAGGGTTGAAGCAAAATAAAATTCATCCCCACCCTTAAATATAATTTTTTATTTAAATTTAATTTACCACTGTCAGATTTATTGATGTATATATCCATACCAAATTGCAGCTTTCTATCACTAACAATCACAGAGCAAAGCCTCGGACTGACAGACAGACGGACATGGCGAAATTATAAGGGTTCCTAGTTAACAACGGAACCCTAAAAAGGGGTCCATGACTACTAAAAGTTTAAGAAACCCAGGTCTAAGGAACCAAGGTCTGCTACTCCTGTACACACACTACGACCGCCAACCAACGATAGGCTCGAGGCTCGATAGCAGTGATAACGTAGGCTTTTGTGTCACTCGCACAAAGAATTTTCCCCGGAGTGCAATATCTTGTATTATAGTATCATGCTAGCATGCATCCATCCATCTCCTAGCGTTTTTCCCGGTTGTGCCCAAGGAGCCCGGGGTCGGCTTTTACTAATCCCAAGATCTGGTGTAGGCACTAGATATACAAAAGCGACTGCCATTTGACCTTCCAACCCAGAGGAAAAACTAGACCTTGTTGGGATTAGACCGGTTTCCTCACGATGTTTTCTATCACCGAAAAGCTACTGTTAAGTATCAAATAATATTTGGTAGGTACACAAGTTTTGTAAAACCCAGTGGTACGAGCCGGGGTTCGAACCCGCGACCTACAGCCTAGCGTATTAGCATCGTAGGATGGTCGTGAATACTTATCGGACGGAAGCATTTGACCATTCCTAGCAAGTAGGTGCCACAGGGGCGAATTCTATATATGCGATCATGCAAACCAGGCTGGCAATCAGATATTATCTCCAATATTGGATCATAGACCAATCTTAATTAGGTCTCAAATCCATAAAAAAATCCCTGGTACCCTACTATGATATACCTACGTAACTTGTACAAAACATAATGATTTGTTTATTATTTACCTATGTAAGACATTCTGTACATCGATAAAACACTAAATGAAAAAAATAATACTCAAACGTATTGATACCTAAATAACATTTTTGTACATAAGTGCCCGTGCCCCGGTGCCCGTGTAGCGCCGGGTTAGAAAAGCACCACCCCCTTTCTGGGAACCAGGTTGAAGTGTGTTGTGGGCGATGGGCTAGCAACCTGTAATAATAATAATAAATTCTGTATTTCATAAGAAACACATACCTGTCACTGCAATATCACATTTTCTCCATCTATAAACCTGTAATTGCTAAAAGTGGCACTGAAAAGTAGTTTTCATGTGCTCTGCCTACCCCTTTTGGGAATATAGGCGTGAGTTTATGTATCTGTGTTTGTACATAAGTAAAAAAACTTCATATTAAAATCATATTATAGTACCATAATTAACATTCAGTACATAATCATAATTAACATTGTTTTAAAAATATATATTAAAAACCGAAGGATATAATTGAAAAATGCGAACACTCCGAAAGTACATACGAAACGAATACTCTTTATTGCACACTGTAGGTGCACACATTATCCATTTACTATGTATACGAGTATTATGTTACATATAGGAACATAGGAGCGGTTGCACCGCTAAGTAGACAGTCTGGAATATAACTCGTTCAAACAACACGTCTTTACTTAATATCCTTCCGTGCAACCTTCTGTGTAGAGTCGGTAGGGCTAGTGCGGACCTTGAGTTAGACTCTAAATAATCCCACTACATAGCATAACCTACACACACCTCACACAAATGAAACGTTGCAAACAGAAAATAAAAAATATATACAGATAAAATCAGTTTTCTAAGGCGGCTGACTGGTTACGAAGTACCTACAAATCCGATAATGTATCCACGTATCGTAGGCATGCGCTAATGTTGGTCTCCGACTTAGCATGTATGGTATATTCATTTGTATGGCCGACCAGTGTGTAGGACGCTTAAAAAAGGAAGCAACGTTCCGATCCTGTGGCCGATCTTATAGCATCGGCGTCACTGCTTCGTTATCTACTTTTAAAGGTGATTTGCCTTTGAATTAATTACTTACCTACCTTGTATATAAACCTCTCTATTGTGTAACCCATTGACACGCTCACAATATGCTTTTTATATTTCACTTTAAACCAACGGCCGTGTACCTCAACACAGCCCTATCTACTAGTTTTACTGAGGACATGTGACACCCTTGGAGTTGCAAGCGTACCTATAGGGTAACGGTGACCCTGTAGAATTAGGTTCAACCGTAAACTAATTTGTTTGTCGCAACCGTTGGATACAAATCTCGATATATTCCATAAACATTATTTATTAATTACTCACGAAAGTTACGAAAATAGGCGTGCGGATAAAACAAACAATACGTTAATAATATATAATAATAATAATAAATTGGGGGACAATCTTACACAAATCGACCTAGTCCCAAACTAAGCAAAGCTTGTACTATGGGTACTAGGCGACGATATACATATAAGTACTTATATAGATAAATACATAGAGAACATCCAAGACCCAAGAACAAATTCCGTGCTAAATGCACAAATAATGCCCTGGCCGGGATTCGAACCCGGGACCTCTAGCTTCGGAGGCAGTGTCACTACCAACTAGGCTAAACAGCCCGGCTAGTATGATAGCTTATACCGTCACGTTATATGTGACGTTTCAGTACATTTTGGCCATATAACGTGACGGTATGTTATCATACTAGCCGGGCAGGTCGTCATATGAATCGTCATAAGAATTATTACATAATCCACGTAAGTGATAAACGCTCGTGATATTATCGTGTCTACAACATTTAAATCAGTGCTGCCGTTTCTGAGAAAATGTGCTTAAATAACCAAGTTACAATACGACTACAGTATGCTTCAAGAAAGGAGTGTATAAATTCTTAAAGGGTCGGCAACGCGCATGTGACACCCCTAGGAGTTGCAGGCATCCATAGGCTGCGGTGACCGCTTAGCATCAGGCGGGCCGTACGTTTGTTTGCCACCGACGTGGTATTAAAAAAAAAAGTTGTTCATTTTACAAGTTCGCCTATTATTATGTTGTTCAGATACATCATCAGACCCTCTAAATCTACTTGGCACACACAATCGAAATAGCTCAAATACAATCAAAACGATATCTACCTACCTCTGTAATATTCCCTTCTATGTTTTTCTGCTCCATCATTAGATTCTTGGATTACAAGTGCATGTACGCGTCAATTAGGCCAAACATAGAAGTGTAGGTAGGTACGCTTGTTAAGCACATATCGAAAAAAAAAACTGATATTAGGTACACACTTTAGCAATCAACTTCTGCACTCCTGGCGAGTTAACATTATGATGACACCTAGATAGGTGATTCTTAGATAAGAATGGGAATATTGTTTATTTACGTACATACCTACAAAGAAAATATGTACAAGAATACTTAACCAAATAATATAAAAACTAACTGAGGCATTGTACAGAGGAAGCTGGCGGCATTTCCTCGCTGTATCGCAATACTGATACGTTGAACGAGGAAGTCGTCAGCTCTTCGGTCACCAATTACGTCAACCAGACGCTTCGCAATTTCACTAAATAACTTGTGCGCGCTGGGACCCCATGGACCTAGAGTTTCGACGCCAAAAGGTACAAAATTGTACTCCCTGCCTTGTATTTCTGCGCTTTAGAATTTCAGCGTTTTCCGCCGCTGCACCCGCTTTTATTGTAGTCCGTTGGAGATAAGACAGTGCCAGTATCTAGACAGGCAGCATGCACACTAACATCCGTCCTAAGCTACAAGTCTATGTCATTAACCGTCGCATGTCTTGAAAAACGGCCTGCACTTTCAATCGCAATCCAATGTGTCCCAGTCGGTCCACGTCTGTGCCACAAGAGCAGATATGTGGGGTACATACCGCGACCCCGAGTCGCAGTCCAGTCGCCAGTCTAAGGGAGGTCGAATCCAGGAAAGTACCAGTATTTGGCGAAGGATGGGCATGTAGCCAGTAACCAACTTCCTGGGTTCCGACCCCCAAGTCTCTCACGATCTGGACCTGCACTGTTGTTCAGAAGAGAATTATAAACTAAATCACAATAAACATTATCCCGGCTCTGAGAATTGTCCTGAAAGAACCCCAAACTCATTACAGAAAACCGTATCTACATTGCTCAAGCCGTTTTAGAGAATTTTATGGGCACACACACATAAACACACAACGTATCGCCCTAAACGCAAGTATACCAATATGCCTGCATTCCAGTAGTACAAGTAGATAGTGTGTGGCCGTCTTGTTTGTACACCACAGGATATCTACTGATACCGTTCTGTATTCCTGATTTTTCTCGTTTTATTCCTACACTCTACTATAGGAACCCCTAATTCTAAGGATTAGGTACATTTTTGAATCTGCATTGATTGACGAGAGCGTTGTCCTGTTCCATGTTCTGTGGTCCTTGTCATTGAAGAAAGTGTGTTTTCTTGAATATCCAACAGGTAACGTCACTAAAACGGTTAAAAAATAATATGAGAACTATGACTTATGTATGAATGAAACTAAATAAAGTATGTAAGGACCGTAGTATTTGGCATTCTTTGCTCTGGAGATTACTCCCGACATACAAACTTACATTTCACGACGGATGGCTGACACGCGGAATACGCGGATTTACCTACTCACGCAGATTAGACTGGACATTTATTTATTTATCGATAAAAACGTTTACAGGACATTACAGTATAATGAAACTTAGACTAACAAATAAAAAAAAAACACAATGACAGGTAACAAATAAATTATATTGAAACAGTTGAGAACCTGGCATCCGTCGCCTCACAGAATCTCAAGTATTCACTATTTGCCTACACACTGCCACCCATCTCGCCACGCAAACACATCGCACTCATAACTCAGGTTTCGATGCCGGAGCGCATTCAGCTGTAAAGCCCGCCAGACACTTTCAGTAATAATGTCAATAAGTATTTATTTAGTACCTGCCTTACTCTCATTTCATATAATTGAAAAGACACACAGATTACATGTTAAAATTTTGTACTGAATGTAAAATATTTATTGGTATAGAAAAGGATGGATAGCTAAATAGTGACATTATAACATTTTCTCAAACATGCAATGAAATATTGATGTTATGTTCCTTATGACTGGCTGGCTGCGAAGTATGACGTTTCAGGTGCGGCTAGGACAAAAGGTCGTTAATGGAATTTCATACAAATCTTGCAGGCCTAGGCTGGCAAAGTCCTCTTTTATAATTTCCATTCCACATAAATTTGTGGTACAGGCATCATGACATTCTGCCACTATGCGTCTTAAAAATAAACCTTTACACTTTTTAGTTGTTTATTTCATTGCATGTTTGAGAAAAGCACTATACATACTTTCGCGGGAAATATGGGATTGCCCGCCTCAGACCTATCCGTCTATATGTCTTCGCCGGGAACCCCTTTCGTCCCGGCCTCTGTAGTAATGTAACTATTATTACTGATAATGTCTGACGAGCTTAAAAGGGCGCGGTGAGTTCCTGCACGACACGGTGCGCACCAGTGTGCAGCGGCACGGCCAACAGGTCGCGTCGTCGTGGTTCGAGGGGTATCCTCGGGACATCCGGGACAAACAGTCGCACAAGACGCTCCACAAGTTCGGGACAGTCTGACTCACCACTGATCATAAGGAGATGATAACTCCGCCTGACCTCCAAGGAGTTGTACCCAAAAGAGCCGAGACGATACTTTGTGTGGTACAGATATGGGAAGAATCCGAATACTTTTTCATAAAGGAACCTTAAAAACGCTTTCTAAACATTCTCAACAAGAAAGGCATATGTCGATTCGTACGGGTTCCATACGATCGACGAAGTCTCCAGCTTACTCCTACTAAGGCATTGTAAACCATCTTTATGGCCACTGGGTCATGAAAATAGCGAAGGTTTCGGATTACGAAACCAAGTCTTCGAACTAAGCCGTATTGAACATACGAGTAGACAGACAGACGGACGGGTGTCAGACACGTGACTAGACTGGACACAAACCTTAATCGAATGTATATATGTATATATACCAGATTCGAATGTATATATATATATGGCAGAGCGGCAATGCACGCGAGGCTGAAGGCCAACAGTCACAATGCTTACACAGAGGGACGGATGTCAGATACGCGGACCTACGCACACGTAATTAGACTAGACATAAACCGTATTCAAACTGCATTATTTCAGTGCCATATGTCATCTTTGGCAAACACACACTGGTCAAGGTCTGTGGTAACAAACATTAAACAATAAAAATAATAATAAATACATCGTCAGAATTGACAATTTCCTCCTTTTTTAAAGTCGGTTGAAAATATATTAAACAAGCCGCGTACTTCGTACCACTATACAAAATATGATATATACAGTTTTTTTTGAAGTTTTTTTATTAGTTATCCTGCTGTTCGGGGCAGAGACAAATCATAATAAAAGTTCAAAAAATCGGTGCAGCCGCATTGGAGTTACTCGTAGTGCAATGAACACGACTTTCGTTTTATATGTATACCTATGGATTCCAAGAAAAAATACCGTGATCAAATGTAGACCATGACAGGACTCGAACCTGCGTTTGCGCTTAGGCTGCTACACCACCGAGACAACTACACATTACGGTACATTTTTACCGTATTATTAGTAAACGGGACTTAAGCCTGTCACAGACAGAGCTAAAATATATATTACAGTAATCGACACGAGTTGCGAATTACCTATTCTGGTGTCTAATTTCTCGTGTCAGCAGATTACGTGCATATGTCGAAACTTTAAAGAGCCATATGTACTGTAAAACGTTGTAAGATACACGTGCGAATTTCCTGTTCTCTGCACTTGTATCGTAATGTACTATTATATTATAGCTAAGCACCGCAAACGACAAAAATATGAAAATATATATTTTTCATCACACTTGCTCATAAAGGGTCTTATTGCACGCAGGCATATAGGGTAGTTATAGCCGATTTACCTCCCACGGGAGTTATGATTTAGGGGGTTGGGCAACAGCATCCCTGGAGTGGATTATGACATTTACCCCCCATGAAATAGGTCCTAGGTCCAGCAGTGGACGTCCTTCGGCTGATATGGTGGTGGTGTGATCTGATTGGTAAAAAAATATGTTGGCCACGCTCTACAAAAGTACCTACTGTTCTGTGATTGGTTAAAATATTAAACCTGAAAAATCTAGTTGACCGTGCGCCGCAAGAATACTGCTTTATGTATGGTTGAAATATTGAAGCTGCGCGCTCCTCTCACAATGACGCCCTAGCGATCTTGCACTGATACTAGAGGTCAAAATGGATTGGTTCTGGAGTTATTTATTTCCTCACAAATGTGATGAAAAATATTGTGATTAGTGATTATGATTAACTCGGGCGTAAGAATATAGCAAACTCGAGTCATCAAGAGCCTTCTGATAGACTCTCGTTCGGAATTTTCCGCTTACGCCCCTCGTTAAACAATGTACTATTGCATTCTTTAAACTCGTTGCTCTCCTAGCGAGCGCACGATTCCAATACGTGTATGTACGCTGTTCCTAAAAGTGAAAGATTTGTTTATTCTATTTGATTTGTTTGATGATAGATAGTTCTTCAGAGGACGATTCCGATGCAGAATTTGATCTACGTGTTGCCTTATCGGCAAAGACACGATCTATATGGATCCAAAAACATATTGAAAATTAAATAAAATATCGGCCATGAGCATGTCAGGCCATGCTCAGTGTAGGGTTGCAGTTGAAGTGGGTAGTTGCCCAATGAACAAAAAAAAACAGTAAGGGTCAAAAGGGATTACCTTCGCAACGTTTCATGCGTCTCTTACTAAGGAGACTTTTTACAATAACTGAAAAACAGCTTAACTGATCATGTCCGCTATAGTTATCGTTGGAAGTCTTTATTAAGCTTTACTTTCGTGTTTTTTTTTCATATTTTTGAGCCTAGTTCAAAAGTTAGAGGGGAGAACACATTTATTTTTCTTTTGGAGTAATTATTTCCGAAAATATTCACAATCAAAAAATGTTTGATGAAGACCTCTATTAATTTTGAAATTCTATTCAACAACACCGCACACCATAGATTTGAAGTAAAAAATATTCATCCTCACTTTACGGGCAAGGGAGGTACCCTTAAATTATTATTTTAAGATTTATTTTACCACTGTCAGATTTATTGATTTCTATATCCTTGCCGAAATGCAGCTTTCTAGCACTAACAATCACAGAGCAAAGCCTCGGACAAACAGACGGACATAGCGAAACTAAGGGTTTAGTTGACTACGGAACGCTAAAAAAGGGCTTTCCGAGCTTGCGAGGTGAAAATTTACTTTCGTGTGTTGAAAACAGTACCAGACAGACAGACGGACATGGCGAAACTATAAGGGTTCCTAGTTGACAACGAAACCCAAAAAATCGCCTTTAAAAATACAACTAAAAAGCAGAAAATAATTAAAAACCAAATAAAAACCGACGCCAATTAACTACAGAAAATACCGAAATCAAATTTGAGGAATTCCCACGATTCCTCATGAATCCCATCATCAGACCTTCACTAAATTTATATGAACCAACTTGGGGATACCTGCTTTAAAACAAAAAAGAATTATCAAAATCGGCCAACATGGTCAAGAGTTATCGGGGAATATACATACATATTTTAAAAAATAAACAAACGTGCAGACGAACTGAGACCATTGAAGGTTAATAAACGAATTTCTAATCCAATCATGAGATGAAATTTATACCTACGACTTCATTACACGAAATCTGTTTAACATACCTACTCCAATCCTTACATGTACATACATACACATACATAAACTCACGCCGTTATCCCATGGGGTAGGCAGAGATCAATGAACGCCAAATACTACGGTCCTTACATACTTCTTTCGCTTCAATCACATCAATCAAGCACGTAGATATAGAAATTGTAAGGGGGGGGGGGGGCATCAGGACATTACACAATAAATGAAGGCGCGAGCGTAGCGAGCTCGAAATTCTTCTTTAAAAAAACCGGCCACGTGCGTGTCGGACCACGCACAATGAAGGGCTCCATTCCCACCACTACCACTCCACATGTGAAACCACTATCCTGTACTTAGAATTAAAAAAAGTCGCATCTTCATAGGAAATTCACATGATATCGATATCTCAAAAACTATTAAACCTAGACTTTTTACAGGTATTTCCTGTAATCTATAGGTAAAGGACTATTTTGTGTATTATTTTTCAAAATTTTAGGCCTTGCAGTTTCGGAGATGAATTTTCGTCTATTTTCTCAAAACACTTCAGCCTTCAAAATTATTTGTAATAATTTAATATAAAAAAAATTGAGTTTCTCACATAAAGACCTTTTATTTGATAGGTATATCACACGATATAGTTTGAAAACTTGTTTTTATTTTCTAATTTACCCCTCAAAATTGGCCCAATGTCTAAAATTCATTCATACAGGGTGGGCCCTGTAAGAGGAGCAAAAAAAATGTATTGAGTGAGCCAAGAATTAGTCCCAGTTGATTTTTTTGGCTAATTAATCTTCTGAAGTGATATCTATACCTATATATTTTAAAAACACATTTTTTTTAATAAGAAATACCTACACAAAATACCTTTAATTTAACATAAAGGTCATAAGTCTAGATCAAAATCTCTCAGAATTGAAAAAAATCAAGAATATTGGGACACGGAGTTACTGCCGATGCTGCAAGGAAGCGACCTTTTAAATATTAGCTCCTGTTACTGTGCTATAGTTACACGTCCATCTTTGGGTCACCGACTTAGGTACTTACATATGTGTAGGTACCAAATTTCAACTCAACCGGTCCTGTGGTTTCGGAACAAATTTGGAGAAATACAACGCCCTTTCGGACGGAAATTATTTCTCACTTGTTAATTAGTCTTAGCCAACGTGCGCCTAATAATTTATGACGTTTCCAATAAGCCCAAAAAACACGCCTAAGAGATATAATTTTATTACGAAGTTCCGGTGGCTACCTTCCGGCTTCCTCATGAGGTCAGTTCGATGGTAACGTTATCATCAGAACAGTTTTAATTTACTTTGTAATAGTCGATTACTATCCATGAAAAACTTCCCTCAGGAGCTCCGGTGGCCAGTTCTGATCTTCATCAACTTGCAGCAGCAACAAGCAACAACAACCACATGGTACTTTTTGAGAGCAAACTTTTAAAAATTCTGAAATCGCTATAGGTATGCCTATAAAAGTAAAAAAAATGTAAGGACTTCCCTCGATTTCTCCAGGATCCTGTCATCAGATCCTGACTTGATGACAATATGGGACTAACTAGGAAGCATAGCCTTTCAAACAAAAAAATATATTTTTGAAATCGGTCTAATAGTCTCCAAGTTATCGGTGAATATACATACAAAAATACCGTCCAAGTGCGTGTCGGACTACGCACAAAAGGGTTCCGTACCGACACCTCCTTATCTACATTTAAAACCACTATACATTTAATCACAAAAGGTCGTATCTTCAAAGGAAACTTACGACACTTACGCCCTTTTGTTTTGGCAAGACAGTTTTTAGCAATAACTCAAAAACCTTTAAACCTATCTTCTTCAAAGGTTTATCTTGAAAGGTTTTATGTACATCATGATTTTTTTCAGAATTTTAAACTTCATAGTTTGGAAATTACAGGGACACACACACACACACACTTTTTACGACTTTGACAGCTAATATCTCACCAACGGTTGACTTAAATGGAAATTTTTTGTAGAAACCTCTGTCATTTTTGAAGGCCTATCCCTATGGTATCTATATACCCCACACGCCTATGTACATTGAAAAAAAAAAAATTTGTCCTCCCTTTTACATGTATGGGGTGGCTCCCCAGTTTAATATTTTTTTCGTAATTTCACGTCATATTTCTATAGCGGTCCATAACATACAACTTCACACCAAATTTCATAATTGTAGTGGTCATATTCTCCGAGTTAATCGGCTGTGACATACGGACGGACAGACAGATAGACATGACGAATCCATAAGGGTTCCGTTTTTGCCATTTGGCTACGGAACCCTAAAAAGAAAGATTCGGATGAATTGAGAACCGCCTCCTTTCTTGAACTCGGTTAAAAAGAAAGAACATACGCTCTCTATCAGCTACAGTATATAGTGAGTATACCTACTCACAAACTATATCCATAGTATCCATAAAAATGATTATATTGATCAAGCATAAAAACCTCACTTCAGCACAGCTTATCCCCAAATCAATAAAGGGTCGGCAACGCACTTGTGCTGGAGTCGCAAGTGTACAAAGGCTACGGTGTCTGCTTACCATCAGGCAGGCCGTAGTAAGCTTGTTTGTCATCGTCGTAGTAAAAAGATAATAATAATGCGTAGGTAATTGAAGTAAATTATGAAATATACAAAAGTAAGGCGAAAGGTGACTTTTTCAGTTAGGTGCTAATTTACATATTTTTCTTTAGCATTTATTATTGCTATAGACTTAAATCATTCAATAAATTGTTCTAGCAAAGTAATATTTCGTCATCAACAGCCCATACTGCCCACTGCTGACCACAGGCCTCCTCTAATTGATGAAAGTATTTAAATACATGTTGTGATAGTATCTAAGCCAAGAAAGTGATTTATACCAGTTTCAAACTATAATTTGTTATCAATATTTAGGTAGATATGGTCAGCGGAGCGTCAGCTCCACGAAATGTAGTCAGCTCGCTCATATTGGCCTTACTAGTGAAGTAGCTCCACCTTGCAATAGACCGGAGCGAAAAGACATCGCTACATGGTCTTAAGGGTAGCTCGTAGGTATTTGGTGTTGTATTACTGGTGGTAAGTAAGGCCGCCAGAGGTCCAGAGGATGCGCAGCGTTGAGTATGAGACCAACATTTATGCCTAGCTGTCACACAACGAATCCTCAAATCAATATACAATATCGCATCTAGCGAGGCATAGTACAATCAAACCTATATGTTAATTAAATTTAGCTTATCTTGTCCTAGCTAGTATGAAGGTTTTATACTACTTTCATTCACTAACCAAGATGGTTGTTATGGGGATCTGGTGACCTAACATGACCTGATTAGGGATGGAGATCTGGTGACCTGACATACAGGTTTCCCCTAGTTCGGGAACCAGTCTCCCACCGCACATGTTGTAAACATTAGTAATAACAACACTATTTATATTCACTGTTCAAAACTGTATACTTTGTGGCAAATAAATTAATAAAAATAAACCGTGAAAATACCGCCGTCTTACGGAGTCTTACGTCTTACCTATGGTGCACGAGTGCACCTATTGATGGTTACTTGCAGTGGACTGGCAGGCCTGAGGCGAGTGGGAGAGAGCCTTCCCGATTAACCTTCAGTGTCTGTTTTGCAGTGACTAACTGTCAGTTGCGAGTGTTCGTCTACCAGTTTCGAGTGTTCAACTACCAGTGTGGAGTGTTCGACTGCCAGTGTCCGTGCGGCGTAAGTGCCGCCTATTTTATACTGTTTGACTCTCCGCCCCTCTCTTCAGACCTGCCTCGTCCCGCTGATCCTTATTTGGTAAAATCCCTAAATTACAATTTTACGGGATCATTCATGGGTTTCGAGAAAGGTATAGTTATTACCCTAAGTAATAAACCATTGGGCATTATTGCCAGCCCGTTGTCTTGTCGGCCCGACAGCACATCGCAACTCACAGGTACAATACAGAACAAATGGTGTTTTAGTGCACACCTAATAAAATAGAAATCAATTCTAAAAATATGAATGGCCAACAATTGGCAGTTATATCCCTAATGGGCGGCTACGTACACTTAAACCATTAAAAACTGTTGCTAATTTCTTCTCACGGTTTGTGAGGCTTCGGCCCATTAGGCAGCCCTTTTTAGGGTTCCGTAGTCAACTAGGAACCCTTATAGTTTCGCCATGTCTGTCCGTCCGTCCGTCCGCGGATAATCTCAGTGACCGTTAGCACTAGAAAGCTGAAATTTGGTACTAATATGTATATCAATTACGCCGACAAAGTGGTAAAATAAAAAGTGGAAAAAAATATTTTATTAGGGTACCTCCCCTATACGTAAAGTGGGGAGTGATTTTTTTTTCATTTTAACCCTAACGTGTGATATATTGTTAGATAGGTATTTAAAAATAAATAGGGGTTTACTAAAATCATTTTTTGATAATGTTAATATTTTCGGAAATAATCGCTCCAGAAGTAAAAAAAAATGTGTCCCCCCCCTCTAACTTTTGAACCATAAGTTTTAAAAATATGAAAAAAATCTCAAAAGTAGAACTTTATAAAAACTTTTTAGGAAAATTATTTTGAACTTGATAGGTTGAATAGTTTTTGAAAAAATTACAAAAACTACGGAACCCTACACTGAGCGTGGCCCGACACGCTCTTGGCCGGTTTTTTATAGATCTACCTAAGACTAACTATGAACTTAACAGATGAATAATCTAAGGGAACTTAACTAAGGCACTCTTATCGAAAATAACACTAATATTAATTCGCCGTCCTGCACACGTAGGCACTATTGTAAAACAAAATCTCCCGTCACCTGAAGATGTGCTTGAAACTGTTAATAAGTTACTGTTATTGCTCCGTTTTCGTTTACCAAAAAGTCAAGGTACTCTGGTTTTCCACCCCAGCCCGGTTATTGCGGAACTTTACACGTCGGACTAATTCGGTATGGTAGAAAATCTTTTAAAACATATACATATATTACAAAAATAACAAAATAAAATACAAACTTAAAAAGTAAAAAGATAAAACTTCCGCCGGAGGTTCGAATACGCGACCCGCGTGTCATGCCCAAAAAGCAGACTAGGGAAACGTAACCACGCGGCCACCGAGTACCCTGCAAAAGACGAAGAAAATAGCATTCCATAACATTCCATAACAGCAAATGTTTTACGGCCTACGCTCGTAAAAATGGATAAAAAGGCTGTAGCAGGCATGTAGAGCAATTAATAAGTGCTCACGAAACGTGAATAAATTATAGACTTAAACCTGCTCCTAAAAGTTCTCTACGTGTTCATGAAAACTGCATACAAATTGGTCCAATAATTTCAGAGTTTGTAAATAACATAGTTATTTGGCAACTTTGTTTTATAACATGTAGATAGATAGATATAGATGATACTGCCATACATGTGAAGTAATATCTACCTACTTAATAAATATCGGTTCACTTTAGGTACTCGAGCGTTATCTGGTGAGCTAGAACATGTTTTGCCCTTATTGATATATTCTTGGCATGGCAGCCCATAGATGCACAGAGTAGGAACGTTTCTTGTGCCTAAACGCAGTTTTTGCTAGGAAGTGAAATTTTTGTACTTGTACTAAAGTATTACTTATTCTGTGACCTAAATCCTGTGAAAGGTACCTACTGTTCTGTGATTGGTTAAAATATTGAAGCTGAAAACTCAAGTTGGCCTAAAAGTGAAAGATTTGTTTATTCTATTAGATTTTTTTGATGATAGATAGATCTTCAGAGGACGATTCCGATGCAGAATTTGATCTACGTGTTGCCTTATCGGCAAAGACACGATCTATACTATATGGATCCAAAAACATATTAAAAATTAAATAAAAAAATCGGCCAAGAGCATCTCGGGCTATGCTCAGTGTAGGGTTCCGTAGTTGCCCAATGAACTCAATTTAAAAAAAAAACAGTAAGGGTCAAAAGGGATTACCTTCGCAACGTTTCATACGTTTCTTACTAAGAAGGAAAGACTTTACAATAACTCAAAAACAGCTTAACTGATCATGTCCGCTATAGTTTTCGTTGTAAGTCTTTATTAAGCTTTATTATCGTGTTTTTTTTTTTTTTCATATTTTTGGCCCCTTAAAAAATTTAAAACCAAATAAAAACCGACGCCAATTAACTACAGAAAACACCGAAATCGCTATACGCGTGCCTATCAAATTTGAGGAATTCCCACAATTCCTCATGAATCCCATCATCAGACCTTCACTAAATTTATATCATCAAAATCAAAATCGGCCAACATGGTCAAGAGTAATCGGGGAACATACATACATATTTAAAAAAAAAAAACAAACGTGTAGACGAACTGAGACGCTCCTTCCTTCTATTGAAGTCGTTTAATAAACGAATTTCTAATCCAATCATGAGATTAAATTTATACCTACGATTACATTACACGAACTCTGTTTAACATACCTACTCCAATCCTTAATTAAACACAATTTTGTTAATAAAGACCAAATATGTTTTTAATGATTATTGATTACCTACGTGGACCCGGGTATGTCCTAAAACTGCGACCAAGACCACCGGGGGATGGGCAGCAGCATCCCTGGAGTGCGGTGGAGATACTGCGATCGCCAATCCGTATGCCAAGCGTGACGATTATGGCATTTACCCCCCATGAAACTGGGGGAGGCCTATGTCCAGCAGTGGACGTCCTTCGGCTGATGTGGTGGTGGTGGTGGGGATTACCTACGTAACAAACATACAATTTCATAAGGTTTTTATCACCTTTTGAAGTTCGTGCCAAACAATTGAAGGGATGTTTACAAAAACAACATATCTGCTTAGACCGGTTGACACTTCTGGAGGAACATTTATAATGGGCTCAGGAGTCGACCAGTGTAGTCAGTTATGTTGTTTTTGTAAACATCCCTTCAATTTAAATGGTATTAACATAGGTGACGCACATGCAGCATAATAGGACTAGACTACTAGCGCCATCTAGGCAAATTCGAGAAACATTTGGCACAGACAAACCGCATTACGAAAAACCATTAGGAGAAATACAACGCTTAAGAAATCTCCTTTCTGACGGAAATTATTTCTCTCTCTTTAATTAGTCTTAGCCAACGTGCACCTTATGAGTTATGACGTTTCCAATAAGCCCAAAGAACACGCCTAAGATGTAGTTTTATTACGAAGTTCCGGTGACTACCTTCCGGCTTCTTAATGAGGTCATTTCGATGGTAACGTTATCATCAGAACCGTTTTAATTTACTTTGTAATAGTCGATTACTAACCATGACGAACTCTTCTCTCAGGAGCTCCGGTGGCCAGTTCTGTGTATCAGTGTTCAGTGTATCTTCATCATTATCAACTTCATCACATGGTACTTTTTGAGAGCAAACTTAAAAAAATACTGAAATCGCTATAGGTATGCCTATAAAAAATAAATAATAGTACATTACGATACAAGTGCAGAGAACAGGAAATTCGCAACGAGTGGTGATAAATTGAAACACGACCGAAGGGAGTGTTTTTAATCGACACGAGTTGCGAATTACCTGTTCGCACGTGTATCGTACAACGTTTTACAGTACATATGGCTCTTTAAAGTTTCGACATATGCACGTAATATGCTGATTACCGCACTCGTGCGGTAAAGTAGCACCATATGTACTGTAAATAAATTTTAAAGACTTCCCTCGATTTCTTCATGAGCCTGTCATCAGATCCTGACTTGATGACAATGGGACTAACTAGGAAGCATAGCCTTTCAAACAAAATAAAAATATACTTTTGAAATCGGTCTAATAGGCTCCAAGTAATCGGTGAATATACATACGGCCAAGTGCGTGTCGGACCACGCGCAATAAGGGTTCCGTACCGACACTTCCTAATCTACATTTAAAACCACTATACAATTCTATTTAATCACAAAAGATCGTATCTTCATAGGAAACTGACGACACTTACGCCCTTTTGTTTTGGCAAGACAGTTTTTCGGCAATAACTCAAAAACCGTTAAACATATCCTGTTCAAACCAAAAATCGTTGAAAGGATTTATGAATGTACATACATCATCATGATTTTTTTTAGAATTTTTAAATTCATAGTGAATGACGACCTGTTTAGCCTCGTTGGTAGTGACACTGCCTCCGAAGCTATAGGTCCCGGGTTCGAATCCCGGCCAGGGCATTATTTGTGCATTTAGCACAGATTTTGTTCTTGGGTCTCTATGTATTTATCTATATAAGTATGTATATCGTCGTCTAGTACAAGCTTTGCTTAGTTTGGGACTAGGTCGATTTGTGTAAGATTGTCCCCCAATATTTATTTATTTATTTATAGTTTGGAAAATAGAGGGGCTTTGATAGAAGGGGCTAGATTGACAGCTAATATCTCACCAACGGTTGACTTAAATGGAAAAGTTTTTGAAGGCCTATCCATAGATACCCCACACGCCTATGTACCTTGAAAAAAATATTTGTCCCCGCTGTCACATGTATGGGGTGCCCACCCAGTTTAATATTTTTTTTCGTAATTTCACATCATATTTCTATAACGGTTCATAACATACACCTTCACACCAAATTTCATAATTGTAGTTAATCGGCTGTGACATACGGACGGCCAGACAGACAGACATGACGAATCCATAAGGGTTCCGTTTTTTGCCATTTGGCTACGGAACCCTAAAAACAAAGATTAGGACGTATTGAGAACCGCCTCCTTTCTTGAAGTCGGTTAAAAAGAAAGAACATACGCTCTCTATCAGTATATAGTGAGTGTATATACCTACTCACAAACTATATCCATAGTATCCATAAAAATGATCATATTGATCAAGCATAAGCCTCACTCTCAGCACAGCGCATCCCGAAATCAATAAAGGGTCGGTACCGCACTTGTGGTTCCTCTGGAGTCGCAAGTGTCCATAGGCTACGGTGTCTGCTTACCATCAGGCAGGCCGTAGTAAGCTTGGTTGCCACCGTCGTAGTATAAAACATTTTTAATAATAATGCGTAATTGAAGTAAAGTAAGAAATATACAAAAGAAAGGCGAAAGGTGACTTTTTCAGTTAGGTTCTGAATTTTTTTGGCATTTATTATTGCTATAGACTTACATCATTCAATAAATTGAATTGTTCTAGCAAAGTAATATTTCGTCATCATCAGCCCATACTGCCCATATACATCCCACTGCTGGACACAGGCCTCCTCTCATTGATGAAAAAATGGAAATACATGTTGTGATAGTATCTAAGCCAAGAAAGTGATTTATACCAGTTTCAAACTATAATTTGTAATCAATATTTAGGTAGATATAGTCATCGGAGCGTCAGATCCACGGAATTGGCCTTACTAGTGAAGTAGCTCCACCTTGCAGTAGACCGGAGCGAAAAGACACCGCTACATGGTCTTAAGGGTAGCTCGTAGGTATTTGGTGTTGTATTACTGGTGGTAAGTAAGGCCGCCAGAGGTCCAGAGGATGCGCAGCGTTGAGTATGAGACCAACATCTATGCCTAGCTGTCACACAATGAATCCTCAAATCAATATACAATATCGCATCTAGCGAGGCATAATACAATCAAACCAATATGTTATTTTGTTTCGATTGTTTTTTTATTCTGCAATAAAGTGTAATACATACATACATACATTAATTTAATTTAACTTATCTTGTCCTAGCTAGTATGAAGGTTTTATACTACTTTCATTCACTAACCAAGATGGTTGTTATGTATATATGAGGGATGGAGATCTGTTGACCTGACATACAGGTTACTAGTTCGGGAACCAGTCTCCCACCGCACAAGTTGTAAACATTAGTAGTTGTAACAACACTATTTACAGTCACTGTTCAAAACTGTATACTTCGTGGTGGAGCAAATAAATAAATAAAAATAAACCGTGAAAATACTGCATTCTTACGGAGGACTTCAGGACTGCAGCCATAATAACACTAATACCTAGGCCCTATTGTAAAATAAAATTTCCCGTCACCTGAAGATGTGCTTGAAACTGTTAATACGTTACTGTTATTGCTCCGTTCTCGTCTACCGAAAAGTCAAGGTACTCTGGTTTTCCACCCCAGCACGGTTATTGCGGAACTTTACACGTCAGACTAATTCGGTATGGTAGAAAATCTATTAAAACATATATATTACGAAAGTAACTAAATAAAATACAAACTTAAAAAGTAAAAAGATTATAAACTTCCGCCGGAGGTTCGAATACGGGACCCGCGTGTCATGCCCAAAAAGCAGACTAGGGAAACGTAACCACGCGGCCACCGATTACCCTGCAAAAGATGAAGAAAATAGCATTCCATAACAGCAAATGACGCTTTCATTTGTTTTGCAGCCTACGCTCGTAAAAATGGATAAAAACGCTGGAGCTTATTAATTGCTCACGAAACGTGAATAAATTATAGACTTAAACCTGCTCCTAAAAGTTCTCTACGTGTTCATGAAAAACTGCATAAAAATTGGTCCAGTAATTTCAGAGTTTGTAAATAACATAGTTATTTGGCAACTTTGATTTATAACATGTAGATAGACAGATATAGATGATACTGCCATACATGTGAAGTAATATCTACCCACTTAATAAATATCGGTTCACTTTAGGTACTCGAGCGATATCTGGGGAGTTAGAACATATTTTGCCGTTATTGATATATTCTTGGCATGGCAGCCCTAACGCTTCACGTGCCGCGTGTGAATGAATACAAGTTATACGATAGACATAGATGCACAGAGTAGGAACGTTTCTTATGTCTAAATGCCGTTTTTGCTAGGAAGTGAAATTTCTGTACTTGTACTAAGTATTACTTATTCTGTGACATCGCTTAGAACTTTCGGCAATGGCGGACGTCGAAATAATTACAGCGTCCGCGTTGTCTTCTGTGAAAACAAAATAATGTTAATTAATTAAAAATATATTTATAAAGGAGCGTTCGTGGCGTAGCGGCGCCCGCGTACCGCGTGCGGTATGCGAGGTTAAGCAATATCGGGCGGGGTCAGTCCTTGGATGGGTGACCGCTTTGAGTGGTTACTAACTGAGCGCTCCCGTGCTTTGGAAGGCACGTTAAACCGTTGATCCCCGCTGTTGTCTATGATTGCTATCATTAATTAAGCCAAGTTATTACTTCGGGCGGCTTAAGAACTTTTAACAGTCAAGTTGCCCACTCACTTGACAAGCCTAATCTCAATAAGGTTTTTTTTATTTTTATTTTTTTGATGATGATGATGAATCAAAAAGATAATGAAGATTAAAAAAATCATTGACGCAGCGGTTGGTGGATGATACCTATCCATTTTAATAGAACGCGGTAAGTACCCATCTACTACATACTTATTTGTGTAAATAAATTTCCTGAAGTATACTCGATCTGCCTACTTCCCTACTCACTGCTGTGGAAGTGAGCCGAATTGTAAATTGGGAATTAAAATAAACAGATCATCTCTGAATGTAGCCAATATAAATAATGCTCTTCCATGAATGGTTCACTTCTGCCATAATAACACCAATCACCATTAACACCACTACCTGCTCTTTAGATATGTGCTGTTGTGACCATGGTTGGAAGATGGGCGAGAATGTACTGTGTTGAGACTGAGGTACTTGCATATCTCCAGCGGCGGCAGCGGCATAGCTGCTATCAACACAACGAATGTTCAAGTCAATAAAGCATGCTGCTTGTGATTCTTCTGGAGTCACAAGCATTTTATAGGCATAGGCATTTGCCAGTGCCATTAGGCCATTACATACAGTACCTCTAACAGCAGTATGTAAAATATGTAAGTATAAATATTGATTTCCAATAAGTTTCTGTCAAAAATTTCCTTTTTTGTATAAGCTTTTAGTGTGGACTGTACTTTTATTTCCTCAGTCAGCAACTACTTGTTGAGACGGTTCGAGTGAAGGTTTATCTTGCGTAGTTTAGGACTTGCTATCAGATCAGCTCGGTGGTACTATAATATGGAATTGTCACTGAACTTACATAAGTATGCCAAATTTCAGCTCAATCGGATACCGGCAAATGGCTGAAAAAAGGATTGCAAATTTTGATGACAACTTACATACACTTACATATGAACAGTGCAAGTCAATTAAAAGCTTGTAAAAATTGGTTTCTATTCATTTTGATTTTTGAGTAATTAATTTTGACTTTGATTACCTTTGCGGCAGGGTTGATCCTGCTGGTGTTCACTTTTGGAAACAGAAGCAGAATTACCTCCAAAAGAGTTTCATGCCAGAGTTATCCGGAAGGTGATCAGAAACTCTTTGCCTGTATTAAAGAGAACTCTGACCCATCGCGCCTTTGTGCGGCGCGTTTCCTTCGCTTTTCCACTTCTTTTTTTTGCATTTCGATGCAAATCTTAAAATAATTAAGAACAATTTATAACATCATCAAGTTAGTGCTAAGGTACAGTCACAATCAAAAGTAGCTATGCAAGTTCAGAAGTCTTTATTACAAGGGAATAAAAGATTTTGACCCCTTCATATACATAGCTACTTATGATGCTGACTCTACCTATTCAATATTTTAATCCCAGTCAGGGCATTTATTTGTGTGATGAAACAAATATTTTTTCCAGTCTTGGATTTTTTCTATGTATTTGAATATTTATTTATTTATAAGCATGTATATTGTCATCTAGTTTTGGTCAATAAGAGATTATGAAGGCAAAAAACTACCAACAAGCCAGTAATTCAAAGTTTTTAATATGAGTATTATACCGGTAATAACCTATGGATGTCAAACTTGAGCTCTTACAAAAAAGCAACACCAAAAACTAGCTGTATATCAAAACAATATGGAAAGGAGTGTGCTCAACATCAAACTCAAAGATAAAGTCCAACTGTCCATAATTAAAAATCTAAGACTAGAAAAATAACGGATACCTACAATAAAACACCAAACGTGGCGCTGGACAGGTCATATGATAAGGGAAAACATAAATAAATGGACAAAAGTGCTACCCAAGAGGATAAAAAAAAAAAGGAGGAGACCTAAACCTTAGATGGTCAGATGCCCTAAATAAAGCAGACTGCTGGAGGAGTGTGGCAACGAGAGGCAAGGGACCACACGGTGTGTTTGGAAGTGTCCATGAGAAACATAGATGATATGAAAAGTTGGAATGAGTACATTTCTTTTAGTTTTTTGTAACTTAAGAGCACAAAGCGCTTGGGTTTCGGTGATAGAATCTTGAATCAAAAGTTGAGTTAGACAGGGGAATCTTTTGAATCTACAAATTAGGTACAGTGTCAGCAAGGACAGGGTTTTGAAACAAAGTGTCAGAAACTTGATTAGATTAGAATGAAATGTCAGATATTGAATATACTGTAGGGCTACGAATCAATGTGACCATGCAATTGCAGTCTCTTGTGGGTCGGCAGGTTTACACTTATAACCTCTACATCATGTAAACACGGGATTGCAGATATAGTGGAGGATACTGTCCGGCTCGAGTAAAAAAAATTGTAGAACGACATTATTAGTCCGGGACGGTGGCAAGTACAATTAAAGTATAAGTTTTTGCCTCCTTCTTAGTATCATTTACTTCTGATGTAAGAGGAGGATCCAAGTGTCGGTATCCTCAATGCTGAAGGTTGTGAACCCTTGTCATCACTTTCTATTTAGTTAAACCACTAACCCTCTATTTTCAGCAGCTGCATTACTTACCAAGGATAAAATACAAATCACTAGGCACTGACACAGCTACAGCCAAAACAACTTTTGATGTCACTTAGCCCAGCAAATGAAAACACACTGATGAAAACAAGAGAAGCCAATATAAAAATGGCAAAACAAACATAGCTCTTGAGCTATCATTGGATTTTGAAGTTTCTCACAAAAATTATGCTGTCATAATCTCTGAAAGTATGGAGTTTCCGTTAATAATAATAATAATATCATTGTTACTCAATACAAAAGGAATGCATCACATACCTTAGAATCTGTTATAGCCTGTCTTCTGGTTCCTTTTAATCACCATCATTATTATTTCTGCTTCGCTATTCAGGCCGGGCTTTCTGCCACCTATATAAAAGATAGCTCTATGAACATGATGTACTAAAGACAATTAAACCAATCCCTTAGAACAAATGTAACATAATAATATATTTGTCCCAGGAACACCACATATAATACATAACAAGTATCAACCACTGCCTTGCCCATGAATATGACATAATAACATATTCGCATAGGGCGCATCATCTCGATTAGGTAGATAAAAGGTAAGTTAACCAGAATCAATAAGTAACTGACACACAGTTATAGCCATGTATCTGCCTGAGGCAGCATACCAGTTAATATACGACTATCATTGACCTCCAGTAATCCCAAACACGGCTGTCTTACGGCACCACAGAGACAGGACAGAAACGTGGCACAGCCATGGCTTGTCCCCCTAAGGAGAAGAGACTTAACAGTCGACTGTACAGCGGCCCATAGAATAAACTCAACTTCAAGTTGTTTATTGCGTTTCATGTGTACAGGGGATATTATCTAAATAAAAACCATTTCGAAGAACATAAAATTCCGTTATTAATAATTATTAGATTCATTTAAAAATTCTTTCTCACCCGAGCCCAACTCAAAGTATAACACACCCTAGTCGGTAGAGGACGGATCCTGAGCGCATCCGCCCAGGCCTCGCTTGGCCCACTCCTAGACCAACTCCTGGAGCAGCCTACCCGTGCCTCAACTCGATATATTGTACTTTGTGTCGTCCATGTCACCGACAATGAACGCAGCAAACACCTCGCACGATTCGAATTGAGCTCTAATTCATGATATCAAGACATACAGAAATCAATTACGTTGAAAGACCATATAACCGTTTTGAACTCGTACTAAGAAAATTCCATATGTAATACTTAACTTTAACGCCTCAGCTGCTCAGGAACGATACACGTTTTCCAAATACTTTCAGACCAAACTCTTGCTTTCAGCTTTCACTTCACTCTCTTTTTTCTCTGTTCGCGCCAAGTTCGCGCCATCTTGGCGCCATCGTGCATTTGAATAATTTGATTTTTTTTTTTAATTTATTAAGCTTTGGCTACCAGGGCCATCAGCTATAAACAGTCATTACAAATTCAGAGTAATACTAAACTAGTCTAAAAAAACAACAAACATCACTACAATAGAAGTAAGAGAGAAAAAAAAATATTACAATTTAGAATTTACAAAAAACCAAATGTGTTTTTTACAAAACTAAAAATAAATTTGTACAAACAAATATATTTCAGTAAACAGATGTTAAGAGGCTATCTTTTATTTCATCACTACACAAGCTAATAAATAATAATCTTTGTATGTTAAAATAGGGACACATAAAAAACAAATGATTCAAATTACAGTTATCGGTGTTACAGTATTTACAAACAGAACTACTAGACAATTTTAATCTGTGAAGATGCGCTGGAAAATGGCAATGGCCGATTCGTAATAAGGCTTTTGATTAATTGTCTACCCAAGTAAACGTTGCCCTTTTCAAACCAAGCGGTATGAATGATTTGATGTGCTTACCATAGACTACTCAAGATGACGTCGTTTAATGTTGCTAGTGTTGAGTTTGTGTTTAGGGTTTCGCGATCGTACTCTTTCGTACTTCGTTCTTCGTTAGATGCTTGACAGATGTTCGCGGTAGCAATTGCTTAAATCCGTCTTTCGAAATTTCGTTTATGCACTCGTGGCAGCCCTCCAGCACAAAAAAAAAACTACTTGTCTCAAAAACCTAGAGGCGCAGCTATAAGATAGAAAGAGACAGCAATCATTCAATTCATTCAATTACAAGGCGGTGGTTTCTACACATGTCATTCATTGGCGTTAAATCATAACGACTTGACCTGCTACCTCATCCTCCTAGCTTTATTCCCAGTACAGTAGTCCCAAGAATTGGTGTAGGCACTAGTTTTTACGGAAGCAACTGCCATCTGACCTTAAAACCCACGGGGGAAACTAGACCTTATTGAGATTAGGCTTGTCAAGTGAGCGGGCGACTTGACTGTTAGAACTTTTCAAGCCGCCCGAAGGCCACTAACTTGGCTTAATGATAGCAATCATAAACAGCAGCCGGGATCAACGGCTTAACGTGCCTTCCAAAGCACGGGAGCGCTCAGTTAGTAACAACTCAAAGCGGTCACCCATCCAAGGACTGACCCCGCCCGACATTGCTTAACCTCGCATACCGCACACACAATACATTTCTTTTTCTTTCATTCTAACTTTAGCAAATTGTTGTGACAAATTGCAAGGTGTGTATTGGGCTTAACTGTCAGATGCAAACTAGAAAAACCGATTTGCTTTGGGCAAACGTCAAAACGTCACTACTAAATTTGACAGCGCTCTGAAAAAAAAAATGTCTATGGATGGACGCGAATTACAGGGTCGGGCATTATCGGGCCGAACAAAACTGGCTTCCAATTCTTGCCCCGGACCAAAATTGTTCAAAGTGATATTGCACGACCTAGTAATGTACAGCCCAGTAATCGGCGTCCACTTTTATGGACGCCGATTACTGGGCCGAGCATTATCGGCTCGAACAATATTGGCTTCCAAATATTGCCCCGGACCAAGTTTGCTCAGAGCGATAACGCCCGACCAAATAATGCACAGCCCAGTAATCCATGTACATTGGACGCGGATTACTGGGCCGGACATTCTTGTGGCCGGGCATTAACATGGCCGTACAATATAGGGACCCGCGAGGAAAGGTGCAAAACGTCAGATTATGTGTTGCCAGACTAAATTTTTTCTATTCATAAGTAGCGTTCAGGTTTAACACTGTTTGTAAACTAGTGATTGTAAAGTGAGCAATACACAAAAAAATAGAAGAAAAGCATTTCAACAAAAAGTTCCTATCCTATAATGTCAAAATGTAAATGTTCGAAATAGAACGAAATGTTCTAACATTAAACGGATTGTAATAAAAACTATCAACTGATCAATCCTGTATTATATTATTCGTTTTCGGTTCGCGGTAGCACATCTGGTCTAACAGCTAATTACCCCTCGAAATATTTTTGTTTATTTCGTTCGGGAAAATATACTACATCTCGTGGTATATGGTTTAACTTATACCCTAGCCATACAATCTACTATTAATTAAATTACAGTCTCTAGACTTTCGGAAGTCTATATTATACCGGGTGTACAGTCCAAATGGGTCAGTGTGGAGAAGTCGGAAACTATGAGAGATAGCGAGATCTGTTCTTAGGAACCATGACGTCGATTTTAGATTTAATAATAATAAGATTCAAACTTTTTTATTAACTCTCATACATAACCGGGAATCGAACCTGGTCAAAATCAATGTGTATAAATTTTAAATGAATTGGTACGCCCGCTGAACAAATGCGTTTTAATTTTAAATAAACGCTATTTGTAATGCATAATACCGATGCAGATAAAATATGCATAAGTGGTCTCTTCAGATAATTGATGATCGATTCATATTATTCACGACTTTTTGCACATTAATAAAACTGTGGGCATTTTAGACTAATTTACTGTCAGTTGTGTTTACACAAGATTTCATAGCCAAATTTGGTCCTTTTTACGTAACGCGGTTACAAAAATATTGACCAGGTTCGATTCCCGGTTATGTATGAGAGTTAATAAAAAAGTTTGAATGTAATTATTATTAAATCTAAAATCGACGTCATGGTTCCTAAGAACAGATCTCGCTATCTCTCATAGTTTCCGACTTCACCATACTGACCCATTTGGATTGTACACCCGGTATAGCCATACTATAATAATGAAACTTTAAGTTTTTATACGACGGTAACAAGCAGCCAAGTTCGGTGGCGTTGGTGACAATAAGCTTACGGTCTGCCTGGTGGTGAGCAAACACCGTAGCATATGGACGCTTGCGCCTCCAGAATAATGACAAGTGAACAAGTGAACCTATATTGCATAAGTATTCGTTGTGTTGACAGCTAGAGACATGTGCATGTCCCTCACTCCAACACAGCATATCCTCCTACCTATATAGCACTGGCAACCTTACGTACCACCAACACAACACCACAACCACGTACCTAATGGGACCTTTTACACGATTAATAATATCACAATACTGGAGTGTCAATATTATCACATTTTTTTAAATTGTATGGATATAGCTTCAATACTCATCAATATTCACATGATACGAATCGTGATATGAGTGTACTGTGATAATAATGTCCGTATAAAAGGCCCCAATGAGCAAGTAGTGGAAACACTTTGCCGCGTAATCTTTAAAAATATTGCAAGGGAAA
This sequence comes from Notocelia uddmanniana, assembly GCA_905163555.1. Taxonomy (NCBI): domain Eukaryota; kingdom Metazoa; phylum Arthropoda; class Insecta; order Lepidoptera; family Tortricidae; genus Notocelia; species Notocelia uddmanniana. Next base: position 28,421,701 of record LR991056.1, on the reverse strand, counting down.
CCAAAGTAGGCAGAGCCGTATGTACACGGCCGAAGAGAATAATCCTTTAATTATTCACTGAACGCTGCCATTTAATCAGTAAAATTGACAGCCACATCGGAGCCAAAAAATGAAAATTTTAAAATGTTGATTTTATTAAAATAGTAGTATGCTATTAATGTTATATTTTGCTAATATAGTGCGATCGTAAATATTCCAGAAAACTTACACTTAATTATTGTCTTGAAGAGTTCTGTTATTAGATAAGTTTGTAGGTCACTAGTTTCTGTGAAGTTATTGAATACATTCTTTATATAATTTTTTAAACGGAATTGAGGTCATTGCGTTATATCCTGTAATACTACACAGTATTATGTTTTACTGGCTTTAAGCAGGTAAGTACGCAATTACTTTCTTTTTATAATATTGAACTCCTGATGATGTTCGTTTTACCTTATTAGTCACCAACGTATAGTTCTCGCTATGAAGACGAACGCTAAGTTATTTGCAATGTTATCAATATATTATGCTATCATGGCTCAACTTTAGAATATGCAACACCGAATATAGCATTAATTTTTTTTTACAAATAGCAAAATCCAACACAGGTAATTGATCATTCATGACCCTTATTACAATGAGAATAAAGTGCACAAATGGTTAGTTAACTGTGTTGGCGACTTAGTGATGGTACTCATGATTAGAAAGCTTTCCACACAATTTCAAGACATAACTAGAAAATTCCATCATGCCTTTATGGTATTGTTTTACATCCATCCAACTCTAGAATCATTCACTTTGGGCTGAATGATCCCAACGAGCGATCAACAGCCCGCCTGTTTCCGGCCGGGCGTCCCTACACATCATCATCATCATTCACTTTCAATATTTTGGGATCGGAAAGCGTTTTTAACCATCTTATGGCACATGTCTTAATCTACTATTTCTTCTCAAAAATTGAAGATAAGTATATTAAAGTCATAATGTGTTCGAGGCCATGCAACGCTACATGTGCTAAGTCATAGCATGTAGCATAGCACAATTTTTCTGCCTAGTAGCGGAGATTGTTCCTACAAACATGAGTCACATGTTAAGCCATTAACTTTGAATTATTTATTCGAATTTAATAATTATTTCCACAAATTTTTACAGGGGTATGAGACAAAGGGAACCTAAACATAAATTGTTAAAATTCGAAAATAAAGAGTCTGCAGTACTCTTGGTGTTCTGCAGTTGCAAGCGTCCATAGGCCAAAGCCTATGGACACAGCTTATGAACACCATAGTGTGCTTACCACAAGTCTGCTATATGCTTGTGTGCAGGGCTCGGAACCGGTTTGTCTCGAAATTCCGGAATTAATATATATAAATAATATATTATATTAAATTAAATATTTTGCATTAGTTTATGCTCTTTATAGAGGACTCAATAATGTATTTAAGTTATTGCTTCGTATTATTAGATGGCCTGATTAAACTTGAAATAGTAAACAAACAAACAAAAAAAATTTTTGCCCTGCTTGTTTGCCTCTGTCATAATATACATGAAAAAATTTTAGCTCCATTAAAATTATTGTAATCTTTAACCTTCATGCTTTTGTAGAAAGCTCAGGCTCAGATCAGATTCCTGCTTGAAATTTGATGTGATATTTTTTAATAGGTACTAAATACATAGTTGGAAAAAGGCTGGATGAAATACAGTGTTGTGGCAGTTATGGGCCTTGCAGGTATTCACCAAATATGGTTAATTAATGTATGTTTAATTCTTAAATATTGTTTTTACGCAATCAATTACAATTAACATAAACTCACATCACATTGTCAAATATTTCAGGTATACAATATCTATATAAGACTTATAGTTTATCCTAAATTACTTAATAATAACTAATATTATGAATAGGTAAGCTTTGTATTTTTGGATGTAGGTTTTATGGGAAGTAATCTCCGTAATCAATAATCTGATATAAAATAATAATATACTGGTTGAACATAGGCTAGGTAGTTCGTCCATTTAAATACTACTTTTTTTAGAACGCGCAGGCAGAGTCGCAGCTTAGTGTGTCTACAAAAGAAGCTCTTATAATAGATAGCTAGTTTCCGCATTTGAAGTTAGATGGCGCCACTATCGACTTCTCCAGTGTATCAAATGATACGATTATATTATCAGAGAAAAACCCACAAAAGAAGGGTTTTTTTTGGGGTGCTAGTTGGGTCATTTGCTACCTTTTCACCCTTGGACCCAGGTGTCCTACCTAAGAGTCACGGTCATAACGAAGTACGACATTAAATTAAATAAAAAAAAGATATTAAATTAGTTGATATTAAATTAGATTGCAATTAAATTACATTAAAATTAAATTGATGTTGTATTAATCTGACATTACATTAAATGGAATTAATTGCCATTTTGAGCAGCTGTTATACGTACGACAATTACGCATTTAAAAGAATACAAAAAAAAATGGGGTTTCGAGTGTCAGATTTTTGGTAATTTAGGAAAACAAATAAAAATATCGTACCTACTTGACCGTGACTCTTAGGTAGGACCCAGGGTCCAAGGGTGGAAAGGTAGCAAATGACGCTACTAGCGCCCCAAAAAAAAATTCTTCATCCTGTATACTAGTGGTTCTGTGAGCTGTAGACCTTGAAAACTTTTATTTTAAAGAATTCAAAATTTCCAGATATTGACTTCAAAATTTTTCGAGATAATTATCGAAACTGCTCACAAAATTTCACGAGAATCGGTTGAGAAATGCAACTTGTACAGGAGAATAGCCGGTAATCCGCCAGACATACGAAAGCATTTTTGCCAAAATAGAAACGGAGACCTTCGTTTCACTCGGTCAGCTAATGCGAATGTAACAATACAAAAATACAAAATTGTTTATTGACAGAAACAGATTGTTTACATATTAAGAATATCCGTCAGTGACCAAACTAGGCTGAGCCTGTATCTTGGCCATCTGCGAGTGCGGTTAATTAATAGAAAAAACAAACAAAACAATAGTTACAAAACAAATTTAACAAAACATGTGGAATGTAAGTTTACTTATTTCAATATATTATAATCTTGAAATATCAGGGTCAGGAACGTGTTGGAGTGTGTGTATGTGGGTGTGTGTTTGTGTGTGCATGTGTGAGTATGTGTGTGTATGTGCGTTTGTATAGGATACCCCTGTCTTACAGGTCTTCACAATAGTTCACTTTATACGAGTGCATTTCATTATTTCTTCAGTTCCACTGTACGACAACGTCACTAACCAATGTTTCACCACCCTTTTAGCTCGCGGAACTGAAAGAAGTTTAATATCACAGAAATTACATATGTAGTTATAGATGCTAAAATGAGAGTAGGCTGGTGAGCGCCTAGCAAGAGCAGATCTGTATGGAGGAAGCGGAACTCTGTAAGTACGCCTTCGCAGCATTTCCTCGGAACCAGCAGAGTTGAGTACAATGCCATGAGCGCGAGAGGTGGCTTTCATGACAAAAAGCTGCCTTACCCTAAGCAGTTTCGTCTCACTGTACAATAGGTCTGTAGGGAACCGAAATGGCTTCTTCATCATCACCTTTATTACTGCTCGTTGAGCACGTTCCAGGGGAAGCAGGTGGGTTTTCGCAGCACAGCCCCAGACAGCCACCCCGTAGTCCAAAATAGATTGAGCTAGTGCCTGGTAGACAAGGCGAAGTATATCAGGACCAGCACAGCTCCGCAGTCTCTTCATTACAAATATGATTTTTCTCACTCTGGAAGTAATAGTGGTGACGTGTTGAGCATAAGAGAGATGTTGATCGAAGAGAATCCCTAGGTACTTTACAGAGTTTTGTCTCCTTATTACTTGACAGGAGCAAGCAGGGACTGGACCAGACTGCACATGGCTATACGCACAAGTATGGAACTTAATGGTTCTTTCTGTAACAAAAGTGAAATCCGTGTTTTAGTTAGGTAATTGAATAAGCAAGTATTTATTTAAGTGCTACTTCTAAGTTAGACTTTACCGACCGACAGAAACGAAGGTCTCCGCTTCAGTTTCAACAAAAATGATTTGGAATGTCCGGATGTCCAGATGTCCGGATTTCCGGTTGTTCTCTACAGGTCACAACCGATTCTCGTGAACTTTTGTGATTTTAATTATATTTAATTTATTTATCGTGTCAGCCGTTGGAAATTTTCAAAAAAAAATTAGTTTGAAAAAAAGTGAACACAATAGTGAATCGTCTACAGCTCACAGTATCTATTAGTAAATAGATTCTTTATAAAAACATAAGCGACACAAATGTTTAATGACGTTAGTGGATCGGATCGGAATAGTTAATATAGTTATTGTACCTATAGAAAAGCCTAGGAATAATTTAAATCACTCGTTAGTTTCCTTCCAAAATTAATAGGTAGGTAACATAATTATAATACGCTTAAGAGGGCGCAGTACGCTCGGTTCTCCATACAAACGTATTTATGCTCTCATTTTAAAACGCCATGCTAGAATAACATGAAACTTTGTATACACAATGGGATCCGGCGTATCTAGGTCGGAAATTAGTTTCTGTTGCCAGAAATTGTAAAAAAAAAAATTCTGCGGTTTTTTGAGTTTTTACGGCTTATATGAAAACCTTAATAATCGTTGTATTTTTTCTCCATTATAACATCAAGCAACATGAACTAATTTCCGACCTAGATATGCCGGATCCCATTGTGTATACAAAGATTCATGTTATTTTAGCATGGCGTTTTAAAATGAGAGCGTAAATACGTTTGTATGGAGAACCGAACGTACTGCGCACTCTTAATATACATATCTAAATAAATCCGAAATATCAAAGGAGTTGAAAACGTATCTTGTTTTAGATTAGCCTTGAATGAACGTTTTTCATTCATTGACATCAAACAGGAATGATTTTCTTTTCAAATAGTCGTATCTCTTGTTCAAAATCACGAAATTAAAGTCATTCTTAACAGTAATAGTTGACATTCGGCTGGTTTTCAAAACTGGTTTACAGTGCGTTAAAAAATAACACATGTTCGTTTCTAAATGGCATGAATAGGTCATTAAAATTATAGGCCATGCAAAGTTCTAGAATTTCACCTCAGATCATTGTTGTTGTTGTTGTTTTTGTTGTTGTTGTTAAGTGATGGGTGTTATCCACGACGATAAGTGAAACTTCTTGTCTATTCAGTTATTGTTTTTTTATTCAAAATAGCGGAAAACGGCAAGTAAAAATTTCCCTCTTGAGGTCTACAGCTCACAGAATAAAGGTGATTTTTGAGGGCCTAAGGCTCTGAAACTAAGCACGAGTAACCAAAACTACTGAAAAAAAATCTGAGACTAATAGTATCTCACTAACAATTTCGTTGTTCGATTTTTTTTTATAATAGTTAATATAGTTACATACGTTATTCAAATGAGGCTGTCTTTTACTTATAGATAATGCGCTTCTGCGCTTTTTGATTTATTTTACCTATTTTGACCGCTCTTCCAGGAAAATAATCGAAACACTAAAATACAATAACCGAAACTTCAGTGTCCATTTTTGTCTGGAACTTTAATGTTATTTTTTTAAATCATCATCATTATACTTCTTCCCGCCGAAATCCGAAAAGAACAATGTGATGATGCATTTGAACGCTGATTGAGGGACTTTTTGTTGAAACAACTATTGTACTCTATCACAGAATATATGGACCAGAAATATACAATATACTGACGATCCACTGACGGAGATAATACTTATGACATTATTGTTTATATCATTTTTAAATTTAACGTGTATTACTGATTTCATTATTCTATTAAATTAAATTTATAATTTGTTGACATATGTAGCTACCTATATCTGTTTAGTTTTGACGACCATAATAATGACTTCATGTCAATTGTCATACAATTGCAATTTATAATGTAATCTTATTATGAAATAAATGCATCTATCTATCTATCTATAATATCAGCTGATGACATATGCATTCTAAAGAGTGCCACGGACTCCCGCGACTTAGCTTCCGCTCCTTGCGCTTTTTAAATAATTAATTATTTTTATTTATTAATAAAATAAGGACCAAAGGAGGAAAATTTCAACAATTAATTAGAGATGCTCAATAGGCATTTGTTAAAATATTTCCGTATCACCGGCCAATGGCAAACCTGATTGCAACGGATGACGCAAACAAAACCACGATGACCTTTGCTAATAAATATTTAACAGTTTTAGGCTATTTAACTAATACCCATTTCTTGCGTTTGTCAACGGCTTGAGGTGTTTTGGGGCAAGGTCTGAGATTTGCAATTGCAAGTAGTAAATTTAAATATGCGTTTACGTAAAAATAATGGGCGAGTATCTTTGGATGATATGTTACTAGGACAATTCTAACCCCCTTATCTTGTCGGCCTGTTTAGCTCAGTTGGTAGTGACACTGCCTCCGAAGCTAGAGGTCCCGGGTTCGAACCTGGTAAGGGCATTGTTTCTATGGTGAGCAGAAACACTTATTCCTGAAACTTTGATGTTTTCTACGTATTTTAAGTATAATGTATGTATTAAATATATCGTCGTCTCTATTACCCATAACACAAGCCTCATTGAGCTTACTATGGGACTAGTTTGATATGTGTCAAAAAATTGTCCCCTAACATTTAGTATTATGATATTATTATTTTCATTCCCTTAAAGAATAATTTTTGGAATAAAAACTATCCTGTCCTTCCCAAGGTTTTATCTCCATTTAGCGGTTGAGGCGTGACAATGATAAGGTAAAATACAAACTTTCGCATATATAATAAGTACTAGCTTTGTCCGCAACTTCGTCCGCCTAGAACTAACTAGGTATCGCCTTAAAGAAAAAACTGCAATACCTATATTGTTTAAAACGCAGGCTTAATTTTTGCCCTCCCATATTATCCTTCACCCCCTTTTCACCTCGGTAAGGAATGATTATATTTTCAATAGTCACGCTCTTGCCCGACACGGATGAAATTTCAAGTCACTCGATCGTTTTTTTTTAATATTTGCACCCCAAACAAACTTTTAACCCCCTTTTCGTCCTTACAGAAACCTATGTTCACGCCTTCAGAGGGCGAGATTTAAAAACGCTATAACAGTTTACTTCCTTTTTCAAAGTTTCAAGTATTCTTAAAATTATCTTCCCATATAAAATCTCCACCCCCTTAAACCCCCAAAGCAGATGAATTTTGAAATAACTTATGGCCGGCTTGCTTTGGCCCGCGACGACTCAGTTTGCGTGCAACTCGTTATATTATAGAAATAATCGCTATTATTGTATATTGATATTGACATTCTCCATTTATTACCGCTTTGTTTAATGATTAATTATTGACAGTCTGTTTCTTTTAATTTTCCTGGCTTAAATATCGCTCGCCCATACAAACTTCTACCCCACTTTTCACCCCCTAAGAAATGATTTCCGGAATAAAAACTATCCTATGTCCTTTCCCGGGACTCAAACTATCTCTATACCAAATTACATCTAAATCGGTTTAGCGGTTTAATCGTGAAAAGGCGACAGACAGACAGACATAATGACCTTGCATTAAATAATATTAAAGTATATAGTAATATACTAAATATAGTATGGATGGATGTGATATGAGCTACAATACTGAAATCAGTTCACTACTTTTTCAGATTAAGACGAACGTACATCCATCGGCACAAACTTTTACGTTTACAATATTTTTAGGCTTAGGATTATTAGGATGGATTCGTTTTGTTTGCGATTTATTTCATAATAAGGATATGAGCTGGTTGAATAAGTAAGTTATCTATTAGGTACTCGTACCTACATTCATACGTGGATCTTAATGTTGGTACGACATTAAGACTGTCGGCATAGTATTAGGCACGAAATTGATTGTTCCGGGATGCTTGATACCGAGACACATCGGGCTCATTTTAGTGTTGTACACTCACGAAGTGACAAGGTACCACCACCACCACCATATCAGCCAAAGGACGTCCACTGCTGGACATAGGCCTCCCCCAAATTCACGGGGGGTATATGCCATAATCGCCACGCTTGGCATGCGGGTTGGCGATCGCAGTATCTCCACCGCACTCCAGGGATGCTGCTGCCCATCCCCCGGTGGTCTTGGTCGTAGTTTTAGGACAAGGTACCGAATGGGTACAAATAGGCTGGTGTATTTCAAAAAATATAATTAGTCCGTCAGTTGGATTATCATAAAATATTAAAACTTTTACTGCCAGGGATTTCGTAGCGCTACGCTCGTAGCCGATAACATGCGAAAAACTGTATGTAGCGGAAAGCGGCTAAGAGACGAGCGCCCACCTAGCGGACTCCTGGCACTGAAAGTGCTAACCACGTATTTTTCTTGTGTTCTCAACGTGACGTCACGCGCCCCACTCCCGAACTATGTCTCGCTTTATCTTTGTCATTTTTTTTTGGTGGCAAAAGAAAAAAAAAACGCGTCTAATATTTTTTGGTAATTTGACGGACTAATTATAATAATATTTTTCACCCCAGCAGCTTGAAAATGGCGGTTTTGCTGCTTGAAACTAGTGAGCATAATGCAATTTTGCTGCGAGCGTGAAAAACACTTTTTAATTTTTCACATTGTAGGTGAGTTTAAGTAACTTCATTCTCTCTATCACTATTCCTTTGCTTTATATGTTGCCGCTGAGGTGAAAAGTTGTATGTATCACACGAGAGAAAAGATATTTGCAGCTCGTGTCTTTGAGTCCCTCGCTACGCTCATGATTCTAATTTTGATTATAGAATCTTTCGCTTGCTCGGGACTCAACATCAACACTCGCAGCAAAAATTGTTGAACAAATAACAATTTCTACCCATAATACTACCCAATTAAAGAGCATGAGCGTACTTACTTACCTTCGAGTTATGGGACTCGAGTGTTTCACGGGAAATGTGAATATGAATGTCGTTCGTATTTCTGTCTTTTGCATCGAACTTTATTAGTTTATTTACATTTTGTAGTGATTTTCTTGATCTATATTGTTTTTACAGCCATTTATTATCAGGTTTACCGAAAGAAAGGTTTTTTTTTTTTTTATGGTGGCAGAGGATCAATATGAGTAACAAACAGCAAAATATACTGAGGCCTTTTTTGACAGTTAAAAGTCTATCATCCTAACTAGAGTCTGTGGCCTGTTCAAGTACCATTGTTTTCTTAGCAGTTCTTTAATAATCGGTTCAACTATTTGTTGAACAGCGCACAAGACACATCACGCAGGATAGGTTGCACGTACCGCGTAATCGTGAGCGGTGTTGTATGTAACTTGTCATGTTTCTATGGGATAATACCTGCCGGCGCGATATATATTTTCTTGTATATGATTACTAGCATTTGCCCGCGGCTTCGCCCGCGTACTAAGCGAAATTTTTAACCGTCTACAAAAAACAGGTTCGTATGTTTGTCCACGATTATCTCGCGTTTGGCTGAACCGATTTAGATGCGGTCTCCAGAAAAGTAGTTGTTACATTCTGGGGTTTCGCTATACGAAGTTTGGTGATTGTGATTCATTAACAGATGAACAGATAAAAAGTCAGTATACATTCTGAGAACCGGCAAACTGTTGAATTTCATTTGATTTTGGCAAAAATAAGGATCGAAAACTATTATCATACATTTCCGAGAGGCCGAAGGGGAAAGGGCCGATGAAATAAAAGCATGTCTTAAATGGCTCTTAGTAAAAGTATCTGTGTACTACAGTAACACCAATAGGTCTGTAAACGACCTAACAGCGCGCAGCGGCCATAAACTCTGGTCCTTTGAAGTACAGAAATACGGCTAATTCAATATCATGTGTAACATTTATTTTTCCTACAATTAAATTTATTAGGTAGGTTTTGCCAGTTACCATTGGAGTATCCAAAAAGAAAATTTGGCCTCACTTCCATTCGCACTCCTTACTGTCAGTCCATCTGTTACAACCAAGTTGCTTTTACTGGACCTATTGAATTGCAATTTGGCACAAATTATCAAGAATTTAGAGCGCTCGTGGCCCAACGGCACCCGCCTACCGCGTGCGGTGTGCGAGGTTAAGCAATGTGGGCGCAGGTCAGTTCTTGGATGGGTGACCGCTGTGAGTGGTTACTAACTGACTCTCGTGCTTTGAAAGGCACGCTAAGCCGTTGATCCCGGCTGTAATCGTTAAGCCAAGTTAGAGGCCTTCGAGCGGCTTGCGAACTTCTAACAGTCAAGTTGCCCACTCAGTTGACAAAGGAGGGTCGAAGTTGCACCGCGTCCGTAGGGAGTACCCACCGTTACCATACACAGAACCCCTGGGTGGTGCTAAAAGTGCAACAAAAACTGGCAACCATACTAGTCTTCTCGAAAATCTCACGGATCGTAAATAAATGCCATGCGATTAAAAAAGAATTGAAGGTTGATTTAAATGGAAAAAATATCGAAACCTCTATGTCGTTTTTAAAAGCAAATCTATAGATACCCCACACGCCTATATAGTAACATTAAACTTTTTTGCATATAGGTATGAATGGAGTGCCAAATTTTACCTCAGATTCGCATTAAGAGACCTCTCGGATGCTCAGATATCGATATTGAACGAAATCGGGACGAAAAAAAAAGAAAATCAATATGGCCGCCACTTTCACCAATTTTACCTCGGATTCGTATTAGGAGACCTCTCGGACACTCAGATATCGATTTTGAACGAAATCGGGACGAAAATGAAGAAAATCAATATGGCCGCCACTTTTTTCAAATTTTACCTCAAATTCGTATTACCTCTAGGACGCTCAGATATCGATTTTGAACAAAATCGGGTTGGAAATGAAGAAAATCAATATGGCTGCCACTTTTTCCAAATTTTACCTCGGATTCATATTAAGAGACCTCTCGGACGCTCAGATATCGATTTTGAACGAAAGCGGGACGGAAATGAAGAAAATCAATATGCCGCCACTTTTTCCAAATTTTACCTCGGATTCGTATTAAGAATTCTCTCGGACGCTCAGATATCGATTTTGAACGAAATCTGGACGGAAATGATAAAAATGATATGGCCGCCACTTTTTCTAAATTATACCTCGGATTCGTATTACGAGACCTCTCGGACGCTCAGATATCGATTTTGAACGAAATCGGGACGAAAAAAAAGAAAATCAATATGGCCGCCACTTTCACAAATTTTACCTCGGATTCGTATTAAGAGACCTCTCGGACACTCAGATATCGATTTTGAACGAAATCGGGACGAAAATGAAGAAAATCAATATGGCCGCCACTTTCACAAATTTTACCTCGGATTCGTATTAGGAGACCTCTCGGACGCTCAGATATCGATTTTGATCGAAATCGGGACGAAAAAAAAAGAAAATCAATGACTGCGACTTTTTCCACATTTTACCTCGGAGTCGTATTAGGGACCTCTCGGACGCTCAGATATCGATTTTGAAATCAAAATCGGGACGAAAAAAAAGAAAATCAATATGGCCGCTACTTTCACAAATTTTACCTCGGATTCGTATTAAGAGACCTCTCGGATACTCAGATATCGATTTTGAACGAAATCGGGACGAAAGAGAAGAAAATCAATATGGCCGCCACTTTCACAAATTTTACCTCGGATTCGTATTAAGAGACCTCTCGGACGCTCAGATATCGATTTTGATGGAAATCGGGGCGAAAAAAGAAGAAACTCAATGACTGCGACTTTTTCCACATTTTACCTCGGAGTCGTATTAGGGACCTCTCGGACGCTCAGATATCGATTTTGAACGAAATCGGGACGGAAATTAAGAAAATCAATATGGCCGATACTTTATTCAAAGTTTAAGTACCTCGGATTCCTATTAAGAGTCCTCTCGGACTCTCAAATATCGATTTATGTCGAAATCGTATCGGACGGCACTGATCAATAAAACCATCTAGAATACATTGAATCAAAAAAGGTCGTATCTTCATAGGGAACTCACGGCACTTCATGCACCTTTAGACCTTCTAAGGAAATTACATGCCAAATTTGGTATCTCTCGAACCACCAGTTTGCGCTGTGCGGTGATATGTCAGTCTCTCAGTCAGTCAGTTATTTCTTGATATTTGGCACAATTTTTCAAAAGTTTTCATGACCACTATATTAAATTTCAAAACCGATGCCATTTTCGTAATTAACGTCCCAAAAAACCATGAAAACGACACCCATATTAATATTTAGACATTTCATCCCCCTCGGACCCCAACAGAGGGGATGGTATTTCACGTCCTCCGCGTGGGATTTTAAAATCATTGTTGTTTTCGTAATCAGCGACCCAATAAACCATGGAAACAACACCCATTTCGATTTTCAGAATTTGTCACCAGATTTCCCCCTTTTAGGGGTTGATTTCTCAAAAAACCTGAAACACATGTTTACTCATTTATCGTTAGAAATACTTCTGTGAAGTTTCGAATAAAATAATCCAGCTAATCTTGATTCCCCATACAATCTTCGGACCCCCATTTCACCCCCTTAGGCGTTGAATTTTGAGAAATCCTGTCTTAATGCACCTCAAGACCTTATATGGAACCTACATACTAAATTTGGAATCTCTAGAACCATCAGTTTGCGCTGTGCGGTGATATGTCAGTCTCTCAGTCAGTCAGTTATTTCTTGAAATTTGGCACAATTTTTCAAAATTTTTCATGTCCACAATATTAAATTACAAAACCGATGCCATTTTCGTAATTAACGTCCCAAAAAACCATAAAAACGACACCCATATTAATATTTAGACATTTCATCCCCCTCGCACCCCAACAGAGGGGAAGATATTTCACGTCCTCCGCGTGAGATTTTAAAATCATTGTTGTTTTCGTTATCAGCGACCCGGTATATCATAAAAACAATACCCATGTCGATTTTCAGAATTTGCCACCAGATTTCCCCCTTTTAGGGGTTGATTTCTCAAAAAACCTGAAACACGTATTTACTCATTTATCGTTAGAAATACTCCTGTGAAGTTTCGAATAAAATAGTCCAACTAATCTTGTTTGCCCATACAAACTTCGGGCCCCCATTTCACCCCCTTAGGGGTTGAATTTTGAAAAATCCTTTCTTAGTGCACCCCTAGACCTTATAAGGAACCTACGTGCCAAATTTGGAATCTCTAGGACCAGCGGTTTGGGCTGTGCGTTGATATGTCAGTCAGTCAGTCAGTCAGTCAGTCAGTCAGTCAGTCAGTCAGTCAGTTTCTTCTTTTATATATTTAGATGTAAGCATTTTGTTGTTGAAGCATATAAATAAATAAATTTAACGTTGATCGGTCTGTAATTGTAACTTTGCGCAACCCACCCTAGTGAGTCGAGTGTCGAGTAATCCCAACACTGGCGTCCGCGCCGAGCTCATTGCGAACCATTTCTATTCCGTCGACGACCGCCGCCTGATTTGTTATCTGCACTAATGCAGTGTTTATTGTTTTCCTTTATTTAAAATTACCACTGCGTATCGATGCCCATTTGTCACACGATTTGCGAGTGGAAGATCGCTACGGTGGGACGTACTCGTATGTTTTATATAAACTACTAGTATTTGCCAGCGGCTTAGTCTATGTGAAGTCTCGTATCGTTTTCATCCCGTTGGGGCTTTTTTTTAGATTAAAGGTATGGTCATCTTCCGAAGGACGCCCGCTGCAGGACATATGGACGATTCACACCGAACGGCTGGAGTCGGCGCGCACCCCACTAGAGTCGTGAGAAAGTTAGTTTTCATGTTTGAATGGGTGGCGGTCGGCTCCGGTCGGCTGCCGTCGGCTCTGCCGCTGCCGTTTGGATACGAAGTCTAGCTTCTGTATGGAGGGTTCGACTTCCTTTGACTCTGGTGGCGTGCGCGCCGACTCCGGCCGTTTGGTGTGGATCGTCCATATGTCCTGCAGCGGGCGTCCTTCGGAAGCCCATACCTTTAATCTAAGACTAATCTTTAATTTAAGACTGTGCCACAAGGATCGGCAGTAAAAAGCGCAATAACAATAAGCCCGCAGGGCAGCTTGCAGTGAGCTGTTGGGGAGTAACGACCCCACGGACTCGATTGCTCCCGAGAGTCCGTCAGGACCTCCGTCTCCGGCATGTCTTGGTCGGTCGGAGTGGAATAATAACAATAAGCCTGCAGGGCAGCTTGTGGGGAGCTGTCGGGGAGTAACGCTCCCACGGTCTCGAGTGCTCCCAAGAGTCGGTCAGGTCCTCCGTCTCGGGCGGGTCTTCGTTAGTAGTTAAGTATTTTTCTCAAACATGCAATGAAATATTGATGTTATGTTCCTTATAATAGGCTGCGAAGTATAACGTTTCAGGTGCGGCTAGGACAAGAGGTCGTTAATGGAATTTCATACAAATCTTGCAGGCCTAGGCCTGCAAAGTCCTCTTTTTTAATTCCATTCCACATAAATTTGTGGCACAGGCATCATGACATTCTGCCACTATGCGTATTAAAAATAAAATTTTGTTTATTTCATTGCATGTTTGAGAAAAGCACTATACATACCTCGGCGGGAAATTTGGGGTTGCCCGCCTTAGCCCTATCCGGCCGAGCGAAGTCCCGGCCTCTGTAGTAATGTACTATAGTCGAGGCGATCCATTTTACGCCATTTTGTCGGGCGAGTAATGCCCCCCAGGACCCACGATAAAGCATGCATCATAAGTCGCCCATGCACACACAACCTCTCGATTTTAGTCGAGTTCATTAGTTTATTGTAAGGATGTTGTCGTGTTAGAGCGAAGTTTAATATAATAAAGTACATATTTTTGCAAAATAAGTATGGAAATTAGTAACTCCAAGTTAGTTTCGTCTGTGAATCCAGTTTCGTACTTTAAGCTTTCGCTTTTCCATTATTTCTCTTTTTGATTGTCACTGTTACAATATATTTTATTAGCGTATTAACTTTGTAGCATATTACGAGTAACACTACCCACTTGCAATCCGCACTCGACTGCAGTGAGAACACTTTGAAACTTGGACGATCGAATTAGTACTTAAGAGTCTGCAGTAAGCTCGGTTCTCCAATTTCTCCATACAAACGTAGTTACGCTTTGATTTTAAAACGCCATGTTAGAGTAACATGAAACTTTGTATACACAATGGGATCCGGCATATCTAGGTCGGATATTAGTTTCTATTGCTTGAAATTATAATGGAGAAGCGATTATTAAGGTTTTCATACAAGACGCTGCATTTTGTTTCTATTACAATTTCTAGCAACAGAAACTAATTTCCGACCTAGATAAGACGGCTCCCATTGTGTATACAAAGTTTCATGTTATTTCAGCAAGGCGTTTAAAAATGAGAACGAAACTACGTTTGTATGGAGAATCGAGTTGAGCCGAGCGTACTGGCGATTCTTAACAAAATACTGTCAACTGGGCGTAACTTGAGGCGGTTTGCAATTTTTCATGAGCTTGACCAAAAATGACTGGCAATATGAGCAAGAGTTGACACTTGGGGTTAGCAGATCAAATTTCTTAATTTTCGGGACTTGAGATTAAAAGGGGGGATAAGTTTTCTTTTATTAAGATATTTTAACATAAGATAAGCGTAAAACACTTTTCTTATCCAGGGCGTAGTGGATTTAAAGTTGTGATATAAAAGAAAACGAGAATACTTGCCATGGTTCTGAACAGTTTTATTATGGAGTCAACACACAACTCCCAACACTTCAAACACACTTTGTGCGCAAATGACACTTCTTTGTTTTTTTTTTGAATTCTAGAAAAGACGGGGCAATGTTCAGTCTCGAATAAAATTTACTGAATTGCGGGATATGACCAAATAACATCGGTGAAAATCGGGACGTCCCGAAAAATACGGGGCGGGCACCTGGCGACCCTAATATCTACACTTGTAAAATTGTTACTTGTAAGTTGTAACTTTGTGAAAGCAATAGCCTGTTTGAATACACATAGTTCCTGTATTAGATTGGCAGATGGCGTTAAGATCATCATGACGATATTGAATTGATAATATTTTCAATGAAACAGTCATAAGCATAAATTATTTTTTAAATGGCCACATTTTCACGTGGCCTCGGATCCAACGTGTTGGCTATAAAAAAAATAGTCATGGCCGCTGCAGCGCTTTGTCGGCGTGTGTCCGTGAATCTACGATTCTACGCACACAAATACATTCATATCAGTTTTCTGTGACATAAGGGCGTAAAGGCGCTGGCGCGACGAATGTTCATAGGCTTTTCTGTTTACCTGAACAGTACAGGCTCACGATAATGTACGATATAGGTCAGACGATGTTGGGCTTTGATTCAAGGCGATAGGAACTATGACGGGTTGGAGATATGTCGCTCGTTTAATATATACGTTGCGTGTATTACGCAGCACACAACCAGAGGCAAATCCTTGACAAGATTCACACTGTTAAAGATAAATAACGCATTTAAGTTGCGTGCGCCTCGCAGATAGCCACGTCCGTTCAGTTTGCATACAATTATCCTAAGCAACTTCAGTTGCTGTTATTAAATTTAATAAACTGTTATGTACCCACTTGTCTACTCTTACCTGTAACAATTTGGGTTAAGGCGAGCCAAGTCCGATTTACGATCAGTTATTACTTGAATATAATTAAGTAAATACCTCCGGCATGGCTGAAAAAACGCAACTTACCAAGATTAATGGCTGTTTCAAATAAAAAAAAAACAACTATTGAAATATGAACAGCAGGTGTCCAATGAAAAAACTACGCTCTTGTGAAGAACTTGGCTCAAAAAGTAGCGTTATTAGTAGCAAGCATAATTATTCTCGAACACCATGAATGACCTTAACTTGCATATTTAAACATTTCCGTGCTGCTTCGGGTAGGTTGGGTAGGTGTTATCACGCACAATTTTGTACCGTTGACTAATACAATTTTCATTCGAAACTATAAACTGCGAACGCACACCTCGGAAATTGTGCATGTGTGCGTAGTGCGAGTGTGCGTGCAAATGTGCTGAGAGTGAATAGATGGCGCTAGGAGTCGTCGATCGTTAGCCGGTTCTAAGATGCGTTTCATGAATAGAGTGGGTTTAGATAATGGGCGATGTGCGGGGCGCTGCTGGGAGGGACGGCCCAATTTAAAACGCGGCATTCGCCATTACACAATGAATTTATTGCTGTACCGCATACGGCTGACACATATTGCGTGCATGACATGTGCGCCATACCCCCAAATTCTCGACAATTAGCGGTTAGTCCACGCTCTAAAACAAACTTCGCCCATTTGTGACAATCAATCTTGCAGGCGTTTTGATTAAATTAGCGAAATTGAGTAGCGATTGCGACTGTTCTCAAAAAGATTTGTGTATTTAAAACTTTATAACGAGCGAATTTCAGAAGGCGTAATTAAGGCGGAGTGCACTGGGTTACGGAATATTGTGATTTCTGCTTGGCCGGCATCCAAATTGATCGGTCATTTGGCAAGTGTTCTGTGTCTGTGACACCTGTCGTCATGGTGTGCTGTCTACTGTTCCCGCGGTCCATGCGCTAAACTCTTCATTTCCTATGTCCCTAGTACCTTGGTTTTACGTCGGTTCTTATTTAATCATTCACTAGACGCGAGCCAAGGGCAAGGGCGCCTTGCTCAATTCTGTTACATCACTCCGAGTTCACGGTTTTACAATTGATCGATACCAACATCAATTGTTTTCGGCTGTTCTACTCCTAATTTGTTCTTGTCCTAGTACTTGCAGCTTTGTGTAAGGAACTGGTTTTTGTGAAAAGACGAGCAAGGGTAGATAATAAAGGGAATGCTTCCTCTAAAGAGCACTGCTCTGGTATCCTTTGTCCGTCGTGCCTACAAGGAAACACAATTGGCGTATGTCGGGTCTTGGGGGTCCAATTCTCTGAACTCGTTTTGTGGGACTCTAATGGTATGTCCGGGTAATAGATTCCACCGGGACGCGCTGTATGTCTTTCCGCGTTTGAATTTAACCTACTTCTGAGTGTACGTAATGCGTTAATATCTGATTATAATTAGGATATGAAATGATAAAGTAAATGAGATTAAGGATTGTAATAAGTACGTTATGTTTTAGGAGTTGTTGAAATTAATAATTACAAGTAGGTTAAAGTTTTGTATGATTTTATATTTTTAACAACTCGTTGGTCTTCTCTGACGGTCACGTTCCTGAATTCGTGTAACCGTCCATCTACAGTTTCGGGTTGTGTTGAATAACTAACAATTTTCAAAATAAACATTGTTTGAGTGAATTGACAATGAAACTGTCATTGATGAAAAAGAAAATAAATAGGAAGAAACGCCTCTTTGCGTCAGATATATAATAAGGTCAACAATTGCCATATACATATAAACGAAATTTTTAACTTTCTAAATCTGGATCCTGTAACGGATGGGTACACCGAGTTATCATGTAAGTGTTCCGTTGGACCATTTTTCTTACGAAACACCGAATTTAAAATAATTTTTTCTACACACACACATAAAACAGATAATATTCATAGGACAGAAAAAGACGATGGATCCAAAGTATTCATTAGAATGCCATCCAAAACATGTATGTATGTATGTGTTTGAGATGTATAAGGTCGCTTAGCATTCTAAGTAACAGTAATGTTACGCTACTGCACTAAAAGGGATATAAAAGGTACCTAAATGAGGTGCAGACAATCTTGATAAAGCTACGTTACAGCCTCGTGTAGTCGCCGTATCAATGGCGCCTCCAACCGAAGATAAGGTGAATACGTTATCAATCTGCATAGCTGATAATATTGCAGGATTCCACTTACTATTACTAATATACCTAGAGTAATCTTTTTGATAACAATAAGGTACATTCTTTGGTTTTATGTCCATAATAGCGATAGCTGTCTCCAAATGAGAGTAGTTCTTGTAACTGTAATAAGGTTGGTATAGGTCGATTCACAAGAGCTGGCGCGGAAAATGTATGAAACTGTCAATAATTTCATAGACATTCCGCGCCAGCTCTTGTGAATCGACCTATACTTCATGTACCTTCCATGTAAAATCTTCTGATCAAGGATAATCCTACACTTTAAATAGGCAAAGGCTAAGCGGTGCCCGATAAATCACATAAAAGGTTTGAGAATATAATTAGCGTAGAAATCGAGTTCTTATTCCAAAGTTCTTAATTTTTATGATTTCAATTTATCGGGTTCTGTCTCATAGCCCCGTGAGGATAGGTACTAGAATCATTCCTCACAGTGTCATCTAAATATTGATTCTAGGATGCTGCCATTGCTAGCCAAAATAGTGTGCGGTTAGGCTTTGGTATTAAGCAGCTTTAGGCTATGAGAGTAATTCTTTGAATTATCTTAAGCCACTGATCCGGAGTTCCTAACACTGGCGACAAAGGCTCCTAAGCGGTAGTTCTCCACAGTTGGATGCACACCCTTTTGGGCAGCCGCAGTTAAAACATTAAGGGGAACACATAAAACTGCATGATAGCCTTCTAGTTACGTAGTCCAACAACGTTCTTCTGGGGATGTTACAAAAATATCTTGAGATGGGCATGCCATGTGGATAATGATAAATCGTCGAATACAATTGGGACCCCATAAATTTTTCGAAATTTTCTGAAGATTCAATCGGGAAATACATAAGTTTGTAAATTCAACAAGACCAAAAACATAATCATAAAAACGAATTAGTCTTTTTTTGTACTTCCTTGTTACATAAGTAGCATTTTTTCCTGTCGGTTATCAAAAGATTGTGAGTGCACGGAATCCTTGGGCTCATAGCTAGCGCACGCGGAAACCCTTTCCGGCCCAAGGCCAGCAAACCGGTTAGTCCAACCGGTATCATCAAAACCCGATGACTTGCCCGATGGCTTACCATGGCGTTTTCATTTGGGAGAACTTCAAAACTAGCGAAATCGCTAAATTGGTTATTTTAAGTCATGAAAAATTTAATTGTTTGTAGCTATGGAGAAAAAATTTCACTGAAACTTATTTACAGAGTGAATGAGACAGCGTAAAGAAAATTGATAACCTGGTTTCAGGTCATGATTCTGATCTTCAAACATTGAAAATGGTCCGCGTAAAATTTTGGCTCAATGTATTGAAATCGTCTCAAGTTTAAGCGGTTAATTTATTGTCGAATAGAAATCTTAAAGAAGTGCTTCCTACTCAGTTTCAGTTTTATTATTTATTTATTTAATCGTATGGCATTTATTTACGAACCGTGAGATCTTCGAGAAGACAAGTAGTTTTATTATGAAGTAACTCTTCTATCCTTAATGCAGCTACTGTGGAATTTGATTGATGTATTGTTCCCTAATAGTTTTTTATCTGCATGATATCCATCCCGATTACAAAATCAAATCACGCTGCGTTAATCAAAGATGCGTACACGCATATTCGTAACTCGTTTTAGCGACAACGTTCAAACCAACGTCGATCTTTCGGCCATTCCGCACTAGGTACCAAACTAGAATGGAATGCCGTGTGGCATACAAATTGGCAAATTTATCTGCCGATGTGAAGAAACACTTCCGTTTCTAGGAGTTTGCCTTTCGGCGTCTTGATTGTTCGGAGAAACAGGAAACTTCAAGGCTTTTTAGACTTTTAATAGTAGTATTTTTCTTTCGCTTTGTGATTTTAAAAACAAGGAAAGGGCTTAGGGATAATAAATCGGATTTGTTAAGAGGCAGAAGAGGCGTTTCTCAATTCAGTTTATTTTAAAATACTTAATTATTAATGAGGAATTTCGCTAATTATTGTTCCGGGTTTAATTTTTTAGTAATTCTAATAGCCTCACGGATATTTGGAGGGAAAAGCCTTATTTCTTTTACTCCTTTATCTTTAATCCTTCCATTTAAGAAAGAAATCCCATGTTGAATAAGTACTACGACGTACAGGTAAATTACTTTCGAGACGTTTTTGCATCTGTAGTAGTATTTGTATATTTACAGGGACACACGTACACGTTGGACGTGCACAGACACAGGTTAACGTGTGTGTGTGAGGCTGGATACAGATGTCACAACTACAAATGGAAAAACGTCTCGAAAGTAATTTACCTTTACGCTTACATCAATTATTAAAACTTCTCTACTATGTGTAACTGAGTGCGTGATACAAAATAAATAAAAAATCAATTTACTTATCCATAATTTTGAAGAAGTAATACTATGGGTCCAACTATTTCTGCGCTAAAAAAATCTGTTACTCATCATAAACGTTTTGGTTAAGGTATGCGGAATGAAAATTGTACAAAGTTTATAACATTTAAATAATCCGTGGTGTGGTATACCACAATAATTCCATATATTATTCAAACAGTAATCAACTTTAATGTGAAAAGAAATGTGGCCCAATGTGACCCGCTTGTGACACTTCATCCATGGGTGCGATGTTAGTCGATGTTGGCATTAAGTTAACTCAACTTTTTTTCGAATTTGCCCAGATTTTTAGATTCGTATTTTCAGATTGGCCCAGAAATAGTTGATCGGTCGAAGTCGTGGTATATTAGGTGAATTTGAATCTTCCGGTATATATGTGATTCTTAACTCCTCCATTTTGGCCAAGGTATTTTTTGAGGTGTTAAATCTAACCAAAACACAAAATTAGCTCCTCTATGATTTGTTCTCATAAAATCACACATTGCCGGCTGGGCAAACAATCCTCCATATTATATGTATTGTAGAGGATTGACAGCTAAACCTGACCCAAAAAATAGCCTCGGCAGGGAGCACATTCCACAACCGGAGAGTCCGAGGGAGGAAGTTCCTCTGAAACCGTACCGTACGCGACTACTTAGGTTCTAAGGTATGAGGATGAATGCCCTGACCTGACAAATTTGAAATATGATGCATCAAACATAATACACTCTACGTCGTTTCTTGCGATGAATATGATATTTACCAAAGTTACGAGTCTTGGTTTTTGGTTTTAGGACACGGTTGTTTTCACTTTTCTTATTCGTTTCGCAATACCTACGTCCTGAAGATACTTTTTTTACAGTTTATTTAGTTGGGGACAATCTTACACAAATCGACCTAGTCCCAAACTAGGCAAAGCTTGAACTATGGGTACTAGACGACGATATACTTACTTATATAGATAAATACATACTTAAATACATAGAAAACATCCAAGACCCAGGAACAAATATCCGTGCTAAATGCACAAATAATGCCCCGGCCGGGATACGAACCCGGCTTCAGAGAGCCGGCTTCGGAGGCAGTGTCACTACCAACTAGGCTAAACAACCCGCAAACCGTTTTGCCAACCAACACAGCTAATTTGTTTTTTTGCGATTTAGTTACTCGACCCGCAGTAATTTTCTTCAATTGCATTCATACTCGTACTCATACTCATTTATTAATAATATTACAGAAATATTACATGTCAGGTATTAAAATAATAAGATAATTAGTCAATCACTGTTTCTAGCATTATAGTAATCATTTAACTTATAAAAGGCATGTCCAATTAACCATTCTCCACCATCCACCAACCAACCGACCACCAACCATTCACCATTCATTCACCTTCTCTTCGAAGATTGGATTATAGTACTTACTTTACGGGAACCTGGTTTTCTGGTAGAGTACTACTTCGCTAGTAATAAGACGACAAAATACAATCAATCGTACCTAGGCTCTCCTCCATTTGAGTGAAATGTTTCACGATCCTTGACTTTGTCCTTGAACTTGAATCCGGGTGAGAGTCGCGAAAATTACACACGCTCTCTTGACGCCCCTCTTTACTATTTGCCATAATACTCATTTTTTAATTTTATATCTCGAATGTTATTCTTGTGTAATACTTACTCGTATAGGCTGGTGATGATGAATAGTCAGCAAAAGGTGGATATCCAGTGTAAGTACCTTGTCCAAGTACGTACCGTGAGAATACGTCCTGTCGCTACGTATCTACTCGGTTTAATTCGACTTAATCCGACGGCAGTTTTTACACGGAGTCATTAGCATGGCAACATCTGTTCTGCACATTAACGCTTGCACGGGGCATGGTAGCATGGAGAGAATATATACGAAGAGAAAATAAATTTATACGTGTGGATAGGTGCTTGTAGATCTTTACATATCGTACATAATATCTGATCTGATTAAAACAAATAGTACAGTTGAGTTCGAAAATATGTCTACGGATAAGGTGATCAATAATATGTGAACACGACTTTATTGTTGAGAGCATCCTTATGCTCAGTTTTTTGTTTGCCTTTGGGAAATACGAGTATATGTAATATTTATGAACTCTTATTGTATTTCTTTTTCTCTTATTTCAGAGTTGACTACTCTTGTTGATGAAGCAATCGCCAGCCTTTTCTATCCTCTGCTATCTCCTTCACTTTGTGATAAGACACGACTTTAAACTTCTCTTTTATTGGTTGTTTCTTATTGGCCTTCCTCTTCCCCTATTTTTCTTCAATCTTCCCTTCTATAATGGTCTTAAGGAAAAGATCATGTTTTAGCAGATGACCTTTCATTATTTCTCTCTCTTATTCTGTATGACTGTCAGTATTTGTCTCTTCGTTTATTCTTTTTGTCTCTTCTTCATTGGAGACTTTTTCCATCCACTTTATGCCTTCCATTCTCTCTCTCGATTGCATAACGAACTAAGTAGAATGGCTCACCGACCCAAAGTGAGTCTTGGCCTCCGACACGATCTTGCGTGATTTCCCGCCAGTTCGCGGCTTGGAGACAACCCAGGTTTGATTCAATGACACCGT
Source organism: Notocelia uddmanniana (assembly GCA_905163555.1). Lineage (NCBI taxonomy): Eukaryota > Metazoa > Arthropoda > Insecta > Lepidoptera > Tortricidae > Notocelia > Notocelia uddmanniana. Next base: position 28,398,086 of record LR991056.1, on the reverse strand, counting down.
TCCACCGATAGCGATACCGTCCGACGGGTCGTCTCCCTACTGGCTGGCTCAGGCCCATTTGGCGCCCCAATTTTATCCCATCCTTTCCACAACGAACTTTCTCAATTCGTTTTTTTCGATTGTATGCGTAACATCAAATTAGAAGGTGAACCGTAACCGACCGCATGAAAGTTGACCTCAGTATACATTTACTTTGCTTTGACGTATTAATCTTGTGTTTGCATTGAAATGGGAGAGGTGTAGTTGAGCGCATTCAGTCTCGATGGTTTTAATCACGTCGTTGTTCATACTTACCAAAATTAAACTTTTATATGTTTACGAGCTTTGTTGAATAGCTATTTTTGTAGTTTTACAAACTGTTTCCATATTATAATAATTTAATAATCATATTTTATCTTTCGACCACATACTACTTACGGGTAAGGGGCATGCGGGTATGGAAACAGTTCCTTAACTTAAATATGAGCTGAACAAAATTTATATTTTAGACTTCTTTTTATTTCTAACAAAATTGACATTGCCAGCAATGTACAGCAAAGTAAATTGACAAGTCAGTACAAATGTAAGCCCGTAATGTTCGGTTATGACGTCATCTTTAAGCAGTGCACCTAGTACATTGAAGGTGCGGATTTAAGAAATTGTTTTGTACGGTTAATTCAAATTATTATGATTTGCTAATTCATACAAACAATTGCAAATGAAACATACTATTATCCGTTTTCATAAAAGCCCGCGTGCCGGTAACGCAATGTATACCTACCATATGTTGCTATTATTGTATTTTTTATGTATAAATAAAAAAAGCCTTTTATATCTTTCAAAATTAATGGTTTACTACGTAGTTTTGTTAGTAAATATCAAGGGTTGAGTAATTATTATAAGTATTGTTAATGCTTCTAAAATCTAATTTGTTTAGGTCTAATTAATATATAAATTCCACCGTAGCAATTTCTTCGGAAATCGATGCATGTGTCTTCATCCAAACCTGAGTTGAGTGAGCAAAGACAAGTTGTCAGGCATCTCCACTATCTTCCATCCCTCTTTTTTCAATGCGTTACCACGCATTATTGCGTTAATTTTGTGTACAATGTACTCTTAATCGTTCATGTAAATATGCCTATGCTATTCTGTGTGATTGATTACGTAATTGCTTGTTAACACAGGAAAATCATATTATCTCACCTTTCAATATCAGTGCTTTTTGGGCACGACGTTTTTTATAAATTGAAATTTTGCTTGTTGGTATCGTTTGCAAAAATATTTTTGCAAGCATGCAGTTTCGTAGCAGTCCTACGCCGTAGGATGGCGTAGCTGCATTCGCTACGGTGCATGTGCACGTAGCAATAGCGGTCTACGCTGATGCGCTTCGTAGCGTCCTGCTACAAGATTTTATAGTATAAGAATTTTGATTGATAAATATTGTCACTATTTGAAGGTTTCAATATTTCATTCCGACTTACCTATCGTCGGGGGTGCTATTAAAAAAAACATTAAATACACTGTCTTTATAATCTTAGATGATGGCAGACCACCTGGTAAGCAAATAAAGACCTGTGGTGGGTGGTGTCGCTCTTCCTTAAAGTTACAGGATTTTTATGTCACGCTTTTAACTTAATCTAATAAAATAATACAAAAAATCTAGCTCAGGCTTAATCCTAAAATTATAGATCATTATTAGGAACGCGTTCTTGGTATGGTAATTGTAGCAGAGTTTAGCAGAAATCTCTTAGGGAGCCGGGGGTCCAGGGTTCTAATCCCGGCCAGGGCATTTACCTATTTGTTTGTTGAGAACAAAGTTTTGTGCCTGAGTCTTGGATATTTCCCATGCATTTTATTTACGTATTATATTTATGTATTCTATATTGTATGTTAATCGTCTTCTGGTATCCATAGTACAAGCTTAGCTTAGTTTGGGACTAGAATGATTTATGTAAAATTGTCCCCAATTATTTATTTATTAAATGGACAGAGAATCAGGTCTGACTGTGCGTTTACATAGTGAAAACCCAATCCAGAATATTCCCCTCAAAATCCTATCAAAAAAATATAAATGTACACTTTTTCGTACCCCCATAATTATATTTTCGTCTTCAATTACGTCTTACGCATTAGACAAGTATAAAAGTTGCGATCATAGTCAGCGCATAATGTCAGTACGAGTATATTGCTATAAAGTTGAAATTATTTAAAATGTCTGACTTTTGATAAAACTGCCATTAGATTCTGAACTTTCTTGCTTTGAAATAAAGTCGCTTTTCAAACGGACAAATTTAATACAATTCGGTCCGTTCAAATGATTTTAAGTGTAGTATGTGCGGCCGGCTATCGAACCCGGTAGCCGGTAGGTTTATTTTGATTCGCGTGTTTTGGCTGCGCCGGAGTTGCTGCGAATAGGCACCGTGCCTACGCGCATTCACGTGCTCAAAACTGCGTAAGCGACAATTACTTCCCAATATTTAATAGTATTTTATGTAATAGTTACACAATAAGCGTTTTTAAAATTCCAGAGTCGCTATCGCTTGAGAATTTGAAGACCTATATGTAACGTTTCATACAATATTTTTTACTACAACATAATTACCCATTATTAATTAGCGATTTTAAATTAAAAATCGCAATGGTGGCAGAATACAGGCATTGAAGCGTGTCTCATTTAAGTAATTAAATAACAAAAGTTGTTTAATAATGTGTGGAAATCCATTATGATTCTCCCACCAGTCAGTACAGGGTGGTCGCGAGGAACCCGAAAGATTTTAACCACGCATTGCTGAGGCTAAAAGTAGCCAATAATATAATATGACTAGGTCAAAATGTAAAAAAACTTTTTTTTCCAATTTTTTATTAGATATTTAGTTATTTAGATATATTTATTATCAAAGCTGTGTTGGTACATAGGTCTTATAAATATTACAGAAGTCTTATCAGCTTGCCCATTTCGGGCGTACAATATTACACTATACTATACACGCAGACGTAAAACAATTACAAATTATCAAAACAATTCACTATATATGTGCATAAAATATTCATTTAGATTATAGAAACTTTTTGTTAATAGCCATTTCTTGAGCTTATTTTTAAATCTGATCCCATCTTGGGCCTTAATGTGTTCTGGCAAGTGATTGAATATTTTTATTCCTGTGGCATATGTGCTCCTGCTTAGTATAAAACTAGACAGTCTAACCGTACACACATCATATTTATATTGCAATCTAATATTATTTTTTTAAACACTTTTCTTAATAAATATGTCATTTTGTTCCTTAACTAATACACAAATTTCCAAAATATAGATACATGTCAGAGTTAATATTTCATTGTCTTTAAAAACTTCTCTGAGAGATTCTAGATGCCAAAGCTTAAACATTATACGCAAGCATCTTTTTTGAAGAATGAATGTCGATTCTACGTTTGTCGAATTGCCCCAAAATATTATGCCATATGTCAGGTGGGGATAAACATTTCCATAGTACGCCTTCTTTGCGACATGGGTCGAGGTTATATTTGTCAATATTGATAATGCGTAGCATGCTCTGGCTAAATTTTTATTTAATTTATCTATGTAATGCTTCCAGTTTAGGTTACTATCAATTGTGACTCCTAAGAAGTTAGTACTATTTACTTGTTCAACTTGTTTGTTGTTCATAACTAGATTAACACTTTTATGTACCTGTTTATAATTTAGGAATTGTAAAATTTTCGTTTTGTCTAGGTTCACACTTAGATTCAAAGTCGACAACCAATCAGTTACATGACTTAAGGTATTATGCAATTCGTTGGCTATATCTGACCCATTCTCTTCGGAGACAAAAATTGTGGCATCATCAGCAAACATAACACACAAGTGGTGAGCTATCAAGGGTAACTCATTTACATATACCAGAAACAATAGCGGTCCCAGCACACTACCTTCAGGTACCCCTTGCCGATTTATTTCACAATTTGACTGTACTCTTATTACTGTTTTTGTAGTCCTGTCATATGAATCTAATACAGTGACTTGAGTTCTTTTATCAAGATAGGTCTCTATTAATTTTAAGGCAATTCCCCGTATCCCGATGTGATCCAGCTGTTTCAGTAAAATTTCGTGAGTCACGCAGTCAAAAGCCCTTGACAGATCTATAAATAATCCGAAAGAGGTTTTTTTCTTATCCATATCTAGCCATATTTGATAAAGAATTTTGAATATGGCTAAGGTTGTGTTTTTCCCCTTTCGGAACCCAAACTGATTTGCGTTTAATATTTTATATTCGCAAAGAATGATGTCAAGCGATTCAATATAACTTTTTAGAATATTTTTGAAAAATTTGGCAGCAAAGCAATGGGTCTATAATTGTTTAGTTCCAGTTTAGATCCTTTTTTATGCAAAGGTCTTATTAACGGCTTCTTAAGATCGTCCGGAAAGATACCATTTTCTACAGTTAAATTTATTATATGGGTCAGGGGTTCTGCTATGTGTTCGATACTTGATTTTATTAATTTCACGGGTATTTGGTCATGACCAGTGCTATTTTTACTTTTTAATTCTTTAACAATTTCACGATCTCTTCTTTTGTTGTTGGTCTCATAAAAATGCTAGTTAAGATTGGCTGAGACCGTGGTTTGTATTGAATATTGTATTGTGTACGAGTATTTTGCAATGTCAAAAGGATTATCCAGAACCATATCATCTATTTTTATAGAATCTACCGTGTTTTTAATTGTGTTTGTTTGTGATGTTGCAACTTTTAGTTGTTTTGAGTGCTGTTAAACATTTAAAGTAAATTTTATTTGGTGAAACCATGACTTAAATTAGATGGGAAACATTATTTTTGTTAGAACTTGGTTTGCGAATAGAGACATGAGAATGTGACTTTGAAGTCTGTTAATCAGTATGTCTAGACTCAACCACATAATAGCAACATCGTGCGCAAAAACGCATTCTGCGCTGAGTTAAGAATAAAAAATGTTTTCTGATAAAATGGTAATATCTCTGAAACTAGCCTGAATCCAATGAACTTCACATGACGTTTTAGTCTTTAAATATGATCAGAAAACGCTGGTAAAGTTATGCGGGTTCCTAAGAAGCACGTAGTATAATGAATTCTACGTGCGCATTATGCAAAAAATGATATGCAGAGACATAGCCTGCTAAAGTTTTGCGTGGTACACTTTTGAACACGGCATGACGTCTGGAGCCCCACTCCCGAACTTTGAGGCGCTTTATCTTTGTTAACTTTTGTTTAATTGTCTAAAGAAAAAATACGTACTTATAAAATATTTTTTGATAATGTAACTTACCTACAGACTAATTATAATACAATTTATTTTACCCAGGACACTACCCGTTTGTAAATAAATAAAATAAATATTGGGGGACAATCTTACACAAATCGACCTAGTCCCAAACTAAGCAAAGCATGTACTATGGGTACTAGACGACGATGTATATACTTATATAGATAAATACATATGTTTTTAACATAGAAAACATCCAAGATCCAGGAACAAATATCCGTGCTAAATGCACAAGTAATGCCCTAGCCGGGATTCGAACCTTCGGAGGCAGTGTCACTACCAACTAGGCTAAACAGGCCGACAACTTGTGTTTGCTTTGAATATGATTTTAATTTAAGGATTAATCATCTTACCAGTATTGAAACCTCAACCTTCTCTATTTGCATAGAAAGATGATAAAATACAAATACAGGAGCATATTCTTCTAGGTAATAATTAGCGGAATATGTTACGTATGTGTTATGTATGTGAGTGTGTGTGATAAAGGTAAGTAAGTAGGTTAGTTGTATCCAATGGACTACCTAAGAATAAGCTTAATTCTTGTTTGGTAGAATTAAGAACATAGGCATGTGAGCGGAATGCATTGTCAGATGTAGTGGAGTGAGCTTTTTAATTGCAAAATGAAGGCTCTAGTTGTATGTAATACATGGGTAAAATTATTCCCAGTTTATCACTTATGAATCTTATGATGAATAAAAGGGTGGGCACTAATGGATCCTACTGGACTGGACTAATGGATTTTAGTACCCTTGTTTGTGTTGTTTGAGTGTGTGGGATATTTCCCAGCCTGGTGGGCATTCCCAGTCGTCAACTGGGAATGTCCGTCAGATAGTCTCCGGTAACCAAATAATATCTGTAATAAGCATGTGGGAATAGCCCTTAACGTTAGTACCTATGTTAATTATGATATCGTGTGGGCTATTCCCATCTCATTTAAAAATGTTTGTGATCTTATAATAAATTTTGGGAATATTTCATACAAACATTGCTTATGTTATCTTATCTGGTTCTCTCCAGTTGTTAATGCAATTAATTGATCATTAATTTTATAAATTGGACTCATTCCACTTCTTCATTTTGGAAACATGTGACACGGTTTGAAACTTCTCATAAAAGATGGAAAAGTACTTATTTATATATTTACTTTAGAAACTATTGTGGCCCAGTGGTTCATCCTGGCTCGTACAGTCAACAGCAAATGTAGATGATCATTTTTGTACTTTGTCGCACTAACGTAACAATACTGCGACAGTTGGGATGCTTCAAAGTAGTGAAAGTGACAGGTTACTAAAATGATCATCTACTTTTGCTGTTGACTATACCAATGAGTTTCTCGGAGCTTATGTACGGAATATCATAGAAATTCAAAGGCGTATGCGATGTCTTATCAATGGGAGTAGGAGGACTGTGCCCAGCAGTGGGACTTATATAGATTTACTATGAATAGCTCGCGTCCAGTTGTATGCCTACAAAACGCAAACTACGACGCATTTTTTTGCAAAAAATTGGCAAAGGTCCCTTCCTCACATGACGCGCCACAGATTAGACGAGTACGTTTTGAGACTGCCCGCGCGCATATTTTTTTTACATGTGGTTCATCTTTTTTAAACTATGACGTTCTACGCCGACAAATTTAAGTTTGCGCTCGGCGAATATTTTAGTCTATCCGTTGCGTATTAGCTTGTTGTGTTTTGTTTGAAATTGGCGTATTGTTCGCCGGTAAAGATAAATTGGCGGTTTTCGTTGGACAAAGAACAGTGTTGCAATTTTGACAGTTGATTGAACTTTGCTTCTTGGAACATTTTGCACGTGTCTGTCTATTTGGGGTTCCTCCATTTTGATAAGTTATGTATAAAATAATCATTACAATTGTAGTGATCTAATTCAGGAGGGTCCGTGATTAATGTACGATCGGTTTTTTGGTAACTATTTGGGAACCAGGTTAAAGTGTGTTGTGGGCGTTGGGCTACCAACCTGTCACTGCAATATCACATTTACTCCATCTATAAACCTACAATAGCTAATAACAGTGGCACTGAAATTAATTTTCGTTGGCTCTGCCTACACCTTTTGGTAATATCTATAGGCGTGAGTTTATGTTAGTATGTAAATATTCAGCAGTTGAACCTGAACGTTCAACTCGAACCGAACATTTTGGCCGAATAATAACAGAATGCGGGTTTTCGGCACATCTCTACGTTAATTTGCTAGTGTTCAGAGGTTATGTTTAGATACATTATTATCTTCATGTGACCCAAAACATACATATATTATCTTTTCGCAAATGACTTAAAACTGATAGACAGCATAGCGACGGCTGAACATAGCAGAACAAAAACAAGGATTTTTCATGTAATAGACGAAATGATTACTAAAAGAATGACCATCAGATAACGTATGGTTGTTTTCCAATAAATGCTTAGCAAAATTAGACTTGTCGGGGTGATTGTGACGGTACGCCGCAACATGTTCCTCTTCCCGTTTGCCCCACATAAACTTTACTGAAATTCTCACAGGTGAGCTTGTAAACCCCTGACTTCTTGCCACTTTCCACTTTCTCTTTCCCATTGCAAAGTCTGAAGTCCACTACTACTACTACTACACTACTACTGTCTATTTCAGAACTGATTACTGACTAGTTGGCGTTGGTGACCAACAAGCGTACAGCCCTCCGAGTACCGTAGCCTATAGGCCAACCGATAGGTTCTCGCTGCTCCAGATTGTTTTTTTTTATGACATAGTAGGCAAACGAGCAGACGAATCGCCTGATGGTAAGCGATTAGCGCCGCCTATGGACACTCGCAACACCAGAGGGGTGTAAGTGCGTTGCCGGCCTTTAAGATGGTAGTACGCTCTGTTCTTTGTATGCTGCTCTTTATACTTATAGGATTTGCTGTGTTGACAGTTTAGTCGTTAATGGAACCCAACAATAAAATACCTATTCGTCTTCACCCGACCTTCATTTTAACGCTTCGAATGCAAAAACTAGCCCGGCCATGCAATAATTGTCTATGAGTAACTCTGACTAACCAATGCTTGCAAACAACTGCATCATGGTCAGGGGATCGCAACATTTGCTGTTGCTTTAAAAATACATCTACACTACATAAATTTAATTTATCACGGGTAATTGTTATGTTTATGACTAACCGTATACCCAATGGTTGCGTACTGCTGCCAGACAGAAGCACGTAATCTCGAGTAGCATAATTCAAACAAGCCGCATTATCCCACCGGTATTGAATAAAAATAAGACTGTGTTGTGTTGTGCTCTTATCTCTATGACTTACTTTGACCAACCAACTGTTGTAAACAACTGCATCGTGGCCAGGGGAGCGCAACCTTCGGCGCGTTCATTTCCGTATGGGTGATTCATGTTGGTTTTTTGTCGGATTTATTACATGTAGTGTACTGAACTAATATTACATGGCAAAAAATGAGCTATTATAGAAGCTCATTTGGCCTTGAAATGGTTTGTACAACGAAAAGAAAGAGAGGACAGTCCTTTTGTGCATGAATACTTAATGATTATTTTACGATCAATGATTTGTTACTTTTATTAAATTTATTAGCTAAACATATTACATATTTTGTTTCCCTATTCAGGTATTATTTTGTATAAATCGGTACACAAAATGTTGTCAATCGGATTCTTCTTTGCCCACTGCAAAATCTTTCCTGCTACTAAAACCAAAATCAATTACAAGGAAGTTATATTAAATTAAACCAACACAGGTATAATTTGTTTTCTAGGAGTAATAAATCATTTATTTGCAGGGTGGGGTTCAAGATGGCAGTTTGAATAACAAGTAAGTGTATCACATTTCTAGATATATATATAAAAAAAAAACTCTCTTTATAGACATTGCCCCAATGTGTGAGTCTTAATTCGATATGTAACTCTCTGTTTTCTTGTGTAATTATGACTTATCGTTTTAAAAACAACGAGATTTGCCGAAATAGTATCCCGTGTTTACTTAAAACCCTCTTTCATCGCATATGGCATTAACTTTGCCAAAAAAACAGTTTTTTACATATAAACGTAATATAATTAATTTAAATATTTCATATAATAATCAATCTATTAAAGTATTTATAAGTAGTATATAAGTCAAAGCTGCTACATTTTTAGGAATAACATTAGACTGTTTTTGTATTTAACTGGAAGATTCATATTCATAATCTGCGCATACGACTCGATCGTCTTGTATCGGTTACGGAATGTAGTCTCGGAAGAAGCAGCTCTCTCTGCTTATCACGGATATGTGGCATCAGTATTACGATACGGACTCATACTTTGGGGAAACTCCACGGATGCTGAAATATTTTTTAAGATACAAAAAAAAAATGCATTCGCACTTTATGTGGAGCCGATATCTTAGACCACTGTAAACCACTTTACCAATCCAAACGTATACTGCCACCTCCATGTTTGTATGTATTTGAAATGTGTATCTTTGTTAAGCAAAACATACAACTGTTTGATGTAAGAGTCACTAATTCTAAAACGGGAACACGTACTCGTAGATATAAGTTACACTTACCTAAAACCAATCTGACGTTATCACGCCGAAATTCATATTGTATGGCTATTAAGATACATAACATAACCTACTTTCAGATACATTCAAAGAAATGCCTTTTAGTCTTTTTAAGAAGAGGTTATTTAATTATTTAATTGAACATTGTTATTATTCCGTTAATAAATTCATGAACAAATGTAAATTGTAATATTAAGTTTCTATTTATTGATATTAGATTAAAATTGTATAATAATATTTGTACGCCAGTATTGGCAAAACGAGATGCGATCCTTGACTGATTATTTGTAACAACTTATATATACGCTTGTTTCTTTAGCAAATAAACTATCATTCATTCATTCATTTATTCATTCATTTTTTCGGACCATGTTTGAATAAATCATACAAAGTATGTTTTTTTCTTCAAAATTCGTCTTAATATAATAATAAAGTATTGAAAAGTCGAAAATCCTATGTGCCATAATTATATCAATAGTTTTGACGGAGGAATATCAACCGAAAGATATATATGTACTTGTAGCATCAAAAGTTGCCACAATAGTTATTTGTTATACAAGGGTGCAAAGTTGTATTTTACCCGCGAGTGTGGAATTGAAACAAGAGCCAGCGAAAGGATTTTATAGTTGAACCACGAGCGAAGCGAGTGGTTCTAAAATAGAATCCTGAGCGTAGCGAGTGTTTCAACACACGAGAAGTAAAATACAACTTTGCACCCGTGTGTAACACAAAACTTTTCTCCTCACTATAGCGAGGAAAGTGCAAGATGCAAAAAAACAGTTCCACAGGCATGATTTTCATCACTCCAGTGATTTTTTTACGATATTATAACAGAAAACTCTGAAAGTTGTGTATAATATTTACGCGAGTCGGAGTCGGTGACAAGTTGTGTATATTTTAGTTGACATTGACAAGATGACATTTCTGACGATGCGTTTTGAAATTGCATCGACTCAACTTGTGCGTTAACAATTATACTCAAAGTCATTATAAAAAAAAATGTTACTTATAGAATTTTAAGGTTTACGACTTAAATCATTAAATAAAGCTAAATTTGGTATTTTTTATTAAATTCTCAAACCATTTATTTAATGATAATTGATATCAAACGAACTATTAATATGAGCGTTTTACGTTTTGTTATCTGTCAAAAGCTACTCAAACACGCTCCAAGGTCAAATTACTTTCCCCGCTTGTGGATAAAATGCGTTTTTACCTGCTTGTTTCAAAGGATAAAAGACGGCATCCCGAGCTAGTGAGGGGAAAAACCAGTTACTCTGACGTAACTTTTGTGAAAATGAGTTTAAATAAAAATAATGTTGTTAGATACGTCTATAAAGAACAGTTATATGTAGATTTCAAAAATATGCATAAAAAGCATAGGAATATTGAATATATAGAGCTAATTTGGACCATGTTTCAATAAATCGTTTTTTTTAATTCGGCTTTTATTAATATAATAAATGATTGAAAAACCAAGAACCATTTGTGCCATAAATATATCTATAGTTTTGACGGACGAAAATTGACCCAAAACTCCTTAAAATCGATAATTTGCGCGTGGAGCCCCTTGATTAAGTGGTTCAGTTCGTCAGATCAGACGTGAGCGGAAATACACTGGAGGGCGGTCTGTTTAAAAATGGTTTAAACCTACGAAACCAGTACTTCCCAGTAAAACCAGATATTAAAGTTTAGAACGTTTCTCGTGTGTTGAAAAAAATATATTAAATCACATACTTAACTATTAATTACCTTTAGGCACATAATATCTGTATGATTATTTCCGTACTGATTATTAATGTAAACCAACTTTTTTTCATGACAATGTATTAAAGGACATGGAACAATTTGTTCCGTCTAGTTTTCTGATGACGAAAAAGGGAAAGAGGAAAAACGTCTTCAATAATTTTTCCAGATATATATCTGGGAAAATTATTGAAGACTTTTGGCCACAATCTCAACTGATGATAAGTGATAATTGTGTAATCCTATTAACATTATTAGAGTTGTTCATGTGTCTCTAGGATATTTATCATTATCGCCCGACACGCACTTGGTTAGTTTTTTTTTAATAACTCAAATGTCATAGTTACAGTACCGTCAAAAAGTGCAGGACTAAACACAATTTTTAGTTTCATTTTCATAAATTGTTACGCAAGCCAAACAAGGTAAAAAGGTTACTGTAAAGGGCTATTTCTCCCAAGGATTGGACTTTTGCAAACTGGTCTAGAGTACTACGGACAGATGAATCAAAGTTGATTAAATAACTTAAGTATGTTGATTATTTTGTGTTTCGTCTTACTTTCTGACGATAGTGTACATATAAACAAACTCTACCTTATAACTTATTTCATAGGATATATTTGATGTTTTTGAAACCACCACCTATACAATTAGTAACAAACGTTTTTTTAAAGAGGTATCTTTAAGTTTGGCTTCATGTGGGACCAGTTACTTTTTCATGATAAACGCTCAAATTTTAGGGCCTAAACGAGGCCAAGAATATAAAGAAGAAGAAACAGAAAAAGGAAAAAGAGAAAATTATCGTATGTGTATTATTTTATTAACTACTTTAGTTAAAATATATATTCAGTTATTATCAAGCTAGTTTTGGTTGTTAGTTGACAACTGATATCTCGAATTGTTTATCACAATTTAAACTTTTATTACCAGGCCAGACTTCTTAGTAATATTTGCCTATTGTTCTTAGTTATTTTATGCGTAATTAAAGTTATCTTGTATTGGGTATTTTTTCGTTAATTAGACATAAATATGTTGTTTCATATTTGGGAATTTCAGTATTGTTTGGGAATAAATGTGATGCTAAAGTTTCCAACCAGGGGCCCTTTCCCATAGGGGGTAAGGTAGGAACATGTTGTTAAGCAAGCGTTGCGCCTAATGTAAAAGAGGTCGAGGGCGCCCACCTGCTACCTGGTGAACTAGTATGACGAAGCTGCTGAAAGCGGAGAATTTACCCGACCCGACAACCCGGGACAGACTGTCCTGGCGCCGACTAACTAGGAGAGCCGACCCCATCTAAAGTGGGAATGCGCTATGGAGAAGAATAGAGAGTGACAGTAGGTATGTTATCAATTATAACATGCACCTGGCAACTACACAATTATATTAAAACACCAATATCAGTGTCATATACATTGCACTCGAGGCCCTCAAAAAATTAGTCTCTACGTTCTTCCTAGATAGTAATCTGTGGCCTTTTTAGCCATTAGGACCATTACCTAAGTTTCGTATTGTTGTGCGTTTGAACGAATTATGTAAAGTATCACTTTGTTTGAACACATTTACTTTAGTTCGCTTTTAGAAACAGATGCGATGACGCACATTGGAGGCACGTCGTAGTACGAGTAACTAACTTTATGCATGCATGTGCTGTTGTAATGTAATTATTTAATTAGTAATTAATTACATTATTTACGCTAAAAAAAATATTGTTTTGGGATTTAATGTCGAAATTTTCCAAGGCCTAAAACGCACATCAACACTTATAAAAAATAAGTAATTATGTCTCATATGTATTTATATTAAGGCATTCTAAATTAAATAGTCATGACTCTCACGGATGGTTACGGATCGTAACAAAACTGAACGACAATGTCAAAGGAATACGTTTCGTAACAACAAGGATAGGTTACACATGTCCCAAACACCAGTAAACCTTAACCTGTCATATGACACTCCCCAATTACCGTAAAATGCGTTGACTCGGATGGTAGCATTGGATAAGAGAGTCAAATACAGTGCTAAAATATGGATATAGTGTGCTTTCTCTCCCTTATACGAGAGCTAGGTATGTACCCCGCTAATTACCCACATGTCTTCAGGAACACATGTTAAGGTCAGTGAACTATTTAAATTTCGATCACGTACAAAGAAGCTGCAAGTGAGTGAATTTTTAACTAGTAACAAATGAATGAGAAGCGTTAGTAATCCAACGTACGGTGACCTTCCCCTCCTCCACAACAGCGTGCCCTACGGTGCCGCAGCGAGGCGTGTGCATAGTACTCGAGAGTTTAACTGTGACTGGTCGTTTCATGTTACGTTTGACGACGCACTTTGTTGTCAAGGGGATATTCCACGCATAATTGGCCCCCGGCCGGTCGCAGCATTACGTCATCTTTATCGCAATGTGCGTTTGGAATGTGGCTCGGCGAATAGGTTAAATAGATAAATATATATACTAGCTGTGTAGCGCTAGCGAACTCGCTTAGTTATAAAGCTTGGTGTGACTGTGGCTTTTATTTTCATGATAAAATGCAATGAAATGTGGATGCGGGAAAAATAATAGTACTAATTCAGGAAATTTGAAAAAAAATATCCCTGCGTTACAGTACACACACACACACACACACACACAAACCGTGAAATGAGCAGGTTTTTTCAAATAATTTATTTAGTTTCCAAAATTCCTAAAGCTATATTTTTTGACAAAGACATCTTCTATTGAAAAAAGTCCTTTTTGGTTTTCCGCACACTTTTGAGATTATATTTCATTGTGACACAAATTTACGGTACGTATATCATAATATAACCCACATAAAGCAAGTTAAGCCGCAATAAAAAGGTAATCCAGTCTAGTGCTAATTCTGTGAAGCGAGAACTGTGTAGGTAGGGTTACCAGATCAGTATTTCTAATTTACGGGACTAAAAAATTCGGGATTGACATTAAAATTCGAAATAAGTATTTTTTTATTCAGATATTTTTACAAGTTGATTACGAACGACAAGTTTTTGTAATACTAACGAGTTCAGTAGATTTAAAGATGTGATATGAAATAAATAAAGCGGCCAAGTGCGTGTCGAACTACGCATAATGAAGAGTTTTGCATCTGCACCTACTACTACTACTACTACTACTTAGTGCTAATTTAAAACCACTATCCTAAACTGTAAACAAACAAAGGTCGTATCATCAAACTTTTGTTGCAGCGAGGCCGTTTTTCAGCGAAAACTTAAAATCTGTTGAACCATTTTCAAATCATTTTTCTGTTAAACTATTTTCACTTTCTTTTCATTTTTTTCCACGATACAAAAGTTAGATAGGCACAATTATTGTGACTTTCGGAGCGATTATCTTAATTTTTTTTCTGAGAAACCTTAATTTCGTTTCTAAAGACTTTCAGTTAGGTACATGTATGGAGTGCACAATAAAAATATTTTGTAATTTGAATAACCTATAGTTTTTGAGTAAAATATCTGTACCTGTGACATATGGACAGGCAGACAGATGTACATGACTAAACTATGAGGGTTAGCTTTTGCCATTTTTGTAAAAGAACCCTAAAAAGGGAATTCTGAATATTTTTTCTATTGAATCAAATTCGCCTTTTTGCAAAAATGGCACTTTTCTTGGTTTTCTGTCCCGAATAAAATTCACTGAATGGCGGGACATGACATGATAAAAATATCATCGGTGAAAATTGGGATGTCCCGAAAAATACGGGTCATCTGGCAATCCTAACTGTAAGAGCGAGGGCGCGCGCCATTCATTCTTTGGTAAGTACCACGTGTGGTTTGCGTTAGCGGAGCTACAAATAAAAAAAAATTACCACATTGGTGGAAAACAAGCGTACAGCCCGCCTGGTGGTAAGCTGTCACCACAGCCTATGGACGCTTGCAACTCCGGGGGTGTGTACATATATAATTAATTAAGGGTCCTTTTTCTAAGTGTAGATATTATTTCATTCTCATTTGAACTAGTTAGTATCTTCAAAAATAGTATCAAAAGTAGCTACCCGAACGGAACAAACTGCTCAATTACCCATAAAATTTAACTCTTAAAACGGATTTTGGATTAAATTCGGTAGCACAGTATAACTGGCCTAGTTATTAGTACAATAGACAAATAACAACTTATTCGAATCTAGTGTTAATTTGACGTTTCAGCCCGTTGTCTCCTGACTAATCTCGATCATTTCAGGTCTTTTACGAGTTGATACTTGCCGTGCGGCTCGAGCCAATAGGGTTGAGAAAAGGCTGTTTGTGGTTTGCAAAGTTCTTTTCATACTATCAGATTTGAACGTACACTGCTTACTATTGTAGATGGTTTGGTGCAACCCTAATGTTTTTACATCTTTCAGTCATGGACAGAGGTAAAAAGATTATTAAGCCACAAACAATATTTTTAATATTTTTTCCTAATCATCAATAAAGAGTCTTCATTTTGACACTTATTAATAAGTAAATTAGATTATTTTATTGTACATTGCTTAATTTAGCGATTGAGACACGATTAACGATCGGTAATAAATCTAATTTAATACGAAAATGGTTCTTCAGAAGCAAAATTATAGGAGTCGTTGATGACACGATTTAAACTT
This sequence comes from Notocelia uddmanniana, assembly GCA_905163555.1. Classification (NCBI taxonomy): domain Eukaryota; kingdom Metazoa; phylum Arthropoda; class Insecta; order Lepidoptera; family Tortricidae; genus Notocelia; species Notocelia uddmanniana. The sequence continues at coordinate 28,381,930 of LR991056.1, read as the reverse complement.
TTGAAATCATTAAGCCCCGCCGGGTTAAGTGACATTCGTAAGCCAACCAGCAATCAATGGGCACTTCATCCGCAGCTGCCGCCTGACACCTGAACGCCCTGATCGCCCCGTTCGCCCCCAATTTAGAGGCCTTGCACAAAGCGCGAACTCGCTCCAACTTTCCTCAACTCGGCGGTGATTAGCCCAACTGTCGAGATGAAAACTGTCGACACTTAACTTAATTGACGGCTCCAATTGGTTTGAAAACTTTTTTAAGCCCCAAACATGGACATATTAACCGAGGTTAGGACGTGTAATATTTCGTCGATCGTGAAATTGAAATCTTCAAAGTACACTCGAAATCAAGAGGGCCTTTTAATTTGGCTCATAATTGGCGTCGTCCGGATAGGCGGATGATGTTCGAGTGCTTTTAATTACAGTAGAAGTGTTTGGTGCTGGTAATATTATGTTGGGAATAGCTGTCGAGTCCCGGCGGAGGCGCGCTGGATTAGGCCGCCGGTGGGGTTGCAGGCTCCCGGCTCACCTTGGAGAGTAATTATAATGATCGGCGCCGGAGCCCTAGTCTGGGCCGGGACTCCTTCCTGGAGAGGCGTGCCGGCGAAGGGTGGCGCAGCGGAGGTACGCCCACGCGTTTCCGTCCCGCTTCCGCTCGGGAAAGCCGCCCGGAACAAGCTCCTCGCATCTCGCTCGCACGTCCCGCCGAGGCCCCCACGCCCCCACGCACTGTAATAACCCAATTTGTAAGAACCCCCCATTTTCAAGGACGGACGTCGGTCTTTATGGCGGCGACGGCGGCGGCGTCGATTCCCCGACCTTGTTTATTTCAGTTTCTTTTTGTTTAGGAACTGGCTCAGCTTATTTTAGTACGTCTGTACCGGGCCAGGTCTAGCTTGTTTTGTACTGGAACTCGTGAAGTATAGACTAATTGTATGTGCGCTCTCTTTCCGAGGAGAGTTTGTTCTTGAGTAAGACATGATGTTTGTAGAATTTCAGTATATTTGGGTGGCGTTTAATTTGAACTACTAGTCTGAAAAGCTTCATGAACGTAATTTAAGGCGACGTCCTCTCACAGCGGTGGCGTGTTACATGATTTATGGAAAAAGAGTAGCTCGTATCGCGGGGGATGCCTCATTTGTTTAAGTCGTTGTGAAGTTCAAGGTCGTCGACAACACCCTTATCAAAACCCGTCCTTTAGGGTCGTCTAGACGGTTCCTCACCTCCAACCCTTTAAGGGACTGGTCCATTTATGAATTGAGTGAAATAAATATATTAAGAGAGTACACTTGTGAGTTGTTTTTTTTGTCGGATAGGTATGGTTTAGTTTTCAAGCGTACATTATCGAATGCAGTGCTTGTGACTTCGTTTTATGATCAAAACATATTTGTGTTCATACAAATATTTGTTCTCTCTGTGTGGTTGTTTCGGGGGTGTTTACTGAAACTTCTGTAAGGCTTAGTTGAATGAATGAGACTAATTAGTTATAATACCTGAATAACAATTCTTGTTGGGACTGAGATCCTTTAGCCGCCGCTTAGTAGCTTGTTTTCATGGAAACTTCTTTGTTTGCCGAAGCCTCATTAATGATACACATATATTGTAATTTAAAATATGCCTGACTACATACGTCGATAAAAATTTAAAGTTAAGTTTCGAAGTACTTTTTTTTAATTCATTTCTGCGTTTAGGTAATATTATCTCCCACCTAATTTTATACACGAGAAGAGTATTATTTGCGTTCGCACTTTACTTACGAGTAACTTTATTTCTGAGTGTCATCTTTGTTTCATAAAAAAAAGAAAGTACAGTCGAGGAATTTGAATGTTTAGCAGTTTAACCGCCTTCTTAATTTGTTCGTATTATTACGAGAAACATCCAGGCTTGTCCTTGTGCGATGTTTCTCGTAATAATACGAACAAATTAAGAAGGTGGTTAAACTGCTAAACATTCAAATTCCTCGATGGTACATTATTTACCAAGTAAAGCTTTCCTCAGAGTACAAGTGCCAAGTTTTTTTAGAAGTGAAATATTTGATATTAATATAAAATTCCAGCAAGCTAGTTAGTAGAAATTGTACAGCAGGTGGTGGATCCAAGTTCTTCGCTTCAAATCTAGCGAGTAGTACTTAAAATTAATTCTATATTAACATTTCCAAGCAAACAAGTTAGTCATGATGTATTTACACGGCCTGTTCAAATCGAGAATCCTAACCCAAGCCCTCTGAAATTCGGGACGTATGCGCCCTAGATACCTGTTTTGATGCTGATTCGACACAGTTTCCCCTCGCAGAACCTTCTCAGTCAGCATTTCAATTTGGTACTGGGGAAGGTGAAAAATTAGCCGTCTCCTATATTCGTTGTCATACTGCTTACCGCTTTATACCAAAAGATCAAAAGTTCATATGAAGTTTAAAGGCAGCTAGTACGTTTTTCCTCTGGGTACAGCCTATGTCTTTGATGCTACGGGCTTAATTCAGACAGGCACGCCGCGGAGACAGCCCTGGGAAATATAAAAACGAATGATGAACTTTAGGCAAATGTGGTAGGGTTGAAACTTGTATGTTTAGATTGCTAGTAAAGACGATAATGTAATTATATAATTGACTATTATCGGTTTATATAATTAAGAAATTACTTATTATCGGTGTTAGCATCTAATATAAAAATGTGTTTAAATCTATTTAATATTAATGAATTAAATGTTTGTTCATCTCTTATGGAGCTTTTGTCAGAATTAAACAATATGTCAGTAATTGTAATATGGGTATTGCTTTCTTGTTACATCAAGACGTCTTCATATATTGATCGCCCTCGTCTGTTACGATGTTCTATGGACTGCACCAACCTCATCATATCATCATACTATCCTAGGGAAGTAGGGACGTCCACTGCTGGTAGGCCTCCCCTAAAGAGTGCCGCATTGATCGGTCCTGCGCCACCCGTATCCAGCGGACTCCCGCGATCTGTACTTACCAAGTCATCAGTCCACCTCGTGGGTTCTACCCACGCTGCGCCTTCCGATACTTGGTCGCCTTATTTCTGTTGCTCTCACGCAGAGAAACTCCAAGCATAGCCTTCTCCATTGCTCTTTGGGTGACTATGAGCATTAACCTTGTATACCAGTACTGTTTTCAATCATAAAACAAAATTCTCCCCGACCTTAGAGCCAGCTTTGGCCGGAACCTTAAAAACGTGGAGCAGGGCTAGCTCCGTATTTAGGTCACTTCTGTTATTCAAATCGAAAAAGCACTAAGTTACTTACGTTAGCTCCGGTATCTAACATACATAATCTTTTCTGCTTCTAGATTGGACGTCTGTAGGAGGCAGACAGGGAGGCGTAGGCGGTTGACTATTCCACAAATTTCGAGTTTCAATACCTTCGTTCCTCATCACATTTGAACTAAGTGTGAAGAGGACAGGAATATTGCAGAGTTAGTTTTGGGAATAGGCCTCCCCCCGGATATACTGTTGAAAATATCAACTTTTTTGCCTAGGGGTGACGTTTTCGAAGAAAAGTTGATAAGTACCTAACAGGTAGGCTTTTTTTCACGCCGGAAATAAGAGTAATTTGAAAATTGTAATAATCAGGGTTATTTAAAGACAGCTCCGTTGGTGTTGCTATCAATACATGCCATGATCACTTCCTATAAGTTGGATCAATATTCTAGTATTCTTTTTCTGTAAGTAAGCAAGTTTCGAAGGTTTTTAGCTCGAAACCCATTTCGGTAGTTAAAATTTTTGTATCCTCGATTGATTCTTCATTAAATGTAGTAATAAAATACTGGTAATAATAGAATGGTTAATGAATTTGCGCGATACCTAACGATATCTTTAGCATCAATTAAAAGCATTTTAGATGATAGATACCAATGGGACTTACCCTCGCAGAAGGCCCATGAAATACTTTCCTGTAGCCTAAAGAACGTAGGCTTTAAAATTAATTATTAACAAAGTATTCTAAATACCTATTTATGACCAACTTCGACGGTCACGGTGACACTTTGTTTAAAATAAGCACAGAATTGCTGTGGGCGATTTATCGTGGATATAACTATATTTTGGAGCTGTAGGTACATTGTGTGCAGGGTGGAATAACTTATAACAGTATAAGCGCTGAAAATCGAGGCCGCCCAGTCTTTCACAGAGGAAACTGGCTGGAAACACGCACGAAACCTCACGCAAGTCCAGTTTTCATACTCCGCTATGACGCCTTATCGCTCTCGCACCCGCCGATACCATCGCTGACATCCTTTCATATTTTAGGCCCAGCATGCAACGCCTCCACGCTATCACCCGCCTGACCCGCAAATTTATAATCACGCTCGTAACCAAATCGCTTTACTGCATACATCTGCAATAACCTCGCGCCCCTGCCGCGTGACGACCTATAATACGACCTACAATGAAGCAATAAGGGCCGGAATCGCGTGAACGTTATGTCTCCGGATAAAGTTCTTGTTATAAGGTTTCCTAGCTATTGTGAAGGAAGGTTTCATAGACGCACAAAATTGGTGCTAAGGTTTTGTATGTCGACACGCAACTGTAGGCTTTTGTTTTAGCAAGTAGGTACGCCCGATATTAGAAATTTAGTCGGTGAAACTAGTTTGGCGAGCGCTTTTCAACTTTAGTTATTAACGCTGAGTTCGATGGGGTCGTATTTACACATTACATTCGGTATGCGAAAATTCGGGTATTGAATTTCATTGCGGGCTGAAGCGCGGCTTGGCAAACATCAATACCTATATCGATATAGAAACTGATAGCGTCGGGAGGCGCCTAAAAAATGTCGATTTAGTCACGTAGACGGAACATTTGTTCGCAATGCAAGCAGACTCGCTAACGACCTTGAAAATTCACTGGTGGAGCGCGGAAAGCGCTGGGTACGTCGTCAGAGACGTTGGCGAGCGCGAATTGATAGCGACTTGCAAGTAGTCGGGGCTATTGCCCTCCCCATTCCATTGCAAGGCCACCCAGGGCCGAATTCAGAGCCTCGTAGCCATGGCAATGAGCTCGTTGCGATAGTGACTGACTACCTCCCCGCGCCCAGCCCGCGCGCCGCTTATATCAAGCTCTTTTCAACTTCCCTTCAATACCGCCCGAATCTATACCTGGATATTCGAAGGCCAAATGAATATGCGAGCTCCCAGTTGCTGGGAACGCTTTAGGCAACTTTCTGTGAGAACTGTTACCGATCGCAGGTTGTGAAAATGTAAAGGATTAAGAGGTAATGAAATAGAGAGAAGGTTGGCTTCTGACTGTAATTTAATTAAATCGTCAGTAATTAAAAAGGGTTTACTTTATTACAACTTATTACAGCCCATTACGTTGAAGAATAACGACTTAGATATTGATTCGATCGCCGCAGAAGGCATGGATATGTTTTTCGAGTGCATGTGTATGTCCGTTTCTTTGGAACGCATAGCATTTATAATGCAAGTAAGCGATCAGGGTATTGTTTTTTTACTTGTTTAGCGAACCTTTTTAATGTATTGTCGAATATTTACATACATAATAATAAACAATCATCTACTTCTCCCATGTTTTAAAGGAAACTAGAAAAAGGTGCCGAGAATTGCCTCCCCAAAGATCTAGGTTTATTTCTTTCGTGTTTGATAAGAAAAACGCTTTTTTGACCTGTCAGTAAACGTGACTACTACCTCTTTATTTAACTCGGTGTCATGTGTATTTAGGTAATGTACCTTAATTCAAGGAAAATCGCATGTTTATGTACGTCTCAATAAATATGAAGAAAGTGAAGGAAATCAGAGACGCCCAAGGGACCCACGTTGATGTGTACGCCCGATTTCCGACAGACGAGTTGATAACGTGTGTCAGTTTGTCGAGTGTGAACTGACCAGAGCAGGTGCTGAAAATAGCCTTCGCAAAATACAGATTATTGATTTTTTTTTAACTGCGCTAAACCGCCTGTAATCGCTTGTAGTGGTGTTCCTTAAATTCAAGTCCATATTATATGGAAAGTTTGACAGGTTTCTATAAAATGACAGCTGCCGGTGCCTTACGTAAATTCGCTTTATGAATCACTCAATTGACGTGGAATATAAGTTAATTTACCTTTTTTGTATCTTCTTGTTTTACTTCTTAATTTGTTCTTCTTAAATGGTTATGTTATGTCACATAATATAACAATATGTCGCAAGTAATTAAAGCCTACAACTAGTATTTGTATTGAGCAATACTAGTTTTAGGCTTTAAATATATGAAACAATACTCATACGATGAACAATTAAGGATATTCTCCTATCTGAAGTATTTTTCTGCTTCATTGTTTGGGCACCTTTTTGATATTTTTATAAGCAGAAGATCGCAGCCAGGATAACACCACCACTTGGTGTTGTAGGTGTGTGATGTTGTGTTCCTTGTGGTGAATAAGGTCGCCAGAGCTTCCGACGACGCAGTGTGTTGAGAGTAGAAGACTTGCTCGAGTAATAAAGGCTCAGCCACGCGCTTATGAGCCTTCTTGAGTCACAAGCGCCAAAAGCCATGTCTACCTATCATCAGGCAGGCCGTAAACCTGTTTATCACCTCATTGTATAAAAAATAACAAACTGTAGGAGACGAGGTTTTTTCTCAAACAGCTCTAGCTGTATCTGTTTCTGTACCTGCCGTGTCAATATTTTCGTCTAGTATGATCTAGGTAAGTTTACTTAGGATACTAAAACCTGTAAATAAATATAATTTGAACAATGTTTAAAGGGTAATGTAAACTAGCCTATGTATAATACTTTGGTGTAAATAACATGATACGTAGAAGATATGTATGTATGCATTTCATGGTAAAACGTTTACTAGTTCGATCATTTATTTATTTAAACTTTATTGTACAAATAAATCAGTGCAAATAGCGGATTTAATGCCTCAAGGCATTCTCTACCAGTCAACCATAATAGGACCAAACAGAAAATTGCGAAGGTAGGTGCAAGAGACAAACTTGGTTAAACAAACAAAAAATATCCTTAGGTAGAGCTAATCACAAAAAAGGTGTTTAAACTACTAAACCAAATATACACGAATACATACATAGAAATATATATAGATACACATACACATACATTAAATATAGATAAGAAAATATATCTTGCTATATTATCGAACTTTTTACATATATATGTATGATGGGAATTTACTTTATACCACTTTGAATATACTCTGACGATTAAAGAATTCTCAACAATGTCGTGATCATCATAAGAGCTACGCTCTTGGCAGCCTATCAAACTGCCTGTATGTGTAATGTGTATCCCTAAAAAACACACTTAAGCAAACACAAGTTACTATCCCTAACTCTCAAAAATACATCAATCTGTAAATAAAACTAATTTGTCTATGAGCGCTCCAAATCGCTAAGTGGCCCTGCATGAACACTCGCCGGCGCCGTTTGCTATTTGCGAACGGTCATTCAAACTTCGGCACGCAACCCCCGCGTCTTTCTGAGACAATATGATTGTCTAACAGGCCACTTCTACCCTGTGTGAGCAATGTGACACAATATTGCACAATAATTTTACTAATGCTTTTTTTCTGACAAAAATATATTACTTTGTCTACGATCGCTCTAGCGCGCCAAGTGCGGCCCTGCATGGGATGCTCGCCGTATGCCAACTCGCAGTTTGCTATTTGTGCGCGGGCCTCCGAACTTCGCCGCCCGGCCCCCGCGCCCTTCCATAGACAATGCGAGTTAGACCGGCCACTGTTCTATCACGGGTGAACGAGCATTTTGAATGCAGTTTATTATTTTGTTAGTTATTTTATTGCAACATGTTACGAGTTTTCTTGGAGAAAATTCTAAGTTGGGAAAAGTCGATTTTATAGAATATGTTTTATGTTGAATTCTTTTACAGTTTCATTCTGTGCGTTAGTCTGGCATAACATAACGATAATATGTTCTAACGTTTTTAGCCCAATTTATGTTTCTTTTTCTTGCTATTTTATCCTCACTATTATTTGTCGCTCAATTGACTCAAATTTTATTGTAAGAACAAGTTTTGGATGAACTCTCCAGCGAATTCGCTTCGCGTTTTCTGTCACAGGCGCGGTTTACTTCTCGAAAATCAGAAAAAAATATTTGGGTGCAAAAATGAGAATTGAATTTATAGATAATATGTAACATGGTATTAAATTAAACTCCTCGTATTCAGCATGCAAACAAGTGTACAAATATTTGATTCAAATAAGCTTAAATAACAATTTTATTTAGTTATATGTTAGTTTATTTTTATCTCGTTAATATCAATCTGTTTTTGAAATACAAAATTTTGTTACAAAAATCAAGTAAACATTTAGAACATTTTACCATGTAACCGTTTTCAGTTTCACACGGAAGTCGCCTCGTCAGCCCGTCAGCCCTTCGCCTCACTCGACCTATGTTCAGAGGGCCTACTCCGAACTTCGAAAATCGAACTTCGTATCGTGCCGTCTCTTTCTGTCATAAAGTGTATAAGACTAGAGTGAAAGGGAAGGCACGACACGAAGTTCGATTTTCGAAGTTCGTAGTAGGTCCTCTGCTCAGAAGGTCGCCGGTTCGGTACATTCGCGGTGTGTCGCTTTGTGTGTGTGATGAGCTTCTGACTTTTTATGTACATTCTAGGGGTAGGGGTAGGATAGACATGACCACATGGAAGCGGGATGTTGTCATTCGGTTTTTGGTGTTCATATAATTCCTACATTCAAGGGGCTCCTATGTCCCAATGACCTTCGATCTCTATATAATGTCCGTTTTCTCGTGTTTTTATGGATTATCGTTTCAAAACGCACTGTTTCCGAGATATATGGCAGCAAACTTTAGGCCAATTTTAGAATTTTAGGCCAAAACAGTTTTTTGGACAAATTTGTGAATAGTACATTACTACAGAGGCCGGGACAAAAGGGGTTGCCGGCCGAAGACATATAGACTGATTAGGATAGGTCTAAGGCGGGCAACCCCATATTTCCCGCCGAGGTATGTATAGTGCTTTTTTCAAACATGCAATGAAATAAACAACGCCACCACCACCACCATATCAGCCCTAGGACGTCCTCTGCTGGACATAGGCCTCCCCCAATTTCATGGGGGGTAAATGCCATAAACGCCACGCTTGGCATGCGGGTGCAACAACAATAAAATATTTTTTTTATTTTAATACGCATAGTGGCAGAATGTCATGACGCCTGTGCCACAAATTTATGTGGAATGGAATTAAAAAAGAGGACTTTGCCGGCTTAGGCCTGCAAGATTTGTATGAAATTCCATTAACGACCTCTTGTCCGAGCCGCACCTGGAACCTCATACTTCGCAGCCTTTTATAAGGAACATAACATCAATATTTCATTGCATGTTTGAGAAAACAAAGTTGAAAATAAAAATATCTCTTGTGTTAGAGATACGTCAATATGTAACAGTTATATTTAAATGTCATATAATATATCTGTGCAAGAACAACATATCTACTTCTATCGAAAATACAGCTTTCTTGACCATGTTTGAATAACTCATAAAAATATGTAATTATGCACGTTTTCCAAATTCGGCTCTTGAAATTAAAGAATCGATAATCGTTGGTATCATAATTACTTATATATCTATAAGTAGTTTTGACGGAGGAATATCAACTCAAAACTCGTCAAAAATCGATGAAAAACGTATGGAGACCCTGTCCATGCACGCAACAACTTCACAAATTTGAATAAAAATTCATATTGTCCAATCGTATGATTATTTCGGAATATCAAACGTTCAGATTTTACATAAATGAAAATCAATCTTTTTTTGAAAGAACCGAGAACATAACATTACGGTTCAGATGTAGAAGCAATATTTATTTTAAACCGCCTTATGCATTTATTTTTTTTTGTCATTGTATTTAATATTATACTGGTATAAGAAATTCAAACGTACGAGTATTAGTAAATCATTAAAATTTAATTTTAATTTTATACAATATTATAACATAAAGCACCATGCGTCAAAATGGACCTAAAGTCAACAGAGCTGAGAGTTACGTCATTAAATAGGTTTTTAAATCTACTATTAGCTCGTATTCACTCTAAATAAAGAAGAAATTATAGATTCTTATATCTACTAGTGGCTCTGTGAGCTGTAGACATCGCAAAAAAAATCACATTTCAAAATTTCCGTGAACTGACTCGACATAAAAATTCAATATAATTATCCAACCTGCTCATAAAATTTCACGAGAATCAGTTGAGAAATGCGACCTGTAGAGGAGAACATCCGGACAAACAGACAGACAAACATACGAAAGAATTTTTGTCGAAAGCTGAAACGGAGACGTTTCGCACGCTTCGCTCGCTCGGTCATTTATCGGTCAATGAATATCTCAGTTCTGCAATGGAACTGAACTTGGTGCCCATAGAATGAAATGAAGTAAATACCTATTAAATGATATAACTTTCAACTCTGTTGGTTTTTAGTCCACCTATACATAGTTGCCCATGTCATTATGGCATATAAACAAACACTATAGGATTGAACTTGCATGTTTATAGATCAATAAGGAAATACAAAGCTTTGTCAATTGAAAGTTATGTCAAAGTTCAGTAGGGCGAAGGCGAAACTGTTTGGCAAGTGTCTTTACGACATACGTTATTAGGGATATCCTAATTTACGCATTTTTAGTAACATACATTTAGGTATTGAGTTTTTTATGTCCTTGACCATATTACATCATGTTACGTTCTTAGTCCAAAATAGCTTTAACAGGTTTTTAATATTGATGGTGATGATATTTTGATCTCCAAAATACCTATTATTTTACAAATTATACATACCTACTAGACTTCGCAAATAAATATATTATTCATAAAGATTAGGTTAACATGTCTTTTTGTTTTTGATGTAAATAGGAAAGACAACATCGGTATCAATCACATGAACTTGCCTCGGTAGAGTCACAGTGCATTAGACCTATCGACCTATCTCACTTAATCCTCGCTTAATAACTTAATCTTTGATTTAATAATATTCGAGATTGTGTCTCGCACTCTTCTTAACTCTTCGGAACCAGCCTCTAAAGGATTCAAATCACATCTTCTCATTTAAAATCAAGATTGATACGTCATGCATCATGTAATATTATTGGTACATACACATCTAAACCAAATTGCATTAAATCCATTACCCATTCCATTTGAAACCCAACCATCACACGCACGTAATAAAGTTCAAATTGCAAACGATTATCGTTCTTCGTGATTCTCTTTTGTTTGAAGCGTAGGGTGACCATATGAAGACGCGTCTTCCAAAAACCATCATCGCCCTTTCAATCGCGCACTGGGCATACGCAAGGCTCTATAAAATGTCCCAACTTGGCAGGTACCGTGTGGGCTGACGTTTTTATTTATGTTATTGTTTTGTGTCCGTTCTGTTAGTCTAGGATTGTCTTTGGATTTTTTTTTGTCACCTGAGCAGTCGTGCCTTTTGCATCATAAAGTGCCAGGAACCTGCTAAGTGGGCGCTTGTCTCGTAGGTGCTTTCCGCTACATACGGTATTTCGCATGTTATAGACGTGCGCTACGTAATCGTTCAGTGAAATGGTTTCAGAGTTTTATACGCTTTCACCATGAAAATGCAGTTTCAATTAATTTGGTAGAGGTACTTGCCGTTGCCTTTAGACGTGAGTAACTCGCACTGTAGTCCCGGGAAACCTTGGCAGGGAGCTCATTCCACAGTCGGAGCGTTCGCGGGAGGAAATTCCTCAGGAACCGTAATGTCCGCGACCATTTTGATCCCATAGTTATCAGTTACTAAGAGCTGATAGGTAATCATAATTTACGGTAATCAACATTTCATATATCCATGGTACGATTGATAGTTTTCCATGAAATAACGAGATCTACGCGAAAAAAACAACTTAAGTAATCTGAGACTACCTTAATGTGGTCCAACGCATAGCCTACCCATTAGACTGGACTTGACCCATTAGTGAGCCTTTGAAGAGAATACAGAAGAGTCGCTAGTAGTATTGGCTTGGCTGAGAATGCAAGGCAAAGATGCGCTGTAATTACGAAGTGTTCTGGGTAGCTTAGCGGTAGGGCGCTGGTCCGGCAAACCAGAGTGGCGGATCGATTCCCGTCTTAAGCTGCAGGCGATATCACGGTTATTTTTTTCGTTATATTTGTTATCTGTATCAAATAATTGAGAATTTGATCGTGGTAACTTCCACGTTCACTTAACACGAATCGGATAATATTTAACAATAAATAAATAAATATTGGGGGACAATCTTACACAAATCGACCTAGTCCCAAACTAAGCAAAGCTTGTACTATGGGTACTAGACGACGATATACATATACTTATATAGATAAATACATACTTAAATACATAGAAAACATCCAAGACCCAAGAACATTTAGCACGGATATTTGTTCTTGGGTCTTGGATGTTTTCTATGTATTTAAGTATGTATTTATGCCATCAAAAACATAAATGTGAAAATGGCAGCCAAAATCAATATGCGATGCGTGGTTGTCGTCCTCACCGACAAAAGAATTGAGATCTAAGTAGGTGCCAAGTTCCGTAGATTATCTGAAAAGATGCCAAGTCGGACTTGGCACCATTTCAGAGATAATATTCTTCTTAATATTGAACTTGGCTCCCATTTTCACATTTATGTTTTTGATGGGATATCATTACTTTTTGTCAATCTTCGCCAAATGGTGCTTTTTAAGAGCGAAGGCACGAGTTACTATACAAAATACCCAAATTGCTATATACCGTATCAAACAAAAAAAAATCCAAATCGGTTAATAAATGACGGAGTTCTGAGGTAACTAGCATAAATAATAATAATATTAAAACTAAAATAAAACACTGTTTTCTGATTTTTTCTGGTGTACACACACAATTACCAAGATGTATGCCAAATTTCAGCTTTCTAGGTCACCTGGAAGTGGGTTAGGTTTTTGATTACTAGTCAGTCAGTCAGTGGTAAAATGCCGTTTTTTGGAATTTAATATCTCAATAACTATTAAACCTATATTAATGAAATTTGGGGTTTTAGTTGTTCTAAAGGATATTATTAATAGGTACATGTACCAAATTTCATTTTTTATGTTACATAGATTTGGAGTTATTAGGGGGTCAAAAGTCGCTCCGAGCGGTTCGTGTAAAATAACACACGGCTGCTGTCCGCCAGTTCCTGGGGTGAACTTGGCTGGACACGCTGCCGCGTGTCTAGATTTATTGCGGATTAAGCTTAATGCATTTTGAGCTTTAACTTGGCAGTTTTCTTAAATATCCAACAGCTTTCATGGTATTATAACATACTGCATAGAAAACTGGAGAAATGGCAGCCAAGTTCAATATGCGATGCGTGGTTGTCGTCTTCACCGATAAAAGAATTGAGATCTAAGTGGGTGCCAAGTTCCGTAGATTATCTGAAAAGATGCCAAGTCTGGCACTAGATTGTTTACAGTAAAACTAATTTATTGCGGCTTAATGCATTTCGAGCCTTAACTTGGCAGTTTTCTATGCATTGTGTTATAATACCATGAAAGCTGTTGGATATTTAAGAAAACTGCTTTCTGTTTCGGACTAGGTCGATTCATCATCATCATCATGTCAGCCGAAAGACGTCCACTGCTGGACATAGGCCTCCCCCAAAGACTTCCACAATGACCGGTCCTGCGCCACCCGCATCCAGCGGACACCCGCGACCTTCACCAGGTCATCAGTCCACCGTGTGGGGGGCCTGCCCACGCTACGCCTTCCGGTACGTGGTCGCCACTCGAGAACCTTTCCGCCCCAACGGCCATCGGTTCTACGTGCTATGTGCCCCGCCCACTGCCACTTAAGTTTAGCGATTCGGAGGGCTATATCGGTCACTTTGGTTCTGCTGCGGATGGCCTCATTCCTGATGCGATCACGCAGAGAAACTCCCAACATAGCTCTCTCCATTGCCCTTTGGGTGACTTTGAGCCTTCTTAAGAGGCCCATAAGTCGATTTGTGTAAGATTTTCCCCAATATTTATATTTATTATAATATTTATAATATGGTTCCTGAAAACGAGTACCAATAAAAGTCATCATTATCAGCTGCCCATGCAGCTCCGCCCGCGTATTAGAGAGAATGCAAGCAAAGGCGCGGGATAAAACGCCTATGTCCGTTCTGAAGGTCTATTTGAAATCCAAAATTAAATTGAAATCCAATATAATTTTTGAAATCCAATGAAGTAGTTCCGTATATTACCTACAGACACCCACCTCACCCTCATAATGTTAGTATATATAACGTGATCCCGAAAATAGGTTATTCTAGCCCTAAATCCCAATGATTGGGTATTATAGATAGTCGATAGCAGCTAACAACCTGTCCATATATGCCTGTAAAAACTTTCAACCTATCCCCATTATAAAGTTGTGTTAGGCTTTCCAACTTATAATAACCATCTAGTTAGATCCGTCGGGGGTGATTGTTCAGTAGTGACTGATAGCTCCATCGATCACTAGCGTCACAACTTGTCGATTTACCTTTGAACCCAATATAAGGTGAGCCATGGATCCGTTACAAATATGTATAGTCGAAGATCATGCTGAGACTGTTTTTTCTATAATTGTCGGAGTTTTGAATACTAGCTCAGGTGTCCATGAATACAGTTTAGGTGGATAATCTTAATCTATTTGATACTTAGGTATATTTGCTGTTGATAAAAAGTTTATATTGATCTTAAGCTCCAAACTTCAGTCTATTGCAATTTAACTTTTTGTTTCAATATGTTGTTAGCGTAAAACCTATTTTCAAACGAATTCATAAAGGAGAAGTGAGAAACCCTACGGTCTTTTGAAGAACTCGTTTTTTTTTTAATTTTGTTTTGTTTAGAACTCCGTCACCATTATAAAATTTATAAACTTCTCAGTACCTCTAAATTGGTCCAATGTAATTTTGGTGAAAATCTTTTGATGAAAATTGAGGGAACGAAAGGGAGAGGCAGGTCCAGAATACATATACATCGCACAGATGTAAGAATGGTGCTGTATAGCCGCTCATGCCAAGTAGTGAAGACGAAGGCCCAAAATGGATAAGAATAGAGAATGCTGTTACGACAGAGGCTCTCTTAATATTGAAGATGATCTGTTGATGAGATCCATGACGAATCGAAGGAACTCCTCAAATATTATATTCAGCACATCTGTGGAGATTTCGATGTTTTTTTTTTAATATAGCAGGAGTGTGCAGTAGTTTTATTTAATATGAATATTACTCTCCTTCTAGACATTGTTCAACTTTTTCTTCTTCATTTGGATCTTTTCTGTCTGATCGAGTGATCACTGATGGCACGCATGTCCTCCTAGCACGGCTAGCACATCGCACAACTGACACTGCAATGCAATGTCGTGCTAATTCGTTCGTCATAAAGTCTCAACGAGACGTAGACGCGGCTCGGCAGCATATTGTGTGGTGCTGGCGGAATATTCAGCGTTCTAAGGCGTTTTTTTGTCACTGTCATCCCATTAAAAGGGTATTGTTAGGTAGTACTATAGAATCGGGAACGTTATCTGTCTTTGATAAATTTCTCGCTATGCTAATGAGGTTAGAAAGGAGCATTTCAAAATTTCGGTGATTCGCTTACTGCTGACGACGCCTAGGCATCATTACTTCTACACCTTTATTGAGGCGCCATTATATATACCACATACTTATTTATTAGTTTCTCTTTGATATACCAACGCAGAAAAAAAAATCTTTCACTCATTCAATATTTGCGCTAGCTTTCGACAATTTACGTATTAAAGTACACGGCACGAACTACAAGTAATATTTTTAAATAATTCTACACAAATTGGCACGCTCCAAAAAGCTTCACCGCCGAAGTATGATTCTGGATGTTTAAATTAGTGGGCTAACTAGAGCGGCCTGGGAAATCCCTCAAAGGGATCGTTTCCATGACAACGGAGTCTTGCTACCCGATTTTAAGCCCTGCCAAAATGCGAACTCGGTGAGATAAATAATTAATTTCGGTATCAGTGGGACTGTACATACGGTGGATTATTTACAGAGTGACAAATTAAGGAATGAGTTTTCGAAGTTTTCTGATGTGTTTTAGATCTAACTAACTGTTCATTTTGTTGGTTGTTTACTGGTTCATTTGCATAAATTAGGATTTGGACAAAGCGATGCTTGCTGCCGAGATCACTGTTTATAAACTCCTTCCTACTCCTAATATACTCGTATATGACGATCTCGTTTATTAAAAACTTAGGTTGTCTTAGCTAAGTGCAAATGTGCATCATGTGAATCGGGTTTGGTTTGTTGAAAGTGGGTACTGCGAGCCTGAATAAACTTGCGCTGTTTTTTAACAAGTGTAATAGTTGGTTTCGAATATCAAAACTCCAAGGAGTGGTATTTCGTTCACTAAAACTCATAGAATTGTGTAGTGGTTAATTTGTGGTTAAGTGTTTTGTGTTATTGAATAAATGTCTTTTTATTTATTTATTTAATTTATCTGAGCGAGATTCCAACTCGCTGATATTATACTCCCATTGCTTTCCACTCTCAGATCTAGTCTCTACCTTACTACATAAATTATCATGTACCGGTGTCAATGACTAACACTTTCAAAGCAGCGTACCAGTCAACGTATCAGTTGTAAGTAAGAATTGCTCACATGTAATAATTGTTTGATTGAACTGAAGGACTGCGTTGAAATGCTTTTTTGGTGGAAAGACGGTTTTTGAGTTATTGCTGAAAAACTGTCTTGCCCAAACAAAATGGCGTAAGTGCCGCGAGTTCCCTATGAAGATAAGACCTTTTTTGATTCAATGTATTGTAAGTGGTTTTATTAATCAGTGCCGATCCGATACGATTTCGACAAAAATCGATATTTGAGCGTCCGAGAGGACTCTTAATAGGAATCCGAGGTAAACATTGAATAAAGTAACAGCCATATTGAATTTCTTCATTTTCGTCCTGATTTCGTTCAAAATCGATATCTGAGCGTCCGATAGGTTAATACGCGTCCGAGGTAAAATTTAGAAAAAGTGGCGACCATATTGATTTTCTTCATTTTCGTCCCGATTTCGTTCAAAATCGATATCTGAGAATCCGAGAGGTCTCTTACTACGAATCCGAGGTAAAATTTGGAAAAAATCGCAGCCATATTGATTTTCTTCATTTCTTTCCCTATTTTGTTCAATATCAATATCTGAGCGTCCGAGAGGTTTCTTAATACGAATCCGAGGTAAAATTTGGGAAAAAGTGGCGGCCATATTGATGTTCATCAGATTGTAAAAAAAAGTTTAATGTTACTATATAGGCGTGTGGGGTATCTAAATCGATTGACTTTTAAAATAGACATAGAGGTTTCTATATATTTTTCCCATTTAATTCAACCGTTAGATTAGTATTACATACTAGCAGCCCGGCCCACGGGTATTTAACAACAATTTCAAGTATAAAAAACCGGCCAAGAGCGTGTCGGGCCACGCTCAGTGTAGGGTTCCGTAGTTTTCCGTCCGTCACATTAAGTTGACATATTATAATTCTTTATTGCGTGAACCGATTTTCACCGGTTTTACTTTATTTGAAAGCACGTCATTTCATTGTGATTTTGTAGAAATGACAGGTACAATAAACACCTGTTTATACGGTTAAATTACAAACTTAGTTCAGAAATTATTTTTCTAATTTTTTCAAAAACTATTCAACCTATCAAGTTCAAAATAATTTTCCTACAAAGTTTTTATAAAGTTCTACTTTTGAGATTTTTTTCATATTTTTAAAACTTATGGTTCAAAAGTTAGAGGGGGGGACACACATTTTTTTTTACTTCTGGAGCGATTATTTCCGAAAATATTAACATTATCAAAAAATGATTTTAGTAAACCCCTATTTATTTTTAAATACCTATATTAAAATGAAAAAAAAAAAACACTCCCCACTTTACGTATAGGGGAGGTACCCTAATAAAATATTTTTTTCCACTTTTTATTTTACCACTTTGTCGGCGTAATTGATATACATATTAGTACCAAATTTCAGCTTTCTAGTGCTAACGGTCACTGAGATTATCCGCGGACGGACGGACAGACGGACGGACAGACATGGCGAAACTTTAAGGGTTCCTAGTTGAGTACGGAACCCTAAAAATTATGAAACACAAATAATTGAAGCTAGAGGTCCCGGGTTCGAATCCCGGCCGGGGCATTATTTTTGTGCATTTAGCACGGATTTTATTCTTGGGTCTTGGATGTTCTCTACGTATTTAAGTATGTATTTATCTATATAAGTAACTATATCGTCGTCTAGTATCCATAATACAATCTCTGCTTAGTTTGGGACTAGGTCGATTTGTGTAACATTGTCCCCCCATATTTATTTATTTAATTAATTAATTTATTTAATTAACAAATAATTATTCTAAGATCAATAGTTTTCGCAGCGCACGCGATGTAAAGAAAATTTTCGGTATTTTTTTACACCTTGGGTTACATTATTGGAGTTTTAGTAAGAATCCCAAATTTTTTGAAAATATAATGTAGCCCATAATATAGATTAGCTGTACCAAATCAATTAGTTTTGCTAAAAGTCAAAATACTATTAAAGTACAGCCAATTTAGAGCTTGTCGGCGCCTTAATAGATTAACTTAAGAAGAACAACAAGTTTTACGATTTTACTAGTCTCGAAAATGGCAACACTGGTCAAAATGGGCCTTTGTTATAGGTTCAGCGCAGTGGATTTTAAAAAATGTAAGTAGATCAAGGGGGTAGTGGACCACCTTGATCTACTAGGGAAAAATATTTTACTCCCAATCATAAAAGTAATCAAGCAAACAATACAAGCAAATACACATATCGTTATTATAAAATAAATTATATTACTGGACGGCTAGCATAACTTGGCGCGCGAGCTATCTCACGCGCGAGTTAGACTATCCGCCTCTTTCTAATTGGTACACACAGAAAGAGACGGATTGTCTATCTCGCGCGTGAGATAGCTCGCGCGCCAAGTTGTGCTAGCCGGGCTGTCAACACTTATAATTATTTTTATATAATGACGGCTGCAAAATAGAATACGGCATGCTTGATAGTAAGCAGACATCGTAGCCATCGTAGCTTGTTCCAGAGGAGTCAAATGCGATGCTCACCCTTTATTGATTTAAGTATTTGTCGTGTCACTGACTCCTAGAACACTCACTACCAAGGAACTTTTTGACTATAGTGGCACAGTGTTGTGGACCCGGGTATGTCCTAAAACTACGACCAAGACCACCGGGGGATGGGCAGCAGCATCCCTGGAGTGCGGTGGAGATACTGCGATCGCCAACCCGCATGCCAAGCGTGGCGATTATGGCATATATCCCCGTGAATATGGGGGACGCCTATGACCAGCAGTGGACGTCCTTTGGCTGATATGGTGGTTGCCAGTTTAGGTAAGTGCCAGGAAGGCCACGTGTACACAAAAGGGCTAGTTGAAAAAATACCTCTATCAATTTAAAGATTATTGGTGGATCTTGATACTTAGACCTCCTACATTCTCATCACAGCCTTGTCTCTTGGTGACATAAGGCATTCTTGGAAGCCCACGGTGGAGATTATGTTAATATCACTATTGATTTTAGATACAGTGTTTAGAACGCGGTCGAATGCTGAATGCGAGCCGGCTCTCGTTGGTGTTTTAGATGGTTAAGGCTTCCCGCGGTAAGTCCGTCATTACTTTGACCGGGCGGGATGCGTATATGATGCATTCCCCAACTTTAAAACAATTACAATATTCATTAAAACATGTACAATATAATAATTTATTAAAAAATCCTGCTCATTTTGCGACATTATAATTATGTAGGCATAATGACACACTTTCTGTTGCGACCTTGTCGTAATTATTGTTCCTCGTTCGTGTATGGATTTGAATGTCTTTGTTCATTCATAACTTGCCACTTTTTCTAACCTCGAACTTGGTGGTAACGACCCGGGTATAATGGCACCTCCGAATGTGTAAATGGAAAATACTTGGTTACTGCCACGTGGACTTTTGGTTACCGTTCATAAATACTTTTGCTGTAGGTGTATACACAACTGCAAAGGTAGAATATGAGTGTTTATGCAGAAATGGTAAGTAATAAGTAATATGTTTTCCCACGCGTAGGAATATTGTAGACAGAATAACTCTTGAATTTATTATCTCATGTTCTACAATCTCTCTTATGATAGGTATACCAATTAACCAACTATTTTAAACGACTTTATTTCTTTTTTAAGTTTACTGCCAATCCATCTACACATGCAGCCTGTGGAGTAGGCTTACGCAGCAGATGTACAACGGTTTACGAGTACAATATAATAACGCTTTCAGTTATGGGGCTGCCTCGTCACTCGTGCCTCGGGGATGTTTACGGAGGCGCAGGTTGATGGTTTTGAGGCTATCATGTGAAAGCGGTGTGCCACACTATTAAACCGCTGGCGGGGCAGCGCCAACAGCATCCTGATAGCGTTAGCGGTTTAGATGGGATTCCCCCATTATGCATAGAACATAGATGGACAAAGCTCCATACCTCTGTAAAATAAATTAAATAGTATTATATTGTAACGACTACTACTGGTATATAAGTTTGAAACTAATACATATGGATTATGTACGAAATAAAATATTATTATTACTATTTGTATTTTTACAACGACGAAATATCACGAAGTTTGTCATATTATGTCCTCTTCAACTTACAATGCTGCTATTCAAATAGTTACATTGGATAGTTCACCAGTAATATCGCCATAGACAGGTCTCAATCTGTCACTATAACGTAAGTAAAATAATACATTGTATTCAGGATCAGAATTCAAATCTTTATGTTAATTGTTAAGTAGAAATTTGAATTCGTAAACGGTGGTCATTCGAGGCTATAAAAAGTACGATCTGATCTGATTAATATTTTTCTACAGTAATTAATATATAGGTTTTCCTTTTCATGAGTTTAAAAACACGTGATTACCGCCATCTTAGATACAATCTTTAGTTGACCTTTTAAGTAAACCATGACCGTGAACATCGATTCAAGTTCGTTACGTAATGCTTCTATGCGTCCGGCGCGCTTAAGCTGTATTGACACTTACTACACTACGTTTAGAGGTCACAATCGGACGCGGAAGTACGCGAGTACTCTTATTTGTAGCATCTTAATGTGGTATTTACTTTTTCACGGCGTTTATATTATAATTCTGCTTAAGGCATTTCAAAGATTGGGTAGTAAGTACTTAAGTTAGGTTTCGTTTCGAGGGAAAGCGAAATATTAGCCACAGCAAGGTCAGTAGTAATCGGATAGAATGCTGATTTGAGGCCTGATTTTGGGTATCGGTTTACGTTTAGCATTATGCAGCCATTGACACCGTCGTTTTGAGAATATGTTACAGTCCTTTTGAGAATATGTATGAGTATGCCGTTCAGTTTTGTTTCATAATCAATAGCTGAACGACGACGTGTGGGTAGGGCCCATTTTCAATCGAACTGCAGAGATCAGAGTAGTTAAGTGCCGAACTGGCACTGCAGCAATGTATTAGATCTCTGGCGACGTTATTCACCAGTTTCACCACCAAGACTCAAACCACATCAACCAACAAATTATTACCGAACGCTTCAATTGTCGACATCATGCGCATTACGATCATTATGAACCTCTACAACTCCATACGAGTTCGGCCTATTACGTCATCAGATATTATCTGACAAGGTTTCATAACCGGTATCATGCCCTCCGTGCAGTTGGCTGAGGAAGTCGTATATCACTTTAATAATGTCGTTTAGTTAACAACTAAGAATTAGCTAAGTACCAAATACTCGTACTCATCATGTTAGTGCTCTCCCAATTGTATCCTGACGAAGCGAGTTACCTTGATTATTGAAGTTCTCAAACCGCCCGAAGGCCTTTCACTCGGTCTATGTTAAGTCTGTCGTAGACAGCTCTTCTCGCAGCGTTACACTGGCAACAGAGTCCCATGAACTTGCGTAGGCAATCATTTTTGCGGAAGATAAGACCTCATTAACCTTGTTAAGAGAATGAGCAGTTTGCTCTTATAGACAACCTAGATTATCGGCTTAGCTCCTTCCAAATCACTAACCAACCACTCAAAATGGAAACCCATTTGAAGCGCACCTTGCCCGTAACCGTTGAGTGATTAAAAGCAATCTATAGATTGACTGAAAACCTCGTGGGTTGTTAGGTTAGGTTAAGGAACAGCATAAAAAAAGGGAACAGCATGTCCACTCCCATTTTCTTCCCGTAGGTTTGGTGAAAGTTGATTATTTAAAAAGAATTGGAGAGTGTTGTTTTCTTCTTGTTTAAACCCAGAATTGTGCCAATGCAACCCGTGTTGAAACTTTCGAATTAAAGGTAAATAAATTTCGCATTAGAACCGTTTGGATTAATCTTTTAAAGTAACTGCGCGAGATATTGCAAACTAACAGTTGCTGAAAGTTTAGTGTGCTTTGCATACCTCTATTAGGAATACTGGTGTGAAGTTTTGGTATGTGAAATGATCAACAATGCGACTTCATTAAATCTATACTTTGCGTGTGTTGTGATTCAACTACATTATCTGCGATGTCATAGTGACGAGGCGTGTGAGCACCTTCGTATTTGTTGTGGGTGTTGTGGCGTATATATAACTATAATATTTTAGAGGTAGTCTTATGAATATCCCACGCAAAATATAAATAAGACCGGTGTTTTCAAAATTACTTGAATTTATACATAGTCAAAAGTGTAAACAATTTCTTTTATGTAGGTTTCGTGGTATTCTCGGATCTTATAGGATTATGGTTTGACGAATTATTCTCATATAAATTGGCTAGTATAAGTGGGTTTCTCATCATATCTATAAACGTACCACGCTGGACACAGGCTTCTTCAGAGGTCTCAACAAAGACCAGTATTGAGCCGGCCGTTCACATTGTTAGGGGCCCACACTGTTTTCTGGTGCGTGGTCACTACTCGAGAACCTTTTTACCTCAACGGCCATTTCTATGAGCAATGTGCCCCGTCTACTGCCACTTGAGTCTAGCAACTCTCTGAGCTATGTCGACGACCCCGATTCTCCTACGAAACTGTGAGGCGAAGATAGCTCGCTCCGTGGCCTTCCGGGTGACTTTGAGCTTTCTTATGAGGCCTATGTCCAGCAGTCTTTTGGCTGATATAATGATGATGGTGATTAGGTGCTTAGCTTCGTATTTCTTTTGGCGTTTCTTATGGCTGCGTCATTTGTAAATGTTTAATTTGTTAAGTGTTAAATTATTAATATTATTATAGGTACGTGTCATGTGAAAAAAATGCAAAATATCCGATCTAAAATTTTGAGATTAAGTACCAACGGGACTCCGAGTAAGGATAAAACTTATAGAAAAATAATCCAGCTGTTACCAGCGGTAACAAATTGGCGGTAACATAGAAAAAACCTGTGGTTTAGTGCTAGTGGGTATTAGGTATGTCAGTGGCACTTGCATATTGCTGGCCAGGTTGTTTCGGGACTCACAAACAAATGACATTTAAAATGCAAATAAAACCTATATTTGGTTACTAGGAAGTAGTCTGCTAATGTTATGCAAGTGTTCGGTTGATGACGTCATGCGAGTTCACGGCCGAACGCCAAGTTCATAGGAATCTCTAAACCTATACTGCATATAGCTCTCTGTGGTAATAGCTGGAAATATATTATACACGATTGTAAACCTTATTCTTTAGACATACGTACTTAAATGTGTTAATATTTTTGTTAATAGTTGCACGTAAGACCTTTTTCACTAGTGTTTGAGACAATGAACAAGAGCAGCCGATGCTTCTATTGTGATTGGGTTATCGTGGTAGCATTTATTGGCGATTTCAAAACATTGGACAATAATGTTGGCTGACAAGCGTAAGGTCTATCAGGAACACCAGTATGCAATTTTTAAAGGTAAGTACGCAAAATATGAGTTCCGGTGGCCTCAGGAAGATCTAGTTTACACGTTGTACCTACAATAAGTTGTATTATTTAGTTGAATGCAAAGCACTTTACAAAATGATGTTGATGAGACTTGCAAGGTTGTTTCAATGTGTGCGTTTCTAAGTACTGCGCATGCGCATATATGCTTATGTCAGATATGCTTGCGTCAGATGTGAGCGGATACAAACTGCAAAGGCGTCCATTTTCTAAATAGTTCATCTTAAGACCTATAGACTTGCGATAGAAATTACAACTTGCAGAATCTTTATAATTCTGCAAGTTCTAATTCAACAAAGGCCATCGGTTCTATGGGATGGGCAATATGCCTTTACTGTCATTTGAGTCTAGGTACTCTCTGAGCTACGTCGACCATCCCGTTTTTGTCCCAACAGCTATCCGTTCTAGCAGCAATGTGTCCCGCCCACTGTCACTTGAGTCTAGCAACACTCTGAGCTGTGTCGACAACCTTTTTTTTACCCCAACGGCCATCGGTTCTATCAGCAATGTGCCCCGCCTACTGCTACTTGAGTCTAACAACTCTCTGAGCTGTGTCGACGACCCTGAAAACTGTGAATCGATCCCACCCACGGCACAGCTGACGGTCACGGGGCGTCATGATAAAGCATACAACTGAAGCATTTTACAAGTGATCGCTCGAGAGGAGCTTGGTCATTAAGATCTCTACGCTTATTCGCTGGATTAGGAACCCCAGGCATCCTTCAGGATGCAACCTGTACTGGCATAATACTATAGGATGATGATGACATGCAGAAGGTTTTAAATGCTACAGCACTCTCTGTCTATTATGCCTATGCCCACATAAGGTTGCGATATGGAATTATCATATGGGGAAACAGTACAGACGCAAACAAGTTCTTTAGGTACTTATATAATAATAATAATAATATAAGCCATTTATTCCTTAATATCTGCTGTGTGCATGTATTACAATTTATAAACATAATTCATTCAAATTTACAATTTCATGCTAGGTTTTTAAATTTATATAACTTTTAAATTATTTAAATTAACTATCGATTTGCATTCATTGAAACAAAATAAAATATAAATTCGATTGTCATAATATAAAATGTAAATAATTAGTTTACAATTTCGCTTTCATGAAATATTAAGGACCTCTTCTCGAGTACAGGCCTCCTCCAACTCCTTCCATCCTTTAGGTATATTACAGAAAAAATGTATCCGTATATTAGTGGGCATTTTCCGTCCGGACAGCTGTAGAACACATTTTATTGAGCATGGCATACTCACAGTGCCTTGAAACGAACACGTATGTATATTAGAGTTAGGGCTCTGTGCACGTAAAAGATCAATGTATAATATATGTCTACTACGGTACGGGGTACGGGGTAGTACTTGTATTACCGACGTTAACGCTGCAGATATTACGATTTTCAGTGGGCAGTAATATACTTACTTATTTAAACTTTATGTAAAAGTGATTCTTGCAAACGTAAATCTCAATTTGCCAGATAAAGAAAAAGAAATTTTAAGGTATTACATTTAAAAAATTGGATTAGTGGACGTTTAGGAATAAGGAAATAATAAGTATCTTCTGTTGGCACAGACAGGTGTTCAGGAAAGAGTGTATAATTTATTCGCCAACAAACTGCTCCGCAGTTTGGCGAAATTTTGTAATTAATGTATGAGCAAATAAATTAAAAATAAAAATATATAACCATATCCCGGATTATATTAAAGTGCAAGACGCGAATAAATCATTTGCACTTTACGTTTCTAGTGTTATTTTTAACAATACTGTTGAGGAATTTTTATATTATAGAATAATTATTTCATCGGATTTTAATTTAATGTAATGTAATTCAGGACCCAGGTATGTTCTAAAACTACGTTAAAACCACTAGGTGATGGGCGGCAGTATCCCTAGAGTATAGGTGAGTACTACGATCGCCAACCTGCATGCCGAGAGTGGCAATTATGGCATTTACCCCCCATGGAATTGGGGGAGGCCGTTGTCCAGCAGTGGACGTCCTTCGGCTAATGTGGTGGTGGTGGTGGTGGTAATGTAATTTAGCTAATTATTATTCAATTTAAATTGTTTTATTTGGAAATAATTAAAATAAAATAACAATAAATAAATATTGGGAGACAATGCCCTAAAAGAAGACCTCCAGTCCAGATGACCTAAAAAAAGCCATTATAAAACCTTTGTACAAACAGGGTCCCAAAAATAATATGAGTAATTATAGGCTTATTGCTTTATTACCAGTGTTTAGTAAAATTTTGGGAAAAGCTAGACACGAAAGATTAACATGTTTTCTGCTAAAAATCTTTAGTCATTCGCAGTTTGGTTTCCAAAAAGGCAAATGCAAATCCACTACTTTGGCCATATTTTCGATATTTAAACATATTTGGAAAAATATTAATACTGAAAAAAAAAGCGTTGCTCTAATGCTTGACATGTCTAAAGCATTCGATTGTGTTAAACATGATGTAATGCTGATACAATTAGAGCATGTCGGGATTAGGAGAAATGCGCTAAATCTGTTTAAATACCTATTTGTGTGGAAGATAGCAAGTTGTTCAAATGGATATTTATAATAAAGTCAATAAAACTGTGGAACAAGTATTATCTGATTATATATAGGGAGGTAGTTTTTGGTGTACGTCAAGGTAGCGTACTTGGTCCATTTTTATTCTTAATTTACTAGAATGACTTTCCTTGTATAGCAAATAAGAAATGTGTGTTATTTGCCGACGATGCTACAGTATTTTTTTCATGTGATCGGCCATTATAAATTTTACAAAAGGATATTGAAGTAGTTTTATGCAAAATTATAAACTGGCTTAAATCTCAAACAGAACCTGGACAAAACTAAGCTCGTACAATTTAGAAATTATAATACCTCTCCAAGTCCTTTAAGCATTTCGGAAGCAGGTAACACTATGGAGGAAGTAAGCAGTATACAATTTTTAGGCGTACATGTAGACTCGCATTTTAATTGGAAAACTCACGTGGAACCGATAAATAAGAAAATATCTAGAAACTGCTACGCCTTATCTATCGTATCAGAAACTTGTCCTGAAAGCATAGTTAGTATTAGTTCCTATTATGGTAACGTCTATTCATTACTAACATACGGTATCATCTTTTGGAGCAATTCGGTGGACGTCAATATAACATTTATACTTCAGAAAAAGTGTTTGAGGACTATGTATCGTATGAATTACAGGGCTTCCCTTCGCAAAGTTTTCCGAGAAAAGCGGTTTTTGACGCTGGCGGGAATTAATAATCTCGAAGTATGTTTGTTTGTTAAAAATCAACCCAACTATTTTACAACATGGGTATCTACGAAGATTAATGTAAAAGCGCAGTACAAACACAACATTCGATTACCAAAAGCTAGTACCTCCATATACGCTAAAAGTACATTTGTGATGGCAATTAGAGTATACAAACACCTCCCGACTGGCATTAAATGTCTAGCAGGTAATATATTTAAAAATAGGTTAAATAATTGGCTTATTGATAAGGCATTTTATAGCCTAAACGAGTTCTTCGAGTGTGAGAATTGTTAATGTAGAAAGTAGTGTACTTGTCCGGATTATGTCGCACTAGTTTTTAAGCTAAATATTAGTAAATTGCCCGCCCGATAAGGTATCTGCAGAATCTATTAGTCTTAAAATTGTAACCACCCTTATATGTACACAGTTATGCAATAAATCTTTCTTATTCTTATTCTCAATCTTCCACAAATCGATCTAGTCCCAAACTGAGCAAAACAGCAGCAGCTAATACAAACTATGGGTACTAGACGACGATATACGAGTACATACTTATATAGAAAAATAAATACTTAAGCACCTAGAAAACATACAAAACTAAGTAACAAATATTCGCGCTCATTACAAATGCCTTGTCTGGGATTCGAACCAGGGACATCCGGCTTCAAAGGGAGGGTCACTACAAACTAAGCCAAAGTGGTTGTATATCTTCGTTCGGTTTTCTATCGAACAAAACCGATGTCTGACTCCTAGAAAAATAGCGAATCATGCTATCTCGCTCTACCAGCATGCTCTGTTGTTTAGTTAGGGTTGCCCTATTTAAACGTCAACGCCGTCACCTTGTACCCAATGTGTTTACACGACTTAGTCGAACGATGCTGTCACTGTGTGGCGGTGTCAGCAGTGTTGTGAATCCATACCCCGGTGGCGTGTGAGACCCGAGCTCAGTCGATGTAACAAAAGGTACATCTGTATGCCTGTCAATCTGGACTAGATTAAGTAGTTTAAATAATCACAATTATTTAAGATTGGCGCTAGTGGACACGTTAAAGCACCCGGCACCTCGACCTACTGGCCCAACCGTCAACTCACCACCGTCCAATATTTAGTGTGCGGACTTTGTTTCGTCCGATATCGGTGCGTATCGCATTTAGGAATTAACCTTTTTCGTTAAGGACGGGTTGTATTAACTTACGATTACAGACAGATCAACGTTAAGGCTCGACCGTCGTAAAGAGTTTGTCTTGCTCGCTCGCGAGTGTCATCTTGATATGCTGTAGTCATCGCCAGCGCGTAAATCGGTATAAAACAAGCTTTTGTTAAAGCATATCATTATTTGCAAAAAGTAAGGCAACTAGATTACAAAATTTCATACTTTTCTGATAAAAGATGCAGTAGAACAATGATGGATAATGAACCAGTGGATAAATAGTTTATAACAAAAAAACCGACACCAATTTTGTACTTCGCTATGTCACAATTTGTAGTTTCCTTTCTGTGAGCCAATGCTTGGTTACCTACAGAAAATACCGAAATCGCCATATGCGTGCCTATCAAATTCGAGGAGTTCTCTCGATTCCTCCTAGATCCCATTATCAGACCTTCAGCAAATTTATATGGGAACAACTTGGAGGTACCTGCTTTGAAACAAAAAAAGAATCATCAAAATCGGCCCCCGTGATCAAGAGTTATCGGGGAACATACATACATAAAAAAAAACAAACATGCAGACGAACTGAGAATCTCCTTCCATCTATTCTATTGAAATCGGTTAATTAAGGGTGACTTGGTGACTTAACTTCTCTTTTTAAGGTTCCTTGTCTAAACAGTGGCTCCTGGGAATGTGAAAAATTCGGCAAAGTGCAAAATTCAAAATTCAAAATAAAATAATTTATTTGTAGAACATAGGTATATGGCTGGTCAAAAACTTATAATTATGTATCACTATGTCTTGCCATAAGGCATACAAATATTCTAAGTCAAGATGTAGCATGCATCCGGTATATAAAAGAACAAAAGTATTTAATATAAAAAGCGTGCTGATATTGTTACAGTTCACAATCCGTCAAGTACTCCTTTATTGAATAGTACGCTTTTTTTACCAAAAGGTTAAACAGCCTTTTTTTGAATTCTGCCAAGTCTTGTGTTTTGGATAGTTTTTTTGGCAATTGGTTGTATATTTTAGGTGCCATTCCAAAAACGCTTTTAGTAAGAAAAGCTGGTCTTATAGTTTTGGTATATATTTTATTACATCGGCGAGCACTATTAAAAACAGAAAATTGATGCATGTTGTTTTTAACGTAAACTGCGGTTTCAAATATGTAAAGACATGGTAGTGTAAGTATATTAAGTCTAATGAAATGCGTTTTACAAGATTCTGTTGGTGGTATTCTACATAATGATCGTAAACATTTTTTCTGTGCTTTGAAGGCCATCTCTCTGTCTGTGGAATTGCCCCAGAACATGACGCCGTATCTCAATGTTGAAGTTACATACGCGTGATAGGCAGTTAGTACAGCTGGCTGACTTACTATCTTACTAAGGTTATAAAGCGCATAAGAAAATTTGTTGAGTTTTTTACATATAATGTCAATCTGATCTTTCCATGTCAACTTATTGTCTAAACTTAATCCTAAAAATTTTGTACGGTCTGTTTCGTCAATATAGTGTTCTTTGTATGTCACAGTGAGATTTGGTATTCTGTCAGCTCTTTGTTTGAAATTCATAATTTTTGTTTTATTTAAATTAATGCATAAATTATTTTTATTTAACCATGTAACTACTGACTCCAAAGATTTGTTTATTTCAGTCTGTAATGTCAGTCTATCATTCCCAGTAAATATTATTGTACTATCATCGGCAAAAAGTATCATAGAATGTTCAATAGTCAGCGGCAAATCATTAATATAGACCAGGAAAAGCAAAGGCCCTAATACACTGCCTTG
This sequence comes from Notocelia uddmanniana, assembly GCA_905163555.1. NCBI lineage: Eukaryota > Metazoa > Arthropoda > Insecta > Lepidoptera > Tortricidae > Notocelia > Notocelia uddmanniana. Next base: position 28,351,792 of record LR991056.1, on the reverse strand, counting down.
GGGCACACCGTATTTTAGTTGTTTAAGATCAGATGATACAGATATTTCAGTTTTCGATTTTGTGCACATTTTGTTAATTGTAACCATTTGCTGTCGTTCAGTTAAATACGATCTTATTAGATCGTGAACGTTACCGCGTACACCATAGTTATATAACTTATGTAATAATATGTCGTGATCGACAAAGTCGAAAGCCTTGGACATGTCCATGTATAAAGCTAAAACCGGCCTTTTTTCGTCCAATTCTTTCATAACTTTTTGTAAAAGATCGAAAATTGCCATATTAATGGACTTATTTTTTCTGAATCCTTTCTGTTCTGGCGCAAACAGGTTGTGAGTCTCAAAGTAATGGTACAAGCTATTATAAATAACTTTCTCGATGATTTTCGAAAAAGTTGATAAGAGTGCTATCGGTCTGTAATTATCCATGTTTTCCTTGTCACCCTTTTTAAATAAAGGTTTTACTACAGCTACCTTTAAAATTTCCGGAAATCGACCTTTCTCAATACAAAGATTTGTAATGTAACTGATTGCTGGTGATATTATATGAGCTACTTTTTTAATAACTTTGCATGAAATCCCATCGAAACCAGTACTATTAGTATTTTTTAACGAATTTATAATGATATAAATGTCATTTGGGCATGTAGGTTTCATAAAAATGGAATGAGGAGATTTAAATGTCATTGTGAAATTGTTACGTGGATTAGAATTAACAATACTAGAACTAGGGTTATTATTATTAGATATGTCTGAATTATTTTTCAATTTCACGTGTTCAACAAAATGTTCATTAAATTTTTGTGCGATAAGTTTCGTTTTATTTATTCTTATACCGTCATGTTTTATAAGAGTAATACTTTCTCTCGGGTGGGCAGTATTTGCACTTTTAATGATGTTCCAAGTAGCTTTACATTTACTTGCAGAGTTTGTAATGTAGTAGTCATTTCGAGACTTTTGGGTAAGTAATATTATTTTCTTAAGTCTATTGGAATAGACTTTAAAGCAGTTTTTGTTACGTGTGTTTGGAGAAAGTCTATATTTCCATAGTAATTCTCTCTTCTTCCTACAGCAAGTTCGAATACCATTAGTTATCCATTTCGGTTTTTTAAAAGTAGATATTTTGTGTCTGACAAGTGGAAAACATAAATTATAAAATAATTGAAAATTAACAATGAAATTTTCGAAAGCCTCGTTTGGGTCATTAGCCATATACACGTCATTGAAATTAAAACTTTCTAAGCATTCGATAAACTTTGTAATATGCTCGGCGCTATAGTCTCGTTTTTTTATAAACCAGTATGGCAATAGGCAAGTTTTTTTAACTGGGCATTTCAATATCTGAGCTGTGTGATCAGAAATGGCAAAATCGATCACTTCTGTTTTTCCACCTCGAACATTATGCAAAATGTTGTCTATACATGTATTGCTCTGTAATCGAGTTGGCTCTGTGACTCCTAATCTAAGATTATAGCAAAGTATCAGATTTTTAAATAGTATAGAGTGTTTAGTTCTCTTTAACATATCGATATTGAAATCGCCGCAAACAATAACTTTCTTGCTATTATAACAAAACTTCGCTAAAACAATGTTTAATCTATTTAAGAATATATCTATGGCACAATTATCAAGTTTCGGAGGTCTGTATACACAGATAACAATAATTTTATGTTCCTTTAGTTCAATAGCCGAGCATTCAAATACATTTGAGATGGAGGTGGATAGAACATCTGTAAGGACTACGAATTTATGACAATTTCTTATTAAAATACAAGACCCTCCATTTCTATTTTCTCTCGAATAACAAGTTGCTAAATTATAGTTTCTAATGGTTAGTTGATCTTCGTCCCCTGGCTTCATGTTGTGTTCTGTAATGCAGATTATGTCGATTTGTTTTTCAGAAGTTCTCAATTCTTCTAAGTGTACATTTAAAACGTGGGCTTTATTCACTAATCCGTTTATATTTTGATGTAGTATAAATATACTATTATACACGAAAAAGCTCACTAGATGCGCTTTTATTATTTTCATTTTGATTTTTATTCTTCAAAACGTTAGTTCCATTTGTGTCAGATGTGCTAGTATGTTTACTATTCGTATTTAAGATTGAGTTATCCTTTGAGTTTGAAGAGCAAACATTTGTGGGTTTCGGCGAAGACGGGTTGTATTCAGCTCCATTTATGTACAGTCGGTTATTCCTTATTACAGCAAACTGTCCTTTTCGACGCGCGATTAGGAGGTGTTCTCTGAGCAATTTTCTTCTCTGCAAGGCTTCGCTGTCTAGGATTTCTGAGACCCCATAACCAGTGTTTTTAAAACATAATTTGTTCTGTAAGACGTAGTTTGCCATTCGCTTGCTAATTAGCTCGACTTCAAGCGGACGACGGTTCCCTTTTTTTCCAATGCGTTTGACAGATTCTATAAAGCCGTTGATATTTATGTTTAATAAGTCGCCAAACATGTTGTCAATACGATGGAATAAAGTTGATTCAGTTTCTCCATAGTGTTCGTCTAGCCCGTATAAAACAAATTTCTTATCGCTGTCCTTATTTTTTAAGAACCCTTCGTGCGCGAGTCGGACTCGCGCACGAAGGGTTCCGGACCTTATCTATAAAAAAAGCAAAAAAAAAAACAGATTTTAAATACATAGCATGAACACATTGAACACAAGGACGCAGTTCGACCATAGAAAATTGTGACGTCATTATCTCATTAGACACATTTTCCTACAAACATTAACATTTTCCTATAACCGAGCGTTTTAGATTTTCGATTCGTAAAAAGTTGCTGATTTGACTATCAGTGAATTACCGTTTTCATCGTAGTAGTAGTTAATGCTGATTTTGAGGTAGCATCTAGTTATGACTCATAATCGTTATTGCCTTTTTTGGTTTTAAATGATATTTTTGGGATTTTTTATTTTATTAAATCTTAGTGTTTTTCAAATAAAAGCTTGTTAATTTCACTCCAGTGGAGTAAGAAAAGTACATGTAAGCTCCACTTGCATATAAAATATAAAAAAAAAACCATATAGTTATAATTACTGGAGGGCTCAATAGTGCACCGTTTAATTTTTTGCTCCTATTACAAGCCACACCCTGTATATATTTAATTTAAAAAGAAAACTATAACAGCTAAGTAGACATTACTAGTAAATTAGTAATAGCCGAACTTAAGCTTAACTTATATTTATATTTTCTTCACTGTGATTTGGCTAATTACCTGAAATAAAAATTATTGTTGTTATTATGTATCTCCATTTTTTCCAATTCACGGGGTGAATCCCGGTCATTTGGCAGGCGTGCGTGATATATATCCAACACGTAGAGGCCTTTTGGAGGAGAAGTTTAATGTGATTTAGTACACCTGCTAGAACCCATTCACATCAACATCGATAGATAGCCGGGAACCGGTTCCAGCAGGCGGATGGGGAGTCAAATGAAAATAAATAAATCGGGCTGTGGATAAAATTTGGATGAAAAAAGTAATGCTAGAATTCCGGACACCTGCCAGGCTGCCATAACATAGTAAAATGCTATCGAGGCAGGTGGTGCCTAGCCAGTCTAGCCACTCGCTAGACGGGCTCCTGAAAATGCCGTCGTAAAGACGGCCGGGAGCAACACCGGTGTCAGCGGCTCAGAGGTGTCGAGAGATGTGCTGCGCTTTCTCCGAGGTTACTCGCGGCGTTATGACCTTTAACACTTCGTATTAATATTATTAAGCAATGTACCTGGAAAAACAAACTTTCCCTACAATTTTCATTGATTACTAGATAACGTTGTTAGTTGTGTCAAACATGTGGTAAATATAAGTATGTGAGCTTTATTTAAGTCTGCATTATTTAACGCGTGGGCAACTACGGTTTTTACCATTTATTTATACACAGATATCGCTCATTTTAGTTGGATGATTTCTGTACATCTGATCTATTCTCACTAATGCACAAATCTGTAAATTTGAGAGAGACAAATAAGTGATATCTGACAGGTCTTGAACCTGACAGCGTCTTCCTTTTCATAAGTGCAAATTATACTGAGCTGACGTTCGTGACGTTTGATAATTTGATTAGCCTTTGAACTGAGACAGTTCGCAAAAGTAAAAATATAGGCCGTACTATCTGTCCCTTGCTAACTCATTTTGGTTAACCATAATAAACCACGGAGACAACTATATAAAAATATAGTTCTCTCCGTGGTTAACCAAAATAATGCGGTTAACCAAGGTAATGTCTTGCTTAACACTACGGTGTTGTTGGTTTTATCAATCTACACGAAGGATAAGCCTTATAAGAGGCGCCGGCAGCTGAGAAATTTGTCAAACATGCCATAAAATCAGATTTTAACGAGCACAGGTTACTGTTTGGTGCAACCTAGCCTTAGTTTCGTAATTGGTCCCGATTATGTAGCTGTTTTTATTTTTACTCCGATAAATATTCGACGCACTTGCATAGATAGTGTTATCTTACGAGTATTGAGCACTTGTTTTCGCACGTTTCGGATAAGCTAGACTTTTAGTACTACCGTTTCTGGAAGCGCTGACCTTAATGTCAAATGAAATTAAACTTTGTTGCGTCTTGCTGAAAGTTGTTAGTTGCGTGACGGACTGGAATAGCGTTGCTGTAATGTTGATGTCGAGATACTTAGTGACTAATCCAGATCTTGGACAAGTAATAGGACTTAAAAAGGGGATTAATTACGCATTTAAAAGTAAACGGTAAAATTAACTTACAGCCCAATAATATTGTTAATTTCATTTCACCATATTATTTCAATTGATGCCGATGAAAGGGATTAATTTTTATTTTTTTTCTTGACCCTATTTAGTTGATTTCTAGGGCTAGTTCTTCGGATGTAATAAAGTATTTTAGGTTGAGTATCACCCCAATTACCGGTATAGCCTAGTGGCAAGGTGACTGGGTTCTAATCTCGGTAAGGGAATTTTGTGTGATATGCATAAATATTTGTTTCCAAATTTTGGGTGTTTTAAGTATTTACTGATTTCCATTCCTTCAAGCATATAACTATGTATAGCCATAGAAACGATGTAGCATTTTTTTTAAATTGCATATTTAGGTGTCCTACTGCTGGGAAAAGGCCTCCCCTCTTTTCCTCCACACGGCCATATTGCTTGCATGCTCCCGCCAATCAGACAGAATGCGTCCAAGTCGTCCCGCCATTATATTTAGTTTTTCAAAATTCAAGAATTAAATCTTCATTTTCGTTGTAAACAATTAGTTACGAGTATATGACCATGGGTGAATGGAAAATGGCTATAAGAGTGTTAACATGGAGTTAATTAACATTTAGCGTATAATATGTTAATGTGACCATCGGGTCTCCATGTGGGACCCGGGTATGTCCTTAAACTACGACCAAGACCACCGGGGAATGGGCAGCAGCATTCAGAGAGTGCGGTGGAGATACTGCGATCGCCAACCCGCATGCCAAGCGTGGCGATTATGGCATTCACCCCCTATGAAATTGGGGGAGGCCTATGTCCAGCAGTGGACGTCCTAGGGCTGATGTGGTGGTGGTGGATGTTAATGTGTACCTACCTGCTTCTTTATTACTCAAAAAACATTTTATTGAGTAATAAAGAAGCATTGTCAAAGTTAATGTCAAGTATGACAATATTCGGAATTCGAATGACACACGTTAACACATTGTTTAATTGTTAAGGATCTTTTATACTAGTATACTAGGGGTCATACCACCATATCAGACAAAGGACGTCCACTGCTGGACATGGGCCTCCCCCAAATTCACGGGGGTATATGCCATAATCGCCACGCTTGGCATGCGGGTTGGCGATCGCAGTCTCCAGGGATGCTGCTGCCCATCCCCCGGTGGTCCTGGTCGTAGTTTTAGAACATACCCGGGTCCATACTAGGGGTCATACTGGGGGTGTTAATTAACGAACATTAAATCTTGAATATCTTCGAAATGGTACGAATAGCGATCTAGTGTCTTAGAGAAGATTACTTTACTTCATCTCAGGAATGTGGCTTCGCAATTAAGGGAATAAAAAATAACATTCTGTGTAGCATTCTGCATAGCATAATAGTGGCATTGCTTTGTATTTGTTTTTTTTTTTACGTACGTACTCTTAAATTTAAACCCTAATATCATACTCACAGCAGTTACGTCAAATGATTTATTTTTCTCTTTATATTATATAATTTATGTTGTTTGCGTCTGTGTCGTCATTCGATAGATTTAAGGCAGGATCCCACTGAAAACCAGCGTCGCGGTGTGCCGTGGCATTATGCTGAGTGGGGCCCTTTTTAGCGTCGTCTGTTGTGTATTCATGAATGTTTTGTAATATGTTGTGTAAAGACGTTAATAAATGTATTTTCTTTCTTTCTTTCTTTCTTTCTTTCTTTCTTTCTTTCTTTCTTTCTTTCTTTCTTTCTAGCATCAGCCTTATTGAGCTTTGTCCTATGGAGCTAGTTCGATGTATGTAAGATTGTATTCTAAAACGGGTAGGAAAAACATGCCGCGAAAAAAAAAATGTCTTGGCAGTCAAGGCTTTTTTATAAATAATAGAATATCGTTACAAGTTCAGTGCCATTGCCACACACGTTGTGTCATTTCATACAAAAATAGAAGGGTGAAGGAATTGTGTTAAAATAATGGGATGGTTTTTAAAGCGCTTATCAAATTATATATATTACAGGAAAAAGAAACAAGTATGTACATATTCTTGCAATGATGTATACCTAATGAATATATAATGTTCGTATTTCAGTTCCGTTTACCGCGGCGAATAGAGGCGAATTGTTTTATTCGGTTATTAATAGTATAAAAAACAGATCATTTAGCACGTTTTGCCTGTTACTATTATTTACAACAACAAGGCCTATTCTTTTTCAAATTTGGATTGGCATATGTTTAGAAATATTTCGTCTTAAAAGGTTTAATTGACAGAAGAGGATGACTTAAGGATATCGCTTCCGTTTCATATAAACCTGAAATTGGGGATATCTATATGCCGAAGACGCGTCTCAATGTGAATCTCGAATTGGCCGCTATTCCATCTTTATTAAGCAGATGTATACAAAATGAGCCTAAGAGGCTCTTAAAATCAAATGTGACAAGAAATTGTAGTTATTATATTTCCACGTAGTCATTTTGCAAAACCACAAATTAATTTATTGACATAACACATTAATTAACAACAATAAGAACCATATTGAGAAATTATATCCGCAGGCTTCGTCAGGTCGAGCATTTGCAAAAACAGTTTGAGTACGTAAAGTATATTTTTAGCAATGCACCACTAGATACACTCGAGTACGCAGTTCGGAAAAATACACAAGAGCACACAAACGCACAGACACATACACACACAGAGACATTGTTATCATAACTTTATGAAAATCTAGGTCTGATTCTCAAGTCTAGGGTCTACGAGTGCTACGGCGCGCGTAGCACTCTAAGAAACACTAAAAATAGATTGTAATTGCAATAATAATAATTGTTAATCTTTTTCAAGCCGCTCTCCTCATAAAATAACCTGAAATTCATATAATTTCATTTATTGATGTAAAATAAAAGAAGATATATTAAATTTTAACTATGAACATTTTTCCAGTTAAAATAGTTCGTATATAAAATCGTATAAGTATAGGTATAATTCTTTCAATGTTGTGTGCCTAGAAACGTGGTTTTTATCGTCTAATACAAGTGTGTGGCAAAAAAGTGGACACACCCAGCCAAGTAGGTATCTATCTACTTTTGCTGCATGAATCTACGTATCTATAAAAAAAACTCGTTTCTTATGGCGTCGATTAGAAATACGAAATACACAGCGCTCTAACAATGTTTGTACGTATTCAAAGTTTATGACAGCGTAATTGTATTTTATCTTATCTTAGATATACAATGTGCAACAAAACAAATGAACGTGTTATGCGTAAATTCCGATTGCGAATCTGCTACGTCATGATGTCGACGCCATTTTCCCTAACTGTTTAATTAGGGAAGTTCGCTCCAAGCGGATTTAAATTCGGTGGAGCGCATGAATCGATAAAATGTTGCATATACCTATAATAGTTCGGCAGGTAGGCTCTATGCGGAACTCGAGAATTTTCCCCGTCACCTATGTGTGCATATGGCGTATATGTGTGCGTTCGCCGTGCAACTAGCCCGGCCGAGGTCGCCCACATCTGATCTGTGCAAATTTCGTTCGCTTAGGTCTTTGCCCGCGCCCAGGGTCGCACGGTCGTATCTCTCAATTTTTGCTTGTTAATTATAAAAATAATGCGTTATATAACGCTGTTCGCCTCTCGCTCGCACTCGCGTAGCCTCACATCTACGCGTCGCGCCGCCACCGGCGTTGCGGTGCACACATTGAAGCCGACTAGAAAAATACATCCACGAATTTCGGCTATGCTGTTGCGTGTGTGCGTGAATGACGTTATCGCACAATGCGATTACAGGGCCGCACTGGGTGCGCGGTTGGCTCTGTGAAATGCAAAGTACGTGCATTAAGAGTTTACATAGAAATCCTTTATTATATCTTTGCCAAACTCTGTAAAGATCTTTATGTTTTAATATTAACGCGATTGCTCTTTATCCACTTGATTAAAACTTTCATTTTGCGTAGTTTTCTGTAGGTTTCAGAAGATGATGTGCATTATAGGATTGAGTGGTCGAATTCGTACCCGGTCTTACACGTGCCGCGATTTTGTCGCTGGCATGTGGATGCGATCTTTGGCAGGCATTGTATGCATCGTGTTTGCGCAGCCCCCCTCCGCGCCCGCCCCCGCGCCGCTCGCGTTCGATTTGAATTTGAACAACATGCACGCAGCGTTAACGCAAAGGTTGGATGTCATTTGATTAGGTTTATATATATATTTGGTACTTAATTAAATTTTGCGGTCATGTCTTGGTTATCTTTGTAATTTATAGTTTTGTCTTTCGTGCCTAAACTTGAATTATGCTGCTTTTAATATTTGTAGTAGAAGTATTATTTTTTATAATGTGCAATCGCTGCATGTGTTACATGTTTTTGTAAAAGGCACCAGTAATACAAATCATACAGCTAAAACCTACTGAACAGCTCTAAGCTACATGCTAAACATAGTACTTCAGCGGCACAAATCGTGGTTCGATTTTTATCAATTTTGTTACGATTTTGGGCCATATTTTTGGAGCTAATTTTGTTGTAAATATGTTCAGGTAATTGAACGGACTTAGCTACTGAAAAACTTAAAGGTACCTAACCTATGCTATGTTGTTATCTGTATTGGAAGGACAAATTATTTTTGTAATACGATTATTAAGAATCGAAAGGAAATTACGGTCAGATATAATATAACATGTAGGTATAAAAGCATCACCAAAACAAGTTGTTTGTTTTGATATTATTGGGTTGATAAGAATTTGTCCTCGTGCAACTAATATTGCGATAGGTACGTATGCAGCTACGTAAGGAATGCTACGGCTGCGTAGCACTAAAATTTCAAGACTTTGTTTTGTTTTCTTGTTAACACGCATCTTGATAACAATCGCCCTGTTATCATGAATAATGGTCATCTTTTCTTTGCTTTTTAGCACTAATATAATATAATAATAATAGATAATAAATTGTTTATTTCATAAGAAACACATAGTTTGTGATCCAGGGGATGGAACCGCCCGGTAAGCAAGAATGTACTGGGAGGCACCGCTCTTCCCTATAGGTTTATGAGTAGATATTACAGAATTGTGAACTTAATTCTAAAACATGATTACAATACAAACAATACAATTATTCTTTATTGTTCACCAAAAACAAAAACAGTTAAACAGTAATTAAATAATTAAATAACGGTAGACAATTGGCGGTCTTATTGCTAAAGAGCAATCTCTTCCAGACAACCTTACTAATACAACACATTACACATTACATTACTAATACAAATTTATATTATAATATGCCAATTTCTTTCCATAAAACTACAAATTGAACGCATGTAAATAACTTTTACTGGTTAAATTTTACAAGTTGGCAACATTTACGTAAATTTTGTGTATGAAGATATAATATACATTGCAACATTAGCATGTTAGCTAATTGAGATAAATAACGGAGCATGTAATTGGTCGGGATTACCGTGCTAGCCGGGCTGGTGCTAGTAGTATAGTTGCGTTCATAAAAATACCAATTAATGTTATTAAATTTTATCCAGTTATTATAATGTATAAATTCTATTTAGCTTGCTTTTATTTTAAGATTGGTTTATATTTACTGTTTTTTAGTCGTATGTCGTATTTTATTTTTTCTCAGTGTGTGTTGCACACGTGAAATCACCTGATGGTACCATCGGTAGATCAGCGTTGGCTATCACGACAACACCATGCTGGGATAGAACCGTTTCATGGCACATAAATTTTGTTCTTTTTTATGTTGTTGATCTCCGTCCATGTTTTGGTGTTTATTGTCACGAATAAATGCTTATTATAGCGTGATCTATGAACAAGCGTGTCAGAAAACTATAAGATTCTTGAAAGGCTAGGCTAGCCTACTGACTGAAATAGGGAATAAAATCAATCAATTTTCTGGTTTGTATTTTGGCTATAACTTTGTTTTATATGAATACCAAAAAACCGTAGCTTAGGATAAAAAAAAAGTTACGTAAAGTTTCCGGGTCTAACGCGATATTTTTTTATTTTTTTCTATTACCGACGTTTTGATACAGGTGGCATCTTATCGTCGACGGTGTTACAACCATTAACAAATCTTTTAAGTATTTATGTAAAGAGCAGGGCTCGAACTTTTCATGCCGATATCGTAAAATTGCTTATAGGCTGATTCCAATTGGCGTTACAGTAATTATCAATCATTAATCATCAATCATTTAATCATGCATTTATAATGGTCTTTTTCAAATACGGCCTACTGCATCTGAAGAAAAGGATTTCTATTTCTATTTAGAATTTTAATTTATAAGCAGAGCAGGTGACGAACTCATATTATTTAAAATTTGTAACAGGTTATAGGAATGTTGAATCTAAATGTGAACGTAAACTCTCTGCATTTATGATTGATGATTAAAGATTGATAATTACTATAACACCTATTGGAATCATCCTATATGCAGTGTGAAGTCAATTTTACGTCATCGGCATGAAAAGTTCGAGCCCTGGTAAAGAGCATTTAAAGTGTTTAGTGTAATACAAACTCAGGTATTTATTTTCCTTTTTAGGGTTCCGTACCCAAAGGGTAAAAACGGGACCATAATACTAAGACTTCGCTGTCCGTCCGTCCGTCCGTCTGTCACCAGGCTGTATCTCAAGAACCGTAATAGCTAGACAGTTGAAATTTGCACAGATTATGTATTTTTATTGTGGCTACAACAACAAATACTAAAATCAAAATAATAATAATAATTACTCCCCCCCGACAACCCCCCATACAACGAACAGAGTAGTTGTTGGCGTTTTTTGCTGTATCTTTTTTCTTAACAATTATTTATGTAATTTATTGTATAGTGGTTTTAAATGTAGATTAGGAGGGATCGGTACGGAACCCTTCTTTGTACGAGACCCGTCACGCACTTGGCCGGTTTTTTTATTTCAGTCCGCAAACAATACATTCTTAAACGGCATCCACCATATCAGCCCTAGGACGTCCACTGCTGGACATAGGCCTCCCCCAATTTCATGGGGGTAAATGCCATAATCGCCACGCTTGGCATGCGGGTTGGCGATCGCAGTATCTCCACCGCACTCTAGGAATGCTGCTGCCCATTCCCCGGTGGTCTTGGTCGTAGTTTTAGGACATACCCGGGGCTTAAACGGCATAATCAAGTTTAAATGATGGCATTTTACCGTATCTCAAATCGCATAGTAGTAAATATGAATCAAAACTTCACAAAGTTAGATATTTGTCGTGCGCGGAAGTCAAATGTGCTTCTTACAGGGGGCGTGGTTTACAGGAATCGAGACATCGCCTTAAAAACTTTCAGACCGGCTTTCGGATCTGTTTGCAGACCAGCTCTGTTAGCTGGTACAACTGATGACTTACCCCGAAGAACTAAACCAAATGTTTGATTTAACGTGAACCAATACCAGTTTCCTAACGTTACTTGTTCCTGGCCAGAGCTGGCTTGCTCACGGCAAAAGCTGCAGACTGAGTTCTGCAGCTTTTGCCGTGAGCAAGATCCGCCAACTGACAGACGTGAAGACAGCTCGATTAGTATATTTTAGTTACTTCCACAGTATTATGTCGTATGGTATTTTACTATGGGGCAGTGCTTCAGATATTAATACCATTTTTGTTCTGCAGAAGAGGGCTATTCGAGCAATATATAAAATGAACCATAGAGACTCACTTAGAGATAAGTTCAAGAACATTAATGTAATGACATTGCATTGTCAATACATCTATGATAATATTGTGTATGTACATAAAAACATTGTAAATTTCAGGAAGAACTGTGACATACATAATATTAATACTCGAAATAAACACAAACTCGCGGTGCCCACCACTCGCCTACAGAAAATTAGAAAATCATTCATGGGTAATGGTGTGAAGTTTTATAATAAGCTTCCAAGAAATGTAACTGAATTATCTATTAATAAATTTAAAAATTATGTAAAGCGTCAACTCATATCGAAAGCATATTATAGCACACATGACTACATGAATGATAAAACACCGTGGGATTAATTGTGACTGAAATATTAATGAATTAATCATTATGGCGTTAGATATTAATATGATCTTTTTTTTTTGATATTTTGATTTTATTCTAGAAACTGTCTAGATTTCTATTTTTTATATATTTTTTATTATTATTATTATTATTTATGTTTTGACGATCCTATTGTGAATTTTACTACAAAATAATTTCTTACTTTGACATGTCTACAACAATACAATATTTATTTTGAAGAATAATAATAGCATCAATAAATTGCTCTAAATAATTAATTAATATATATGTTAATACATGTTATAACTGACGATTCGAAAGTGCTTGTTGCTAGGCCTATTTGAATAAAGAATATTTTGACTTTGACTTTGACCAGGAATCCGTGTCGAAGGACCATGTTTGCCTCGATTAAGGTTCGCAAGGCCAGTTTACTCGAGTTCCCTTACACGAGTTCCGACGCTCGTATACTCTTTACAAGTTTATGGTTAGGTACTGGGGCATAGTACGAAATAATGAACTGGCCCTTACACGTGTATTTGATAAGGAATGAATTTATAAACAGTAGTATATTAAACCACGATATATTTAATAGATAATACTTAAATACGAAAAAAATATTCATGACTCAGGAAAAAAAAAATTTGCTCGTCATTTAAATAATAGTTTTGTTATTATTGATTTACAAAATGACGTACAATACGACGCAATAATACTTCTTCATTCGAGCACCAACCTTTATTCGCGGTTCCGCGTTTTAGCATTACATTAGAATTTGCATGGGACGCGAAATCGAATAATGGACAATAATGGTGTAGTACTCGTAAACTGCATCGACTGGGGTATTGTGCCTTCGTACCCCAGTCAACGTGTCATTTGGCAGTAATTATTAATTATAAATCTCGGTATAGTGTGGTTTTTCCATGATGTTGCGGGAAAACCGTGTATTGATATAGTGTACTATATTAAGTTTGCCCAAATATGGAAGTTGTATAACACATATAATAATAAATAATAATAAATAAATATTAGGGGACATTTTTACACAAATCGAACTAGTTCCACAGTAAGCTCAACAAGGCTTGTGTTATGGGTACTAGACGACGATATATTTAATAGATATATACTTAAATACATAGAAAACATCCAAGTCTCAGGAACAAATGTCTCTGCTGACCACAGAAACAAATGCCCTTACCGGGAATCGAACCCGGGACCTCTAGCTTCGGAGGCAATGGCACTACCAACTAGGCTAAACAGGCCGATGTCGGCCTAAAAGCATAAATATGTATTTATGCTTCGATGGATATTCTCGTACTTAAATCAACATTTGTCCTGAAAATATTGCTTTATCATTTAGTCAAACTTCATAAGTTAACTTATTTATATGTTTATTGTCTTAATAATTAATAAGTAACATGATAATTATGTTTAATAATTGTACATGTACAGTTAGCTGCAGAGAAACGTGACCCCCCTGCATAGAAGTTTTGTATGCATGGGGGGTCACGTTTCTCTGCAGCTGATTGTCATCATCATCATCATCATCATGTCAGCCGAAAGACGTCCACTGCTGGACATAGGCCTCCCCCAAAGACTTCCACAATGACCGGTCCTGCGCCACCCGCATCCAGCGGACACCCGCGACCTTCACCAGGTCATCAGTCCACCGTGTGGGGGGCCTGCCCACGCTACGCCTTCCGGTACGTGGTCGCCACTCGAGAACCTTTCCGCCCCAACGGCCATCGGTTCTACGTGCTATGTGCCCCGCCCACTGCCACTTAAGTTTAGCGATTCGGAGGGCTATATCGGTCACTTTGGTTCTGCTGCGGATGGCCTCATTCCTGATGCGATCACGCAGAGAAACTCCCAACATAGCTCTCTCCATTGCCCTTTGGGTGACTTTGAGCCTTCTTATGAGGCCCATAGTAAGCGACCACGTTTCAGTGCCATATGTCATCACTGGCAACACACACTGGTCAAAGACTTTTGTCTTGAGACAAAGCAGCAAAGCAGCTGATTGTACATGTACGTAAATTCCCTAAATGGTCGAGAACGCTAAAGTTCCTCCTTCGGACGCTCCGGTTGTGGAATGCGCTCCCAGCCGAGGTTTTCTCGATGGTCTACAGTATGGGGTTCTTCAAGGAAGTAGTGTATAATTTTTAAAGGGTCGAAAATGCGCATGTGACACCTAGAGTTGCAGGTGTCTATAAGGCTGCGGTGACCGCTTATCATTTTTAGGGTTCCGTACCCAAAGGGTAAAAACGGGACTATTACTAAGACTTCGCTGTCCGTCCGTCCGTCCGTCCGTCCGTCTGTTATCAGACTGTATCTCAAGAACCGTAATAGCTAGACAGTTGAAATTTAAACAGATTGTGTATTTCTGTTGCCGCTATGACAACAAATACTAAAATCAAAATAATAATAATAATTAAGGGGGGCTCCCATACAAAAAACGTGATGACTCGCCGAGCTAGATCTCAAGAACCGTAATATTTATTTTTATTGTGGCTACAACAACAAATACTTTAATCAAAATAATGATAATAATTAAGGGGGGGTCCCATACAACAGAGTAGATGTTGGCGTTTTTTTTTCTGGTAAGGAACCCTTCGTGCGCGAGTCTGACTCGAACTCGGCCGGTTTTTTATTTTATTTAATCGTATGGCATTTATTTACGAACCGTGAGATCTTCGAGAAGACAAGTACGGTTGCCAGTTTTTGTTGCACTTTTAGCACCACCCAGGGGTCACGTGTCTTCGAACCCCCTTTGTCAAGTGAGTGGGCAACTTGACTGCTAGAAGTTCGCAAGCCGCCCGAAGGCCTCTAACTTGGCTTAACGTGGCCGGGATCAACGGCTTAACGTGCCTTTCAAAGCACGAGAGCGCTCAGTTAGAAACCACTCAAAGCGTTCACCCATCCAAGAACTGACCTGCGCCCACATTGCTTAACCTCGCATACCCCACGCGGTACGCGGGCGCCGCTGGGCCACGATCACGGCCACCGCTTATCATTAGGCGGGCCGCACGCTTGTTTGCCATCGACGTGGTATAAAAAAATCCGTAGTTTATGGACACTTGTGACCCAAAGACTAGATTTAATTATTAAACCCAGAGACTTTATTTATTTATAAAAAAAAACCCATTACCTATTGATTCGTTGTGTTGACGCTTGTGCAAAAGAATAATGCAAATTTGACTTCCGATTGAACACATAGCATTTTCGGGAGCTCTGGCGATATTATTTTACTAGGAACATACCACCACATACCTATGGAGCAACACTGAAGAAAAAAGATAGCTCAACTAGTTTGGCTACTTGAGAAATAGCCAAATTGTGCTTAGTAGTAACCAAAATTATGCTAATTTTCAACAACCAATTTTGATTACTAGTAAACTCTCAGTTTGCCAGTCCTCCAATTTAGTTACTAGCAGCTAACATTTGGGCTACTGTTAACAAATCTTTTTTTTCAGTGAAGTAGGTGATATTATCTGGAGTCTTTTATAAGGTGGAGCAATGCTGTCGCGTAATCGAGTTTAACTATTAATTACCAATACTAAACGAAAGTCGGTAGAAAGTGATATTGGTATCCCAATATGTTTGCACTCGCAATAGGTCACAGTTGCGTCCCCATTACTCATGAGCACACTCATGTAGGGCAGAAACAGAGTTAAGGCTTGCTTTAGGAGACGCAATAAGTACGCTATTTGACTTGGTGCCAATCGAACCAGTTTTTTAGAGACTGACAAATGTCTATAACGGTAATAGGGTTATCTACAACTAGTAGCACTGTGAGCTGCAGACCTCGTAATTTTTTCAACAATTACCAAAAAATGACCCGACAAAAAAAACTATATAATTATCGAACCTGCTCACAAAATTTCACGAGAATTGGTTGAGAAATGCGACCTGTAGAGGAGAACATCCGGACATACAGACATACGAAAGAATTTTGTCGAAAGCGAATTTCCTGCCTCGCACAGCTAAACTGTGGAATGAACTGTCGCCTGCGGTATTTCCGCACCGATACAACCTTCAAACCTTCAAGAAAAGAGCGTACTCCCATCTTAAAGGCCGGCAACGCACTTACAACGCCTCTGGTGTTGCGAGTGTCCATGGGTGGCGCTAACCGCTTACCATCAGGCGATTCGTCTGCTCATTTGCCTCCTATGTCACAAAAAAAAAGCTGAAACGGAGATGCTTCGCTGGCTCGGTCAATTAGAGCACAATAAAGGGCAAAAATTAGGGACACATCTGGCTCGGCCCTCGAAACTCCTCCTACGCATTTACACTTGGTTATGTATGACGTCACGCGCAAGTTATCGAACCGACCATCATCTTCTTCTCACACACATTCCCACTTTAGGTGGGGTCGGCTCTCCTAGTTAGTCGGCGCTAGGACAGTCTGTCCCGGGTTGTCGGGTCGGGTAAATTCTCCGCTTTCAGCAGCTTCGTCATACTAGTCCACCAGGTAGCAGGTGGGCGCCCTCGACCTCTATTACATTCCTGTAGGCGCAACGCAACGAACCGACCGTTGTACATATATTGGAAAATAAATATTTTGCTGTTTTAGTCGCAAAATACTGCGTACCTACCTTAGGTACCATTGTCATACAATTTATTTTTTGTTTTTACGTAAGGATTGTATTGGTATTTTATTTGACTTTTAAAACGCACACGAAATTTTCACAAAATTAAATGGAAATGATAGTACTGCTGAAATAAATGTCCTCGTTTGCTTTTCCGCCCGCTTTTCGTAGAGCGGCCGGGAAGCGCACCTTACGGCTCATGTGGAAAATCGCGATCGACCCACTTTGTGCGCTAGGGCTATTTCCGACACGGATGTTTCGCCGATGCATTCTTAGTCGTGGATTTTTCACCCGTTCATCAGCAATACGATTTTTCTATGAATAGTACGCTGATACTATTCATAGAAAAAAGTCTATTGGTTTGATTGCCAAGGAATGTTAGGCGATGACATCGCTCAAGGGACAAACACTTCACATTCAGGTTGTTCAAAATCAAATGAAATGCTCTCAAAAAGAATAGAACTTATTCAGAAAGTACCGGTACTGGAAATTTTTTTTAGATCCGAAATCATCTCATTAGGATTTATGGCGCCGAGCCGTCTGCTACAGTAATCGTTACCTGTGTTGTAAATATAAAGTTTGACTAGTTTCTAGAGGATGTCCATCAATCACCCGGGCAGTCCGACCCGTCAGAACCGGGTATCTCCTAAAACTACCTAAAAGCAACCAAGACCATCCGGGGATGAACAGCAGCATCTCTAGAGTGCGGTGGATATACTGCGATCGATAACCCGCATGCCAAGCGTGGCGATTATGGCAACTATCCAGCATGAAATTGGGGGTGGCCTATGTCCAGCAGTGGACGTCCTTCGGCTGATATGGTGGTGTGGTGAAATTGGGGGAGGCCTATGTTCAGCAGTGGACGTCCTTCGTCTGATATGCTGGGTGATGGTGGTGGTGGTGGTCCATTAGTCTATTATCCTAAGGGACCTAAGGTTGTCCAGCCGACCTTAGGGTCAATTCTGTCAAACGAGATATTCTAAGATGTTGACGTATGTTGTTGAAACGGTAGCATAGTGCTTCAACCACGCGGCTGTCATGCGGCGGTGTGTCGTTTCGAATCCCGGCTCATGCCAATGAGTTTTTCGGATAGCTGAATAGCCTTTGATATTTACCATTCGCTATCCGGTTAAGGAAAACAGGAAACTTTCATACATCTGCTGAATCAAGTCCCCAATCGCACTGGCTCAGCGTGGGAAATACTGCCCATTATCCAGAGAAGCAGACTAGCATTATGCAGAGGTCGATTACTATAGGTTTCAGAAGGCTCAAAGTCACCCAAAGATCAATACAGAGGCCTAACTGGAAGTTTTTATGCGTGAGAGCATCAGAAATGAGGCCATACGCAGTAGAATCAAATTAACCGATATAGCCCTCCAAATCGTGTGCTACTCTGCAGCGGCGCCACCACAATGAATATTGTGGTACATCATTTCAGCATATAATTCAGGTACATCATTTCAGCATATAATTCATTGATATTCATTGTGGTGGCGCCGCTGAACAAAAGAAAAAAATAGCTCATAGATAGAAATGATATTAGCTACTTTTTTTCACATGTAAATTGATGTACTAATGCCGTTTATGACGTACCTATTGAAAAAAAATTTTTTTTTTCATTCATTAGTGATTTTATTTACTTTTTCTTTCCGCGTTCCGCCGTTATTTCTCGTAGCGTATATGGTTTGGTCACTTTCAATGCCCATTATTTCGATCCCTAGAACAGGTACAGCCATAAACGTTATAGGTACATGATGTACGTTTCAGGAACATAATTTTAGCATATAATTCATTGATATTCATTATGGTGGCGCCGCTGCAGAGTAGCACACTCCAAATCGGTACAAGCTAGGCCGTAGCCATGTATTCGCCGTATGTAGCCAGTAACAGCTACGAAGAGAGTACGTGGCAATCGGGTTCTCGGTGCTGAACGTTTTAAGTGGCAGTGGGCGGGGCACATTACACATAGAACCGATGGCTGTTGAGGCGGAAATGTTCTCGAGTGGCGACCACGTACCGGAAGGCGCAGCGTAGGCAGACCAGGTGGACTGACGACCTGGTATGCGGATGGCGCAGGACCGCTCATTGTGGTACTCTTTGGGGGAGTTCATGTCCAGCACCAGTGGACGTGGACGACCTTTGACTGATGATGATGCTGACCCAAGTGCTTTGCATCATCTTTTACGAGTATAATTTGCACTTCTAAGGTTTGGAATTCTCTGCCGGCGCGTCTGTATTTCCGGATTCATATAACCTAGACCTTTTTAAGGCACGAGTGAATAGGCATCTTCTGGGTGAGCTCGCTTCATCGTCGGCCTCATCTAGCCTCTAGGCCTCATGCCGGCCAAGAGCAATCCCATTTTTAATTAAAAAAAGATGACACTATGTTGTGAGATTATTACGAGGTTCCGTACATCGATGTGCTTGCGCCATACGAGTACATTTTGAGAAAAAATGGGATGTATTGCTTGGTATGGCCACATTTACCAGACCTAAATTTTATGAGGTACAATGCAAAATCACATCAATTTCATTCGTACTTAATAACTCCCGAGACAATGTCTCAGGTTAAAATTCTTTTGTCCTGACTACTCCAATTAACACGTTTTAATTATATTTTAAAGCAATAAGTGACAATCTGTGTTTGGAGTTGCTTGATACTCGATCTAGACATGTTTACTGCATAAGTCTATATTCAATAGCAGGTGCTACTTGCTAGCAGATTGTATCTGTTGACGAACCTTAATAAATAAATAAATCCAGCATTTCACTTCAAAATACTTACGTGTAAATAAGTGAGTCGTTTAGATTGCGACCTTCCCAATAATTGGTACCATCGTATAGATACATCAAAAAAGAATACTAAACTATTAATCAAACGTCGATAATCAAGAGAAATACAATAAAATACATAAATCATTTTTTTACACAAATCGAACTAGTCCCATAGTAAGCTCAATAAGGCTTGTGTTACTAGACGACGATATATTTAATATAGAAAACGTCGAAGTCTCAGGAACAAATGTCTGTGCTCACCATAGAAACAAATGCCTTACTGGGATTCGAACCCGGGACCTCTAGCTTCGGAGGCAATGATACTGCCACCTATAACTTGCCTGCTAAACCTTTTAGGTGTTAATTTGTGTTTTCTATTCACTGTCGATATCGGTTCTGATCCCATACACGCTCCAAAGTGTTTCGCGAAGATAATTGACACTGTTGACACTGTCATGCGCGTAGCTACATGAACTAGTGCAAAATGTGAATCGAAAAGTGATAGGTATTTGGTATGTAAAAGATATCAATCAGAGACCCAGGATAGACGACTTTTGTCCCTAATACATTTTATTGGAAGCGATTAATACGGAAGCGATTATTTCAAAACAAAAACAATATTTTTTTACGTTACCAATAAACAAATCATACGAAAATACTTGGAAAAAATGAAGCTTCAGCTTATTAATGCAATTTTAAATATTTTTAAATACAGAAACATGAAAAAAGGACGCAACTTGACCATAGAACATTGTGACGTCATTAGGCACATTTCCCTACAAACTTCATAGTAACTGAGCATTTTTGGCGTTTTGTAAAAGGATGTGTTTCACATTATGGTGGAATGCGTCCGGAACGAGGCTGAGAGGAGTACATTAACAACTAAGTATGGTGTAAACATCTTTGAGATTGGTCAATGTAATACTATTTTGGCACATCCACTATCCAATGTAGCTAAAGAATTGTACAAAATTGTAAATGTGGGTATTAAGCGAAGATGAACCATTAGTTCCGTAAGTGATTTGTAACAATAGGGGTGACATCATCATAACATGATAAAACCCCTTCACAAATAATAAAGATTAAAAAAAAAAAAGGTTGCTGATTTGGCTACCAGTGAAATACCGTATTATAAGTACATGGGAGACTGCATTGACTTGAGGGTGAAACACCGGAAAAAAACATTTTATTCCGTATATACGACCGACCTACTCATTCTAGCTGTCAGTCATGTAATTAAATGTAACTGATTACAGCTCCAACGGGGGACAATATGATTGTGACTTTCGGAGCGGTTATCTTCAAATATATTTACTCAATCTACTAAATTTAGGTCAATTGACACATTTATTCTACATTCTGCATTGTGACCTTAATCCTTAATTAACAGCGAGATTTATGCTTATGCAGCGTAGCGGAGGTCAACTTTTATGCTAACGATACTTTTGCAAGTGTACTTGCGAAACTTGTATACATTTGCACGTATACATAAACATAATTGTTTGCAATGCAATAAATATCTTTGAATAATATTGATGAGTATTTGAAATAATATGCTATATTTCGTCCGAAAACAGGGTAGGCTCTTTTCATAAAAGTGTCCTACATTTTACGTCACGCAAAATCTCAACTTTTGGACGTAAGCTTACGTTCAGTATACGCCATCCTCCCTATAGCTATGACATAATATGTGTGCTATGACTTAACATAAATAATTATGTTATTTATGTTGTAGTATACGTGACTCTTTAGTTTACCCTATAATTTGTGTTGTGTTGGCTATAGCTGTAAGGTACAAATTTCATGTTTCAATAAATAAATGTGGATGGCCCCAAAGCAGTGCGGAATCATCCAGATAATTGCTTCAGAACGCTAACTAAAAACGACACAAGTTTATGTAAAAATACATGTATTTGTGAAAAAGTCTGTTTTCTTAAAAAATCCGTATTACTATAAATATTTCAAAATATATTTGGTGCATAAAATAGTGACATCAAACCCATAAATATTAGTGTGTGGGTTTTGAGGAGTAGGGATTTAATCTGTCCCATTTATTACTTCAACTAGGCAATCTATTTTGGAAAATATCGTTTATATTAATAAGACAGGTACTCGTATATTTTCTGCAGCAGTCTTAAAAATGATATTAGTTACAAAACTTGTTTTATTTTGTTGTCTGCTGGTTACGTAATTTTTAAGGCGCAGGGTAGGGCAAACCATTCTCCATACAAAGGTTGTGCAAGTTTTTTGCGTTAGTTTTGGCACTTCAGCATTTAATTTTATTTTTTATTAGTACATATTGGATATACGCAGAACTTGATGTTGAAATTTTGCATTATTTAAAAAAAAAAATTAACAAAAAATAATTAAAATTAAAAAAGAAAAACATCAAGACATAGCTAACAAAAAATAAGCATATGGAACAATAATAGTAACTGGCGTGCTAACACAAACGAAGAAAAACTTGCACAAAGTTTGTATGGAAAGAGATTGCCCACACCTTCGCCTTAAAGAATAATTATTTATATTTATATACACATACACAAATCGAAATAAGAGTCATGTTATGGGTACTAGACGACGATTAATAGATATATACTTAATAAATAGAAAACATCCAATTTTCAGGAACTAATGTTTCTGCTCATCACAGAATCAAATGCCTTTACCGGGATTCGAACCAACCTTCGGAGGCACTGTCACTACCAACTAGGCGAAACAGGCCGACAAACACACATACACAGGGGTGCCACTAAGTTGTACATTCTATTGAATGCCACCTTACCCCTGTGAATTTGTCCGTCTTGTAACTTGCCAGAATATCCACAGAGAGATAGGTGCAGGCTGAAAAACAGCGATGACCTGGTGTCGGTCGCGACAGCCCGCTGGATGCGGGTGGCGCAGGCCCGGTCATTGTGGCACTCTTTAGGGGAGGCCTATGTCCAACAGTGGACGTCCTTCGGCTGATATGATGATGATGCAATGTACAAAATCTTATATGGTTTCCTCATCCCTCCCCTATCTTTCTCGAAACTATGGACATTTGCAACCTGAACCAAAAACATCGAAGTAAATATTTTTTTTATGCCAATTCCGTCCAAGATTTTACTTGACTAGACGACTTGACGGAATTGATATGACATTTCGTCGCTCGCTCTCGCTTTGCACCCAACCAATCACTTGTATACAACTTATGGTGGACTCTTGATCTATCTATCTAGGTTTCTAGGCTATCATAACAATTCAAAATTTCAAGAGCACAAAAAAGCTAATACAATAACAGTAAAAAAAGTGAATTAAAAAGTAACAAATTAGATTATCATAACGATTGGGTGGGACATATCATGTTAATTTCCTGAAAAATTATAGTCATATCGAATGAACGAAAAAAAGTGTTAATTAACCAGTCAATGTAACAGATCTCTCTGATGTCTCTGGTGTCTCTGATGTGTATGTGACGAAGCCTAGTACTGATATACCTATTCCTGTGCGCCCCTTTTAGAGTAGTTTGCGAGATGTACTTCTTTGTTAACTTATTCTGGATGTAACAGTCATTTAGAGTGAGTTGCACCAACTTACGATCACAGACCGATCAAAGTGAAATACCCATGGCGCCGGCAATTGTGTGTCATTCTATAGAAACTTGCCAAACTTTACATACAGACTTTAACGAACACCGCTTTCGATTACAGACGGTTTGGTGCAACCCTGCCTTATTGCGTCTACAACTCGTCATATTCACGTCACGCATAATTTCGACTTTATGAACCCCTCCCTCCCCATGTCACGCTTTTTCCTTTTAACACTCACGTTCAGTATCCCCCCCCCCCTCTCACCCTTTTGCTATGACGTAATTTGTGTATGGCCGCTATGATAAGATTACATCACTGTTAAATCACCCTAATCAGGTTGTTTTTTAGTAAAAAACACAATCTGAACTGCAATTATCTTAAATACCTAATTTAAGGTTTTTAGGGTTCCGTAGTCAACTAGGAACCCTTATAGTTTCGCCATGTCTGTCCGTCCGTCTGTCCGTCCGTCCGCGGATAATCTCAGTGACCGTTAGCACTAGAAAGCTGAAATTTGGTACTAATATGTATATCAATTACGCCGACAAAGTGGTAAAATAAAAAGTGGAAAAAAAATATTTTATTAGGGTACCTCCCCTATGCGTAAAGTGGGGAGTGTTTTTTTTTCATTTTAACCCTAACGTGTGATATATTGTTAGATAGGTATTTAAAAATAAATAGGGGTTTAAAAAAACCATTTTTTGATAATGTTAATATTTTTGGAAATAATCGCTCCAGAAGTAAAAAAAATGTGTCCCCCCCCCCTCTAACTTTTGAACCATAAGTTTTAAAAATATGAAAAAAATCTCAAAAGTAGAACTTTATAAAAACTTTGTAGGAAAATTATTTTGAACTTGATAGGTTGAATAGTTTTTGTAATTTAAAAAAAAAAAAAATGTGACGGACGGAAAACTACGGAACCCTACACTGAGCGTGGCCCGACACGCTCTTGGCCGGTTTTTTTATCTGTTAAAGACTCATCAATGTAGGTTATTTTCTTGTGAATTGACACGGGTATTATTCGTTACTATCTTGTACAGGACTATTGCAATCTAATATTATAGAATATGGTAAATATAATAACCTGTTTTTTACACGTCATCTGTTTATTGGAATCATCTGCAGTACCTTTTTCATAATTGGAGTACATTACATTTTAAAGACCTCTTAAGTATCTCTTAGGTATATATGGGCGAGTCGTCTCCCATAATAAAAGGTGCATGTTCCAAATTAATAGAAACAACTAGATTTAGTACTTAGATCACTGTTTTAATATCAATCCACAATAATCGAACCTACTTGACAATAGATTAAAACACAGTTTCACAATAAACCATCAGACAACATTTTAGCAGCACGACAAGTCACTAATGCAAGAATGCCCCCACCGTTTTTTTTTTTTGACCTGACTGTGGCTTTATAGGCCGAGCCCATTAAAGCGATAGGAATACGCGGTGGGAGAGTTGCCTGGGGAAAATCCAGGGGAAAACCTCCGACACGACCGCGTGGGCGGTTTAAACACTGGAATACTCTAAGAGTTTGCGCTCCAGTGAGATTGGTTGAACGGTTTCAACCAAATCTGGGGTGTGAGTGGAATCGAGCTACTGGGAGTTTTGTCGCTGATTCACTAAACCTAGCCTAGCTGAGAAGAGTCCAGCAAGAAACTCAGCTAGGCCCGACCTGCGCCGGACTGACTCTACCCGGTATGCGGCGGTACCGGGACGAATAGGGACTATATGTGTCTGTGTTGTCGCGATCGCGCAGTGGACGTCCCCGCGGGCGGGAAAGCCTAAGTGTACGCGTCGTGTCTGAGTTGGACGCCGTAAGCGCAGCGTTCCACCTTTCGATGGACGCTGTGATTACGTCGTCCGGGTCCGTGAGTGTGTGCCTAGGACGCCGGACCGTGCGGCCCCTAATCAGTGATCGCCGAGTTACGACAGAGGGGGGAGGGATGGGAACGTAGTCGACAGCCTTCCTAACTAACGGATTCCTATGATGGGGAGCGTTGTCAAAATAAAGCCTGGCAGTCTGCTTAAAGAAACCATACATGGTGCTAATCCCCATGTCGTGGTGCAGGCTGAGGTTCGACTGGTACCACGGGGCACCAGTCGCCCTACGGAGAAAACGATTTTGAATGACCTGAAATATGCAATGCCCCCACCAGCCACAATCAGTCTATTTATAACGTTTGATTCAGGTAATGGCGCCAGGTGGTGGCGTGACGTCACAATGGCCTGACAATTCAGGCCAGGTGCAGGTGTTGTTTACATTGCTTGCATTTTAGCTTGCAGCACGGCGACGCCGCCGTCATATACTTACTAGGTATACGACAGCTAAAGCCACAACTAAGGTCTATTTAGTACACTGGTAGTTGTGGCTTAGTTTTCGTTTATTAGGTCCAGGCCCATTAAAAATCAGACTAGTTGCACACCATGCCTCGACCCAAGCTTAGTACCTACTCGTTTTTTGAGGCAGCACTAGATTTCCTCTTTAGATTTAAGCCCTCTGTAATCTACTTTCTTGCTCTAGTTCCATAATCAATGTTGTTCTATTCCAATCAAAGCGTTCCAAATACATGATCCGGCATAAATTATAGAGAACAAGTGGACGCATTAAATGCCATACCATTACTATCAATCTATTGAGACAATGTACTTCCAGTAAAAATGCCTAATGCTTAAAAAACTTGTTCGATTAAGGGCCATCACTAACCCGTAAATGCACGGGGCATGGAGTAGCGAATTATCCATCGCATCGTTTGACCCAGATATCGGTCTATTTCAGAATAGAGAGCAGCTGCATTATTTTTTGGGCAGCCATGATGACCCGGTTTTGTTTCAGTGCGCAGCCCTGGGATCCTTTATCTATTAAGTACCATTAATTTGAAATAGATGTAAAATAAAAATTTGAAGGCGCAAAATTTGACATCATTGTATTCGTGACACCTTAATTTGTACTTACGCTTAAATTTAACTTTAGATGAAAAAACACTTCTATTTGTGTGCTTTTCAAGCAAGCACACAAATACAAGACGACGCAACTTTGGGTAAATGTACTTATATGTGTTAGGGACACATACTAACAATAATTTTTCGGATAGCATTAGGAACGTTGATAAAGTATGGTAGTCACTCTACAATCTGATTTGGTATTTAAATAATTACTTAGTATTCCAGTTATGTTGGGTTATTTAAAAACCCGCGTTAATAAAATAAATGCTAAGGTGCCTCTACTCGTAGTCGATCAAAATTACTTCGCAAGCTGATTTGGCGAGAAGTCTACAAATTAAATTTGTTACATAGCATTCAAGCCTAAAGGATTTAGGCATTCAGTTTTGTCTAAATGTCAGGGCCAATGTTTCGCTAAATGGAAGATTTTCGAATGTCACAACTCGTTTTGTGCGTAGTTTAATGTGTTAACCTAATTACGTTTTCGATAAAGATCTGTCTAGAAATGTAATATAATTTCTCAGGTTTGTTTCTAATTCAACTCGTGGTTATGGAATTTGGAATATGGCGCGTTTAGCTGGATAGTGACATGAGAATGTTTTTTTCTGTAACGTAATGGATGTTTTCTTTTGTTTTATTACTGTTTCTTAACCTTGACATTAGGTGCCAAAGCGACCCCGGGTAAACGCAAGAAGGATAAATAAATAAAATAAATAAAAAACAAAATGCAAGAAGGATGAGACAGAGGTTAGTGTTTCGTAAAAATGCATTAGACAAACAAAATATGATCGACTTGCAAAGAGGCCGCGTTGGCACTACCTGGTTTCAGCGGTAGGCTAATTATTTTCATCACGTCAAAATTACGGATTTGAATGCACTATTTTAAACTGGGTAAGTAATTCAAGTTATTTCGATGATAGAGAGCAATTCAGCTGTCGATTTTTTTCAGATCAGTGTTGTTAATTAACAGTTATTTTATAAAGTTAGAAGTCAATTAAGAATTATATGCCTTATTGTATTACTGGTTTTTTTTGTAAGTGGTGGCCAGATATCCAAATAGAAATACGAGTAAGTATGTACTATTACTTATTCTGTGATACGAGTGGCATACCAAAATAATTTCATTTCGTTTCATTTATTTTATTGTTAAATCATCTATGTACATATCAATTAAAGTCTTACATTGTAAAAGTCAGTCCATGACGCCCTGTTACAACACACAACATTAACTTAGGATACTTACAACTAAATACCTAATATATCAATTTAACACTTTTTAATATGTAGTAAAATAATGAATTTAATAGAAGGATTTATTTATAATTAAAATAAATAAAAGTAATTCGTTAATTATGAAAACATTACAAATTATTATCTCTTAGAAAGTCCTTTACAGAGTAACAGCAATTACTAAATTTACTAATTAATAATTTCTTTAATTTGGGAATGGAGTACTTGGAACTAAGTTACGGAACAATCTTGTTTGTGACGTTAACACTAATCTATAGTATTAGTTATGTGTGTAGTGACAGTAAAACAAGTGTGAAAAATGATGCAATTTTTACTTTAATAAGTTTGTGAAGTCGGGAATGATCGAGAGCTCGCACGTAAAAGTTTTTGAGCCGTACTTTTTCATTATACGTAACAATAGTTATGACATGATAAATTAGTAGATTTGCTTATTTCTATGATGTTTTAGTACAATGTTACCAGATCCTATTTAGCCCAACGGCAGTGTCTCGGCATCCCAGTATTTCGATACTTAGACCTATCTTCTATAAAAAAAATAGTGCCAGAATAAAATCTGTCGTAACTCCTTAATATATCTCGGTTGTGATTAAAATCGGTTAATTAACATGCGGTATAGTAAAATATTTCGCCGTCTATAAGCATTCAAATGACTCTAAGACAAATAATGGTGTAGACAAACAATGGACTTGGAAAGCTTATTTCCTATTGCGTTCCCCCCCCCGTACTTCGTTTGAATAGAAAATGCGACCTCTGTTTATTATTGCTCGTCTACTCTACAAAACTTAAGTGTGAGTAGACAAAAGCCGTCTATTGATAATTATACTAACATGAAAATAGATTTTAATATGCAACAGCATACCCTCGAATCTATATAATTCTAGGTCGCATTCATTTCGAGTCGACTGCAATTTTATCTACCCTGTGTAGTCAACATTTTAAAATTTACGAAGCCTTCCCCACAGTCGAGGGATATTTCCAGGAAATTGCGAACGTCTTTGGTTCGGCCGAAAATTGTCAGGATTCAATAAAGGGAAATTTGCGGCAATATTTATATCTCCTCAGTCCCCGTATATTTCATTTTTCCTTCTCGCCGCTTCGTCCACGGGGAAGCAGCGATAAAACCACCAGAGATTTCAGACGCGGACAATAATCCACCGAAACCTCAATAAAACGCGAGTATAACTTTTAGGGCCACCGTCTAGTTGAAAATAAACTGTAAAAACCCGCAACCCGCAATTACCTAGGACTGATTACACAGTAGTCTCCGCTCCGATGCTCCTTCGATACAGGTGGATAATTGATTGGACAAACAAAGACTTTGGGAATTTATAAAACCGTTACGCAATGCATTTTTTAGGGTCGAGGGGGGGCAGTCAGCGCTTTTCAGAAATTACGGCGGGCGGAGGTGGTGCGAACGGTGTGGCGGGATATGACGTTCGATTTAAAGGGTAGGTGGGTAGGGTGGCCCCCGGGAGGGGGTCGGCTGCAGGGCGGCTGTTGACGGGTGCTCGGCGCGTGCGCGGTGCGGCCGCCGCCCGATTTCCGCACGAGCGTTGACAGTGTGCCCGGACTTACTTCCTCGATACCGCGCGTCCGCGGCGCGCAGCATCAGGGTCGCTTTCTGCCTGGCCCTCGCCTCCGGCCCAGCTGACACAGCTGACCCTCTGCCTGCTCTCCCGCCGATGGCGGAGTGACAACTCAACGTGAGTACGCCGGCATTTCTGTGTGTTTCGGTTTAGTGCGGCGCCTGATCGGCATCCGGTGTAATTATCGCCGTTTTACAGCGTTTGCAGCATTTGAGCGGATACGTGCATTTCCTTTGTCCGCAGATTTTTATTCATGGCTGTTTGGTACAATGAGGTTTGATTTCATGATTATTTTTATAGCTTAAATTCATAGTTTAAATTTAAACTAAATTGAAAACAAACTTTTTATAATTCAATGCTTGCATTTAATAATTTCATTGGAATGAGTGCTGAAAAAGTTGCGAAATATAATAATAATGACTTAAGTAACTAAACAATGCATTTTATTAAGGTAAAATAAATACAGTGGTCTAATAATAACATCATACTCATCTTCTATGTCACTGGAATAAACTGTATATTGAGAACCAGAAACTAGTACATAGTTAAAGAGTAGGTAGTCATTGTATTACAAACGTTTTACCTATAAAAGGTGAACCAGAGCATTATGTAGTCGTCCGTATACGTCATTTTAAAGTTTTACTTAAATAGTTCACATTACGCATGGATTTATAAATATGTGTGGATAGTTCCCCGCATTCTTTGAGAAACTTTTTTAAAGTTGTACATACTCGGAATTATGTCACTTGTACTATTCGTAAAACTTAAGGCAGTAGATACGTATTTCAGTTTAATATTGTAAGATTTTTAAAGCCATAGAATACATGATAATTTACTATACCTAACGTATTCATCTAACATTACGTGCAAAACATATTAGTTAATATTACGTGCATTAAAAATCCGATAACCAGGTGCTATTGTAAAGTACCTATTTATTAAGTCAGATGCAAGCATTTGACATTGAACGCTCGTATGTACGCATGCGCTAATATTTGTCCAGATGTAAGTGCGAGTCGCCTGAAACGCCACTGTGGAAATCAGCGATCTTGGGATTTGAAATTCGAACGCTTTTTTTGTTTTCGTTTTCAATTCAACAACTACTTGTATTGTTTTTTTTTATTCGGTCAGTTTCTGCAACAAGTTCAGGCCCGTATTCGATGCTGCACTTGCGTCGGATTTTAAGTATGCTCGAAATTACAGATGTGCAAGTTGCGGAAAGTTTCCATTATATTCTATAAATTCTCGCAAATTTCATGAAACTTTCACTAGAAATATAGGCAATTTAAATTTAAAAATGGAAAGTTTGACGTCCCTTACAAAAATATAAGAAATTTTCCGAATTTTTCCTTCGTTAAATTTCCGAAACATTTCGAAATTTTGGAAAGTTTCCTTAGGCACATCAGTACTCGAAATGGTTTCTTGATAATGGTATAATACTTACGTAAATTTAACGTTACGTTAATTTAGATGCAGCCAATGTATTACTAATACACTTATTAGCATGTGTCATCTGATTACATTTACTCATTAGTGAAATACCCTAGTAGGTAAAATAATTTTCTAACTAAAACATATCCCATCAAAAACTTAATGCAAGCACGCCTTCGCACCAATGATATCATCACGCAAAAATGAGCCTTATATCACGACATTAAAGACCATATTCCACATATTGCTCACTAGCGCCAACTTGCGCGACATTTGAGCGTATTCAGAACTACGCATAGGCTGTAACCGATAATTTTATTCGTAAATGGTTTCCATTTGGCCATATATTGTTATAGTGCGCCGACAGTTGGCGCCACTTTGACTTCCGAAGTTATTATAACGATAACGTTGGTTACAATGTTCACCTTATCTATAATCAAACGTATACTCTACCTAACCTGTCAGTGCATACACGCTGATCAGAAAGATTCCCAACAATGTGAATCTATGATCTGATTCTGATCCTCACCCCAATTTAAATGTGATGTTTCAAACGCTCATTTTGACCTGTTCACATGACGCGTGAAACCAATTGTGGTTATATAATTATTATTAATCTGAAAAGAAATAAATTTACAATCACACATTTGAAATGGGAATTGGACGGAAAGGAGATGAACGAATATAAACTTGTCAAGATTGCGAGGAATCACTGACCAGGGTATCGCAAGACCGGTGGTTGTGGGGCCTTATAGTATTCGGCGGCTAAGAAGTCAATCCTGACACCTGTCATTTCCATACAGTTTATAACCTAAAAGTCACTTTGAGGTTATAAACTGTATGGGAATGTCAGGTGTCAGGATTGTCTTCATAACCGCCGACCACTATAGGAACGCCTTTGTTCACCAGTGGACGTTTTTCGGCGGAAGTAATGAACCTACTGTAATCAGTACGTCTCGAGTTCTTAGCTTGAAAATAAGGAAAAGCATCCTTGTGTCGTGCTCAATAAAATTCATATTCGAAAAGATGACTTGTCATAAAGATTCTCATTAAGGGAACACCAGTTGCTTCCATAGCCAATACCAATGGAGGGTAACGCTTTTACTGGCACTACAAAGCAGAATGTAACCATCTTAGGTCTTATTTGACTAGGCGTATTGAATCGAGATTAAAAACTCACGTGGGATTTATACATTATAATGCAACGTCATTCACGACTAAGGTCGAATGTCGCTCGACTTTTTTGAAACCGACACGCGGATTTTAATCTTCATTGGAAAACAGTTTGGGTACTACTATACATAGAAATTGGTTTGGTATTGACACGCGTCGGGCGCTCGGCGTGTTAAATGCCAAACTGATTCCAATTCAATAAGTGTAGTCGAATACACTGGGTCTCGGGTATATATGGGTAATAAAATCGAATCGGTACAGTCGGGGTAAGAATAGACCCCAGTCAGTCAACCTTTTTACTTGCACCAAGGCATCAGTCTTAAATATCACATTGACGTTTGCAATAGTAAAAGGCTAATCCAGAACCTTACAGTGTCTCCCGTAATATTAAGATGTGAAGATATATTGCAATTCTAAGTAATCAATGGAAAATATAAACTTAATGTCTAAATATAATAAAATAACCTACACTACCGTCCAAAAGTTTAAGACCAAACACAAAATATGCAAATGATCAACATTAATTGATTATTAATTCAACCTTGATTCATCTCTCCGTAGTACTCTCGACCAGTTTGCAAAAGTCCAATCCTTGTGAGAAACGACCCATTGCAATCTTTTTCCCTCGTTTGGTTTGCGTAATAATTTATGAAAATGAAACTAAAAATTGTGTTTGGTCCTAAACTTTTTGACGGTAGTGTATACTTATAAAAAATTCAAAATAAATAATTTAAAATAAGGGGTCACCCCGCAGCATCGTGCCGAAGATGGTTTTCCATGCTGATGCGTTGTGCGAGGATGCTGGCGGCCCTTTGTTTACCAGTGGTGTCCACTAGCCTCTTTGCCACTTCTTTAAAGAGGTCATGGGCCCTGGGACCCCACGGACCGAGGGTCTCAACGCCGAACGGAAAAAGTGTTTTTTTTTTTCAATTTTTGCAAATGTTATAGCCTGCTTCATGATCTGCAATGATTGCAGCTCGTTCATGGATAAATAAATTCCTCAGCATTATCAGATTCAATACAACGCAGAGTTATTATTGATCGCAAAAATTACAAATTATTGACACTGACAAACACTGCCAATTAAATAGAACATATTTGATTGAAACTCTTAAGAAGTTGTATATTTGACTAGGTCATTAAAAAGGTTTATTATATATTTTGACCCTTGTTGTCTTATCAAGTAAGTATAATTTTATATGTAACTAGTTGTTTCCCGCGACTTCGTCCGCGTCTTCGCTCTTATTGCTCGCAGCGTGATGTGATATAGCCTAAAGCCTTCCTCGATAAATGGACTATCC
Source organism: Notocelia uddmanniana (assembly GCA_905163555.1). Classification (NCBI taxonomy): domain Eukaryota; kingdom Metazoa; phylum Arthropoda; class Insecta; order Lepidoptera; family Tortricidae; genus Notocelia; species Notocelia uddmanniana. The sequence goes on along the minus strand of LR991056.1, from coordinate 28,318,526 downwards.
AATAGGCACAAGAAGAATTTTTCAATTCGAACCAGTGTTCCTGAGATTAGCGCGTTCAAACAAACAAACTCTTCAGCTTTATAATATTAGTATAGATTATCTACTTAGTACTTTGGTTTCAAAAAGTACTACGAGTATGAGTATGACTATGACTATGAAATTAATACCTAACGATGGTTTCTTGCCCCGACCGTACCTATCTTAGGTATCGCATTAGCAGAAAAGCTAGCCTATTGCAACCCAAAAGGAGCATTTTCCGGCTTGTAGCCAAATGTAATAGATATTTTGTATTAAAGCAACCCATACAATAAATATCTATTGTCGGTATTTGGTGGAAATTCTGGCTTTCCGCAAACATCGGATGAGGATAATGAGTGGTTTGTATTCTATGAGCATCGACATTTCGTCTAGGCACCCTCTCCCTAAGAAAACTGGTGTATTATGAAAAGAGCAATCGCACTGTGTATTTAAATTGTATTTTGAATGCATACATTTTTTCTCTAGAAAAAGCGGCCAAGTACGTGTCGGGCCACGCGCAATGTAGGGTTCTGTAGCTGAACACCCGTGACACCTCACTGACATCTGCATATGTCTTTAGCTGTCAGCACATTGATTCCCCAAGTAAATAAAGGGTCGGCAACGCCTTGTGATTCTTCGCGAGTTGGCTCCAACAAAAATTAGCAGTTGGCTCCAACAAAAATTAACACTTTAAAATTTAATATCACACAAATGGATAGCTAAACCGAAAATGGTTCGATCTGTGTGCACTAAAATCCTATTTTAGGGTTCCGTAGTAAACAAGGAATCCTTACAGTTTCACGATGTCCGTCCGTCTGTCCGCGGCATAGCTCAGTAACCGTTACGACTCAATTAAAATGTGTGTAAATCTTGAAAACAAATTTTGTAGGGTACCTCCCCCACACGTAAAGCGGGGATGCATTTTTTTCACTCCAAAACTCATTGTGTTGGGTGTCGTTAGATAGCTCGTCACAAAAGAATATGAGTTTTCGTAAACTGTGTTTTGATTCACCTACTAGTTGGCGTGATGTTAATTTTAAAAGTTCTAATCTTTACCGGAGTCAAGTGTCAAAATAAGTTTTCGAATTTTTAAATCCGCATAATGTCACGGGTGGACAGCAACGGAACATTGCGCGTGGCCTGACACGCACTTGTCCTCTTTTAGTTAAATATTGTATTAGTGACGCACAAGACACAAAATAGGTAACGCATGGATTTACCCATGCGTAGGGTACTCACGCCTGTGGTTTAGTATATTTTGACCTAATTACATATTAATCATCAAGTATTAAATTTTTGACAACATATTAACTTAAGGTGCTAACTTATGGCTTATCGTATTAACAACAACGAGGTTTACCGAAATAGTATCTCATATTTCATTCAAAACTTACTGTTTTCGATATATACGGCAGTACAAAAGTTACGTCTAAAAAACTGTTTTTGTGTGGAAATAAGTTAAGAATAAAAATCTCTCTTACGTTTTGAAAGACGTCAATAATTAACAGTTATGTGTACATTCCATATACAGGGTGACATCGGAGACGTGATCGGAAATTATTTGACTCGATAAAGTATTGAAAGACAAACTCAATAAAGATGATATCACAGTTACTACTTGCAATATTGACTATTATTTTTCAAATTATTAACAGATAAAATAATGTTTAATACAACATGGTCACCCTACACCACACGACGTCTTATCATCCCTCATACAACGTGTGTCAAAAGTGATAGGGTGACCATGATTTAAGTACGGCGTTATTATTTTTCTAATAAAAAATTGAAAAACAAACTTGTTTTATTCGATGTAACAACTATTGCATGAAATGAAATGAAATGAAATGAAAGTTTATTCACGAGAACATATGGTACAGTAGATGTTATAAAATATAAATTTTTGACCCTTAATACATTCGGCCTTATTGAGGCATGTGAAAATAATTTTGACTATGTCATGTCACGCATGTCAAAAAAACATTGATAATTGTTTTCATCGCATGCTTCATCAGCTACAATAAGTTAGATTGGTTTATATAATAACATAACATTGAAAAAATAATAATATCTCATTAAATTAATTAATAATAATAACAAACGATTATATTATTCAGTCACATACTTCGTCAAATTTATAACTTAAGAATTCTTGAATACTATAGAAGCATTTTTCAGCTAACATTTTGTGCAACTTTGTTTTAATTTCATGAACAGGCAGTATTCTAATTGCGGCAGGTAGTTTATTAAATATATTTACACACATATTATGAGCGCTTTTTTTCCTGAGTACCAGCTTGTTGCTAGTTGGTAATGCGAGCATGTGCCGTCTATGTGATCTAGTTGATGCCTTTTCTTCGATAAAGGTAAACAATTCCGAATGGAGTTTTACAAATATGACTATTTCGTATATGTATAGACAAGGCAAGGATAGAAGATTATGTTTTATGAATAAAGGCTTACAGGATTCTCGTCTATTTACTCCACAGAGAGTTCTAATGCATTTTTTTTGGGCAACAAAGGCACGGTCAGCGTCGACAGAATTGCGCCACATAATTATACAATATCTTAGGACTGACATAATGTAACCATGGTAGGTCAATAAAGCAGTATTAAATGACACTGTCTGTTTGAGGCGCCAAAGTACATAAAGGAATTTATTCAGTTTCTTGCAAATCGTATCTAAATGTTCCTTCCAGCTACAATGTGTGTCCAATGTCAAACCAAGAAATACAATACTATTAACTTCTTCAATGTTCTCTGTGTTGTGCACTATTTTAAGGTGGTGAATCTTAGATTTATATGACATAAACTGCATAAATTTTGTTTTCTTGAGATTTATTTTAAGGTTATTGTAATCTAGCCAGCGTACAACATCACTCAACGCTTTATTTATCTCGTTTTCAAAGTTATTTATGTCTGTACCTTTAATTAATATTGTTGTATCATCAGCGTATAAGACAGTGTCATGTTTTGTCGAGTCAGGTAGATCGTTTATATAGATAAGGAACAATAGGGGGCCTAAGATGCTTCCCTGAGGGACACCGTACTTGTTTATTTGGTAGCTTGAGTTGAATACTGAAAGTCTACTATTAGTTATCCTACTTATTTGCGTACTTTGTTGTCTATCATTTAGATAGCTCGCAATCCAAGAGTAAGCAGGTCCGCGAATTCCATATTTGTCGATTTTGTTTAGAAGACGCTTATGGCAGACTGTGTCAAATGCCTTAGACATATCGAGATACAGTACTCCAACCGGAGTACCTTTATCAATGCAGTCCGTAATTTTATCATTTAGTTTGAAGCAAGCCAATGCTGTTGATTTTTTTTTCCTGAAACCATTTTGTTCTTGTCTTAAAGCGTTAGTTTTTGTTAAATAATTATCGAGTCTCGTGTAAAAAGCTCTTTCATATACTTTCGAAATAACAGGAATCAGGGTTATTGGCCTGTAGTTGTTTGGGTCACTTTTTTCTCCTTTTTTAAATATAGGTTTAATAACAGATTTCTTTAGTCTAGTAGGGAATGTGCCGTATTCGAATGATAAATTGATTAAATGAGATAAATGAATTGAAATAGGAAAAACAATGGATTTTAATATTTTTGTAGGTAACTGATCGTAGCCAGTAGCATGTGTATTTTTAAGAGACATTATAATTTTGTGGATTTCTTCAGGATTTGCTGGCGATAAGAATATTGAATTTTGCACGGTTTTGGGGCCTTTTGGAATACTTGCAACTTCGTGGGTAGTTGGTTTGTTATTATTTATACCCAAAAAGTAGCTATTGAACTCTTCAGCTATATCTTGTGGTGCAGAGATCTCTATTTTATGTTCGTTTATGATTTTGTCAATCTCTCTGGTCGATGACTGGGTGAAGGTTTTTTTTATAACGTTCCAAGCTGCGCGACATTTATATTGGCAAGAGTTTATGTATGTTGTGTTGCGAAGTTTTTGAGATTGTGATATGCATTTTTTTAAAATCCTGGAGTAAGTCATAAATTTCGTCTTTTTTACTATATGTTTGTCTTTCAGATACTTATAATAAAGCTTTCTTTTAACAGCGCAGCATTTTTTTAAAGATTTCGTTAGCCATTTTATTTTCCTATTTTTGGTTCCTACTTTAACTTTAATAAGTGGAAAGCAAAGATCATGAAAGAGCGTTAGTAGATTGTGGAACACCTCAAATGATTTGTCTGGTATTTCTTCTTCGTATATTTCAGAAAAAGATAAGTTGTAGATACATTTTTGAATAGTTCAATATTTTCTTCGCAGTAGTCCCTCTTTTTTATGTACCAATCGGATCGCGGGGGTTGAATTTTGCATTGGAATGTTACTAGTTGCGCCGTGTCATGATCGGATAAGCCAAGTGCTTGCGTTTCACCTTTTGCTGTCTTAATATTACTAAAAATGTGATCGATGCAGTTGTTTTGACGCGTAGGTGTATTAATGTGACTGTACATATTATAATTTTGGATCAAGCTTAAATAGTCTTTACTGATTTTGTTATCTGTTAAAATATTAATGTTCATATCTCCACATATCAGTATGTTTTTTTTACGTTTTGATCGTAAGAATCCTAAGAGGTCGTTGAAATAATTTAGGAATTGATTTATATCACTATCAGGGGTTCTATACAGACACACTATTATTACATTACTATTGACTAGTTCTACCCCACAGCATTCAAATTTCTTCTCAGTTGCGAACTTTTTTATGCATTTCAATTCTTCAAAGCTGGTATTTTTCTTAATAAGAATGGAGACTCCTCCTCGTTTTTTCGTTTTACGTGAGAAGAATGAGGCAAGTTCATAATTGTTAAGGCAAAGGTTAGTCTCAGTGCCGGACAGTAAAAACGTTTCAGAAAAACATAGAGCTGTTGGGGAGATACATTTGCTTTTAAGTTCCTCGAGCACAATTTCTATTTCATCTTTTTTTGATAATATTCCAGCTATATTCTGGTGCAGTACACAGACTGATGTTCTTAAGCTATGGTTATGGAGACTGTTATTTACGAAAAAAAGTTTGTGGTGAGGGTGACGGTGGCGACGTAGACGGATTCAACGCACGTTCCTGTGCAGACGTTGCTTCTTCTGGACTCGAGCTTATGTGGGTGCTGTTTAGTTGACAATCTTGTTGGGATTGTTGGGATTGTGTAGTCAGGGTGTGCTCTTTGCCATTTATGAACAGCTTATTATGACGAATGACTGCATATTTTCCTTGTTTACGTGCATTTATTAGACATTCTCTAAGATTTTTTCTAATTTCTAGCTGTGACTGGTCCAATACTTCGGAAACAGAAAATGCGATCATGTGTAGAGTCTGAAAAAATAGCCTCTGATTACGTCTCCGATGTCACCCTGTATATGTATAAGTGCATAAACAACATACGTATATATAAAATAGAGCTTTTTGGATCATGTTTGAATAAATCATAAAAAAATAAGTATTCACTTTTTTTCCGAATTCGGCTCTTGAAAATGTAGATAAAGGATTGAGGAACCGATTATCGTTAGTACCATAAATATCATATCTTTAGTTTTAACGGAGGGATATCAATTCAAAACTCGTCAAAAATCGATGAAAAACGTATGAAGCCCCTTTAACAGACTTCAAAAAAGGAGGAGGTTCTCAAAGCGTCGGGGTATATATATGTCTGTGGGATTGGTACTTTTTGATAGCCGTGTAAGGTGCTGGCTGCTAGATGATGAATAATTTTTAAGAAAAAAAAACCGACTTCAATGGGGGAGGCCGGTAAAAGATTATTATACTTAGATGGTGCACTCTTAGATAGATATACAATAAAATAAAAATGGCTATAATGTATGTTTATAATGGTAGAAGACTAAGTACCCTCAATTCCTCATGGAATCATGAAAAAACCTTGCTTGCTTGACAAACAAAACGAAGAGAACATATCGCCAAACGTGAACCACGCGTCGTTGAAGAGTTCCGTTCTGATCATCATCAGCAGTTCCACTTCATCAAATGTCACTTTTATGAATGAAAATGCTTGATTAGTTCTTGAAAATACTAAAATCACTATTTGTGTGCCTTTCACATTTGAGGAGTTCCCTCGATTCCTAATGGATCCCATCATCAGAACTCGAGCATGACAAAAATCAATCGTGAAAATAGAACTTGCTTAACAAACACAGCTAGAAGGACAAATCGCCAAACGTGAACTTTTCGTCGTTGAAGAGTTCTGTTCTGATCATCATCAGCAGTTCCACTTCATCAAATGTCACATTTTTGTATGATAATGCTCGATTCGTTGATAAAAACACAAAAAATACTATATGTTTGCCTTTAAGATTTGAGGAGTTCCCTCAATTCCTCATGGATCCCATCATCAAAAATCGAGCATGAAAAAAATTAATCGTGAAAATAGAACTTGCTTAACAAACGCAGCTAGGAGAACAAATCGCCAAACGTGAACTTTTCGTCGTTGAAGAGTTCTGTTCTGATCATCATCAACTGTTCCACTTCATCCAATGTCACATTTTTGGATGAAAATGCTTGACTTGTTGATAAAAATACAAAAATTACTATATGTTTGCCTTGAAGATTTGAGGAGTTCCCTCAATTTCTCATGGATCCCATCATCAGAACTGCGTTTTGACAAAAACTGGACCAACTTGGATATATACTTTTATTTCACCACTCCGAGATTTAGATTTGATGTTTTCTATTTATTAAATTTGTATAAATTATTCACTAAAGGTTTACATCCTTATAAAACAACACAAAAATAAATGATTACTATAAATAACTTAAACTACTTATAACTACCGATTTATAGATAAAAAATGGGCTCAAGCTCGGAACCCGGCGGTAGGGTACCCAGAAGGCTGGCGGCATTGCCTCGCTGAACTGCAATGCCGATGCGCTGAGCGAGGTACAATCCCGCCCTCTGGTCACCCGTTGCGTCAATAAGACGCTTAGACAGCTCCTTGTATATGGAGTGTGCTCCGGGTCCCCATGACCCCAGCGTTTCCACCCCAAACGGCTCAAACATATAACCAGGATCAATGGCCGCATATTTGCGCCGTTTGAGGTGCTCAGCCGCATCAGCAGCAGCTCCAGCCCTGCTTGAAGTCCCTGGAAGATGAGTCGGCGCTAAGGTATCCACACAAGTGGCGTCCCATACTAGCGGCCGACCCAACTTCCAGGGGACAAGGGTCATACCGTCCGGCCTTTTCCCGTCATCACGGGATGGTATTGTAAATGATTCGCTATCAAATTTTGTGTACTATGAATTGAGGAAAGGAAAGCGGGCAAAGAAATACTGGAAATTTTGCGGATCCCAATTCCTCCATGTCCAATAGGAAGGGTGGCTTGGGACCACTGATTATCGTCTAAATGTATGTTGATGACGGATGAGATTGTAGTTTTTATTAGATTATCAAGTTTATCCAAAAGAATGGGATGCTTCCAAAGGTGGCTGCACCGGAGTGAATATGTAAATTTGGGGATGAAAAGACAGTATTTGATGAGTGTATATGCCATGTGTGCGTTAATTTTGAGTAAGCGATCTGAAAAAGTACTGAAAAATATATATTTTTCATTTATAAATTCTGGAAAGGATTCCTCTAAGACCGGTGACCCTAGGAGGTGCAGAGAGGTGGTATCTATTACTTTAATGTTTGGAGCTATTGTACGAAATTTCGATAAAGCAGTTTCTTTTTGACTATATTCCTCCGGGAAAAATATTTCACATTTAGAGAAATTTAATTCGAGACCTATATTTACAAATTTTTCTGTGAGGACCTGTAAACCTTTTAACACCACGTCAACATCACCACCCAGAGTACCGTCGTCTAGGTACCAGACGTTAAATTTGGAATTTAGGTTTTTGATGATAGGATGAATTGCCAAACTAAAAAGAGCCGGTCCTAGGGGGTCTCCCTGTTGACAACCAACAGAGGAGAAAAGTAAATTATTTTTGAACATTAAATTTGTAGGTGTGCTATAGCATTGTCAAATAAAATTAAAAAGTTCAGGTGCCTTTTCTTTCAGTTCTGTCAAAAGTGAGCCTCGATCGACCGAGTTGAAAGCGTTTTTAACATCAACTTTCAATACAACCTCACATTCCTTTCCCCCAATAAAAGAACGAAGTGCATGTACCGCTGCTTCACACCCGCCCTTAGAACCAAAACCCAATTGGTTAGGTTGAAAATATGCTGTGATTTTGCTCGATACTGCGCTACAACAGCATTTTGCTGCCAAGCGGCGGTACGTAGAACCTACCGCAATTGGTCTTATTCCGCCATCTTTTTTGACAAGTGCGCATAGGTTAGCACCATACAGAACATTTATTATACCCAGGTTTACCTTGCCTGACAGCATAAGATTAGCCAATGCTGTCAGTTCTCTTAGAAGTGATTCACCGGCTTCACCACAGGTGTGGCTTAGAAGGTCTTTAAGATGCTGGGGAGATATATATACTTATATACATACAAAAAAAAAAAAAAAACCAAATCGGTTAAGAAATTACGGGGTTATAGACTAACAAACATTAAAAAAAAAACATACAACCGAATTGATAACCTCCTCTTTTGAAATTTTGAAGTCGGTTAATAAAGGACGTGCGAATGTAGTTTGAATTGCTTTTGAATATTTGGCGAATGAGTTGACGGATGACGCAGTGTATAAGACGAACGGAAAGAAGCAAGAAGTGGTAATTTTTATTGAACAAATTAAAGCAGACGTATTCAAAAGATAATTTCATTTATTTCTACGTGGACCCAGTCCAGTGTCCTACATGTATATATATTTTTATGTATGTTCAGTTCACCGATTACTCGGAGACTATTGGACCGATTTCAAAAATTCTTTATTTGTTTGAAAGGGTATGTTTTCTAGTTGGTCCCATTGTCATCAAGTCTGGATCTGAAGGGATCTTGGAGAAATCAAGGGAACTCCTCAAATTATATAGAAAGCGAGGCCGAGTTAAGTGCTAAACTCATATCTAATGGCAAAACTAGCAATCCAAATGGGTCAGTGCGGGAAAGTCTGAAGCGATGGATTTTTTTTCTAAATAAGGGTGCTATTGTATTTTTACTCGAAGTTTTAATGTGCAAAATGCTTTATTTTTTTAACTTGAGCCAGTCGATTTTTAAAAAGTTTCTTTTTCGTATCGTAATTTCGACCATTGTATACATTAATTAAACATACGTATGAGGGAAACTGGTGTTATACAGGGTGTGGCCTGTAATAGGAGCAAAAAATTAAATGGTACACTATTGAGCTCACCAGTAATTATTTCCAAATGGTTTCAATTGAACGCAAAAGTAGCTTACGTGCACTTTTTTACTCTACTGGAGTGATATTAATAACCTTTTATTCGAAAAACACTAACAATTAATAAAAAAAAAATATCCCAAAAATCACCTTTCAAACCAAAAACTGAACAACGATTATGAGTCATAACTAGATGCTACCTCAAAATCAGCATTGACTGCCGCGCTATAATGGCGTGGTGCCAAGATCCATTACTTGGAGGTCATAACTTTAGATCGAAGTTTCTCCCAATTGAAAAAAGATAAAAATTTTTGGGACACAAGAGGTTACTGTAAATGCTCTAAGAAAGCGTCCTTTAAAATTTTTGCTCCTATTACAGGCCACACCCTGTATATGAAGACTCATTGTCGTTACAAAAACATCAATATGCTTTAAAAGTGGCTTTACTTAAGTTTCTTCTACTTTAACTTATTCTAGTAATGTACTTATAGGTTTTTCCAAATGTCGGGCTCTCCCTCAAGAATACTAGTACCACTACTACAGAGTTAAGTTTTGCGTATCGAAGTCCCTAACAACAGCCGCCATAGACCCCCTTATTCATAAACGTCTATCAAGCCTCTATTAGTTAACAAGCCGCTAAAGATGGTTTGTCCTTATCTGTCACTTTGACATTTATGTTTGTGAGAAAGGGACAAAACAACTTTTAGTTAACAGAGGTTTGTTAAGTTTTATGAATAAGGGGGAAAGTCTATTTGTTTTATATTAACTCACTCTATGGTTATGACTGCATACTTAATTATATAAGGGCTTGTCAGTGTCAATCTAAGTGAGACTGTTTTCTAACACGCACTGATATGTCTTGCACTTGTGTGCGTCCACGAGTACACTGATTAGATAGCTGTGCAAGAATTTTGTAAGCCCTGTGCTTTATATAGGCAGTATAAAACTATAATAGTTTTTACAGTACATATGGTGCTACTTTACCGCACGAGTGCGGTAATCAGCAGATTACGTGCATATATGTCGAAACATTAAAGAGCCATATGTACTGTAAAACGTTGTACGATACACGTGCGAACAGGTAATTCGCAACTCGTGTCGATTTAAAACACTCCCTTCGGTTGTGTTTTAATTTATCACCACTCGTTGCGAATTTCCTTTTTACTGCACTTGTATCGTAATGTACTATTACAGTACATATGGTGCTATATTACCGCACGAGTGCGGTAATCAGCAGATTACGTGCATATATGTCGAAACTTTAAAGAGCCATATGTACTGTAAAAGGGCATGCAATTTCCCGGGAAATCCCGGGAATTCCCGGGATTTTGAATAGAAATCGGTACCGGGACTGCAAACCCTAAAAACGTTGTACGATACACGTGCGAACAGGTAATTCGAATTTCCTGTTCCCTGCACTTGTATCGTAATGTACTATAATCTTTATTTTATTCACTACAATTTTTCCTTTTGTGCAATTAAAATTCCACTATTTCGATTTTTTTTTGTGTAAGGAACACAAAAAGCTAAATCGAAATTCCACTAATTCGAACAAAGCGCTTTGCATCATCTTTTATAATGCGCCTTTCTAAGGTTTGGATTTCTCTGCCGGCGTTTGTATTTCCGAGTTCATATAACCTGGACCTTTTTAAGGCACTAGTGAATAGGCATCTTCTGGGTGAGCTCGCTTCATAGTCGGCCTCACCTTTGCCCCTGGCTAGACGCTGGCCAAGAGCAATCCCATTTTAAATGAAAAAAAAAAGTATTGTCACGGTGTTTTTTTTATCGTGACTATTTATTATACTGGCCGCTTAGTAGAGTTTTTCCTTTCTCCCGTAGATGTTTTTTTTGTTTTTATACAACGACGGTGGCAGATAAGCTTACGGCCGGCCTGATGCCCTATGGACGCTTGTGGCTTCAGAAGTATCACAAGCGCGGTGCCGACCTATTAATGACCGACATCACAGATTTCCACTTGGTATATGATCCAGGGAAGTCTATTTCGGTTCAGTCAGAACATTTCTCACATATGAACGTCGTTAAAGTAACTCTTCACACTCACAGTTCAGAAGTCTTCTGCATCCAATTGCCCTTTTCATTCGTCCTCGGACACATGTGTTAATCTTCTTTCATCGATCCTTTATACGGTCAGTTTCAAACCGTGGTTTATTTTAACAATGATACATAGAAAAAAATCGTAAAAATAAAATGTCTAGAGCTGTTTGCCTCACCAGCAGGTAAGAAAGTTTTGAGAAATAAAATGAGACCAAAATGTACCCTCTTTATTGATTACCCGCTTGCCGAGGAAGGTTAGGTTATGTGTTTCAAGTGAGTCTACTTATTTTCTTGAAATGCTCTGCAGTCTAAACGGTTTTACGTTTTGCAACATTTAGAGACGTCGTACAATTGGAGTGATGTATTTTTTTAATTAATAATTGGAGTGATGTATCTAGTGGTGATCATGATTTCGGTCATGTGATTCTTATCATCAACAGCCTATATACTATCAATAAGCCGAGTGCTGAACCATTTTGTCTGCAGCGAGTAACATCTGCCCGAGTTTTGTCAGCTTCCGTCCGCCAATAAACTTTGGGGGTCTTTTGAGGGTTTTTGGATGTAAAGAGTAGTTCAATAAGAGTAACTGCAAAATGTTATTATAGGTGCTAATATCCTAATGGTGTTGTCAAGTAAGTTTGACTGCCCCATATATAACAAGTGGAGGCAAATAATGCTTGGCCACCAATAGTGAGTGACTAATTATGACACTTAATTAAATTTAATGTTATGTTAATAAAATAATAACTTAATTTTATAATTTAATTTAATTAAATTTTATAGTGTCAATTTGATTTAATGTATACTCATTTTTATGTAATGTAATGTAAGATGAGACTAACATAGATTCAGGTTCAAATGTACTTAACAACTTTATGGGCTTTCCAGGCCTGAAATAAATGTTTATTATCATTATTATTATTATTATATGAATGCCTAATACAAATATAAATAAATAAGTTACTTTATCAGCGACTGATTTAAATTTAATAACATAATAGGTATGGTGGCACATTTTGTAGTATGATGTTGATGTTACAATCGTTTCAAGGGTCATCCGATATAAATAATTGTTTCGAAAGCGATATATACTTAATATGAAACGGATTGTATAAATATTATTGAAAATATTAAATGTCGACGTTTCATGTTCTTACAGCTCTCATGATGGCGGTAGGTAATTTGCTTACCAAAATACAAAACATCACATCATTATTTTTGTGAAACGTGCTTTACAACAATTTAATTATAAGTTAATGTTAACGAGCTCATACAAAATGTATACTCATACTCTTTTATTCATATTATTATAAATATTACATGTCAAAGCTATTAATTACGTATTAGTTCAGTGATCATATTAAATGCAGAAGAAAATAAAAACAATTATATACGAAAATGAATGTATGGGTATCGGTCATCAGTAGGAAATGCACCATCTGCAACAGGCAGAGTCACTTTATTTACTAGGCTAAACCGGGTATCAGGGGTTTATCTCCACCTGAAAAAAATTGGTCTACTGTGGGTTCGGTCTTAGTCCAAATTAATGTCATTACGTCCTACAGCCGCTTCATTTGGAACTCCAATAGTACATTACGATACAAGTGCAGAGAATAGGACATTCGCAACGAGTGGTGATAAATTAAAACACGACCCAGTGTTTTAAATCGACACGAGTTGCTAATTACCAGTTCGCACGTGTATCTTACAGCGTTTTACAGTACATATCGCTCTTTAAAGTTTCGACATATGCACGTAATCTGCTGATTATCGCACTCGTGCGGTAAAGTAGCACCATATATACTGTAAAAATTATTTATATAATTCGTATTCGCGCTTTGAACATACATGTACATTACAATGCTGGACATTAACTGGTTCAATAATATGACCTAAGTAGTTGATAGTTAGTATAACACTATGCGTAAAATTTTAGTATCGTGAAGCTTTATTGTGTATCTTATGAAATAAGAAATCGGTTACCATTGGAAGGCTCTTGCGTCATTTTTCCATAAATGTACTCTTTAAAAAAAAAACCTATTTTGTTACAAGTTGTTTCTGCGGTTTGAGTAAAGTTGATACACAGTAACGTAAAAGAAAATACATTATGATTCGTTTTAGTATTGATAGATAGAATGTATTTCATAGTAAAGTGTCTACGACCGTAATATTTCATGGGGCACTCAACAGGAAGTACATCGAAATTATTAACGTTTGTATATATGTTTACATTAGTGTTAAAATCATTTTTCTAGTCCAGAATTATAATCTGTCAATTAAATGACTGATAGCAGTATTATTATATTAAGATTAATGGATTTCCATACATTATTATACGCCTGTTATTTTATTTTTAATTTTTAAAAGAGGCACACGTCAATAAATTCAGCCACCATATCGATTTTTAATTTAAAACAAATATTGTATGCAACGTTACATAATGAGGTCTTAAAATTCTCGAGTCTTCAATAACAAAACTCGCGACGCTCGTTTGTTTACAGCGACTCTCGAATTTTGAGAACCCTTATTATGTAGCTGTTGCTTAAACACTGTTGCATAAAACACTATTTATGATCTTTGGTCACGTAACATGAAAAGTTTTCTTAAGTTGGAAAATATCCTCGACATTAAAAAAACCACTCTGTATTCTAATTCAGGCGTTATCATAATTCACGTGGCCTTGCTATTATTGATAAGGAAACAGAGTCAGTATTGAAATTTTATTCTTTATAAGCTGCATTTAATAATTATGATGTACATAAATTAAATACGGAACTGTTGTAACTCGAGGCCGCTGAAATTTTAAAGGGCTGAGTTGATGCATGGATATTAAACTTTATTTCGTTTGGGTAAGTTCCAAATTAGGTTACGTGGCTCAATGAAGGATAAAAGTACATGCCTCTAGACATTAGTTGCTGCGTTCTTCATTTGCCTTGACCTGTTTTATTGTGGCTAGATTTCAACAAATTGGAATAAAGACTTACTCTGAGAGAAAACGTAATGTTTTGTTTTAGGTGGAATCACAAATATCGTAATGGACTTGAAAGTTATAAGTTTGAGTTAAATACTTAAAACTATTAATGTTAAACAGAAAAATCACAAACGTTTAATAAAAACGCAATAAAATGCATTAGTTATTATTGTACAATAATAAACTTAAATGAGAAAATAAATGATTCTTTTTCCCGTTATGCTACATATTATTCAAAGAAGAACATGTATACTAGTTACCACGGTAAGTGAATAAAAAAAGACGACTAATATTTAAGTTTTGAAATGAGCATGATGTTACGATAGTAACGTAAAAGCTTGTAAATAGGTCCCGAAGCGAAGTTTAATTTAGAATAATGCTTCATCATTAGTCCTTATGGTCACGACACTAGCTGCGTCTGTCTTTTTGATACGGACTCTCATTCAATCTCGGGAAATAGCCTGTCACCAAGATTGCTTTCTATTGCTGACTTGCGCGCTTTTCCCACTCGCACCCTCTGAAAATGAATTTAAAACGTCAGTGGTGCGATAAGCTATATGTGATTCACGTATCGTAAACTAGGATATGAGGTTGAAAATAATAGCAAGCGTAAAGAGTAGGTAGTTAGGCGGTAACTTAGGTCTAGCACGCTACACAGGCGGGCGCGGCAGACGCCTGCACGCCTGCATCAGCCCGCGAGGGCGCCTCTAACCATCATTTATTTTGCGTGCGTCTTTTTTTGGCAGCGTGAGTTAACCTTGGACTTTTTCATAGCGAAGCGTTGCACGTACGCGTTTCGGCTAGCCGTAGAGCGCCCCCCACTCGACGCGTCCGAATTTTCTGCATTCGGACGGCGTGAAGAGTTTTCGGCGGTCGCGCGATCGCATTCGCGAGCTCGGCTCTCAGCGACTATCACGACACGGCGCGGGCGCGGCGCGCGGCAAAATGCGGAAGTGAACACACGTCGGTGCCTAACTAAAGTGTAAGCCAGTGATACGACAGCGTAACGCCAGTGAACAAAACACACTCTACAGTGATACGAACTATGATAGTGCACGGCTCTATTGAGCTCTAATGGTTTTCTATTAACGATTCAAGGACTTTGGAATTGCAAACATGGATACGAGGAAAGTATTGTCCTTTTGTAATATTTTCAAAACCGCGATCCAGATCGACGCAAAGCGACGTTTTTCATTTAGCATGTAGCATTAGAAATTTATTTGGAACAGGGAGTTTGTAAGTTTTGTATTAGAAAGGCCCCAAAACAAGGAGTCATCCTAGGAAAACAGATTTAATGAGTGCCTACTGGGATTTGGCATTGACAAATTGTATCGATACCGCAGAATATGATAAATTTTAAGAGCGCTTGGTTCCTGGCAGAATGCACCTTAAGCTGCTCCGTAGAGAGGACATTTTTGCACACTGCTGCGTGAGTCTTGGTTTTGCATACACGTGTTGTCGTTTTGGGGCTATTGAACTTGATAATGAGACATTCATATCTTTCTGTATTTTTTTTATTAGTGACCCGATAATTGTATCATTTATTATATTTTCACAATATCGCCCGACCGGTTTCCTAGTGTTTCACGACCCGATGGCACTGCTGACATCATTCACGGAGACTATCTATGATTCGGAATGCATAAACTCGGCGACGAATCCCTTCCAATCAGGGCTTTTTAATTAATTCATCGAAGAATCCAGTTTACCAACGCTTCGGAAGGTTATGGATGGGCGTGAATAGATGGCAAGAGTAGGCCCGGAACTCGCTGAGGCAAAACTTGTCTCGCAACGCATTAGCATTTGCATAGAAACTGTCGTTGTGGCCCCGCTCGGGCCGTGGCGGCCGATTAGCACCTACTGGGTGCGCGCACGCATGCAGGGCTGTCTAGCTTATGTCAGACATATAGAATGCGTCACTTACTAGCAGTGAGATAGGGACAAATGTGATGTCCAATATAAACGCGATTTAGGCTGGTGCTCATAATAATGTCGTCGCAGAACTGCAAGTCTGACCATAATTGCTACTAAAACCGAGGTCAAGTTATATTATAGGCGAGAAATTACTCGAGATAGGTCGTCAATCGCATATCTGGGCTGCTATTCAAATTTTACCAAGTCAGTGTAACATGCGAACCAGTACATGAACCTTCGATGATGATTCGATTTTTCCAATATTGGGTTATTGGTGAAAAAAATGTTTTGGACACCCTGTGTTTAGATGCTTTCAAAACAAATTCATGAAAATCGTAGGTAAATCAGCTGGTAATACATATATATGTAAATGATAAGAATTACTCAAGAAGATGTCATAAGATCCGGTCCGGTAACATACAAACGTTTCTAATTCATATACGAGTACCCATCACAACTGACAATGCAACATTTTTTCTTTGCACTTTAAATTCTATTATGTCATTTGTTTTTAACTCCTATTTTACCTTGAATTTTAATGTTACAGGCGTGCATATGAAAAAAGAAAACGTTTACAAAAACAGTAACTTATTACCTCAGCCGTTAATACTTGCGTGTATTTTTATTGGATCGCTTCGGTTTTATATCTTACAGTCATCTTTGTGTGGCAGTCAGCGTAGGTATGAAGGTCGACTCTACAATTTATAGTACAATATTTCTGTTATACTGTGCGTTTCCGTACGCGTGACTACCGAATCCTAGCGACCAATAGGAGGCGAGCGCATGCCGCGGGTCGTACTTTTAAAATTCGAACTCGATTATTTTATCATACCTAGATTGGATGACGCGCAGATGTGAAGATAGGTTAAGTGTCGTGTACAAACCACTTTAGCAAACAGTTTGTATGCGGTATTTCTAATCATAAAATGTATTTTTAAAGTGTTTAAATCGTTATTTGAGTTTTAAGACCTAGTCTAATCCCTAATTACAATTAAAATATGCACAACTCATTTCGTATTTCCTGATGAGCTCAATGCGTCTATGACAACTTCCCTATTATTCCATGAATTACATATGATATAAATGTTTATTACTTTTGTGTTACAATGCGCTTCTAAGAATTGGTCCGCTCTGAAATTCGGGCACGTGTTTATCTTTGCAGGCAAGATAACCTTACATTTGGTAGGCCTACCGCACTCGACATTTACTTGAAGATAACACCATGATTAGCCGTGTCACAAACTTCAGCCGACTTGCAGGCGTAACGTAATGACATGTTTTAGAATTGATAAGGCTGAATAGTTAAGTTGACTTGATTGTATTTTTAATTGTTACTTCAATGTATCAATACCTACACTGATGATGATGCTCTCAAATACGTAGTTGATTGTTCATGTGGCAACAGTGACTATGGCAATTGATCAAATGGGTATCTCTGCAATAAGTTGAAAAATACTTATAGACTTTAAAACATTTGTTCGTGACAATACTAGACAATACAAGTTATTCGCAAATAACAATGAAAAACAGTGTCACGCAACTTCAGCAAGAATGTGTTGAAAACATTTTCTTTCTTTAACAATAAAACAAAGACTTCAGTCTCAGTAAAGGTTGCGTACCGCAAAAATAAGCGTTTTCCAAAACAAATAAATATTTAGCTTTTACTCTTAGGGTGGTTGCGTTAACTTAAGTATGTAAAGAACTCGATTAATTTTCCGCATAACTTCGTTTCTGCACCAATCTCGTACATCCCACGTTTTGATCTGCGTGGGCGAAGATTGTTCGTCCGTTGATTTTGTAATAATGGATCCTCATTTCCGAATGGCCCTGCGTGGCCCTGCTCGGGGACCAAGGGGTGGGGGCCAAGGACAAGATCGGAGGACCTTCAAGGCGCGACGCTGACGCAACGGAGGCCGTGGTGTCTGTGTACAGTGCGGTAGTGTGCGTTACCAGTGTTTGGGCCAATGTTGGTGTGTGTTATGATTGGTTACGTAGGTTCAAAACATTGCCTCGGGATTAATTGTCGATTATCATGACACGTTTAAAAAAATAACGCTTTTGAAAATTTATCATTAACATCCTAGCGTTATCACAGTACGGTTGCGTCCTGAAGGATGCCCGGGGTCCATTACCTAATCCTAAGAAATGGCGTAGGCATTCGTTTTACGGAAGCTACTTATACTGTCATCTCACCTTTCAACCCCAAGGATAACTAGAATTTATTCGGATTATACGCTCGTCAATTTGACTGTTAGAAGTTCTCAAGCTGCACGAAGGTTTTTAACTTTGCTTAACGACTGCTATCATAGGCTGTGCGTGGGCTGTGTCTTCCAAACCGCGGGAGCGCTCCATTAGCAACCACTCAAAGTAGACCCCTGCTTCTGAAATTTTCTATTCAAGAGTATAGCTAATTTTCCCTTTCAATAGACTATAATCGTCATCTTCTAGATTAAGTGATCGACGAACCGAAATCGATCACTTAAGAGGGCGCAGTACGTAGCAGTACGCTCGGTTCTCCATACAAACGTATTTATGCTCTCATTTTAAAACGCCATGCTAGAATAACATGAAACTTTGTATACACAATGGGATCCGGCTAACTAGGTCGGAAATTAGTTTCTGTCACTAGAAATAGTAAAAGAAAAAAAAACAGCGGGTTTTTGAGTTTTTTACGGCTTGTATGAAAACCTTAATAGTCGTTGTATTTTTTCTGCATTATAATTTCAAGCAACAGAAACTAATTTTCGACCTAGATATGCCGGATCCCATTGTGTATACAAAGTTTCATGTTATTCTAGCATGGCGTTTTAAAATGAGAGCGTAAATACGTTTGTATGGAGAACCGAACGTACGGCGCACTCTTAATCTTCAAGATTTCAAAAATCAGGTTTCCAAACAACCTTAGACCTCTACCACCCTTTCTTGACAATTAAAATGTTTTATTTAAATAAGGATGACTTAAGTAATGATTCACTGTATTGCATGATTCATAATGAAAACATAATTAAATGCAACACGTCAAATAATCATTTAAAAATTGCGTATCGGTTATTTATTTGGACATGTTGCTTTTGCTTTTGTCATAAGTATTTATTATATCAAAAAGCCTTGAATTACTTCCCGAAACATGTGTCAGTGTTGTAGCTTCGGGCGCTATCACCAGATTAATTTGACATTACATATATCATTACCCTCTTATGTATTATGCGCCCATTTCGGGAATATTCTTTTGTACAAGGAATATTCCCATACTACTCGCGTACTCCCATCTTAAAGGCCGGCAATTTACAACCCCTCTGGTGTTGCGAGTGTCCATGGGCGGCGCTAATCGCTTACCATCAGGCGATTCATCTCCTCGTTTGCCTCCTATGTCATAAAAAAAAAACTTTGGGAATGGCATCTCTAGTTTCGATTCCATTCTACTCATTTAAACATCGGTTGTTGAACATTTTGTAGTTGAATAACAACTCTTAATGGGAAGAATACTCATCAAAAACTAAAATTTGCAGAACTAGCCGCTTCTTGTTTTATCTATTTCTATAATTATACAAATACCTACCTAGTACGATGCGTGCACATCGTCAACTACTCGTAAGTATGTAAATCACCATGTCATGTGTCAAGGAAAAAGTCGATAATTAAACAACTACGTATTATTTCAGTCACTAAAGTAATTATTATATCATAGAAATACGTGTTAGTTGCAGCAATTCTGTCGTATATTATTTTACAGTTAACGGTGTGCTTAATATATTCTAATTATATTTATAACAATGAGAAATAAGTAATTATCGGCTAATATTTTCCGAGAGGTCTAGCAGTCAGGTCAAGTCAAGTCAAGTCAAAATATTCTTTATTCAAATAGGCCTAGCAACAAGCACTTTCGAATCGTCAGTTATAACATGTATTAACATATATATTAATTAATTATTTAGAGCAATTTATTGATGCTATTATTATTCTTTAAAATAAATATTGTATTGTTGTAGACATGTCAAAGGCAACTTTACAACAAGGCAGAACCTTACGATCCGTATTATTACCCTTTTTTCAGGCAGATGAGATATATCGACCATATGATACCTGACAAAGCTGTATTTTACGTTTCAGTAAGACTTCATTTTCACTACAGGTTAAATAATATAATTTTATTAAAGTAAATATGAGCCTATCAATTAATCACGGATATTTTGCATAACTAGGCACCAACTCTCAGACCTCTGAGCCAAATGACGAAGAGTAATTTATTCACTGCATAGCGAGAGGTGGACATACCGGAAAGATGCTCTAACAGACACTGTCTGGCGCGTGTAAAGTCCATATATGGCGATAAGTCCATTCATTAAGTTATTAAGTAACGTTGTTTAAGTTGTTTTTCTAAATCAGTTACTTAAAGCCATAGCTGGATGTTCCTACGTGGTTTGTAGAGCGATAACACGACTAGCATTGCGATGATATCTACAAGGGTTTCCCTGATCTTTTTTACCAATGCGTAACAGGGAAAATTTGTGCGTTACTTGCGTTATCACTAAATTGGCCAAATTAGGTACTTTTACCAGATTTTGATGGCCGTTGGGGCGGAAAGGTTCTCGACTGGCGACTACGATCCGGAAGGCGCAGCGTGGGTGGACCACAAGGTGGACTGATGATCTGGTAAAGGTCGCAGGAGTCCGCTGGATGCAGGTGGCGCAGGATCGGTCATTGTGACACTCTTTGGAGGAGGCTAATGTCCAGCAGTGGACGTTCTTCGGATGATATGATGATGATGACCAGATTCAGACTAGCGTCCATATAATACGCCATATAAAATTTACTACCGGTTAAAAAGAACTCCAAGGAGTGTAACCGAAAAATTCCTTGATGGTGACGATTAATGGTGATACAGGTTTTGCAACAACTATCTCTTTTATATAAAGAGTTGCAATTTTAAATACTTAACTTATGTACGAAATGTCATTTGATATCCAACAGAAGCTTTTGCGTTACACAGGTCTTGTTAAATAAGAGGTAGTACATTCGGTATAGGAAAATACCGGGAAAAAAGCCGTCGAAATCCAACAAGTTGTAGTTTTTCCCTCTGGGTTGGCAGGTCAGATATCCGTCTACGGACATAGCTCCAAACAGTGCCACAGTGACCGGTTCTACGCCACCTCCATCCAGCGGACTCCCGCGGCTTTTACCAGGTCAGGTCATCAGTCTACCTTGTGGGGGTCTGCCCACGCTGCACCTTCCGGTACGGTACGCTCGAGAACCTTTCCGCCCCAATGGCCATCGGTTCTACGTACTATGTGCCCCGCCCGCTGTAAAAAGTGACAACGCCAAATCTTGGGTTTAGGTATGACGATGATTTTAAATATTTCTCTTCATGCTTTCCCATGATGTTTGTAGCTATCATCGGTCTTGTAATTCTCAAAGAAATATCTTGCTATTTCACCAAACTCGCCTCGTTCGTGGTGCAAACAATAAGTAATATGACCTGTGTGGGATTGTTGTTCTCAAAAACCGGTATTTGCATTTTTGTGAAATTAGGTCAAGGATTAAGTCTTTGAAAAGACACCCGGTTTTTTGTCACCCCACCCGGAACAGTGAGAGTACGTCCATTGTGACTTCATATGGGGTTTGAGTGTTAATATCGATCAAAGGGTCAGTTCGACTAAATCTATTGGATTTAAATCTAGTTTATATTTATTGAAGCCATTGTTTTGATGCGTTAGACTAAGCTCGTGTGGCAGCTAAAGGCCGATTTACATAAGCTTGCATGAAATTTTCATTACATTGCGCAGCCCTGCAATGAGCTACCGAGGTAAGACGAGTTTATAGGTAATGAAAATTGCCTGCAAATTCTTGAAAACGTAAATTGGGCTTAACGTGTGCGGTAATTGCCAATATAATTTTAATCCAATAAGACTGCTGAATTGAACGATAGGCCCGTGGGTTATAATAATCTATAACGAATCGTTTTGTTATAAATAATCGTGCGATTGACTACAAGAGTATGTTATTATGTACCTGAATTGAACATAACATGATGCCAATTATAGCTATTACTCCGTTACTGGATAGTTTTTCAACGCGTAGTTTTTTGTTCGTAACTGGGCGAGTTGCTTCGAGTTGTACGTATTTAACACGTTTCTAGTCTAATAGAATCTGTGTATATAATAGGTATTTACGTTAAAAAGTTTTGTCTGTAGAAATGACAAAGCATTATGAAAATTATGCGAGTAACTTGCAATCTACTTTTAATCGAACCTAGCCGTGCCTTTTTTTCCCGGGGGAAAAATCCATAATGTATACCACTGCACCGCGGGGACAGTGCGGAGGTTATGTCGGACTTGCACCGATAAAAACTCCCCCATCGTCCTCCTCAACTCATTTCGGACGGCTCTGGGATCTCCTTCGGAACGCACCAGTGCCGCCCTACACCTCTGTGGGCCCCATCAGCTGCTTTTATAGACGATCGCAGCCCCCAACTACGATCGCCCTAGCCGTACCTAAGTTAAACTTTTGTTTGTATGTTAACTTATTCTGCCCTATAAATCGATAATGAAATATATAAATTGTTATATAACGAGTTAATGTTAAAACGAAAGTTGTCATCCGAGAATTGCAGACACTTACTCGTATATTGCGTAGAACTAGTTCGTAATGTGCAGTTTTATGGCTTCACTTATTTATTGCGTCTCGATAATTATGTTTGATACACGATAAACGGTGTCGTAATATTAGATTTATACTTAACTTGTGACTATCCAGTAGTTTTATTCGGGGACGTTTTGTCTTGCCGGAGCGGGTTTTGCACGATAAATTTTACTACGTAATTCTAAGGCTTCACATAGTCTCATCTGCATACGCACATCTATAGTTACATGGCGGCGTCTTTGAATATCTAATGCGGAGTATGCCATGGTTTTAAAATAGCTCATCATAATAGGAACTGTGCGTGAGTTAAGACTTTTTTAAGCGAACAGTATGACGACCTGCGTTCACGCAGCGAACGCAGCGCGAGCGCGTACGATGCAATGTGCGTGCAACTTTCTATTTTGGCGGTGTTGTCGGGCCCTGCACGTATTGCAGGAAAGGCATTGTAGAAAGTTTTGTTTGCAATTGTTACATATGCACAAAACTAGCAGAGATTTACACCGGTTTAGACGGAAAGGAACAAAAAACATATGATGGGTTTTTAACCCGTAAGTATCCCGTAGATATTTTTTAATTAGTACCTACGTTATACGTTACCCCTGGGGTGCTAAGAGGCAACAAACTGGTAACCGTACTGCATTCGCGAAGATCTCACGGTTCAAAAAATGAAATGCCATTACGATAAATAAATAAATTAGTTTATTTTAACTGGCTGAAATAATGGACGCATATTTCAAGAGAATGGATTTTTGTAACTATATATAAGTTGATTTTTGAGCATGTCATAAAAGATTATGATGTTATTTTATTTTAAATTTGCTAAAAGATTTGCGAACTTGAAAACACGAGGATGTATTTTCTGCGAGTCAAATACGTGAACTGTAAGAGTATCACAGTCAGCGTCATGCATATACTACGTAGCAGCTAAAGTGGCTAAAAATATTGGTACACCATAAATTTTGCATGTTGTACCGAACTCTTTGGCCACGTCAATAGCTGCTACGTACTATATGACGCTGACTGTACGATTCCACATATCAACCGTCTCAATTAACAGTTATAGTTGATAAAACGGCCAATTAACCTTACACGTTAAATACTAGTCATAAAAAATCGTTTGAACATGCGGATGCATGCCCAATTCAAATTAATAATTAGAAAACCCGTTTTGTTTGAGAGCGTCTATGTCGAAACTCACTAGTTTACATAATCTCAGAGCAAACGGCACCAAACGCAAGTACTAAACCGCCCAGAACCAAAAAAACCTTACATGCATGGAACTGTATAGGAAAAAGGGTTCTAGATATACAGGACGTAGTAGCGGGACAACTAACCGAGCTAGCCGGCCAGTTATGATGGGACTATATCAAGTATGGTTCGTCTTGGTTGTAAAAGTTAGTTTGGGATTGGTCTGGTTGTACGCATCGGCGGTCATCCGGAGTGCCGCGCCTCTCTTTCACAACCGCAGAATGCATTTCTCCGTCACGATGACGTCGCAACGGTGACCCACTATTGCGGTTAGGGTTGGCGGGAGTATGCGCTTTCTTTTGTTTTAGATCGCTTCTGTCTACGCTCGGCTTACCAAGTATGATTTCGTGACAGATGATTTTTTAAGGTTTTTATGTCGGGTTGTGGTACGTGAAGCAATGCAACAGAAGAAGCATATAATTTTGTTAACACGAATATTAGATAAGTAAATACATAGCTATTGATGGTTGAAAAAGTACTATTAGACGAAAATTACGTCTGTTTCGCAGGTTTAATAGGTTTAAAGTCAGTAATCTCGCAAATGTAAGTAATGCAATTAGCTTAAAGCTCTCACGTCGCGTAAACGGCCGTTTAAGTAGTAATTCAACAAATGCGAACAAAGCATTGTTTTAACTACGACACGAACAATGAGCCGTTCTTAGAGCATCGTTAAATTCGACTACGAGTATACGGTACGACGCTAGTAACAAAGACGATCTATTGCTACTATAATAAAAGATGAAAAGTAAATTCATACGAGTATCTACCTTATGGCGTCTTAATACGATACAAATTGGAGCTCTGAAAGAATAACGCTGTAGTCATAAGATATACGAAGATGGGGGAACAAGGGGAGTAGTAATGCAGTACGTAGATTCCGCTTACGAAACTTGGATAGAACTGTAACTGAGCTACTTGTGGGAAAGTTTTATGTTGAAAATGTCTTGCATTTTTGCGATAATTGAGCGTTATTTCGCGGAATAACGACGTGTTGCCAGTAGTAGAGGCTGTGCGTAGTGCAAGCCTTTGTTTGGAAACCGTTAGATGTATGTACTTGCTTATTACGCGATTGAATAGGTAATATAACGCACATTTTTATACTTGACGTTCTATTGCACTCCCAACCGTTGTCTTAGATTTCGGAAAAAATATGTTATTCCATTTTAGAATCACGAGCTTTTTCGATCCTGTTGTCTGATTCTATTAGGCATTTACCCGGATTATTTTTAGTTTTAAGGGTCACAAGCTATTGCTGCTTATTTTGCCTTTTGGATTGTTCCTGTATTATAAAGCTTATACTTTCGAAGTCCTGGTTTTCCCAGTGAGAAGTGTCGACCGCAAGATGAATCCGTCATTGCCCGCCTTATCATAAGTTGGTAACAAAAAACCCACATTAAACTGTAGTCTCTAACGTATGCGTACTTGTTCGTGGTGTGATATCGTTACTATTTTCCTCGAATTGAACTAGAACAAGTATGTTTCATTAATTATTAGTCATTATTCCTTGACGACCACTTTAGGCCACAGTTCGTAGTGACAGTGACGGTGTCCGAAGGTCCACCACCTTCCTCCCGGTTCGAATCTCGGTCCGGGCATTTATTTCATAAATGACTAAACGAATTTGCAGGAATGACTAAACGAATGAATGGATGTCGTTTATTCACTTTAAATATGGTACATGCATAGATGTTGCAATAGTGATTATGTACCTTAATATACTTAGCTTGTATAAGATAAAATGTTACATTGTTCAATCTTCTAAGTTTGTGATCGGACCAAGTAAAAAGTGCGTCTTATTCTGTGTATAGCGTGGTTTGGATGTTCATGTAATTGCCATACCACTTTCTCATCCTCTAGACGAATTTTAACGTGATGTTGCCAGCTTTTAGGTTTTAAAATACATTTGAATAGTTGCTTTCCGTAATGGGAAAGACGTAATTTAATTAACATGCTTCATGTACTTGGAAAGGCCTATATAATTATAAATTTAGTATAATAATAATAATAAATAAATATTAGGAGACATTTTTACACAAATCGAACGAGTCCCATAGTAAGCTCAATAAGGCTTGTGTTATAGGTACTAGACGACGATATATACCGGTATACCGATACCATCGCATGGAGTTTTTTTACATAATAAACGTTAAACGTTTCATTTGGTAGGCGACGAGTGAGCTTAACTTTAGGCCTGTTATATTATATATGCTTGAGATAAGTGTTTTAGTCGCATTCAGAGAGTTTTTGTTACGAAAATGGGCTGTGAGAGTAAAGGATCTTCTATTAATATTGTCACAATATTTAACATATAAACTTTTTTTTTTACCATACTGGCCAGACGGTGCGACGGACTTATTTATGGTAGGAAATTATGTCCTAGGTCTTCAATGTTATGACATGCAATAAATGTATGACACCGCAAAGCATACTTTTTAAACCAACGTGAGGGGTTAGTAAAGTCAGGGCTTAGGGGCTTGGCCTGTGAAATATTTGTTTACATGCGAGTGCAGAATCGTGATGGTGGTTCAGCTAAAAGGCTAGCCTGTTTCTAATTTAGAATGTCTCCTAAATTTTAAGTGCGTGACTGAGAGCGGGCAACACTGGACCGGCGTTGCAGCGGGCGGTACTTTGCGCAACTCGGTGCAACTCCTCCCGCGCCCCGCGCACCACGCTTGCGCGTGTGCTGCATGCCGGAACCGGGTCGTAGCCGAAATACCTCACCGACCACTCTAACCTGGCCTCCCCCTCCCAACCAATAACCCTACTATCAATCCTAGATTCTGCCATCACGGGTCATATTAAACTGGTCTTGTATACGTGCACGCATGCAAATGTACAGTTAGCTGAGGATGGGAATCTAATCGATAATGTATCGACTGCACCTAGCCTAGTTTAAGCCTGTAGCGAACGCTTTGGTAACAGGTGCAGAATTAGCATTTCACCTGTAAGATACGTTTTCCTGAATGAAATATTGCATCGCGTGTAGGAGGCGTGGGATTGGGAAGTGAGTAGATAATTTAAGTTTTAGTACCTATTCGTAATTCGGTTTAGCAAAGCCTTCAGTTAGTTTTCCATTTGTCGATAATCAACCGTTACGGAGAGACGCTATGTTAATATGGTCTTAGCATGCATTTTGCTTTGAATAAACGATTATTATGAATATAATCGAATAATGGTTTGGATGCCAGATTTCTATACTCAATCTGCAATTATTTGAGATTTATGTTTAATTCATGATCCTTTGGAAATAGCTTCCAATTATGTACTTAATCTGATTTTAAAAGTCAAAACTGTATGAACTAATAATCTCACATTTAACTCTATTTGTATTTGGTAGAATCGACACTTAGTCGGATTTTAGCCGGAGACTCCATTTTTTTTTTAAAATGGTTGCTAAAAATACCTTTGTATCTACCGGTACAAAAAATGCGGCTTGGATTTGTTCTCGCGAAAAATGCCCTGAAAATTCTATAGGTACTACCTAAGCCTAATTGGTTTCAAAATTGCATGGCAACAAATCTTTGTAAGACCAACGCCCACAGCACACAGTACCCAGTACCTAATCTCAAGTACACCCAAAATTCACGAAACGGGGTCGGACATTTCAAACGTTAATCGCCATAGGGAGAGATAAGGAAAATCCTCAGAAAAAGATGTGGGGGCAGAACTCGTATTGAAAAACCTACTAAGTGAGACACGCCCGCTCCTCATTACTAACACAACTTCATTTCAGAAAGTAGGTTTAGAGTTTTTAATCACGAATTTTCCACGTCGCTCACTGGGAACGCCTCTTTGCCTTAATTTCGTTGTCACATTTTAAATATTTTGGCGATAAATGTTTCTATCAGGGCATACAAGGAACATAAACAAAGGTTCCCGCGTGTCTACAAAGTTGACGCGACATTTAAAGTTGTTACTTTATGTGATTAGGTTTTAGAATAACAAACTTACAATCATGAATATCTGCTCAGATTTGTTACTTGAACCCTTGCACACAAAGCTCTGTATAATGGGGTGGTTGAGGAGGAAACTTTGATGCGGTGGGGTGTAATAAGTCCTAATGATCGCTAGGGGGCCAGGGAAACTACACCCCCGTTGAGGTAACACATTCGGTAAGATTGATTAGTGTTAAATAACTGGTATCGTACTTCGAGGGATAGATAATGATGAAAAAACAAGTATTTAATGCAGGCACTGCCTTCCACATTCATGAGTTCCTAACGAATATTGAAACAAATGTGATTCGTGGCGAAGGTTCTATATTACTGTTTTTATACAGGGTGGGCCCTATAACAGGAGCAAAAAAATTATCGGTGGACTATGTAGCGGGCCAGCAATTATTTCCAAGTGGTCGCAGTTGAAAAAAACAAGTTTTATTTTTTCTTCAAAGATAGCTTACGTGTGTTTTTATTACTCTTCTGAAGTGATATTAATGTTAATTTATTTTGAAAAGTCAATATAATTGAAAAATAAAATAAAAAATACCAAAAACATCCTTGAGAACTAAAAATGTTTAAAAAATTATGACTCGTACTCATAACTTGATGCTACCTCAAACACTGCATTGACTGATGTGCAATGATCTCGTGATGTCAAGATCCATTACTCGGAGGTTATAACTTTAGGTCAAAATTTCTCCGATACGAAAATTTTTGAAACAAAACAGGTGTTATAGGTAAAAAACTTAAGTAAAGGACCTGGGGGCCAATTATCGGGTTCGATCGAGATGATCTCTATTCGAGATACCATACAAGTGCCTCTACCATTCCATGCAATCTCACGGTAGATATGCATCACGCTCGGACCGAGAATTGGCCCCCTGTTGGGTGTAGTTGTGACGTATTCGAATAGAGATTTGTTTTGTTTGTGTTACACATTTTAAACATGTAATGTCTATTCGAACACGCTATAACGACATACAACAGGTCCTTTACTTATGTTTTTTACCTATACTGCAAATGCTCTAAGGAAGCGTCCATTTAAATATTTGCGCCAGGGCTCATTTGAACCGACTCAACAAGTAGTTTATGATTGTGGAAAAAAGTACAGTCGGCAATAAAAGCTTGTACCAAAAATGAAATTTTTGACCAAAATGTTGCTCTGTGTGATTTTGTATAAACGTATAGCTGTATTCTCTCTACTTCTCTTGAGCTCATTAGGGACTGAAGATATGATTGCTTTTTTTGAGGGCTTTCACTCCATGCTGATGTTGACTTGTATTTCGCACAGTGTCGGGGTATAGGTACAGTACAGACCTGTCACACGGGAAGAGATTGAGATATATTTGTTTAATGTATCCTAAAATACCAAGGACAGAAAAATTCTACCGCCGCAATTATTCCCTAAGCCCTCGTGTACAATATTGGCTCCCACGTGTTATTATGTCACCTCTGAAGGATAGTAAATCGATACTTTAAGTAACACAGGTTTATTGGTGAAACTTCTAACTTAAAAGCTTTAGGCCTTAATAATTTCTACATGAAATGTGTTTGGTGACCTTTGGGATCCCTTAAAACTGTTTTGTGACAGATTATGGCGGTCGGCTCGCCTAATATTCCGAATAATATCGTTAATTAATACACCTTTTGTTACACGTGTTTTGACTATTATTTTGTGACATAAAAGTCGAGTGATTTGGTTTGGTTATGGCGGTCGGCTCGCCTAATATTCGGAATGATATCGTTAATTAATACACCTATTGTTACACTGTTATTTTGTGACATAAAAGTCGAGAGATCTGGTTTATCTATAGACCTAAGGTGGTCATGTTTATTCTCATTATTATGAAAGTCAGACTTCTTTACGACTCGTCTGATACATTAATATCAATATCGTAATTAACCGCTACCTAAACACATGTAATAGCATCTGTTGGCTGCCCATGTCAAAGGTCCGATTTAAGTGATGCTGTCGGTCTTACACAGATCCATACTTACGTTTAATCTGCGTAAACACTTGTTCAAACTGTACCTGTGCGGTTTACAGCGGCATTATGCTGAGTAGAGTCCTTTTTAGTGTTGTTTCTAAATGTTATGTGTTTTGATGTGTGTACTTATACGTTAAATAAATGTATTTTCCTTCTTATCCGTTTTCTGAGACCAAATGGTATAACTGTGTAGACTACGTAATCGCACTCGACTCGGGCGCTATGACTAACAAAATTATTCCAGTCTAGTCAAATAGAGCCTTAGCCAATATTACTTACCATAACTGGGTGGCGACAATTTGACAAACTCCATATCCCTAACATCGAAGTGCTGTACCGTGGGAACTAGCGGTCACCGTCATTACATATTCATGGTAGCCTGGCCCGGTATCGATCATGCACCGGTTGTTCACCCTGCGACCTTGGGCCGAACCACCTTCCGCCCCGCGGGAAGTCTACCTGGTACATTGATTTAATTTTTAAGGGATTTCATATGCAAAGTCGGTAGGCTGTTTTCATAATGGATTTGATGCTGACTTTTAGCCTTACCCAAAGAGCTTTACCATTGAGAGGAAAGGACAGAGAGAATCAATTGATTTTTCCTGCCGGTTTTGGATGCCAAAGATGTTACGGTGTGTAAGCTAAAACGACCTGATTTATTCAAAAGTTACATCAGTGTACTACTAGAGATTTCGAATCATAAGCTTGTTGTAACATGAAAGAGACAGCTGGTACAAATTACCTTTTGTGACTGACTTGTACTTGTAACTATAATGTCATCCCATCTTTTAGCCTCCCTTGAAAGATAGCATAATTGAAGCACTTTGCAGATTATAAAGTCTCACCAACAAAATTATCCTCCTGGTAATTCCAGATTAGCCTCCGGAGGGTTTAATATTTACACTTTGCAGAACAAGACACTAATCTGTATCGTTTAGGTTTCGAGTTAAGTTGTATATAACTTTTAATATAGGATTAACAATGTATTACTTTTAATCTAGCGTTCTATATACATAACTAGAAAAACTTGAAGGCCGAGCCTTCAATGTTTAATGAAAATTGTAGTTTGATAAGCATTTTACGACAGCCCACCAAATGTCACGTCTAAACGTTCAGATGGGTTTGGACTAGCTAGACTGTTTAGCCCGAGAAAGATACGGTTTTTTTGGAAATAATTCAATAACTGGCCAATTTTTGTTATACGGTCCTATTACGTGATTTTAAGATCCTATATTTTTAAAATTTCCGAATCTGAAGACCGGAAGTAGGAAAAAAAATGATGTGCCCGAAAACTGGTGAATTTTTGCAGCAAACAGGGTATCAGTATTTTTATGATGAGTACTTCTATGTTTATGTCTATTTTAATACTTACGACCAGAATCGAACAATATATGCAACGGGAAATGAGAAAAAAAATATCTAATAGGTAGTAGTAGTAGTCAATTTGACCTTCATGAGTAGTCTACAGAGTGCATTTGGCTGCCACATTAATTCCATAAGTTATTACAGCTTTAGGTATTTTGGGTTGATTCAGTATAAAAAGTGTCAAGAAATATAATAAAGGCATATAAAAACCCTAACTGTAATGATACCTTATATGCCATTAGCGTAATGCATTTTTATGGTTTACGATATTAATAATTGATTGTATTATTAAGTTACCGTAACAAAAATAAGTTGATTTTCATATATTACAAAGAACATAAATAGAAGTAGTATATCGTAAAGAAAATAATTCTTATAGTGTTTTCGCTTGATTTTTACGGATTTTTTATAGATTTGTTTTTAATATTTTCTACCGTCGCGTTAATAAATGTAGGTGTATTATTAAAGAATACTTAGTATAATTACTTAACCTAATTTTTGATGCACAAAATTTGCTGATACCGATATATTGTTGTTTTTTCATACAATGAAACCGTATAGCTCTCGGGCTAGTTGTCTAGCCTAATTTCGCTCATCTCTGAACTGTTTCAAAGTAGAACATAGTTTGTGTAAATTAATTCTAGGCTTGTCCTCTATTTTTACTGTTGGGATCAAAGTTCATTTCAACTTATAAACATGAAACATAGTTATGCTATAAACAGCTGAGCAGTTAGGCTTTTCGATTTTAATTCCGAATCAGTGAATTTAAACCGAAAGTACCTTATGGTGAAATACAGCTCAGTGTTCCATAAAGTTAACTGCATTACCTCGCTGAATGTTACTTGTTGAAAGTCGATCGAGCTTGTTTTTCAGGCACCAGAAACCTGAAAAATCTTTTCTTTTTAACAGTTGAATATCTTCTTGTTTAGGCAGATTGTTTTTCACTTATATATTTAATATGTTGGACACAATTTGAAAATTCTATTTCTTTTACAGGGAAGGTAACCGAGGCGGCCCGGGCATGGACTCTCAGCAGCAGCAGTACTGCCTCAAATGGAACAGCTTTGGTTCAAACTTGGCCACGTCGTTCGCGAACCTCTGGAACTCGGAGAGTCTCGCCGACGTCACACTATATTGCGAAGGTGAGTTTTTTCTTCATCACTGGCAAACCTTTTTAGTTTCCGACGGAGCCAATAGATTAGTACTCAAACCGAAAGATTAATCTAAAATATCATCGGCGAAGCAGGAAGCCACAGATTTCAAAATGTCAAAAGAAATGTTATGAGTTCTGTCCTAAACCATCAAAAGCGCCTAGGTCAAGCGCAAATCTATCCATACCAAAACAAGACAGATTTAAAATGGCGACTATATGGCCAGTTTTGTAAAAAGTGGCTGTCACCGCTGATCTGTCAAATTTTGCTATTTACTCACGAAACGTGTTGAAATGAGTCCCTCGGTCCCTCCATTATTATATAGAACGAGGAGAGAAAGGGCGAGTCATGATGATTTGAGAGAACTCGACCGCTGAAAATGCGCAAGCATGGTTCAAGAGGTTTGAGGGATGCGGTCGAATTTCTGAAAGTGCTTAATGCAAATAAGGAAGACTTGTAAAGCAAAAAATCCAGTGATCAATGCATTTTTTTATTATTTTACGTTGTGCTTGTAAAGATGCTGCTTTGTCGATGTCATCAACTAAGGCTGCGTGAATGCTCAAAACTCATCCCAACCGCCATTGTTAATGCGCTAATTGAACATGTAGGTAACGTGACGACATTTACTGCAAACTTACTCAACAGTATCGTACTACCTATTGAGTACCAAGTAAACACTACGAAATGAAGTTAAGATGTATACAACATCTTTTCAACCTGATAAACCACAAAGGCTAAGCAGCAATTATATTTCATAGAATTACAAAGTACTAATTAGTACTAAATCCACTCAAGAAGTAAATCACACTTTCATATACTGTATTGATGACTCCATATCAAATACAATTCAAGGCTTCTTTTATTTAACTATACGTTTGTCGATAGGGGAATTAATAATGTAGCATCTCATTCAGGGATATCGATTTAGGGATCTTAAGCTTCACTGTTAACATAAAATGTAAATAACAGGCCTAATTTTCTGTGTTATACAAATTTAACGATCTGAATCGTATCAAAATTAAATTTACATAAAGACTTTGAAAAATATATTTACACATTAAGATAAAGGCGACGTGGCATCATTTAATTTGCTATTACGTTTTGGGTATATTCTGTCAATTTTATTTATATCGTTAGTCTCAAACTAACTTTTACCTAATAATTAGACGATAGCCGCGGTAGCATTTGTTTTAGGTTATGTATTCAGATGTTCAATTATTCCATTTTCTTTTCCAGTCCAGATCTTCATAGAACAATAGAAAATATTTGAATGACTCACAAAGTTGGAACTTTCGCTTGGCGACAGTCGTTCCCGAGACTTTAGAATCATCAATCAGTATCGTAAAGGGCCATTGTGTCGTATTTGCCTGGAAAATCATTTAGTTCGTAGAAAGATAAGAAAATCGGAATAGCACGTTTGTTTAAACAAGAAAATTCAACATACTCGTATGTCACTATTAGTAGGTATTATGCATGTTTTTTGTACTACGAAGGGGACAAACAAGTATATGCCCCACACAATGGCAAGCTGACTTTACCCTAGATACGACGATTCGTTGTCAACTAAAAATCGTCGCTTCCGATAAAGTTAAGTACTAAAAAATATCCTTTTCTCAAACATGCGCCTAAATGTATGCATTAATGTCACGAAAAGAGGACTTGAAGTTACCTGTTTATGGCTCCCTACATTACTTCTTGGCCGGCGGCCAAGAAGTAATGTATGGAGAATGTATGAAACTAACATTATTGTCCGCTGCTCTAACTTTTTAAATTTGCTTACTAAAATCAACTGATAAAGGAAATATTACATAGAGCCAACTGCCACGATTTTGTATATATATTTTTAATTCGTTATGTAAATTGGTATTTTTTTAGGTTTTTCCGGTTTTTTTATCGTTCTTGTATTTTTGTAGTTTGTTGTTTTTTTTTCGACTTTTTCCAGTATTTATGTATTTTTTTAGTTTGTTAGTGTTATTTTGTAGCGTTTTTTGTGTTTTTTGATATTTTTGGACTTTTTAAAAGTTTTTTCGTATTTTTTTGTACTTATCGTTTTTTTTTTGTTTTTCCATGTTTTTTTGGTATTTTTTTAGTTTTTACGTGTTTTTGGTATTTTTTAGTTCTTTCGTGTTTTTTTTTAAATGGTGCTTGTATTTCGTAGCATTTTTCGTGTTTTTATTTAATTTCCGTTATTTGTCGTGATGCTTTGCTATTTTTGGACGTTTTGTATTTTTTAGTTTTTTTATATTGTAGTTTTTTTTTTGTTTTTTTCTTCTAACATGTTTGAGAAAAGTACTATACAATCCTCGGCCGGAACAGGGATTGCAGGACTCGTTTTATCCGGCCTCGTCTACGACTCGGCCGTTTATCCCAAACTCGTCCAGCAATCCCTTACTTCACGGCCTCTGCAGTAATGTACTTTTGTGAATAAAAACCGTAGAAATACTCCTACACGAACAGTATGTTCTACCATCGTAACAAGATGCAAATTATATTATCTATGTATTATCATAACACGATGTCAATACAAATTGTGCGAACGTGCATGTCCGCGAAATCTTGTTAAAATGATAAAAGGGTCGTTGACCTCGATTGCGATAAATTTGGCACTTTTTTCCTACTGGCCTTGACGACAGTATGCAACGTTTTTACGATGCGAGTATTAAATGTGATAACAGTACGTGAATTAGGTATATTGAGGGAAAAGGGTTGGACTATGATAGGTTATGATGTTGATTTAGAAATCATTGATTTCGGTGCAATCAGTATAAAATGGGGTAAATATAAGTGTAACTCAAATACTTAATGTTGAATCACACAGCTGGTGTACTAATGGGCGATGGGACAAAATTTACATAAAAAATTGATAATTTAAACCATAGTTTTAACGATCCGTTAGACATTTGAATTAGTTTGGAATATTACTGTTAAAGTAGATTACTTAACAATAATTAAAGAATTATTCACATTAATAAATCAACAAAGCTTATCATTGTACTCGTAAATAAATCCTTGAAACCAGATCCGCCAAATGCACTGGTTATCATGTTATTGCGTTTTCATTAAAGAAGCACGTGTAAATGACTCAATACATGTTTACCGTTAACTTGCAAAAAATATTAAGATTTCATAAGAGGAGTAAATAGTAACGCCAGATAGTCTTTTTTGAAACGCTAAAGCTCTGTAATGAGTTAGCGAATAATATCGAAAATCATTTTTTTTTTAAATTGTATGTCTTATTGATAATCTCAACGTTTGATTTTTTTGTAAAACAAATGCTCTATGTGAATAAAATTAACTTGAAATAACGCCGTTTTCAATTTAGTACAATAATCATTCGTTTTGGCAATAAGTATGATTTTTGGAGCACCACAGGCCTCTTAATAGATCGCTTTTTCAGATCTGCTTGCGACGCAAAATCTTCACCGTCATATTTCATCGAAATAAATTCGGTGGTTGTAAAACGTTCAGATATTAAATTTCACCTGAGGTTACTTTAATAACGCTGTAAACTTACACTGTTAAGCATTATGCATATAGTATGCGGGTAGGCATTTATATTCAAATTCGGGTGTTAATTAAAGCACGTCACGTCTCCCATGAATGCGTTGCCGAGGAATAGCTGAGATAGTTGCTGTCAAATCTCCCGCAAACATAGAGAACTTTGATGGTAGGCCCTTTAATTCACTTCATGCTGATAACGAGAAATGTGAACTTGAACTCAATGTTACAGAAATTGTAAAACAAAACGCTGCAAGCCTTCACAAGTTCAGTGATGAAATTGAAATGTAACTTAACTTGAAAAACTCACGTTTAATGAATGTAAAGAAATTGCTTACAATGCCATTGTTAGAGCAACGGTAGCTAACAAAGTTGAGAATTTTTTCGACGTCTGTTTGACCCTACTTCACAATGAAGTCTTAATTGCAGTTAATTTGCAGGGCTGTTTCAATGGATTTTATAGGAGTTTTTCCTGTAAGGTTTCCAGCCGTAACTTTTCGAGGTCGGCCCGAACAAGTGTGCTAGACGCAATGGGAGGGCGAGGGTGGCTGGGTGAGTGCGTCACCCGCCGCAGAGGACCGGGCGGTAGAACGTTTGCTGTTGATGTGGAGATGGCTTTTGGGAATTGAAATTTATTTCCAAATTGTGACAATGCGTGGGTGTTTATGGGGACTATTATGCGTCTAGTGCATTTGCTACGTATTTCTTCCTAACAGTAAATCAATGATCAATGGCAATTTTATGGATAAACGGTGAGATTGAAATGAGTATATTAAATTAAAAATTTAACCGCAATGCAATTTAAAATAAATTGTTCACTATAAAGGTGCAGATAGCACTAATAATAAACAAAAAATATCTGACTAAATGTTTTGTTTCGCGTTGCTATTTTCATTTGTATGTAATATCTAGTTTTGATACAACCGTACCTTACTCACGTTGGATATTCGCTGGATCTCTTGTGGCACTTACCTCTGAGGTTGGGGTGAATCTTGTTATTCTGCATGGCTGCTCCGAATTCTCGTTATAATCCTCCTTTGCTAAGGTTTAGGTTGCCGCTCTTTGCTACAAACCCACATCTATTGAGTTGCTACTCGTGTCAAATTTGCCCCCGTATTACATTCATGCCATGATTTTAACATATATATTTTTTTAATAATAGCGCATCCAATAGGTTTTATGTTGACGAAAAATGTCTTTAAAGTCAGAATATGTTAATATTATATGGGAAGTTTAGTTAAACAAAATAAATTTGACTTTCCAAATACCGCATTCTATGCGTTTCGACGACGACGAACGCATCGGCGCGGCTCGCTTCCCTTATCGACCGAGCCGCTGTATGTGTCGCGAGGCAACCAACCCTCTAGCCTACCCAAAAACCTCCCAAACACCCCCACTCTCGACTTGGCCGTATTCCAGCTACCGACACGGACTGCACGGAGTCACATAACGCTTAACACAGCCTAATGCCATGCTCGAAAATACCGCTCCACAGAATTGATTGCCAACACTGTGTCAAACCAACGGACAGTTGGAAAGTGCTTTTGCATCATTTTTACGGCTTCACTTTCTGGTGTGAATTTCGTGCGTGCATTTATTCAAATGTGGGGCGGGCGGAGGTTTACGTGGCAAATATTGGATTGTTTATTCTCGGCAACTATGTGCGATACCTTGCGACAATACATTGGGATATTCAGCGTATGCTGCCTGGTTACGTTGTTATAATATAAGACTTTATGTGGTCTTATTCTAGTAGATCTCATTATCGATTAAGAGATAAATAGTACTGATATGAATTTGGATAAATACACATTTCCATTTAGTTATTTCTGTTTCATTACAGCGACAAAGCTACTTACAATCAAAGTAGTGCAAATCGATCACTAGATAAACTCCTACTTATCATAGTTGAAATGATAAAAATCCACTACGATAAAACTATATAATAGATTAAACAGCCGCCAAGGGCTTGAGGCTCAAAGATTTAAACAGGCATCGACAATAGTTCGTCGCCAAATCTTGAATACTTGATGAGGAGCGGCGATTTCAGTTTTACGTTCAATAAAAGGGGGTTTACGTCCTATTTATAGCTCAATTTCGGTGTTTAGATCAATAATGTGTTTGAGATTGGACAAATGCTTTCGAGCAATGATTTTTATTAGTGCATTTATTTCACTTAGTGTGATTGATCACAATCAATCAGATCTATTTGCAAGTCTGTAACGGTCTTCTTTCCAGTTCCTACTCGACTGAAATATAACTAGTAATACCTAATTTATGATGTTTATATTATTATTGTATCATCATAGTAAAAATGTTGTTGCATTCTAAAAATATATACTTAACGAACTATTAATAAGCTACATATACCGTACTCAAAAGTCATAATCGTAAACGGGTCACTAAAACATAATAGGAAAGTTTATTTTTATACTAACATTGCCTTCGCGCTCTGACATGAGTTAGAGGCATTTCTTCATACTCCGTCGAACATTAAAGTGGCATTTATCACATGGTTGGTTTTAGGTTAACGTCAAAAATCAAGGTGTTGGTGCGGTTGGCCACACGATGGGAAAGGGGGGAAAGGGGGAGTTAATACCACACCGACTCGTTCCCCCCTCTAGCTATACTTGAGTGCATTATACGTAAAACAAAAGCCACCCCATAACTCCCAGGAGTAATGTGCGTTGCATGGTGACTGGAGGCACAAATTTTTAACCCTTTTGGGGGTGCAGAGTCGTGGCCGTTAATTGCATTGAGGGATGTGCGCTGGGGGTACCTTAACAACTCAGATAATCGTGGATGGGGTGCACACTCGTTTTACGGTTATTGTTTTAACTTTTTAATTACTTGATTGCTTAAGTTTATAGGGATTTTACGACGCATTTTTATGTCCTTTTGCTTTTGTACGAGTATATGCTTCCCTGTGGAAAGTATGACATCTGTCGTTAAATGCGTGTTTGACATGGGAGTTCGCTGTGGCGTCCTCATAATCGTATAGAACTTGCTGCTAAAGTAGCCGTCACTTCTGGCTTGGTACACTGAAAAAAAAGGATAGCTCAACTAGTATGGTTAGTTGAGAAATAGCCAAATTGTGCTTAGTAGTAACCACAATTATGCTAATTTTCAACAACTAATTTGGTTACTAGTAAACTCTCAGTTTGCCAGTCCTCCGATTTAGTTACTAGCCGCTAACATTTGGGCTAATGTTAACAAATCTTTTTCTTTTCAGTGTAACTGTGAAGCATATTCACGAAGCAGCAATAAACCAATCTTGTTTAGAATCACAGAAAATTACCGAGTTTTAACTCCCATTTATAACGTTTATTAGGTTGGCGTGGGTCGCGTGCGTGCTTCTTATTAATGCTGTTCCTATTTTGAAAGAACACTTCACGAGAACCTAATTATTAAAATTTACATTAAGTGACAAATAGCTCGTTATATCAATAACGCTCGGAAAAGCAAGTAGTAAAAATAGTCGAATTTATAAAGCGCATTGCTTTTGGATATTCTGATGTATCAATTTAAATTTCAAAAGAAAGGTTCATTTTCAATGCGTGATAACGGGTTGTCTGTAAGTTGCTAGGCAGGGAAGCCCCATTACAAGACATTACGTGTTATGTTATGCTGCACATAGTGTAAAAGATGAGCGTGGAATAAATTTGTTTGTCTGACTCGAAACGCTGGCCTAGCCTATGTAGCTTAGATGAATACTTGAGTAGGCATCGCACAAAAAGGTTCGTCTGCAAAGGCGTCCTCTGGCTGTCCGTGATTGCAATTTGAGCAGAACCAGACGCAAGACCACCATCGCCAACCAGCGCACGTAGTCCGGACCCGGCGTCCGAAACGGTTCACCTAGTTTTTCAGTACCCCCACTTTCCCCCTCCGTGCAAGATTGATTTTCTCTCGCACATTTCGCTTGCACTTTCAGTGGGGGTGTGTATCTCTCCCTCTCTAGCGTGGCCCGGTCGACCTTGAAACAGGGCGGGCGCACACAGACGTCTGGCAAGGGATGCGTCGTCATCTATACATAGTCGGGTTGTGTGGGTGAGCCTGGAAACGGGGTTAGTCGTGCTCCCCACCCTACTGATGTCGTTTTCACTTGCATCCGGGCACGGGCTATACCTACGGTGCCTATGCTTATGTCGGGGACCCGATTTTCGATCTGATTATGGTGCCGGCAACGAATTTTCCCTTTCATTTCGGTGGAGCGGGTGGCTGTGTTATGTGCAATTTAGTTTTGATGACTGTTACGTGTCTGCGTAACTGGTTTTCAGCTAGCATTGTTTTTGTTTTTAGTATTCACGTATGTTTATTGGTAATGTAGCCTTCGCAACTTGCTGAACAATGTTTTGCACTTCTTTATTTTAATTTTGCGATTCACGCAACGTAGCCTCGCTGTAATGCCACCAAGCAACAGCTGTTGCCGATACTTAATATATATTTAATTATATTCTCTTTAGCCTTTGTTACGTCGATATGTACATACCATTTTATGACTTCTGGCGTATTCAATGCACCTGTTTTTGTTTGGGCAGTACTTTACTTCACAAAGTTTATTGGCCTCAATAGTTTTGGTTGTGCGCAGTTTTATAGCTTTACTTTTATATTTCAAGGAACTGTCGACGTACCATACCCACAACGTAAATAATACGAATTTTACCGTTGACGTGATATTACTACATTTTCGCTTATCTAGATCAGAAAATTGTTTACGTTTCCTGAGGGATCTAAGTTTTCTATTACTAGTAGTAATAGAATGTGCCAGTTATACAATTTATGATAACGCCAATTCTAGGAAATATACCTTCTATAGATAATAGTAATATCGAGTTATGATTAGGCTAAATATGTTTCTAAGTAGTAAAAACTATTTGAAAACAAACCGCAAGTAATTACTATGGGTGACTTCACTACAATGGACCCATGTGACTCGTCATGTAAATGCGTCTTGCGCTATTTTGCATTACACTGTTCGCTTTGTTACGGAAAACGAATGTGCGTGAAGGACCCTGCGATTTGTCACACGAACGTAAAGGTTCCTGTAAACTGCACGATATATCACTGAACAACGTTCGGGCAAGAGTGCGGAAGTTTCGATACGGTGCCGTTTATAAATACAAGTTACTCGGCTGGAGGGCTTTTTTATGAACGAAAGTCTCCGTTATTTTTCATTTTTTATATAGATAGGTCCGAAGGTTGTTTTTTGCATCAAAATCAACTACGATTCAACTATTAGAATTAGTAAAACAAAAAGAAGAAACCAAATAGTGATAGAAAATGTTTTTTGTGTATTACGAAAAAACGTCTGCGTGTGATGTTTCTTACATATAAATATCAGGTTGCGTCTAGTCTTCTGTAATGTGTACTGAATATCCTTTCAAATATATTATTCAATAAACTTCATGTTCAGTTCGCATCATTTAGTTAGTAGCAGTCAAGGGATTGTATTTCTACGATAATATTATATTTCATAAAAAATATTAAGGATGACTTTATGATATATTTGGATATCCTGATGACTGACAGTAACTTTATGTGGCTGACTAACACAATAAGAAGGGCAGGTCGTTCCTCCGAGTTAACGCCAACTAACTATGATTACAAACCCTACAGTAAATCTGTCAGTGGTTTAATATGACTTCATTTGTCGCGCCCACGCAATAATTTACCATTATCCTGTTAGTAAACTTTGTATTAACGAGTCTAGTAGCTTGCATCCTTCCCGCACCGACCTATTTGACTGCGTGGTGACCCATTTAGGCGATGCAAGTCTAGGGGACCGGGTATTGTGTTATCATCGTTATTTTGGGCACTGGTATCGCCCTTCTTTGTGTCCCCCTCGGTTCGAGTTTGCCTTTGAAGCTCAGGTTTTGAAAATCAACTAGAATGATTGCAGTAAATCCTTGAGTTATTACTTATCGTCATCTGAAACGATTCGCATCTTTGTCGTTGGCTTTTGTTTTGTGCATCTTTCAAGTCATCAAAAAGACTTTTTTTTCGTAATAGCGGTAAAATTTTCCTTGTTTTTTAAAATTACAGTCTTCCTCAAATCTCTTCGATTTTTTACTTCAGTTTAAATAACTAATATCAAACTGAGGCTCTTATTGGAATAGCACACAATCATTACTAAAGTACAATGTTTTACATTAACTTTCTCGATATTTACTAGAAATATAAAATAAATGCGGTATACTGATCAGTTCATCTATATATTGAACAAACATTATTTAATAAGGTTCCAAAGTCGGACCCAGGGCATTTATATTGAATAACTATACTTTTCAATATGTTTTACACTGTAATTATAATCACTAAAATACTTAAGCTCTGAAAGCCTCAGTGATGATTTTCAACTAACTATTTATATACCTTTTTAAATTGTTTTACATGTCCACTAAAGTGGACACCGAAAACGCATTTACAATGGACACTTTTAACACGATACCAAAAATTCGTTGAGCGCATCGCTGTGACGCACAGATAGCGTTAGTAGGTCTCGGAACGGGGCCAATGTCAGTGTTGCAAGCGCCTGCGCACCCAATGTCGTTTTATTTCCTATTCGTGTTGTTGCAATGATGCGTTTGATACTAGTCTAGAATGGTCTGTTGTGTGATAAAAATGTTGCCGATCCGTTTAAGACGTTAATGTACTATATAAATATACTAAAGTTATATGTACTTATTTTAACTTATCTACTTAGATGAGGGCCCTTGCGGATGAACTTCGACCTAATGGGATGTTTTGTGCAACTATGCCTACTCTAAGCTTCTCTCCAACATTTCTACAAACCGGATGATAAGCTCAGCGATGTAATTACTATATAATATTGTAAATGCGAAAATAACTCTGTCTGTAACCTCTTAACGCTTAAAGGGCGTGCTTGCCGAAATATCGCGTTTATAACGCCGCGCCGTTCTCATGAGATAAGGCAACAATAAGTAGGTAGGTATAAATATTCAGATATACGATTCTTGAATATATGATATTATCTCTGACTAGAGCCTAAACATGATTGTTTAAAATTTCGATAGAAAAGAAATCCATAATAAAGGCTTTATTTTCTCTTTTTTACTCAGTCTACTGAAACGATACATTATTAAACGAAATAATCAAGGTAAAATCATGGTAT
Source organism: Notocelia uddmanniana (assembly GCA_905163555.1). NCBI lineage: Eukaryota > Metazoa > Arthropoda > Insecta > Lepidoptera > Tortricidae > Notocelia > Notocelia uddmanniana. Next base: position 28,275,371 of record LR991056.1, on the reverse strand, counting down.
TTCACTCCATCTAAACTGTCACAAAAGGAAATATTTATAAAACTTCACTAAGTCAGATAATTATTGAAATTTGTCAAAAAAAGGCCACACTCGAAGAGTGTTACATATCTACAATCCGCCAGAATTCCAAGAAAACCTCCGAGAAAGCAGAGAAGAGGAAAGCAGAGAAGAGGAAAACCTCGTGCGCGGAGACATAAGCGTGTCTCTTTTTATAGAATAGGGTATTCCACAACAATAAAAAAAAAATTACGATACTAATTATTAACTCGGAAACTCTATAACTCGGAAAAATCAAATTTCAGCTTATTATACAATTTTAAAGATATTTAACTATATAAACAAGAACAATAGGCCGCTGTTTGACCATAAGAAAATAGTGACGTCATTAGGCACATTTATACTAACCGAGCATTTTTGACGTTTCGTAAAAGTTGCTGATTTGACTATCAGTGAAATATCGTATTAAGGCATCCTCTAAAATGCCGAACCGATTAGGGTGAAATTTGTTATGGAGATAGTTTGAGCCCTGGGAAAGGGCATAGGAAAGTTTTTATCCCGGAAATCTTTCCCCAACGGGATGAAATGGGGGCAGAAGTTTGTATGGAGGTACGATATAAACAAGTCCCACGCAGACGAAGTCGCGCGCAAAAGCTAGTTGTATATATTTCTGGTCAGAAAACGATGATGATTAACGGATCGCTCCTATTTTTGTTATGCCCTGTATTTGTATACCACAAAATCTTTATTATTTGTATACATATTTGTATTAATCTATGTATAAGCTGGATGCGGGTGGCGCAGGACCGGTTATTTTAGAAGTCTTGGGGGAGGCCTATGTCAAGCAGTGGACGTCTTTCGGCTGACATGATGATGATATGATGATACAATTCGTTTTTCCTTTGCTCATGGTACGATCAGTTTCCTTCTAACTGATGCGCTCACTGAACATGAATTTTATTAAGGAAATGTGTCAAACATAACAACGCAATTAGAAATCACCATTATTGTCATCGACAAAGATAGTGAAACAAATCTTAATGACAGGCAAATGTGATCCTGTATCAACCAAACATTCACAGATTTGGTAAAGCTTTTTATTGAATTAGGAGTAATAAATCCTGAACGGCGAACGCCGTCTGTGATTTAGCTGAATCATTAATGACATTGAAAGAGATTTCATTTTTCACGTAGAGCTTTACAGTTTCTTTCTAAGGCCGGATTCGACCAATCAAATCTAAGATTAAATGACAAAATCATATGGACTTGTCTCAGAATAAACTCTATTCCTTTTTATTGTAAGTTAAACTAATCGTACAATAGTGTATAAAATAAAATGTACGTTGGTCACCTTGGTCCTAAATATTTTCAATACGCGTGTATCTTTCAATTGTATCAAATTATGCAATAGTACCTAACTAATGTACATTAGTTGCCGAAACAAGCGTTACACAGAATTTGCATAAAAATAATGAATCTGTTCTACCGTCGAATTGTCAGCGTTTCGTTCACATTGTTTTATGATTACAGCCTGTATGTATACTTATAAGTTAGGTAAATAGGTTCTGTTTATTCAAGCAGCGTACAACCGCTATATGGGTTTAGGTCCTTATCGCACTAGCGATTTCCGAGCGGTTTGCGAGCGACCCGACCGTTACTTGCTGCGCAACTGCGAGCATAAGTTCGCGGCAAACCGCTCACAAATCGCTATTGTGATGGGTCTTATACAACGGATGTGCAAGTTTTAATACAGTATGTCTGCTAACTGGAAAAGTTCAATGTTGTAGTTATTTTCTTGGAAATATTCGTAGATTTTAACATTCCAGAAATCCACCTTAGATCATTATCTGTAGGTATCGACAAAATTAGGTACTATAATTAAATTAAATCGCCAATAGTTACTTGACCATTCGTGATCCTTATTACAATGCTGCTGAAGTGCACGACTATCCGCAATCCGCATGCCAAGCGTGGCGATTATGGCATTTACCCCCCATGATATTGGAGGAGGCCTATGTCCAGCAGTGGACGTCCTTCGGCTGATATGGTGGAAGTCCACGAAAGTAGCTGTGTTGGCGATGGTACCTAAGCTTTTGACTTAGAGACCAAACTTGCTATTAAATCATATTAGGCGCAGGCTTACTTATCGCTCTCCCATTAAAAAGAATATTCCCGTTTTTGAGTGATTTCCGTCATTAAAATACTGTCCCGGCGTCTCTAACTATCTCCATGCGAAATTTCATCTAAATACGTTGAGCGGTTTACGCGTGAAAAAGTAACAGACACAGTTAATTTCGCATTTAGAATATTAGTATGGATATGGATGTTTACGAGTATGAAACGGTCGTCAATGAACATGAGATATTTCTATCATAAATTGACATAACAACCTGCTATAATGGAAGATTATATCCTTAAGCCCGTAATTTATCAATGTACCATGGCCTATCCCAAGAAACCTCGTCTGGCTGGGAGATATTATTTCTTACTACGACGAAGGTGTTATGCCCTTTTTAACTGTATTTTAAATAAAATGCCGCTTATATTCGTTTGTTTTTATCTGTCACTTTGACGTTTGTGTCTGTGGGAGAGGGACCAAACACTAATTACACAAACATGGTAAATATATCTAGTTATAGAACCAAGTAGCAGCTAGCCAATAACTGACAACTTAGAAAAAGTTCAATATCTCATAAAAATAGCCGAACCGATAAAATAGTCTAAGAACCGTCGTTGGAAAACCTGCTTTCAAATTAAAAAAACGCATTGTTCGTACATACATTAAGCAAATTCAAACAGTTTTGAATTCTGCGGTAATATTGGCAATACTGGGATATTGATAATAATCACTGTGTAATCGCGGCTGATTGTACAATAAATACAATCTATATAAATACTAAAAACAGAACAGAATCGCATCAACTGAAATAAAAGGATTATTACTGGATATTTTTAGTAGCAAGCATTTTTTCTAACACGTTATTATCAAATACAGCGTGCCATATCTAGGCTAACTATAGTGATAGCGCTATCAAATGCACAGAGGAACCGAAGGACAGATAGGCGAGATTACCGCATAGATCGCCCATCTAAACTATTTCGACAGTCTGATAAATAAAAATAAATAGAAGATACTTATATACTGATATGTCAAACGTATTTTTGTCAATCAAATTGAACTTGAGATTTATTGATAAACTTTAAAGAAATTAAAAACGCACACTAATATCGGGTTTAAACCAAAAATGTCCCATAAATCTATCTGATTCTTATAATTTTCAACCTGCAACCGTTCATTGCTAAACATAGGTCTCTATTCAAGTTCACCACTCATCCCTAAGACTGATCCTGGTTCCGGGTTAGTTTTATCTACTCTTATTCAGGATATACTTCTAATGTAGTAGAGCCTAAGAACCGGTAGAAGGCCGGACAACTCAGTAGGTATATAAGTCTCTTAGTGACGTATGAAGATCTAAAATATTCTATGTATTCAACCCACTGATGGATATTGGCGTCTTTTGTATTACGCCACTCTCGTCGGTCCTGTGCAAATCATACCCACTGCTTACTGTACATCGAACTGGTCGTCTGAAGCATTTTTTACCAAATAATGCATATTATTACAAATTCGGAGTTCGGAAAGTACTCGTTTCATGTAAATTACGCATGTAAATTTAAACTATACAAAAATGCACGGTGAAATGACAGACGCACATAATTGTTAGGACATCCACGTCTAATTTGAAACTTTAACCTGTACCTAAAATCAAATGTTTGGACTTGGCGCATAATCAAAATTTAAATGAAGCACTCACGTAACGTTCGATTCAATATGCAATTACGTTTAATTTAACGTGAAAAATGCGTCGCCTAAGTTGACTTTGAACAGACTTTGTCGCCACCATATAAAAGTGTAAATAATATAATCGTAGTATAAACAAATGCTACAAGCCAGTCAACGCCTTCAACAATGCGCCTGAATACGCCGCTATAGAGTCGTGATTAGCTTGGCTTGGTTAGCGCGTCAGGTGCAGAACGAAGCAAAGATCACGAACGAGGAAGTGTTCGTACTTTCGTAGCTAATCCGTAGGAGGTGCTTCAAGCGGCCGTGCAGCTAAGCAGGCTGGACAGCCTGCTGACTTACGATTATTGACCGATTCCGAGCCTTCTTGAGCCGATTCGATTGAGAGAATACAAAATGAATTAGATACAGTTATCCTCTATTACCACAGTATACACCTATTTTTATGTTTGCTGCTGCAGTCCTCCGTAGATGTAATTACTTACTTCGCAAGTTGAGCTACATACAGTTCGAAATTCTGCTGTCGTGTACTCTACAAGATACAAGATACTATAAGATACTGACCTCCTTTCATCTTTAAAATATCAATTTAAAATCATCAACACAAGCTTTTATTTCATTCAAAATTCATACGCGAGAAAGGGAGCTAGAACGCCGATAATTTATATTAATATGGCTGTCGAATAGCGGCACAGTCTCGCCAGTATAAAGCTTGCTTGCGCTAGCGCACAGGCGCTCAAGGCTAAGCGCATTTTGTTCCGCGCGACTCGCTCTGACGTAACTGCCCAGATGTACTGCTGTTATCTGCATGAAGAAGATATAACATATTACCCTAATATGTTATTACCCACTATAACTAGGGACCTGGATTAGTTACTACTCCATAGAGTCATCATCCTAGCGTTATTCTCAGTACAGTTTGTGAGGGCTGCCTGGGGTCCGCTACCTAATCCCAAGAATTGGCGTAGGCATTAGTTTTGCCTTCACCTTCCAACCCGAGGGGGAAAATAGACCTTATTGGGCTTGTCAAGTGAGTGGGCAACTTACTACTCCATAGTCTATTCTGTCATATTTAAATCATTACCTCTCGACAGTGTGTGTACCTACGAGTAGGTACTTACAATTAAATTTAAAGTTTAGCTAGCCATCGATTTGATATTAGGATGAAAGTGACGCCATATTGCCTCATTTTCTCCCCTTTTCCTGTCATTATTGAGTCATTCGATCCCAATGTCAGTTATCAAATCCTGTAAGTTAATTATAACCCACTTTTCAGTGTTATAAGACCACATTTGACTAAATACGTCCTTATATTATTTAGTATGAGTTGATGCTAGAATTATGATTCAATTATTAAATTTCCCCTCTCTCTTGTTCATCCTCTCCTGTTCCAATTACTGGCGATGGCGATTGAGTCATCCTATTATTCTACGCTCTCTTGCGATTTTGGGTTATCGGTGCGGGTACCTGGGCGTTTTGGGCATTTTGGAAGCTTACTTACACTCAAATGTATGTTTTAACGACACGACGACAAGGAAAACTCTACTACGAATGGAAGATAGTTATAGTAACCACATGAATTTGTTTCGCACCGTGATTTTGAATATTACCTTGAATCCGGTTTTTACATATATATCTAACACAAACAATTTAATTTAACAAAATTGGTACTGTATTACATTAATATTACTATTGCTTGATCTCGTGATCATAAATATTATTAAAATATAGTCAGCAGCAATGGAACCATTTACAAATTGCAGTCTTTGTTGTTCATTTGGTATTCTGTTTTCATTCCTCTTAAGTCATCCTCCTAGCGTTATTCCCAGTACAGTTGCATCCTGAAAGATGCCTGGGGTCCTATATTTTTTTTGACATGTTTTTTTTAAATATGTGCTTGTGTTTTGATTTTGAATTATTATGTGATTTCCATATAAGAACTTTATTTTTGGGTTTTTTGTGTTATTCGTTTGCATTATTTATAAGAACTGGAATTTTATCGAAAACTAGTTATTAAACTTGAATGCTCGCTTTGATGACGACGCTTTTTTAGGGTTCTGTTTTTATTATATTAGCATTTATTTATATATAAGTATATATATAATTATAATTTTTCTTTTTTGTTTAATGCTATTTTTAAAATGAGATTTTATTTTTTTGTATGGGTTTGTATTATAAGTAATTTGTATTATTTTATTAAGTTTGGTTTATGTATTTTTTTCCAATCTGTCTATATCTAATCCCAAGAGTTGGCGTAGGCACTAGTTTTATGGAAGCGACTGCCATCTGACCTTCCAACCCGAGGGGGAAACTAAACCTTATTGGGATTATGCTTGTCAAGTGAGTGGGCAACTTAGAGGTTCTCAAGCCGCCCGGAGGCCTCTAACTTGGCTTAACTACTGCTATCATAGACAGCAACCGGGATCAAAGGCTTAACGTGCCTTCCAAAGTACGGAAGCGCTCAGTTAGTAACCACTCAAAGCGGTCACCCATCCAAGGACACGTCGCCCGATATTGATTATCTCGCATACCGCACGCGGTACGCGGGCGCCGCTGGTCCACAAACGCTCCCGGTACTTGGGCGCCGCTGGGCCACGAACGCTCCCATTCCTCTTAAGTATCATTTGGAAAGAATGCCTGGGACTTTCAGCAAGTTCTCGTGCGACATATATCGAGATATAACTACATTTTGTTGGGTGTTTTAACAAAAACAAAACCTTTTTCTATCAGAATGTTGTTTTTATATTCAACGAAAGTGGCAAACAAGTTTACGGCCTACCATCACCACACACCGTATGGTCAGTAGAAACCGTACTGCTCATCATGTCATGTGTCAATTTCTTATCCTTTTTTTGGTTTCTACTGTGTGAGAATGAAAACAACGTCAGACAGCGCAATAAAAAAATTGGTGACAGTTGTTTTCTATCAGGAGCAAGAGTGCTCATGATACCGATCAGGAAAAACATTTTTTTTCAAAATCTGAGAAAATCTATAAAAGGCAAAATTTAAAGTGAAAATGCAATGTCAATAGCGGACATATGTCAACAATAAGGCCGCGTTCACGCGCACGCCTAAACACTCGCGACATAGCACGCAACGTAGCATGCGCTTGTCTGAAACAATGAAACTTAATGCCATGCATCATGTCATGTCACATGCGCGTGACCGTGCCTAAGTAGATTTTCCCTAGTATCTACTTGCTTGTATTATTTATCATTTTACTGCCTCAGTATTATTGTAGCTAAGACCAGAATTATAATATAATACTTATACGACACAACCAACAAACAAAGATTAGTGCTCAGTATAAAATGCATCAGAGAGCAAAGGCCACCGCACACGTTGTTTACTCATTAAAAGATCATAATAAAGCGTGGATCCAGTCTCATATAGCTCGTTTAATGTAACTTGGAGATCCAATGAGAATTCTCAGAAGCCCACGGACCACCTCTCTTGTACTACGCAGACTACGTAGTATTAACCTTCACACGAATATCCTACATTGTATACTACGAAAGATTACGACTATTATAGAAAACTGCAGTCAATTGAATATCTACTTTTACGACGGCTATGTTGTAGCCTTTTTCTAAAGATGTGCTAATTCTATTCGTAAAAAAATCAAAATGTATAATACATAAACATAAGTATAAAATAAAACTTAATTAAGTACAAATTAAATATTTATATACTCTATTTACAAGAATAATTAAATTAAATTAAATTCATTTATTTCGTGTAACAGGAGACACATAGAATGAATTAATTGAAAAAAGAAATATTTAAAGAAATAATTACTAAGGCTAAAAAAGTAAAAAAATACTATTAAAAAAAACTTGAGCCAAATCGGCGCCTGGTGGCAAGGTGCCCAGGAGGCTGGTGGCGTTGCCGCGTTGTATAGCAACGCTAATACGTTGGGCTAGGTATGAGCCAGCCTTCTGGCCACCAGAAGCGTGGACAAGGCGTTTTGAAATAGCTGTCTAAAGTCGTAGAGCGCTGGTGCCCCACGGCCCCAAAGTCTCGACTCCGAAAGGCTCAAACACGCTCATAATAAATAAATAAATATGATAAATGACACGAATGTAGCAATTTTTAAATGTGCATTTATTTCCGCCCATTTGTAGAAAAGTAGCGCAAATTTGACATTCGTTTATATTATCCATCCGGTGTATCCCCCGTGTGGTGACGGGTTAGAATAGCACCACCCCCTTTCCTCCCTTGGGGTGCCTTGGGTGTCGTAAGAGTCGACTATGGGAACCAAGTTAATGTGTGTTGTGGGCAATGGGCTAGCAATCTTTCACTGCAATATCAAAGTCTTTCCATCTATAAACCTGCAATTGCTAAAAGTGGCACTAAACATTAACAGTCATGTGCTCTGCCTGCCCCTTTTGGGAATATAGGCGTGATCTTATGTATGCATGTTTCTTTTATTTGAGGAGATAGTACTTAGTAGTAGTAAACAGAGAAGTGTCAGTTAGTGCTACACTGAACTCAAGATAAGAAAAGTTAATTCTGGCACATAGCGCAACCATGAAGCTTTCGATTATTGAAAATGTTGACAGTCGAACAATGATTTTTTTATTTGTTGCGGATGACAAAATAGTTCGTGGAAGAAGTATGTCGTTTAATATTTTGAAGAGTTTATACTCGTAACGTAATGCTCTAGAAATTTTGTTTATGCTACTATTGGTATTAAAATTAATAAGAACAATTATTAGGCAAGTCCTGTCGTTATTCTTTTTTTTATTAACGGTAAAAATTTAAGCGAAAGTATTCAACTCACGCTTGAGACATGTGTCAGGATTACTTCCTATGTTGAGTTTAGGTATTCTAATTACACAGTTGGCTGGACAAGATTGATTTATATAATAATGGAAAAGATGGTCTAGTAAACTCTTCTTTATATATGACATCGTCAGAGCAGTGAATAAATTATTATGAAAATTATCTAATTTGAATATTTCAGTAGAAAGCCTGTTGAATTAATGACATTGTTCGTACGCCCCAATGGACAAATAACAAACTAGGCTAAAATTTGGTCCTCAAAACCTTGGAGAGCCACTATGAATATGCAAATGTTTTATTTTTAACTTTTCATCTTCTACTCAATAGGCACCGTGTGTTCGGTCCTAGCGTACAAGCAATAAATTCATTGATGCTAGTTACGCACTGTCATCTTAGGCCGTTTGTATTATTAGGTATCACAAATGTATGTCGTACCAATGATGTCGGATCTTCTTGGAATTACGGACCGGTTTTCCGTCTTTGCTGTTGCGTGTTGCTTTTTCACGTTTGCAAAAAAATTACTTACGGATCCGAACATTTTTGACGACATTTTATATTATTCTTAAGAACATTGCTTGTGCAACGAAAGAGTTGTCTTCGTTCCGATGGAATCTAAAATCACAATTGTACCAAGTTCTTAAAAATATCCGTATATATTGCTATTACGCTCGGACCTGGGGTATAGACAATATATTTTCCGCTCGTCATAGAACCAAGAAGATGGTATTTAAAGACATCATGTTCAACAGTACGAGTACTACAGCTAAAAGATAATATAATGAGTACTGTACTAATCAAACGAAACGAGCCTTTCTGCCCAGCCAATTGTCTCCTTCGCTTGGTCGAATTCCACTTGAAATTCTTCAAACTTCACCTCACTCTCCATCTTTCCAGGTCGCCAGTTCAAGGCTCACAAGGTGATCCTAGCGGCGTGCAGCAAACACTTTCAGGAGCTTTTCGACACCGCCCCGCCCAGCCATGCGGGTGCCTGCTACGTCATCCTCGAAGCCACCACGGCAGACAATATGCAGGCGCTGCTGGAGTTCATGTACAAGGGCGAGGTGCACGTCAGCCAGGACGCGCTCTCCAGCTTCCTTAAGAGCGGGGAGAACTTACAGGTGAGACTTTAAAAAAAAATTATACTGGCAATAACTTCTTTGTAGCGTAGCCACTGAGTAAAAACACGATTTCTGCAGTCTCGCATGGGAACGCTTAGTAACGAGCTTTGACGTTCCATTCCAGGTCAAAGGTCTCTCGATGGAGATGTCACAAGATGCATGGGTGAAGCAGCAAACGCAGCAATCGTCCGAGCGCCACCAGACCCGCATAAAGACGAGCCCGGTGTCCGGCGCCGGCAACTGCGACGGCCCGGAGGCGCCGCAGTCGCACACGTCGTTCGCGCCGATCATGCCGGGGTACGGGTTGCCCCTGCATGGTGGAGGTGCTGGGATGGGCCGCTACGCGCCGCCGGCGCATGTGCCACTACATCCCACGCCACATCGAAGACCCGCGCCGCCTAAGGCCTCGCCGTCCCAGAGCCCGCATGCTAGGAATTATAGGTAAAATTTCTCTTTCATAAACTTGGTTTCCTAGTGCATCCTTTCTTAATGATTGTCTAGATTAGTAAGTCGGTTCATAGAATGAACTTATAAAACAGTAATTAGGAAAGGATGAAAACCCAGTGTAATCCAGCATATACAGGTTGTAACAAAAATGCCGTGGATCCGTTTAAGGCGTTAATTTCTATCGCGTGCTGACTTGAAAAAAGTAGGATATTCGCTAATTTTGGCAAAGGTCCCATACAAACCAAAAAAATTAGGATTATACAGAATTTTCACAAACATGAAGTTGTCATTTGGTTTTCCTTCAGAGCTTTGTTTATAAGGTACGCCTAGAAGAAAAACATTAACTATTTATTTTCATGTGAAAAGCTTTACATACATGTGAACCAATCTGTACCTACGAGTAAATAGTACTTGTGTTATTACAGACAAAGCTCATCATCCTCGCACTGTGGCAGCGTGGCGGAGGAGCCCGACACGCGATCCTCCCCGGGCGCCGGGACGCGCTACGACGAGACCCCGGACTGCGCTCAACTCAATACAATCAAGAACAACGGCTACGAACGGACGGGTAATGACGACATGATGGAGCGACGCGGCACTGAACAGGGGGCTGAAGGTAAACTAGCCGAAAGCCGCGCACACGGGCACTTGGTAACTCCCATTTGTTCCCAATAACGTATAACCAAAATCCCGGAAAAAGATGATCAAGTATGGAGACGGCTTAAAATAAATTTTACAATTATTCCGGGATTCCGGGATTGTATAAAGCATCATGAAAAGGTATAATCAGCAAAAGCAGGACTATTTTTATCGGCTTTTCTTCAAACAGTTTTAACGATACACGGGTGTAGTGGTGGTCCGTTTAAGGATTCAGATGCCTGGTCATGTCTCTCCGTAATGACCAAGAAAAATTGTTATACTTCAATTAATAGTGCTCTCTAGGCCGCTCGGTTTCGGCCATCCTGCTTTGCAAACGCCCTGAATCAGTCCGAAGGTCCATTTTAATTAACATTTGAATTGATAATTGTTAGTTCCAAAGGAACAAATGGGAGTGTCTCATGACACACGTGTCATGTATCAAAGTCGCATAACCACTGTACTAACTTATTAATTGTATAACGCTAACAACAGAGTAACACTAAATTGCTTGAGAAAAAATAAGAGAATTTGGTAATACCGATAAAATATTACATTTCACTATATTAATTACAATATACCCAGATAAGTACATATTAAGTCTTGAAAAGAGTTCAAACACATATGTATGTAATATTCAATGTCACTATGGTATGTATACATACCACTTACGCGATATAATTTTATTACTTTAAATGTACAGCTATGTCAATCTAGAAAACGCGTGACAACCGTTGGCCCTTACTTACAATATTGGCAAACAATTGGCCAACTGCTCAAATAACATACTACTCAAAGTATCTTTTCGATATTCTCTATTAAACTCGTGCATCATTTATTTTTAGCCTCTTCACCGCCACAGTAGATTCCGTAAGTTGTGCCTCACACACCAAATTCTTTGTGGCAAAAGACAGAAATTGAACCTAACTTGACAGCACGTAGATTGCCTTTACATCACTTGACATGACTTGATATGAAGTCACGGCGCGTGGGCCACTAAATTTACTGACTTTATATCAAATCAATGGCGGTGAAAGGGTTTAACAGCATGTTGGCATTCGCCTTAAAATTCGAAGCTTGATTTCTAAACGAACCTCTGTACTCTTCAGATCTACGGGTAAAGAATGAAAACGAATACCACACGAGCGGATACAACAACGCGTCACCGCCGGCGGCCACCATGCCGCCGAATTACCACGACAAGCCGCTCGCTACTTCGCCCGTGCCCAAGCCCCAGACCGACATGACGTGGCCCACCAAGCTCATCACCAGCAAGTCCGGCGGCATCGCCACTGCTGACGGTCAGTGACACAACGATCTCCTATACTACTCACGTTAGCCCCAGCTTCCACTGCTCAATCATTTTGCAACCATATTGTTGCGTTCTGTTAGTGCACGCAACAATACAATACGAATATTCGTGCTACCATGACAAGCCGCTCGGTACATCGCCCGTGCCCAAGCTCCAAACCGACATGACGTGGCCCACCAAGCTCATCACCAGCAAGTCCGGCGGCATCGCCACTGCTGACGGTCAGTGACACAACAACCTCATATACTACTCACGTTAGCCCTAGCTGCCACTGCTCAACCATATTGTTGCATGCTGCTAGTGCACGCAGGTCAGGCTAGTCAATATGCAGTGCCTTGACATACCTTGTCATCAGCTCCAGTCTGCCACTAATACTTACTAGTTTAATTACAACATCTAGTCTACATACGAATATATTTAGTCTGCCCTGACCACCACCAATTTGATAAAGCTGCAAGTTACATTTCAACAGTTGCAACACTGAGGTTAAGCGTCACAAGCTAAAATGATTGCATCTACAACTAGCTACATTTGTGCTTGTAATACACAGCCCATCGCTAAAACAACAGAGTATGTCACTATCGCTGACTAGAATCTTCAGCCTGTCCCTTCCCAGCACTAGCTGTAATGAACCCAGGAGGCTTGTGATGGTTGCCATTATATCATCGTACATAAGATATTCGTCCCGTTCTGACAAGTATGCGAGTGCGAGAGGGACCGGTGTCTTATCTACGACGATAAGTGATAAGATGGCAAACTTCATACGCCCACTGGTATCCATCAATCCGTGTACATTGTACAAGGTCCAACATCGTTGTTCCCACGCAAAAAGCAGTATTTTGGGAGTCGGGATCTGTTTTAAATAACGAGAGTTTTGCTTCGCTGTGCCATAAGCGCTTTAGGTACTGACTGACGGCAAAATGGTATACTTCGCTTGGAATCTACCCAGTTGTAGGCGGATACTTAAAATAATTCATTAATATCCATTTATCGTAATAAAATTGACATCCATATTCAATTGTATTTCAGTCATGTACAATTCGGTCAATAGTAATTTGTATTCAATATGCAAAAAATAATGTTTATTCAAATGCTTAGTCAAGGCCGTGCCGTACCCAACGACAGTGTTAGGTTAGAGTTTAATTAAGTACAGGTTTTGAAAAACCCTTTTGCACGGGCCAAGCGAAATTCAACATTGTCAAAAGAACTTCTAAAAACATTTTTCGCTTAACTGTGACCATGAAAAATGTTAGCCGAGGCACACACGCGCTTTACATAATTATCGATTATTTAAGTTTGAATCAGTATGTAAGCACTTTGAAGGACGGGTTAAAAAATTTACATGTCACAAAATATTAACGTACAAAGTTGAGCTTATTCCTTCAAAGGGATTTCTGCCAGCTAACCTTTGATCAATTGAGTGGAAGGTAGATAGAATGATATTATTTCTATAGAAAACCACTTTTAATTCGTACACGCAAAAGTATTTTGAACATTGTCAGTAAACTTTAAAACAATATATTATGTTTACATTGATGTTTTGTTGCTAGAGAATACGTCTGTTGTTCTGAAATCATCTTTCCTTTTAACAATCCACCTTCCAAATTCGCTCAGGCAGTTTCACTCTTCCCCTAGTTCGATAACATTACAATAGATGGCATTTGTATAATGATAGTGAAGCGCAGGATGACCGAAGTCACAATGAATTTAATAAAGCAATCATTCCTCTCCGACATATGCATATTATTAAATAAGTTATCGTCAAAAAATTTTGGAACAATCTTTTTACTGCCGACTGTACCATTTTTCCACAGTCATCAACTACTAATGTGTCATATCAAAACATGTCATACGAAGATACAGAGGAGTTATTATCTATTGTGAAATGAAATATCATATTTTTTGTCTTTTACCTAGTTAATTTAGTATTTATTAGTTGTACTTACATAATAAGAATCTAACCTTGTTTTTTCTGTTATCAGTAATTGTATTAAATAATAAGAATTAACGCGTTTTTAATTTTTGTAAATGAATGCAATAACTCTGCCCATTTGCCTGAAACACAGGAAACATCCTAGTTCAGGCACATGATATTTGTTCTCTATAGATAAGTTTAGGCTATAATAACATAATTGTAAAATGAGTTTTTAATAAATTATTCTTATTATTACTCGTTGAAGAGGTTCCAACGAGCTCAAACACGACCGGTTAATCTTGTGTAGTTTAGGAGTTGCCACGGCCACCTTTTGTCTCCATTGCGCTTTATCAGCTCGGTGGTAACATAGGTAATATCACATTGTTACCGAACTTACATACGTGTATCAAGTTACAGCTCAATCGGTTGAGGATAACTACACGGCTATAAAATTCATTTAAGAAATCACTGAACAAACATGCATACAAACATGGCCAATTAAAGGCAAGCTTGTGAAATGAAATTAAAGACGAGCATTAACTTTCCATTGCAGGCAAGAAGCTAAAGTGCCCGTACTGCGAACGGCTGTACGGGTACGAGACGAATCTGCGCGCGCACATCCGACAACGGCACCAGGGCATCCGCGTGCCGTGCCCGCACTGCTCGCGCACCTTCACGCGCAACAACACCGTGCGCCGGCACATCGCGCGCGAGCACCGCCATCAGGTCGGCTCTTGTTTATTGCACGGGTACAGGCGAACATGTGCGCGCACATCCAACAACGGCACCAGGGCATCCGCATGCCGTGTTCACAGCCATAACAACACTAAACCGGCACTTCGCGCGCGAGCATCGCATCAGGTCGGCTTTAGTTTATTATGGGTACAGGCGAACCTGCGCGCGGACATCTGGCAACGGTACCAGGGCATCCGCAATTCCGCATGCCGTGCTTACAGCGATAACAACACTGCGCCGGCACTTCGCGCGCGAGTATCGCATCAGGTTGGCTTTTGTTTATTATGGGTACAGGCGAACCTGCGCGCGGACATCTGGCAACGGCACCAGGGCATCCGCAATTCCGCATGCCATGCTTACAGCGATAACAACACTGCGCCGGCACTTCGCGCGCGAGTATCGCATCAGGTTGGCTTTTGTTTATTATGGGTACAGGCGAACCTGCGCGCGGACATCTGGCAACGGCACCAGGGCATCCGCAATTCCGCATGCCGTGCTTACAGCGATAACAACACTGCGCCGGCACTTCGCGCGCGAGTATCGCATCAGGTTGGCTTTTGTTTATTATGGGTACAGGCGAACCTGCGCGCGGACATCTGGCAACGGCACCAGGGCATCCGCAATTCCGCATGCCGTGCTTACAGCGATAACAACACTGCGCCGGCACTTCGCGCGCGAGTATCGCATCAGGTCTGCTTTTGTTTATTGGGTACAGGCGAACCTGCTCGCGCACATCCGGCAACGGCATCAGGGCATCCGTAATTCCGCATGCTGTGTCTACTCTACAGCTATAACAACACTGCGCCGGCACTTCGCGCACGAGCAACGCCATCAGATCGGCATCTCTTTACTACACAATGTAAGACGAAACCTACGCGCACATCCGGCAACGACACCAGGGCATCCGCATGCCGTTTTCACAGCCATAACAACACCGTGAGCCGGTAGATCGCACGTAGGCTCCACAACCAGGGCACCTTTAGTTCACTATTACTACACAGTATGTGAATGTTCCCGTTTTTAAGTAATCTGTAAGAGAGGCACAACCAGCGGAGCATTATCGCGCTCTTATTTGGAACGCCCCAACTGGGTTCAGGTAACTTATATTTTACGCAAAATGAGAACTTATGAAAAAATACCACTCCTCTCTATGTTCAAACTGCCGCCAACTGAAAGTTGGTGAAATGCATTGACGCATCCCGGCCTGTCGCGGAGAAAAAACATCTTATCATCGGCTGGAATTTGAACCCGAACAGTTTAAAATTCAATTCGATTGCGCCAGCCCCTGGACCAAAGTGTTATTACTGCCGTCCCCTGAAAATTATTAAATTACCCTGAACTTTTTCGTCATAACTAATCACCATCATCAGCCGAAAGACGTCCACTGCTGGACATAGGCGTCCCTCAAGGAGTTCCACAATGACCGGTCCTGTGCCACCCGCATCCAGCGGACACCCGTGACCCTTACCAGGTCATCAGTTCACGTACCGGAAGGCGTAGCGTGGGCAGGCCCCCCACAAAGTCATAATTAATGGCATCGCTCAATTCAGATGGATCTTTAATACTTGCTTATTCTTATTGTTTTGTAATTGTTGTTCAGGTAACGCCGCACCTGCCCCAAGGCCCGCTGCCGAACCACGCGCAGTAAGCCAGCTACCTCCCGCGGCTCAGAGCCGCTCACGATATACCTCGTCGATGCATATTATTGTAACCGGTAATCTACCTCAAACAAATTGATCTTAAGGTTAATTTTAATCGTGCGATAATTGTTACTTAATCACGTGTGACTCGAAATGGTTGCTCAGCGCTCGTTTAGTCCGGGTTGTTACCACAGATTACTACCAATTTGTGTAATTGTAAAATTGGTAACAGCCGGAAAATTTTCCCATCATCAGAACAACAAACATACCCGTGGTAACTGAGCGTTCTTAAAAAAAAAGACTACGTGAACTTTCTTTTCTGAATTCCATGTTTTGGGTCTTATTCAGAATCAGATACTATCCTTAGACAAAATAATGTCCCAGATTTTACTATGTTCTTCCAGTGTGTCACGTCCTAATTAAGGATTCTTAGTGTCGAAAACCGAAATCAAATTAAAAATAAATTAGCGCACTTTTTTTAAAAACGCTCAACTACTGAGAAAACTTCACAGCTTTTACCAGTAAAAGTAGTAAGGACACTTCCTTTAGTACCACTGGGAACAGATGGGAAAAATCCCAGCTGTTACCAGTGGTAACAAATTGGTGGTAACTGGTGGGGATAGCCCTTTAGTACGGTACCGTGTTGAAAACATTTAGTACCGTTGCACCCGCTTTCGTACCTTCAGATGGGAACCTTGAATATGTCCGGTTGACTGTGAGATGAAGTTACCTTTTTTATAGACGTTTCGTTTTGAGCTCTCGGTCGTATGGTGTAGCCTGTAATATTACCTGAGCTAGGGATCTTAGAAATGATGTTGAGACTGATGGTCATAGGCTAAGTGTATGTAAATAATAGGAGAATATTGTATAACGCCTTGGCCTAGGTTGAGACACGCGTTTTAGGTTCAATGTGGCAAAATCTCTACATTTTATTTTCTATACTATTTACAGAGCATTTTTATACATAGAGGTACTAAAAGATAATATATTAATTATAGTCTGCTGGGTTAAGTTTTTGCAACACATCTGTGATACAATAATAAACGGGCATTTATTTTTCGCTTCACGTTTTGCCACATTGTCCCCTCTAAGGGTTATGGTACTGCGAATTACATAAGTAGATTTTTAGCAGTTTTGTACTGTACAGTGAACTTGAACGGTTTTAGTTTTGTACAAAGTACAATTTGCCGATAGGTACATAAGTAGTTAGGTAAAAAATAAAATCGTGTTTTAAACAAATGCACGTGAGATTCGATGCATGAATGTGTTTACAATCCATAGTTTCTGTCGTTCGTTAGATCCGAGCAGGTTGCCTTGTAACAAGCGGCCCTAACTAGTCCACTCCGCGTTGCTTGCACCTAATTTGGTTGTTTCTAAGCGGAAGGAGTCCGTTATTAAATGATTAAATTATGTTAGCATATATACGAACTTGATAATAATACGTAATTGTTCCGATTTATATAATTTTGACAGAAAATCGCAGACTCAGATCTCGCGCTGTTACATCGCCGCCGTCGGCTCGCTACGCGGGTGTTACTATTGAGACCAAAATAATGATATGTTTCAAGGGGATGGTATCGATTTTAACATTCCGTCATGATGTGTTTTGTTTTTCTTTTTGTCGTTGTGCATTTAGGTGAAGGCCACTTACATACACTTTAATATTCCTAGTCATTTCAGTGCAACCAGTTGAGGTTTTTTTTTAATTATTTAATGGTAGTTTGGGGGCGGGCGCCGGGTCATTGTATTATATGTTGTGTGGATCTGTCGCCCGCTCTTTATTTGAGAAGTAACATTCTTTCCCCTGCAATACATGCTCTTAGTTTATCGTAACTCGGATGGGACAGTGCCAAATATCCTCAGTTTAAGTTCACATCAATTTATTTATTTTATATTATTATTTTATTTTGTTAAGTGTGAGTGTAGCGACTGTGTGTTATATTCCTGATATTTAGGAATACGCTGCATTCATATTTATTATATTTATATTTAGGATACACTATTGAATATATTTATGAAGAGACAATGCTTTACGAAGGCTCAGTGATTTTATTTTAGGGAGTATAGTTTCTGTTAGGTTACCAATGAGAAGACAGCGTTTTAGTTATCTTTTGATGGTTTCGGGTTACTATTGTTCTCATGGAGTAGATAAGTTCAGTCCGCGGGTCGAATCCGTTCGCATGCCCATTCAGTTTCGCAATTACTACATTAATAATGAAACGAAAATAAATTGGTGAGATTGTCCTTCCACTGGCATTTAGCTAATTTGACTGATGATCATGATGTTTTATGAATAGAACGAAATTACAGAATGGCACGTGTATGATTTGGTCCCGTTGATCATCTCCGTTTTGTTAGTTTAGTAGTTACCTCTTTGTAAATTACAATGAATGAGTACAATTAATTTTTTACAAGAAAACCTATTTTATACGCTAATATTGTATTGATGTTTAAATCCAGTGTTTACGTAACGTTCGAATATAAGTAACTCAAGTGTTGATTTCAAATGTTGGATTGGTTTTGGATGGGTTTATCGTGATAAGAGATCGCAGGCCAGGCTGTCCTGTCTCCCGACAATATAAACTTTATTATAATAAATGTTATAATAATTATCGCACAGAATAATATTTTGTCTATTTATCGTATTTCGTCTGAGATCTCTTCGTGGGCAGGGTAGGGTGATTCAAGTTGGTTTAGTTGGCAAACAAGAGCTTATCGTTCCAAACATCACTTAGATCGTCCTTCAAACGATCGATTTGATTATTTACGATATAAAATTACTTTTCATTGATTTTGTGGCATTACTTCGATATATATTTTAATGGTAAGACGAAAATATTTTGCTAATACGATTATAAATTGTTAAAATTACGTTTTAATTTGTAAAGTGATTGCGAAAAAATCAAGGAAGATTATAGTTATATTTTTGTCTTTTCGTTTTTCTTATGAATTCAAAATTCATAGTTGTGATTATTTTCTTTCGACATTTAATGTTTTTTGTGATACATAAAAGAGAGCTGCATTAATGCATCACATTTTTTAGCTTTTGTCGTTTACTTTCGTTTAAGTTGAATGATGGGTTTAGTGGTAAGGGATGCCTCGCGTGGCGCTATAGGGTCGTCGAAATCACTATTGGATTTACTTCTTTCTTAAAAGAATAAGGTACAAATTTTAGATTACAAAACCAAACGTCAATTTTATTAATAACCGTTTATTTTTAGATTATTGGATGTTTTCTTCTAAGTGACCATGGTACAATATTCAGTATACTTACCTGCATGGGATAATGGATAACGCGTCTAAATTAAGTTGAATTGTTAAAGCTTATAGCGGACAGATTACTAGAGGGTCCCTATATAGTTATAATGTTGTATTTGATGTGATAGGTGAATTCATATTTAGTCGGTGTCTGCAATCCCCCTACACTAAGACTTGGCTGGACTCCCCTTTGTGGCTGTAACTCTGTTAAGATGGCAATCGTATGGTGAAAAGTACCTGAGCTCGTTTCGAAACATGTTTGGCAGGATGGCCAATATTAGCGAAGCGGGTGGGGTATAAGTGATCGAATCCAAATTATGAAACAAATGCTTTCAACTTAATTGGGGATGATTTAAGAAATCAAAACGCTCGTCCAGTCTAATAGGAACCCATGTAATAAGGTAATTCGGGAGCTTGATTGGAAAGTGATTTCGCTACAAGTTTGTTATAAAACATCTGACAAAATCATCCTTAATTCAAGTGTGTCATTCATTATTTTAGGACATTCTAAATTTAAGGAATTTGTTACCATTTGTTTGGAGTAGTGATTTGAAAATCATAGGCGCGTGGCAGGTAGTTCAAACAGTTCCGAACGAGTTGAAACCATACTATAAGGTGGACTGGGATGAAACTGTTTGAACTTTTTCCAGCGTCTGTTGTTTTCCTACGTTGTTGGAGCCTGATTGTTTTGCTGGAACAAAACTGCCTTTGCATTTTATTTGCTTATCTGATGGCTCCACTTTTGACTTCTCTATGATAATTTTACGTTTAATTTAAGTTTCCCTTTAATGTTAAATCGCGATATGTCGTGATGGTAAAGCCAAAGATTGTTACGGGTATGGTGACCCTCTGCCGTCACACTGGCTGTACAGTGACCACACATTCAACCTCCACGGTCTGAAAAAGACCAATTTGAATAAAGAACGGATTTAAGGTCGCTGAACGTGCCCTGCTGTACAGCCACTATAGCTATAAGTTAATCTACCTCGAGAAATATAACGTAGTAATAAATAAGCTTTTAAATAGATTTTTATATGCAAACGATATAAATTTAGCATATAAGCGTGTTGCGAAAATAAAAAAAATTAAAGTACAAACTATGCTACCTCAGGATTCAACACTTTAACGAATTGAAATTCTATGACTATTCTCCAGATGTTTAAGAGTATTTACAAATTTAAGAATTCTATACTCATCGCGAGACGATTTAATACTTAAATAATATGGACTGAACGTTAGTGGAACAAATATTGTTAAAGCTGTTGTAAATAATGCTCATATGCGTTCAGATCCGAGGCTAGCACAGACGTGAATCTCGGTGTCCGTCGCGTCGACTCGCACCGCGGGTGCCTCGCGTCACTTGACTGTCGTGTCGACCCGCGTCGCGGGTACCTCGCGCCTCTCGTCTGTCGTGTCGACCCGCGTCGCGGGTACCTCGCGCCTCGTCTGTCGTGTCGACCCGCATCGCGGGTATCTCGCTTCGCCTGTCTGTCGTATCGACCCGCGCCGCGGGTACAGATAGGTCAACTCATCTTGGCGCGCGGCTGCATGTGTGCGTGCGCTCGTAACTATGCAGGATTGATTTGTGTGGGAGTGACACGGTGGTCGTCGGTACAGGCGCTCGCAAACACACAGTGACAGTTGGAAACCCCACGCCAAGATGAGTTGAACTGTCTCTACCTCGCGTCGCTTGTCAGTCGAGTCGACCCGCGGGCGCGGGCCGCTCGCGTCGCGAGTCTAGCGCCGCCGGCCCGCTGAGGTGTCGCTCCTAACCCTAGGCTAAGTTGTTAATTAGGCTAGTTTTAATAATCTCATGCATAGACACTATTCTACCTCATTTCTTAAGCAAGCATGTCGGGGAGTCGGCCGCCAGTCACAGCGTAATCTAAATGTACCTTCCTTCACTCTCCGGAGTATAAAACATTTTTATTCGTAATTTTTATTATTATTACTTTTTCCCAGTTACTTTTTGTGTTACATAGATGTTACTATGTTTTAAGGAGATGAAAAATGAAAAATTATTGTTTGTTAGGTTTCAGCGAATTAAAAAAATGTAACAAAATTATTAATTTTTGTTTTGTTATTTTTGTTCCCTTTTTTCCTTCCCGTTTCAGTTTCTTTTATTTCTCTTTAACAAGTTACACCCGTCCATCGTGTTTAGTATTTATTGTAATAAATTTAAGTACATTATTTAAGGAATTGACGTTTAAGTAATATTCATAAAATAGATGCACTTAACTGGACAGGAATTATTTAAGTAATCATTCGATGTTTTTATATGTTAAGGGTGCACTTACATTGAATCGAACTCGAGCGTATCTCGGGGATTCACCTCTACGAATTTTATAATGAAGAAATATGAATGTTCTGTCGCATTTAATGTAAGTATTAAATTAAAATGTTAATGTTATAACATAACAATCACTTTCGAATTCACTAGAAGTAATTCACGACATGAACCTGACAATAGCGTTAAGTGTCGTGGCTCGCCCGCGCCCTCTGCATTGGTGTTAACTAATCGTAATTAAGGTGGCTATAAACAACCTCTACACATTGAAATATTTGATGTTTTATAATAGCTAGCTCAGCCAAGTGTGGCGGGAACTATGAAGGTCATCCATGAGTGTAACTGTAAATACAACATTAATCTACGTGTTAACCGTTTAACGTTAAGTTCGGATGGGCTGTCTCGATGTCTTTACTATGTTCTTGGTGTCAACTTTGTGTATGTAGGCTATCTACACAAAAAAAGGAAAAAAGAGCAAAAAAACAACGAGCAATCATTGTACAAGAACTAAAGTACAAATTCTGAAGTCTTAAAAAGTTAATGCCAGTACAAATTATGGTATCGGATTTTATGTAAATGTTGCCAAAATCGTATTTTTTCGGCAGATAAATTATAATTTTAGTGTAAGTGAGGAGAGTACAAAATGTTTCGCGAATTATTTAGAGTGCGGGCCCCGCGGGGGCAGCTGCGGTTCCGTTCGTTTTGTTCTGTTCTGATTGAGTTGGTAGGCGGTAACGCGGAGTAGGTACGTGAATATCGCAAGGTGAGTTAGGATCGATTCTAAGGTATGTACATTTTGTAAACCAGCATGGTTGTAAAACTAAGTAGGGTTTTGTATCTTAGCAAGTTAATGCTTAGTAAAAATGCGGTCATCGGTGGTCTATGTCTGTAAAAGGGAAAGTGATTGTCTGTGATTTTTATGCGACTTTTTTATATAAAGGAAAAAAATATTCCTTAACAGTAAGAATAGCACTACTTGTGATTTTACATTAGGTATTTATTAGTTGACTTCTTTTTTTGTACGATAGGAACGTAGCTGTGGTGTAGTGGTGATGCGGGTTGGATGTGCGTAACATATGTATAGCTGTCTAAATAAGTATTTACATACAACGCTATCTACGGAATCGGTTGATGTTTGGCAAATGGTATGACCACACGCGTTGAGTATTGTGTTCGAATCGCGTGTACTTCTTCGTGACATTGAATCTGAATGAAGACAAGATGCAAAATGATGCTAGCACACAAAGTCGTACAAAGGAAGCTTATCTACTCACTAATATACTGCATGTGAGCTTCGTGTATTTTCACGATGTTCAAAAAAGATACCTAAAGATCGGGCTTTGCGTTATTTGTCGATTATTCCATCTGCTACAAAGATTAACTGGTAGAATATGTCCTAGCAATACTTTCGCCTTTTGTACCCATAACTTGTTACTGTACAAAACAATTTAACTAGCTCACAATACTATAAATGGTATTAACTAGCCAATAACCTTATTAAAATAACACAATCACTAACGAAGTACGCGCGGTTCTCATTCAAATTAGCGAAATGATTTATTGAATGATAAAATGTATCTGTAATAATTTAAATGGTTCTAGCGAATTTTTTAGTGTCTTAATATTTTGGCGGTTTACGTTGTGTTATGCGGTGATGGACGTTGATGTTATGTTTGCTTGAAACCGTTCGGATACACGTCTCAGGTATGAATAGTCCATGAATGTCCATTCTGCTTGACTGAACTCCTTCGTCCAACGGACGTATCTCATTATATATCGGTGTTACGTGTAAGCGTGTATTCGGACATTAAACTAAGTATATGTGAACATTGTGAACCTGTGGAGAATACAGGTACATAATTATATTTGTCCACAATACTGCGGGAACGCATAGAGGCCTCGGCCGTCACATCACGAACCTACAACCTGATTTAGATAATAGTTATTATATGGAAGACAAATTTGATCCACTGTGGAATTCTTAATAAAAAATTGTTGCTAAAATATGTCTTGTTGTTTATTTAACCTTGTGTTAATCGTAATCTACGAACATTTAATATAATCAACCAGGTAATAACGTGTTAAATTAATGGGCATCAGAGGCGTCTCTAGCCCATGTAGCGCCCGTGTGCAAACCCCTAGCGCTCCCTAGTAAGTGGCGCCCCCTAGTAAGTGGGGCTCCGTCGGGAGCGGCGCTCGGCGCCCCCTAGGGCCGCTGCGCCCGCGTGCAACGTACACCCTGCACCATAGGTAAAGACGCCTCTGATGGGCATATACAGGGTGGCCCATTCAAATCGGTCAGTATGGGAAAGTCTAAAACTATAAGACATACGAAGATTTGTTCTTAGGAACCATGTCACCGATTTTACAAGTAGAGAGGTACAAACAACCATAGAGACAATTTTACATGCCTGAACTTGTTGAATATTGTAACGGTGGTCACGGTGGTCTTTGAACACCTACTATGATAAATTAAAGTATGTGAAAAAAATGCATTTTATTCATTTTAGACATTATGTTTCTTAGAGACATTTACTGCTTAAGACCTACACAAACGATATCTGAATAGAAATAGTGTAAGTTTATTTTTTCAAAACAACCGGGTTCGATTCCCTAGCTGGGTACAGTGTTTTTTTTCAAATGTATGAATGCAGTTTTTCTTTTTATCAAAATCGGTGACATGGTTCCTAAGAACAAATCTTCGTATGTCTTATAGTTTCAGACTTTCCCATACTGACCGATTTGAATGGGCCACCCTGTATAGCAAGCTACAGCAGTTTAGACCCTACGCATTGTTTGGTGAGAGGTTTCGGTGCATATGCAATGCTATTGCAATACAAGCAGGCGCTGGCATTTAAACAACACAACACGTTTTAATTAAGGTCCACGTCAAATATATCAGTACATTATTGCCGAGGCTCGGAAAGTAAAGGATTGCCCGACGAAGATACCGAGTTAGGCAATCCCAATTTCCGCCAAGGTACATATATAGTGCTTTTCTCAAACAATGTAAGGAAGTAACACAAGATATTGCAAGAAAACATTTGGTGACGTACCTAATAACAGTAATAACGCGGTGATATTTTGACTTTGTTTTAGCTGAAAGCTTAGCTCTTTCTACGCTCTCTTCCAAGGCGGTATAAATTTTCACACTAATATCTTCTACACTCAGTTTTTAAAGAATAACACATTTATGTATGTAGTTAATTTCGTGTCAAAATCAATGAAATTGCAACTTTATTATATATTTATTGCAAGTTTTTAATTTATTTTGCTCATAATCATAGACAATGATAAGCATAAACGGAGAATTTAATAAAGGCGCGCACACACTGGAAAATGCGCGGGTTGCTGGCAGTTTTCTTTGGCTGTATGTCATTAGGTAGTCGGTTAATTCATAGACATAGATAAGCAGACTCGCAGTGTTAAGCCAGAAGATTTTTAATGTAGCTGTCTCGTTAAATTCTTATGGTGCACCAAAATGAGTTAGAATGCACAACGTTAGTTCAGTGCAATTTTCAGTAATGAAGACGGAGACACTGACAGGTGAAGACCTGTCAGATGTCACTTGTCTGTCTCTCTCAAACTTACTGATTTGTGCATTAGTGTGCATAGATCAGATGTATAGAAATCGTTCAAATTAAATGAGCGGATCTGCTTTACTCTGAATATCAGAATTTTTAAAAGTTTATTGCAGTGAAAAATAATATGTTTTGATAGGATTATTATCTCTGATTAGTGGTTAAGATTATGCTCCTAGGCAAAGTGGAACAAACAATACAGACAAGACAAATATTCATTCAAATTTCTAATATGATTAGACGGCGATTCAAAATGCGATCGCTCTGCCTATGGTACTTGCCATTAAACTACGAGAGGCGTTTTTTTGTTATTTTTTCCTAAAAAAAGTTACATTTTACATATTAAAAACAACATAGTAAACGTTTGAGGGCGAGACGCGCCCAGTTTCTAGAACAAAAGTAACTTAACCTATTTTATTACCTGCTATAAAGCACACCAAGCAAGTGTTTTATAGCACAACCAAAGACAATAAAAATTAATTTAGTTTCAGAGCTATTTAGAGCAATTGTAGGTTCCTAGATGGAGAAAATGTGATATTGGAGTGCTAGAGGTTGCTAGCACACAAGAACCCGTTTCCTATAGTCGACACTTCGATATTAGATAGGTGTAGGTAACGCCGTGGTAACACATCCCGAGTCTATTAGATTGAGCTTGTGCAAAATATTGAATTAAAATCAATAGGTAATCAAATTTCCAAGAAGTATGAACTTAACTTATTTCGTTAATTGTCCTTATCCAGGCTGCACCAATCTAGAAGGCTTTACGAAAGAAAAGTTGATAAACCCCCGACATTTTCATTTCAAAGCTCATTATCTCCAAAACGGCTAATGTATAGAGATTTCCATGAAACATGGTTAAGAACACTGGGAATAAAATTATCCATGACACAAAAAAAAACTAAACGAAAATAAGTTCATCCGTTTGGGAGCAACGATACCACAGACAGATACACAGACAGACACGTTAAACTTATAACACCCCTCTCTTTTTGCGTCGGGGGCTAAAAACAGAATATATCGTACTTAATCACGGGGAAAAAATTGCAGTAATTAGGACTTTAGTGCACAAATCATAGTCTTAATTTTGCCACCATTTTGCATTTTTCCCGTAGGTAATTAGTACGAGTGTGAACTAGGGTATCGATATAGTGGTGCAGGGACTAGTTCGATTTGTGTGTCCCCTAACATTCATTTATTATTTATTTATACTTATTGGTTGTGGTTGAAGAGTGAGTGGCAATAATATCACAGACACGATAACGTTACAAAAACTTCTTATATCCAAAAATGTAGTATATGGACTGATGACCTGTTAAGGGTCGTGGGTGTCCGCTGGATGCGGGTGGCGCAAGACCGGTCATTGTGGAAGTCTTTGGGGAGGCCTATATCCAGCAGCGGACGTCTTTCGGCTGACATGATGATGATGATGATAATTGCAAGTAATTAATGAAGTAAGTATATAACACCGGTAAGATAATTTCCCTTTTTCAAATCCAAACCGAATGGATGTTTAAAATTTAAACTTTAAATTAGATCAGTAACCATGTGATAAGACCAAGTAGGTACTTGCTACTTAATCGCTTGCTAACATTTATTGTAATGTATGACCCAACCGGCTTAGCCTGATTCGGTACCGGCGAATTACGTTTTTAATGCCAACATGAGTAACAGACAAGTGACATTCTTGCTAAGCGTGACATTTATAATAGGTTCCCATTAAGAAGGAATCATTTTGCTGTGGGTATTTGTGAGACAGTTTTTCGTGGACGTTTGATTTATAATGCTTTTAAAATGGTCTGGATTCGGTGACAACTGTCATCCCAGTGCGACTTATGTCATGTTGGATATGTGTTTGTAAAGTTTCAACCCATGAAGCCAAATTCATGAAAAAAAAAACAGTTCGTTACTTAGTTATTTTATATATTTAATTTTATTCATTTCTATTCTAGTAAATAAACGTGAACCACCGTGTACTCTGCTCTCGCTACTTACGCTGCCTGTCCCACTTTGTAGCTACTCTGTTCCCGCTGCTTATGCTGTCGCTCCTGCCGTGTACTCTGCTCCTGCTTTTTACGCTGCTGCTCCCGCCGTGTACTCTGCTCCTGCTGCTTACGCTGCCGCTCCCGCCGTGTACTCTGCTCCCGCTACTTACATTGCCTGTCCCGCTTTGTAGCTACTCTGTTCCCGCTGCTTATGCTGTCGCTCCTGCCGTGTACTCTGCTCCTGCTTTTTACGCTGCTGCTCCCGCCGTGTACTCTGCTCCTGCTGCTTACGCTGCCGCTCCCGCCGTATACCCTGCTCTCGCTACTATTTTAAATGTCTGGCCACTGGTAATTGAAGTAATAAATGACGGAAAGTTACGTCATTATACCACACATAAAAATAAATACCGATTCCTAATATAACATCAATCAGTGCCACAAAGGAAAACGCTAATAAAACTAGTCCATTAAAAACCAGAAGCTACTAAAATTTCATTAAAATTTGCATACAAAAACTGATCCTGAACAATTAATCAGTTTGCGCGCAAAACTAGGCTGGTATTCGCAAAGCTCGACTAATCGCCACCGACAAACCAAATCTTCAAATACGAGACACATCTTTACCTACAGAAGATCGCAGTCATAATAGTTAAAACCGTTACTTGCTCAGCATATGTGGTGTTGTGTTCCCGGTAGAATGTAAGGTCCCCAGAACTATCGAAAATGTGGTGTGTTTGAGGGACTTGAGAGTAAAAGACCTGCATATATTTTATGTCTCTTGAAGTGAATCAACAAAGGGACCAAAACATCTCTGGACTCACTGGAGCCGCTAGCTTCTTTAGGCTGAGATTTCTATCAGGAAAAGTGTATGGTAGTTTGCTACCGTCACGGTGCTTAGTAAGAAGTATATCAACATCCTTTAGCTCAAGTTATACTAGACGGAGTTGACAGGAGTCGAGTTGTAATGTTTTGTGGGTATAGGCTGGCTTATTTCAAGATCGACTAGTGTCCGATAACATGTGGATATATAAACGGATGGTCACAGACCGTAGACATCATTCGGTGATTACCTCAATCGGAAATGGCTGCTAAGGTAATCATTTTTATGTGTGCAAATAATTATATTAGGTACATTTTAGTAAATAAAAGTATTAAGCTCAAATAAACCAGTAAGAAAGCCCTTGATAAAAATGTGTTACCGTCCGATGTGACTGATATTAAACTTATTGTGTAATGTTTTTTAATATAGCGATATGAATACTGACGGTCTGGATCTTAGTGTATTATTACCTACTATGTAGTAGGTAATAATAAATTCTGGACAATGTTGGAAACAAAAGTTACGTTTTATAGTTTGGTTAAGAATTTAAAGTAAAAATATGCAATTTGTTTATTTACCTGGAATAATTGGGCTAAAATATGTAATTTAAACGCCTGAACACAGTGCTAAATATGTGCGAAACAGGATGACTTATTTCACAAATATGGTAAATTGGTATTAAAATTCAGAGCATGTTCTTCGAAGAATGTCAATGACAATAGGCATCGACGAATTGTCGAAGCCTACTCACCTACTTGTAAACCAAAGGCGTTTAAGTAGTTTAATTATAGTTCACTGTCTTTAGTGAACCATGTTCAAATCGTTTTTACAATAACATTAACTAATTTTATATTAATTAAGCAGTAACGTCTGCTAACGAAAATTCGAAATTTCAAGTACGGATTTTTCCTTTAAATTGAAATTTAAAATGACTTTTTTAACTTTTATTTGGTCAAAAAGTCTTTTTTAGCGTAAATAATGTGACGTTTTTATCATTTTTATTTTTTTTTCCTTTTGTTTGGACCGTATGACAAAATGGGAACATATTTTTCTCTCAGAGCGGGCAGTATGAGAGAAGGGATTTTAGTGCTAAGAGCACCTACATAGAACCTGCAAGGGGTATGGCCCTGCTGCCCTCCCTGCATCCGCGCCTACATAATATTTCATAGCTTTCTATATCAGTACAAACGAACAAGTTTAAGTAACTAGTGTTAATTTAC
Source organism: Notocelia uddmanniana (assembly GCA_905163555.1). Lineage (NCBI taxonomy): Eukaryota > Metazoa > Arthropoda > Insecta > Lepidoptera > Tortricidae > Notocelia > Notocelia uddmanniana. The sequence goes on along the minus strand of LR991056.1, from coordinate 28,245,836 downwards.
GAGTATATGTTGCTCATTCGTCATGTCGTAAACTAATTTTGTTCATTATATTACTTATATATTCTTTGCAGTTTGTCGTAGTGCTCGCGCTCGCGGTGGCGTCTCAGGCCTCGGTGGTGCCAGTAGGTGTCGCGAAGGCAGACGACTACTCTAGCTTCGCGTACGACGTAGCCGACCCCAACACTGGCGACTACAAGAGCCAGGTGGAAACGCGCGTCGGCGGCGTCGTGCAGGGCCAGTATTCGCTGTTGGACGCCGACGGCACCAAGCGCACTGTCGACTACGCCGCTGACGCCAACGGTTTTAACGCTGTCGTGCGCAAGGACCCAGTCGCCGTTGCCGCTCCCGTAGTCAGCGCGCCCGTAGTTGCTGCGCCTGCCGTGTACTCTGCTCCTGCTACGTACGCTGCCGCTCCCGCCGTGTACTCTGCTCCTGCCAGTCCTGCCGTGTACTCTCCTCATGCCACTTACGCTGCCACTCCTGCCGTGTACTCTGCCGCGCCCGTCGTAGCCGCGCGTCATGTCGCTACTCCTGCTACCTATTCCGCTTACTCCATTGCACCCGTGGATTACTCCGCCAACAACATAGTCAGCCCTTACTACTCTGCTCCTTACGCCTCCTACTCATACTACTAAAGTATACGACACCGTCCTCAACGAGAATACTCCGAAATTCAATACTAAGTCATGCGTGTAAATATTTTTGTTAAATTTTAAGTAAAATAAAAAGTGAAACTACTTAAATTACTGTTTTTTAATGTTCTTAAATCTAAAATAAAATAAAATAAATATTGGGGGGCAATCTTACACAAATCGACCTAGTACCAAACTAAGCGAAACTAAGCAAAGCTTTCGATATTGTCAACACTATTTGTACGAATCATCAGAATCATAACTATGCTGGACAGTCTCAGAGGTGTGTTTATAACACGAATTAGCTTATTGTCTCCGATATCCATGATGGGTTCATGTATGTAAATAATCATATCATAGCTTTCATATCTAGTTTTTATGCAATTGAAGTGGGCTGATAAGTGATGACTTGCAGTTTTTGGCAGAACATGCACTTTACTAGCATATTCAAAACCTTTTTTAAAATATACAATTCGCATTTTAACTGGCACTGAAATTAATTTAACGGAAACCGCTTTGTTAGCTGGGCAATTGAAAAAAAAATGGGGTATACCATTATTTCCTCAAAGATGGACGTTTTGGGCTTATTCGACTCAGAATCTCAATCGCTATCGATTCTAGAAGAAGAAACAAAGTGTCCTCAAATTACATACCTACTTACTTAATTTCGATGTCGGTTTTGTTACCTAAATAAATATATGGAAAGTAGCAAAATTTATCTAGGTTCACTTTTTCTTTGTCTAGAATTGATAGCGTTATTGATTCTGAGTTGAATGAACCCAAAAAGTGTCTATTATGAGTAAATTTATTTAAGCCCATTTTTAAATTCCCCAGTTGCGAAATTTAATACGGTGCGGAATATAATTTGCCATATTGTATTTAATAATGTACCGACGGTAGTTATAGCAGTTTCGTTGCCGTAGAGATACGTTATCAAAGTATTAACAAAATCGAGTATTGAGTCAGTATTAGTAGACTAGACTTTACCAGTGTATCGCAGTCGCTTATTAAATCTATAGTGCTACAGAGTTATTACGCCCTAGGCGATATAGCCCTTCGAATCGCTAAACTTAGGTGGCAGTGGGCGGTGCACATAGCACGTAGAACCGATGGCCATTGGGGCGGAAAGGTTCTCTTCTCGAGTGGCGACCACGTACCGGAAGGCGTAGCGGGGTCAGGCCCCCCACACGGTGGACGGATGACCTGGTAAGGGTCGCGGGTGTCCGCTGAATGCGGCTGGGCCAGGACCGGTCATTGTGGAAGTCTTTGGGGGAGTCCTATGTCCAGCAGTGGAAGTCATTGGACTGAAATGATATAAATATGTCAGTAATGTTGCTCCGCATCAATTTAAAATGTTTCAATTTAACCCTAGGGGACTGGAAGAGAACCGAGAACCATCTGGCATCAAGTCCGCCAGTTGCATTTTGTTTTGTTTAGTACAATAGTTGTATTGTACAAAGTTTCAAAAAAGTTGCAATTTGTCTTGGCAATTGGTGACTCTGTTCCTACCTACTATACAAAAAGAAAAGAGACTAGAATTAACTTCTAATGTTCTAGAGTTGACTTATTGGTGGAATGTTATTATATATTTACCTACATCATACTTTTTAGTCTAATCTTTTTTACCTATTGTCCATAATGAAAATGAAAATGAAAGTTCTGTTGAAAACAACTTCGCTTTTATATGACGACGACTTTGTGAGCTATATTAGCGAATGCGACTGACTCAGTACTTCCATATCTTTAAATAAAAGGTATCCTTCATACTTGGCAAATGCAAAACTTACGCAATTGAAGTTTCCCTTAAAGGAAGCGCGGACGGAACTATATAGTGTGGGTCGGTATCAAGGTGAAGTGATATGCTCCATTTCTATAACTGAGATTATACATATTTGTCTAACTACTCGTTCCAACTGGCATATAGAACCTACGCAGTATGTACTTGCTGTTTTCTTTGTTCTTGATTGTTGAATTGACCTTTTACAAAGGTGTCACGGGAGTATTGTAGGCAGTTGTTATAAGCTACAAATAATGTTAAGTTGAGTGAGTCATTATTATTATCAAGGTCTAAGAAATATTTCCAGTAGATTTATCCGTAAATAGATCACTATTTTTCTAAACTGGGTTAAATATTAGAAGAATGAGATTGCCGCACAGGGTCGTACCTACTGTGAGGGATAAGAGGATACGGACATCTCATCATCATCATTAATATAGTTATATGTATGTATGTAAATACTTAATTGTACACAAAACACAGGTAGAAATACAGACAAATTCGGTTATATCGGTACAAAGGCGAACTTATCCCTTTAAGGGATCTCTTCCAGTTAACCTTTGAGCAATTGAGTGACACCGGAACCAAAAGATTATGAGGATTATTTTAGTGAGGTCTACAATTTCTGTAAATATCCACGTAGTTGTTGCCGTAGGTATAAGTAATTAAATGTTTGGGACGTTTTGACTCTATTCTATGTATGTAAATAGAGTTCAAAAGTAACAAACAATCAGTTTCCTCATCTGTACTTATTTGTAGACGTATATCTCATCTAGCCTAATTATTAGTTCGATTAACATAAAAAAATCTTGCCATTAGTTATGTGAGCCTTGCAAATCTTGAGAATAACTTTTAAGGATTTGTGGGTAAATAATATTGCCTTCGGATTTTTAAAAGTTTTTTATTTATTTCGGATACATACGTATATGTACAAAGTCGTATAAGTTATTTACAAAATGAAGAACACGTCGTGGTTTATGGCTAAAGAGCCTTGAGACAAGGCTAAAAGAATTTACCAGTGCGCGATCGGGGCAGAATAAGCGCCATAGGTGTATGGGGTACCCGCATAGTAAGAGCCAGCGTACACAGAAGGGGCGGAGTAAGTGCGAGCGAAGACGGGAGCTGAAGCGGTGTAGACGGCGGGAGCGGCGATAGTGCGGGTGGCGACTACAGGGGCGCTAGCGGCGTATACAGCGGGCGCGGAAGCAAACACATTCGAAGAGTACACGGCGGGAGCGGCCACTGTGCGCGCGGCCACGACGGGAGCGGAGGAGTATACGGGAGCGGCAGCGTAAGTAGCAGGGGCAGAGTACACGGCGGGAGCGGCAACGGTGCGTGCAACCACGGCAGGAGCGGCGGCAACTACGGGCGCGCTGACAACAGGGGCAGCGATCGTGCGCGCGGCAACCACAGCGGGAGCGGCGGCTACCACGGGCGCGCTGACAACGGGCGCGGCGAAGGCAACGGGGTCCTTGCGCACAACAGCGTTAAACCCGTTAATGTCATCAGCGGCGTAATCGACAGTGCGTTTGGTGCCGTCGGCGTCGAGGAGCGAGTACTGGCCCTGCACGACGCCGCCGACGCGTGTCTCCACCTGGCTCTTGTAGTCGCCAGTGTTGGGGTCGGCTACGTCGTACGCGAAGCTAGTGTAGTCGTCTGCGCGCGCGACGCCTACAGGCACCACCGACGCCTGAGACGCCACAGCGAGCGCGAGCACTACGACGAACTGAAACAAATTAATAACTTTAAGCCTTCGTCTATTACGGTTATTTTTATGAATAGATATGTCGTCGCCAATCTCGGGCTGAGAAGATGAGGGTTAGGTACCTATTATGACTGATATTCGAATCAGCATTTCGTTTTTTGTTTGCAGGAGTCCACTGGATGCGGGTGGCGCAAGATCGGTCATTATGGCACTCTTTGGGGGAGACCTATGTCCAGCAGTGGACGTCTTACGGCTGATATGATGATGATGATGATTTTTTAAAGAACTCCAAAAACGCTCTGTTTGTATGAAGTTTGTAGGGAAATACAAAAAAGTGACGTCACGGTTTTTGACGGTTCAAACAGCGCCTTTTTTCAACTTTATATATCTAACTATTGCAAAAAGTTTTAATTTCCAGAAATACTTTGGAGAGTGATGTTTCTCAAGTATATTTATTTGCAAGTTTTGTTTACTTTTTGGCAATGCAAGAAAAATTTTAAATTACAGGTGTCATCTACCGAATTCACGTGTGGTATTATTAAATGACACTTAGATTATGTAGGTACCTATACACACACATACATAAATTAATGTCTTTATTCTCATAAGGAGAAGACATAGACGTAATCGTGGAAAACCAGTTCTGTCAAGCTGGTTTAATTTGATAGACGATCAGATGTACTCTTTGAGTAATGATTACGAGAAGTTATACAACAATGTTAAATAAAAATAAAATAGCACAAGTAAGAAGTTCAACTTCAGTGCCACTTAAAGAAATACGGTTGTACCTCATTTGCAAAGTCACTATTTGCGACATGCACACGCATGCATGCGATATTTGCATGCTTTGTGCACGGCGTGGTCGGCAACCGTGTCAACACTCAACCTGATGAAGGACTTCAATTGTAGTTCGAAACATGTCGCAAATAGTGACGTTACAAGTGAGTTTTGACCGTATTTATTTCTTCAAGTGTTAATATGTCTCAAGTTAGTATAAATTGCCCGTGTGGTGCCGGTTTAGAATAGCACCACCCCCTTTCTTCCTTTGGGTCTCGTAGTAGTCGACTATGGGAACCAGGCTGAAGTGTGTTGCGGGCGATGGGCTAGCAACCTGTCTCTGCAATATCACATTTTCTCCATCTATAAACCTACAATTGCTAAAAGTGACACTGAAATTAATGTTCGCGTGCTCTGCCTACCGCTTTTGGTAATATAGGCGTGAGTTTATGTATGTATGTGTATTGCGTAGTATAAATTTATGTTCAGTGCCACTTTCGAGAATTATAGGTTTAAAGATGAAAACGATGTGATATTGACGTGATAGGTAGCTAGCCCGTCGCCCACAACACACTTTATATCGGTGCCCACAGAACCCCACACCCACTTCACCTCTTACGACACCAATTGAAGAAAGAGGTAGCTATACTATATTGAAATTCACTAGTAGTATTGAAGGATAGTCTTGTCAGTTACACCATTTATAACTCAAGAACGGCAGGGCCGATTTTTATTTACTTTGATTTTTTGGATTTGTCGTCGTTGCGAATATCAAAATGACATTGGTAAAATATACGAAAAAAATCTCATACAAAGAACGTACATCATGTACGGAACGGGTCGGAGGCAGAACGAAGTTCGCCGACACAGCTTATTATGGTGTTAAATTAAATATTAAATATTGGGGGACAATCTTACACAAATCGACCTAGTCCCAAACTATGCAAAGCTTGTACTATGGGTACTAGACGACGATATACATACATACTTATATTGATAAATACATACTTAAATACATAGCAAACATCCAAGACCCAGCAACAAATATCCGTGCTAAATGCACAAATAATGCCCTGGCCGGGATTCGAACCCGGGACCTCTAGCTTCGGAGGCAGTGTCACTACCGACTAGGCTACACAGGCCGTCGCGACGGCCTGTGTAGCCTAGTCGGTGTAATGGTTGTGGTATAGATGTAGATAAGAAAGTCTATGGTATAGATAAGAAAATCAATTAAGGCCCTAACTTGTATATACAAGTATATATAGATATGTAGAAGAGACGTGCTCGATTAGACATTATAGATAGATAGATAGATTTATAGATTTAAAATTTGTAACACAAACATAACGAATCCACAACTAAGTACAAGCGAGAGGAGCTTTACCTAAGTTTTTCACCTTTACCACACTGAAATGGAAAGGTGACATTTTAAACTTTGGTGCAAGTAATAAGATCGTGACTGTTGATCTTGTTATCATAATCTGATTATGAAAATAGGCGTAAACAAAGCGTTATCGACGATTCTGCTTCGTAAAGTTTAAAGCACTTTTTGATGCAGCTATTGCAAATATCACTTGTAATATCTCAAAAATCCTGTAAAATGAAGTTATGTAGTTATCATCAAAATTCTTTTTTGGACATTAGCAAAGAATAAAAAAATTGCCCTATTTTAATAATTATTAAATTAATAATTATTACAAGAAAAAACACGGCTTGTACTGTTCATTTTTGTCTTTTATAAATAAGTTGTTCTGTTTTGTCTTGTCATAAATAAATGTTTCAAGTTAAAGTTGAAATGAAGAGATAGTACTAGTTACAGACACCAAAAGTTTAAGTAATTTCTTCACTGTCAAATATATAATAAATAATTAAGCGATTTTTTTTACACAAATCGAACTAGTCCTACAGTAAGCTCAATAAGGCTTGTGTTATGGGTACTAGACGACGATATATTTAATAGATATATACTTAAGTACATAGAAAACATCTATAAGTCTCAGGAACAAATGTTTTTGCTCAGCACATAAACAAATGCCCTAACCGGGATTCGAACCCGGGACCTCCAGCTTCGTAGGCATTGTCACTATCAACTAGGCTAAACAGCCGATATATGCTCAACGCGCCTTCGTGGGGTTTCCATGTCTTTAATATGTTATAAATCAGTTAGCGAAAATATAAACACTAATAAATATTATCACATTAATCACAACACAAGTAACTATAGTAGATCACCTTAGCAGCCATTGCGTATGGACTAGAGTACTTCCCACCGAAGAATGAATCTCATAGGCCTGAGACGAGCTTATATAGGAAGAAGCAAACACGAGGGCGTGGTACTACAGAATGATCACTCCATATGCGACAGCCAAGCGTGATGATATCCGTGGACCTTAAGGCTTCGTATTAAGGTTTTTATTCCATTGTTTTGAAGACATGTGTAGTTGACGCAGGTATCTTAAAAGACATGTGTTGCATGTACAGGGTGCGCAAATAAGAGGAACAAAGTGATGAATGAGCGAGCCCTTTTCATAGAATTTTTCACGATTTTCCGTATTCCGAAGGCACCTTACTGACAACGAGTTAAATTTTTTAACTTTTACTATTTCAGGTTAAAATGTATCCTATACAAAAAAGTCAAATGAAGTTAAATTTGGTTACCCTAAGGGTCAACCATTAGGACCTATTTTTGGAGATTAGCAGTCCTAAATATTTTGCAATTTTGACACGATGTCCTGTGTATGTTTCTGAAGATAATATATTTGACGTCCCTTTGTCCCATGTAATGAATATAGATACATATTTTAATTATAATATGCACAAATCGCGAGGGCTTATTGAATATTAAAAGAACAATATAAAATACAAAAGATCAAATTATAAGCTAAACTAAAACTAAACTAAACCATAAATAATAATTAGCCTACTCGAACAACCCACCCCGAGTCATACCCGGTGCCAAGGTGCCCGTCACGCTGGCGGCATTGCCCCTCTGAACGGCGACCGCAAGCCTTTGCACCAGGAATGACACGGAACGGGAGTCCAAACCCCTCTCCCTTAAACGGCGCCCCACGTCCGCAAAATGGTTTTCGCCTCAGAGCACACGTCAAATATAATTAAAAGTTTGTAGTCAAATAGCCCTTTGCTTGATATAAACATAAAAATACGTAAGTCAAAACAAAGCGTGCCTCTCATGTGCCCACCCTGTATGTCAGATGAGTCCGGAAATGCAAGGCCGTTTGACTGATCTGGATGGCGGTTCGGTGCATTCTTCAAGTAATTTATTCCGTCTGCTTGGCAGAAGACGTGTTTATGTTATTTTCGGTTAATTATAGTGGATTTTGTGTGCATTGCTTATTTCTCATGTTTGTGTTCATGAGATAAGAATCATGTTTATTATACAGGGTGATTTCGGGGTCGTGATCCCAAACATTTTTTTCTGACTCAGTAAATGATTGCGATGCTACCTGTATTTATTTTAATTGAAACAAAGATGATTCGTTATTTACGTATTTTATTTAAAAAATTATTATTGACTCAAAATGCGTGGTCACCCTACTTTTAATATTACACCTTTTTAGAAAACAAACTCTCTGATAGAATACTTAATAATTTATGAGTAATAATGTCACAACACGTCAAAGTCAATAAACGTGTCAAAAAAGATTTAAAATAAAATAAATAAATTATGCCTCCGCCGTACCCGTTTTCTAATATCGAGCGATCAGATATGGTTATGTTTTACTATCAAACACACAACACTACCAGAGCAAGTGAAATGTTTCATCAGCGATATCCCAATTTGACAATACCAACTAGACGTTTGATTAATACAATGGTGCAATCTTCGAGAATACGGGCAGTTCAGCGTTCCAACCCACGCCCAAGCACGAGGTAGCGACAGGCCAGCAAGGCGAGGCAATCCCGAGAACCTGGATCAACGCATACTCAGATATTTTCTCCGAGATCCGCAACGCAGTACCCGACAGTCTGCTAGAAGGTACAATGTCAGCCAAAGTTTTCTCTGGAAACTGCTCAACGCTTCTGGATTGCATCCATATCATTTTCTGCCTGTCCAGGATATCTCCGCCCCTGATCTTCCCTTACGAATGAACATGTGTCGATGGATTTTAGAAAATGAAGAAACGAATATCTTGTGGACTGATGAGAGTACATTTATGCGTATTGGTTTGTTCAATGTGCACAACGAACATTTTTGGAGTGCTGAAAACCCGCATCTTACTCGGAGAAACGCATATCAGACTCGATTTTCTTTAAATGTTTGGGTGGGAGTTATTAACGATGTTGTTATCGGACCTCATTTTATTGAAGGTAGATTGAATGGTATGAATTACCTTGACTTGTTACGTGAAGTTGTGCCGGAACTATTGCGAGGCGTCCCGGAACATTATTTGGAAAACCTGCATTATCAACATGATGGTGCACCTGCTCATTTCCATAACCGTGTTCGTGATTATTTGAATGAACAATTTCCGCGACGATGGATCGGTCGCCTTGGACCTGTTCCATGGCCACCTCGCAGCCCCGACCTCACACCGTTGGACTTTTTTCTCTGGGGAGAGGTGAAACGATTGGTGTATGAGCAAGAATCTAACACCGTAGAAGAGCTACGCCAGCGGATTGTTTTAGCCTTTGAAAAGGTTAAGCAAAACCGCTTTGCTCTGAACAGATTAAAGGCCAATCTTAGGCGACGGGCAGAATTGTGCGAACAGGAACAGGGTTCACATTTTGAACAACTTTTGAAGTACGTTTAGCGTTGTTTTTGTAAATAAAGTTTAAATTTTTATTCAGTCTTTTCCTTCCAAATACGACAAAGTAATCGACGTAATCGCAGTAGGCATCGAAGAAATTTCTTATCTGTCTATCAATATCGTCATAACAACCTTACTGCAACGATTGTTAAGTCCATGCACTTGACATAAGTTTTCTTGGGAAATAGTAGGGTGACCATGATCTCGAATTATCGCAGTTTTTTTTTGCTGACTAAAATAAGTCGCTGGTGTACTGTTAGTCCTAACCTATCGTGATCCTTAGGAGAAAGTAAGTCAAATGCTTCTTTCTTGCTCCACGACCCCGTAATCACCCTGTATTGCGTTTTTATATTTTTATTTTTATAAGTGCACGTCTTAGATTCATCCAGTAGCATTATTTACCAGTAGCCGCTTTGGTAAATAAAAAAATTAACATGGTATTTCGTAATCAAAAAGAAAGATTATAAAAATAAAAATATGGTAATGAAAATTACTTATTCAATAACAGGATCATAGTTAAGTATTAAAACATTAACTAAACTGAATACAACAAATAAATACAAAAATAACATAAGAAACAGAAAAAAAAAAACACTATACTCAGTACAGTCGACGGCAGACACATGATTACACCCAGTTCTGTGACGTGCCTGATCTTGCAAAGTTCGCCAAAATGCTAGCGGCATTAAGGCTTCTCATCGGTAAATTAGAGCAAAAACTAGTATTTTTTTCTTTCTGCAATTATCCTCAAACTCCAAATTTAAAAAAAAAATCACGAAGTTATCCTAATCCCACTTGTTACCATTTTAGTATGCATTTTTTTCGGAAAAACATGGAATTTAGTATTCTTTATTTAGAATAATGTACAATGAATTGGTTTTTAAATTTCAAATTAAAGGAAAATAAATGAAAAATTCGCAGGTTCGAATTCGCAAGCTCTATTTTTTTCTCTTTAATTTGAAATTTTCGTTAGCATCGTTACTACTTCATACAAAAAATATTCCAATGATTTGTTTTGATAGTCAACTTGTTTTCACGGATCTTCGCAAATTATACGCGCGCGGGCGATTAGCATCTTATACTATAGCAAGCGAGCAAGACAAAATTTTGGCGTCGGTAGAGCCTTAAACTAACCGTTCACAATTAAACTTCAATAATTTGCTTTAAAATCAATATGAGTTCGTTCTGACATTCATAATTAAATTTTTCTGACGAGATTTTCCTTGCAACTTTCGCTACTGAAGCCAGCTTATCAGAGCTTAGTGATCTTAAGTAACTCTAAATACAGCCTTAACTTGGCAGTTTTCTATGCAGTATGTTATAATACCATAAAAGCTGTTGGATATTTAAGAAAACTGCCAAGTTAAAGCTAAAAATGCATTAAGTCGCAGCAAATTAGTTTTACTGTAAACAATGTAGTGCCGGACTTGGCACCATTTCAGAGAATCTACGGAACTTGGCACATTTAGATCTCAATTCATTTGTCGCTGAAGACAACCACCAAGCATCGCATATTCTAAATATGGAACTTGGCTTCCATTTTCACATTTATGTTTTTGATGGGTATTAATAACTGACATTTAGGTATATTAGATTCAGGTCACTAGACTTCCAGTAACACGTACTCGTTCTAGCCTAGGTATACTAACCAGGCTATATCTGTCAAATTTCCAAGAAAATTGGGACAGTCTTTTAGCAATCTTAACTAACTCAATAAAATGCTAAGCAAATTAACTAGTTATGCGTTAGCGATCGAATTTTCATGCTAATCTGTGACGCTGTCGTTCCTTATTAGTCTCAAGGCAAGCCATGTTTTCAATTTCTTTGCACTTGAATCGTAGGTTGGCTATTATTTAAAGATAGTATCGATACGACAAAAATAGTTATTTGTTCAACAAGAGAGCAAAGTAGATTTTTGCTGCGAGTGTTGATGTTGAGTCCCGAGGAAGCGAAAGATTCTATAATTGAATCACGAGCGTACCGAATGATTCAAAATAAGATTCATTTTGATAAGTACTGTAATCGTAGCTATATACAATGTATATTTTGTAATAAGTTTCTGTCAAAAATATCATTTTTGGTACAAGCTTTTATTGCCGACTGTACTCCTTTGCATAGTTAACTACTTGTTAAGACGGTCGAAATGAGCCCTGACACGACGGGTTTATCTTGTTTAGTTCAGAAGTTGCCACCTTCTGTCTCCGTCATCAGATCAGCTCTATGGTGCCATGGTGCCATAATAATATATGAGTATTGCATTGTCACCTAACTTACATAAGTATGCCAAGTTTCAGCTCAATCGGATACCGGCAAGTGGCTGAAAAAAAAACAAAATTTCATGACAACTTACATATATTCACTTACATACTTACTCGTACTTACGAAAAATGACAGTTAAATAAGCCCCCGATCCAATCCAGAAATCCCTGCCGCGATTTGTACACCGTTTCTTCTCGTGGCAGAGTCTTATTTTCCTGAACTGGTTGTAGTTTATTGCGTTTATAAATAAATAATAAATAAATAAAAAACGTTTATTTCAGACCTAGTGATTGATCCATAGTGGGTTAGTAACAATATTACCTTATATGCTATGTTAATTTATATTATAGATTATAGATTCATTGTTAGGGACAGCAATATAAGTCTATCGACACTAATAAATTATATTGCTCTCCCTATTGTGACCTCCATCCAGTACTTGGCGAATGGACAGTCGAGTCGCTCTGCCAACTCTCTAAGGAGGCTGTTCCTGCTACAACGTACTCTCCTTAATAAGGAGGCTATTCTTTTCCTCCTTATACCGTAGAAGTCGTCTGTTCGCGCCTCAGCGAACATACCCGATGCGCTACAATGCTTTGGCAACCTCAATATCATCCTCATAGTATTATTGTACTGGAAACGAATTGTATGATACGCCCTTTGTGTGAAACTTACCCACAGACTGCACGTGTAAAACGTCTGACAGTACGCTTTAAATAGCGTCAGCTTTACTTGTGTGTTACATCGTGCAAATCTGCGGGCAAGCATATTTCCTCTCATTGCCAGGGCCCTCCTTTCCCTATCCATGTCTAAATCATCGTTTAATTTATTATTAATTACATGCCCCAGATATTTAAACTTATCTACTACATTGAAGGGCACCCCTCCCAGCACGATCCTAGGCACAGTTGACGCGTTATACTTTGGTGCTTTAAAGACCATTACCTCGCTTTTAGCCGCATTGTACCTAAGACCGTGCCGCTCGGCGTATCCCTCACATGTCGCGACAAGCTTTCTAATCGCGCTTACCGAGGGTCCCAGCAGCACCATGTCGTCAGCATAGCTAATATTGTTAAAACAAGTTTGCCCAATGTGACACCCGACACGCATGCTGCTGAGCTCCCCGATCAGCTCATCCACATATAAATTAAACAGAACAGGGGAAGAAAGGCCTCCTTGTCTCACACCGCACTGGAGTTTATACTCATCTGAGTCCACTCCAGCCCATCTCACTCTATTGATCTGGTTGCCATACCAGTACTTTAGCAAGTCAACACATTCCTTCGGAATATCCGTTTTTTCAAGTTTACCCCAAAGTATGTCGTATGCAACCAGATCAAACGCTCTCGATAGATCCAGAAAACACGCATATATAGGCGTGTTTCTGTCTCTATAGAACCTGACAGCTTGCTTAAGGCACAAAATTGCACTTTCCGTTGACAGACCTGGCCTAAAGCCGAATTGCGCGTCGTGCAACTTTATATGTTTGCATAGTTGTGCATTAAGCAAACTATCAAGCACTAAAAATAGTGTTTATAAATGCATGCCAACGAGTAAATTTAAGAATACATGCTCGTAAATAACTTTGGCTTTGATTGCCAGATTTTAGTTTCGCTTACCTTACTTACTTAGATATATTCGATGCATCGATACCTTAAATATACTAAGCGCCCTAAGCTAAGCTTGTTAAAGATTCAAGATAACTAAGATGTTATTCATGTACCGCCTTGCTTTTAATTTTAATATCTAAATGGAGTCCGTATATTTGCATGTTACAATGATTCTCTTACACAATCAAGCTATCTGCCTGATTGCTTTTACATACTACTTAGTTACTTAAAACTTGCCTTAGTAAATGGAAATTGTATTTTTATGAAGATGATACGATTGCTAGTTTCGTATCCTTTTTGCAGTTTACATTGTTTCGTTGTATTCTTTAATTTTGATAGACTATACATTATATACCTACTTAGTTCTACCATTTTTAAGGTTTCGCTATTATCAGCGGGATGTATGCCATATCATGACTCGTAATATGTACAGTTGTTTTTTTTTACAGAATAGGTGTTACTGTGTACGGCCGCTATAACAAAAACAAAAACAATTTAATAAAAAATGAGGGTATATACGAAAGTTAGCTTTTCGGTACAAGTTTTTACAATGGTACGGATCCTTTCGTGCGCGATTCCAACACGTACTTAGCCGGTTTTTCATACGTTAGGTAAGGTCAACAAAGGCAAAAGACCTACGCCAATACGTGCGGATGGGCGAAATAAGACTTCTACGTAACACAAACACATAGTAAAGTAAAACCAGCTTCATACCGCTAACGTAATAATAATAATCTAATAATCGTAATCTGCTTTCTGTCGGTAACGCACTCACTCTTGCAGATGACAGTATATTCGTCGTCAAAAACGAGTAATGAGAGTATCTATTATACTTGTAAAGAAAAAGTGTAACATTAAGAAAACAGAAGCACTGTGTGTACTTAATAACTAATTAAGCCCTCTATTTTACGGCCTTTCTCAAATTTGGCATTCTCAGCCTAATTGCCACGACTGTTTTTATCTCCTGGTTATTTCTATATAATATGACCGAAAATAGAATTAATACTCATCAATGATTTTAATCACTTTGGCAATGTAAAATCAGAAGCGGTTTTTGAGTTATTCAGATCTGAAATATTCGATAGTTCTGGCAATTAGAAAGCAGAAATTTTTCATGACAAGGCAATTAGAAATTTGACTATTGTGTTTACTTATTTAAAGTTTCAAATGACCACTACAGTTGATTAAACATATTGTCTAAATGTATAAAGGTAGTTTTATAACTGAAGGTATATTTAAAGATGTCAACTGTTAACGTTTTTGCAATCCACGGAAAGACAACGGAAAGTGAAGAAAAAAATAATAATCAATAGTTTCATCATCATCATGTCAGTCTAAGGACGTTCACTGCTGGATTCACTCGCATCCAGCGGACTCCCGCTACCTTTACCAGGTTAGGTCAATCTACCTCGCAGCGTAGGCATATCCTCCATATGCCTACGCTGCGCCTTCCGCTACGTGGTCGCCACTCGAGAATATTTCCATTCCAACGGCCATCCGTTCTATGTGATATGTGACTGCCACTGCCACTTAAGTTTAGCAATTCAGAGGGCTACTTAGGTTCTGTTACGGATGGCCTAATTTCTGATCCGATAACGCAAATAATCTCCTAGCATAGCCCTCTCTTTTGCTCTTTGTTTAACATAGAACGTTCTTTTGAGGCCCATAGTAAGCGACCACGTTTCATATGTCATCACTGGCAACAAACACTGGTCAAAGACTCACGGCTTGAGACACTGTGGAATATTGAACAGTCTGTCATAGGTAATCGTCTACAACTTCGAACATGAAGTGTCCGATTGTAACGGGAGTTAGTGATTCATGGGCATTGATATGATTATCTTCTTATCCATGTTTATCATTGAACCAACTTGCTCGGAGGCCTTACTGAGGTCATCAAGCATCGCAATCAAATCATCCATGGTCTCAGCGAAAACTACTATATCGTCAGCAAACCGTGTTGTACTTGTCGTTTATGTTAGTGCCTAGCCTTCTGCAGTGCAGTCTTAAAAACATCTTCCTGTGCAGTGGACAACAGTTTAAGAGAAATAACATCTCCTTGCCTGACTCCCCGCAGCAACCGAATAGGTTTCGAGTTCTGGCCCTGAAGCTCGTACAAAAATTTTACCATTTCAATATAGCGGTCTACTTGGCGTCGCTGGAGAGATTGTAGTACAGCTCAGTTTCCGATCAAATCGAAGGCTTTCTTGAAGTCCACGAACGCTAAACAGAGGGTATGTTATACTCCTCAGTCTTCTGTTAAACCTGATAACAGATTTTATAATACTAGTACCTGATGGAGCATATGTAAGTGGTTTACGGTACTAAAGCCTCTTCGGAAACCGGTTTGTTCGGGACTCTTGAAAACAGATTATAGAAATGGTTTAAAAAGTGAGATGGGTCGGTAATTTATTTATTAAGCGCCCTAATCTGTATATACCTTACATACGTATGTAAGTGGTTCATATAAACATATATTTAGAAGAATTACTTTTGTTGTTTGTGTTTCTATTGTTAGTGACCATGTTAGCTTGAAATCGTATATATATTTAGTAATTAATCAATATGTTAAAATATGCCGCAACAAGCGTATTACGTGAAGGCAATAAGGAAAGTCCTGGCAATTAGCGTCGTGTCACTTAGGGAGAAAGGCATTACCTCCAAATAAAAGCAACTTAAAAAAGAGATTGCTTTGGCTTTTGCTTATATGCAAACATCACAAATCATAGAGCCTAGAATTATGCTTTATTTTACTAAGCAGCAAGACTCTAACAATAATAGGTGTCTTATTAGGCAAGACAACATGAATTAGAAATTTTGAAAACCACAGTCGTGGCAATTAGATACTTACATGCATTACAGTTATATCCTAACACTACGGACGTCCACACTGGTCGAGCGCTTCGACAGAACTGCTGGCTCATGGCCCGCACTGTAGTGATGTGTCAAATATCGCTAAATAGGGATCTGCACTCGTGATTGTAACTGGTTAAGGCAATTATACTTTCAGGTAGGACATATTTGAATGATAGTTTTCTTAAACAAAGTTCGACGTATCTCATGGTAATTTTCGTATGTCGTGGCTAATGTATTCCTTAATTTAAAAAGTGATATAAAACTATGAAAATATCTGCTCTCAAGAAGTTTGGGATAAATTTGTAAACCGAGGGAGCGCGTGGACGCGTCGTGGCAATTATGAGAACAGGGGTTTAAAAAAATATAACTGATAAACAATTAATCACAGGCCCTGTTTTTAGGTGTTACATATAGGCATAGACGTAAACTATCTCACAAAAAATCAACGATTAATTATTATTTCATTTACGTGAGAATTTTGGCCCGGACACGCAAAATTTAGCTCTCTGAGAATGGCCGTTTACAAGTTTGGAACTACGGTATTTAAATAGAGGGCTAAAGTAGTGACAAATCTTTAAAATACGCAATTTACCTATTGACGCTTTTGTACCGGTTAAACTTGCTTACTTATTCCTGTATGGTCCGGTTAGCTAGCTATGCAAAGACTAATAAAAATCCCACGCGCAAAAGGGGTATTCATTAAATCAAAACGAATAGCAAATATGACTACAATTCCATCTGAATTAAAAAAAAACTCCCTCTTATAATATCTATAAATTTAGTTTAAAAGTAACTATTTTTTTCCTTACACAAAATGAAGAATAAACTTTCTTCAAATTGCGGTGTAAAGGATAATATTCATCTTAGAAGTAAAAGAACGTGGGCAATAAAATCATACGATACGGACTCGTAATCGCGTCAAATCCTGTTCAATGCTATGAATGAATAATTCTACGATATAAGTCGGCAAACCAAGGACGGCTTTAAGTACGTAGTATTTTATATACCTTCGCAATCTACGCTATTTTTGCAAGTCACCAAAACAAGTTCAACAGGAAATAACTTTTAGCAAATCGTACTAATTTAATTTTGGGCGTGCAATTTAATAATTGTGAGTTGTTCCACTTCAGACGATAAGGAAAAGGTTAAGCTCTCGATTTTATCTGTTAGATACTTAACAACGCTGAGTAATTGCTTCATCGAGATATTCATTGAAATCCTATTGGCATTTAGAATGCTAGTAATTAGTATGTATATTACTTGCTAGTACCACTAGTACTGTAATGTACTTACTTCTAAGCGTGTTAACGTGACTTGCAAATCATTATTTTATTTTGGGCTTTGATAATTAATAAACAGAGTCAAATGAACAGAAAAGCCATTACTTTTAACGAAGAGACATTTTATAGAACGAAGACAGTCTATTACTAAAATGGAATGGTTTCTAATATTTTTATGATCGTATGTGATTCGACACTATGCTTGATTCTACAGCATTAATTATTCATGTATTTAGTTATTGTACAAGCCTGTCTGTACGACAGGAGAGTGTAAGATTCAATACAAGTAAGGTAAACAACCCAGTATTCGACACTGACGCAATACTTGGCACATGAAATAAATATATGTGTACAATCCTACACAAATTGACCTAGTCGGAAATTAAGCAAAACTTGTACTATGGGCACTAGGCGACGATACACGGAACATACTGTATACTGACCGGGATTCTAACCCGGGACCACCAACTTTGTAGGCAGTGTCACTAATAGGCTAGTGATCGTCTAACACAATTAGATATTAAGTTGTCTAATATTGGGACGTTTACCTTATTGTAAAAAACTTAAGTTTAGGCACTTCATGTATGTATTTTAAGTAGGTACACTAGGTATGAGAAAGTAAGAACAACTTTATTAAACGGTAGGTAGAAGTGAAAGAAATGTATTTCACCAATATTTATTTTATTGGTTTAATAATATCAGCATAAAAATAAATAGCAATATTTACAACATCCTCGCGTTGACCAGTACTCGTTCCATCTGTTCCAGTGCGTTTACCATCCTCCGTAGTGCGCACCATAGCCAAGACCATGGCTGTATCCGAGTCCAGCGCCGTATCCGAGACCCTGGGCGTATCCGAGACCAGCACCGTGTCCTAGACCGTTACCGTAGCCCAGACCGAGGCCGTGTGCGCCGTATCCCAGACCGAGCCCGTGGGCACCGTAGCCGACGGCGCCGTGAGCGATGGGAGCGGCGTACGCGGCGTGGGCCAGGGGAGCGGCGTACGCAGCGTGGGCTAGAGGAGCGCCGTGAGCAACGTGAGAGGAGTAGGCTACGGGAGCGGCGTGGGCAAGAGGAGCAGCGTGACCGGCGTACGCAAGGGGAGCGGCGTGAGCGGCAATGACGACGGGAGCGGGATGGAGTCCGGGGTCCTTGCGCACAACAGCGTTGAATCCGGAGTGGGCATCAGCGGCGTAGTCGACGGTGCGCTTTGAGCCGTCGGATTCCAGCAGCGAGTACTGGCCGCGCACGGTGTCGCCAACGCGAGTCTCGTGCTGGCTTTTCACGTCGCCGGTGTGAGGGTCTGATACGCCATAGGAATACTCGTAGCCTCCGTGGCTGGCGCTGCTCTGCGATACTGCCACAAACAGAGCGAGGACTGCGATCTGTCAAAGACATATTAATTAACTAAGGTTATTTTCTTATTTTGTTATTTAGCCCTCTGAATATTGCTGATGCATGTGGTCGTGCCTACGGCGCCTATAACGACTATATATGTTATGAAGTACGTTGCCAAAGTCATCTTAGTGGTAGTCTCTAAGGATCATATTCTGTGTCTGTTATGACAAAGGAGTTAGTGTGTGTCATTGCCGTTCATAAAACCATTGCGTTCAAAGGGTTAAATGTATTTCAAGAATGGCAATCAATGATGTCATCTAGGTTTTAAACTGTACAGAGAGAGAGACAAATCAAACTATGTTCCATTCAGCGGAATCAGCGAGTAAAATAAACTTTTTACAGTTAAGTAACTTATCATATTCCCAAATTTTAACTTGTTAACTACATACATAATACTTTGTTCATAAACAAATACATAAACTTTTTTAAACGTCAGATTAAATCGAAACCAACAGCCAAGAGCACAATTATATCAATTTCACGTTCGCTGGCTCGAATAAGTTACGCACGAATATTTAATTTATTAAATTCAAGTGTCCGACACAGCCTTTCTTAATCGATGTTTACCTTTGAGAACATGTTTGTTATTGTTTGCTGTCTGCACACAACTGATAATGATTCGAGGTAACATGTACTTATATAGTAGTTATCAAAATTTTAATGTAATAATATGTAACGCATGCCGAGCGCCTACAGGAAGTGTACGAAACTCGGGCAGACCTGCGCTCGCGGAAACCCCTTTCGGTTTTGGTTCATAAATAATGCTAATGCGACGATATTTAAAAAATGCTGCAATATTTCTTTTAGTCTAAGACAAAGATAGACGAATATGTATTACATTGGTTGCACATTCATATAGACTAAGGCTGGGTTGCACCAACTTACGATCACAGACCGATCAACGTTAAATATGGCGCCGGCAGCTGTCATCCCATAGAATAGAAACTTGTCAAACTTTCCATACATTCAAGTTTTAACGAACACAGCTTACGATTACAGACGGTTTGGTGCAACCCAGCCTAAAACTACAGAAGGCTCCTTTTGCAACGAATATTGTATATTTTTGTCTTTATTTAGATTGTCCATTGAGCGCTCCCGTGCTTTAGAAGGCACGTTAAGCCGTTGATCCCGGTTGCTGTCTACGATAACAGTCGTTAAGTCAAGTTAGAGGCCTCCGGGCGGCTTGAGAACTTCTAACAGTCAAGTTGCCCACTCACTTGACAAGTCTAATCCCAATAAGGTCTAGTTTCCCCCTCGGGTTGGAAGGTCAGATGGCAGTCGCTTCCGTAAAAACTAGTGCCTACGCCAATTCTTGGGATTAGGTAGGGATGATTAGTTAATTTTGTACTCGTAGGTAGTTACGGATTCTTTCGTCATTACATTCAAGTCAAGTTAAAATATTCTTTATTAAAATATGCTTAGCAACAAGCACTTTCGAATCTTCAGTTAATTCATTAGTGTAAATATCATTATTTTGAATAGATTTCCTTCCAATAATGCGAATGTACTCTCTTCGCCTGTTTTCGATGTGAAGCTATACGCTTACCGAGCGAATGTATATGGGCAGCCCCATACAAATATAAACATGAACAACTAGCAATCGATAATATAGGACCGCGAACCGGTCTGAAACATGTCGAGCGATTTTCGACCTTAAAGATGTGAGTGACCCGTTTCCTTACATTTTTATGTGTCTGAAATTCACGGGAGTTCTCTATATAAAATCGATAATTTACTGAAACACCCTGCAACAGGCGTAGGTAGCATGTGGTCTATGGGATGTATTTATATGTGTAGGTGCAGTCGCCGACTGATATATGTGAGAGAACAAGACTCGTATAATTATTTGATGACGAGTATTTTAGTACAGCATTTAAAAACGTTTAGTATGTAATTAGATTTAGGCAATCTGAATATTAAGAGGGCGCAGTACGTTTGGTTCTCCATACAAACGTATTTATGCTCTCATTTTAAAACGCCATGCTAGAATAACATGAAACTTTGTATACACAATGGGATCCAGCTTGTCTAGGGCGGAAATTAGTTTCTGTTGCTTGAAATTATAATGGCGAAAAAATACAGCGATTATTAAGGTTTTCATACAAGCCGTAAAAAACTAAATAAACCGCTTTATTTTTTTCTTTTTCAATTTCTAGCCACAGAAACTAATTTCCGACCTAGGTATGCCGGATCCCATTGTGTATACAAAGTTTCATGTTATTCTAGCTGGGCGTTTTAAAATGAGAGCCTAAATACGTTTGTATGGAGAACCGATGCACACCGATCGTACTGCGCCCCCTTAACGTAAATAACGACCACTTTGGATTAGTTGGTAGTGGCTCTTGCATTTAGCACGGATATTTGTTCCTGGGTCTGGGATGTTTTCTATGTATATATCTATATATGTATGTATATTGTCGTCTAGTACCCATACTACAACCTTTGCTTTGTTTGGAACTAGGTCGATTTGTGTAAGATTGTTCTTCAATATTTTCTTATCATAAATTGATAAAAAAATAATTTGGATCTCACTGCGCGCGTATGATTTGCGATTTTATCACTTATCATCGTGAATAAGACGCGCGTCACAATCGCACTCGCATACAAACGAGTAAGTAGAAGTGTCAGAACGTGAATAATATCTTATCCACGACGATAAGTGATAAAATGGCACCCATCATATGCCCGCTTCAAGAATTGTTACATTTGACGAGCGAAAGCTTCATGCTTATTGCTGTTTACTACAATTTTGGGTTCGCTGCGTGACGTATTCGTCATGCTTGTGGATCTGACCTCCAACCGGCCAGTATAGTGGTGCTGCTCGAATATAAATAGTAATAAACTTCAGCACTAATCAGTTGCAAGTCGAAGTCCACCACACAAACATATCAAAATGGCAGCGAAGGTACGGTTCAAATAAAATACCGAAATTATTAGTCTTCCATATTCAATAGAGTACGTTCAGTGTTTACAAGTAGTCTTTTATATCAACATTGATAAATACTTATTTGCCGATTCTTTCAGATGGCACATGTATAAAATTCATTCAGTAAAATAAAATTCATTCATTTTAAAATTTTAAAACAAAATTCATTCATTTTTATTTATGTCGATATTTTTTTAAGGAGTTTGGTTTTCTTTTGCAGTTCGTCGTTGTAGCTCTTCTGGTGGCGGCTGCCCAGGGCAGCGCGATTCACGGCGGCAATTACAACAGCTTCTCATATGGCGTCTCGGACCCTCACACTGGTGACGTGAAGAGCCAGCACGAGACCCGTGTGGGTGACACCGTGCACGGCCAGTACTCACTGCTCGACTCTGACGGCACAAAGCGCACTGTTGACTACGCCGCCGGTCCACACTCCGGATTCAATGCCGTCGTGCGCAAAGACCCCGTTCTTGGACACGGTTATGGTGCTCATGCCTACGGCGCCGCTCCTCTGGCATATGCCGCCCATGCCGCTCCCTTGGCGTATGCTGGCCACGCCGCTCCCGTAGCCTACTCCTCCCACGTCGCTCACGCCGCTCCCCTAGCCCACGCTGCGTACGCCGCTCCCCTGGCCCACGCCGCGTACGCCACTCCCATCGCTCACGGCGCCGTCGGCTACGGTGCCCACGGGCTCGGTCTGGGATACGGCGCACAGGGCCTCGGTCTGGGCTACGGTAACGGTCTAGGATACGGTGCTGGTCTCGGATACGCTCAGGGTCTCGGATACGGCCGCGGTCTCGGATACGGCCATGGTCTCGGCTATGGTGCGCACTACGGAGGATGGTAAACAATAAAACATCAAAATAAACCAAATGTGATACTCAAATGAAAAGCTGTGATGTAAACTAAATAAATAAATGTTGTATATATGAATAAATAACATGAAAACTAAACTTTTTTTTAAACGGCCTTCAAGTCCAGCTTTTGAGTCATAGTGCTAAATAATGACTTGACTACGCAACCTTTTTACTGCACACGACGCGATATCTACCTAGCGCGTGATAAACTTTTGTATCCCTTGTGCCACATGCTGCTTCTAAAACTATTTTTTCACCGGCACGACAATTACGCTCTCGCCTTCCTCCTCTACCTTCTCTCTCTTCTTGCTTCTGCTTAGGGTTCCGTAGTCAACTAGGAACCCTTATATTTGAGTCATGTTCGTCTGTCTGTCTGTCTGTCTGTCCGAGGTTTTGCTCTGTGATTGTTAGTGCTAGAAAGCTAGCGGTATGGATTAATAAATCAATAAGTCTAAGACAGCCGTAAAAAAAAATTAAGGGTACCTCCACGGCTTCCCTACATGTTAAGTCGGGATGATTTTTTTTTTGCTTCAACCCTATGGTGTGAGTTGTTGTTGGAAATGTCTCATAAATAATAAATGTCTCGTGACTTTCAAAATGAATAGAGGTCTTTATTCATTAAACATTTTTTGATAAAGTGAATATTTTCCGAAATAATCGCTCTAAAATAAAAAAGTTGCCCCCCCCCCCCCCCCTCTAACTTTGAACTATGGGTTCTAAAAATATGAAAAAGAATTGTGAAAGTAAAGCTTAACAAATACTTCCAAGGAAAACTACTTCTAGCGGACATGATCAGTTAAGCTGGTTTTGAGTTATCGTAAAAAGTCTCCTTTTCTTAGTAAAAGTCATATGAAACGCTGCGGAGGTATTGCCTTTTGCTTGTTATTGATTTTTTTTATTGTGTTCACTAGGCAACTACGGAACACTGAGCATGGCCCGACATGCTCTTGGCCGATTTTTTATTTAATCCTGTCGGATTAAATGAAATGCATAGAATTGATATGTATTTAACTCATTTTTACCGCTCCGCTTTGTCTCCGCTCGCCGGTTCAAATTGGCGGCACTAAAGAAAAAATAACCTAATGAGTTTTGGGTGTATTGTATGTGTAAATGTAAACCGAGATTAAGATACTACCAAGGTTTTAATATCATCATAGTGTTTAGAAAAAGATAACACATGTAAAAAGCCAAAAAATCTACAATTCCCACTAGACCGTTCCGTTTCCGACGACAGTGGGCTGCTTCCAAGCCTCGGCAATACTATAATATGATGCAGTCGTTAAGCCAAGTTAAAGGCCTTCGTCTAACAGTCAAGTTGCCCACTCACTTGACAAAGGGGGGTCGAAGTTGCACCAAGTCCGTAGGGAGTACCCAACGTTACCCTACACGTGACCCCTGGGTGGTGCTAAAAGTGCAACAAAAACTGGCAACCGTACTTGTCTTCTCGAAGATCTCACGGTTCGTAAATGGATGCACTACGATTAAATAAAAAAAAACTATAATATGATGCTGTGCCTCGACCGTAGCTAGATCGGCCGTCAAACGTTTGTGTTGATACTGTTGACCAAAACGCGGCCGGCTGGAACCGCTTCCAATCGTCACCGGACACGGCCCGGCCGCGCATGGTGTTTGTGTTGCTGTCAATGCTGTCATAGAAAACGGGCCGGCCCGGTCACGAAACGGCCTACTGCGAATGTTCCTTATCAGTGTAAATATGAAACGGGTTAGAGCAGAAACATTAAAATTACTAAAATGTACACCTACTTAATTGTTTCAATAAGGGCTCTTATTTTTTGCATCAGATTATATTTATAATTATGATAGCAACATGTGCTTAAGTTTAGCTGGGTCATGTTGTATTTGATATAATTTAAACCGCATTGTGGTTTCCACCATCACCATATCAGCCCTAGGACGTCCACTGCTGGACATAGGCCTCCCCCAATTTCATGGGGGGTAAATGCCATAATCGCCACGCTTGGCATGCGGGTTGGCGATCGCAGTATCTCCACCGCACTCTAGGAATGCTGCTGCCCATTCCCCGGTGGTCTTGGTCGTAGTTTTAGGACATACCCGGGTCCATTGTGGTTTAATAGTACGCTATTTGACTTTTTTATACAGTACCAGTTTTTTTGAGACGGTCTAATGTGAAAAACTACCAATAGAGCACAATTTTTATGATGCGCACTTCTAAGGTTCGGAATTCTCTGCCGGCGTCTGTATTTCCGAGTTCATATAACCTGGAACTTTTTAAGGCAGGAGTGAATAGGCATCTTCTGGGTGACTTCGCTTCATCGGCGGCCTCATCTTTGCCCTCTGGCTAGATGCTGGCCAAGAGCAATCCCATTTTTAAATAAAAAATAATTAAAAATAAAAGGCAAAAATTAGGAACAAACCTTTTTCGACGCTAGCGGCCTCCGAAACGGCTCTTACAAATTGACATTTGGTTATTTATGACGTGACCACACACAACTTGTCGAATGAATGGATGTATGGAGAAAATAATATTTGGCTTTTTTAGTGGTGAAACACTAAGTTAAGTATAATATACTTGTCATACGTTTTTTCTTTATTTTTACATAAGGATCCTATTGGTACCTTTTATTATTTGACTTTTGGACTATAAAGAAAAAGCATTATAATCAGACTTTTCGAAGTTGCATATCCTTTTATTAACAACGCTTTCTATTGGCAATCGGCTTCCAGTCAAGACACATCATGGTCCTAAACTTTGGCCAGAATTAATGGAAAGTCATTTGCCATATTGTATTGTTTTGGTTTACAAATTGCATGATATCTCACAACGATCTCCTTGCTTGTTCCTATTACGTAGTTATGCCCTTCCGAAATACATAAGCTATCAAAATATTATAAAATCACTGTCAGGATTTCAGAATGTCCTGTCGCCCTTGATTACAAGTGCGACCCAAAACAAAATATAATACCTACTGCCACGCGCATATATGCGGATACCGCGGATCTTGACCTCCGAAACGATAATGCTTCGAACACGGGAGATATAAATAGTTGAACAATACCAAAATGTATCAGTTGCAAGTCGAAGTCGAGCAATTATACATATTCAATAATGGCTGCGAAGGTAAATATACTTAATAATAAAATAACAGCATTTGTGTGGACAAATATGGCGGGAGAAATTCCTAGGAAAAGGGGTTCAATCTTTATTTACAGAGTATCTAAAAATCTTGATATTTCTTATATTTTATCTCCGTGGCTCTACACTATTTAAAAGCTATCCTTTTGTTTTCAGTTCGTCGTTGTAGCTCTCTTGGTGGCGGCTGCCCAGGGCAGCGCGATCCACGGTGGAAACTACAACAGCTTCTCATATGGAGTCTCGGACCCTCACACTGGTGACGTGAAGAGCCAGCACGAGACCCGCGTGGGCGACAGCGTGGTCGGCCAGTACTCGCTGCTCGACTCTGACGGCACAAAGCGCACCGTCGACTACGCCGCTGACGCGCACTCTGGATTCAACGCTGTTGTGCGCAAGGACCCTCTGCTCCACGCCGCTCCCATCGCCATCACCGCCCACGCCGCTCCGGTCGCCATCGCCGCCCACGCCGCTCCCTTGGCGTACGCCGCTCACGCCGCTCCTCTCGCTCACACTGCCTACTCTAACAGCATCGCCCACGCCGGTCCCCTGGCCCATGCTGCCATTGCTGCTCCCATCGCCCACTCCGCGTACGCCGCTCCCATCGCTCACTCTGCGTATGCCGCTCCCATCGCCCATGGTGGCATCGCCTACGGTGCCCATGGCCTTGGTCTTGGTTACGCCGGTCATGGACTCAGTCTCGGCCATGGTCTTGGATACGGTCATGGGCTCGCCTGGTAAGTTTAGAAAGGACGTGATTAGGAAATGAAAGAACGGCTGTGTTATTGAATTAAATGAAATATTTAATTTACTCGATGATTTATTTTCCTCCCCATTTGTTAAGGGGCTCCTAGCTCCTAATGACCTTCGATTTGTAACTTTCGGTTAAAAATTCTTTCGATTTAAAATTCGATTAAAAAAAAGATTTGTTAACAGTAGCCCAAATGTTAGCTGCTAGTAACTAAATCGGAGGACTGGCAAACTGAGAGTTTACTAGTAACCAAATTAGTTGTTGAAAATTAGCATACTTTTGGTTACTACTAAGCACAATTTGGCTATTTCTCAAGTAGCCAAACTAGTTGAGCTATCCTTTTTTTCAGTGTAGTGGTTCAATATTTTGCCCAAAGTATTAGTGAAACTACTTTTAACCGACTTAAAAAAACCGGCCAAGTACGTGTCGGGCAACGCGTAATGTAGGATTTCGTAGTTGCACACAGGTCACATTATGAGGACTTAAAAGCTCACAAACTTTTACATATTTGCAATATGTTTGTCACAACTAACAAAGTTATCTTACTAAACAAGTACCAAAGTATCAATGAAGATTATACGAAAGTTTGCTTTTCGAAATACATTTCTTAAATTTGCCATTACTCATTAATTATAAATGTTTACTTAGCTGTGATAGTGTTCCTTTTACATTCATATATATGCTACTGCCATGTTTTTTTTTTTTCATATACCCAGTGGCTATCGAGCGGGGCCACAACCTGCAACAAAATTGTGCACTTTAAAGCTTCACGCAAACGGTGGGTGGTCACAAAATGGTTTAAAAAACCCAAATTACTTTAAAATGAACTATCGTACGATAACCCGCACGATAGGGTTTTGCAAGAAAAAAAAATGCATCTCTACTTTACGTGTAAGGGAGGTTCGCCAAAAAAAAATTATTTCAAAATTTAATTCTACCGCCGTTTGGCCGCCGTTATTGATATGTTATTGATATGTTGATATGTTATTGATATGTTATTGATATATTGATATCTATGCCAATTGACAGCTTTCTAGTAGTAAAAGTAAAAAAAAAGTAAAAGTAGTTTATTCTTCAAATTAGGCATATTACATGCACCTATGGACGTCAATAAACTACCACCGGTTCGGAAAAATATACCTCTAGACGTAACAATAGACGTCGAATGATCACGATCTTCAGTCATGAAGGAACGACTACAAAAAAGGAGAGAGATTATTTAGTAACAGTTACTGAGCTAAGCTCTGGACAGACGGATGGACGAATGCACATGGCGAAACTATAAGGGTTCCTTGTTTACTACGGAACCATAAAAAGGAGGAGGTTCTCAAATCTGTTTTTCACCGATTACTCTGAAACTATTAAACCGATCTGGATTTTTTTTGTTTGAAAGGGTATGCTTTTAGTTGTTCCCATTGTCATCAAGTAAGGATCTGATAACGAGATCCTGGAGAAATTAAGGGAATTTCTCAAATTTTATAGTCGAACATATAGCGATTCTTAAGTTCTTTGGTCATGTATCCAGAAATGTGGAGTCATTGGAAACGCTGCAAGTACAAGGCCAATTCGAAGGAAAAAGATCCAGAAGACGCTCTCCTACCCGATGGACGGACCTTTTGAAAGTAATGATGAAGTCATCCGTCGTCGAGTGCACTCGCAATATGCAACCAACCGTCAGAAATAGAGAGACATCGTAAGGGAAAGTTTGAAGTCTATTACCAACAACAAAGTCTCTCTATCTATTAAATACTCTAGCATTTGCCCGCGGCTTCGCCCGCGTACTAAGAGTAATTTTTAACCGTCTACAAAAAAGAGGTTCTCTGTTTGACCCGTATGTATGTATGTACGTATGTAGCTATGTATGTATGTATGTTTGTCCACGATTATCTCGCGTTTGGCTGAACCAATTTAGATGCGGTTTCCAGAAAAGTAGTTGTTACATTCTGGGAGTTTCCGTATACGAAGTTTGGTGATTGTTATTCATTAACAGATGAACAGATGAAAAGTCAGTATACATTCTGAGAACCGGCAAACTGTTGAATTTCATTTGATTTTGGCAAAAATAAGGATCGAAAACTATTATCATACATTTCCGAGAGGCCGAAGGGGAAAGGGCCGATGAAATAAAAGCATGTCTTAAATGGCCCTTAGTAAAAGTATCTGTGTACTACAATAACACCAATAGGTCTGATAATGACCAAGCAGCGCGCAGCGGTCATAAACTCTGGTCCTTTGAAGAACAGAAATACGGCTAATTCAATATCACGTGTAACCATTATTTTTCCTAAAATTAAATTTATTAGGTAGGTTTTGCCAGTACCAATTGGAGCATCCAAAAACAAAATTTAGCCGCGTGCGGTATGCGAGGTTAAGCAATGTGGGAGCAGGTCAGTTCTTGGATGGGTGACCGCTTTGAGTGGTTACTAACTGAGCGCTCTCGTGCTTTGGAAGGTACGTTAAGCCGTTGATCCCGGCTGCTGTCTACGACAGCAATCGTTAAGCCAAGTTAGAGGCCTTCAGGCGGCTTGAGAACTTCTAACAGTCAAGTTGCCCACTCACTTGACAAAGGGGGGTCGAAGTTGCACCACGTCCGTAGGGAGTACCCACCGTTACCCTACACATGACCCCTGGGTGGTGCTAAAAGTGCAACAAAAACTGGCAACCGTACTTGTCTTCTCGAAGATCTCACGGTTCGCCATGCCATACGATTAAAAAAAAATCTAAAGGTTGATTTAAATGGAAAAAAGTATCAAAACCTCTATGTCGTTTTTAAAAGCCAATCCGTAGATGCACATGCATGTATAGTAACATTAAACTTTTTTTTTTCAATCTCTGGCACGTATGGAGTACTCAATTTTACCTCAGATTCATATTAAGAGACCTCTCGGACGCTCAGATATCGATTTTGAACGAACTCGGGACGAAAAAAAAAGGAAATTAATATGGCCGCCACTTTCACAAATTTTACCTCTGATTCGTATTAAGAGACTTCTCGGACACTCAGATATCGATTTTGAACGAAATCGGGACGCAAATGAAGAAAATCAATATGGCTGCCACTTTTTCCAAATTTTACCTCGAATTCGTATTGAATGAATGAATGAATGAACGAATGAATGAATGAATGAACGAACGAATGATTGAATGAATGAATGTCTGAATGAATGAATGTAGTTTATTCACTATAAACATATGGTACATGTACAGGTGTTACAGAGTGATAGTGTTCCTAATATGTTTTGCCATAATTAACGGAATGTGAAAATTGTTACAATGTAAAATCTCATCATCATCATCATCATGTCAGCCGAAAGACGTCCACTGCTGGACATAGGCCTCCCCCAAAGACTTCCACAATGACCGGTCCTGCGCCACCCGCATCCAGCGGACACCCGCGACCTTCACCAGGTCATCGGTCCACCGTGTGGGGGGCCTGCCCACGCTACGCCTTCCGGTACGTGGTCGCCACTCGAGAACCTTTCCGCCCCAACGGCCATCAGTTCTACGTTCTATGTGCCCCGCCCACTGCCACTTAAGTTTAGCGATTCGGAGGGCTATATCGGTCACTTTGGCTCACCTTCGGTTTGCTGACGATATAGTAGTCTTGGCTGAGACCATGGAAGATTTAAGTACAATGCTCAATGACCTTAGTAAAGCCTCCGAGCGAGTTGGTCTAAGGATTAACATGGACAAGACGAAGATCATGTCAAATGCCCATGTCGCACCAACTCCCGTAACAATCGGACACTTTACGCTCGAAGTTGTAGACGATTACATATACCTAGGACAGACTGTCCAGTTAGGTAGGTCCAACTTCGAGAAAGAGGTTAATCGTCGAATCCGACTCGGCTGGGCAGCGTTCGGGAAGCTACGGCACATCTTTTCGTCCAATATTCCGCAGTGTCTCAAGACGAAAGTCTTTGACCAGTGTGTGTTGCCAGTGATAAC
Organism: Notocelia uddmanniana; assembly: GCA_905163555.1. NCBI lineage: Eukaryota > Metazoa > Arthropoda > Insecta > Lepidoptera > Tortricidae > Notocelia > Notocelia uddmanniana. Next base: position 28,215,179 of record LR991056.1, on the reverse strand, counting down.
ATATGGTACTGAAACGTGGTCGCTTACTATGGGCCTCATAAGAAGGCTCAAAGTCACCCAAAGAGCAATAGAGAGAGCTATGTTAGGAGTTTCTCTGCAGGCCATCCGCAGCAGAACCAAAGTGACCGATGTAAAATCTAATAGAATTTAATACAATACAAATATATAAATACAGTGTCCAACTCAAATAAAGAATATAATATAAAATTTAAAGCATGCATTCGAATTCAATTAACGACATAATCAAAATTTGACATATTAAGACATTTCATCATTGCTAGGAATAATTAAGATAAATAGAAAATATAAAAAAAAAAAACAAAATAATTTTTTCAACATATTGAGATCTACATTAAAATTACAAATTAATTTCGAACTTAGATTACCTACTAAAGTTGAGACATATTCATCAAAATTTCTGGTCAAAAAATTCTTTGACACTATTAAAACCTGGGTACATAATAATTTAAACAATTCATGGTCTGCTAAAGATTTCAATGCTGCCGGCAGTTTGTTAAAAAAATTAATGCACATGTTATTAGGGGACCTGTCGGACGCTCGGATATCGAATCTGAAAAAAATCGGGTTGGAAATGATAAAAATGAATATGGCCGCCACATTTTCTAAATTTTACCTCGGATTCGTACTACGAGACCTCTCGGACGCTCAGATATCGATTATGAACGAAATTGGGAAGGAAATGAAGAAAATCAATATGGCTGCGACGTTTTCCAAATTTTACCTCGGAGTCGTATTAAGAAACCTCTCGGATGCTCAGATATCGATTTTTAACGAAATCGGGAAAGAAAAAAAGAAAATCAATATAGCCCCCACTTTTTCCAAATTTTACCTCGGAGTCGTATTAGGGGACCTCTCGGACGCTCAGATATCGATTTTGGACGAAATTGGGACGGAAATGAAGAAAATCAATAGGCCGTTACTTTATTCAAAGTTTAGGTAACTCGGATTCCTGTTAAGAAACCTTTCGGACGCTGAAATATAGATTTTTGTCGAATCGTATCAGACGGCATTGATTAATAAAATCACTTACAATAATACATTGAATCAAAAAAGGTCGTATCTTCATAGGGAACTCACGGCACTTCATGCACCTTTAGACCTTATAAGGAACCTACATGCCAAATTTGGTATCTCTCGAACCAGCAGTTTGGGCTGTGCGTTGATCTGTCACTCACTCAGTCAGTCAGTTTCTTCTTGCAATTTGGCACCAACTTTTAAAAGTTTTCATGTCCGCAACATTAAATTTCGAAATTAGCGACCCATAAAACCATAAAAATGACGCAGAGAATTGCAATCGCAATCCAGCGCGGGAACGCTGCCTGCGTGATGGGCACCCTACCCAGGGCATTAAATTTTGATAGGTATTTTTAATTTATAGCTTTAATTATTTGAATTGTAGTTAGTTTCAGTTTTGTGTTCTTAGTTATTTATTAATACTATGTATGTATTTTTATTTTCTATTTAATAAATAACTATATTATTAAAAAAAAATAATGACACCCATATTAATATTTAGACGTTCCAACCCCCTCGGACCCCAACGGAGGGGATGGAATTTCACGTCTTCCACGTGGGATTTTAAAATCATTGTTGTTTTCGTAATCAGCGACCCGATAAACCATAGAAACAACACCCATATCGATTTTCAGAATGTCACCACATTGGTTTCTCAAGAAACCTGAAACACATGTTTACTCATTTATCGTTAGAAATACTCCTGTGAAATTTTGAATAAAATAATCCAACTAATCTTGATTTCCCATACAAACTTCGGACCCCCATTTCACCCCCTTAGGGGTTGAATTTTGAAAAATCCTTTCTTAGTGCACCCCTAGCCCTTATAAGGAACCTTAAATATGAACTAAAAGGTTCCTGTAAGAAATATCTGGTACAGCATTACAATATAAAACTTTTGAGTCGAGAAATACTCAATATTGTTAACTATATGCGAAAGTAAAATTACTAATTTGTCTACAAGACAATACATAATATTCGGTCTAAGTATTTACAGTTTACGTAAATGACAGACGTATTGTGTTAACTTTTTTTTATTGTGCTCTAATTATGTCAATATTAAATTGTCATGGTTTATACTTCAAAGAAGTTGATATACAAACCAATGACGTTTCAAATATACGTTCCGTATATCTTGACTGATATTGATATCTGCCAAAACAATGACAAACCAAATTAAACTTTACGTTGTTAGTTACAGAACTGTTTCTGAGTTAATCATAGATAGCTGCAAAACATTTTGAAAGAGAAGAGGCTAGCTTTGTCTAAGTGTGTCTCTCTTCCACCTATTGCCATACCAGTAGGGTGATCATAAGTAAAGAAGTTCAATCAGTAGACGTTACATATTGGTGGATTCAGATCAAACTGACGAGAAAACAATGTTGCACTAATAAACGTTTACGACGCCAATAACGTATGATTCGACGTATATGCGCACCATTGATCCGATAAAACGACGAATATATCCGTCATGGTGACGGCGTCCAATGCGATATCCACCTAGATGCATTTCTATTGATAGTGCGCCTAAAAGATTAAATACTTTAACAAAATTAAGACGCCAGATAAATAATTAAACCCTTTAATTGTCGACAACATGGGAGTTATAACGTACGTTGTCAAAATCACCTTCGTTCTTTAGTTGACGTGTAAGTGTCACTGCCGTTCATAAAGTATAATACTCGAAAAGTTAGAGGACATGTATATTTCTCTTTGTTACGTTTCAGTAAACATGTCCAAAATAAGGGGGATAATGGTCACGTTACACTGCCACGTTCTAAAAGGGCGTAGGTACATTGAAAGGATGAATAAATTTACCACTATTGGTAACATGTTCAATTAAAAGTTAAAATTATACTGTATCAGTGTCACCTGCAACAGTGACAGTGCCGGTTTTCAGGGGGTCTACCCGAAACACCCGAAGATCGAAGTTCATTATATTTCCTTCTGTATCACACCAATAAGCAAGTGTTATAGAGATAGATATAACGAAAGATTTTAACCCAGTTACTTCACTTGACAAAATAGACCTCACAACTGTCATGCCAAAACCACAGGATGGGCCATGATGGGCCACGTACAAGACGCAGTTATGCGGTGGAACGAGATGCAAATATGTTTTTTATGATTGACTGACTGGCGATTGGCCTTAGTCTCACCTGATGGAAAGCGATGGCCTTTAATGCATAACTGCGACCTATACGTTGGCCCATAATGGCCCATTACGTGGTACCGGCATCAAATGTTAATACCAATATTGCCAATGTCGCATGCATTGTTTTTTTTTCTAGATTAGATTGAATAGGTTATGAGGATACTTAGAGTATTTCTAAAGAGATCCTATACGAGTACGAGTTTCACCAAGGGGGACGGGAAAGCTCTTACCCACCTAAATTGAGAATTTGTCTTAAACGGCTGGCGCCTTATCAAAAACAACCTCTTTAATTTGGGCGGGTATGACGGAAACATGATAATGAGCCAAATAAAAAAGTGGAACTTTTGACAACAACGGTATTATTATTAGACGTCTTCTCTGGGGTACTCTGAGTTTGCGTACCTTATTAAAGCCTTATTTAGACAAGAGACGCCATCAGCGCACATTACCGAACAAAATATTTTGTAAATTGGGGGAGGTAACACACACATAAAAAACCACACATACAAAATATTTTCCTATTACTACTTACGCACCATTACACTGAAACAATCAACGCACACACATTCAAAACACTAAAATTATCTGATTATTATCAGATGGCCAAATTGAGTGATGCATATTTTTCATAGAAATTCTCAAAAGTTAGTAGGTACATCTTATTTACAGTACATATGGTGCTACTTTACCGCACGAGTGCGATAATCAGCAGATTACGTGCATATGTCGAAACTTTAAAGAGCCATATGTGCTGTAAAACGTTGTACGATACACGTACGAACAGGTAATTCGCAACTCGTATTTATATATTAATTATTTATTTAAAACCGGAAGCGAAGATCAGCTACGTACGGCATTCTAGCAGCCCCAACCACTCTGACAAGAATGAACGACTTAGAAGAAGGTATAGCAATTTTAGTAGTTTTTAAAGTAACATGTGAATTTTCTTTCGAAAAGTACCATGTGGTGTCAGTGAAGACGATGGAGACCAGAACTCGCTACCGGAATTCCTTAGTAAAGACTTTTTTTTATGGATAGTGATAGGATAGTTCGATAAAGATAGTTAATCGACTGTTACCAAGTAAATTGAAGACGGTTTTTTGTTATTCATAAATCATTATAATTAAGGTACGTAGTAAAGTTCAAGTATTTTTTGTTCAAGCGGAACAGTTTGCACGCGAAATAATGTATTTGTAAAAGGAAAAATAAATTGCTTCCAGCTGCCACATTAACTTTGAAGACTTGACATAGTTACTCTTTCTTGATATCAATCTTTTAATTTACATAGAAACGTCTGCTTACTAAATTATAAAAAATGCAAGTAAAAAGAAAAATTGTTCGTTTGAAACGTCCAAACAGCGGTCTCCAGCTTGAATCAATAATATTTCATATTGTCCTTTACTTTAAAATGCATAAATTATGAAAATACCTGTTCGTATTTCGGATCATGTCCTGTCGCCCTTCTTCGAAAGCGTGGACGTAATTCGAATAATGCTATCGCACGCACGCGAATACCACGGATTTTGACCTCCAAAATGTTAATGCACCGAATTCGGGTGATATAAATAGTTGTACAAACCAAAAATATATCAGTTGCAAGTCGAAGTCGAGCAATTACACACATTCAATAATGGCTGCGAAGGTAAATATTAAATATTTATAGGAGAATGTGGCAATGTTAGTTCGGAATAATATGATTCCCGTCAAAATACCATTAACCGAGTTATGAATGTTTCGGGCAATAAAACGGCTGGCTGTATTTCCAGCAAGAAAGGATTCAATCTTAATATTTATAGATCGGAAAGTTTTACAATCTTAATTATTGAGAGTAAGTACTATTGACATGCAAGTATCTCAACGCTATCGTTTTGCTTCCAGTTCGTCGTTGTAGCTCTTTTGGTGGCGGCTGCCCAGGGCAGCGCGATCCACGGCGGCAATTACAACAGCTTTTCTTATGGAGTCTCGGACCCTCACACCGGTGACGTGAAAAGCCAGCACGAGACCCGCGTGGGCGACAGCGTGGTCGGCCAGTACTCGCTGCTCGACTCTGACGGCACAAAGCGCACCGTCGACTACGCCGCTGACGCGCACTCTGGATTCAACGCTGTTGTGCGCAAGGACCCTCTGCTGCACGCTGCTCCCATCGCCATCGCCGCTCACGCCGCTCCCGTCGCCATCGCCGCCCACGCTGCTCCCGTTGCGTACGCCGCTCACGCCGCCCCTCTTGCTCACACTGCGTACTCTACCAGCATCGCTCACGCCGCTCCCCTGGCGCACGCTGCCATTGCTGCTCCCCTCGTCCACTCCGCGTACGCCGCTCCGATCGCCCATTCCGCATATGCCGCCCCCATCGCTCATGGCGCCATCGCGTACGGTGCCCAAGGTCTTGGTCTTGGTTACGCCGGTCATGGACTCGGTCTCGGTCATGGTCTTGGATATGGTCATGGACTCGCCTGGTAAATAGAGAATATATGTGAGTAGTGAACGAAGGTACGGCTGTGTTAACGAATTAAATGACTGATTTAATTTATTTAATAATTTATTTTCCCCCTTTTATTAATGAAACATCTTGTATCTAAACAAAATGCAGAGTAGCTTATACTCTGTCGGCATTTTGTGCACAAGCTGTTTCATTTGTTTTACAAAGTCGAAAGGCTTTAATACCACTTCTTCCAGATACCGTAAAGTGTTTAAGAAACTGGTGAAGATATAATTTATAATAAATAAATAAATATTGTGGGACAATCTTACACAAATCGACCTAGTCCCAAACTAAGTAAAGCTTGTACTATTGGTACTAGATGACAATATACATACTTATTTACATAGTTAAATACGTACTTAAATACATAGAAAACATCCAAGACCCAAGAACAAATATCCGTACTAAATGCACAAATAATGCCCTGGCCGGGATTCGAACTCGGGACCTCTAGCTTCGGAGGAAGCGTCACTACCAACTAGGCTAAACAGGCCCTCAAAACTATCTATCAGTCACCCGATTTTACTCGTAGTTCTGACTGAAAAATATGCCACATATTATTTCGTACGTTAATACGTCCTCTTAATATTAAAAACGTAATAACATCGTTTCTTAAAAGGCGACAAATGTATTTCAATGAATACCTACTTGCTTGCCTTTAAAATTAAAATATTGTTAAGATTTTGCACAGTGCTTTATTTATACAAGGACCTTTAGGAGCACAAAGCGTGTATGATTTATGAATTAGCCGTTTCAAACTAGGCCAAAGATTTTTCAAACGTATTTTTATGTTATCTTTTTACTCAAGCAGGATGACGTTTGATTAGTAAAATATTTGAGTAATTTGCTTGTTCATTATTCTAGTCAGGTGAGTCCAAGTTATTTTAGTAAAGGATGCTCAAATAGTTTGTTGCACGTGTGCAATCGTGCATATGCGAACGTGGGCGTGAATAACAAACAAGTCTTGAAGCTATTTCAATTGTTAAATTAAGTTGGTAAATTATACTTTATGTGACAAATTATTGTAAGTACACGTATACAAAATCAGCCTCTCCTGTAGGTGTCGGGGTTTGTAGATCAAACGAAGTAGGAAGATATTAAAGAAAATTACTTCAGACACTAAAGAATTAGTAAAAACGTGTATTGAGGGCGGGAAATTTTCTTTAAAATAGGTCAAATAATTATTTAAGTAAATTTAATATTTCTATGTATGTAATTTATGTGTATAATATTATGTAAATAAAATGAATTCGCCTATTTAAAGTGATGTATAAGAAACATTCTACTCTATTAGGTACATTATTAGTTCAGTCACCATCAGATATATTTATGTAAACAAACAAGGTGCTCATAAATATCTGAACTGACCACACCTTTGTTATCAAGGCGTTAGAGTGTATGTTAGAGTGTATCCTGAATCCATTGATCCATTGATCAGCCATTTTTGATAGCGACTATGGTCATGATTTCATGAATGTTAAAACGCATATTTCATCAAAGGTATTCAATTTATTTCATCATAAAAGCTGTGTGAAGCATGAAAATGCAGGGCTGGATGCAAGGCCGTAGGGCCAGATCTTTTGTACCATCCACCATATCAACCAAAGGACGTCCACTGCTGGACATAGGCCTCCCCCAAATTCACAGGGGGTATATGCCTTAATCGCCACGCTTGGCAAGCGGGTTGGCGATCGCAGTATTTCCACCGAACTCCAGGGATGCTGCTGCCCATCCCCCGGTACCATACTTCAAGCAAAATATAGTACATTACGATACAAGTGCAGAGAACAGGAAATTCGCGACGAGTGGCGATAAATTGAAACACGACCGAAGGGAGTGTTTTAAATCGACACGAGTTGCGAATTACCTGTTCGCACGTGTATCGTACAACGTTTTACAGTACATATGGCTCTTTGAAGTTTCGACATATGCACGTAATCTGCTGATTACCGCACTCCTGCGGTAATGTAACACCATAACTGTAAAAATAACTGTAAAATTATTATTTTTTATTTGTAGATGGTAGGTATACCAGGAGAAGTGGTGGGTGGTAGTTATTGAGTGAGGATGGATGCAAGTAGCTGACTTTATTCTTCAAAAATCCGTTTCATGGAAAGACTATTCCCGATGAATGGTGCAACATAGTGTACATAGGGAATGCGCCCATTTCTAGAGTTCCGTAGTAAACAAGTAACCTTAATAATTCCGCCATGTCCATTGTCCGTCTGTCCGTCCGTCCGTCCGTATGCCCGTCCGTCCACCCGTCCGTCTGTCCGCGGCTTAGCTCAGTAACTGTTACTACTATAAAGCTGTAATTTGGCATCGATATACATATCAATCACGGTGACAAAACGGTAAAGTAAAATTGGTACCTGCCCTACACGTAAAGTGAAATGCAATTTTTTTCTTGCAAGAGCAATCTTGTATGGTATGCGAAAAAAATCATGGTCCCAATGTAATGAATTTAAAATAAAAACTACCACCGCTGCTGCAGCTACGTAGACGTTGCTATTTAACGAGTAATAGCTGAACTTAAGAGGGCGCAGTACGCTCGGTCTGGCTCGGTTCTCCATACAAACGTATTTACCCTCTCATTTTAAAACGCCATGCTAGAATAACATGAAAATTTGTATACACAATGGGATCCGGCATATCTAGGTCGGACCATAGTTTCTGTTGCTAGAAATTGTAAAAGAAAAAAATACAGCGGCTTTTTGAGTATTTTACGGCTTGTATGAAAACCTTAATAATCGCTGTATTTTTTCTCCATTATAATTTCAAGCAACCGAAACTATGGTCCGACCTAGATATGCCGGATCCCATTGTGTTTTAAAATGAGAGCATAAATACGTTACATAAATACATTGATTACTTAGATAACGTTGGCTATATAAAATATACTTACATATCACCTAAGTGACTTAAAAGCTCAGAAACTTATATTTATCATAATAAATATAAGTTTGTAAGCTTTTAAGTATTTTATATGCACATGTCTACTCAGTACTTTGGTTTCAAAAGGCACTAAGAGTCTATGACTTCAAAAATGATTGAATTTAATAACTGGAGAAGGTTTTCGTACCCGGACTGTACAAAAAACATGCATATGTTACTTTTAATAAAACGGAGGTACTGTCATATACTTTATTATTAAACGACCAACATTTGTTTATTTTTATTTTTATTGAAATCTCGAAGACCGCTCTAAAAACTTTAATTGATTTTACAATATAGTAGTTTCCGGGAACGATAAAATATGTACTCGTAGCTAGGTCATATCTTCGGGAAAACTCGTATCCCGCGAAAACTAGCATAGCTCGGTTGTCCAGGTACTAGAAGTTATATGTGTAAAAAAAATTTCTTGTATGGCAAATACGCAAACAGCCTATTCCGATTTCCAAGTTCAGCTCCAACGTAATTCAACTGCAATTATGATGTCAACGACCGACCAAATTCCTGGTCACTTTTTATTCATACATATACGTTAATATCACTTGGCAAGGTCCCCGATTCACCTGATAAACAATATCGACGGCAGTTGTAACTACACGGATATTGACTCTATGCTTACTGCCAACTCACCTACGTGAACCAGCATAGTATTTCATACTACATCACGAATCGCGGGGTCAAGTAACACTGGAGGTGACAGGTGAGACAAATCTAGGCTTGTAAAAAGCATAATAGCCCAAGAACGGCTACAAGCACTGTGATATTATTTCGGAGGTGTTCTTGACCTCCGAAATAATATCACAGTGCTGACAACAATATAAATAGTTGTTACAAACCGAAGTTAATCAGTTGCAAGTCGAAGTCGAGCAATACACACCTATCATAATGGCTGCGAAGGTAAATAAAATTATTATAATTAAAAAAATCATTAGGATTCAGCGAAACTACATTTGGTGGCAGATGTTAGTAGCAATCATTCGTCAGAGATAAAATTTAATCGTTTCAAATGACAAATAAACTTGATAAAAATATTTTCTATGAAAACATAAATAAATTGATATACTTCTATCTTATACAAAGCCATTTTTTGCATTATTGGACTTTTTCGATACTATACAACGATAATCATTAAAAGATTTATCCAAATATATTCCATAATCCATAGGAACACAAAAAGTATCGTCTTTACCTTCATCTTAAGTCTATCTAGGAATCTAGCTTCGTAGGCAATGTTATTATCAATTCATTAAGTGACTTGTTTTTTTTTAGTTCGTCGTTGTAGCTCTCTTGGTGTCGGCTGCCCAGGGCAGCGCGATCCACGGTGGCAATTACAACAGCTTCTCATATGGAGTCTCTGACCCTCATACCGGTGACGTGAAGAGCCAGCACGAGACCCGCGTGGGCGACAGCGTGGTCGGCCAGTACTCGCTGCTCGACTCTGATGGCACAAAGCGCACCGTCGACTACGCCGCTGACGCGCACTCTGGATTCAACGCTATTGTGCGCAAGGACCCTCTGCTGCACGCCGCTCCCATCGCCATCGCCGCTCACGCCGCTCCCGTCGCCATCGCCGCCCACGCCGCCCCCCTGGCGTACGCCGCTCACGCAGCTCCTCTTGCTCACACTGCCTACTCTACCAGCATCGCCCATGCCGCTCCCTTCGCCCACTCCGCGTACGCCGCTCCCATCGTTCACTCCGCGTATGCTGCTCCCATCGCCCATGGTGGCATCGCCCTCGGCGCCCATAGTCTTGGTCTCGGTTACGCCGGTCATGGAGTCGGTCTCGGCCATGGTCTTGGATATGGTCATGGACTCGCTTGGTAAATAGAGAAAATAATCGAGAGTATAGCTGTGTTGACAAATTAAATGACTTATTTAATATATTTTATATTTTTTTTCCCTAAGCTACTGTGCATTTTGTGTACAAGTAGTTTCATTTGTTCTACTAAGACGAAAAGACTGTACACACCTTCCTGATGCCGCAATGCGTAAAGTATAACTTAAGAAACGAGAAATAATATATTATGCTAGTATAGAAAATTATCTTTCACTCGCCGTTTTTACTCGTTTACTGAACAAATTACTAATATTTCGTATGTTAATACGTCCTCTTAATAAGAAAGTAAAAACATCTTAATCTGCGCGTACCTCTCTTGCGCTGTTACGGTCCAGAGGGGAAACGCCGAAAGCGTTTGGGTTCTATGCCGCAGGCAGAACTTTTGGACGCAATGCTTTTCTTGTAATTTTGTTTATTATTTTTTTAATTCTGCTTTTATATTTTTCAGTGTTTTCATACTTTGCATGTCCCTTGATATATGTATAGGTATAGTCTGATACTTATCTAGTTAATGGATTTTAGTTATTAAGTAAATAAATTGACAATAACATCGGTTCTAGAAAGGTGACATCGTTTTTTCATAAACGTATGCTTGCCTTAAAACTTAAAATATTGTTATAGGTTTCATTTTTACAAACATTACTAACAATAAGTATTATTAATGCTACCTTTAGAAGCACAATGCGTGTATGATTTATGATGAATTTGCCATTTCAAACTGGGGCAAACGATACTTCAAACATATTTTTATGTTATCTTTTTACTCATGAAGGAACACTATATGACTAACAAAGTATTTCAGCAAGTTCCTTGTTCATTATTCCATCCGTGTCCGGGCCGGCCGGCATGTTTTCTATGACAGCAAAACGCCGGCCGTCGCGCGGCCAGGTCACGTCTTCAGTACATTGAAGATATTGGCAAAAAAAACCAATAAAAGTACACACTTTAACAGTTTTGAGAATTTGTGTCTGTTTGTCTGTCTGTTTATTTGGCTCGGCATCACGTGTGAACGACAGAATAGATTATAATGCAACCTCCGCGAGGATAAAAATTGTACAGATTGGGGGTAAAAAGATGGGTGGAATTGAATGTTGAATGGGAACTCCTTTAATAAGAAAGAGAGTTACAAATATAAAATACAATGGCGAATTTGTAATTAACCACTCACGTGCTCTCCGCAACTAGGGTTGCGACTTGGGAAAACGTACAGTGCTCTCGCAACACTAGTTGCGAGTTGGAGTTCCAACGGTTTTTAAATTGTTGCTATGCGGAACATGCAAAGAACGCTTTTTAATTGAGTTATATAGGTAGAGTATGAATGTGGCAACTATAAAAAAAATTAAAACGGCAGTCTACGGAACAATTTTTATAAAATATAAAAGTTGTTTTGATGACCATCGAAGTTCGGTACGTCAGCGAAAGAGCTCGCGATTAAAAAATGCTGTAAGCAATCAATTTCGCATTTTTTAGTTGGTATTATATACCAAATTAATCCTGGTTTACTGCTTCATAAGACGAAGCATATATTTCGATACTAATTAAAATGGAATGTGATAAATTCTTCCAACAAAGTACGTTGAGTGATGAAAATTTTGCGAGGTTAAATTTAAATCGTACATTATTATGTGATTATTCCATATTTCTGTACTAGGCTATTAAAATCAATAAATGCGTCTATTAAAATCAACATAAATCCACTTTTAATGAACAATTAGGTATGTTCTATGCAGGATTAGGTGAATGAACTTGTGACGTCTATAAATACTATTGTACGCAACTGTGGTTGCACAAGGCACTTCCGCCGATTCGCGTCGGATCCACGTATTATGTCGTAAGGCGCGGTGCACATTGGGCTATTGTCGCAGAATGGTTTAATTTAGTTTATTTATTTTTGGTAGGTTCTTTTACGCATACTAAGTGGCGGCCCATTACCAATATAACTGCTTACCTTTTATTTATGAATCTATGAAGTAGAGGTAGGGTTCACTTTAACGTGTTTAACTGATCATATAAATTTATAAAATTCACATATTCCATGTAATGGGTCAAATAAGAATGTACCTATGGTTTTTATTTAAAAAAAAAACAGTTCTGATTATGACCCGTATTGACCGTTATCTCAGTTATTTGTAGCTAGCATATATATTGTCATAGTCGTTTTAACTTAACACCCCAAAATTTCTTCATTGCGGCAGTGAAAACCACGTACCAATAAAAAAATACTTAACCTCACAAATTAAGTGTATGAATTTTGTTGTTACATGTGATTATTTTTTTCAAATATAAATTTAATTTAATTTCTTAAATTTTCATTACAATTTTCCTCTTTAGTGGTTACGTGATGTGTCAGGCAAGGATTTAATAATTATTTGTGCAATAAGAGAGCATTCGTTTTTTTGCGACGAGTGATAATTTCGAATACCGAGGTAGCGAAGGATACCTTAGTGCCTTAATCGAATCACTAGGGAGCGTGGCAAGTGATTCTATGATAGGTTTTATAGCGTATCGAGAGATTCAAATACACGATATGCATATAGGTAACTTTGCTCTCGTGTACCACACACATACCACATCACATAAAACTTATCACCTCAGCAATGAGAACCTGTTAGAGTTAAAATAAACTTGTTGAGGTGCCAAATAAATATATGTCCTATGTCCAGCAGTGGACGTCCTTCGGCTGACATGATGAAATTACAATATAGTCAGTTCTGGTACCGTACCTACTACTACTATACTACGCAACGCAAAAGAGGGGGGTTATAAGTTTAATGTGTAAATCTGTCGGTGGCATCGTAGCTTTTATTTAAACTGGTGAACCGATTTGGTTGTCTTTTTTCAGAGCAGGATTTCCAAGAGAAATTTAGTAGTATCTTATAGCCGTGGATCAATATGACTGAAGCAACTATAAATGTCTAGACACGTAAACACGAGGTCTTTGAGATCTGATATGTCGAGCCAAAAAGTTGTAACTATTATGGTGAAAAAACACTGCATTTTTAACTCCTCGAATTTATAATAGGAGAATAACATAACTTTTCTCTCTGGAAACGATAATATTAGTAAAACATGTTTTATCAAAATCGGTTCAGCCATTGTTGAGATATATAACTTTGAAATGAAAAAATCGGCGGTTTTCCAACTTTTCTACTTTGTCAGTTATTCTATATAACGACAGCCACTGATATTTAAAATAAAATGCCAAACGTTATTATTACTTCAAGAATATATATAATTAAAGTCACCATGAGTGTACAGCTGTTAATTTTGTATTAGCATTGTATAAGTAATAAGTTAAGGATCTGTAACTATTCGTAATTGATATAATAAGAAATGTAAATTTCGTGATTTCAATATTGACGATCACTGCATGAACTGTGGTTTCGTTGCGCACCAGTGTACCCCGTCCTTTATCGCCGCCATGATTAAATTTTGACAGCGCAGGCCCGCCGGAGTATGTCCGTTAGTTTGAGTCGGGACCTTTACGTGGGTTTTTGTATACCTTTGAAATGAGAACAAAAATATAAATCGAGTTGTAATCGGTCGAATATCTATTAAGTTGTGAATTGTAACATGTGTAGTATATGTGTTAAGTGTTTTATGTGGTTTGAAGTGCACGGAACTATTTGTAATCGGGCGTCAAAAGCGGCCCTCATTACGTTAGGTATGTAAGGCTATTTTTTGTTATTGATAATTTGTGACAGAAATTGCTGCGATTTTGACAAAACTGGCACTTGTTATTTAAAGATTAATAGTGTCTCTATCTACGTCTGACAATATTTTTGTACTCGTTTGCCTAAATTATTCATAAAAAAATCATAAACAAACTACACTGTTTTGCGGCGAATTGCAAAACTGACAATGTAAACATTGCAAATGAAAAAGGTTTTATGATAAATATTTCCCCGGGATCATATACTTTATTTGGTATCAATCGAAGCGTAAACTATTACAGTTTTAAATAAACATAAAATTTACATATGCTATCGATTTAGATTTTAAAATAAAAATATATTTATTGCAAAAGATCTCATTCGAAACGGTATGTTAAGTTTGTGACTTTTTAAAAAAATATTTTACTATGGTGACCTATGTAATTAATTATATAAACAAATTGCCTGTTTCTTTAGCTTTATAACATAAAAAGAATCATAGCAAAAAGTTTAGACGAAGCCAGGCAATCGATTTATTAACAACACAAGACAATGCGCTGCTAATGCCCGGTGAATCTTGAGCACTTTAGAGCACCTTTTTTTTTAACGCGAGCACTTGAGTGGTTAAACTCGACTAGGATATCTTTGGTAATGTCTAATGTCAATAATACTTTTTAAAATAAAATAAAAGAAATCAATAAAGTCACAACAATGCAACATTTACAATGACTAAGCAACATTTACATTTACAAGGACTAAATTTTATGGACGCGAAGTGCCAACATGACAAGCGTGTCCATTTCGCGGCCATATTCGAACTTAACATGGCGGATATAGTGCTAAAGTAAAAGTAATTTATTCTTCAAATTAGGCATAATTACATGCACCTATGGACGTCAATAAACTACCACCAGTTCGGAAAAATAAACCTCTGCCACGAAAAGATCCGGCGTTAGAAACTCGGCGAGGTGTCATTTTTACAAAACAATATACATTGTATAGTTCAATATAAAATTACAGTGTCTGCTACCAATCAATTCAATGCTGTCCTACTAATCAACATTTTATCCATATTATAGACAGATCTTAGAACTTAATGGTTTCCTAGGATGTTATTAGTTATACATGAATAAAAGTAACCTTTTTTCTATGCAGTTTTCTTTCATTATTCTTTGACACAGGAATTTATTTACTTTGCGGAATTCCATGATTATAAATACTAGTAATGAAGTCCTTTACCATTTCGCTAAATTTCCTGTATTTATTAAAAGCAGTCAATAACGGCATGCAGCAAATATACCTACATAGATGATGAGAGTTGGATTCATCACCAATACTAATAAGGCGTGTGTTTCGTCCCTACGAGAACCCTCAGGATTTTTAACCAGACAATTTATCAAGCACCAAACGCATACTATTATTTTTAAATAAGTAACAAACTGCCCACCTATTTTTTACAATTAAACCTGTATGTGTAAGTAAAATGTAGGTATATGAAATAATATGAATTTATCAATAAGCGGGATTGAGTAAAGATATAGACATAAGGAATAATAAAAAGTTGTGAACAGTTTTGTTAAAAAAATCATAGGGCACCATTACACCACAGTATGCTAGTTAATATATAAAAGGCATTATGAAATAAAGCAACATCATCATCATCATGTCAGCCGAAAGACGTCCACTGCTGGACATAGGCCTCCCCCAAAGGCTTCCACAATGACCGGTCCTGCGCCACCCGCATCCAGCGGACACCCGCGACCTTCACCAGGTCATCAGTCCACCGTGGCGACCACGTACCGGAAGGCGTAGCGTGGGCAGGCCCCCCACACGGTGAAAGCAACATATATAATACAAATTATTTACCACATTAGCAGCATTCTGCCCGACTTTCATAGGAGTTGATTCCAACCTATATCTATATATAGTATATACCTCCATCAAAATGGCAACACTGTTTTGTGTGGCATGTTGCTAAATAGAAATAAAATACAATTTTTATGGTTTAATTTTACAAATTCAATACAATAGAAAATGCACATAAAACACTTAACCAAAGTTAACCAACATGAGAGATTTAAGAAAAGGGATATGGGATATGGGGGGATTTCATCGATAATTTTAGTCGAAATTATAAACAGATTAAGTCAATAATCAAATTCTAATCACTTCCTCAACAGTATGTATACTGTACTGTATATATACTGTCGACTTAGATACATACAAATCCATTGTTAATATAATTTTGATAGACTGCTACAGATAAAAAAGTTGACTAATTGAAAGAAAATCAAAATGATCTACCCATAGAGGTTTCGATGGCACTGCATCGTCTCGTAATCTTACAACATCTAGAGTCCGGTTGAAGCATTTCTCATCAAAATGTAGAGAACAAATAAAAATCGTTTTTTTTTTTATTTGGCTTTAAATTCTCAGTTCCAATAGCCACTAACTATTTTTTCTTTTGCAATTCACTTCTTGGCAACCTTTAAAAATGTACATTACCGAATCAATGAGTATAATAGTCATCGCAAATCATTATCGATATTTTAAGTAACAACCCTAGCTACTGCTCCAGGGTAAATTTTAGTACAAAAATATTGAAATTAAAGCGAAATCCCACCACAACAAAATATACATTATCTTAATCTGTGCACTTAATTATGCTATAATACTAGTGCCTTGTTCTCGAAAATGTTCAAATTATTCAATATTTCAATAAAATACATTACATACCTATGCAAAGACAAACTATTCTGATTCTGGCTTTGCCTTAAGCCACATGATATGCTACACTTAGATATGGTCGCAGCATATGCCTTCACATTCGTTCACAATCCTTGTGCAGTTTTTACTTTCACAACACTGTTTGTTTTATAAATTTACAATGTTTATTTCACTCACTGACAGATCGTGTACTGCTCAATTGACGTATGATTGACATCCACCACCACCACCATATCAGCCAAAGGACGTCCACTGCTGGACATGGGCCTCCCCCAAATTCACGGGGGGTATATGCCATAATCGCCACGCTTGGCATGCGGGTTGGCGATCGCAGTATCTTCACCGCACTCCAGTGATGCTGCTGTCCATCCCCCGGTGGTCTTGGTCGTAGTTTTAGGACATACCCGGGTCCCATGATTGACATACCGGGGAACATAATATGGAAATTTTTAAGCCTCAGTAGGCATTTGCAGAAGCAAATGGCCCACTGTCGGTTTGGACACTTATACTGTCATCTCTTTTCTGACGGGCTACTTATGCTTAGTTAAAATGAGACAGTTTTAATTTTATATATTCTAAGTCTAAATGAGTGATATTTATATCCCATCAAAAACATAAATGTAAAAAGGGTAGCCAAGTTCAATATGCGAGGCGTGGTTGCCGTCTTCACCGACAAAAGAATTGAGATCGAAATGGGTGCCAAGTTCCGTAGATTATCTGAAAAGATGCCAAGTCGGACTTGGCACCATTTCAGACATAATATTCTTCTTAATATTGAACTTGGCTCCCATTTTCACATTTATGTTTTTGATGGGATATGATTACTTTTTGTCAATCTTCGCCAAATGGTGCTTTTTAAGAGCGAAGGCACGAGTTACTATACAAAATACCCAAATTGCTATATATGCTATATACCGTATCAAACAAACTGTTTACTGTTTTCTGATTAAGAATATCCAACAGCTTTCATGGTATTATAACATTCTACATAGAAAACTGCCAAGTTAAGGTTCAAAATGCATTAAGCCGCAATAAATTAGTGCCATACTTGGCACCCTTTCAGATAATCTACGGAACTTGGCACCCATTTAGATCTCAATTCTTCTATAAATATAAAGACATATTAGTTAAAATGAAAAAAAAAATTACATCGGCTGTTCATTGTAGGTATTCCTTTGCGGTATGGGCATCAGTCAAGGAAATTAAATAAATTTGATTAAGACATATTTACTATTGTAGCGAGGGTGCATGCGTGGGGATGACGGATAAGCGATGATGATACACTCGGAGAAGAGTTTATTGTAGTGACATGTCTGTAAGCGTGACGGGTCGAGATCCGCAGCCAGTTCGTGGGGCCGAAGCTGGAGGGGATAGGGGATAATAACCACGGCTGTTTATCTACGCCCATGTCAAGCGTGGCGATTATGGCATTTACCCCCCGTGAAATTGGGGGAGGCCTATGTCCAGCAGTGGACGTCCTAGGGCTGATGTGGTGGTGGTTTATCTACGTAGAACGAAATGTGCATGATAGCGGCCATATTGTGTCAAAAAGATTTTGACGACATACCTCGCTCTCATTGGCTACTGCCTTGTCTGCCAATGGACGTCAAACGTCAAAATAAAGTGACAAATAAAAATAAAATGGCGTCTCCTCAGAATTTCGTCTAGTCGTCTCTGAACATTATTCATTTTTGCAATTGTTGTTATTTATTATGTAGTATTGATAGATTACTATGCAATAAACAAACGGAACAGTGTGTAGCTAATCGAAAATTTATCTGGGGACGCGTAATAACCATTGTTTAGACAACAAATGGAAGATTGTGAAGCGCGTTGTATGTGGCATGCCATGCAAGTTCTCATTTTGCAAAATGTACGAGTGTTGTGGTTGTAAAACGTAGAACTCTGTGAAAGGACGAAGATGTATCGTTTTCCCGGATATGAGATGAGATACATTAAAAAATAAATCTGCTGATAAGTAAAATGTTTGTTTAATTTCATTTAATTGAGATACGGCTCAACATAGTTCACGGTATTTCAATTGAATACCAGTTTTATTTTACATCGGACGTTGGTGTTCAATGGAAATGCCGTGAGCTTCTACACAAAGCTAAATTTAAATGAGCTATATATATTTATCGTTGGATGTTCACAGTAAGTTCCATTGCCACAGTGTCATTAAATAATAAAAAAAAAACGTCAAAAATCTA
The DNA here is from genome assembly GCA_905163555.1 of Notocelia uddmanniana. Lineage (NCBI taxonomy): Eukaryota > Metazoa > Arthropoda > Insecta > Lepidoptera > Tortricidae > Notocelia > Notocelia uddmanniana. Next base: position 28,196,128 of record LR991056.1, on the reverse strand, counting down.
CCAGTGGGTACAGATTAAATATGGTTGCTTACGGTCTATATTTTTAGTTCGTGAGTTGGCGGTCTGAACCCTTACTAGTCTGTGATAATAACTCAGGAGACAGCACGTAGTTCTCACGAAGACATTTATAAAAAATAAAGAATAAAATAATAGGTGGTTGCATACAAAAACTATTACTATTGCGACGAGAAAAAAGATGTGAAACATTTGTCCACATCATAAATGGTATTGATATGATACTGCGATCGCTAACCCGCATGCCAAGCGTGGCGATTATGGCATTTAACCGACATGAAATTGGGGAAGGCCTATGTCCAGCAGTGGACGTCCTAGGGCTGATATGGTGGTATATCATATAATATATGCCTTCACTCTTCATCTTTGAAACCATTGTGTTTGTCAAAAACAATGGAAGTTGTTTCAAAAAACTTAGCGATGTGTCTAACAGAAACCTGAGAAACAAACACAGGCAAAATCTTTGCATTGTTACTGCAAAGACAGGATTGATGCAAAAAAGTGTGTATTGCCTGGCCAGTAAGATATACAACCGCCTACCCTACAACCTGAAGTCACTAAATATGTCAGAATTAAAAAATAAATTGATGAAATTGTTAATCCAAAAATGTTATTATTCAATTTCTGATTATTTAAATGACAATTTGGATTGACAATTCATCCATTGACTCAATTGATTATTTATATTTATATTTAATTGACATTCTCATTTTTGGAATACTGGCATTCCATCAATATTTTCTTTGACATACACGCTAATATTAATTAATGCAGTTGAAATTTCATAAACTGATTAAAATTTGTACGAAGGCACCTGAATTTTATATGTATGACAGATTAGTAGATGTAGGGTTTATTTTAATATTAAGTTCAATGTTTTTGTATGCCGATTGGCAAAACATAGTGAAACTCTTATGACGACGACCACTGTAACTACCTATGTTTACAAATAAACGCTTACTTACTTACTTACTTATTTATGTATCAAGTGAATTTATGTATGCACACGATAAACACAAGGAAATGTTGCTGCAGATGTCATGTAGACACTCTTGTTTGCTATCTAAATATATAAAAGAAGAAACTGACTGACTGACTGACTGACTGACTGACTGACTGACTGACATATCAACGCACAGCCCAAACCGCTGGTCCTAGAGATTCCAAATTTGGCATGTAGGTTCCTTATAAGGTCTAGGGGTGCACTAAGAAAGGATTTTTCAAAATTCAATCCCTAAGGGGGTGAAATGGGGGTCCAAAGTTTGTATGGGGAAACAAGATTAGTTGGACTATTTTATTCGAAACTTCACAGGAGTATTTCTAACGATAAATGAGTAAACACGTGTTTGAGGTTTTTTGAAAAATCAACCCCTAAAAGGGGGAAATGTGGTGACAAATGCTGAAAATTGACATGGGTGTTGTTTTTATGATTTATCGGGTCGCTGATAACGAAAACAACAATGATTTTAAAATCTCACGTGGAGGACGTGAAATACCATCCCCTCTGTTGGGGTGCGAGGGGGATGAAATGTCTAAATATTAATATGGGTGTCGTTTTTATGGTTTTTTGGGACGTTAATTACGATAATGGCATCGATTTTGAAATTTTATAATGTGGACATGAAAACTTCTGAAAGCTTGTGCCAAATTGCAAAAAATAACTGACTGACTGAGTGAGTGACATATCAACGCACAGCCCAAACCGCTGGTCCTAGAGATTTCGAATTTGGCACGTAGGTAGGTTCCTTATAAGGTCTAGGGGTGCATTAGAAAGGATTTTTCAAAATTCAACCCCTAAGGGGGTGAAATGGGGGTCCGAAGTTTGTATGGGGAAACAAGATTAGTTGGACTATTTTATTCGAAACTTCACAGGAGTATTTCTAACGATAAATGAGTAAACACGTGTTTGAGGTTTTTTGAAAAATCAACCCCTAAAAGGGGGAAATGTGGTGACAAATTCTGAAAATCGACATGGGTGTTGTTTTTATGATATACCGGGTCGCTGATAACGAAAACAACAATGATTTTAAAATCTCACGTGGAGGACGTGAAATACCATCCCCCCTCTTGGGGTGCGAGGGGGATGAAACGTCTAAATATTAATATGGGTGTCGTTGTTATGGTTTTTTGGGACGTTAATTACGAAAATGGCATCGATTTTGAAAGTTAATACTGCAGACATGAAAACTTTTAAGAGTTTGTGCGAAATTGCAAGTAGAAACTGACTGACTGAGTGAGTGACATCAACGCACAGCCCAAACTCCTGATTCGAGAGATATCAAATTTGGCATGTAGGTTCCTTATAAGGTCTAAAGGCGCATGAAGTGCCGTGAATCCGAGGTAAAATTTGGAAATAGTGGCAGCCATATTGATTTTCTTCATTTCAACCCGATTTCGTTCAAAATCGATATCCGAGCTTCCGAGAGGTCCCCTAATACGAATCCGAGGTAAAATTTGGAAAAAGTGGCAGCCACATTGATTTTCTTCATTTCCAACCCGATTTCGTTCAAAATCGATATCTGAGCGTCCGAGAGGTCCCCTAATACGAATTTGAGGTAAAATTTGAAAAAAGTGGCGGCCATATTGATTTTCTTCATTTTCGTCCCGATTTAGTTCAAAATCGATATCTGAGTGCCCGAGAGGTCTCTTAATACGAATCCGAGGTAAAATTTGTGAAAGTGGCGGCCATATTGATTTTCTTATTTTTCGTCCCGATTTCGTTCAAAATCGATATCTGAGCGTCCGAGAGGTCTCTTAATACGAATCTGAGGTAAATTTGGCACTCCATGCATGCCTGTATGCAAAAAAGTTTAATGTTACTATATAGGCGTGTGGGGTATCTATGGATTTGCGTTTAAAAACGACATAGAGGATTAGACATTTTTTTCCATTTAATGATTTAAAAAAAAAAAACCATTTAAAGATTTTTTTAATCGTATGGCATTTATTTACGAACCGTGAGATTTTCAGGAAGACAAGTACGGTTGCCAGTTTTTGTTGCACGTTTAGCACCACCCAGGGGTCACGTGTAGGGTAACAGTGGGTACTCCCTACGGATGTGGTGCAATTTCGACCCCCCTTTGTCAAGGGAGTGGGCAACTTGCCTGTTAGAAGTTCGCAAGCCGCTCGAAGGCCTCTAACTTGGCTTAACAATTGCAGCCGGGATCAACGGCTTAGCGTGCCTTCCAAAGCACGAGAGTCAGTTAGTAACCACTCAAAGCGGTCACTTATCCAAGAACTGACCTGCGCCCACATTGCGTAACCTCGCACACCGCACGCAGCAGGTGGGTGCCGCTGGGCCACGAGCGCTCTAAATTCTTGATAGTTTATGCCAAATTACAATTCAATCGGTCCAGTAAAAGCAACTTAGTTATAACAGACGGACTGACAGTAAGGAGTGCGAATGGAAGTGAGGTCAAATTTTCTTTTTGGATGCTCCAATGGAAACTGGCAAAACCTACCTAATAAATTTAATTTTAGGAAAAATAAATGTTATACGTGATATTGGATTAGCCGTATTTCTGTACTTCAAAGGACCAGAGTTTATGACCGCTGCGCGCTGCTTGGTCGTTATCAGACCTATTGGTTTTACTGTAGTACACATATACTTTTACTAAGGGCCATTTAGGACATGCTTTTATTTCAGCGGCCCTTTCCCCTTCGGCTTGTCGGAAATGTATAATAATAGTTTTCCTTATTTTTGCCAAAATCAAATTAAATTCAACAGTTTGCCGGCTCTCAGAATGTATACTGACTTTTCATCTGTTCATCTGTTAATGAATCACAATCACCAAACTTCGTATACCGAAACCCCCAGAATGTAACAACTACTTTTCAGAAGACCGCATCTAAATCGGTTCAGCCAAACGCGAGATAATCGTGGACAAACATACGAACCTGTTTTTTGTAGACGGTTAAAAATTTCGCTTAGTACGCGGGCGAAGCCGCGGGCAAATGCTAGTGTTATATATAAATATGATAGTGATTGATTGGCGATGGATTTGTTAATAAATCGTCTCGTGCGTAAAGCATGTATTTGGATCGAAACAACCACGATGGGATCAAATCATCACGTTATTTAAGACGTAAGTTGAATTCCTTTTCTTCCTAAATTAAGGATAAAATTAAACAAAATAATACAATTTTAAATGTATTGTAATATAAAAGGTCAAAATTCTATTTTATTTAATCGTATGGCATTTCTTTTACGAACCGTGAGATCTTCGAGAAGACAAGTACGGTTGCCAGTTTTTGTTGCACTTTTAGCACCACCCAGGGGTCACGTGTAGGGTAACGGTGGGTACTCCCCACGGACGTGGTGCAACTTCGACCCCCCTTTGTCAAGTGAGTGGGCAACTTGACTGTTAGAAGTTCTCATGCCGCCCGAAGGCCTCTAACCTGGCTTAACGACTGCTGTCGTAGACAGCAGCCGGGATCAACGGCTTAACGTGCCTTCCAAAGCACGAGAGCGCTCAGTTAGTAACCACTCAAAGCGGTCACCCATCCAAGAACTGACCTGCGCCCACATTGCTTAACCTCGCAAACCGCACGCGGTACGCGGGTGCCGCTGGGCCACGAGCGCTCTGCTCATATTTCCTCGTAAATGCGATGAAAAACATATTCTGTCACTCGAAAGGTGAATTTTACGAACTCGAGTCATCAAATTTCTCCGCCTTCGGTGTCAAGCTCCTTATAGACATTCATTCGTAAAAAAAAATATTTTTTTTGGTCGATGAGCCGACCTCGAAGCATGTACGAAAAAACTTATTTACCTATGTGACTTTTACAAAGACGTAGGTTACCATAGAAGTTGACTGTGTAAAAAAATCTCCTTGTGGCATATATGTATGCAAACAGCCTGTTTCGATTTCCGAGTTCAGCTCCAACGTAACAGCAATTATGATGTCAACGACCGACCAAATTGCTAGTCACTTTTAATTCATACTTGCGTTACTATCACTTGGCAAGGTCCCCGATCACCCTGACAAACAATATAGACGTAACTACACGGATATCGACTTGATGCTCACCGACAACTTTACTCACCTTATCGAGCCAGTATAAGCAGACGGGGTGTGAAAGGGCTAGCAGATCTTGACCTCCGAAATAATATCGCAGTACTGACAACAATATAAATAGTTGTTACAAACCAATGTTAATCAGTTGCAAGTCGAAGTCGAGCAATACACACCTATCATAATGGCTGCGAAGGTAAATAAAATTTTGGATTCAGTAATACTATATTTGCTTGCATGGACAGTAGGGGCCGTAAAGTCTGAGATAAAATTTAATGATTGTTACTCTTCTGACATTGATTAGTAGTTTCAAATGACAAATTAATTTCATATAAAAAATGTTGGATATAAAAGCATTATACATTGACGTACCTACTTCTAACCTGAACAAATCTACTTTTGTGTGACTTATTCGATAGTGACGAAACTATAATGAAAAGATTTTTATTATATTATACAAATGTAATCCATACTCCGCAAGAACACAAAAATCATCGTTCTTACCAGTAGCTAGAAATCCATGGAATCTAGTTTCGTAGACAATGTTACTATCAATTAATTAAGCGACTTGTTTTTTTTTTTCAGTTCGTCGTTGTAGCTCTCTTGGTGGCGGCTGCCCAGGGCAGCGCGATCCACGGCGGCAATTACAACAGCTTCTCATATGGAGTCTCTGACCCTCACACTGGTGACGTGAAGAGCCAGCACGAGACCCGCGTGGGCGACAGCGTGGTCGGCCAGTACTCGCTGCTCGACTCTGACGGTACAAAGCGCACAGTCGACTACGCCGCTGACGCGCACTCTGGATTCAACGCTGTTGTGCGCAAGGACCCTCTGCTGCACGCCGCTCCCATCGCCATCGCCGCTCACGCCGCTCCCGTCACCATTGCTGCCCACGCCGCTCCTCTGGCGTACGCCGCTCACGCAGCTCCTCTCGCTCACACTGCCTACTCTACCAGCATCGCCCACGCCGCTCCCTTGGCGCATGCTGCCATTGCTGCTCCCATCGCCCACTCCGCGTACGCCGCTCCCATCGCTCACTCCGCGTATGCCGCTCCCATCGCCCATGGTGGCATCGCCTACGGTGCCCATGGTCTTGGTCTCGGTTACGCCGGTCATGGACTCGGTCTCGGCCATGGTCTTGGATACGGTCATGGACTCGCCTGGTAAATAAAAAATATATGTGTATTAGTGAACGAAGGTACGGCTGTGTTGACAAATTAAATGACTTATTTAATTTATGTCATGATTTCTTTTTCCCCCTTTCGTTAATACCTATACAACTTGTAGGTAAATGAAATATGTATGTAGGTTTCTGAAAACCTTAAAAATTGTGTAATAAGACTAGAATGGGGGAGGCCTATGTCCAGCAGTGGACATCCTAGGGCTGATATGGATGGATGGATGGAAGACTAGAATCAGTTGCAATTTGAATGCATGGGTTCTCGTCTTTAGGATCTCGTAAACAGTGAACCCTTATAGATTCTGCATGTCCGTCTGTCGATACGGTATATGTCTGTGCAGCTGTCGGTTTGTCCGCATCATAGCTCAGGGATCCTTAGTACCAGAAAGCTGTAATGTAAATAGGTAAAAATAGAGATGAATAGTTTTGCATCTAGTCATGAATGCTAGTAGTTGCCAACGTTTATAGGAAACGGTAACCACTTACCCTCAGATACGCTAGTTTACCATTATCACTGAGTTGGTATTAAAAAAATCTCTAGTGTGCATTAGTGTGCGATTAACTAGGCAATCATAGGCATGAAGATAACTTGCCACCACCACTCGTGTAAAATTTTATGTAGCAAAATCACAATGGAATAATATGGCGGATTTGCCTAGAAGTATATGTCTTGCCGACTCTACCCTCAGTTTATTTCTTCTACTTGCACTATTGAGTATATGAAGTTGTACTTACTAATGGTCTTCGTCTCAAGCAAAACAGAACAAGTCAAGGCCTAAAAAGTCAATTCTTACATGGTACTTAAGGTAAATGTCCTCTGCCCGACACTGACTTATGCCATCATGACAGACTTAATCAATAGTTGTCATCTATTGGAGCTAAAGTTGTCGAGCATATACCTAACAAATTGCCTACGCAATGAGCGCCCGATGCTCGGGTTCTCGGCACTGAAAGTGTGTTTTTTTTTTCTGTCGACACGGTTTCTTGACATTTTGAAATGTAATACGTACCTAGTACCTAGTTTTTCAGCTTTCCAGCAACACCCAGATATTACCAAGTTGCTAAAGCATGTGCAAAAATCAAGTAAACTGCATCAATTGATGTTGATTCACACAACGTGCGTGTCCAAGCGGAACCTTCTGTTCTGAGTTATTTGTCATTGACCGTTTGAAGGTCAGATGCTATGAATAAGCTGATAGGGCAATTATAGAGACATGCTTTTTTTTACAAAAACACACGGATATAGACCACAAAATGATATTTCTGATAATTGATAATGGTATCCTAGTAGAACACGAAGTTTTCAATTATTTTAAGTGTCCTTTTTTTACTGACCCAGCCAGCGATGCGAGCGAAGCGTCTTCGTTTCAGCTTGGGCAAAAAGGCTATCATATTTCTGTCCGAATGATTTTCGGATGTTCTCCTCTGCAGGTCGCATGTCTCAACCGATTTTCGAAAACTTTGTAAGCAGGTTTTGTCAAACCTTCATTACATCTACGCTTAGGTTTACGGCACTAAAAGTGAACATTATATTGATTTATTTGTTATTACGGTGTTTGGAAATATAGACAATTTAATTATTATTTTTTTGTATTTATTTAGGAATACTTAGTATTTTATTATTCAATAATACAATAAATATTATTATGCATCTATATTGATCTGGGGGCGCAAAGGATTGCGGTGTCTGCTTACCATTAATGCTTACCAGTTAGACTGTATGATTTTCCCACCATCGTAGCAGCTAAATGCCCATTACATCACGGTTATTATATTCATTGATACTTGATACTTATGTTCTTGAAGGCCATTTTATTGTAGCTGGCTTTGCAAATATCATGCACTGTTATTAAGTCATTGAACACCCGATGAGATCCGTGTCGGGAGCTGTGGTAGCCAATTGCTAATTGCAGCAATTTACTCAAATGTTACATTCATTTTATTTTCTTTGGTTACCGTTGCTCCTTTGTTTTGTAGGTCAGCTTTGTTATTTATAATTGTTTAATGTAGTTTTTTTACATGAATCAGCCTAGCTGACACTATCTTATACCGTCACGTTTTATGTGACGTACATTTCGGCCATAAAACCTGACGGTATATAAGCTATCGTGCTAGCTTGGCAGAAGCGGATGTGTAGTATAGCTATGCATCTATTTTTCGCGTACTACGTACGTATACGTACGATATATAGGTATAGTCAGCATCATAAATATGTATACATTTCGGAACTAATGTCTGGGGAACAAGGTTCAAAGTTGTATACATATTTATGATGCAGACTGTTATAAGATTTTTCTATGCAGAATAACAGACGTCACTCATTTCATTGGCGACTACGGCGATACTTATTTAAATATTTTTTTTTGATTCATCATATCGCATGTTTTTTCAAATGGCAGTGATAAGTTTACTTTTTTACATTTTCACCTTTCTTTAACTTGTATTTTGTAATTGTACCATAACCCACTATGATTAGTTCTCATTTTATAACTAGACGATAGATTGACACCTAACGTTTCCACTGTAAATAATAACGATTTTTTAACTGCAGTTTATGTTGTTGTATGCGTCTCTTGTTCATAGTAAAATACCACAGGGTTTTGAAAATGAAATTGTCGAAATATTATAATTTAATGTAATTTATTTGACGTAATCACAGCATTTTGGCGGCCATGGCATAACCCATAACTTGTTCAGTAATATTTATAGCCTAAGGTTAGGTATTAATGTCTTAATAGTGGGAGTAACCCAGATGGGAGGCGTATCCGAGACCATGAGCACCATGGGCGATATGAGCGAGGGGAGCGGCGATGGCACCGTGAGCGTAGGCGGTGTGCGCCAGGGGTGCGGCGTACGCGGCATGGGCCAGAGGAGCACCGTGAGCGACGCTGGTGGCGTACGCTAAGGGAGCAGCGTGGGCGACGTGCGCAAGAGGAGCCCCATGGGCTGCGTACGCCAGGGGAGCGGCGTGGGCAAGAGGAGCGGCGTGAGCGGCGTACGCCAGGGGAGTGGCGTGCGCGGCGTATGCCAGGGGAGCGGCGTGAGCAGCGATGGCGATAGGAGCGGCGTGCACCAGAGGGTCCTTGCGCACAACAGCGTTGAATCCAGAGTGCCCGTCATCGGCGTAGTCGACGGTGCGCTTTGTGCCGTCAGAGTCTAGCAGCGAGTACTGGCCGACCACGCTGTCGCCAATGCGGGTCTCGTGCTGGCTCTTCACGTCACCGGTGTGAGGGTCGGAGACTCCATATGAGAAGCTGTTGTAATTGCCGCCGTGGATCGCGCTGCCCTGGGCAGCCGCCACCAAGAGAGCTACAACGACGAACTAAAAAAAAAACAATTTGTTAGCATTCCCGTTGAACCACTTTGTCTGTAACTATCACACAACACACTTTTAAGGGGTAATAAACTTTCTTTAACAAATTTGAAGTAGCAACAAAACATACTTGCAAAAGGGGGCTATTTTCTAATTAATATAAGTTCAATAATGCTCGGCTCTAAAATAAGATTGTTACGCTTCAATAATTACCTTAGCTGCCATTTCGATAAGTTTATTTGTTGCACAGTGAACTGCGAGTGATTAATCCTGTTTTTGCTCCGTCTTTTTATATGACTCCTGTACAATCGCTGACAGCTAATAATAGGAAGTAAAAGACACGTATACGCTCTAGGTCAACGTAGGTAGGATTTTTTTAAGAGTCGCTTTTCGTCTACGGTATGCGGAACTCTGTTCGGACCACGCGACTAAACATTTAGTAACACATAGTTTGCTTGGACGCAAAGGAAACAATTATATTTATTATTCATCGAAATTAGGCGGTAACCTTCAGATGCTAGATAATATTAAGTTTTGTATCAAGACGTTGCGTAGTCCAATAAGTGTGTTAATTAGCCCATTTGCATTGAAGCTAATCGTGTCGAGTTTACCGCGTTTGCAACATTGTAGCACAATAATCTGTGCGATTACATCAGCGGGTAAAAGAAACAAAGAAATTGGGATAAACTCTGTTTATTTACAAAACCGGTGCCAATTGTACATGCCTAATACTGTTTAGAAGAATCGTCCGTAAGCATAGGGGTATCCGAGTTTGGCGGAGTAGGCGAGCGGGCTCGCATAGCTGATGGGGGCAGCGCCGTAGGCGATAGGGGCAGCGCCGTAGGCGATAGGGGCAGCGCCGTAGGCGATAGGGGCGGCATAAGAGACGGGGGCAGCGTAGGAGATGGGGGCGGCAGCGATCAGAGCGGGGTCCTTCCTGACAATGGCGTTGAATCCTTCGGCGCCGGCGGCGTAGTCCACGGTTCTGCGGGTCCCATCGGACTCCAGGAGGGAGTACTGGCCCTGGACGTTGTCCCCGGCGCGGGTCTCCACCTGGTTCTTGAAGTCCCCGGTGTAGGGGTCGGCCACACCGTAGGAGAAGCTGGAGAGGGAGCTGGCGGAGGCCACTGCCACGAAGGCGAGGACGATGACGAACTGGAACAAAGGGTTTCGTAATTAGACATTCGTAATGAAGGTAAGATGTTATCAGCGGTTATGTATTATTTGTATGTTTTATAGGGCGAACAATTTAATTAGTAAACATTTTCTAATTAAGGGCATATCCTTTTTTGTGTTCCGAGGGCACACCTAATAATGGCATTATCAAAGTCAATGAACAATAGAGTCACTTAAAAGACCTGTGCCTGGCCTGTGTATTAAAGACTCGAGAATTTTAAGACCTAATTATGTGACAATATTTTTTCTACGACGGCAAAATAATTTAATTGAAATTAAAACTCGATATGGTAGCAGAATACGGTCATTGACGTGTGCCTCTTTTAAAAATTAAAAATATAACAGTTGTATAATAATGTATGAAAATCCATTTTGATTCTCCCACCAGTCATATAATGACTTGTCTATGGTATAGACTTGCATTTGTATAAAAAGTTTATTGTTTTAATACTGCTGTCAGTCATTTAATTCACATATTAATTATAATATGTGAATTAAATGATTGACAGCAGTATTCCGGCATTAGCCGGAGTAGTAAAAAAAATAAATCTTGTGGAAATTGAACTATAATGCTCGATTTAGAACGTTACAAATAGGCTTGAAATGAATGCTTACCTTCGCAACCATTTTAACTGAGGATAGGTAGTTGTGACTACGTCGGTAAGTCCAGAAGATCTGATGCTTCTGTTGAAGATCGCCCGGCTTTTTATATCATCCACAAATCGTACTTGCTCGAGATCTTGTTCTGGTATCAAGAACAATCAGGAAACACCTAAAAGTCAAGATCGACGGGGCGACGCTCGGGAAAGGTCTCAGACAGGTTCGTAATGAAATGTTTCAATCTTAATTTCCCTTTGTATATAAATCATGGGTTGTTTTCTTCACCATAGTTATCCTTTTGGAACCGGTTCACGGTAGGATGCGGGGTTTTCGAAATGTCAATGGGATTCTCACGGATCCAAATATTTTGCCTGGAATTTTACTTGTTAATGATGCTTGCTGATAATTTTGAACTAACGAGTAAATTTGAGGTACCTAAAGTACTTTAATGAATTTGGAATGGTAAGAACGTAAAATAAATTGTACAATCATCGTTTTTGTCACTTAGTGTTGACTTACTAAAAGCCGTTTGGTATATTGAATCTAACTAATGTTGGAGATAGATGCTATTTACTTAGGATAATCTGCAATTTGATTAATTTGATTATCTACTTCATGTCACACTTAACTAAAACAAAAAACAGTATAATTATTTAAGTTAGTTTTAATTTTTTTAAGTAAAACTCACTGCGCTTGCATTATACCGAGGGCGGAATTTGTCGCTGTATTTCCATGCTGATACGTTATGCGAGGAAGTCCCCAGCTCTTTGGCCACCAGTTACGACAATCAGACGCTTCGCAAATAACTTGTGCGGCTGGGACCCCATGGACCTAGAGCTTCGACACCAAAAGGTTCAAAATTGTACTCTCTCTCAAGGCCCTTGTACCTTTTTGTTACGCTTTACAACGTCGGCGTTTTTCGCCGCTGCACCCGCTTTTACTGTAGTCATTAGAGGTGGCATGAAAATAACAATTTGTCTTTAGGTAATAAATGTTTCAACATATATTTGGATGACAAAATCCAGCGCGTCGGGCAAAACTAATGTTTGATTGAATATATGTATAGAAGGCTGTACAGCATAAGAAGGTACATAAGGTGTATTCGGGGTAAGGTATACAATGTCGGATAATACAGAAAATTACCCCGTTTCTGTCAAACTGAGAAAATTAGCTTATTCAAACAACATGAAACAAAAAATCAACAACGTTTGGTAGAAATTTGCAATTTTTGTTATATCATTTGCAAATATCTGCCAATGATGATTTTAAAATGGCCAACTTGCAGTCTTTTCCAGACTAAATGTTATTAATGAATAATGAATAAAAGTTGTATGAAACACAATAGTTATTTGTTCAACAAGAGAGCAAAGTAGATTTTTGCTGCGAGTGTTGATGTTGAGTCCCGAGCAAGCGAAAGATTCTATAATTGAATTATTGAATAAATTCAAAATTAGAATCTTGAGCGTAGCGAGTGACTCAAAGACACGAGATACAAATATCTTTGCTCTCGTGTGATACATACAACTTTTCACCTCAACGGCGAGAACATAACGCAAAGGAATAGTGTTAGAGAGAATGAAGTTACTTAAACTAACGTACGATATGAAAAATTATAAAGTAAGTTTATTTCACGCTCGCAGCAAAATTGCATTTTGCTCATTGGTTTAAGCAGCAAAACCGCCATTTTCGAGCCGCTGAGGTGAAAAGATCATTTAAGTATATATTACTCCATTGTTTCAATTTAAACTGGTTGTCTTCTTACAATGCAGAAATTGGACTAAGTACGATAAAATTGTAAAATAAGTTGAACAAAAATGGAGTCCAGTTTCTGTTGTGATTGGGCGTACGAGTAATAAGCAAGACAGCTCTGAGGTAAAAAATACTATACTATCGCATTTACAATATTGGTAGGTAATGTCATAATAATAGTTCGTTAGTGTAATGCGTCATATTCTGGCTTACGTGAGAAATAACGTCTAATAGAAATAAAGGAGCAAAAAGAATGCAAGAATAGTTGCAATAATTTACTTAATACATTGAGTTACTGATTACAAAGTCTTATAAAACTTAAAGTTATGTCATAATACCGGTACTACATTTCTAAGGTGTTACTAAGGCAATTTCCCTCGTGCTATGCGTACCTAGTTACCAAGGCTAGCTAGTCCGGTCACCAATTATCTCTCGTTATTATTCTATTTACATCAAAGAACCTAGTCTATATTCAAGGCAGTAATAAGTTTAAATGCAAATAAAATAGCCTAGATTCTTTGCAGGTCACACAAAAATGATTTTCAATAATGAACTCACATCGTTCACATCGATGATTCACATTTAATGTATAGGTATGATCACTAGCTACCTATAGAACTTTAAAAAAGTAACAAAACATATGGTCATGTAGGAAAGTACCGAATAAAAAACACAAATACTCGCAACTATCTACTAACTCGCTGCAGGTTACCTACCTGTGGCAAGTGTTTCTTCCGTAAAGTTAAATGCCTATATAGTTACAGTGTTGTCATTTCTTTAGAGTATTATTTCAGGTAATTATCATTATCGTATTTTATATCCACGATGAACGGTGATCAGGAACATGCAGCACCAAGGAACTCCTCGATACTGCTGGAGGAAGCGTTCTTTCAGTAGCAGCTGGTTCTTCTATGCGTTCCACAGCATCAGTCTTCACGTCAGCGTTAAATCCAGTATAATCATCAGCCCTATAATCAACTGTTCTTTTCACTCCATCTGGCTGGAGGAGGGTGTACTGTCCAACAACGGTGTCAGCTCTCCTGCTTTCATGTTGGCTCTTTACATCGCCAGTGTGTTGATCGTTGACTGAATAAGCGAAATCGTAAGTTGGATAAGACTGTTGTAGGCCAATGAGGATGGGCAGCGGTGCTTGGTGCATGTACATGCAGCTTGCTGAGATAATTAGGGCTGAGAGTACTGCAATCTGTAAAAAATACAATAATCGATCAAAAATAATAATAATTTACAATTGGTTGTCGTTCTTAATGAATATTATGAGAGTGAATGATGCAGAACCTATTATGCCAGGAAAGATTGTCCCGAGTGTAAAACTATCCTAATATGTATTTGAATAGCCGAATGGCTACAATATAATTTTGTTTGTACCGGCACTTGATTACGTTTCTTGTACTCTAATCGTATATAAAAGTAATATACTTATACTGAACTGATAACACCCACTACAATTTTTTTATATTTATACTAATGCATCCTTCCGAATATAAGTCTCCAAATTTAATCAGTATTGGTATTGATGACACCATGGCCATAGAACGTGTTAATTAAAATTGGCAGTATAGATTTATCGCAAATAATTAGCTTATCTTCGGTGATTTCGGCTAGGTAATAGAAAACGCTATTTATAGCTAGTAGAGCTGGTAAATAAAATAAGATAATTTATTGGGTTTAATTGCTGTCCTTAAACAGCAGCAATGGGCTCATGCATAATTTAGGCTTGGCCGCACAATTTGTTATGAAGGTCGGTAATTTCATTAAATTTATGTTTTAGGAAACATCTCATTGAATTTCGCTGCATAAAAACGATTTTCACAAAATATTTTGTCGATATAGTATTCAATTATTCATCAGCGTATTAACAAATTATATTAACAGGTACAGTTAAATGCATTAACCTTTTACTTGATAACGATAAGTCATGATTTAGAATTCTTTACGTCAAGTTGCACTTCATAGTTAATTAAATATGTTCAGTTTTCTCAATTCTAAAGGACTATACCACCTATATGCTACTATTTCTTATTAAAAAGATACAATATAATTATTTGCAATTTTTAAATACTCGGCATGCTTTACTATAATAACTAATGACTCAACTTATAATATGTACCTTTTGAATCATGTTGTTGACTTGATGCGGGTCCGAGCTGTGAACTATGATTAGTGCTCAATTATCTCGCGATTTATACAGAATCATGTGAAAAATAATCCAGCTTGCGCAAGAGTGTCGGATGGCTGAGATTCGAGAACGCCTGTGGTTGCTGGTGTTCCGTTTCCGTTAGCCTATAAATTGTAGTGTAGGTAATAAAGTATATTTAAAATCAGATGTGGTCATATTATTTTTATAAATCTTTACCTCATCTCGGGACCATGGGGTCCCAGACTTTTGGTAGGCGTGCGTGGGGCCGAAGCCAACAGCGCAGAGGCCCTTTTAGACAATTTAATCTAAAAGCAAAGGGATACACATGGCGGATACCATCCCCGAACGCACAATATGATACATCCAGATATGGTCCCCGCTAAGTGCAAAGACTATTGCAGTGCATCACTGTGCTGCGATGGAAACTAAGGTCATGGGCTATTGTGTTGAATGTTGGATGGGCTGGATAATGGGCTATTGGAGGAGACTAGCGGACACCTGCCGTGACAATCAGTCTCAATATTGTAAAAGAAGGCGGTGACTCGCCAGCTCGCTGAGTGAGCCCCACATAACAGTCGCACGCACAGTGCGACAGTGGGGCAACATCCCGTTGAGCGGCTGTAAGGTTGTCGAGAGGTGAGTCTGCGGTAGCCAGATCCCGGTAATCCGATCAGCAGGCCGCCGGCGTTATGACATTTTACACTTGCAACCTGGAGCATAGGACTCCACTCTGGCCGGCCAATTAAGGCAAGCACAGAGGCGAGGGCCAGATGAAAAGGGCCCTCTGGAGATTAGGGGTCCGCGGTGTCGCCAGTCACCGTCAGTTCGCCACAATTATGTATATAACCAGAGCTGCCAAGTGCGATCCACAATCACTACCACTATGTTAAAATAATATAGGTAGTGGTCAAACTTCGATAATGTAGTGAATAGTGGTCGGCGGTTAAGAAGTCAATCCTGACATATGTCATATCCATACAGTTTATAACCTCAAAGTGATTTATGGAAATAACAGGTGTCAGGATTGATTTCTGAACCGCCGACTACTATAGATCGGCAGTGTCACTTACACCCCAACTCTTTTTCCATAAAATATAGAATCCTTAGTTTAAAAACTTTAAAACACGGTAGATATAGACACGTCAGTCGTTATTGACACCTTAGGCACGACAACGTTGGAACACCTTTAGGTGTTCTTGGCTCACAATAGTTACAAAAGTTAGATGTAATGGTAAACGATACCAAACAACTACCATTGAGTTAATATTCTTAGTTGAACTTTTAACCTGCACTATCCATCTCCCGAAAGCCGTCAGTCACAATCAGGAAGTAAGTAAACTTTTAATTACAGTATCGTAATCATAATACAATTATCTATTGCACAATGCAAATGGTTAAGTTCGGAGGAAATGATGGTACTGTAATGTAATGCATCGGGCATAGCTCAAAACAGTCAGTTCACTCGTACATTATTAACGGGTAATGGCTACATGTCCATTTTATATTATACATATGTAGTATATTTTTGTATATATGACCAACTACAAATAGACCACAACATCATGCGCATGATGATTATTAAATGGACAAACTCGGTTCATCTCTGGAAACCGCAGAAATGGCTCCTACTAAATGAAATACCTTAAAGGCGAAGGGATAGGCACGCTCTTTCCATACTTTATGTACGTTTTTCTTCGTTTGTGTTTGCGCTACAGTTTTTATTTTTTGTCAATAGGTTTATTTTTGTGTTCGCTTTTTTCTGTTTTTTTTTTTTTTTAATTTAATATTTCTTTGATTTTTTATATACGTATATCCAATATGTTCAAGCAAAAATTAAAATTCAATGCTGCAGTGCCAAAACTAAAGAATAAAACTTGCACAACCTTTGTATGGAGAATGCCTTGCCGTACCCTTCGCCTTAAAGGTATCATCTCTGACCAAGTGGTCTGAGGGTATCATATTATGTAGTATAAAAAAAAGATAGTGACACCATCTTATAAATTTTAACACATTGAAAGAACCCAATTATTTGCCATGTGACTTGCACACCTTTTCCCCGTGGGCAGCTGGGTTATATTTACAATAACATCAGCTACTTCCTTTCCATGTGATAATACCGGGTTGAAGTGTGTTGAGGGGCTACGGGCGGTGAAGTTTTTAGGGAACGGCTCCACTGTACCGTCTGTATAAAACTTTGGCCACAATGCGCATTAAGGCGGTTGCACAAGCGGCCGTGGCATTGAACCGCATGCGCCGACGAACGAATTCTGACATTGACCCCGGCCCATCGATCACTCCGGTCGTTATGTAACTTTTATCAAGTCCAACCGGGTTTTGCGATGCGCTTGACATTTGTAACTTTAGAAACTGGTCTTTAGTCTTCATAGTTAGACACAATATTTATTTATACAATAGGTATTCAGTTATGTGCCAAATTTCATACTTCGTGACAAGACAGGAGAGAAAAAATCACGGTGATCTTTAGAAAAAAAAATGGCAATTTGAATTAACTAGCTCTATGTATACTACTCGTGCAATTTTTTATATGGCCGTTTTGTACATTTTATAAATTTCGGATCTCGCTCGAAAAATAATGTAACCATGTAATGTTATTTATTTATCTGACCAAACTGGACACTTTATTTTCCAATCAATCAATCAATCAATCAAAATATTAATTGCATGGTCATAAGTTATACAATGATGTTCAACAAATTTATAGGCCTTCATGTCCTGCCTCAGAGAGGCGTACAATATTTGCTTAATCCTAGATACACTAACAATAAATCATATACACAACATTAGGTCCTATTTAAAAATTCTGAGATGTTATAAAAACATTGATCGATAAGCCAGTTAAATAATTTTCTTTTAAGCTCTAGACGCATAAGTTTCTTCAGATCAGCTGTCCCTACGTCTACTTTCCCGGCCATTTTTGAGAAATTAAGCTCCATCCCAGACATTTTTAATTATTTTGAAGTCACAAGAACTCCAGTTACTGCTCGAATACGATGTATTGTAATGTAATATCTATCATGACTCGGCTCACTTACAATTATTTCTCGTCATTAAGTTGTCCATCACTCCTAATGCAATAAGTGGCGATCATCAACACACGTATCATCTGCCGGCCGATGACCCCGCGCGAGATGAATGAACGGTGACGTCACGCCGTAGTAAAGATGCGCAGTGACATGATGATGACTTCGTGTTCGTGACTTGTTTACCGTTGAGGTTAGAAACTTTAATGTCAATGTTAGCGTGGTTACTTATTGTTTGCGCGATTGTTTGGAAGAAGGAGAAGTCAATCAATAAAATATCTCGTGAAACTAACACTATTTCAGGACGGGATTTTCGCATGACTTAGAATAAAATTTGAATAAGAGAATTAATAAATACTAACTAAGAGAACTTAGTGAATGTAAATTATTTTTAATACATATTTATCTTTTTAGTTTAGGGTAACGAAGTGTTCGTTAGAATTTGTTTGTATGTAAATATTTTCAAATTTCTATGGGGTGACAGCTGCCGGTGCCATGTTTTACGTTGATCCGTCTGTAATCATATGTTGGTGTAACCCACCCTTCCCCGGCGTCGTCGTGTCACCCAAGGTGGAACTTGATAAGGCATTTGTACCTTTTGCCTGCGCGTGACACATTTGCTTGGCATTTAGTATCCGTACGCACGTGACCGTACCAAGTTAGTGTAAATGGAATAATTTTCCACTATAAGTATCTAGGCGAAGTATGTATTTAGAGCAAGTGACATTTAAACAAATAGGTAGATTAATTTAGGAATGGAATGACTATGGCAGTCAATAATTTATCATGACTAAATGATTTACGTATTCGATCTAAGAACGTTTGATCTTGGCGGACGGGCAAAAAGTTTTATTTTTATTATTTGTTGTCGTGGGCCAATTGTTTTTGTTGAAAAGATGAATTAAATTTGAGACTAGGTACAAAAAAAGGTATAAATATGTATTAAGTACTTAGTCTTCCAAATTGACAAAGTCAAGATAGGATTGTTTCGAGTATATTTTTAAGATTATTCGAATTGTACTTTTAGGAATTTCATATCGGAAATAAACAACCATTCCTTTTTTTATCTGTGGAGCTGTTAAAATTACTTGGCCGTCAAGATATTCTTTTCCTTTTGTCCTTTGTTTTAGATACTCTTCTAAGTGAACCTGGCAATCTAAAGTCACCGGTCAAATTCCACACGTTAAACACGTGCCTTTTTAGGGTTCCGTAGTCAACTAGGAACCCTTATAGTTTCGCCATGTCTGTCCGTCCGTCTGTCCGTCCGTCTGTCCGTCCGTCTGTCCGTCCGTCCGCGGATAATCTCAGTGACCGTTAGCACTAGAAAGCTGAAATTTGGTACTAATATGTATATCAATTACGCCGACAAAGTGGTAAAATAAAAAGTGGAAAAAAATATTTTATTAGGGTACCTCCCCTATACGTAAAGTGGGGAGTGATTTTTTTTTTCATTTTAACCCTAACGTGTGATATATTATTAGATAGGTATTTAAAAATAAATAGGGGTTTACTAAAATCATTTTTTGATAATGTTAATATTTTCGGAAATAATCGCTCCAGAAGTAAAAAAAAATGTGTCCCCCCCCCCCTCTAACTTTTGAACCATAAGTTTTAAAAATATGAAAAAAATCTCAAAAGTAGAACTTTATAAAAACTTTGTAGGATAATTATTTTGAACTTGATAGGTTGAATAGTTTTTGAAAAAATTACAAAAATAATTTCTGAACTAAGTTTGTAATTTAACCGTATAAACAGGTGTTTATTGTACCTGTCATTTCTACAAAATCACAATGAAATGACGTGCTTTCAAAGGTTTTGTGTTTCTGTACTTAATATGTCAACTTAATGTGACGGACGGAAAACTACGGAACCCTACACTGAGCGTGGCCCGACACGCTCTTGGCCGGTTTTTTAAACCTTGACGTTGGCGGAATCATCCACAATATCGACGGGGCCATAAAACATAAAGATTGATTGATTATTCTTTTCCTTCTTTTGCGAACCTCTAATGGCGGATGATGTGCCTAGGAAGTATGTTCTATAATGAAAAAGCTAGTTTACTTATTTATGGGGTTATTAAATTCCAATATTTCATGCGTAGGGTTTTCAAATTCGAACTTTTGCTATGGACCCATGCATGTGGCTCTCTTCATCAACGTTTTCAATGAAATTACTAGGTGTAACTAAATTGTAAATTTCACTGATTGATCACAATTATTGTCTGTAAGTTAGCTTAAGAAAGGATGTAGATACACGAAGTGACGAATCTACATGACAGGCTGACTTAAGATCATACATTAAGTACAAATTTTATTGAATTACCGGTTTCATTGCTGCCTACGTAAGTTATCCGCTAATGTGGTGTTGTGTGGCTCAAGAATTGTAGTATACCCATATATAAGGTGCTTCCAAATTAGTATAAAAAAATATTTTAATACTTTTGATTATTTGTTCTCATTTTACGAACAAAGTAAATTAAATTAATTTCTGCCCAAACATAATCATACTGTGCATTTAACTAACAAGTGGTTATCACTTTTTGTTAAGTGAGCTACATATTGGATGCGAGTTGAAGTGGCCAGTTAAGTGACAGTCAAAAGAGGTTTCACACGATAATCAAAGAAGTCTTAATAATACTGATTATCTCATTAACAGGGTGTTATATATTACGTAGCAAAGTTGTTTTCCTAATTATCTTCAAAAACTAACATAAACTTTTAAATTAGTTTTATACTTAAGTCTACTTCTAAGGACGAGTACTATTAGCTCTGAAAGTATTGGCATTTAATTTGGAAGCACCTTATATATTATTCTCTAGGAAATAGCTTTTACGAGTAGGTACTTAGTGTGATAATTACTGTAGCATGAATAAAATAAAGAAAAGCCACAACAACATAATTTATTAAATAAATAAAGAATATTGCTACTTAATTTTAATATAGAAATAAAGTTTCTATGCATATAAGTATGTATTTATCTATATAAGTATGTTTATCGTCGTCTAGTACCCATAGTACAAGCTTTGCTTAGTTTGGGACTAGGTCGATTTGTGTAAGATTGTCCCCCAATATTTATTTAAAGATGATACACATATAGTAGACTAAAATTTAGCTATAAATTCCACAATAATACATACAAGACTTACTTACTTACTCCTCTGGCGCAGCGACCCAAAGTGTGTCTTGGCCTCCAATAAGAGTGCACGCCGCCGACCCCGATCCTGCATCATTTCCTTCGACGAGTCAACTTGAAGCTCGCATAAATCGATCTCCACAGCATCGGCCCAACGGTATCTAGGGCGACCGACCGGGCGTTTCCCACTCGGTTTGCCCAGGTAGGCTCTTTTGACGGCACGGTCGTCACCCATTCGCTCTAGATGACCAAGCCAACGAAGTCGACACGCTTTCGTTACCCCGATGACATTCGGTTCCGCGACAAGATCTTCAATTTCGGCATTTTTGCGAATTCTCCAACTGCCATCGGGTATCTGAAGCGGGCTAAGGATTTTACGGAGGATTTTCCTTTCAGCCACCAGGAGCTTATTCTCCTCCTTAAGTGTCAGTGTCCAGGCCTCACATCCGTATGTTAAAATTGGGCGTATTACGCTCTTGTAGATGCGGATCTTAGTGCTTCTGCTGAGGAGCCTAGACAATAGCACTTTATGTAGGGCGGCGCTGCATCTTAAGGCGTTTTGGACGCGGGCATCTATTTCTTCACCCCGAGTATTGGCGTCAGTGACAGTAAAGCCCAGGTATTTGAACTTGGCCACCCCTCTAAACACAATATCATCGACATGTAGATGTACTGGCCTACCGCGAGCGGTATTATAACGCCTCATGCAGAGATATTCAGTCTTGTCGTGGTTAATGCGTAGGCCTACTTTGTTCGCTTCGATCTCTAGGACCTACAAGACCAGCCGTATCTTAACATTAAAGCAACACTAAAAAAATAGACAGCTCAAGTGGCGATGCAAGGGACGTGTGAAGTGGTTTTTTTTTATTATCAAAAATGGGATTGCTTTTGGTCCGTCCAAGCCAAGGTAAACTATATATTTAAATTCCGAAATTAAAATTAATACCTTAGGATTAAACATACTATGGGTGGTGCTAAAAGTGCAACAAAAACTGGCAACCGTACTTGTCTTCTCGAGATCTCACGGTTTGTAAATAAATGCCATACGATTAAATAAATAAATATGGTCGTGACGCAAAAAACGTGTTAAATATTTTTAATGATTAATAGCATGTAACGAATTTTAGAAAATAAAACTAATATCGTAAAAGCCAGACCACTGAAGAGGTCGAGACGCACAGTAATTACTGAAATCATATCAGCCAAGTTCTATAAAATTTAATAACAATCATTATAAAATTGCATTTGCAGCCATTCTTGTACCGCGTAGTACCACGTACAACGCAGGTGTGCGCGACCTTGCGGGCTTCCGCGAGAGAAAGGGCATTTCGTCGCGTACGCATGTTGTGTCCGTACTGTAATAAATACGTGCTTGTCCGCTGTCGTCAATTTTGTATTGATTTGTCTGCAGCCGCTTCCTTTATACTTTTTTGATAACAATGGTTGCAAACAAACGTACGTGGGTGAAATCTTTTAGTAGGTATTAGCCATTATTTTTATATTCAAGAGTAGTTCGCTAACTAGTCGGTCTGTGGGCTGTAGAACTAGAAATTTCTATTTTGAAAATTTTCAAAAATTGAATTAACATAAACCATTCGAAATTGCTTCTAAAATTTCACATTTCACGGTCGGGGTAGAGCAGCCGGACATACAAATGCAAAAGCATTTTTGCTAATGCTCAAACGGAGACGCTTAGCTCGCTCGGTCATAAAGCTGAAATTCCTATCAGGCACGGTAGTGCTCCGCCAAGACAAGCCAAAGGGTACTTTTTCTTGCAGCTTTTAGTCGAATTTTCGAACCCTCGCAACGTCAGCCTGGATATTACTCGAGAGCTCATATTCAGAAGACAAGGTGACTTGTCGATTATCTAGATGTATAACATCAGATTGTACTGATACATACGTGTATATTCACCCTCCAAACCCTCGAAAAGGGGTGCGCCCTAACCTAAATTAATGATTGTATACAAACATTAATTTAGGTTGGTTCGGGCAGAAATTATACGAATTCTGGAAGTCCTAGGAACCTTTTTTTTAACGCTGGGCAAAAGCATTTACGCATCCTGTCCTGTCGGGGAGGACGATGACGGACTAACCGCAACTAGAGAGCGTTGGACTACCATCTAGCTAGAACCACCAAGGAAGTCCGGCACCACCTTGTGTGTCGGGGTGCCGCGTGACCGCTATTGGGTTTTAACCGCAAACAAGTCCTAGGAAGCTGATATTGAGTCATTATGCATATGTAGGCTGGAATTAGTACGAAAACTACGTACAAATAAGGAATTTACAACTTTTACCCTCTAGACATCCTATGGGCTAGGAAGTCTTGGCAATTACTTTACATGAAATATTTTTAGTAGGATTAATCTTTATTCTGTCTTTGGCCTTGCAAAGTTTAGTTTTTAGGGTTCCGTACTCAAAGGTAAAAACGGGACCCTATTACTAAGACTTCGCTGTCCGTCCGTCCGTCCGTCTGTCACCAGGCTGTATCTCAAGAACCGTAATAGCTAGACAGTTGAAATTTTCACAGATTGTGTATTTCTGTTGCCGCTATAACAACAAATACTAAAAACAAAATAATATTAATAATTAAGGGGGGCTCACATACTAAAAACGTAATATTTTAGCCCTTTTTCATGGCTACCACTCGGCGAGCTAGATCTCAAGAACCGTAATAGCTAGACAGTTGACATTTGCACAGATTATGTATTTTGATTGTGGCTATAACAACAAATACTAAAATCAAAATAATAATAATACAACAGCTCCCATACAACAGAGTAGTTGCCGCTAAAACAACAAATACAAAAAAAAACTCAATAAAACAAGTGTTTAATGGCACCAGCTTTTAGCCTTTTTTCTGGTACGGAACCCTTCGTGCGCGAGTCTGACTCGCACTTGGACGGTTTTTATAGATCGTGATCGAAATGTAGTTTTTCGTCTGGCGAAAATAGAAACTAATCAATGGCAGTACAATGATCTCGGTAGTCGTGAAAAATATTCATTGAATCATTCAATACCTATCAAGTTATATTGATTATAAGTTTCAAAGGATATGTCTAGACGACACTTTGTCGTTGTATTAAATAGTCTCATTGTAATAAGTTGAAAAGTGACAAATCTCCATGTCTCAATAAACATTTCATAAGTACGAGTAGGTAATGGACATAGTAAAAATGTGTAAATAATGTGTTTTCGTTTTTAAGAATGTCTTGTATGTTAGCCTGTCAGGTATATGTTAATTGAGGTATGGGTCTTCTGTTGCCAGAAGCAAAAAAATAAGTAAATAAAATAGTAGGAATGGTAAAGTAGGTGTGGAAAAGGGAAGTTAATGTGAAAAAGTTTGATACTACTTATCAATCTATACCTCTCTAATTAGGTACTTTTCTATTCGAAGTTGATTCATAGACAGAACTTAGCAATACTAAATTCAAATCGGTAGTAAAACAAACACTTATTTCAAGAGCGTATTATAAGATAAACGATTACATAATTGATAGGGATGTTTGGCAGTGATAGCGTCCTGCACGGCTAATCTATAGCGAAAATAATTTTATATTTATAAATTCAAATCTGTAGTAAAACAAACACTTATTTCAAGAGCATATTATAAGATAAACTATTACATCATTGATAGGGGTTTTCTGTTGTAGCTTTGTTATTTTCAGCTACTACAAAATAACAAAGCTACAGCAGAAAACCCCTATCAATATATTTTATATTTAACTATACAATGTTATATTGTTTTGAAAAAATGACACCTCGCCGAGTTTCTTACGCTGGTTCTTCTCGTGGCAGAGGTTTATTTTTCCGAACCGGTGGTAGTTTATTGACGTTCATAGGTGCATGTAATTATGCCTAATTTGAAGAATCAATTACTTAAGTATATGTGTCGACGAAAAACTTGTTTCGGACAAAATAATATACAACTAGTAGTAACAAATTTTACTAAACACGCTGCCTCCATCTATGTTATTTTATAAACAGTTACAACAATTACTTCTTAACCTCTGAGTAGACGTTGAAAGTATGCACGTCAGAAAAGCTCGCTCCGTCACAGTTCATGCATAAAAACACAGATGGCGCTGTAATCATTACCTGTGCTTTGCACATGCGCGTTACGTCCCGGCACTATTCTCGTACATCACGGGAACATTCTATTTTCGCACCTGAATTTCTACAACAGAACTCCTGCTCCGTTCTGTTGCCCTGGTGTTTCGGGGGCGGGAAGTGACTGCCGTGACGTAATGGACGCGTGCCCGTCAATGTCAGTGTGACGTTTTCTCTGAAACGTCAGAAGGGTAAACGCGGACTGTGGGAGTTTATTTTTATTTTTTTGCCGTTTACTTACCTACTGAATTTGCAGTAAAGTATAATTACACGTTAAAGTTATAGTCTCAGGACACGTTGTGTGAAATGGGTTAAATCCTTGCATCAAACTAAAATTAATTACATAGTAACGATTTTAAACTAAAAAACATTCGGTTTATTGGATCAAAACGAAAAATATTTTCAAGTGGAATAAAATTGCTTTGAGCAAACCTCATTCTCATTAGCAATAACACCACACTTAATTAAATAAATAATTAATGAATCCAATTAACATAGGGTACTGAAACGTAATACAAATCACTTAATTAATTTATTATAATTGAAACTTAATATAAAGCCTTAACTGAACAACCATAAAAGTTAATTAAAGAAACGTCTAATATCGTAATACAAGTTAATTAGGAACGGTCTAATTTGGTAACACCTGGCAGGATCGTCAAGTTTCCTTGAAATTCAGTAATAAGGTTAGGAGTACCAGGATCACAGGAGCAAGCAGACGATTGAGTGCGCGGTTGCCATGGTTTCCGATGAAATTGGGCGGTAGTGTGCGTACACCTGTTATTATCTATCACACTCCAGTGTTTTGTTTTAGTGTGTATTAGATAACTTGGCTACGTAGTTTTATTTTTGTAAACGAACAAGAATTTGATTTACTTACATTTAGATCTTAGAGCTCATCCGGAAATCATGTTGTCATACTTTGTCTACCTTTACATACTTTGCATAGGTAGGAACTACTACATACGTATATATGTACTATATCTGTATCGCCTGTCCTTACATTTGACGCTTGATAAATCATTCCGTAAACATTAATCTAATGGATTTCATAAATTGTAATCAAAAAAATAATACAACAAGTTAAAATACGCTCAATGGACAATCACAATGGCGCGGTCTGCAGTGGCGGTCAATAGTAAATTTGACAGCTAATGACAAGTTTACTATTTACCGCCGCGGCCAGGACGCGCCAGCCTGTGAGAGGCTTAAAGAGCAACGCCATATTAACACACCTGCATGGCATCGCATGCAAGTTTAATTACATTGCGTGGTGTAAGGCTAGGGGCACACTTGTCGATAATAGGGATAGATGGCGCAAACGCGTTGTGGACGGCAGAAATTTTTACGACGATGGCTGGTTTCCGCCTAGCCCTGTAAGGCCCCGGCAGAGTCCAGTCAGCCCTAGGGGCCCAAATAGAACAGTTTTGAGGTGAATGAGGGGGCCCAATGCCACGTGCCTGGTTTGATGCATTCGCTGGCAAAAGGTCACGTAGACAACAAACTGGTTCCAGAGCTTCTGACGTACACTTTTACTGCAATAAATGGAAAGCCATGCCGTTACCGCACTGGTCTTTGCAGTCACCAGAAATGGTGTCTATCCTCAGCAATGCATGAATCGTCTGTAATAGACGTAATAGCCTATGATGTGGACTGGTGTAGTTTGATAAATCGATGGAAGGAACTAAGTACCTGGGAACAATATGCATGCGACACTAATTATTAATTAATGTGCATGCGATATTTGCACCTGTGGGAATTGTGATTTGAACCAATCTTAAACTGAACGCGCCTCCAGTGTATTTCCTCTCACATGTGACGTTAGCATGTAGGCGCAAAGAAAAACAAAGAAAAAATATATTACTGAATCAGTGAGCAACATCTTAGGCCTTGTCATTGCTTTCCATCAGGTGAGACTAAGGCCAATCGCTGGTCAGTCTATCATAAAAAAAAGTATTTCTAATATATACAGAGGTATATAATTTGTAATAGGTACATATAAACTCAGACATTCAAACAATTGTACAAGAAGAGGATTTTTTCATGTCACAAATACCTAATTGTTGTTTCCATAGAGACATTTGATAGAACAAGCTAAAGAAAGCTGCTAAAAAAACGTAGTTTCCAATGTTCTTTATGGATATACGACATCTTGTTATTAAACTTCATTACATGATTATTTATGGTTATTTGTTACATGATATTGTTAATGATGAATGAATTATTATAAACTAGAAGAGGCGCATTCATTTTTAAATTCATATATAATAGTATGTATGTATGAATATCTTTTTCGTGTTCTGTAGAAAAAAAGGCAAATACGGAACCCTTATAGTTTCGTCATGTCAGTACCGGTATTTTAAAATAAAATTTGAAACATATGCTATGAAACACATGATAACTATGTAGGCCCATACATAGTTATGGAAAAAGTTCATAAGCATAGTGCTTATACATATAATAGTTTCAGCGAAAAATGTTTTGTACAAGATATATCCAACTGCTTTTAAATATCGCTGAAAAACTTCGTCGCCCAAAGAAAACGATATAAATGCGTGAGTTTCCTATGAAGATACGACCTTTTTTAATTCTCAGTATAAAGGGTAGTGGTTTTAAATTAGGACTAGTAGTAGGTACGGTACGGAGCCCTTCATTGTGCGTGTTCCAACACGCACTTGGCTGCTTTTTTTATATAATGTAGTGATACTAGTGATGATCAGCCATATACAAGAAAAATGCATATAATATGTGTATAGTTTTATACAACAGATTACCAAATCGTATAAAATTACTCAATGCCACGGAATTCAAGAAGAAACTAACTAGCTTCCTGTTAGAGCACTGTTTCTATAGTGTCAATGAGTACGCTGCATTTTTAAATGAGCAAAAGTAGGTAGTCTTGTTAAATGTAACTTTTGTTTTCTATAATATGGTCGATAATGTTTAATGTAATTTATTTATTTTCTAAGTGTTATATTTGCATGTCGTTAACGATCGAATACCTACTGTAACTTACACTTGCACAATAACATCTATGTATTTAGAATTAAGTATTCTTGCAAATAAAGATTATGATTGTGATTATTATGATCATTTATCATACTTGTTGCTTGTCCTCTAACCTGTATTCTACCTCATTATTAGGAAATCATGATTGCAAGAAAATTCTGAACACATCAACATTTCCAATTGAGTGTTTCAATTCTAATTTAAGCCCCGCTCCTCGGTTAGCGGCAATGATTATCTCCAGGCGCGACAAAATTGAATCCTTGAAGGAAGTAAACTCCATGAATAATAAAAAGGAAGATTTCTTTGCTATTTATATAAATTGCATGGGATCTTGGGCTTATTAAAAAGAATGCACGTATTAAACTGTAGGAAAAATGTAAGGTTTAACAAGCTATTGACGAATCTTCGTTTTTCAGTTTTACCATTTCTTAATTTTCTCTTTATGATTCTGTCAATTAGGTGATGAGTATAAGTGAAATGTATCGCCAAAGCGGCCATGTCGAAACAAATCGAACGAAGATCATACGTAAGCGCATTAAGTTAAACAAATTACCGAACTAAGTTAATTATTCCGGTCGCTAACAATATACGGCCAAAATCAGAACGCCAAACTTTTCAGACTGCTTGACGCTCCCGATATAGCTCGCTCCGTTGCACTCGCGCCCACCCCTATTTTTAGCGGAGCGCTCTCGCTCGCACTCGGGGGTTTTCTTTGGGTTTTCTCGGGCATGCGCAGAGCGTCGCGACGCACGTGCTTCGGTGTACTCCTGGTGTGTTCTGGTGGCCTGGTATCGGGCGCGCCGAGGGCGGCCGGTTCGCGCCGCCGCCCATCGCCACAGCCGCCCTAGCCTTCCCGCCCGCCCAGAAGCGAGCAAGACCGCCTGCG
This sequence comes from Notocelia uddmanniana, assembly GCA_905163555.1. NCBI lineage: Eukaryota > Metazoa > Arthropoda > Insecta > Lepidoptera > Tortricidae > Notocelia > Notocelia uddmanniana. Next base: position 28,166,745 of record LR991056.1, on the reverse strand, counting down.
AAACGGTTCGCTGCCTCAAGTTCCGATCCGCGAACGCACGTGCAAAGTTACGCACGCTCGACGTTTACCAACGTTGTTGAAACATGTTCTAAACAGTGTTTGAGTATTAAAATATTGCGTATTAAGTATTCCGACAAATATTCCTGTTTTGATTTAGCTTCAGTTTGTATGTTTTAAAATTTTAACATAGTTTGCTTTTGCAGGGTATTTTAATCTGGTTTGTTAGTGTAAGTTTTAATAGTGCGTTAAGTGTGTGCCTCACAGGTCCTGTTATTTGCTGATGATCTTCAGACCCTGAGTCTTCTGCAGCCGACCGACATGAGACGTCAAGTTACAGTACCAGGTAAGGTTGTTAAATTAAAAAACAAGGCACTGTCAAGAATTTTGTATTCCTACATGTACACAAAACGAAAAAAGAAAAAAAGGTTTTTGCTTGGGCGTACATATATAGTATATAAATGAAAAAGTTTTCCTTCTATTACAGCCTTGTTCAAAGAACTCATTAGTCCGGGATGTGTGCGATGGGCGCAGTTCTTACAAAAAGTGTAAAACATGTTTTTTGGATCGGTCATTAAGAGTACTTTCGGTGTCGTTTTACGGACTTAACAAATTTACATATTTTATTTCTTTGTGTAGTTTAGTAATAAGAAATACAGATTATTTATACGTTTATATTGTAGCAAGATATAATTAGGTAAATAACACTCTTAAATCTACAGAATATTAATCTACGATTGTCACGTATATTTTTTGAAATCGAAAGACATTATACAATGCAATATTTAAAATACAAACATAAAGAGCTATCGTAAATCTATTAAGTACTACGTAAGTTTCTTTTGTCCACCTGCGGGGTTTGTACGCAACTTTTTCGAACGTTCGTAAGGTGGGCTTAAATTTCAATATCCATAGTATTAGAAAAAATGAAAAAACCCCGACGTTTTCATTTCAAGAACGGCTGAACAGATTTTTATGAAACATGACTAAGAACACTCGGGATAAAATTATCTATGACACAAAAAAAAAAAAACTAAACGGATCGGTTCATCCGTTTGGGAGCTACGATACCACAGACAGATGCACAGATACACAGACACACAAACAGACCCGTTAAACTATAACACCCCTCTTTTTGCGTCGGTGGTTAAGAAATTAGAGCTAAATCTATGTATCGTACCATCGCCAATCCTATGTTCTATGAGCATTCGTGCATTTTTTTCTCGTTGTCGTAAGGGTCACGAATAGAGTTTGTACATTCGAAAAGGTACGCGATTACCACATTTTTTATATCTTCATGAATACATTTAATACATTTTAATCAATCAAAAAGACAAAACGCCTTCGTCGATAGACACGATTATCTTGGGAATGAAATTGGAAAGGAGGGTTGGGTTTCCATTCCAATTCTTCTCAGACGTAAGATAACATCAGAGAACAATCTTATTATCACCATCTTCATTATACCAGTACAATTCATGATATCTGCCTACTCTTCTGGGAAACAGGCGTGATTATATGTTACATGTAATTCATGTAAACAAAAGTAAGTAACTTTAAAGGGACAACTTTAAGTTCGTGACTTCGGAAATTGGTCACATTATAATCCGGTCCATTTTTTTCAGACCTCTGACTATTTTAGTTCTTTAAGGTCTTTCATAGATCAAAACAATGGAAAAAAAATATCATTTATTTGTCAATTCATCATACTGTATGGTTTTATTGATTACGACATTATCGATGTCTAGATTTTTCTCTGATTAATTTTAATTGTTTATTTATCTGTGACGAACTCAAAGTTGTCCCTTTAACGTATTCAAATGTGATTTATTTACATGAATTACATTAGTTTGAGATTTTTTTGAAGTAGTTTAATTTGGGTTTAAGTAAATTAGAGCTAGATTTGAAAGTATTTCACATGGAATTGATCTATGTTTATACTGAATGCATAAAAATGAACGTACTCAACAACTGTCTGAGGTCACCGTATGTCAGAGATGACAATAGGAATAGCGTGTTCTCTCTTCAGACGTATCGGGACGAGTGTTAGCTCTTAGTTAGTCGAAGGTAACTTTATTTAATGCGGCTTAAAGGGCTTAGAACACGCTAAGAAACTGGGATATGCTAGCCTAGGGCTTTGAGAAAACTTCCCTGACATGGTAAGCTTTCGCCGGAATTGACGAATAGGAAATTCATCTCCATGCTAATATTATAAAGGCAAAGTAAGTATGTGTGTTACCTGTTCACATACCCCAGAACCGATTGCGCTGAAATTGCTGCTATGCAGATATTGAAATTCGGGAACTGTAAAATGGGTATTGGAAATCTATGGGAGTACGATAATTCATAAAACGCCTACTAGGAATTTGATAGCATTTACCCTTAAAGACGATTAGCGAGCTAACGAAATGAAGTCGCGAGCACAAGCTTCTATCATAATAATAAACCGATTATGATGTAATTTTGCCTTATGGATGGCCAGTTTGGGTCTCGAAAAGAACATGGGCTAGGTGTCTCACCACCTTGACACCATATTATCATGTCGCTTTAACGTTATGTTTGAACTGTCATACTAAATTTCCAACAGGTGAAACCGACAAAGTCTCAAAGTTTATTTATTTATTTATTTATTCAAGAAGGTACATGCTTACAAACAATATTTATATTTTCGCCAAACTGTAACCAGTTTGTTGGTGAATGAAGCGCTCAATTCCTTAAGACGGCGCAGTACGACCGGTGTGGATCGGCTCTCCATACAAACGTATTTAGGCTCTCATTTTAAAACGCCATGCTAGAATAACATGAATCTTTGTATACACAGTGGGATCCGGCATACCTAGGTCGAAAATTAATTTCTGTTCCTAGAAATTGAAAAAGAATAAAAATACAGCGGTTTTTTGAGTTTTTTACGGCTTATATGAAAACCTTAATAATCGCTGTATTTTTTCGCCATTGTAATTTCAAGCAACAGAAACTAATTTCCGCCCTAGACAAGCTGGATCCCATTGTGTGTACAAAGTTTCATGTTATTCTAGCATGGCGTTTTAAAATGAGAGCATAAATACGTTTGTATGGAGAACCAAACGTACTGCGCCCTCTTAATCGAATCATGCACATTACATGCCCATATCTCAGTATCCCTCCTCATTACACGCCCATACCATGCTAACCTACTGCTCCTCATTTTGTCTGTCACGGGTGCTATTTCAAACTTCCCCTTATATACTCATTTCTAATCCAATCTTTCCTTGTCACTTCACACATCCATCGCAGTATTCTCATCTCAGCTTCATGTACTCTTCTGTCATCCGTCACTTTCGTTGCCCAACATTCTGATCCATACATTCCGACAGGTCATAGATCATAGATCGTTTTATAATTTTTCCCCTTAAGTTTAAGGGGCATTCGTGGATCGCAAGTTGTTCCTGAGACCTGTCGTCATTTCATCCATCCCGCAATTATATTCTATTTTTCACGTCACGGTCTATATTGCCATCATTTTGGATCAATGATCCAAGGTACCGGAAGTCAGAGCAGACTGGTAGGGATACACCATCCAAGGCAATTTGGGAAAAATTTGATAAACCGCCGAAGTTTTAATTAAATAAATGAGTTTTATTCTGCAACTCTGCAATAGCACATCACAATGTCAGTACTATTAATTCCTGAAAACAAGACCATTGTCGAGAAAAAACGCCGCAGCAAACTCAACAGTCAGTCATTTTCTGCTTATTACAATGATACAAATAATAGTTATTTGTTCAACAAGAGAGCAAAGTAGAGTTTTGCTGCAAGTGTTGATGTTGAGTCCCGAGCAAGCGAAATATTCTATAATTAGAAACCTGAGCGTAGCGAGGGACTCAAAGACACGAGATGCAAATATCTTTGCTCTCGTGTGATACATACAACTTTTCACCTCAGCGGCGAGAACATATAACGAAAAGGAATTAAATAGTGATAGAGAGAGTGAAGTTACTTTAACTAACCTACGATATGAAAAATTAAAAAGTTAGTTTTTTTCACGCTCGCAGCAAAATTGTATTTTGCTCACTGGTTTCAAGCTGGAAAAGTCGTTTTCACGCTCGCAGTAAAATTGCATTTTGCTCACTGGTTTCAAGCAACAAAACCGTCATTTTCGAGCCGCTGAGGTGAAAACACTTTTTTTTAAATCTGAATATGGATGCAAGAAGAGTCACAGGGACAGCTAGTGTAATACATTTGTTATCAAATGTCAACACTATCGTCCTAATTACCTATAGTATCAACGTACAGGCTTGTGAAACTGATACCTACATTCGTATAACAATATTTGCTCTGTTAAACTTTTGTGATTTCTCTAATTAATTAGCCCAAGCTGAATTATATTCACGGGTCAAAAAGAATCCTTATTATGAGTTGGTGTTCAGAGTTACTTGTGGCCACATACAAGGTTTCGAGTTTTGAGGCTAATTTTGGTGCCATGGACGCAGGGCAGGTAAACCGTTTTTATGTCATGTGCTTAAAATAATTCAAATTGCCCAGCATATTAATACAGCATAGTATTGAATAACCTATTAGTCCCATTACGCACATCAGTTTTAGTTACCAAAGTATTTAATTGTTAGGTATTGTTTTAGTATGCACAGATTTGTCCAGCCATCGACAAATAAAATGCAGATACGCGGACGATGTGCTCACAATGATCTAAACCAGCTCTTATTCCTATATAATAAAAGCGTGTGCAGATCATGCACACGTCTGCTGCTAACTGTACATCAAGCATCACCAAATAATACCGTAAATGTATAACCAAATAAACCAAATACCTATATAATGTCAAAGCTCAACTCCTTGAAACTGAGTAATGTTTATACACCTCTTAAAAAACAAAAGGCATCTTGCCTCAGCCTGCAGCTGACACATTTGTGTATTCACCCAAGCTTGCTTAGAGAAATCTTGACGCTGCTCCATACTTCCCAAACCCAAAAGAACTTATCCATACGACTTACATATCGCCTTATTACCTTTTGGTTTTAGCTCACCTCCATAGCGTCCCCGACCCAAAAAGACTTAGCCCATGTAAGTTATATGGTGGCATAACACTTTTTGGATTTAGGAACTTCGCGAAGAAATGATAAAGTTTTCGTCGCCGTTTCGGAATGCTATAAATAAAACAACGGAAATTTCTCGATTTCCGTTTAATCACTTTGCTCGCTATCCACGAACGAGATTGTCTCATATTATTGAGTAGTTTGAGTTTGAGAGTAATGGATCCATGCATCTTGCGCGAGTTTCTTCTGATATTGAATTACATTGTGATTGTTTACTCGAAGCTTACGAGTATGTCTGATTGTATTGAGTCGGCCTCTTTAGCCTAGTTGGTAGTGTCATTGCCTCCGAAGCTAGAGGTCCCGGGTTCGATTCCCGGTAAGGGCATTTGTTTCTGTGGTGAGCAGAGACATTTGTTCCTGAGACTTGGATGTTTTCCATGTATTTAAGTATATATCTATTAAATATATCGTCGTCTAGTACCCATAACACAAGCCTTATTGAGCTTACTGTGGGACTAGTTCGATTTGTGTAAAATGTCCCCTAATATTTATTTATTATTATTATTTATTTATTATTTATTGAGTTATAAGTTATAAATAAACTGTGAATAAATTGACAGTTAATGTTTGGAATCGCAGTTTTTTTTATTCAATGGTTGATTACACGGGAAAAATCGTTCACTACAGCCATCTTATTATACTTTTTATTTTTTTATTTTATTCTGATTTTATCCGGTTAATGGCCCTGAAATCATTCAAAACATGTCAATGGATTTAATTGGTTTATAATACGTTATTTCATCGTGATGGGTCCTTGAAATATTTATTGTAACTGATTTCACATCGTCTTATGTTTGTATTGCAATGTGATATGTCAATATGATGTACGAGATCGATTTCACGAGGGACTAGCTAACATAACACAATGGAAATGAAATACTATGACATCACATCGACATTCGAAGTAACGATACACAAATCTCATTTGAATTAAAAGGGTTTTCGCTAACGTACTAGATTTTCCTACGTCGAAAACAAAGGTTTAAGTAATCGTCAGTAGCAAATTAAAAATCCTACAACTTCATCCTATTGTGTACTAATGTACATTATGTAATGTATTAATATTTTGTGTATTTGTATTTATTTCTGCTGATTGCCGTGTATTCGCATTTGTTGAAGGACTCAAATGAGCATTGTCCTCCAAAGCCATACTCCATTGCCATTTCTCGACTACTGCGGCATTATTCACTGCAAATATAATTAAGCGATTTGTGCATTCCTTCATTAACTAATAATCCACTATTACACGACAAAGTCGCTTATTAAGTTATTATGTTAAGCTTCTTGTTCAGCTATTTATGTGTATGTCTTGCCCAGTTGAGTTATGCCAATTAAATGAAAATGGTGCAGTCTGAAATCTGACATCATCAGTCGGCGGGGCAAGAATGCAATAAAGCATGGGGTTATTAAATATTGTTTATTGTCTAAGACACGCTTTGAGTAGTTAAAAAAGTGAAATATAAAGGCTTGTGGCGTTATATATGCAAACTATTTGCTAATCAGCCACTTCAATATTTATGTCAAGATACGATGTTCTTTTATTAGACTGACAGTTGTCAATAGGGAAAAATGTCCTGTATGATTTTTATGTTTCTGTTCTAACTTACTATATTATTGTCGATAAGAATATACTGCTATCAGTGATCTCCAGTATTTAATTCCTTCCTGCCGGCCGACCCTTGAACACTATCAATATAAACACGGGAGGCGTTGAACATCTCTCGCCCCCCAAATTGGTGACCCGCTTCGTTTGAATCAATTCGGCTTGGACTGAGGTGAGACCAGCTTCGCGGCACGACGTCGACGGTTCCCGGCGTTTGGAACAACACCGCACCGAGCGTCGTCAACTGCTCGCGCATAATCTGGACACACAAGTAAGGAGTTGCAATTTTCACTTATGACGTCTACCAACGGCCTACTTCGAACCGCCCCTGAAAATTGGGCCGGTCTGCTTCGTCAACGTATACATTGTGTTTTTTGGTCGATACGAAAATCTGAACTATACAGTGTGTTTCTTTAATACTCGCATTTTCATGAAAAATCTGAACTATATATACAGTATGTTATTTTTGGACATTCAAGTAACTCACATGATTCTGGACATATTTTTGATACATTATTGTGTTTAATTATTGTTAAATTTAATCCTTGTTTTGTGTTTGGTGTTATTATTTGCGTTCTTTTAAATAGTTTTAAATACTTATGTGTAAAATATTGCCTTTTTATGCTGATTTGTACATTATTGTGTTATTTGGAGGTTTGTCTTTTGTGTGCGTTGTGGTTTGGTCGTGGTATTCGCAGGTTAAAATGTCTGTTGAGGACCTGCAGGCCCAGCTGGATGCCCTGAGGGCACAAAACGTCGCATTACAAGCCCAGTTAACATACTACTCGTTCAGGTCGCCACGTGAGATTTAAGGGTAATGATAATTATTGTTATTTTTAGTTTTAAGTTTTGTACACTTTTATGTGCTTTTTCTTTCTCCGTGGGGGGGTGGTGTGGCGTTATATATGCAAACTATTTGCTAATCAGCCACTTCAATATTTATGTCAAGATACGATGTTCTTTTATTAGATTGACAGTTGTCAATAGGGAAAAATGTCCTGTATGATTTTTATGTTTCTGTTCTAACTTACTATATTATTGTCGATAAGAATATACTGCTATCAGTGATCTCCAGTATTTAATTCCTTCCTGCCGGCCGACCCTTGAACACTATCAATATAAACACGGGAGGCGTTGAACATCTCTCGCCCCCCAAAGGCTTGATTAGGCGTATCCAGCTGCTAGCGCCAGTTTTATTGGCTGCCAGTACAAGCAGGGTAATTGGGCCACGTAAATATATTTTCTTGCCTGTCCAGCGTGACTGGATCCACTCTTTGTAACTGGATTTAGCTGCCTTAAAGAAAAGGTATAAGCAGAGAAGCTAACAGTTCACAAAGCATGAATAATGTAAACGAATATCAATAGGCACTGTTCTTTCAGCAGGCACGTTTAACAGTAGGGGAGTTTAGAGAACGTGATAGGATATTCAAAATGTGACACACCGACCAGCATGTTATAGCGACATCTTTAGTATCATGTTATCTATCAAAATCAAAATTACAGTTCCTTTTAGTTAAGGCGAATTGAATCAAGGCCGAGAATGACATGAACATAAAAGAAAAGCGGTATCTAAGGTATCTTCGTTTCACGTCTCTGTTATTCTGATTCTGAAAGATTAGACATGGAAGTGGGGATATCGACACGTAACATTTTTCCATCTCGAGTCGGGTCCCAGCTAGGTCACCGACCGCCACGAGCTTGCAAGTGACAGATGATTTGCGGAAAATGGCTGCTAGTGACACTTGATTTACGGTTGCTGTTAACTGCAGTGTATAAAAAGATAGTTAAGAAAAATGTGACGAAAGTGAGACATAGAAATTGGTAAATTAAAAAAGTAGTCATCAATCTTTGCTTTTTTCTTAACTTTTATTTTTATGCATGTTTCTATCTTCAAACAATTGAGCTGAAGTTTATTAGTATTATAAACTCCATCGTAGTGGTGAAAAAAAGGAGCAGACGGCAATAAATGCTAGTACTAAAAATTCTTTTATTGGCAGAAACTTATTTCAGATAAGAAAAATCTTGCCTGATCCATCATAGGATTTCAAGGAATAGCATGAAAAAAATTGAATCTAGATAGTATGCGGCGTGCTATCTTTGGAACGCAATGACAAAGACACTGAAATAAATGAAATTAGTACATTTACTTCTTACATCCTAGGGAAACAAAGAAACCCTGGCGAAAATGACCGTTAAAATTCTTACAAAAAAAACATGCAGTGTAAAATTTAATATTACAATCAAACAAACTCACTTCACACAAATGAAACGTAACAAACAGAAACAAAATTGTAATACGTTGTAGACAACAGGCGTAATATTCAAAGAAGCCGAAATTTTAAATGAGTATAATGATGAGACGCGTAAAATGCAAATTTCCAGCCAATCTGCATCCAGCAACACTTGACGATGTCGCGTAGAGAGGCGACCAGCCCAGGTTATTACGAGTAATTTTTGGTGGCGGTTATTGTATTTTGCGTATAGTTCACACGGAGGTCCCGGTGGCCGAATAGAGGGTAGAAAACAAAACTGCATAAAAAGATGCGCAAGTATATACATCTCATTGTCACTAACCTGCATTCTATTTTAGTGGACATGGAAAAAATAGTTTTTAAGTACCTAGTAGGTAATTTGGATGACCAAAGATTAGGCAAAGAATATCGTAATTAACCTCCTTAAGGATGATTCACAGTAGACCGTTCTGTGTCCGGGCCGGCCCGTTTTCTTCTAGAGAAATGCGCCGGCCGTTACGTTTGCTGTCATAGAAAACGGGCCGGCCCGGACACGGAACGGTCTACTGTGAATCATCCCTTACTCGTAAAGTCAAAGGATGGAACCGGAACTAAACGTCGCTATAGAGAAATGCAATCCAAATGTGTATGTATAGTATATGTAGTTTCCGAACTCGGGCTTTGCCAGCCCGGCTTTGTGCCTAAAGCTATTGAGTTGCATCCAGAAAACAACACTGCGCTCCAGCTAGTTGGCTACGTTACTTGTTAAACTGACGTCAGGAAAATCTCGTCATTTTTAGTATAGCTGTGACGTGTTCAAATAGGCATTTGTTTTGTTTGTGCTGCATGTTCTAACAGGTCCTTTTCTTATTTTTTTTACCTATGTGGAAATAGAGATTCCAACCTACTCAGGAGCGCTTGTTAACGTTCCCTACCGTTTAGTCCGTTTTCGCAATTGCGGTCTCACAATTGGCTGCGAAAGAAGAAATATATTTCACTGTTTCGCAATCAATTACGAAACAGGAATTTATTTGCCGTTTTCGAAATCGAGTGTTTTTTCTTCTATATAGCTCAGAAAGCGGCTAAGTTGAAGTAGTACACTACTGGCCTGGTCACGTCTGCCTCAAGCCTTTGGCATGAAGTAATCATAATCATAGTGTACATAGAGATTAGGTAAAATCATCTCGAAATTTGACTATTCATGTACAAGGAATACTGGTATCTGAAAGCTTGTTTAAAATAATTATTCCTTTGTAAAAACTGAAGAACCTTAATTCATACGAGTTTCCTTCTTCTATAATTACCGTTTTTCCTACTCCTGAGTTTGGTAAAAAAATAGACATTTGTTTTCCTCAATTAATGAAAACGATTCCGAGAATCGTTGAAACTTTTCAACAACGATTCGTGACGAGAGCGGTGAAGTGAAAACTTTGATGACGAAATTAAAATTAAATTCCGGAGTAGATTGGACCCAGATTAGGAGATTAAAATCGCTGGGAGACTTCTGCCTACTTGACTATTATTTTTTCTTTGCTGATTATTCTGTAATACGAATTATACATAAGTATATGTTTAATTAATATCATTATGTAATACTGCAAACCATTCAAATGTGTTTTTTGACCCTTGATCAAGCAGAGATGATTTAGCAAGACATATAACTTTATATGGCAATTCAATCTTAGTCTTACTTTGAAAAAATCCTTTGTGGCTATCAAATACATAGGACAATGCAATCTTCTTAACATAAAAAGCATCTCTATTCAGTCTTCTTTATCATTATGTGCTTTCTAATCTCGCGTTAATTTGTTTCCAACTTTTACACTGCATATTACCTATCACAACTATAAAGGTGTTCCACTTAATATTCTGTGCAAGCGCCGTTATAAGATCCCATTTAACACCGTACTCGGAACTTAACCTTTTCCCACCTTTCCTCGCCACTAATGCACTGGGAAGAGCTCAGTAAATACAAATAAGTACAGTAACGAGACGGTTCGTATTCAGTACTGGGTACGGGAAAATGGGTACAAAACATGTGAAAAGTTATGTCAATATGACCTAGATATAGGGTACTCGTAAATTTACTGAGGCAACAATCGTATACTCTCGTTTTGTAAAGTCGACGATATAAAGAAATCGATCCACCCAAAGTTAACTTAACATAAAGGTCGTGGTTACATATTTTCGTAATTTTGGGTGGAGCGATCTCGATCTATTTGTAGTCGACTGTACCTAAGCGGAAGAAATAATAAGGAAGGAGCTACTTTGAATACTGTGAAGCCATCTAACATTTATCAAATACGCATTATTATTAAGTGATTTTTAAATAAAGAAAAGTAAGAAGTTAGGTATTAGTTAGGTTACCAAAAATATAAGTTCTGGTGTCCCCCAAGGATCCCATCTGGGACCATTGTTATTTACCTTATACATCAACGATATAGTAAAGTCTCTCTCCCACTCTAACATTCTTCTTTATGCAGATGACGCAAAAATTTATAGAGTAATTCGTAATAACGCTGACTGTGAGCTATTACAAAACGATTTGTCTAATTTTGAAACCTTTTGTCGAGAAAATAATCTATTCCTTAATCCAGATAAGTGTAGCATAATAAGTTTTTCAAGAAAAAAGAAATCGTCTCTCTTTAATTACAAGCTATGTAACAAAGACTTAGTAAGAGTGAAGGAGATCCGTGATCTTGGCGTCGTTATGGATGATAAATTGACATTCGTGCCTCATATTATTCAATCTTAAATAAATCTTTTAAGCAGTTAGGTATGATTTTGCGTATTGGCAAACCCTTTAGGAATCCTCAAACACTTAAAATTTTGTATAACAGTTATGTACGTAGTCGCCTTGAGTTCGCATGTGCTGTATGGAAACCCCATTATAGTGTGCATATAAATAGAATTGAGAGACTTCAAAAAAAGTTCCTAAGAGCCCTAGACTTCAAAGGTGGTAATGAATACAAGGATTATTTCGAATCTTTAAATCGACATAGTATGCAAACCCTCGAGTTACGGAAAGACTGTGTGGACTCTCTTTTGTTATATAAAATAATTCACAATTATATCGATGCCCCTAGCCTGCTCCAAGACATCCAGATCAGAATTCCACGAAAAAGAGAACGCCGGTGTCGTGAGAAACATTTATTTTCCATTCCACGTAGTTGAACAAATTATTCAAAGAACATGTTTGTTAAGCATGCTTGTGCACTTTACAACCATGATGAAATACTAATAGATATAGATATATTTAATAGTACCTTAGGCTCGTTAAAAAGTGTATTTAAGTGCATAAAATAATAGTATTTATAATGGTATCTTTAAAATGTTGCTCAATTACAACGCTTTTAAAATGTTGGTAAAAACGCTCATTTAGTATAAAATCAATTTTGTAAAGAAATTGGAACAAGTCATGTCATGACACACTTTATGTTTATTTTTCTCTTCTTTAAATGGTCGAATCGACATAATTTTTGTTTATTAATATGTGGGTATTCAAAAATCTTTAAAAAAAAGCAAAAATGTGTTCTTGCATGATATTTTCCCTTGTTTTTTCTTCTTATTTTATTTGTTTGGCAACGTAAATGTATGTGTATATGTATTCAAGTACAAAAACACCTCGAAAAAAAAAAATATTTAGACATAAATTTTACGTTTATAAGCAACTAGCGTTTGCCCGCGGCTTCGCCCGCGTACTCTAAGCATAATTTTTAACCGTCTTCAAAAAAGAGGTTCTCTGTTTGACCCGTATGTATGTATGTACTTATGTATGTATGTATGTTTGTCCACGATTATCTCGCGTTTGGCTGAACCGATTTAGATGCAGTTTCCAGAAAAGTAGTTGTTACATTTTGGGGGTTTCGGTATACGAAGTTTGGTGATTGTGATTCATAAACAGATGTATGTACGTATGTATGTTTGTCCACGATTATCTCGTGTTTGGCTGAACCGATTTAGATGCAGTTTCCAGAAAAGTAGTTGTTACATTTTGGGGGTTTTGGTATACGAAGTTTGGTGATTGTGATTCATAAACAGATGAACCGATGAAAAGTCAGTATACATTCTGAGAACCGGCAAACTGTAGAATTTCATTTGATTTTGGCAATAATAAGGATCGAAAAACTATTATCATACATTTTCCAGAGGCCGAGGGGGAAAAGGTCGGGAGAGAAAGAAGATCTGTGTACAACAGTAACACCAATTGAAGGTCTGGTAACGACCAAGCAGCAGTCATAAACTCTGGTCCTCTGAAGTACAGAAATACGGCTAATTCAATATCTAGCGTAACCCTTATTTTTCCTAAATTTAAATTAATTGGTAGATTATGCCAGTTTCCGTTTGAGCATCCAAAAAGAACGATTTGGCCTCACTTCCTTTCGCACTCCTTACTATTTGCTCGTACTTATACTGACTTTTGTTCATCTGAAGTCCGTCTGTTACAACCGATTTGCTTTAAAACTACTGGACCGATAGAATTGCAATTTGGCACAAACTATCAAAAAATGTCATGTCCATAATATTAAATTAAGACCGGCCAAGTGTCGGAACACGCACACAGAAGGGTTCCGTGCCAACACCTGCTAGTTCACATTTAAACCACTCTAGGAAACTCACGGCACTTAAGTCCTTTTGTTTGGGCAAGACTGTTTTTCAACGATATCTCAAAAAATGGTAAACATCTCTTGTTGAAACCATAAGTCGCTGAAAGTATTTACTTAATATGCACAATCTCAATGTTTTTCAGAATCTTAAACTTCAAAGTTTGGAAATTATATACAGTCAGGGGACACAATTTTTACGACTTAGACAGCTAATCTATACTAATATTATAAAAAGGAAAGATTTGATTGTTAGTTTGCATTGAATAGCTACACTATTCTTGGGTGACATTGATATGAGCTATATTATGTTTTCAAAAAATAAGGATTCTTACTAAAACTCCAATAATGTAATGTTGTAAAAAAAAGTAACTCAAATATTCTTTACATCGCGTGCGCTAAGAAAACTATTGATGATAGAATAAATATTTGTTAATTATTTGTATGGGCCGGGGTGCTAGTATGTATAACTAATCTAAAGGTTTATTTAAATGGAAAAAATATAGAAACCTCTATGTCGTTTTTAAAAGCCAATCCTTTTTTTACAATCCCTGGCATGTATGGAGTGCCTAATTTTAGAATAAATATTTTTTAATTATTTGTATGGGCCGGGCTGCAAGTATGTAATACTAATCTAAAGGTTGATTTAAATGGAAAATAATTTTTAAGAAAAAAAAACTGACTTCAATGGGGGAGTCCGGTGAAAGATTATTCAACTTAGATGGTGCGCTCTTAGATTCCATACAATAAAATAAAAATGGCTATAAGTATGTTTATAATGGTAGAAGACTTAGACTTTCCATGATTCCTCATGGAATCATGGAAAAACCTTGCTTGCTTGACAAACAAAACGAAGAGAACAAATCGCCAAACGTGAACTACGCGTCGTTGAAGAGTTCCGTTCTGATCATCATCAGCAGTTCCACTTCATCAAATGTCACTTTTATGAATGAAAATGCTTGATTAGTTCATGAAAATACTAAAATCACTATTTGTGTGCCTTTCACATTTGGGGAGTTCCCTCGATTTCTAATGGATCCCATCATCAGAACTCGAGCATGTCAAAAATCAATCGTGAAAATAGAACTTGCTTAACAAACACAGCTAGAAGGACAAATCGCCAAACGTGAACTTTTCGTCGTTGAAGAGTTCTGTTCTGATCATCATCAGCAGTTCCACTTCATCAAATGTCACATTTTTGTATGATAATGCTCGATTTGTTGATAAAACCACAAAAATCACTATATGTTTGCTTATAAGATTTGAGGAGTTCCCTCAATTCCTCATGGATCCCATCATCAGAAATCAAGCATGACAAAAATTTATCGTGAAAATAGAACTTGCTTAACAAACACAGCTAGGAGGACAAATCGCCAAACGTGAACTTTTCGTCGTTGAAGAGTTCTGTTCTGATCATCATCAGCAGTTCCACTTCATCCAATGTCACATTTTTGGATGCAAATGCTTGACTTGTTGATAAAAACACAAAAATCACTATATGTTTGCCTTAAAGATTTCAGGAGTTCCCTCAATTCCTCATGGATCCCATCATCAGAACTGCGTTTTGACAAAAACGGGACCAACTTGGATATATATACTTACAATCAACGAATTTTTGAAATCGCTTAAGAAATGACGGTGTTATGGAGTAACAAACATTAAAAAAAAAACATACAACCGAATTGATAACCTCCTCTTTTGAAATCTTGAAGTCGGTTAAAAATATAGAAACCTCTATGTCGTTTTTAAAAGTCAATCCTTTTTTTACAATCCCTGGCATGTATGGAGTGCCTAATTTTACCTCGGATTCGTATTAAGAGACCTCTCGGAAGCTCAGATATCGATTTTGAACGAAATCGGGGCGGAAAAAAGAAAATCTATGTGGCCGCCACTTTCACAAATTTTACCTCGGATTCGTATTAAGAGACCTCTCGGATACTCAGATATCGATTTTGAACGCAATCGGGACTGAAATTAAGAAAATCAATATGGCCGCCACTTTTTCCAAACTTTACCTCGGATTCGTATTTGGGGCCCTCTCGGACGCTCAGATATCGATTTTGAATGAAATCGGATTGGAAGGGAAGAAAATCAATATGGCTGCCACTTTTTCAAAATTTTACCTCGGATTCGTATTAAGAATTTTCTCGGACGCTCAGACGTCGATTTTGAACGAAATCGAGACGGAATTGAAGAAAATCAATATGGCCGCCACTTTTTCCCACTTTTACCTCGGATTCTTATTCGGGGACCTCTCGGACACTCAGATATCGATTTAGAACGCAATCGGGACGGAAATTAAGAAAATCAATATGGCCGCCACTTTTTCCAAACTTTGCCTCGGATTCGTATTTGGGGCCCTCTCGGACGCTCAGACATCGATTTTGAACGAAATCGAGACGGAATTGAAGAAAATCAATATGGCCGCCACTTTTTCCCAATTTTACCTTGGATTCTTATTCGGGGACCTCTCGGACGCTCAGATATCGATTTTGAACGAAAATGGGATGAAGATGAAGAAAATCAATATGGCTGCTAGTTTTTCCAATTTTTACCTCGGATTCGTATTAAGAGACCTCTCGGACGCTCAGATGTCTATTTTATACGAAATCGGGACGGAAATGAAGAAAATCAATAGGGCCGCCAGTTTATCCAAATTTTACCTCGAATTCGTATTAAGAATTCTCTCGGACGCTCAGATATCGATTTTGAACAAAATCGAGACGGGATTGAAGAAAATCAACATGGCCGCCACTTTTTTCAAATTTTACCTCGGTGTGTGTATTAGGGGGACCTCTCGGACGCTCAGATATCAATTTTGAACGAAATCGGGACGAAAATGACGAAAAGCAATATGGCCGCCAGTTTTTCCAAATTTTTTACCTCGGATTCGTATTCGGGGACCTCTCGGACGCTCAGATATCGATTTTGAACGAAATGAGGAAGAAAATGAAGTAAATCAATATGGCTGCGACTTTTCCAAATTTTACCTCGGATTCATATTAAGAGACCTCTCGGACGCTCAGATATCGATTTTGAATGAAATCGGGAAGAAAATCAATATGGCTGCGACTTTTTCCAAATTTTACCTCGGATTCGTATTAAGAGACCTCTCGGACGCTCAGATATCGATTTTGAACGAAATCGGGAAGAAAATGATGAAAATCAAAATGGCTGCGAATTTTTCCATATTTTACCTCGGATTCGTATTAAGAGACATCTCGGACGCTTAGATATCGATTTTGAACGAAATCGGGACGAAAATGACGAAAAGCAATATGGCCGCCTGTTTTTCCAAATTTTACCTCGGATTCGTATTAAGAATTCTCTCGGACGCTCAGATATCGATTTTGAACGAAATCCAGACGGAATTGAAGAAAATCAATATGGCCGCCACTTTTTCCAAATTTTACCTCGGATTCGTATTCGGGGACCTCTCGGACGCTCAGATATCGATTTTGAACAAAATTGGGAAGAAAATGAAGAAAATCAATATGGCTGCGACTTTGTTCCATATTTTACCTCGGATTCGTATTAAGAGACATCTCGGACGCTCAGATTTCTATTTTGAACGAAATCGGGACGAAAGTGAAGAAAAGCAATATGGCCGCCAGTTTTTCCAATATTTACCTAGGAGTCGTATTAAGAGTCCTCTCGGACGCCTAAATATCGATTTTTGTTGAAATCGTATCGGACGGCACTGATTAATAAAACCACTTACAATACATTGATTCAAGAAAGGTCGTATATTCATAGGGAATTCACGGCACTTCATGCGCCTTTAGACTCAGCAGTTTGGGCTGTGCGTTGATGTCACTCACTCAGTCAGTCAGTTTCTTCTTGCAATTTCGCACAAACTCTTAAAAGTTTTCATGTCTGCAGTATTAACTTTCAAAATCAATGCCATTTTCGAAATTAACGACCCAAAAAACCATAAAAACGACACCTATATTAATATTTAGACATTCCAACCCCCTCGCACCCCAACAGAGGGGATGGTATTTTACGTCCTCTACGTGGGATTTTAAAATCATTTTTGTTTTCGTAATCAGCGACCCGATAAACCATAGAAATAATACCCATATCGATTTTCAGAATTGTCACCACTTTTCACCCTGTTAGGGGTTGATTTCTCAAAAAACCTGAAACACATATTTACTCATTTATCGTTAGAAATACTCCTGTGAAGTTTCGAATAAAATAGTCCAACTTATCTTGATTCCCCATACAAACTTCGGACCCCCATTTCACCCCCGCCCCCAGGGGTTGATTTTTGAAAAATCCTTTCTTAATGCACCTCTAGACCTTATATGGAACCTACATACTCAATTTGGAATCTCTAGAACCAGCAGTTTGGGCTGTGCGTTGATATGTCACTCACTCAGTCAGTTAGTTATTTCTTGCAATTTGGCACAAACTTTCAAAAGTTATCATGTTCACAATATTAAACTTCAAAATTGATGCCATTTTCGTAATTAACGTCCCAAAAAACCATAAAAACGACACCCATATTAATATTTAGACATTTCATCCCCCTCGCACCCCAACAGGGGGGATGGTATTTCACGTCCTCCACGTAGGATTTTAGATTCATTGTTGTTTTCGTTATCAGCGACCCGATAAACCTGAAAAACAACACCCATGTCGATTTTCAGAATTTGTCACCACATTTCCCCCTTTTAGGGGTTGATTTCTCAAAAAACCTGAAACACGTGTTTACTCATTTATCGTTAGAAATACTCCTGTGAAGTTTCGAATAAAATAGTCCAACTAATCTTGTTTCTCCATACAAACTTCGGACCCCCATTTCACCCCCTTAGGGGTTGAATTTTGAAAAATCCTTTCTTAGTGCACCCCTACACATTATAAGGAACCTACGTGCCAAATTTGGAATCTCTAGGACCAGCGGTTTGGGCTGTGCGTTGATATGTCAGTCAGTCAGTCAGTCAGTCAGTCAGTCAGTCAGTCAGTCAGTCAGTTTCTTCTTTTATATATTTAGATTTAGCAACTATTATTTAAGTGTAACTAACTTTTTTTTTTCTCTTGAATAGTATTGGAAACTATAGGTCTGCATATTATTAAGATAACTGTTAACAATATCTTTGTATGACTGTTTGTTTCATAATAAATAAATAAATAAAATTAATAAATAAATTATTATTTACGTACCAACATAATGTTGTTACGAAAACATTGCAGGGAAATTATACAGTTATTTTTGAAAAATGTACATATGTAGGTAATAAGTAAATGTACCTAGAGGTACAATCCTTTAAAAAAGTCATGAAACATACCGTGTTAAGAAAATACCACCAGCAATAATCCAGCGATCTGGCCATTCGTAAATTTTTATTTCAATGAAATAAGGTCTAAAAAAGGACACAAGCGCACCAAGTCTAACCTATGTTTCGTCACATAAATAATGTGCTTTTGTTTTTAAGAATATGATCTTTATTGCCTTAATCAAATAAATAAATCAAGTGCCCCATATCAAAACCTAGTATCTCCATCTGACCAAATGTTACAGGAGAGCGTAAAACATAAATTGTGTGAGCCTCAAAAAGTCTGTATGTATCCAAAAAGAATGAACATGATTTGGCAAAATACTAACTAAAGTTTGTACATAACGAATATTGTAACATTTCATTATTCACGTTTTATACCGGTTACTAATTTTCCACCACGCAAAAAACCTAGTAAGTCACACACAGGCACGGTAAAGAAATTAGAAACATCGAAACAAAATCCACCAACCAGATGTCATCATCACAGGAAAAATCTCGATAGCGCGACCCAGGACTCGAAGCAGACGGCAAAGCGGCATCTAGCGGGTAATTCAACCATCTGAATCTGTGCGCCTGAACAGGCATTGCATATATTATACGTAGAGCGTACATTGTAGATGCTTTCATAATAAACTTATTGTCGCTACGTCTAAGTACGCCTGAATTGGGCTACTTATTAAAACCATGTGCCTCACATAATTACTTTATTACAGTGCCACGTCTCGGCACGGTGATGGATGAAACAAACAATTACCGAGGCCGGCTGTAATGAACTCGAGCCTCTGTCTAGTAACGAAAATAGTCAAGAGACAATATTGTTCTAGGACAAAGATAATGCCGAGCTGTTTATTTTAGTACTTATTAATTTTAGTACTATTTACTTGCCCTCGTTTTAGTCCGCGTTTGAATCATTAAAACAAAAGTATGTAAGTGTCCTAGGTTTTCTAGTTTAATATTGCACAGCCTACTACTAAAACCAACAAATACCTACATATTTAGGCACGAATCCGAACGCAGTCATTATGTATTAAGCTCGAAACGCACAGAGCGAGCGCGGCGCGGTGCGGGGCGGAAGTGGTTAGGAAATTTTGATCTTTCTTAAACTGTCGACTGTCGATAGTGTCGATTACTGCTTCATATGTCTTACACGGCGCCTTCGCCCCGCCATGCCGCGCGGTTTTTTGGTGCGACCTCCCCCGGACCGTCTCCGCCACGCAACGATTGCGCCGTGCTCTGTGCGTTTCACGTTTTATGCGGCGCCTCATCGACTCATTATCCTTCAAGCGTTTTTTCTGGTTGTATCCCGGGGTCAGTTTGTTCGTGGAGCGCTCGTGGCCCAGCGGCGCCCGTGTACCGCGTGCGGTATGCGAGGTAAGCAACGTGAGGGCAGGTCAGTTCTTGGATGGGTGACCGCTTTGAGTGGTTACTAACTGAGCGCTCCCGTGCTTTGGAAGGTACGTTAAGCCGTTGATTCCAGCTATTGGACAGCAGTCGTTAAGCCATGAACTTCTAACAGTAAAGTTGCCCACTCACTTGACAAAGGGGGGTCAAAGTTGCACCACGTCCGTTATTCTACTCGTGACCCCTGAGTGGATTAAAAGTGCAACCAAAACTGGCAAATGTACTGTCTTCTCGAAGATTTCACGGTTCGAAATGATTGCTATACGATTAATAATAGTTTGTTCGTGCGTTGGCCGTCTGTCACACGGGTTTTACAACTTCAAGTAGCCATCAGATCGTCTCGCACGCTCTCATCTTAAGAGGGGGCATAACGCCAGGAAAAAAGTAGAATTCACCCGCGCGTCCCGCGCCTGGCCCCGCTGTGCGTAAAGGCGATGCGTCTGTTGCTGCCTCGCTCACTCCGCATAGTATATGCTCATCCAGACAGATGAAACATGATTATTTAATAAGCGACAGTTATGTTTATTTGTTAGGTACAATTGGAAATTAAGAACGTCCATAGACTACGGTGTTAATTAGAAATTAAAAACGTCCATGGACTACGGCGTCAATTGGGCATTAAGATAAGTCTCCCTGACAGCCGCGCGACCGCGTTAGGTATTTGATTGGGATATTGAAGTCTTTATCGATCGTGACGTAAGCGCTGGCAGCCTTTTGCATGTCCTTCCGCAATCCGAACGCCCATATTCTGACGTGTAGCAGCCATATTCTAGGTGAAACGATTGCAACCTCTTTTAAATATGTTATAGTTTTGAAGTCATCAAAAAAGTTATTACTTACGAGTAGGTAAGTAAATTTATAAATGCTTTTAGGAAATGGTACGTACAGACTAACAATCGTTTTTAACTAGCAACCCACCCCGGAATCTAGCGGATTATGCTTATATATATATATATATACAAAGGTAAATGAAGTATAAGTTAATTGACAAAAGCTAACGCAAAATGACTGTGAAAAATATGACAGTTTGATACAAAATCCGCGCCAGCTTTTATGAATCGACCTATTATATGGCTACAATAAAATCGGCCAAGAGCATATCGGGCCATGCTCAGTGTAGGGTTCCGTTCGGTATATTCCCAATGAACTTGCTTTAAAAAGATCAATAACAAGCAAAAGAGAATACCTTCACAGCGTTTCATACGTCTTTTACTAAGAAGGGAAGACTTTTTACGATAGCTGAAAAACAGCTCAACTGATCACGTCCGCTATAGTTTTCATTCAGTCTTTATTAAATTTTACTTTCATGATTTTTTTCATATTTTTTGGACCCATAGTTCAAAAGTTAGAGGAGGAATCATTTTTTTTCTCTTGAAAGGAATAGTTCAAAAAATATTCACTTATCAAAAAGTGTTTGATGAAGACCTCTATTTATTTTGAAAGACCTATCCAACAACCCCCCACACCATAGGGTTGAAGCAAAAAAAAGCGCCCACTTAGTAAAGGCATGAACAGTAGGGTAGACCGGGGACAATAGAAACACGTCATGATAGAAACAAGTCAAATTTCTCGAAAACTATAATACGTACGCGTCTGACGCAACATTCAGAACATGCGGTCGGTCATAATTGAATCCTTGGCCAGAGTGCTCGAGCGCCGTTACGAGACGGGAGTATCTACGAGCCAAGCCAGTTTTTCGCGGTAAAAAGTAAGTATTTGTGCTCTCGTATATTCTCTTATAACTTCGTTTACTCTTGTATTTTGGCTAATCAAATTATTTTGGTGTTATAGTTAGGAATAAACGAATGTTTTTAATGGCCGTTGATCAGCGTTCGAGTTTTTTTATATATAATATTTGTCATTGAAGTGAAAAACGTGGTGTGGGGACGATAGAAACAACTTGCCTGTGGACGATTGAAACGTTTCAATCGTCCTCGTGTTTTAGTCGTCCCCAAAAGTAAGCGACTTCAAAATATAAGGTTCTGTATTCGATGCACATGTTTGTTATATTAATCTTCACATTTATTTGTGTAGTTTTTGGCCTAGTTGATAAATAATGGATGTAAGTTTTTTTGTTTTCAAACACTGCAGTTTTTTTTCAAATACTGCAGTTTTTTATTCGGCATTATGTGAACATTTGTTTTTAACCGACTTCATAAAAAAGGAGGTTCTCAGTTTGACCCGTATGTTTGTATTTACGTTTGTTTGTCCACAATTAACTCGCGTTCGGTTAAACCGATCTTAATGCGGTTTTTAGAAAAGTATTTGTCACATTTTTGAGAAAGTTTTTGTGCATGATATTAACAAATGGTTATTAATAGCTTTCAAAAACAAGGAGGATTTCAAGCTAACATGGTCACTAAGGTTGCTTGTAGGTATACAACACAACAAATGGTTTGTAACTTTTAATGCGACAAAGACACAAGTTTTTAAATCGATTTTTAAAGACTTAGAACAGCCCTTAAAGTTTAGTGAAAAGGGGACTTTACTGTCAGTGCCCCTCTTGTATTCTTTCTGTGCGCTCGGTATCGATTTGAAAGACGTGTCGGTACTTGTCGGGGCGTATTAAAGGATTTGTTCTCTCATTGACTCGTGGCGTCGGCTCTGTGCGCTCCCTCACTCGCTGCGCACCCGCTTGAATTCAATCGTGTCGGTCGTCAGTTGGTCATCGAACTTGTGTTTTGTTTGTACGTGCGGAAGGTGCTGATACTGTAATGATCAACCTCATGATGATGAAAGAGAAAAGCCTATTGCAAATACAGTCACAGAAAAAGAGACCTCTGTTCCTACGACTAAAAGAAAAATTCCTGCATGCTCTTATTGCGGTTAGACAGGCCACAGAAATCAAGTCAGAAATGGAAAATACTTTTGTAAAAAACGTCATTCTGAATTATCATAAAATGCGTGTTATTAGAGTAAGGTAAATCATCAATAATTGATCACCATTAGGAGTAAGCTAGTAATAGACAATTTATACCAATTCGTGTCCTTAGAGATTTATAGTAACTTAATAATAATAACATGTTTGATTTCTAATAATGATAATAACAAATTTGTATTTTGTAGTAAGTCTTATTCTTAACAATGTCACTAAACATTTTACGTCCGACACTAAGGTCCCTTTTCAAATACGTTAATAATTTAGTGTTTGCCGACCCAAAATTATAGGTTTTTGGTAAGAGTTTAATACTAAAGTGTTCTAAAATTAAAACTATCAAAATCGTTGTTATCAGATGATATCACTAAATATTTTACCACTAACAATAAGGTCCCTTTCAGAAAATATAAAGTGGTTGTACCAACTTTTTACTAAACTTTATCTTGAATTTTGAGACTTAAAAAACTACTTTTTTAATATTTCTTGTATTAATTTGATCTCATTTGGCTATGTTTTAGCGTAGTAGATATACATGTTTGTTGATTTTGACTGTTTAATTAAATTTATAACCACAAAGCTATTTTTGTTAAAATAAATATATTTTTATAATAGACAACGTTGATTCAAATCGAAGTAGTTCTTATTGAGTGTTTAATTGCTTATAATATTTACTCCTTCTATAATATGTAATGGAAATACACTATAAATAGGAATCTAAGTAAAAAATTCAGCATTTTTTTTACTTTATGCACTTTGCCAAGGTAAACTATACGAAAACAGATATACAATTACAAAATTGTACTTGAAACCTGAAATCCCATACAATCTACTCCTCAAATAGCATATTATCTATGTAACTTGCAAGAATAACATACTTCAATTGGGTTTATAAGTTTGAATTCAATTTTCTCATAATCACCTTTTCTGACTTTTGAGTTTCAATTATAAAAAAAATATATCTATTAAACCTACATGCATGTTTGATATGGTTCGATAGCTCAGTGTATGTAGATTATGGTGATATACATAACTCAATACCGACAGTAAGGTCCCTTCCCGCTGATAAGGCCACATATTGGTTTGTCGCGTCAGTTTTTGGAAAAAAGAATTTTTCTGCGGGCGGATGTCGATTTCTCCCCCTCTACAGGTCGCATTTATCAACCGATTCTAGTTAAATTTTGTAAGTAGGTACGATAATTAAATAGAATTGTTTTTGTCGCCTCAGTTTATGAAAATTATCAAGAACAATTTATATTCTCAATGATTTCGTGTGTTTCTGCTGGCGGATTTCGGTTTCCGCTCCTCATCAGGGCGCATTTTTCCACTGATTCTCGTAAAATATTCTTTCTTTGTTTGTCATGTAAAATTTTGAAAAGTAAAATAAACACACTCACGAGGTCTACACAGCTCACAGAGCTACTAGATTAGTGGTTTTAAATGTGGACTGGTATATGGTAGGTGTCGTTACGGAACCCTTCTTTGTAGGTGATCCGATACGCACTTGGCCGGTTTTTTCTTTTGGAGTGTTTCCGAAAAATTTCACTTTATCAAAAAATGTTTGATGAAGACCTCTATTCATTTTGAAAGACCTATCCAACAACAACCCACACCATAATGTTGAAGCAAAAAAAAAATGTCATCCCCACTTTACGTGTAGGAGAGGTACACTTAAATTTTTTTTTTAGATTTTGTTTTACTATTTTGTCAGATTTATTGCTTTATAAATCCATGCCAAATTGCAGTTTTCTAGCACTAACAATCACAGAGCAAAGCCTCGGACAGACAGACAGACAGACGGACATGGCGAAACTACTAGGGTTCCTAGTTGACTACGGAAACCTTACATTTAGTGTAATAATTTGACTTGGAGTAAGACTCATACGTAAGAGAAATTCATCGTCTATTTTTGCATATACTACACACAATCGTTTAACCGAGGTTGACTGCCGTGCAATGATAACGTTGTAATTTGAACTGTAAAGTTTGTAACATAAGGTAGATATTAGATTTTTTGTTGAGAAGTTTACATCAAACTTTTACTTGCCATTCATAAACTATAGTGTTGGGTTTTATAAACTCAACGTTTTATTTGGGACACACTCTTGTTGATACTATTATATTTACTTCGCAGTCTTGAGCGCTCCCAACACAGTCCTCTCGTCTCAGTGGAGCGATCGGGACTGGCTCCGCCCGTGAACAGCAACAGCAGATATACTGCGCCGCGCGGAACGTGCGACGGAAGAGACGGTATCGCGCAGAAGAAAAAGGGCTTATGCGCCAAATATGTTTTACCTCAATAACTCAGAAAAATTACAACATTTTGAAAAATCGCTAATAACAAAAATTTATTATGTCGAAAGGTATTTTATGTATTTTTTTTACTTCGATAGTATGCAAGGTAACGTCACACAATTGAAATTAGGTGAAAATTAGACATGTTTTGACGATTCTTTTCTATCGAGCCAACTTTAGTTTTTAATGGTTTTGTTCAAACTCAAAAATAGCAAATATGATCTAGTTTTCGTGTAATTGGTTTTTTTGGCATTTAGACTTGATTATGATAGGTAAATATTCAATCTGCGAACTGCAATTTGGCGTGGTACCCCCTCTTAAGCCCGCATTATAGATTATCTAAACAAATTAGCATTATGTGTCTTCTCAGCATACCTACTTGTATGAGCTAGTTAGCCCATACACTTAAATGCTGTGTTGGAGTACGTTGAGAGGACGGAGAAGTTAAGTTATAGTTATGAAAGTTTTATTGTTTAAATATAGGTACAAAATAGTAAAGTAAATTAACACATTCGGCGCCGACAAGGCAATTATACATACAAAAATGACACGGTGGCGTGTCACCGGCACCGAATGTGTTAAAAACTCTAAGATTGTCCCCCAATATTTATTTATTTCAACCATTTTCCACAACTTCGAGGCGCTTCAGGGAAATAAATAAGTTGGAAGTTCGACCGAAATTCGTCTTGATAAATTTGTACGTGACTCGAAAACGGAGCGAATTGTACAATATTTTCTCCAGTAATTACCTCGGTTTAGTTTTGAAACGTGGAACTGCAAAAGGATTGCAGAACTGAGTATTTATTTTCAACTTTATAATACCTCTTGCGTGCATGAGAAAAATGGTCTTGGCAGACGGACAGACGGGCAACTAACGAGCTAAGAAACCATAAAAACACATTATTCCATTTAAACGAAAACAATCTTAAGACGGCGCAGTACGATCGGTGTGGATCGGTTCTCCATACAAACGTATTTAGGCTCTCATTTTAAAACACCGTGCTAGAATAACATGAAACTTTGTATACACAATAGGATCCGGCATACCTAGGTCGAATATTAGTTTCTGTTGCTAGAAATTTAAAAAGAATAAAAATACAGCGGTTTTTTGAGTTTTTTACGGCTTGTATGAAAACCTTAATAATCGCTGTATTTTTTCGCCATTATAATTTCAAGCAACAGAAACTAATTTCCGCCCTAGACAAGCTGGATCCCATTGTGTGTACAAAGTTTCATGTTATTCTAGCATGGCGTTTTAAAATGAGAGCATAAATACGTTTGTATGGAGAACCAAACGTACTGCGCCCTATTAACACATTGATACAATTTTCAACCCGCGGCGCGGTGCGGGGCGGAAGCGCTTTTGCATTTTTGCTCTTTCCGAAACAGCTGAATGTCGATTACTACTTCATATGACACACACGCCGCCTCCGTTCTGCCGCGCTACCGAATCCTCGCAGATGTTCAGGTTTCCTCACGATGTCCCTTCACCAAAAAGCTAACGGCTAAATATCAAATCATATTCCGTACATAAAGTCGAAAAACTCATGCCCATCATACAATTACCATCTTGCCACTTGTACATGTTGTTCAGTATATCTGCCATATAAAATGTCCTCTCAGTTACTCAAAGGTTAGCTGGAAGAGATCCCTTAAAGGGATAAGTTCGCCTTTGTACAAAAGTCTAAAATTAAGTTTATTTTTCTTTTATGTACTTGTTTTGTGCAATAAAGAGTTTAAACAAACAAACAATTTTGCAACATATAAACGAGGATAATTAATGTTTCTTTGGCCTGTTTATCCTAGTGCGTATTGGCATAGCCTACGAAACCGGTGGCTCTGGGTTCGAATACCGGTGATGAAAACAAATATTTAACCTCACCAACTATGCTAAATTCGTCGGCTAGACTAGATAAGACTAACTATTTATTGTCTGTTGTAACTTATTACCTCTCTCAACAGTCTATCAACGTCAGACGTAATAGTGATCCCAGCTAAATTAGCTCTAATAAATTGTGTATCAATAATAAACGATAGTTAATCGATAGAAACTCCCCAACCGAGCTCTGTAACTTATCTCGTATCCCTAGCGACTTGAACACGGAGCTTAGAATGGATTTACTATCTATATTGCCGTCTGTTAACAGTGACCTTTCAGTTGGCTTTACGTACCGAATATAGCTGCAATTTTAATTTTAGAGACAGATATAACAGAAGATATAGTCAGGTTTTAAGTTTCTATTACCACTCGTGTTTAGGCGTCCTTTGCAAAACAAGTCATCTGTTTTAGAAATATGAAACACTTATGCAGGTTTCATTATGAAACATTTACTGTACTTATGTAGAATTTACACAAAATCATATATACATATTGTAAAGGTAGAGAGGTAGACTAATATTCTACGAATGGAGTTTATCATGTGTAGTATCATGTGTAGTTAAAAAGTTGCTAAAGCCACATTCTGTCTCCATCAGCTCGGTGGTACCATAACATTGCATTGTTACCACACATATCATATACAACATACACACAATATACAAGTATGGCAATTTTTAGCTCAATCGCATTTTTTTAAGAAATAGGAGGCAAATTAGCAGACCAATCGCCTGATGGTAAGTGATTATTGCCGCCCATGGACACCCGCAACACTAGAGGAGTTGTAAGTGCGTTGCCGGCCTTTAAGATGGGATTACGCTCTTTCGTAGAAGGTTTAAATGTCGTATCGGTCAGGAAATACCGCAGGCGACAGATCATTCCACAGTTTAACCACACACATTAAATAACAGCTTGTTATGATTTGAAAACGAGTGAGTAGAGGATATCCCCATCGGACATGATAGCAGTGTGGTGAATACTACGTATCATTCATCGATGACTATGAAAATGACATCGATTGATGGCTGCTTTCATAATGAAACGTATAGTTAAAAAAAACCATTTTTGCCATTGGAAAAGTGGGTCTTCGATCGGAGACATTCTTCAGAAAGGCCAGGTCAGGAGTACCCTAAATCGGCGCGCATGTATGAAGAATGTTATGAAAGTTCATGAAGCGAAAGTTGTATGTCAGGATCGTAGCAAGTGGAAATCCGTGATCTCTGGCTACCCCTCTGGGAAACAGGCGTGATTATATGTATGTATGTATGTATGTATGAAATGTGGGTTTTATGCTTGAGGTATTTCTTTATCATCTTTGCTTTAGAATACACACAGCACCAACATTACCATATCCAAGTCATTCAATATTTTCACAGTCATCCTTCAGATATTTTCCGCAGTAATAACTTTGAGATGTTCGTTTAGTATTATTTTTCACAAAATTTTATATGACGACGTATACCGATGCTGACAGGCTTTTAAGGCTGACTAAGACTGGTATCGGTTTCCGGGCCCAGGGAGATGTCAAGAAAATAAAATATCATATTACTCAATCCCGGGGCGGGGACAGGTACATGTTTAACGTGGAAGACTACATGACATTTAGTTTTTTCCTTAAACATGTCGACGGCAAATACACGACATAAATACTGGGTGATTTCAGGGTCGTTTGGTCGAGATTGTTCAGTGTAATCACAAGCTCAAACCACCTTGAAAAATACCAGCCTGAATAACCAGCTAGCTAGGCTGTTCACAAATAGTTCCACCACGCTTCACCACCCACCTTATCTACAGGTTGTGGCCTGTAATAGGAGCAAACAATTTAAAGGACGCTTCCTTAGAGTATCTGCAGTAGGTAACCTCTTGTGTCCAAAAAAAAATATCTTTTTTCAATTGGGAGAAATTTTGATCTAAAGTTATGACCTCCCAGTGGTCCCATAATAATCATGGCACCACGAGATTATAGCAATCTCATTATAATTATTGTTAGAAAAACGGGATACTCGTATTTACCATGTATATTATGATTATTCAGTTTCCGATATTTCGGCGTAAGCTGCTGTAAGTTTTATTTGTGGTCTACCTACTACTAACAGCGCCGAAATATAGGAAACTCAATAATCATAATATAAATAGTAAATATCCTGTTTCCAACATTAATTCTAATGTCAATGACAATGTTAGCTGGAAATCTTATATTACAACAGTCTCATTTTTAATAAAAAATAGCGTTGCAGTCAATGCTGATTTTCAAGCAGCATCTAGTTATGGCTCATAATATTTGTTGCATTTTTGGTTTAAAAGGATATTTTAAGATTTTTTAAATATTTTTTTAGTGTTTTTTAAATAAATAGTTATTCCAAATTAAAGGGAAAAATTTAAATAAAATAGTTCAATTTTTCCCTTTAATTTGAAATTTTCGTTAGCAGCGTTACTGCTTTATTTATTTATTTAAACTTTATTGCACAAATAAAGGATGATTCACAGTAGACCGTTCCGTGTCCGGGCCGGCCCGTTTTCTATGACAGCAAACGCAACGGCCGGCGTATTTCTCTAGAAGAAAACGGGCCGGCCCGGACACGGAACGGTCTACTGTGAATCATCCCTTAATCAGTACAAATGGCGGACTTAATGCCTCAAGGCATTCTCTACCAGTCAACCATGCTCCAGTTGCTTTAGTACAAAATTAATTTAAATAGTTATTAATATCACTCCAGTACAGCAACGGCCTTCTTTAATATGGAGATACTTCCCCAGTCTGGATGTTTTGAGCTTAAAACGCTTAGAGCGCGGCACAGCGTCGTTCTGTGGCTGAGGTAGTTTTTCGGGTGAAGCGAACGCGGTCCGGGGGACGTCCTACCAAAATATCCGCTTAATATTTGGTAGCACGGTAGAGCGGAGGCGGCGTGTGTGACATACGTATGAAGCAGTAATGACAGTTGATAGTTTCGGAAAGACCAAATATTCAAAACCGCCGCAACGCGACGCGCCCGCTCTTACGAGTAGATATGTGCGAGATGATGTTTCGCTGTGCCCAATTACCTCTCTTCCTCCTACGAAGGCTCCCGTGGAGTGAACCGCCACGGTTTCTTTGAGAGACTACTGTATGGGGTTCGTTAAGAACGGAGTGTACGGGTTTTTAAAGACTCGGCAGCGCGCATTCGAGGTCCCTGGAGCTAGCGGCCTGCCAAACGATTCTTACTAATAAATATTGTATTGTGACGTCACATAATAATATTTCAATATCATTATGTGATGTCACAGTATACCCAACCCATGGGTTCCAACCTTTCGTTGTGTGGGAAATTAAGTAAATTGCTGTTTTGATCGTGAAATACTACTTCTAGGCACATGGTCATAGATTTTTTATTTTTTCATAAGTATTCTATTTGACCGAGCGAGCGAAGCGTCTCCGTTTCAGCTTTCGACAAAAATTCTTTCGTATGTCTGTCCTGATGTTCTCCCCTAAAGGTTGCATTTCTCAACTGATTCTAGTGAAATTTTGTGAGCGGATTCGATAAATATATAGTTTTTTTTTAGTCGAGCCAGTTTTTGTAAACTTTGATAAGTAATTAAAAAAAAATTGCGTTGTCTATACTACGGAGCCACTAGTGGTTAGATTATTAATTTACTCTTGAATAAACTTTAATACTCGTAATTTGCATTTTATTGCCGTATTTTGATGGTTTACTGTTATAAATTATAACATGTGGCAAGTTTCCAATTACACTGGTTCCTTTGAAATGAGGTAAATCGTGAATTACAGCCCAGTCGTTAATGCGTCATTCTGTGCGTAAACATTTTGTTTACGCTTGACTTGTACGGGATTACAAAAGTATAGGTCTACAGAGAACTGTGTGAAGCAGCAATATTGGTTGATAATGTAAACATAAGAACGAAGAAGGTACGGTTACATTATTTGTGTATCTTGGACTTATTTTACGTTACCTACTTTTGTTTTATCTAGACACGCGGTAGCGTGTCCAGCCAAGTTCACCCCAGGAACTGGCGGACAGCAACCGTGTAATCTTTTACACGAACCGTTTGGAGCCACTTTTGACCCCCAATAACTCCAAATCTATCTAATATAAAAAAAATGAAATTTGGTACATGTCTTAAGATCCTTTAGAACAACTAGAACCCCAAATTTCATAAATATAGGTTTAATAGTTATTGAGATATTAAATTCCAAAAAACGGCATTTTAACCACTGACTGACTGACTGACTGACTGACTAATCAAAAACCTAACCCACTTCCAGGTAAGCTAGAAAGCTGAAATTTGGCATGCAGCTTGGTAATTGTGTAAGTACACCAGAAAAAATCAGAAAACAGTGATTTTTTCTAAGTTTTTTCTGCTCACGGGACAATG
Organism: Notocelia uddmanniana; assembly: GCA_905163555.1. NCBI lineage: Eukaryota > Metazoa > Arthropoda > Insecta > Lepidoptera > Tortricidae > Notocelia > Notocelia uddmanniana. The sequence goes on along the minus strand of LR991056.1, from coordinate 28,135,117 downwards.
GTGTCCCGGACCTTTGGAACGCGTGCGCGGAGCCGAAGTACCGCGGTACCGAAGTACCAACCGAGTATACCACATAGCCAACACGTAGAGGCTCTTTTGACAATTTAATGAAATGCACCGAGCGGATGCTGTCCCTGCCCGTGTCATGGGACGCACACAGAGACAGCACCCGCCAGGGTGTACAGGAACTATTGCTGGTTGATGGAATCTAAATGAACCGGACTATTGGGTGAATATGATGGACTAATGGCTGAGCTATTGAGTGAGACAACTGACGTCTGCCTAATAAAACTGTTTCACCTTTTTATCTCAGGCAGACGGTGATTCGCTCTCTGCTAGATGGGCCCCTTTAAATAGCGACATTAAAAATGGCCTAAGGGCAACAGCGGTGCAGAGGGCTGGGGGTAGAGAGGTGGCACTGGACTTTAAACATACTTATATAGCCAACTCGCCACTTAAGTGACCACATCCACCCCCGAGCAACAGCTCTAGCGACTCCACTCTGAACAGCCGGTTAAAGGATGATTCACAGTAGACCGTTCCGTGTCCGGGCCGGCCCGTTTTCTATGACAGCAAACGCAACGGCCGGCGTATTTCTCTAGAAGAAAACGGGCCGGCCCGAACACGGAACGGTCTACTGTGAATCATCCCTAAGGCAAGCCAGAGGCGGGGGCCTGTTCATACTGTAGGGATGGGCGTAGTAATAAAACTGTTCACGTTGGGATTATGATATATTCTCTCTAAATATGGTTGTAAATGAGCTTATATACTAATAATATAGTGAGAGTGTGTGCGTGTGGCGCAGCACACATTACACCACCCCCCTTGGAGAAAAAAATTTGATTAAATTAATTAATCTAGTTTTTAATTGTCACAAATAATAGCTAAATACAAATTAAGTATGAAAACATATGTTAGGTTTAATAGTTGAATAATTTTCGAAAAATGCAAAAAGAGGATAATTTTTAAGTGAAAAACACACTATTACTATTTTAATAATTGTAAGAATAATAAAAGAAAATAAGTTTGGATCATGAATACACATTTAAAACTGTAATAATAGGTATATCTATATCTCTAAACAATTATATCCTGTGTTATAAAAATTAACCCTTATCATGTCTTTACCTAATTATTGCTACATGATAAAACAATGGCATATAAGTAAGTAATTCTAATACAAAGAAGTATATTGAAATGCTACTACATAATAGTACATTTTTTGCCGTCAATCCATGTTATAAGATACGTACTACGTATTTTAATTTTCATTAACTTTGTCCTTGAATATATTTTTTATAAAATATTTTCATACTTGTCCTTCAGAGCTCTGTTGTCATAATCATGATTTCCTTCGTTACAATGTTCATTTTTTTTTAGACGTCTTTACATTATTATATATTTTTATTTGAATTTATGTTTGCTGCGCCACACATTACAATACAACCAACCCACAGGATACCCCCAGGAGCGAGTGCTGCTCCCTAACAGCTCGCCACAAGCTGCCCTATGTTGACTGACTGCACTGGAAATCCAGTGGGCGATGGGGTCGTCACATCCCTATGCCATTATTATTAGTTTTATTATTATTATTGGTTTCTCCTTCGAGATTCACGGGCCATTACATCCCGGTCTTCTGGTAGGCTTGCGTGGGGACACAGATACAACACGTAGAGGCCCTTTGGAGAGTTTTACTATGTAATACACCTGCTACAACCCATTCACGGGTACATCAATAAATACCCGTGAACCGGTCCCAGCAGGCGTTGGGACTATTGTAAATAAAATGAAAAGATTACTGGGCTATGGTGGTGAAGTTTGGCTGGTCAAGAAATTGGACTATTACTTAGGTTCCGGACACCTGCCATAACAATGCTTACACCGTTATCGAGGCAGGTGGTGACTCGCCGCTGCCTAGATGGGCCCCTGAAACTGCCGTCGTGAAGACGGCCAGGAGCAACATCAGTGTGAGCGGCTCAGGGTGTGGAGAGGTGTGCACCGCTTTCTACCTAGTGGCTGTTAACAGCCACCATGCCCACTTGCGACTTATGCAAGTTTCACTTCCACCCTACGAGCATATAGCTCTGACGACTCCTTTCTGGACGGCCAATGAAGGCAAGCCAGAGCCGAGAGTCCTGCGGGTCCCCTTGGGGTTCCACTCCGACCGACGAAGACACGCCGGAGACGAAGACCCTGATCGACCTGTCGTCACTCCCCAACAGCTCGCCACAAGCTGCCCTGCGGGCTTATTATTATTATTATTTATGCTAGTTACCTCAGAACTCCGTCATTTTTTAACCGATTTGGAAAATTCTTTTTTTGTTTGAAACGGTATACTTCAGGGGTAATCCCATAGTTATCAGGTAAGAATCTGATCATAGGATCCTGGAGAAATCGAATTCTCTTCAAATATTTGAGGTGCACCTAAAAAGCACCATTTGGCAAAGATTGACAAAAAGTAATGATATTCCACCAAAAACATAAATGTGAAAATAGGAATCTTTAGGATATGGTATTATATAATCCTTAAGGCGTAACTCATTCTCTTGCTGTTTGCGATAATAAAACGTTTCTACGAAATTCTTACGCACTGGGAACTCAGCCTTTAATTTAGCAACTACGTCATCATATATGTGGTAAAAGAAGCGAATTGCGCTTTATAAAATGATAAGGCAACAAAATATTCCAGCATGGACTCATTCTCTTGCTGTTTGCGATAGTAAAACGTTTCTACGAAATTCTTACGCACTGGGAACTCAGCCTTTAGTTTAGCAAGTACGTCATCATTTGTGGTAAAAGAAGCGAATTGTGCTTTATAAAATGATAAGGCAGGGCCCTCTAAATATGCAGGTAGCGCATATTTTCGTTGTTCATCAGATTATTCCAAAATCAGTAATAAAATCTTCTACATTTGATAATCTATTGAATTTCGATGCTGCCATGTTTATAAAATGGGCTTTGACATCCAAGGACAATGTATTTCACTTTATATCACCTTGATTACTCTTCTCAACTTATCACGTTGCTTAGCAATGGAAACTACGAGGGGCGTTCAATAAATTCTCGGTATTAGAATGAAAACAAAAGAATATTATAGGTGTTTTATTTTTATTTTTCAATATACTCCTCTCTTATGTTTATGCACTTATAAGACCGGTCAAATAGTTTTTTTAACCCCCTTATAAAAATATTTTTTGTCTTTGGTGTCAAAATGCTCCTACACTACTGTCTTCAATGCTTCATCGTTAGAAAATTAATTTCCACGTAGATTCTTTTTGAAATTGGGAAACAAATATAAGTCACTCGGGGTCAAGTCTCGACTATACGGTGGGTATGTAATAGTTTCGAGTCCAGATTCAAGAGCAGCAGCCTTAGCAATATGAGCACTATGCACAGGAGCGTTGTCGTGTAGAAGCAGAACACCTTTGGCTAATTTTCCCCGTCTATTATGTTTTGATTGCTTCCCTTATTTGGCATATAATATTAGCGTGGTGCTCTCCTTTAATACTTAAACCCTTTTCTTTATAATCGATCAGCAACATTCCATCACAATCCCAGAATATTGTGACCATGACCTTGCTAGCTGAAGGCACGACCTTGAACTTCTTGGGGTGAGGAGTTCCTTTAAGGTCATAATGATGAACCCACGTTTCATCTCTACTAACAAAATTTTGCAGTATCTTATCAGGAATTTCACCGCACACCTCAAGAAATTCGGAACAACGAGCAACACGCGTATTCTTCTGAAGCGGTGTCAGGATTCGCGGTACCCATCTCGCACTGACTTTTGACATATTAAGATGGTCATGAATTATATCGTGTCTAGTACCAATAGAAAGGTTAGTTCTTTGAGTTATTGCTTTCACCTTTACTCAACCATCTCCAGATATAATTTTCTCCACTTTTTTAAATTTTCTTATGAAGAAGCTTCGACGGGCCGACCAGCTCTATGGTCGTCTTCGATACTCTCTGCCCCATGCTTAAATTGACTTGACCACTTCTGAATTGTTGATAAAGAAGGAGCAGACTTACGGTAAACATAATCGATTTCTTTTTTATAGCTTATTGATTTTTTACCTGTTTGGTCAAGAATTTTATTACCGCTGGGTGCTCTAATTTAACCAACATTGAAAAAACGCTCATAGTGATCACGTTTGTTCGGTACTTGCAAAAAAACAAAAGAACATCGCCGTTTTAATTTTACTTTTTTTTAATATTAATGAATGACTTTTACCGGCCAGTATTAAAAAGTTTACCAAAGAGGTTTAAAAGATGTCAATACCGAGAATTTATTGAACACCCCTCGTATCTTTTCCTCTTCTTGACTATGCGATCTCCTGGTCACCATGACGCAAATTTGGGGAGAAGAGTAACTAGTTAAGCAGTATAGAAAAAACAAGCAGTTTAGAAAAAAGAAGACCACTTCGCAGAGATGGGCACTCGCTGTACTCTATCAACGGAGGGCGAGAAGGTTTCTGTGGGCCTCAGTACCATCATCCTGCGTCATCGGATAGGCGCGAATGAAATTGATTTATTCTCGATGTAATTCAAATAATTACATGATGATCATGATCAAATTTTGAAACAATCTGTTGCTGGTTCTCTTACCCCGTGTTGACTGCCTGTGCTATCTTGGCATTTGCTTCAAGATCTGGTTGAGTTATAGGGTTAGACAGGTCCTTGCCTACCTTCTCCACCCCGGGAAGGAGGGAGAATGATTGATACGAGTATATTATGAGTCTGGTCATGTGGATCTAGAACTATAATGTATACAAGTCTACATCCACCACCACCACCATATCAGCCCTAGGACGTCCACTGCCGGACATAGGCCTCCCCCAATTTCATGGGGGGTAAATGCCATAATCGCCACGCTTGGCATGCGGGTTGGCGATCGCAGTATCTCCACCATACTCTAGGAATGCTGCTGCCCGTTCCCCGGTGGTCTACACAAGTCTACATATTTTGAATATATATGTTCTAGAATGCCTGTCAAGCAGCATTCCTAAAACAGTTGGTTTTCCAGTGGATTCCTCATCTGGACTCGATTGGAGCTAAACGTGTTATTTAACTGTATTATTGTAATTGTATTTCAGCACAGTAAGAAATACAATAGTGTGTTATAAAGTCGTAAAGTTACAGCTACAACCCCTACGATCCCCTAACAATACCTCAGCAATACAAGCGAGGCTTTACAGTACTTAGCTCTGGAGTATAGCGTTATACGGCAGTGAAACATGGACTATGATGCAGAAAGACAAAGAAATCCTCGCCGAGTTTGAGACGTGGTTTTGGAGGAGGATGGAGAAGATTAGCTGAACAGAGAGAGTCACTAATACTCAGTAGAGTGGAGCAGAGGAGAGAGCTGCTAGATAATTTGGAGAGGAGAAGAGAAAAGATGATAGGACATCTCATGCGGCATGACAATTTCGTACGTTACATCATCGAAGGGAAGATAGAAGGAAAGCGTGGAAGGGGGAAACCAAGAATAAGTTATATGGAGCAGATTAAGCGTAAAGTAAATGACATGTTGTACTAAGAGATAAAACAGGTTGCTAGGGACCGAAGAAAATGGAAACAACACTTTGAGCAACACCGACAAGAGCACAGCTCTTAAATTTGAGAGAGAGAGCTTATGTAAACCTAGCATAATCGTAACCTAATTGACAATAAACTCTAAGCCTAAACCATTTTCAAAATAAAATTGTTTGCTGAAGTAATAAGCTACATACACTACACGTTATGGGAATTAAAATTATTTGATTTGATACGATAGCGTTGTGGCTACGGCGTATTGTGGTAAATGTATTTTCGTGTAATTATAAAAAAGCAGTCTTTAGAAACAATGAGTATTGGTGACTTGTTTTGGGTTTATCGTGTGGATTTAGTACCTAATAAAATAATCGGTCTATAAAATTGTATGCATAAAGCATATACCCTAACCTAACGGACATGACAAAAGGAATAAGTGAAACACGTTACAATAAATTTTAAATGCGATACGTATAAAGGATGAATATTTTAACGCCACCTGGAGGAAAATTACTCTTAATGCTAAAAATAGAAAAATATACTCTTTTTTTTTCATAACTGAACAACAATTTATACTTTTGATTGACCTTAACATTTGATGCTTTATTTGTAGGTATGGGCTGTAATTTTTCCGCAAGCGGTTAAAATTTCCCACTTGTATACTTATATCACAGATTAGTTGACTGCTTATCGGGTATCAAGGAGTTGCAAGATGCACTAGAAATTAACTAGATTTATCGCTTGGCCGGTTAAAAGCGAACTTCGGAGGTTCGACCTATAATCGGATTGAGAAGTAGCTATAGATATATCTTAAGTAGACGTTGCATAATCGTATACTATACAAACTCATTTAACCATCGTTACGTAGTATAAGATTTCAAACTAACATGGTTATTAATCTTAGAATTACTGTTCGAAACGGGGTATTTACCATGTATGTTATTATTGTTGAGTTTCAATCGAATTTCGTCGCCAAAAACTTACTAAATCGCAATATACGGTATTTATAAAATTTATCAACCTCGAACCTTCCCCCATAGAGTGCAATAGGGGCAACTGCAACAGCTCGGATCAAAATTACCTATGACCCAATGTTTATCTTTTTTTATATAATCTCTTCAAATTCAACGGCGGAAAATTTGGCCAATTTTTTTGGTTTTTGAACGTTTATATCTCTTGTAATAATTAATTTATAAAAAAAAAGGAAAACATAGGGGCATGTCAATAGTGGCCATAGATTTTATGGAAAAATCCAGCATGGCATTATCCAGGGATGAAACAGGGAAACAGGGGACTACGTTTGTATGGAAAAACGGCCCTGGTGTTCCTCTTAAGAAAACAAAATGTAAATATTTTTCTGATAGCAAATGCAGCAGTATAAGTAAAATGGTTACAAGTAAAAAAAGGGGTTATTTGATGATTTTTTTTTCTAAATTTGTGAAAAACTATGTTAGTCTTTAAGTCCAGATTATGATATTATAAGTTTTTGGCATTCAAATTGTATTAGTTGCTGCATACAATGGGTACTAAACTAATAATTATTAATATTATTTATGAAAAACAAGCCTTGTTAGTGAGTTCACGCAAACATTTTTCGGAATACATTTCCTAGATGCGTCCACACTGGAAAACTTGCCGGTTGCGCCGCAAGTTTTCCATTGTGGGTGCACATTTTTTTCCAGGCAGTTTTCTTTGGCTGAATGCCATTTTCCTTTAGTCGATTCCATTTAATATGGCGTTTACAGAAGTTTTAAAAGTTTAACAGAGCGGGAAGTAAATGGTTTTTTTTGCAGGATAATTTTAAGATTAGGCGGATATAAGTTTGGCTCTTCGCGAGGTATTTTTTGAATTAAAATACGACCATGTACGAGCATGTTTGAGAAATAATATTTTACTGTACCTCACTTCCTTATCTTTACTTAAATATACTCTTATGTTATGACCCAGCGATGACCCAAATCTTACGTGTACCCTGCATTACTATAAGCCTCAAAACCGACCTGTTACTAAAGGAAAAGTAAAACAATTTCAGAAAAATGTTACAAATCGGAAAAGGGTGCAATCTGAAAGTTTATCCATCAAAATATATCCCATTTTAAAACCAACCTTATGTTCTACTACATAAATTTCACTTTTCAATGCCATATCAATTGAATTATGAGGTTGGTGAAGAAATCATTTGGTATCTTCTTATGTCGGTTGAAGTAGCGTGTTTTATTTCATATCGGAAAAGGGATTTATAATTTCATAGCTTCAAGGTTTAACATTATTTATGGGAATAATTTTATTTAAATTGAGGGAGAAAGGGATTTTTATATTTATTTAGGTTACTTTACGTATGAATATGTTATCTCTACGCTTATAAAATAGGTTATACCTACAGTAAATGCTGTAGGTCTACTATAACGAGTATACTGTGTCTGTTTAATGGGCGTATCTTTGCCAATGTGAATACTGCGTCAATAAAAAAAAATACAACGACCGACAGAAGCAAGATTATACCCTGATGGTCAGGAAATACCTTAGCCTATAGACGTTTGCGACAACAGAAAAATTACAAGCGCGATGCCGACCATTTATTTAATTGAGAATTCGTTGTGTTGACAGCTATAGACTTATGAAGGTTCCTCACTCTCAACAGCTATGGACATATGAAAGTTCTTCGTTCTCAATATAGCGGCAGCGTATTCTCGGGAGCTTTGGCCGCAGAACAATAAATAAGTAATACCTTTTTAATGTTCTGTGACTTTGGCAGAGAATAATAATAATAATAATTGTTATGACAGGTGTCCGGAACCTTAGTAATAGCCCAATCTCTTGACCAGCCAAACTTCAACACCATAGCCCAGTAATCTTTTCATTTTATTTACAATAGTCCCAACGCCTGCCGAGACCGGTTCACGGGTATCTATTGATGTACCCGTGAATGGGTTGTAGCAGGTGTATTACATAGTAAAACTCTCCAAAGGGCCTCTACGTGTTGGATCTGTGTCCCCACGCAAGCCAATCAAAAGACCGGGATGTAATGGCCCGTGAATCTCGAAGGAGAAACAAATAATAATAATGATAAAGCCTTTTATTATGTTTTCCTTAACCTATCATGCACAGATTTATTACTAACTATTGCGTACGAGTATTCTAACTAATAAAGGTCGATAGTTAAGGCCCCTGACGGGTAAAGGCCTCCTCCAACACTTTCCAAGTTGCTCTTGTGTTTGCTTTCATGGTGCATTCTATACCAGCTATTTTTTTAATTTCTTCTACTCCACGATCTCTAGGGCGTCCTCTGGCTCTTTTGCCACTCGGGCCTGACCAATTAGTAACCATTTGTGTCCATCTTTCATCTGTAAATCTAGCTACGTGGCCCGCCCATTTCCACTTCAGGCGTTTCATATGCCGGAGAACGTCTATTATATTCGTTTTATTGCGAATGTTTTCAGACTTTTGTCTATCTTTAGGCCTAATATTTAAGATACTTCTTTCCATGGCACGTTGTGTCTTCTGTATGTATGTATCTTTCGCATAGTTGTTATATATCCAGGTTTGCCATCCGTAAGACATACAGGGGAGAATACACCCATCTAGGACTACTTATCTTTTTAAGTTTTAAGGGTATTTTTGATTTTAATATTTCTTTTAGACTCCAAAACCTGTTCCATGTTTGTTTCTGGTAGAGTTGAATGAAATACGCTTTCCTAGATATATATAACTCTCTACATATTCTAAATTCTGTGAATTTTCAACTAGTATAGGCGTACGATGGGCATTAGTCATTAGCTTTGTTTTGAATGTATTAAGTTGTAATCCTATACTGGCAGAGAATAGTAGAGCAATAATAATGTAGAAAAAGTATGCAAGCGATAGACCCTAAAGTATATAATGTAATAACAATTCACATCAAAACGGTGAACAACCTAAAAACTTTTACGAAAAAGTTGAAAAAATTGGCTCATCATGCGTTCTACAATTTAAATGATTTCTACAACGCTACATCGATTGTACGGATCTCTGTAAACAATTTTTTTAATGCTCTGGCGACCTTGCTCTCCACTAAGAACACAACACCACATGCCTAAAGGAGCAATTACCTAGTGGTATTTTGTCAAATTGCCCCGGCTTCGCACGGGTGCAATGCTGATATAAAAATATACTACAGAATGTCTCTTTACATACAACCTGAACGGTACCGCCGCAACCGCTATGTCCCTGCATTTTTAGTCTGTAATATCTTAGAAAATATTCATTTAAATTACATGCTGTACAGAGCCATTTTTATCTGCATTAAATACACAATGTATTTAAGGTACTTCGTTGGATAAGGATTAATTCTGTATTGCTTAAAATCGATTCGTAAATAAGCCATTATTTCTTGTAAAAAGTAAATTACAATAAATTAATGGTTATTGTGGGTTATTTCTAAGAGATAGACATATACTATTCGGGACTTTTTTGGAGAACTTTTTAAGGTGATCAATACTGTAGTACATTATTTTGATCTATCTCGTAAGGTTCAGCCAACGTTTGCAATGAAAGAGTAAAAAAATTGTTTATTTACGACATCACATTAGAAACCTCTATAATTATCAGAGTTTCTCTACTATATTATAAACCATCCTCTTGAATCATAAAATTCTATTAAAAAAAAACCGCATCAAATTTCGTTGCGTAGTTTTAAAGAATAAAGCATACATAGGGACAGACAGCGGGAAGCGACTTTGTTTTATACTACATATGTAGTGATGATGGTTTCGCCTTTTTGGTGTGCTATAAACAATTGCCAGTATGTATTCTGTAAGTAATGGAACTGATTTGATACAAAGTATACGGAAACAACATACAATGTTTATGTTTATAGCTTTTGTTACGACTTCTTCAATCCGGGGCCAAGCACAGGGTGCTTCCAATATGTTGTAAGGTGCGAGTATGATAGTAGCATTAAGTATACCGGGCAACTTTAACTTTAAGTATAACGGGCGGATACTTTTAGATAATGTTGTTTTAAAACTTTTTGAAGAATAACTATTGAAATTATGATATTTAAGTTATTTTGGTTAACTATTGGCTCTATAAATTTCAAAATAATATACTTTAAATTATTCATATTAAATTAGAATGTCAAATGTCGCTTGACAAGTTCAAATTCAGATTTATTGCATTCAATTTGTAACAATTAGGTTTTAAAGTTATATGAAAACATGAGCTTTTTCGAGCACTGCATTATACAAACGTTACTCATAGAACAAGGTTATTCATCATTATTATTAATACATATAGTATTTTAAATATTTACAGTGCTTTATATAAATTGTATTCATGTCTAAATCCGTAAATTAATAAAAATAGTCATCACTATCTCTCTCGTTTAAATAACAAGGACTTATATATTTTTTTAATTACATGCTATTTTACTTTTCGTTAATAAAATTTGGAAGTTTATTAAAAATTATAGAGCACTTTCCCAAAATATTACTATTTAATAAAATAACTGTATTAGAAGGGCAAGCTCGTAGTTGGTTTCGTTGCCGTTCACTGTTGAACCCTTAAAGTTTTTTTTTAATTGATTTAAGTTTTGTTGTACATATAGAATTCTTCATATGTAAACAAGAAATATTATTTAGATATTTTACATACCTACATTAAGAAATTTTGAGGCTATGAAATAAGGGTGACAAGATTCGGTGGGTCTTAGCCCACATGTCGCTCTCAACCATTTCTTCAGTGCTCGAAATACGAGCAGCCAGATAGTGAAGTTGCTCCAAAATACGACACCATATCTTAAGGTCGACGAGACATATGCATGATATGCAGCTTGATTTATTCACTTTTCTTTACGACATATATAGTGCGTACGAATATCTATTTAATTTAGTAAATACACCTTCTACGTACATTTTCCATGACAAACAGATATCTATAAAATAACTCCCAAATACATAGCTTCCGTAGTTTCTGAAAATGTATGATTTTTAATTTTTTATCTAGGTCCCTAACGGTAATGCGTCGCTGTTCAAAATGCATGATACAGTTAGGTCGATGTTTCAACCCTCCCTCCCCTCGGATCCCTTTCTGGGGGTCCATTTACTTGAGGTCCGTGCATAGTGGTAACCACAAAATAAGAAGCGGTAATTGTAGTTCAGGTGTGTTTTTTCGATGGACAATATCAATCACTTCAAAAACTTAAATGATTACAAGGATGTAATTGGATTAGATTACTTAAGGTTAGAAACGTGGTGTGATGATTCATGTTTAGCCATCCAATTACGCTTCTACAGTATTATTTATTTCATTTTCAAAATTAAAGTCGTTTGTCATAACACTAAATATAATTAATTAATTATGCTATCATCAGCAAATAACACCATTTGATGTCTCGTAATCTTCGGTATGTCATAAATGTAAATTAGGAATAACACTGGTTCCAATATATAGGTACTCCCCTGTGTTACCCAAATTTTACTTTTCTTAATTGAGTGGATGAAGTATCAAGTACGATTTTAATTAGCTCAAGAAGATACCCCGCAATCCATATGTATGTAACTTGTTGAAAAGTATATCATGGCTCACAAAGGCAAAAGTTGTAGTAATATGCATGACCCATGTGGACTGCGGATACTAGCAGTATTTAATCCATTTTTGTGTAGCACTAGTTCAAAAACTGCCTTGACATGTGTGTAGAAAGGGTTCCATCTGCTCATTTGTGAATAAATTGCTATTAATTCAAAGTATTTTGTACAGGATCACAAGGCAACTCCTGCTCTATGTTTCTAACCGGTTCGCGGTCCTTAACTATGAGCGAGCACTCCTAGCGGCCCGTTTAGTATTGCGTGGCCCTGGTCTGCCGTCTTATTCACAACCTACTTGTACACCTACCTGTCACATCACACTATACCCGAAAAAATACACCTGTCAATTTTTGACAGCTTCCATATAAAACGGTGTGAGGTGACAGGTGAGGACGAGTTGTTTGTGAATAAGAGTGCTGCCCGCTCGGCTGCTTGGCGCGGGCGGAGGCAGCGGTATCAGCGGAGCCGAGTAAGTACCCGCGTTTTCCAAATTTAAATTTAATTAAAAAATCAATTGTAATTATTTAGACTCAACGATACATAAGTAAAAAAATCTGATATGTAGAATTTGTTGAAGTTAGGGTCGGTAGAGTTAGGCCGTGTAGATTCAGAAGCTTGACTCTATATGAGATCTGATATCTTTTTCACAGGGCAAACCTTATGTGGTCGTCTTGGCAATATTTTACATGAAATGTTTTTGGTGGGATCCTTTTATACTACGATGGTGGCAAGCAAACAGCCTGCGTGATGGTAAGCAGACACCGTTGACTATGGACGCGAGCGACTCCATAACAAGTACAAACCGCGCTGCCGAACATAGTTTGGTTTAAGAATTTGTTGTATTGTCAGCAGGAGATAAATGCAGATCCGTCACTCTCCGCACTAAGAGCTTTTTACTAATATGTAATGGATCCAGTAGCGTCGCCACTCGTCATATTGAAAAATGGAGGCCACTGTTACATTTTAGTACTCTTACCTGCAAAATCAATATGACCGTTTGTCTGAATTGGACCGAGTATAATATCAATATCATATGTATATAGATGGACACAACGCCAATCTGTCCAGTACATAAAAGAAGGCACTTAATGCCCAGCACTAAATTCCTAAGTGTCGGGAACTCATTACTCTAGGCTCTCTTAAATAATTTTATTATTATGGCGGGTCCGTTTTTCTACGCCTTAGTTTAGTGGCGCCGTTTAAGTGGTTGTGTAAGAACGATTATTGGCCGGGCAACACTGCTGCGTGCATACGTATGTATGTAGGTCCTATATTCGCTGCGTAGTTACGCATGCATCTCCTACAGTCGCTGAGTAACTACGCATGCAGCTCCTACATTCGCTGCGTAACTACGCATACAGCTTCCACATACGCTGCGTAACTACGCATATAGCTTCTACATTCGCTGCTTAACTATGCATGCAGCAGTGTGGCCCGGCTCTATACAGTCGAAACAAGATAAATATAATCGCATTGGGCATAGTGCCCATATATATATATATATATATATACATATATGTATAAACTCCCTGTCGAGGATTTCCCGAGGGACGACTGTATGGGGTTTTTAAAGAAGGGGTGTATACATTTTTAAAAAGTGCCTACCCTAGTCCGTCATCTGTCAGTATCTCATAAACCTTAATATTAATTGGCATGTTGCAATTTTGAATAACTACCGAATGTATCACCGTATGTATACATACCGTAGCCTAGTACACATACATAGTATAGCCAGCATCAAAAGTATTTAAAAAGTAATTACAAGGGCCCTTTTGGCCCTTTTATATGCGTAGCAACTTCTCTTGTTGATTGTACCAAGCTCTGTTTACTTTGGGGCTATGTCGATTTCTCTAAGATTATCCACATTTGTTTCATTTTATTTTAGAGGTTCTTTTGTTTTAATACTATGATAATACGAGGAAATCCGCGTGAATAAATATTATACCAAACTATCTATTAATATTTATTGATCATTACATTTTTATAGGATATTATGTAGCATAAAACTACGGCCAATTTTATGGTAAATGGATATTATCCTGAGAATATCTTGATGTTAACTTCATCCTAAGATTAAAGGAGTAGGAAAAGTAAGGCCGAAGGAGACTAGATACCTATATTATGGCATGAGAGTAGAGAGAATAATGACGTACCAGACAATGATTGGGTCACGTTTATTTGGCCTTGCTTTAGGTATTTCAATTCAGGGGCCTTCAAAATCTTTTATGGTTTGACTTAAAAGATAATTTCCACCAAACGGCTGGCGTCGCGGCGTCGTTCCTATGGGATTGGAATGGATTTTATGCCACACCTGGCCAAAAAGTGGCTTTTACCGCGCGCTACGCGTACGGAAAAAGACGCTTTCTGGCTAAGTGTAAAAATAAAATGATTTACACAACACGGGAGGTAATAAAATAAAGCCCTCGATCGCATATATACGTCCCTCGCCTACAGCTCGGGCCGCAAAATCTGCAATCTCAGCCTTTCTTTGCTTTACCACCCTAGTTGTGTAATGTACTATTACAATCTTTTAACGATATTAAATCATGAACACAGTATTTAAACTCTAGCAGCTTACCCGCGGGCGTCTTCCGTGACACGCGATCGTAGCCGAAAGTATGCTGCTGTGCTTGCTATTTTAGACTTTATATACTGTGTACATGATTTAATATCGTAAAAAGATTGTAAAATCCGTTCGGATCCGATGCGATGCCAGCCGTTTGGTGGAGATTATCCTTCAAAGACCTACAAAGTAAAAGTTCCAAGTTTTAGATTTTTTTGTTGTTTGTGTACTAGTAATACCTTATATTTTTATCTTCCTAGGACTTCAGAAAATGGGCCAGGTCAGAAGTACCCGCAACCGATGGGCATTGTATGAGAAGATGTATGGATGTGATTGAAGCGAAGGAAGTATGTAAGGACCGTAGTACTTGGCGTTCTTTAGTCTCTGCCTACCCCATGGGATAACGGCGTGAGTATGTATGTGTATGTATGTATGTATGTAGGACTTCAGAAAGTACACTAATAATTTTGATTATCATGCATGAGTGAGTGAGTCAATGACGTAATCGGGTTTTTAGGGTTCCGTAGTCAACTAGGAACCGTTATAGTTTCGCCATGTCTGTCCGTCCGTCTGTCCGTCCGTCCGCGGATAATCTCAGTGACCGTTAGCACTAGAAAGCTGAAATATGGTACTAATATGTATATCAATTACGCCGACAAAGTGGTAAAATAAAAAGTGGAAAAAAATATTTTATTAGGGTACCTCCCCTATACGTAAAGTGGGGAGTGATTTTTTTTTCATTTTAACCCTAACGTGTGATATATTGTTAGATAGGTATTTAAAAATAAATAGGGGTTTACTACAATCATTTTTTGATAATGTTAATATTTTCGGAAATAATCGCTCCAGAAGTAAAAAAAAATGTGTCCCCCCCCTCTAACTTTTGAACCATAAGTTTTAAAAATATGAAAAAAATCTCAAAAGTAGAACTTTATAAAAACTTTGTAGGAAAATTATTTTGAACTTGATAGGTTGAATAGTTTTTGAAAAAATTACAAAAATAATTTCTGAACTAAGTTTGTAATTTAACCGTATAAACAGGTGTTTATTGTACCTGTCATTTCTACAAAATCACAATGAAATGACGTGCTTTTTAGGGTTTTGTGTTTCTGTACTTAATATGTCAACTTAATGTGACGGACGGAAAACTACGGAACCCTACACTGAGCGTGGCCCGACACGCTCTTGGCCGGTTTTATTGATATCAATTTGATTGAAAGTGAAAGAGCTATGCAATTGAAACTTTATACGTTCAATAAGTTCACTATTGAAATCATATCCCTAAAATAATGTTTATGAGGGTTCAAAAAACCTCGAAGTGCTTCGAGAAATGGTAGGTAGTGCCCTTGCGGTTATTTCGTTATAATAAAGACTTTTGACGTCTTCATATGTGTAGCTACTTTTGATGCTGACTGGACAAAGTTCTAAATTATGAAATCAAAAGATGTCCATGTGGCACGTTCGTCGACGAGCTGGGCCACCACGGCCTATCATGCCAACTGAGCGCGGGCCGGCTCTCCCGTCATGCCGCCTTAAATGACATTATCCGCCGCACTCTTGCAACTGTCAGCACGCCTGCAATTCTCGAACCGAACGGCGTGTTGAGAGATGATGGCAAGAGGCCGGATGGTATGACCCTGGTCCCGTGGAAGATGGGACGAGTGCTGGTGTGGGATGCCACATGCGTTGATACGCTAGCACCGTCCCATCTACCACGAACTTCGTCCAGGGCTGGCGGGGCAGCGGAGGCAGCCGAAACAAAGAAAGGCCACAAAATACCGGGGTCTCAGCACTCAATACCATTTCATGGCTTTAGGTGTCGAGACCCTCGGGCCGTGGGGTCCTAGCGCTCGGGAACTATTTAAAGAGCTCAGCAAAAGACTCGTCGACACCACTGGGGAGCAAAGAGCTGGCAGCTTCCTCGCACAGCGCTTAAGTATAGCCATACAGCGAGGAAATGCTGCCAGCGTCTATGGTACGATGCCACGGGGGCCCTTTTTAGAAATAGTTTAGTTTAATTTTAATTTTAGGTTTTGTTTTAGTTTTTTTTTTTGTATTCAGTCATTTTATGTTTTAAGTTATGTTATTGTTATATTCCTTATCATGAAATAAACTTATATGGTATTATTAAAAAAGATGTCTACGTATACGGTGTTGTTATTAGATTTATTCTATTAACCAAATCCTTGCAACTCCTTTGTCTCTGGGGTCGTTTGCGATCCTGACTCGTTTGATTGATTGGATTTAGACGTTCAATATAATTGCGCAGACATAATAATAATCGAAATTCCTTTTAAGAAATGTTCTTCTAATTCAGAAAAAAGTGCGGTTAATGATTGGGTTACATTCAATTCACGATAATAAATGAAATAACCTATATTTCACCCAAAACATCTGCCTCTCTTCATATACACTTATTACACATATACACTTCACAAACATTCTGCCTCATTTCACCCAACACATGATCATACAATAAATAAATTGATTGATTGTTTGATGTATTATTTGCATATAAAAATGTATGCAGTAATTGTGTGTAATATTTATTTTAGTCTTGTGCGGCATGATTCCCGTGGGCATTGTTGATTGTTGATTGTTGTTGATTGTTGTGTGTGTTGTTGTTGTTGTTGGTGGGCGTGGTTGTGTGGGCGTTGGCTTTCGGTGTGGTATTCATAGGTCAAAACTACTCCCACTCTCCAGGTGACGCTTAGAACAATCACAAGTTTCGACAATTTATTATTTGACCGAAAACATACTAGGTAATTAGTCTAATTACTGTACTAAATGAGAAATAAAATAACACATCGCATTGTGTCAGTGTGACTAAAATTGGCAATTGTTTAAATTACAGCCCAAAATATTTTTCCATCGATTTTGATTGAAATAAGAAAGGTCATCCCTTGAGGCTGTCTTTTGTTTTTCCTGAGCGTCGCAACTTCAGAGGAATTCACCGATGTCACATTGTTATAAGATTTAAGGAATTTATTCGTTTCCCTATAAATTTGAACTAAATGCTAAAAACGATAACCAATGTTGAAGTGAAGAGGAAATGGATCCAAATGCTGAAATAATATTTGTGATAGGAGACTAGTAAGAGAAAATATTCGTTTTAAGGATGAAGTCAAAACTTGACCGTAACCTACCTGAACTGGATGTTACTGAAACGTCATAATTATAACAAAACAAATTAAGGATGATTCACAGTAGACCATTCCGTGTCCGGCCCGGCCCGTTTTCTATGACAGCAAACGCAACGGCCGGCGTATTTCTCTAGAAGAAAACGGGCCGGCCCGGACACGGAACGGTCTACTGTGAATCGTCCTTTAAACTTATCATTAAATTGGGAAAAAGTATTACTTAATTTTGCATTAAGTACTAACGCTGCTAATGGAAATTCTAAATTTCACATTTGGCACCCTAAGGCGTTGTAAGAGGGAATTAGTGAAGGATTTCGTGAATGAGCTTGAGGATTTCGTGAATGGGAATTAGTGAAGGATTTCGTGAATGAGCGATATTTTTTTATTTAATCGTATGGCAGTTATTTACGAACCGTGAGATCTTCGAGAAGACAAGTACGGTTGCCAGTTTTTGTTGCACTTTTAGCACCACCTAGAGCGATTGCCGGATGTCATAGGTTAAAATCCTGCTCGGAGCAATAATGTTTTTTTCAATATTTCCCTTTAATAAGAAATTCAAAACTATTTCTTAGTAATCAAAAACGTAAATGATCGAATATTATTGATGGTTTACTTATGTTAACATGTGTCAAGTTCAATTTATAACAGAAATATTGTGAAAATCCAATAAATTAATTCAAGGATATGATGTTTTTATTGCGCTTAAACGAAGCTATTTTTTTGTTTTAAAGTCAAAGTCAAAATATTCTTTATTCAAATAGGCCTAGCAACAAGCACTTTCGAATCGTCAGTTATAACATGTATTAACATATATATTAATTAATTATTTAGAGCAATTTATTGATGCTATTATTATTATTTAAAATAAATATTGTGTTGTTGTAGACATGTTGTAGATATGACGACCTGTTTAGCCTAGTTGGTAGTGACACTGCCTCCGAAGCTAGAGGTCCCGGGTTCGAATCCCGGCCAGGGCATTTATTTGTGCATTTTTCACGGATATTTGTTCTTGGGTCTTGGATGTTTTCTATGTATTTAAGTATGTATTTATCTATATAAGTATGTATATCGTCGTCTAGTACCCATAGTACAAGCTTTGCTTAGTTTGGGACTAGGTCGATTTGTGTAAGATTGTCCCCCAATATTTATTTATTTATTTATATTTATGTCAAAGTAAGAAATTATTTTGTAGTAAAATTCACAATAGGATCGTCAAAACATAAATAATAATAATAATAAAAAAATATAAAAATAGAAATCTAGACAGTTTCTAGAATAAAATCAAAATATCAAAAAAAAAGATCATATTAATATCTAACGCCATAATGATTAATTCATTAATATTTCAGTCACAATTAATTCCACGGTGTTTTATCATTCATGTAGTCATGTGTGCTATAATATGCTTTCGATATGAGTTGACGCTTTAAATAATTTTTAAATTTATTAATAGATAATGCAGTTACGTTTCTTGGAAGCTTATTATAAAACTTCACACCATTACCCATGAATGATTTTCTAATTTTCTGTAGGCGAGTGGTGGGCACCGCGAGTTTGTGTTTATTTCGAGTATTAATATTATGTATGTCACAGTTCTTCCTGAAATTTACAATGTTTTTATGTACATATACAATATTATCATAGATGTATTGACAATGCAATGTCATTACATTAATGTTCTTGAACTTATCTCTAAGTGAGTCTCTATGGTTCATTTTATATATTGCTCGAATAGCCCTCTTCTGCAGAACAAAAATGGTATTAATATCTGAAGCACTGCCCCATAGTAAAATACCATACGACATAATACTGTGGAAGTAACTAAAATATACTAATCGAGCTGTCTTCACGTCTGTCAGTTGGCGGATCTTGCTCACGGCAAAAGCTGCAGAACTCAGTCTATTCGAGACCCCATTGGAGTTTGGAATCTAATGTTAATCCAAGAAAAACTGTACTATCCACTAGTTCCAATTCCTCATCTTTCACAATGACACTTGTTTGATTGTGCTTAATGTTAGTCGTGACAAACTTGATACATTTGGTCTTTTTCTCATTTAACAATAAATTGTTGACATTGAACCATTTAACTACTTTTGAAATAGCATTGTTTATATCATTATTAGCTTGTTGCTGTCGTTTGACTTTGAATATAAGAGAGGTATCGTTTGCAAACAATACTATATCATGGTGGGTCTTTACGAGGTATGGCAAGTCATTTATGTAGATAAGGAATAGGAAAGGTCTCAATATTGATCCCTGCGGTACACCCATCGAGACCACTGATCCCGGTGATCGCTGTCCATTCACATCGACCCTTTGTATTCTACCATATAGATAAGATTTTAGCAAATTCAGTGCCGATCCTCTAACTCCATAGTAGTGCAGTTTCCTGATTAATGTTTCATGACATACGCAGTCGAAGGCCTTGGATAAATCGCAAAAAATACCTAAGGCATCCTGTGACTCTTCCCAGGCATCGAATATATGTTTAGTTAGCTCAACAGCCGCGTCGGTTGTCGAGCGACCCCGCGTAAAACCAAATTGCTTATTATGCATTAAATTGTTTGTACTAAAATGTCTTATTAATTGGGACAAAACTAATTTTTCATAAATTTTACTAAATGTTGGTAGCACAGATATTGGTCTAAAATTAGTGGGGTCAGAAGTGCTACCTGATTTAAATAAAGGAGTTATTTTACTATGTTTCATTAGATCAGGAAACTCACCGCAGTCAATACTGTTATTAAATACAACTACCAAGTCAGGCGCTATGACTTCTATTAGAGATTTGACAGCATGGACAGAGACTCCCCAGAGATCACCAGTTTTTTTGACATTAATTGATTTAAACGCCTTTATTACATTTATTGTGTGTAAGCGGAAAACCCCGTTAGTAGCTTAAAATTTGTCAATAAGGAGAGATGTTTGAAATGATATTTCTTAATAAAAACTGGGCAAGAGCATGTAGTGTAGGGTTCCGTAGTTGCCTAATGAACTTACTTTAAAAAATCAATAACAAGCAAAAGGAAATAGCTTCGCAGCGTTTCATACGTCTTTTCCTAAGAAGGGAAGACTTTTTACGATAACTCAAAAACAGCTCAACTGATCATGTCCGCTATAGTATTAGTTCAAAGTTATTAAGCGTTACTTTCACGATTTTTTCTTAGTTTTTGGACCCATAGTTCAAAGTTATAGGGGGGAAATTAAACTAAAACTAAAATTAAAAGTATTATTTTTTGCTTTTGGAGTGAATATTTCCTAAAATATTCACTTTATCAAAAAGTGTTTGATCAAGACCTCTATTAAATTTGAATGACCTATCCAACAACACCCCACACCATAACCACATGGTTGAAGCAAAAAAAAAACCATTCCCACTTTACGTAAAAACTTTTTTTTTCAGATTTTATTTTACGACTTTCTCAGTATTATTGATTTACATATCCATACCAAATTACAGCTTTCCAACAATAACAATCACAGGGCAAAGCCTCGGACAGACAGACGGATAGACAGACAGATAGACAGACAGACGGACATGGCGAAACTATAAGGGTTCCTAGTTGACTTCGGAACCCTAAAAATGCAACATATATGAGAAATACTGCTAAGAACGGGGTATTTACCACGTATGTTGCTTTTTTTTTTGAGTTCTTGATTTTTCGGCACTGATGTCAGTGTAGTAATGGAGAGAAATTGTAAATATACGCATCGGTTCACACAAAAATAGCCTAAATAGATGAGTTTTATTATCGTATACCTAAGGATAAGTACTTAAATTTTCAAATATAACAATTTTGCCTAAGCTGCCCGACGGTTTCTTTAATACCTTGATTCGTAAAGCGAATTCACTGAGAATTAAGGTGCTTAAGTCTGTGCCTGGATTACTTACAAGGTTTCCTTCCTACGTAGCTAAGGCTGCTGTCTTTGTTACATCCAGTGGCGAAATTAAGAAAAAATCCATTTATCTTCGTTACACGTCACCAAACGAACCAAACCCAAATACCAAAATTTCAACTCAATCGGTCCAGTGGTTTTGGAGCAAATTGGCTGTGACTGACGGGCAGACAGACAGACAGACAGACGCACGAGTGATCCTATAAGGGTTCCGTTTTTTTCCTTTTGAGATACGAAACACTAATAAGTAATAAAAGTGCAGTATACCTACAAGCTACAGCGATAATAAGGCAGTGAGTGGCGCAGATGTGCTAGCCTTATCGTTCTAATGGGATGCATTACAAAATATTTATACCTAAATTCGAGTTAAAATATAAATTGAAAAAAGCATTATCTAGTTTAAATGATGACATTTTACCTAAATTTTTTGAAGAAAATCAAAAGAGCACCTAAAACCACTGGAAACCGTGGAACCGTGGTGGTGCTTCGTAAGCATAAAAAAAACTTGGAAGCAAATATGAACAACATATACAAATATATTGTTCATAACAGAATAACATTTTGACTGTCGGTTACCGTAAAATGGGGTGAGTAGGGTCATAACTGAAATTCAAACCTCGATAACATTTTATATTTACATATGAAAACTGAATGGGGTATATAGTAGGCGTTCAGGACGTTTGTATTTTAGTTTTATTTTATTTTGGGTAGTTCCATTTCATGACTTTGACGATCGAGAGGAAACCCCACCTCACCCCGTAGTGCCTCGTATTTGAGGTGAGAGGGTTTTTCATACAAAGGTGATTTTGGAAGATTGTTGGATCGATTTTTTTTATTATGCGTAATACTACAGCTCCATTTTAAATTGGAATACATTATTTTTGTAGCAGTAGCCTTAAAATCCCTTCTCACCCCCTTCTCAAACCTTCTCTCCCCATTCATAACCCACCTCTCCCCACGAAACCTACTCACCCCGTTTTACGGTACTCTGTTCGTAGCTGCTACGGGTTACATACGAGGAATACATGGCTACGGCCTATGACCGTAGCTTGTAGCACTAGGCAGCAATGAAAGTGTTAATGGCCTGTACTGGTGAATCCACAGAAATGATAATCAGATGAGATGGGTAAGGAACACAGCTTCGCACAATCTCATACCACTTATTCACCCTAATATCGCCGTCAGTGAGACGTGCCCTTATCCACACGAAGCAGGATACAATTTACTTTAAATACACACGAATTGAAGATAAATCGCTTTAATTAAATAAGTTCAGTTCGCAGCATTCGTACCTGACTCGTTTGAACCAGACGCTCTCAAATTGGATTTAGTTCTACCATGGACTGGTATTGGCATGTTAATTCAATTGAATGTGATGGAAACGTAATTTTGGAGACAAAACGATAAAATAAATAGTCTAGTCTTCGCTCTATAATATTCATACATACTACATAAACTCACGCCTGTATTCCCAAAAGGGGTACGCAGAGCACACGAAAATGAATTTTCAGTTTCACTTTTAGCTATTATAAGTTTATACACTACCGCTCATAAGTATTTAGGCACCCATACCTTTCTCCATACAAAAATGACTTTCAGAAATACACTACCAAGTCAGAGTCCCTTGACAGTTTTGCGTGCATTTTGCATTTTTTATTTAGCTGACTTATTAGAGCGCATCAGAGCGCAGAGGGCGGTCACCGTGGAGTTTTTAGTAGATAGAAGTACCACATAACCCTGACTGGGTACCTGGATCGCAGGTTTTTATTATGCAAAAAGACTTTTTTTTTTTTAATAATAATATATTGGGGGACAATCTTACACAAATCGACCTAGTCCCAAACTAAGCAAAGCTTGTACTATGGGTACTAGACGACGATATACATACTTATATAGATAAATACATACTTAAATACATAGGAAACATCCAAGACCCAAGAACAAATATCCGTGAAAAATGCACAAATAAATGCCCTGGCCGGGATTCGAACCCGGGACCTCTAGCTTCGGAGGCAGAGTCACTACCAACTAGGCTAAACAGGTCGTCAAATTTAAAAACATTTAAATTAACCTTCCGCGCACGCTTGCAAAACGTTACGTAATCTCCCGCTGTGTGTACTAGTATGTCAGACGACAATGGCATATTAATATGGTGACAGGGTGCAATTCTATGGGGACAGTCATGAACGTTAATCCCCTCAAGTTTGTCAGTCTTGTCAAACTGTATAGTCATCATCATCATCATCATCATGATATCAGCCGAAAGAAGTTCACTTCTGGATAAAAACCTCCTCCAACGAGCTCCACAATCGTATATCTTGCGCCGCCTTCATCTAACAGGTTCCCGCGATCTTGACCAGCTCGTCAGTCCATCTCGTTGGGAGCCTTCCCACTTTGCGTCTTCCGGTGCGTGGTCGCCGCTCAAGAACCTTTCTGCCCCACTCGAGTCTTTCAACTCGCTGACCTATGTCGATGACCCTGGTTCTCCTATGAATCTTCTCATTTAGTAGTAGTCAGTAGGGCAAATACGAGTATAGCTCGGTCCATGGCCCATAGCCATAACCATAACAGTATAGTAGTGTGTAGAAATTTGAAATAGGTCTGAAATTAATGAGCGTAGCGGTACGAAGGTGGCTTTAGAAACAATGATATAACATATAATAATAATAATAATATAATAATATTGGGGGACAATCTTACACAAATCGACCTAGTCCCAAACTAAGCAAAGCTTGTACTATGGGTACTAGACGACGATATACATACTTATATAGATAAATACATACTTAAATATATAGAAAACATCCAAGACCCAAGAACAAATCCGTGAAAAATGCACAAATAAATGCCCTGGCCGGGATTCGAACCCGGGACCTCTAGCTTCGAAGGCAGAGTCACTACCAACTAGGCTAAGCAGGTCGTCATATACAATTATCAATTAAATAAATTTCAAATGATGAGTGTTATAAAACATGAAAGGGAACACACCACAGGTTTTCCGTAGGTACTCAAAAATAAAATCACGTTTAACTTGATCTCTTAAGCGAGTTCTGTTTTTGAAACTGGAAGATTAAAATTTATCCCAGCGTAAGCACTCTGGGATTACGAGTCTTTAATGTTCATACGATTTTGAGCAGTAAAATTAAAACCATTAGGTTAAGTTTTGCTTGAAATTGTGAAGCTTAGATTGGGCGCAGTTCAGTGGCGATCATTACTTAAGGTTAGGTCTGATGAGCAAAAAGTGTCTTCTAATCGTTTCAGTCACAAAGCCACGTCTTTGGAATACATTAGCGGGGGATGAGTTTCTTGAAAAAAGTTTCAGCTTACTGGTGCCAATTCTTATGAATTTTACTCACAAAATAATATTCAAACTTGTTAAGACTTCTCACGATTGTAACCAAATAAAATTTTAACCATTTATAATCAAGCCGGCGTCAACATATGATCATGCTAAGTACGTGGCAAGTTTCATGAAAGAAACAATTGCTTTTGCAAACTAATGGACATTATTTCGTTCAGCAAAATCGAGTTCTAACGTAGCGTATATAAAATAGGTTTTTTTCATACCCCGGTCACATGTATGCATTTTTCTGTAGCGGTTCATATATTACATCTTCCTACCACATAATTATAATGCTTCAAGTCTTCGCGTAAATCGGCTGTGATATAAGGACGGACGGACAGTTTTGACGAGCCTAAAAGAGTTCCCTTTTCGTCATTTTGGCTACGGAACCCTGAAAATGTCCTAGTGCCAACTTACCCACATTACACTAGGCACAGAGTTCTAACGATGCCGGACTGCATAGATCAATGCGAAAAAAACATCGAAGATAAAATTTAAAACTAGTCTTGTTTTACATTAGAATCGTATCTTGCAATCAAACGCAGCTGCTAGTGATCACAAAGGGTCACAATTTCCGGTCAGTTCGTCGTGGATTAGGAACTGACTAAGGAATAAGTTTTATTGTAGGTTTCGTTAGGCTTTGCACATTGAGTGTAGTCGTGTCACATTTGGTTTCGAATTTTGATGGAAAATTTAGTTTTAATAATTTGTATAACTTCCCAGCATGATTACGAGTATTAGGACATTGAAGAAATAATAAAATTTGTAGCAAAAAATGGTACGTACGTATGGTCATCAAGTACTCGTTGAGAGGACTCCAATAAGCTCAAACACGTTATTTTCATTAATTTTTTTCATTTATTTATTCAATAACAATGGCAATTGTATTTGAAATAAAAAAAACGTAGGGTTAATATTGTATCGTTTAAGAGTTGTTATGGCCACCTTCTATCTCGATCATCGGATTGTCACTGAACAAGTACCTATGCGAAATTTCAGCTCAATCGGTTGAGATAGATTTGACCTAAACACATTCATTGCAACCCACATACTCGTAAACATTGCAAGTTAAAAGTTCATTATCAACTTTAAATGTAATATTCGAATATTAATGGTAGATCAAAAATATTCCACTAGAGGATAACTAGTCTAAAATGCAGTTGCACGTTTTGTCACAAAATACAAACATTGTAATTATCTCTAAAGCTAGAAACGCACAGAGCGGGCGCGGGGCGGAGTCGGTTTTGCATTTTTCATCTTCCCGAAATTGTCGACTGTCGATTACTACTTCATATGTCATACACGTGCTACCTAATACCGCGTGGTGTTTTGGTGCGACGTGCCCCGCACCCCGGACCGCGTTCGCTATACCGAAAAAACCGCCTCCGCCCAACAACGACGCTGCGCCACGCTCTGCGCGTTTCAAGCAAGCCTAATTATGATTATAACAAAACAAATGAAACTAAAACTAAAGGTAGAAAATTTGTCCCATATTGCTGCCAGGCGATAGTGTGCTCAGAACGCTGGCAGCATTACCACGTTGTACGGCAATGCGGATCCTCTGGGCGAGGTAAAAGCCAGCCTTCTGGTCAAGTGAAGCCTCGACCAAGCGTTTTCACAATCCATTGAAAATTCGAAACAAACATTGTTAGTTAAACAAAACCCTATCAAATATATAACATACGTTTTTTATTAGCACTGATCATATGAGCATCGGGATGTCAATTGTTGTAATTTTATACTAACAAAATTATAAATACAAAAAATATTATACTAACAGACGTTCGATTTAGACGTCTCATATTAAAAATCGCCTAAAATTCAATATCCCTACTGCGCATGGCAAAGTGAGTTAGTGCCATGTAATTATAAATGTAATCAGTTCCTGTCAAAACTTTTTATTCACTATAAATACTATAATGAATGTGAAAGGTGGAACACCCACACAAAAATTGCAAGTTAAATAAAAGATCATCATCAACTTAAAATATAATATTCGAATGTTCATGGTAGTCCATGCATTCATATTATTTTGCTGAACAACTTTACGAGTATCTATGTATATTTCTTCGATCGAGTTCTTTTTCAAAAACGCTAGTAGAATCTTACTTGTAAAAGTGCCATTGCGGTCTACTTGCAGATAAAGTTCATTTATTTATTTTATTGAAGGATTAATCTTAATAATATTCCTTCGATCAAAATTTCGTCGCTTGCTTTTCTTCTCGGTTTCTCACACAATCTAATCAATCTATAATCCCCTCGAATTAGGTAATCGCGCCAGTCTATTCGGGATTCATCGGAGCTTTGCCAACATCCATATTAATAGTCTTGGAACTATCTCGGATAACTCCATGTACCAAACTTCGAGCATGGTTTAACCACCCGTAGCAATTAATTTCAATATAAGTAATGATATGGGGATTCGATAAGGCTCTGGGATTCAAGTCAAATAGATTTCTGTGTGGTGACGTGTGAGAATACTTCACTTTTTGAGTGACGTAAGAGGTTGCTATGAGATAAGGTTGAAGTGTGTTGTGGGTTATTGGCTATCAATCTACTGGAATTACACAGCCTATTCATCTTACAACCTACAATTGTTAGGAGGCACTGGAAATTAGACTGGGACGTAGTTCTCACGCTGAACCAGTGGTAGTCAGGAAAACCGAGCACACAGTCCAATCTTTACGCAAGAATGGTAATAAGTAAAACAGCGGCCAAGTGCGTGTTGGGCCACGTGTAATGAAGGGTGCCGTAGCTGTCCAGTCGCGACATTATGCGGAATATTAAAATGTCACAATCTTATATTTACTATAAGCTTGACATAACTAACAATATGTCTAAGTAATTAATGGAATTTGTACGAAAGTTTATTTTTTCAAGTAAGTAAGATTACTAATTATAGTAATCTAGACTTAAAAGTTATTAGCGATTACATTTTAAAGTTTTATATTAAACTAGCGGCCCGCCCCGGCTTCGCACGGGTACTCTTATTTAAGCTCGCTTCATCGTCGGCCTCATCTTTGCCCCTGGCTAGATGCTGGCTAAGAGCAAACCCATTTTTAATAATAAAAAAAAACCATCAATAGTTTTGCAGCACATGCGATGTAAAGAATATTTTAGGTATTTTTTTACCATTTGGGTTACATTATTGTAGTTTTGGTAAGGATCTCATTTTTTTTTAAATATAATATAGCCTATGTAACCCGGGGATAGTGTAGCTTCCCAACAGTGAAAGAATTTATCAAATCGGTTCAATTGTTTCGGAGCCTATTCAATGCAAATAAACAAACAATCAAATCTTTCCTCATTATAATATTAGTATCGATAAAAGGTTAGAGAAAATCCACGTTTTTTTTAATCGAGCTTCGAGTTCGTTTTTTACTGCATCTTTTTGTTTTGTCAGACATCAGAATTGACTGTTGTATACATATATTATTTTCCATAGCATAACTAAAGCCCTCGAGTGAGGTCACAAAGGAGACCTAATTAATGTTAATTAAAATTGACTCTAAAACAACACGGTTATCATCCAGGTATACCTTGTCATGTCCTTGCTTAACGTCGAAATTATTTAAGCTCCAAGTTAAATTAACGGCAGCTAAAGCTCGGCCCGCATGTAGGTAGAAAGCTCACTTTTAATGAAACTTCCGATATTGTGAACTTTCTATGGTTTATAAATGAGCTAAAGTGCGAATGAAAGCAAAAGTTTGTCGTTACTCCAATTCTTAACTTAAGCTGGGTAAAATCTGTTTGACAATATAAATGGATAATGATGCAACGAAAATTTTCTGAGGGAACTTAGCATCAGTTGGTAAATTAAGATTTACTTGAAGGTAGTAGATATTTTAATAAACTTACTGCAGTACCTAATCATTCTACCTACAGTAAAGGTCTGGAAGAGATCTCTTTTTAGCTATAAGACCGCCTGTTGTTTGCCTCTACTCATTTTGACTATGTTCTGTACTGTGTTTTGTATTTTATTGTATGATTCAATAAAGTGGTCGTCAACTGTTCTTTTCAAATAATTATGTAGCAAACACACAGGTAAACTTTGTTCCGTAATCGTTACAGATTTCCAAAGAGGATTAAGTAACCGCCTTGTTACAATTCTCGAGTCACAAACGTATACATAGGACACGGTATTACTGTCTTAACATCAGACAGGCTGTACGCTCGTTTGTCACCGTCGTGGTATAAAAATCAACAGAAATTCGATTCGGTTTTTGTTATTCAGGTTCAGTCTGTATCTTCGGAGACAAGATATTATGTCATCATGATAATTATCAACCTATATGCGTTTCACTGTAGCGGGCGTATGATGGCTGCCATTTTATCACTTATCATCGTGGATAATATATTCGTGACGTTCTGACAAGTATGCGAGTGAGAGTAAGACGGGCCGTCTTATCCACGACGATAAGTAAACTGGCTCCATATTCGTGAAAACTGGCTCCCTATTCGTGAACGTAGGTCATTACGAGTTCTATGCACATTGTATTCACTTTTATTCGTCCCTGCTGCGCCGGAATATCTCAGGTCTAAATTTAAGTTTGTTGCTGCACGACCCGGTGGCATTCTACGCAATTCCCGGAACCTCAAGCTGGCTGTTCTTCCTCATCGGTCTGGTTTTATGTCTGGTTCTTTTACTGTTCAGGCGATCAGACTCTGGAATGCTCTTCCGCTAACTATCAGACATGCTCAAAGTAAATTGAGTTTCAAGCGCATGTTACGCAAGTATCTCTCTGATAAGCTCGCAGAATAATTGTTGTTATGGTAGTTTTCATTAGGTACATATAATAGGTTATGTATATGTAAATATATAGTATATTATATATATATATATATATATATATTATATATATATTTGTGTATGTATATGTCTATATATATTTTATAAATGTATTTGTAATAAGTTCTCTTGTAAAGTTAAATGCCTGCACCTGATGTTTCTGTTTAGCCCAATGGTTGACTGGTAGAGAATGCCTTATGGCATTAAGTCCGCCATTTGTACATATTTCTTGTATTGTGCAATAAAGTTTAAATAAATAAATAAATAAGTGAACAAATCGCAACCAACATACGCCCGAGCTGGGAAAGGAGAGAGAGGAGGCTCTAATGGATGAGATGGAACGTGGTATAAAGAAATGGGCAGTAGTTCTCGCGCTGGCCCTGTGCCGGTTAAGTACTTTACCTACCTTTACCTTCCTACCTTACCTACCTGTACCTTTGAATTCCCTCGCAGAAGTAGGTTTCCTCGTGCTTTTTCACTTCACTGAAAAGCTAACGGTAAATGTAAAATAAAATTCCGTACAAAGTTCCGAAAAAACTCATTTTACGAGGCAGAATCCGACCCACAACCACCGTTTGACAGATGTTGTGCATTGTTAAAATAAAAACCCTTATGTGAAATCTTATTTAATTTAATTTACTTGATAACCATAATAGTTTCCTGTAAAACAATGAATAAATAAACAACAGTGTAACTAAATTATGTAGGCATAAAGGTGTTTTTGATTCGCAAAGTTTGGAAGCAACCCACGGGATCGGTATAGTTTTAACGTGTTTTGGGTAGTTCTGAAATTACTTTTAGACACCGGTTCTAACCTAGTCTTAGGAATATGTTTCCCGATGGAATGTAGAAACTAGTTTAAGTGCAAATAGCAGATAATGGGAGCTCATCTGGTTCTAGCAAATTGTTTTCGGGCGACGGGGATGGAAATAGAGGGTCGGTGGGTAGTTGAATTGTTGGTCAAATCAAGTAGCAAACAAAGTTATGATATATTTGTGCCATTATGAAGGAAAAGGGTACCCTTTGGTGGTGGAAATTAGACGACATTTCTTTCGAAATTCATTCTCTATAGTTTTTTTTTAATCTGAGTTTAAGGAGATAGTTCTGTAAAAAATGTCGCTCTATACATACATCCGCTGTTAGATATACAACTAAGACAAAGTTTGTAATTCTTATATATTAGCTTCAGCTGACTCAGGATTAGCCAGCACAGCATTGCACATTCCATCAAAATGTGGTACACGTTATTTATTACCCCACAGTCAGAACAGAGAGGATTGGTAGTTTTTTCTACCTATATAAGGAATTCAAATGTATTAGTGGGAAAATGTCTAGAGCGGAGTCTCATCGCTATTACAAGTCTTGTCGAGAAAGTGAACACTGAGCTATCCAAGGAGACAAGAACGGCTCAGGCTGGATAGTTCTGTACCAGATACCTTTATCTTGGGAACGTTTATCGACAAACTCTTTCCATAGATTAATACAGAGGTTCCTGACCTTTCCTAAAGCTTCAGTGTAAAATGGAACCGCTTGCAGAGTTATACCGTCAGACGAGGCCTCCTTAGCTAGTATATCTGCGACTTTGTTACCGGCAATACCTACGTGATAAGGGATTTATTGTACCAAGTTGGTTACTAAGTTCTGTTACTCGATTTGCAAACTCTTTTCTTGCGTTAAAACAAATGCTACCGAAAAAATAAAAAATGACATATAATGGCGGGTTGTCAGTTATAATTTTATAGCACACACAACACTTATCTCGTCATATTTATAATGGATTGGGGTCTAAAAGAAAATCGTGTCGCTGTAATTGCGTTGCACAAATGCGGGCATCCGCCAAACGTGATTTTGAAGTTGCTTCAAAATCTGAAAATCAACAAACAATTCGTTTAAAGTACCATTAATAGGTACAATAGTACCCTGAGCTTTGATGACCGCAAGAAGTCTGGAAGACCACGCACCGTTCGGACCCCAGCTCTAATAAAGGCATTGAAGGCGAGAATCGCAAGAAACCCCGTTCGGAAGCAAAAGTTGTTGGCAATTCAGATGTCTGTGAAGAGAAGCTCCCTTAAAAAAGTTATCAATCAAGATCTTAGACTACACGCTTATCGTAGACGGAAAGGTCATTTGCTTAATGGACGATTGAAGACTATGAGGCTGAATAGAAGTCGCGTGCTACTGAAGCGGTACGCACAAAATGGCCACCGAAATATATTATTTACAGACGAAAAAATTTTTACCATTGAAGAATGTTGTAACCGCCAGAATGACAGAGTGTATGCAAAAAACAGTCAAGAAGCGAGTGTAGCTGTTCCGAGAGTGCAACGAGGCCATCATCCCTCTTATGTCATGATTTGGTTAGGTGTGTCATACTCAGGGTTAACACAGGTCCATTTCTGTGAAAAAGGTGTCAAAACTGGGGCTAAAGTTTACCAGGAAACCGTTCTTGAACCAATAGTGAAGCCTTTAAGCCACTCTCTATTTCAAAACCAGCCCTGGGTCTTTCAACAAGACTCAGCCCCTGCACATAAGGCAAAAACAACTCAAGCCTGGTTTCGAAACAACAAAATTGACTTCATTGCCCACGAAGACTGGCCCTCTTCCAGCCCGGACCTCAACCCCCTGGATTATGCTATATGGCAGCTTATTGAGGAGAAAGCCTGTGCTAAACCCCACACAAATCTTGACTCCCTCAAGCGGGCCATAGTCAAGACAGTGACGGAATTAGATATGACAACCGTGCGTGCAGGTATTGATGACTGGCCTCGTCGTCTGAAGGCCTGTGTTCAGGCCCAAGGAGGCCATTTTGAATGAAATTGACAAATGTAAATCCTGATTGTGTGTACTTCATTTTAATATATAATTTATTTAACTTTCGTTAGTATATTTTATGTAGATAAGGATTATTACAGTAACATAACTTAGTAACCAACTAAAATAAGTTGTCAATGTTCCTCGATACATCGAGGTACATCGAGCTATGTGCTGTAAGGCACTCTTGGAATCCGTAAATGATTCTACGTTTCTGTCCTGTATGGACTCCGCGTAAGCTAATTCTCCAACAATAGCCTGTAATTCAAAGACAAAGACAAAGACAAAGACAAAATATTAATTTGTAAACATAGGTTCATAGGTCTTACAATTATTTAGTAGTATCTCCATGTTTTGCCATAAGGCATACAAATATTTTGAGTCAAGATGGAACATGCATAAACAATTACAATTTTTCATCTGTCAAGTATTCCTTTAATGAATAGTAGGCTTTTTTAACAAATGACATAATAGACACTTCGGCCTTAATTTTAAAACATATTCCTATGTTTGACTGAACATCAAAAAAAGCCGCTCCTGATCTATTATCGTCCGTTGATCCATCGGTGTATTTTGGTGTGGATTTTATAGTTTAATATCTTCTCTTGTTCTCACTGCTGAGGTGAAAAGTTGTATGTCATACACGAGAGTAAAGTTATTTACATCTCGTACTTAGTTCCTCGCTAAGCTGACTACATCAGATTTTTTTAATCTCTCGCATGCTTGGTACTCAAAATCAGCACTCGCAGTAAAAACAATTTTGGCCTTTTGTTGCACCGAGACAGAACTGTTATATCTGAAAATCCTCTTTTAGGTATAAATCTTTACTTTTTAGGCTTCCGTACCTCAAAAGGAAAAAAACGAGACCCTTATAGTATCATTCAAGTGTTTGTCTGTCTGTCTGAAACCACTGGACTGATTGAGTTTAGTACACATATGTAATTCGGTAACCTAAAGACGGACAAGTAACGTATCTATATAAATTAATTTTAAACAGTGAGTTTTGGGTGAATTAATGAATAAATAAAAATTCCAAAGAATATTGTATGATATATCAAATACAAGGGCTGCTGAGCATTTTAAATATATCCCACCCTTTACCCCCGAAACTACTGGGCCTAAAAATAATTTAAAAAAATTACATAATAGTCCTGTAGATTACAGGAAAACTTATAAACAGGCCATAAGTTTAATAGATCGATAATTGATCATGCTACTGTTTCATATCCATTCCTAATATTGCGAAAAAAAAATTGTACTTCAAAATAGTATATGAACTAAATAAAAAGGAATTTATAATTATGTGAAACCACATAGATATTTACTTACTAGTCTAAAAAGCTCAGTGGTATTTTAACAGTAGTAAGATATGTGTATTTTAACAGTAGTAAGATATGTACAAAAACTATTGATAGCAAATATGAGAAAACAGCGCCAATTAATCGAAAACATGAATTTTAAGAAATGAGATTGAAATAATGACCCAATTATGTTAAGCCTTAGTTAAAGTATTTTAACAGCTATTATTTCTAAGGCGCTAAGCTCATTTTAAATTTATTATTTTATATTATAAACTAGGTAGACTTCACAACTTTTCTTCGCAATAAATCACATACAACACTCGAGTTTCCGAAGCGTGTGGAGTGTAGTGAACACAAGTGCATTGGCGCGATATTACATCGGCGAGATTCAATCGAACCAGTTTGGAGAGCAAGATATTGGATACTTTCGCTCGTGCGAGGCATTCTACACGCTTATTCAACGACCGAGCGTAGCGAGCGAAGCTCTCCGAGTGTATTTATTTATTTATTTATTAGGAGATAAAACAGAAACAGTCAAGAGAATACAGTGTATAGGTATGTTGGTAAAATTACTTAGGTATAGACGTTTCCTTATACATATCTCACTGTGAACACAAACATTTTAACACGAATAACGCTAGAAATATGTTGACACTACCTACTTTTCGGCGGGTCAATTATGCAGTCTGGTAGATGCACAATTGACGCGCTTCAAATTTCCAGTACAGCTTAAAAAATCAAAGCAAAATTACAAATAAATTCAATCGCAACTTGAAACTTAACGCTAATTAGGTACTATACATTTTGTTAACTATGGCTTTAAACTGAGAACGGGAGCAACAGAATATGTCAACTTCATTAAGAACCATATTGTGGCGATTACACATTCTATAAATTGGTGCGCGTTTGCCGGCATTGGTCTTTATTTTAGGTAGGCTGAAAAGGTCTTTGGATCTTGTACATTTTACTGGTGCTCGAAACCGAATGCTTGACAATAATTGCGGGCATACGATGTCTCCTGTACATATGTTACGCAACATGACAATATCTGCGATAGAACGTCTATCCTGGAGAGACAGCAAATTAAAATCTGGTAAAGCGCGAGTATAAGAGCGACGAGGTAAACGGAATTTATAAGACACGCAACGTACAAACTTTCTTTGTACCATTTCGATTTTATTGATGTAGATATTATAAAAAGGGTTCCATGCAACAGATGCGTATTCGAGATTAGACCGGACTAGGCAATTATATAAATATATTAAGCTATTCTTTTGTTTGAAAGGTTTGGAAATGCGCATTATGAAACCCAGCATTTGATAAGCCTTCTTAAGGATATGATCGACATGTAAATCTAGGGTGAGTTTGGTATCCAGGATTAGACCTAAGTCGCGTATGGTAGTTACCTTGTCTAATTCGTAATTGTTAAGATTGTAGCAACTCTGAATGACATTATGATTTTTGGTAAAAGTTATATGTTTGCACTTATTGTATGCTAAGAACAGTTTATTTAGTTTGTACGGGTACAATCCGGCGAATGTAACATATAAATAATATGTTTGTTCGTCTAATTGTAAATAGTAGTTCGACGATAGCTCGAATATTTGTTTATTGATTTAAACTTTATATCGCAAATCACACAATTACAAAGAGCAGACTTAATTTCAAAATAAAGGGGACCTTTTTAATATTTTCAACTATCATGCTCCGGCACGAAACCTTATTAAAAGATTTCGTGTCTGAGCTTGATTGTTCCGATAGCTCAGTTGGCTAGAACGATTAGCCGCGTATGCCAAGATGTCGCAAGTTCGAATCCTGCTCCAGGCATTTTTAATATATTTTTTAATTTCGTGAAGTTTGGTAGGCAAATTAGAGAGACGTAAATCAGTGAATTTTTAATTGTCGCGATAAGTACCGTTTCGTAATAATAAAATATACCTATTCAATATCAGAATTTCTGTACACAAAACCCACAATTCAATCTCCTTTTTAACAAGACAACTTTGTCAACTCCGATAACAATATTTGGGACCTTCGCACGCGGTATCTCGACAAAGAAATTGCGGTAAAACGGCGGAAAAAACTTTCCTTATACATGGTTACGAATTGGAGGAAACAATATTGCTAGATTGGTTGTAAACCTGTACAACACTGCCGGGACGAATTCTTTTTGCTGAGATCCCGTGGTTTATGTGGCTATTGGGGATAGATATTGTGGTGTATGCATCCCAGCCCTATTCGGTAAACACCCCATCACTAGCGATGCTCTGTCTCGCTCTCTCTCAATATGGCGTCTGGGTAAAATAAGCGTGTAATTGGTGGCTCTCGTAAATAAATAGGATTAATTAATTTCCTCGTTTTATTGAGATACGACACTGGCGACGAGGATACAGCAACCACGAGTGCAAAAATTAACTGTAAAAAAACGAGTGAAAACTCCAAATTTGTGTTAAAAAGTGATCAATTATATCAGTAGCCGGCAGCATCACTTTTCAAAGAAGCGGCGGCCATAACCATAACGTTGATGACTTTTCGTTTGTCGATTGATAATTGAGGTTATGTCGGACACCGATTTACAACAAGAATTAGCATCAGATACCGAAACGAATACATCAACGGATAGCAACAAAAGTGTAATCGACGTACAGTTCGAGAAAACATCATGGATTTACAAATTGTCTAAAACCGAGTTACAGGAAACGCTAACCAAATGGAATATTGACTTCGACAGCAGAGAAACTGTAGATGGTTTACGCCAGCGCTTGGTCACGTATTGTAAAAGTATAAAACAACACAGAGCTAATAAGACTGCAAAACCAACCATCATGGCCAATTTAAACTTACAGCCCTTCGATGGAAATAAATACGAGTGTTTCCAACAACAAATGGAGTGCTATATACAACTAAATGACGTAGCCGAAGAAAAAAAGACGTTATTATTGCTTACAAAATTAACAACGCAGGTGTTTGAAACTGTTTCATGTTTATGTGCACCCAAGAAACCAATTGATCTATCGTACGAGGAGCTAATAACTATTTTACGGAAAAAGTATGTAACACAACAGTCAATCTCGTTAGAACGCGCAGCGTTTCGAAGCCGAAATCAACTACCCAACGAAAATATTGAAGATTACGTTCTCGAATTAAAAAAGCTCTCAAGTAAATGTCAATTTGTGGATCAAGATGACCAAATTAAAGAGAAGCTTATCGATGGAGTGAGTTCAAAACTAATTAAATTTGAGCTTTTAAAAAATGACTTTAAAAAACTTGATGACATAGTTAAGCTGGCCAGATCAGTGGAGGTGGCTTGGCAACAAACCTTAGGAAGTCCCAAGGAAGGTGACTCCACAACTGCATTGTTCTACTACGGACAGGCCAACAGTAAACCTAAGAAGGAAGAAATGAAGACCAATACTAGGAAAGATTCAAGTGTTAAAGGGAAGTGCTATTGTTGCGGTAATAGCAATCACATTAAAGCAGAGTGTAGACTAATCAAAAAGTATTGTTCAGAATGTGGCAAACAGGGACATATCTTCAAAATGTGTCCTCAAAACCACAGGTACAATCGTACCTATGTAGTACAAAATGAAGACCCGGAAAATTCCAAGAACCCACACATTGGTGAAGGCAGTGCTGAGGAATCAGTTAAGGAACTATTCAATGAATGTGAAGTTTACACTGTAAATGTAAGTAAAATACCCCCCTGTTATATCCAGTTAAAAGTTGAAGGGATACACTTAGACTTTCAGTTGGATACGGGCTCAGATGTAACAGTTTTATCCTTGCATGACAAAAATAAGTTATTCCCACTGAAACCAATTAGCCCTTGTAAAGTGAAATTTAGAAATTTTGACCAAACCGTCTCACAACCTGTAGGTGTAATGGAAAAATTAAATGTTCAATATAAGGAAATGACTACAGAGCTTAGCATCTTTGTAGCCTATGATAATGTACCACGGATAATTGGTCGTGACTGGCTGCATAGCCTTGGCTTATGGCCCCCAAAACTAGAAAGTAACACTAATGTATTAAACATTAATTATAATTTTAACACTGTTTCAGAGGCAGAATGTTTTGTAAAAAGGAAGTACGCAGAAGTATTCGCTGCAGATTGGGGCAACAGCAATGGCGAGGCAATAACATTAAAATTAAAAGAAGGGGCTCTACCCAAGTGCCTGCCAGTCAGACGAGTACCTTTTGCACTTAAAGATAAGGTAAAAGTAGAAATCATTAGATTACTAGAGAATAAGCGTATTGAACCAGTGGAACACTGCCAGTGGGGCACACCAGTCGTCCCAGTAATAAAATCTGATGGTTCAGTACGGTTATGTGGCGATTACAAGGTCACATTAAACCCATACTTGGAAATAGACCATTTTCCATTGCCCCATATCGAGGAAATCTTAGACACTTTAAAAGAAGGTGAATACTTCTGCGAACTTGATTTAAAGGAGGCTTATCTCCAGGCCCCCCTGGATGAAAAATCACAGGAGTTGACAACTATTGTAACAGAAATGGGAACTTATAAATATAAATACTTACCTTATGGGGTATCCACAGGGCCAGGCTCCTTTCAGCGTATTATGCATAATAAATTGGCAAACATCCCTAATACAATAGTATTTATTGACAATATTTATATAGTGGGAAAGGACATTCCTGATATAACAAACACACTATGCCAAGTGTTAGATAGATTGAAAGCAAGTCAATTTAAATTAAAAATTGATAAATGTAAATTATTCCAAAAACACATAGATGTATTTGGTTTCAGAATCACTAAAAATGACATCAGTATCATACAGTCAAACATTGACCCTTTACTACAAGCAAAGGCTCCAACAAACATAACCATGCTGAGGTCATTTTTAGGGAAGGTAAACTATTATGCCCGATTTTTGAAAGATATGGCTTCTATTCTAACACCCCTGTATGAATGCACACAAAAAAACAAATTTGTGTGGTCTAGAGATTGTCAAAACGCTTTTGTATCAATCAAAGAGAAATTAGCGTCAGTTCATAACTTAAGACATTATAACCCAAACTTACCTTTAATTTTGTCATGTGACGCATCTGACACGGGGCTAGGATGCGTGTTGTCTAATAGGGACTATGACGGTATAGTAAAACCAATAGCATATGCTAGCAAAAAATTAAATCCCACGGAGAAAAGATACTCAGCTATTGATAAAGAAGCGATGGCAATAATTTACGGAATAACGAAATTTTATAATTATACATATGGTAGGCAGTTCGAACTAGAAACGGATAATGCTGCTTTAGTTCGAATTTTTGGGCCCCAAAAGGGAATTCCCAAAATGGCGGCAAAAAGACTTCAACATTATGCTATATTTCTATCAGCATTTAACTACAAAATTAAATATATTAAATCCAACAATAACCCAGCAGATTTTTTGTCAAGAACATCAACAGAGGTAAATAATGTTAAACTGGACCTTCACCCCATTTGTCAAGAAGCAGAGCAAAGTAGTATATATCATATTGAAAATTCAGATATTGATATATTAAATTGGAAAACTATACAGTTTGAAACAAAAAAAGATTTAACATTGACACAAATCATTAGGTACAACACTGATGGTTGGCCTGACAAAAAAAATATTGATAAAGCCTTATTGCCATATTTTTATAAAAAACAAGAAATCAGTTGTGATAGAGATTGCCTTTTCTGGGGTTATAGAATAATCATTCCGAAAGCCTTGAGGAGACCAGTCTTATCAGAATTGCATAGGAGCCATTTTGGCACTGTGCGTATGAAACAAGTGGCACGCTCATTTGTCTGGTGGCCCGCAATCGACTCTGACATAGAAAATATAACAAATAACTGCTTGACTTGTCTCACCACTCGCAATAACCCCACAAGGGGCATTCAAAAATCATGGCCTGTAGCACCAACAGTCTGGCATCGTCTTCATGCCGACTACTGTGGACCCTTTTATAATAAGATGTATTTATTAATCGTTGACAGTTACTCGAAGTGGCCAGAGGTGGTTGAGATGAACACGATTAGTGCAGCCAGAACTATTGAAGTGTTAGATACACTATTTTCAAGGCATGGCTACCCTGTTCATTTGGTTACAGACAACGGCCCTTCATTTGCGTCTCAAGAGTTTGCAAGATTTTGTGATTCAAAACAAATTAAACATACCTTTTCTCCACCATACTTCCCGGCAACAAACGGGGCAGCCGAACGATTTGTAGAAGTATTTAAAAGTCATGTGACCAAAATCAAAGAAAGCGGCCATAAAATCGCGTCCGCTATCAACTTATTCCTTTTTGACTATCGAACTATGCCTCATAGTACTACAGGAGTCACTCCGGCCAAACTTATGTATAAAAGAGAACTTCGGTCACGTTTTACTTTGTTAAGACCACAACCGATAGCCGAAAAATCAGTGGAAATGCTAGAAAAACAGGCTATGGCATCTTCCGGCATTAGACAAGTTAATTTCAGGGTGGGAGAGAAGGTAATGTTGAGAGATTATAGGAAAGACCATAAACCTTGGACTTTGGGAACCATTATTGAGGTGTCAATACCAGACACAACTTATATAATTGATGTAGATGGCAGTAAGTGGAAGAGGCACGTTAACCAAATGATGAGTTGTAGTGATAGCCTGTTAGAATAAGTACCTCGTTGTAAGAATATAATCGCTCGTAGGCCATTCATTGAATGTGTACTGTTATATTTACTAATAGTATGATGCCAAGAGCTAGTCACATTTTACTTGTGTACCTATTGTATTGTACCTTTGTTGGTTCTCATTTAAGTTTAAGTTTAGCGCTATCAAGTATAATATGTAATGCTTAATTATAGGGGGAGACATGGCATCTTACTGGCTAAACTCAGGTGGTGGAGAGTGTGGTGTATGCATCCCAGCCCTATTCGGTAAACACCCCATCACTAGCGATGCTCTGTCTCGCTCTCTCTCAATATGGCGTCTGGGTAAAATAAGCGTGTAATTGGTGGCTCTCGTAAATAAATAGGATTAATTAATTTCCTCGTTTTATTGAGATACGACAGATATGTGTCAAAACTTGAAAAGGGCGCGATACGCGTTTTCCAACACAGTTACAGTTACATCCTAAAGCATGCCCGGGTTTTTTTTAAATACAACGTCGGTGGCAAACGAACATACGGCCCGCCTGGTGGTAAGCGGTCACTGCAGCCTACAACTCCAGGGGTGTCACATGGGCATTACGGACCCTTTAAATGTATACACACTTCTTGAAGAACCCCATGCTGTAGTATCTCGGTAAAACCTCGACAGGGAGCTCATTCCACAAGGAGGGCTTCGTACGTAAATACAAACTTCAGCTTATTTATACAATTTGATATATTTTTTAAATACATTATTTCTTTTTAAATTTATTCAACAAACTAATTTAAAAAAAGTCTCCAAGATCGGAGCCTTTTGGAAGGGTTTCCATAAGGCTGGCAGCGTTCCCCCTTTGGATAGCTATGCTGATCCGCTGGCCAAAGAACGTGCCAGCTCTATGGTTAACAAAATACATAAACAATATAAACATGAAATAACTACAACTTAGAAAAGTTGAAAACCCCCGACATTTTCATTTCAAAGCTCCATATCTCAAAAACGGCTGAACAAATTTTCATGAAACATGGCTAAGAACACTCGGGATAAAATTATCTATGACACAAAAAAAAACTAAACAAAAATCGGTTCATCCGTTTGGGAGCTACGATACCACAGATAATCAGACAAACACGTTAAACTTATTATATAACACCCCTCTCTTTTCGCGATAGTAGTTCAAAAAGGCACATTTGGACCATAGAAAATTGTAACTTCATTAGGCAAATTTCTATAGGAACTTAATACTAACCGAGCATTTCTGACGATTCGTAAAAAGTAGCTGATTTGACTATCAGTAAAATACCATATTCGCCGTTAGGCCGTATGCTTGTTTGCCACCTACGCAGTATAAAAAAAAATCTCCCCGACATTCCATGCATGTCATGGATAATTGACAACCTTTTTATTTTTTTTCATGCAATCTAATGTGTAATATAATTTAATGTAAAATGGGATGTAATAATGACTTCTAGTTACTTTTGGAATACACAATATGACTATTTTTAATGTAAAGCAATGAATTAATAAATGTGTGAATTTTGAATTAAATATCATTTGTATATAATCCCAGCACAACTTAGAATTACGACAATAATATGCATGCCAATAAAGGCTAAACATGTGGAATTCCTTATAATACTAATACCATCAATATGTTCCTTGTTTAAGCAAATAAACTATTCTATTCTACTCCGGATTTTTCCCGATGAAATCAAATAGAAGATAACAAATTAAGTTAAACCTCATTTTTAAATCTCATACACATCCCAATATTATACATATAAAAAAATCTATTTCAAATTTTCCTCATTCTTAAAGAGAGTAAGTAGCAAGTAAAGCGTCACAGCGTAACAAATCATACAGAATCACTGTTACTAAGACAGATTTCTTAAAGAAAGTGTACTGCTGTTCTTTTTGTGCGCTGGGACCCGGGTATGTCCTAAAACTACGACCAAGACCACCGGGGAATGGGCAGCAGCATCCCTAGAGTGCGGTGGAGATACTGCGATCGCCAACCCGCATGCCAAGCCTGGCGATTATGGCATTTACCCCCCATGAAATTGGGGAAGGCCTATGTCCAGCAGTGGA
Source organism: Notocelia uddmanniana (assembly GCA_905163555.1). Taxonomy (NCBI): domain Eukaryota; kingdom Metazoa; phylum Arthropoda; class Insecta; order Lepidoptera; family Tortricidae; genus Notocelia; species Notocelia uddmanniana. The sequence goes on along the minus strand of LR991056.1, from coordinate 28,092,470 downwards.
CGTCCTAGAGCTGATGTGGTGGACTGTCACAATTCATCCTTGTGACGTCATTACAATAGAAGATGGTAGGCTTTCGTTACATTTTCGTGAATATTTTGAAAACTAATAGCTATAAAAATATAAAAAAAAATCTTTGGGGTTTCTTGTTTAACGAAATGAGTTAAGATTTCATTCTACGTGAAAATTCGAAATGTTGTCATTTTGTCATCTCCAATCGGGCCCTTGGTGTGTGACCGACAATCCAAGTTGACTGTGTGATTGTTTAGAGCCAACGACGCCAACGTTTTATTAAAAAAAGCAACGTTCCCGACTATTATTCTTATTATGTATAATATATATGTATTCATTATTTAATATATTAGTCAGTATATGTACTAGTATTTATAGTATTAATTAGTTTGTAGTATATAGGCAATAGTTGTAATAATTACGTACCTATTTGTACACGTGTTAGTTTGTCTATCTTTTGGTTCCTGTCTTCCACTCAATTGCTCAAAGGTTAACTGGAAGAGATCCCTTATAGGGATAAGTTCGCCTTTGTACCGATATAACTGAATTTGTCTGTATTTTTACCTGTGTTTTGTGTACAATAAAGTATTTACATACATACATACATACTATTATTGGAAACGCAATAAAGTCACTTCACGAGTAAATTGTTTGCATTTTGCCTCAGGCTGCACTTTACAATTTGCATACGGTAAACTGTTTTAAGTGTATTACTTTTGAAATCAATCTCGTTATTTCTGCTTACTAAACATTTATCTACATCCATATCATAACCTTCTCTACAATATGTTCAGAAACGATAAGCTAAGGATTAAATTTTAACATAAGCTTCTAATGATTACAAGCAGCGCTCGTGGCCCAACGGCGCCCGCGTACGGTATACAAGGTTAAGCAACGTGGGCCCAGGTCAGTTCTTGGATGGGTGACCGCTTTGAGTGGTAACTAACTGAGCGCTCCCTTGCTTTGGAAGGCACGTTAAGCCGTTGATCCCGGCTGCTGGCTATGACAGCAGTCGTTAAGCCAAGTTAATGGCCTTCGGGCAGCTTGAGAACTTCTAACAGTCAAGTGAGTGGGCCACTTGACAAAGGGGGGTCGAAGTTGCAACACGTCCGTAGAAAGTACCCACCGTTAGTCTACACGTGACAAACTGGCAACCGTACTGTCTTCTCGAAGATCTCACGGTTCGAAATGATTGCCATACGATAGTCCCTCCCTGTATAAAATTGCCCACCACCACCACCATATCAGCCCTAGGACGTCCACTGCTGGACATAGGTCTCCCCTAATTTCATGGGGGGTAAATGTCATAATCGCCACGCTTGGCATGCGGGTTGGCGATCGCAGTATCTCCACCGCATTCTAGGAATGCTGGTGCCCATTCCCCGGTGGTCTTGGTCGTAGTTTTAGGACATAGCCGAGTCCTAAAAAATCCGGAATAAAATTGCATGGGTTTACAAATTACTGTTGAAAAATCAAAGACCGTCTTTCCTGTAGTTAACAGTTAAAAGGCTTGAGAATGTAAGTGGGTATTTAATAAATATAGTATTACGGCTCTGTAAGCTCTAAACCGAGAGGTCTCCGTCAACTTTTAAAAATTTCCAAAAACTGAATCGACAAAAAAAAACATGATTATCGCTGCTCACAAAATTTCACAAGAATCGGTTGAGAAACGCGACCTATGGAGGAGAACAGCCGGGCATCCGGACAGACATACGGAATCATTTTTGACCAAGCTGAAACGGGACGCTTCGCTCGATCCCAGATTTGATCCCAGGAATCGGCTTCGTAGGCAGCGCCACAAAACCAATTCGCTCAAACCGGTAAAAAAACCGGCCAAGTGCGTGTCAGGTCACGCACAAGGGTTCCGTGCCAACACCTCCTAATCTACATTTAAAACTACTATACAATACATTGAATCAAAAAAGGTCGTATCTTCATAGGGAACTCACGGCACTTACGCGCTTTTGTTTGGGCAAGACAGTTTTTCAGCAATAACAATAACTCAAAAACTTTTTTTTATTATTAATGCACATCATCTTGATTTTTTTAGATTTTTAAACTTCATAGTTTGGAAATTCGAGAGCGGTGGACACACTTTTTTCGACTTTGACAGCTAATATCTCACCAACGGATGACTTAAATGGAAAAGATTTTTAGAAACCTCTATGTCATTCTTTAAGACCTATCCATAGATAAACCACACGGCTAGGTATGTCCATTGAAAAAAAAACTGACCTCCCTGTTACACGTATGGGGTGCCCCCCCAGTTTAATTTTTTTTTTCGTAATTTCACATCATATTTCTGTAGCGGTTCATAGATTACATCTTCCTACTAAATTTCATAATTGAAGTGCTCATATCTCCAAGTAAATTGGCTGTGACATACGGACGGACGGACAGACATGACGAATCTATAAGGGTTTCGTTTTCGCCATTTTGGCTACGAAACCCTAAAAGTAACATTGCAAGTCAATTGTTATATTACTGCCAATATAAATTCATTCGAGTGCTTCGACCGTTCAACCTCATTCGCTAAATCGAAGGAAGGTCTTATTTTTTCCTCAATTCCTTATCGATTTTCACTAAATAACACCTGTCTCAATAAGGTCTGCATTTAACTTAACGAAGTACTTCCAAGTAATTTAAAGGGACTGAAATAATAGTATTGCGAAAAGGTTAGGGAAATTAAGGTTCAAATATTGTCGGATGTTTTAGGGTAAACGACGTCATCGTGGCGTCATTTTGAAACAAGACTAATTAAAAAACTAAAAAAACCCGACTGCGTTTCTGTGTAATTTAGAATTTGGCGCCAAAAATCCGCCGTTTTATATTGATATACCCAGTGTCTCTCTCACAGTAAATAAGAATCTAGCGACACCTCTCAAGCTAAAATCCATCGAACCGTTCAGGCTGTAGAGCGTGCCAAACAATTAGACATTCATACGTTTCAGTCCCTTTAAAAACATACCTACATACATACATACATACATACTGTCGAAAAACATAACCCTCCTTCTGGCGCACACGGGTAAAAAGCAGCAAAGTTAAAAATTGTTATTGCCGTAAGTATCTAGTGTATAATGTTGCCATAGATAGACTCTAATATGTGCCGAGATTAATGTTATTCCTTTGAGCGCTCGTGGCCCAGTGGCAGCCGCGTACTGCGTGCGGTATGCGAGGTTAAGCAATGTCGGGCGGTCAGTCCTTGGATGGGTGACCGCTTTGAGTGGTTACTAACTGAGCGCTCCCGTGCTTTGGAAGGCACGTTAAGCCGTTGATCCCGGTTGCTGTCTATGATAGCAATCGTTAAGCCAAGTTAGAGGCCTCAGGGCGGCTTGAGAACTTCTAACAGTCAAGTTGCCCACTCACTTGACAAGCCTATTCCCAATAAGGTCGGTTTCCCCCTCGGGTTCGAAGGTCAGATGGCAGTCGATTCCGTAAAAACTAGTGCCTACGCCAATTCTTGGGATCAGGTAGCGGACCCCAGGCATTCTTCAGGATGCAACTTGTACTGGGAATAACGCTAGGAGGATGATGATGATTAATGTTATTACTTTAATCATAATTTTCATCATCGTATCAGCCGAGGGACATCCACTGCTAGACATAGGCTTCCCCGAAAGAGTGCCACAATGATCGGTCCTGCACTACCCGCGTCACAGCGGACTCCCTCGACTTCTACCTGCATCTTCCAGCACGTGGTCGCCACTCGAGAACTTTTCCGCCCCAACGGTCATCATCGGTCGGCCATTATTTATTTATTGGTTTATACTGCTTTGTATTCATGTCACTAAATGATTTGAATTTAAATTGAACTGTAATTTTATATTTAACTATACAATGTATATTGTTAAAAAAATAATGACACCTCGCCGAGTTTCTTACGCCGGTTCTTCTCGTGGCAGAGGTTTATTTTTCCGAACCGGTGGTAGTTTATTGACGTTCATAGGTGCATGTAATATGTCTAATTTGAAGAATAAATAAATAAATATTGGGGGACAATCTTACACAAATCGACCTAGTCCCAAACTAAGCAAAGCTTGTACTATGGATACTAGACGACGATATACATACTTATTTAGATAAATACATAGAAAACATCCAAGACCCAAGAACAAATATCCGTGATAAATGCACAAATAAATGCCCTGGCCGGGATTCGAACCCGGGACCTCTAGCTTCGGAGGCAGGGTCACTACCAACTAGGCTAAACAGGTCGTCTGTAAACTACTTTTACTTTTACTTATTACATAAATATATGTATGTTATTACCTCCCATGGGGTTGGGGGAGGCCTATGTCCAGCAGTGGACGTCCTAGGGCTGATATGGTGGTGGTGGTGGATGTATGTTATTATCGAGTAAAGAACATCATCCTTTAATTTTAATGTTTGAAACTTGTAATTCCTTACTGCGACTATGACATTGTTCTGGAGTCACAAGTGTCCATAGGCTACGGTATCTGCTTACCATCAGGCAGGCCGTGAGCTTGTTTGCCACCGCCATTGTATAACAAAATTACATTGTTAGATATTGCTATACTTATATACGATTATTGAGCGAGCGAGCGAAGCGTTTCAGCTTTTGACAAAAATTCTTTCGTATGTCTGTCTGTCTGTCTATCCGGATGTTCTCCTCTACAGGTCGCATTTCTCAACCGATTCTCGTGAAATTTTGTGAGCAGGTTCGATAATTATTATATTTTTTTTTGTTTCGTCAGTTTTTGAAAATTTTGTCTACAGCTAACAGAGCCACTAGTTTATGTATGTGTATTGCATATGTAAATTTTATATTGTAGAGTTCTGTGTTGTTTAGTAAACTTTATCACCTTTCCGGAAATTTCTGTACCACATACTCAGTTTTACATTTCATTTCTCCATTATACAAAAGTTGTCTGGAAGAGATAGCTCTTTAGCGTCAAGATCGCCTGTTGTTTCACTTCTGAATCTTTGTTAATACTTATTGTATGTGCGATAAAGAGTATTTGTATTGTATTGTATCATCCTCCCAGCTTAGCCCGGGATTTGGTGTAGGCACTAGTTTTACGAAAGCAACTGCTACATAACCTACCAATCTAGAGAGAGGGAAAACTGTACTTTAATAGGATTAGACCGGTTCACGATGTTTTCCTTAACCAATACTGTTTTATATCAAAATTATGTCGTACATAAGTTTTTTTAGAGTTATTGTAGAGTAAACAACATTTTCTCTAAACTGAGAGTTTAAACAAACACCCTCAAGTGCTCAGCAATGTTAATTAATTAAGGTACAAAATGAGTCAAGCTTTTATACCGTAAAATGGGGTGAGTAGGATCAAAACTGAAATTCAAACCTCAACAACATTTTATTTTTACATAATAATAATAATAATAGTAATAATGTTCTTTATTCACGCCAATAACACAAATTTTAGTAATCACACACTTCTGCCAAACCACAATGCGGTTTGTTGGCAGTCGAGGCTCCAATTAATAACAAATACGAATCACAATTAGGTACTTATACATTGGTATTCTACTATCAAAAAAAAGAAAACAAATTAAAAGATAGGCTAAGATTCTGTGTAGGTACAACAATACAGCGGAACTAATACAGTAAAAACCCACAATACTAAAGGGTATATGAAAACTGAATGTATATAATAAGTGTTCCGGACGTTTGTATTTTAGTTTTTATTTTATTTTGGGTAGTTCTATTTCATGACTTTGACGATAAAGAGGAAAACCCACCTCACCCCATAGTGCTTCGTATTTGGGGTTTTCATGCAAAGGTGATTTTGGAAGATTGTTGGATCGTTTTTTTTTTATTATGCGTATTATTACTGACTATAGCTCCATTTTAAATTGGAATACATTATTTTTGTAGCAGTTGCCTCTCAAACCTTCTCTCCCCATTCGTAACCCACCTCTCCCCGCGAAACCTACTCACCCCGTTTTACGGTACTGCATCAGCAGGGGATTTAGTAACGCAGTAAGTAATTTAAAGCTTAGTTCTGAAATATGAAGTGAGTTACTACTTAACTATGTTGTGTTTGAAATATTAAGGGTAATTGATTATTGACTGCGGTTTATGTAATTAAATTATATTACATAAAAAAAAACATTCGGGCAGCCCATGACTGGACGTTGTGGCAGTTTCTGGAAAAGGCCTATGAATGCATGAATGTTAAAGAACAAAAAAATATTTAAGTGTAAATCTAGTCTTTCGGGATGATTACGTAACGATTTCGTTTTAAACCTAATTTTAATACAGTAAGATCTACTACCTAACCGCTTACTTAGTTTTGGCAACTCTTGATGGCCGACGTAACCCTTAATACAAGGGAATAGAGTTCTATTCATAATTCTAAGTGAGTAGGTAGCGTAAGAATTGTTGAGTTTCAAAAATTTATTGCAAAATTTAAGGCAGATTCGCATTCATATTTACATTTGAGGGTATACTTGCATTTGCTACAAACCCGTCACATCTCCTTTCCTTTACACTCACTTGCACATTTAAATATGCGTTCTCACTCTTGCGCATATAATTTTGTGAGCCGAATTAACGGCCAGATTCTTCACTGATTTCGGACTGAATGCATGTCTGTTGCATGGTCCTTATGGCGATAATACTGAACGCCGCGTGTTGACTATAATCTTAATTTAAAAATGTGGTGTACACAAGTTCTGGGCGCGCCCGAGGGTTTTGTGAGCTTCTAGTGGGACAGAGACACTTAGCAGTTGGTGAAAGGACTACCCAAAATTGAAAGGTTAGTGCACGTGTTCCTTTTCCACTCCATAGCCTCTAAACCATTAGGTAAATGCAAGTGTCGCGCGAAGACTTTTTATTCAAAACCAAAAAATACAGTCCACTAAAATTAATTAAATAATTACCTAGGATGCTAAGGTTCATATCGAAGGCCTACATCTCTCATTAATTTTTCTGCTAACCAAAAATATGGATTAAGCATCTCCAAGTATGACGCTAGCTGGTTATTTAAAAGACATAAGATCAGTAAGGGGTTTCAGAGGAATTTCGTCCCTCGATAGCTTTGGTCATAGAATGAGCTCGATGGCGAGGTTTTTCTGAGGGACTATCAGTATGAGGTTGAGGTTCTTCAAGAAAGGAGTGTAAACATTTTTAAAGGGACGGCAATGCGCATGTAACACTTGACGTTGCAGACGTCCTTAGGCTGCGGTGACCGCTTAACATCAGGCAGGCCGTACACTAGTTTACCACTAACGTGGTATAAAAAAGATTTACAAGTGTTGGACACCGTTTGAACCCTAAAAACAATTGTAAAACACTTTGAGCATTCGCTGCATAAATAACTTTTGGCTTTAGATTGTCTCAACCAGATGACACCCGAAAGAAGGTTTAACGTTTCCAGTGAAGTTATTCCAACGCCGGGGGCAAATATATTAAAAACTATTTAATAAAAGTTAGTAAAATGCACAGAGTTAGCAAAACACAGTTCTGTAAACGATAACTTCAGTTTTTTATCCCACGACGCAAAAAGAGACGGGTGTTATAAGTTTAACGTGTCTGTCTGTGGTATCGTAGCTCCCAAACGGATGAACCGATTTTTGTTTAGTTTTTTTTTGTGTCATAGATAATTTTATTCCAAGTGTTCTTAGCCATGTTTCATAAAAATCTGTTTAGCCGTTTTTGAGATATTGAGCTTTGAAATGAAAATGTCGGGGGTTTTTCAACTTCTAAGTTGTAGTTATTTTTTCTAGTTTTTGTCTATCATATAAGTGAGTTTTGCTCTTTGTTGTAAGTTTTTGGTCTATCCTGCTCAAAACATGTTTTGGTTACAAATGTGTAACCATCCATATACCACCGGGATATAGATTTAGAACTTTTGCACCCCCGGGTATCGGTTATTTTTAACAGAATTAAAAAAAAACCTGTCAATGCATCTGGGTTAGCTTTGTTTATCCTCGTAAGTCCTTTGTTTTTTCAAATGTAGTAGTCGTAATTACCCAGTGTACTACCACAAGTACAAACTAAGTGTAGTGCTTCGGTCCCAGACGCGACTTTTTCGAATTTGTCTAAATTCTTGCCCTTTGTTTTATTCAGTATGTGCATGGTATTTAGCGCATCCTTAATTTGTACTTGGTAAAGTACATTAGGCAGTTATTTATAATAGGCAGTTAAAATGTCAGGTCTGAGGTACTATCATTATTTTGTACTTGTACAAGTACGCGGGGACTTACGAATAACTATTACAAAATTCAAATCGATAGCACACGTAGTTCTTGAGATATTCAGCGATGTGACAGACAGGCACCATTAGAGTTCCTTTTTTAACTGTTTGTTACGGAACCCTAAAAGTAATATATAAATTAGGAAAAGTCTATTTGCAACATAAGTATTGGACGTTAAAAATAGACTTTTCCTCTTAAACGTCATATCATTCCGTATTTTGCGCGTACATATAATCAGCGCATACCTATCCTATTTGCCAAACCCGCAAATAACATTTGTGCACACAATCCCCTTTCGTTCCTACATTTGTTTGCCCCCATAATTCAATCCGCAACGGGCCAAAACAATGCTGAACGCGAAATCAAAGCTTCAAATTCTAAACGACGAGTTTTCGCCTGACACTATGAAACACAGTGCAGAAATAGAAGGGGAGCAAAATTTTTACTTAACACACCTCCGGTAACGGCCATAGCCGTAGTTGCATAGCGTATAGCAAAGTTAAAACCTGAATGAGGTTTAAACTTGGCAGTATGGTGATCACCGTAGATACCCTCAGCGAACGTGTTAAGTAATTTTCAAACTTATACATGTAGGGGATCTCTTTCATTTGAGTAGAAAGAGGGAAACATGAGAAATATAAACTTAGAGCGTGCACGGCACATGTATCATTCAATAAGTGAATATAATTGGCAGCTAATTACAGAAATAAATAAATCCTATCAAATAAATGAAATGTGAAAAAATGCTAAGTTCTATAAGTAGGGTTAATCCTGAGGCTCGCCGGTAATCCCAGGCCAGCGTTAAGTTTGACAGCACGGTAGACAGATGTCGATAGGGATTGTCGAATTCAGAATGACGCTTATTAGACCACATTCGGATTATTGGTTTGTTCGGTCTAAGTAACAGACTGAAAATCAGACTAAACAAACATGACACGTATGATATTCCACTATCGAAGGAATAGTAGACAAAATTAGTCTCATATCTATTCTCACTAATACACAACGCAGTAAGTTTGAGGGAGACATATAAGTGATATCCGTAAGGTCTTCACCTCTCAGTGTTTCCGTTTTCATAACTGCAAATTGTACTGAACTGGCGTTTGTGGTTTAACTTTTTGGTATGCATTTGAATGGACACAATTTGTCAACAGCCGAAAACGATCGTACCAGTGGCAGGAAACTCCTATATAAAAAAATAGTATGGTTATCGAGAACTCATTCTGCCAACTTACACAATAGATGTAGTGGTGGAAGCACTCACGAGTTGTCAACTTGACATGAGTGGAAAATATTTTCACTTCAAATCATCATCATCATCATCATGTCAGCCGAAAGGCGTCCACTGCTGGACATAGGCCTCCCCCAAAGACTTCCACAATGACCGGTCCTGCGCCACCCGCATCCAGCGGACACCTGCGACCTTCACCAGGTCATCGGCGATGTGGCGATCACTTCAAATGTCAACGTCTAATTGTCGTCATGTTTGTGATAATTGTTCTCTGGATTATTTGAAAATTTGTGGCACTTAGTTGAGCAAATTAGCTCCTTCGCTTATTTCTCGTGTGTGTTATTTATTTTATTATGACTCATTGATATTGTGACTCATTATGGTTGGTAAAACCAGACGCTGTGAAGTATGCTGCTAGAGATGAGCTCCGGTAAAATTTGAACATTAATTTATAAGTAATGTGTATGATCTCAAACAATAAATAAATTATGAATAAGAACTCAGCATTGTTTTATTTATACCCGGTTTTTCCGGCACGAAATAAACGCGGATTATTGGGGCAATTTACACGTATAATATTATCACGATACTGGTATGTCAATATTATTGAGGCTTATATTCACGTGATAAGGATCGTGATATGAGTGTATCGTGTGATAATAATAACCGTGTAAAAGACCCCATTTAGTATGGCAACATTTCATTTTTCTTTTGTTGGGACACATTGTTCTTTAGGATCAAACAAATCGTTTAGGAAATAATCTGTATGAAGTTCCGTCTCTTAAAACGTAGTGGTTATATTCTCTTTGGATCGTACTATCTGTCTCGTTCTAACTCATCTTGGTTAACCATAAGGATTCAAAGAGACAACTATATGAAAATCCATCTTGTTTAACACTACGGATCTGTTGGTATTATTAATCTAAGGCTTTTTCATAATGCTTTTTATGTCTGTCACAATCCGTTTGATACAACGCAAAATAATGCTTGCTTATGGTTAACCGTCAGCCATTTTAAAACAAAGGAACTATTTCGTCCTTCTTGGGCGCATACGTCATCGACAGTCTGATGTCTGAAATGATAGTTTGAAAACTTTACTAACATCCAACACCTTGGATTCAAAATGTGTAAAGAACGTTATGATGCTTCAAAGAGTGTATCGAGGGCATACGTTAGAAGTAAACATAAATATTGTGTGTAGTGGATAACAAATAAAGCGATTAGAATTGTTTTTCTAAAGAATGGAAGGTTTTGGAATTCGCTTGTAGAGAAGAAGAATGAAACTCAAAAAACGCACGATGAGAAAATTGAAAAGCAGGTAGTTGAAAAAGCATAAAGGTGGGGGACACTTTAGTACAATAGTAAGATGAAATCGACAACAGATAAGTATACTTTTTATTCCGTATAATTTCAAAAAGGAAAGAATTGAGACGTGTTTAAAATTATACTACTAACTACATATATTTCATCATCATCATCATGCCGAATGACGTCCACTGCTGGACATAGGCCTCCCCCAAAGACTTCCACAATGACCGGTCCTGCGCCACCCGCATCCAGCGGACACCCGCGGCCCTTACCAGGTCATCAGTCCACCATGTGGGGGTCCTGCCCACGCTACGCCTGCCGGTAAGTTGTCGCCACTCGAGAACCTTTCCGCCCCAATGGCCATTGGTTCTACGTGCTATGTGCCCCGCCCACTGCCACTTAAGTTTAGCGATTCGAAGGGCTATATCGGTCACTTTGGTTCTGCTGCGGATGGTCTCATTTCTGACGCGATCACGCAAAGAAACTCCCAACACAGCCCTCTCCATTGCTCTTTGGAACATATATTTAGAACTCTCTAAATTCGATCCCAGCATCCAATCCGATGAGAATCTCGAAAACAGTTAAACACATGTATTAGCTATCACTACGGGAAACATTTGTAGGTATAAATACGTGAAATAACGAAACTGTTTTCGGGATTTTGATCGGATTGGATGGTATCGAAATTAGTGAGTTCTAAGCGGTCACAGCAAGTAGTATTGATTACGTCCGTACTTGTGCATTAAATTTAACACTTTATGAACAAAAAGCTCATCCGTCCCTAGTATTCCATAACTGACTGGCTAGATCTTATGACTTGCGATAAAGCGGTTACGCGTAGGTCCACTTCGGCGCCTCAAAAAGGCAGCGGGGGACGTGACCAGAAATCAAATTAAGGACTCGAATGTTTCACGTTCGGACTATTAGGGTGCGAAGATTTTAGACTTGCACCAGATTTTTAAAAATATCAACAATTTTAAATGACAAAGATGATGTCTGTGGTCTCAAACATTCAACGTCGAAATTTTATTTTAAAAGATGATTTTATTTGAAAACAATCCCATCCCTTTATCTTATAAAAATCATGAAACTAAACGCAAAAACAGATTGAATAATAAGTAGTTAAAGACTAAAATTAGGAAAGTATAACATGAAGTGCAGCCCGCATACTTATTCAATTCCAACCTCAAAAACTATACATATGCAATAACCAGAATTTAAAAGATACTTATCGCAAACTTTAGGCACTCGTTAAAATATTGGCGACACTTATCACTGTTCTTTATATACATATATATCAGTTTTTTTAACTGGTAATAGTATAACCGTAAGATAAAATCATACTCAGCGAAATCAATGGCTAGAATATTTTATGGCATATTGTAATACAATATTGTACAGCGTTATCACTCAACATGAATTTTAAAGTTTATGGGGTAATATTATCGAATAAAACTGCTCATGATTTGTTTCTCTAAATATTTTTACGAGATGAAATACATAATAACACCAGCACCTGCAGTATTGTCTGTGGTGTTGTATTCCTGGTAGCGAATAAGGTCGCCAGCTGCCGCCTTAAGGAAAAAACCATAACTAACAAAAAGTAAGTTTTGAGAGAAAGCCAAAAAACTTTGCACTCCTGTTCAAATAGGTTAAATTCAAAGAACAAAGTTGAAACTTTTGTTAATGAGCAAAGTAATAAATGTAGAATTTTTTGCATTGTAAATTATTCGATTATCTATTTATTTCTAAATTATTTAGAAAAAATAGTTACTTCCTCGTAAAATAAATAAATAAAAATATTTTTACTAACATGAAATGACTTCAGTGTGTTCTTATGGTTTTTTGTGTTAGTTGCACTACGAGGTCTAAGAAATAAAAACACAAGTACATAGTTGTGCTTAATGTTACTAATCGATCTAGAAGCTGAAAAGCACAACTGCGTACTTTGTGTTCTTTTTTTGCTTAGTTAACGTAAGCATAAGGAAGAGTCATACGAGATAGAAAAAACACAACGTGCAACTTATGTTTTTTCCGTTTCCGAGAGTAATGACTAATTGCATATTAATAAGAGTGAACATTTCTGTCAACTTGTGGGTTTTTTACATATAAAATTTTATATATTTCCAAAATATGGTTTTTCATCTTATGAAATAATTGTTGGGCTCAAAGTCAAGACAAAAGAAAAACACAAGTCATCACTTAAGTACTTTTCTGTCTATGAATATATACTTATGCTTTTTCTTTCTCAAAAAGGAAGTAACTTTACAGAAATGGCGTGTAGTTATATGCTTGTCTAAATCGTGACCTGTTAGAGATACAGAAAGAATTGTTAGATAGAAAAATCACATTTTTTTCCTGATTCCGGAGGGGATGTTGATAACTCAATTTCCCAAAAGTTGTCAGATATGGTTTTTCTTCTTAAGGCGGCAGAGAGCTCCCGAGGATGTGCTGTGTTCAGAGGGACCTGTGACCCCACATTCTCTAGCTGTCAACACAACAAATCATCTAAGGGAACATAAAAAAAAGAATAAATTGGTTCTGGAGTCGCAAGCGTCCATAGGCTTACGGTATTTGCTTACCATAATATAGGCCGTATATGATTGTTAATTTTGTATTAAGGAGTAACGCTGCTAACGAAAATTCCAAATTTCAAATTAAAGGAAAAAATTGAAAAATTTAATGCTACGAGCAGGATTCGAACCCGCGACATCTGGCATACGCGGCCGATCGCTCTAGCCTCTAAGCTATCGGAACAACCAAGCTCGTGCACGAATTCCTTCACTAGTTCCCTCTTACAACGCCTAAGGGAGGCGTACAGCGACATCTACCGTAGAAGACTTAGACTTCTATTAACGGCACCAACGTCTCAAATTACATTGAGAAATCGTCAGTAACGATGCGCCATCCCATACTAAATATGATTGGTTCCCACCGTGTTAGTATAGAAAAAAATCAAGATTATTGAAAAAACGTTCACCATTATACACCGAACGAACTGCCCTAGGAATCCGGAATTAGGAATGCGAGCGACGAATTTTATCACTTATGAAAAATTTGAAGGATGATTGCTCATCTATTGAGACGAAATTGAGCCTTTCATACAAAATACTTTTAGTATAATTAGATTTTATTTAGAATACGCATTTTAGCTTACCAGTTGAGGGTTTAAAACTTTATCATTATGTTTCTTATTTTGCCGCGGGCGTTCCTTTGTTTAATTTTGTTTTCTCTTCGTTATGCTTTTTACACGTCTAATTACCGTACGGTTTCTTTTTCTAAATGGTAATTAGATAGCTACAGTAGTTAATATTCTAAATTAATATACTTTTAATAAAAGGTTTCGTAGGTTAACGGTCGTGGTTCAGACTCGGATTAGGTATCGTTAAGTTTTTTAAATTTACACAGTGCGCATTATAGTATAATTTAGAGGGCTAGAAGGTACGTGACATGATATAAACTATCCTAGTATATCCTTCCCCAGCACTTAAACTATCTCCATAGTCCAAGCGTGAAGAGGTAACAAAGATACAGAGTAACTTTTGCATTTATAATATTAGTATGGATGGTATAGATGGTATGGATTGCTGTTATTTATAGTATTTGCATTCTGTCACAGCTGTCATCCCGGTACAAATTATGTCATCATTGAAGTTTATTGTACCGGGATGACAGCTGTGACAGAATGCAAATAGGTATGCAAATACTATTGGCTATGTGCACGTCTGAAACGTCAAACGTCAAAGGTCCCGAGACAATGTCAAATTTCAGAGATGTCAAATAATGACACATGAATATTTTATTTACTTTAGTAAACGAGAAAGTCAAATATCCCATTTAATTGCTCTTGAGTGTATAATATTCGCGCAGAATAATCACAGTATACCTAAGGATCAACTTTGCCAAGTTTCAGCGCATAGTCAAAAAGTGCAAGTTATTAGACATCAGCATTCAGTATTTCAGTATTTTCAGTATTTCAGTATTTATTGCTTTCATAGGTATACAGAAGGTGGTATTCCAGCTATTATATGATAACGTTGACGTAACGTATTGTTATGGAATGGCATTAAGTACATAAATGTTCCTATATTAAGAGTGGCGACTTGAAACAGGTTGACATACTGAATAACTACAAGCTTAGGTGGCCACCTCGTCAAATTAATGTTAATACAGCTCATTTTTACCTGCCTGCAATGATAGCGCCACCCCGGCCCCGTTGCTGGCTATTAAAAGTTTTACAGCAAATTAACCGGCCAGTTAAAAATGCCACCGTTTGAAGTTTACGCGCCGTTAACTACCTCGGTAACCGGCGCTGCGTGATTCATTGTGGTTTATATTTAGCTGTTTTATTGCATGTACGAACACGTTGGGACTGTAACCGCCCCGGGCCGTAAGTAATGTTGTATTTACCGCCGAGTACAGAAGCAAGGCTTTGTTATCCGTATTATACTAATATAAGAACTATTATACTATATACATTTTTTTTTGCACTACGACGGTGGCAAACAAGCTTACGGCCTGCCTGAATATAAGCACACACCGTAGCCTATGGACACTTGGTTGCTTTACTAAATATTATAACTAATTTAACAATTTAATAGTAATTTAATAATTTAATTATTTTAAATTAAGTAATTTAATTTAATTTTTATTTAGTAATTTAATAATTGTTATGCCTATCTTCACCTACAATCAACACGACTACCAACGCGCCAACTTTCAATTTAACACTACATCAAACGGAGATAGGCAGTACAAGCGAGACAATAACGGGATTTGAAGGCAACAAGCACCTTAGGGTGAAAATAAAACCAGGCAATAAGCGACATAGGCGGAGTAACGAGATTACACGGTATTCGACGATATTTGTATTATGCTGCTATTTACTTACTATATGACGCTGAATGTACCATACTTATATACTATATCACTAAGCAACTACCCTAATGTTCGAAAGTTAATATATACCCTCCAAAACTTTGGTTATGGAACTTCACTCGCTTGACAACATATTTGCGACACGAGTATCCTTTAGGGGAGTGACGTGTTATCCACGTGTCGAACCTTCACGCTAGTGTATCTACAGGGCGGGCTCTAGGATAAAGCGGATAGAGCGATCGCTCTAGGCGGCAGGTGCCTATGTAGTTGGGAAGCCCAAAATGCCATGTTGTCATAAATAATAAATATATAAATATTAGGGGACAATTTTTACTCGTCACTGCCAACTAGACTAAACAAGCCGAGAAAAGGCTCAAAGACACCCAAAGAGCAATGAAGAAGGCTATGCTGGGAGTTTCACTGCGTGATTGCATCAAGAATGAAGCCATCCGCAGCAGAACCAAAGTAACCGGTATAACCCACCGGATCGCGAAACTTAAGTACCTTTGAATCATTTAAACATTTTTTTTTGTTTTAAGGGTATAATGGTTTTATGTATAATTTAATTTAAGAAGATTGTAGTAGTTAAGGCTTACTGGATCTTATCTGTTATCTTGACGAACGCTTCAAAATAAAAAAGATTAAAAACAAAAGTATACCACCCAATAATACCATACCCTTATCATATAATTCAGATGGTTCCTACGCAGCGCACGGTGTAAGGAAGATACGTTAGTAGGTGGTAGGGGTTGGAGAAGCCAGACAGGTTCTGCCGCCCGTTTCCCGTCCGCTATTTTCTTGTATCGCTATGAATCTGGCCTGAAAAATATTAATTATTTCTTTTTTGTTACAGGTACTAATACCACCAAAGCAGCAGGCGTTTAACTAAGAGTACACGGTACAAGATGATGAAAGTATAAGTTTATTGCTAGGTCTACAGCGTATTATACCTTTAGTGTCCACATTTAGTAACAATGCTACTGTCCAGCGGCGTAGAATTTCTCGTTAGTGTTAATGTGGGTCGATTTTGCCGATAGATGGCGCTATGCCGTCCGCGTCGATTCCTGAATCGCGCTGTTAATATTTTTCCGGCGATAATGGCCTCTTGCCAGTACTTTTCGTTGTATTGCGTGTTTGTTAATTGAATATACTGTGCTACCCGTAACTAAACATGTGTTATGGCGTATCACATTGTTGACACCACGTGTGTCAAAGCTATTATGCCGGCACCGCATGTCGCTATTCGTAATTCGGCTTATGCGTTTTGACGAAGTATCGAGGAATTATTTGTCTATGTCTGCTTTATTCGCACGCATAAGGCATAAGCACAAATAGCGAATACGCGTATCCGTTGACGTCCAATAGGCATAACGTCTATATATATTTATATATAGATACGTTTTTGTACACGTGTTAGTTTGTCTATCTTTTGGTTCCTGTGTTACTCAATTGCTCAAAGGTTAACTAGAAGAGATCCCTTAAAGGGATAAGTTTGCCTTTGTACCGATATAACCGAATTTGTCTGTATTTCTACCTGTGTTTTGTGTACAATAAAGTATACATACATACATATAACGTCACGAAATCAGAGGGCCTACTCCGAGCTTCGAAAATCGAACATCGTATCGTGGTGAGCGTCAGGATGACAGGACCATGATAGATTTTTATATCGAGAGTAATTTCAAGTTTTAGTACCTTTTTTGTACTATTTGGTACCTGACATCATAAAATTAGTACCTCGCTAAAAATCCAGAAATCTTGAAAATAAAGTGGTCAGCCATTCTGACGTCAGGTTGACAGGACCAAGTCTAGTTCCCCTAGTTGCAGGCTTTATACTGAATCCATCTTTTCGTAATTATTTAGTACCTAATTTGTAGCTTAATGCATGATATTCAGTATTTTATAAAGACTTACAAAAAAAAGTTACACCTAGAATAAGCTTTGTAATGGGCATAGCGCTGCAGTCCGTCGATTTGAACCGGACCTTAAATTTAGTTGAAACGTTATGATTTATTGCTATTAAAGTATTATAATTTAATGCGTAATAAGGATTCCTAAAAGCCGAGTCGCCGTAACAAAACGAGCATAGCGAGTTTTATTATTAAAGACACGATTTTAAACTTTATAAAATACTGAATATCATGCATTAACGTACAAATTAGGTACTAAATAATTACGAAAAGATGGATTCGGTATAACGCCTGCAACTAGGGAAACTAGACTTGGTCCTGTCAACCTGACGTCAGAATGGCTGACCACTTTATTTTCAAGATTTCTGGATTTTTAGCGAGGTACAAATTTTATGATGTCAGGTACCAAATAGCACAAAAAAGGTACTAAAACTTGATATTACTCTCGATATAAAAATCTATCATGGTCCTGTCATCCTGACGCTCACGTATCGTGCCGTCCCTTTCCGTTATATAGTGTAACACGAGAGTGAAAGGGGCGGCACTACACGAAGTTCGGAGTGGGCCCTCTGGACGGGCATGTTTGATGTTCGCATTCGCACACGCAGTCACATAAAGAATAGCGCATAGCGAAATTTGGTGCCTACATGTGCTCAATCATCCTCAATATTTTGATTTCATTTTGTTGCAAACGTATCTTTCAATTCCCAAGTCGATATCCATATCGGCCGGTTTCTCGGATGTCAACCCATTAGCTGCACAGAATCCCACAGCTCATCTATCATACGGCACCGCCTACGGAGGACGAAGGCGTGACAGCGTTTCGAAACTAAATGGCTTAACTTAGTAGTATTAGTCTGGCTCTTACGACGTTTTGTATGAGGAGGATAAAGTGACTCTTACTCGTGGATATTTAACGTTGCTTGGTCATTGGGATACGATAAATCTGGTGTCTATATTTCTGAAAGCACTAACTTGATAAATAATTTTACTGTAAGAGTGGATATCTGAATTATGTGTTTTGGTGTTTAAATTATTGTAATCCTAATGAGGTGCTTATTACTTTGGCAAACTTAAAATCTAGCAGCGCCCCGGGTTGGGACCACATTCCGACCACTTTTCTAAAACTTGCCAGTGAAATAATGGTCCCTATAATAACACATCTAGCTAACTTATGTTTTAAAACTGGAATTTTTCCAAATGCTCTTAAATTAGCTATAATTACTCCGGTATTCAAGGGAGGGAACAGAGACAACATGTCTGACTACAGACCTATATCAATGTTGCCAGTAATAGCTAAAATCTTAGAAAAACTTATAAACACTAGACTGATAAATTACTTAAATACATTTAAAATCTTATCTGCTGGTCAATACGGGTTTCGGCAGGGTCGCTCTACTGAAGATGCTGTCGAAGCCCTCTCTTCTCTAATAGTAAAAAAAATAGATATGAAAAAAAAAATGCCTAGCTATATTTTTGGATCTCAAAAAGGCCTTCGACACTGTCTCTGTTCCAACCTTTGTACTGACAATGGAGCGTATAGGCATCAGAGGACTCCCCCTTCAATTGTTAAAGAATTATCTTTCTGAAAGGAAACAAAAGGTTAAAATAGGTGAATACATGAGTGATGTATGTGACATTACTTATGGAGTCCCGCAAGGGAGTGTCCTTGGACCCACCTTATTCCTTATTTACATTAATAGCCTATGTAACATGCAATTGGTAGGGGGTAGCATATTTACGTATGCAGATGATACAGCAGTTGTTTTTTCTGGTGACACTTGGGAGGAGGTGCGTGAACATGCTGAGGTGGCACTGATAGAGATGGCTCTTTGGTTAAAATCTAATCTGTTGACATTAAATATTAGTAAGACCAACTATATCTGTTTTACAAATAACATAACAACTCAGCCTGATGAAAATTTTAATATCAGGATCCATACCTGTCAAAACCCTATGATGCATAATTGTTCTTGTGCAATCATAGATAGAGTTAACTGTACGAAATATCTTAGGGTGATGGTGGATCAACGACTTACCTGGCATACACACACTGAACTGGTCATGAATAGAGTTAGGAAGATGATCTGGATTTTCAAAAGCTTAAGATATGTGGCTTCTAGGAATCTATTGAACCAGATTTACACATCACTTGCTCAGTCTGTGTTGGTATACTGCATACCAATATGGGGTGGAGCTACTAAAACCAACTTTATTCAATTAGAACGAGCTCAGCGGGCTCTTCTCAAAGTAATGTACTTTAAGCCACGCAGATTCCCGACCTCAGATTTATATGCACTGAGTGACTTGTTGTCTGTGCGCAAGCTGTATGTACTGGATTCGGTCTTGAAAAGACATAAATCCACTGAATACGAACCAATAGACAAGCTGAAAAGGAGGAAAAGGATATATGTCATCTCAACTCCGGCTGTGAGAACGGCCTTTGCTCGCAGGCAACAAGCCACACTAACTGGTAAACTTTACAATATAATAAATAAGGAAATTGACATCTACCCTACCACTGCACATGAATGTAAACTCAAGGTGACCGCATGGCTAAAAACGAAAACTTACGACGACATAGAAAGCCTTATACTAAATACTTATAAGCACATGTAAAAGCATAATGAAATGATAACCACACATTCGCATACACACACAACACACACACACACACACACTCTCACACACACACACACGCACACGCACACACGCACACACGCACACACACACACACTCTCTCACACACACACACACACACACCTTCCAGTCTATCTCAAACAGATTCTCTGAATTAACTTACTTGCTTTTATTTGTAACTTTTCTTTTTTGTAAAATATTCGTACTTATGCACGTGCGCAAGTACATAACTAATGCCCTAATGTATGTACATGCGTGCGCGTCTGCGTATATGTATGTGTGTATATATGTACACACATAAATATGCGCGGAGAGTCTATAGTTATTTATAAGTTGTATTTAATAATACAAATGTAATTTATTACCTTATACCTAGTCATTATGAAACGGTATCGGCTGGTACCTAGGCTGTACCTAGCTTACTTACCATCTGGATGATAACTGAACTGTAGCTAGGTACCTACTTGAATAAGATACAGGTCTGGTTTGTAGAGGAGGGTGTGTAAAGAAAACAATAGGCTAGAATGGAAGTTAAAGCTGGTTTATTAATTCGTATATATTTGTAATTTAAATCGAAACTTTTCATTATTTAATTGGACAAAGTCGGTTAGAACTTTCTCCAATATCTGTTTCCGCTCACTAAGGCCAATTTCCTGTTACGAGGTAAAAAGCGAAACAGATAAAACGGAAAAACCCCGTGCCTTTAATGCTATATACATCATAGTCAACTATTTCAAATTAATTCAATAAAATTAATTACATCAAAACTTCTAAGTCCGTATGCCAACTTCAGAGCGTTAGGATACAAACGAACCAAATTCACAAGACATTGTACGCACGTTAATTAACAACATATAAGCCTTATAAAATATGAGGCTTTAGAAAAGCACTTATATTTACTGCCAGTAGCTGCTTTCTGGCCGCTCACACAAATTTGATTCTCGCCAAGGATTTGAACCCTCGCATAAACCACACAATTTACAATCCCAATTTCAATTGGTACGAGGTTTGAACTCGTCATCCACGCCGGCAAGTCACATACTCCAAGTTCTAAATAGCAGCGTAATATGTAATTTATTCAATCTATTACTGGCCACGTAGTTATGTCACATAATTTACATCCCATCTAATTTACATGCAACATATTTACAATCTATCATTTTACTTCGTCCTCTTGCCAATAAACTTCACTGAATAATTTGATAAGGTGGAAATCGAATCCGCCTGTTAATTCATATAACACAAACCAAAATTCAAAAGCACACATAAAACACATTCAATGTTAATTTAACATTGACATTTAAAATAACTGCTTTATCATTCGAATTGATCCAGTATTTGCATGAAGTTCGTGTAATCGTTATTTAACGATTACGTATTTTATTTAGTCAGGAATGGAAATAGATAAAATGAAGGGATTTAAAACATAGATCTGTCCCCGAATGAAAAGGCTGTCTTAATATAATAATTACTTAACTTGGTTTAGCCAACAGGCTCCACAGCTACACTTCACCGATTCCACACTCGTTATAAAATCTATATTAATAATTTCGTGCAGGGGTACGGTAGACCCGAACGAGACCTGTCTCAAATTGAAGAACGTATAAAAATAACGATTTTTGAGTTGAACATATGTATCCGCAAAATTCGGATTGTCGCGTATTTTGCATTTAAAAGTGTTAATTTTACGACAAAAGGTCGGCCATATTAAATTCGTTGGTTGACAGCTTCGGGTAGGGTACGTTCGGAAATTGTAAACTGTGTTTGCGTCCGGTGTGTTGGCCAGATTGGATTCGGCAAGTCGCGTCTGCAGCGTTTTGTTTTTGTAGTTTATAAGCGTTCTATACACCTATCAGCCTAGCTAGCACGATAACTTATACCGTCACGCTATATGGCCGAAATGTATTAAAACGTCACATAAAACGTAACGGTATAAGATATCGTGCTGGCTAGGCTGATTGTCACAACAACCGCCTTCAAAGCGAATGTATGGGGCCTGTTACATGGTTATTATTATCACGTGATACATTCATATCACGATAAGTTTCACGTGAATATTGAAGCAGAATCCATACAAATTTGAAAACTGCGATAATATTGACACCCCAGTATTGTGATAATATTAATCGTGTAAAGAACACCACTGTTTGCTGAGTCTGTCCGCCATCTTAAAGCTGTCTATTTTGTTGCGACAAACTACTAGGTGACTTATGGCTTTTAAACGTCTAGCAAAATTCTATCCCTATATCGCTCTATCTCATAACTTAGTGGCACTGGGGGTCTACTCCGAAATCCGAATTTCGTATGGTGCCGTCCCTTTCACTCATATAGTGTATGACAGGAGAGTGAAAGGGACGGCACCATACGAAGTTAGGAATTTGAATTTCTCATGCCGTTCGCCGCGCTCGGACGTTAGAGGCGCTACCGCGAACCAAAAACGAAGTATCTGCCTCTCTCTCGCACAAGTAGATTCGAACGACAGAGAGGAAGATAGTTCCTCAGGCGGCAACTTTAAAACGAATAGGGTATTTTACTATATGAGAAATAAAATTCAAAATGTAAGAATAACCGGCCAAGTGCGTCGGACTCGCTCACTGAGGGTTCCGTACAACTAAAAAATAAATGTGGTTTATCAATATATTGATATTTTTGGTAAAATATACTTCATAATAAACATTATCAACTTATTTCAAGTTCATAGGTCGAAGGGAAGTTAAAAAATTATTGTGTGACAGACAACACACGGAATGTTCTTTGACTTTCTTCGACCATCCGTCGCGCTCGGACTAAAGTGCTACCAACCGAAAACTAAATATATATGCCTCTCTGTCGCACTTGCATATTCGAGCGTGGAGAGGGAAATACTTCGTTTTCAGATCGCGGTAGGCCCTTTGATCTGACGGCTCCTATTCCTGGATAGTGCGCGTATCGGAATGTGAAATACCTTTGGCAAAACGGAACAAGTTGTTAAATAGCTTTTATTAATTGGAGAAAATATTACCAACTGTTATTATTATCACGCGAAACACTGAATATTGAAGCAACATCCATAGGGGCCTGTTAGATGGTTATTATTATCACGTGATATACTCATATCACGATCCGTATCACGTGTTGTTTAATGAATATTGAAGAAAAATCCATACGATTTTGAAAACCACGATAATCAATATTATCGTGTTTTTCAAAACCAGTATTTTGACAATATTAAGCGTGTAACAGACCCCATACAATTTTGAAAATCGCGATAATATTGACACATAATATTGAGTGTAAAGGGCCCCACTGAATAGAATTTGGCGGAGAATAGAGAGCTGCTACCGCGAAACGAAAACGAACGAATATCGTGTATTTCCCTCTGTGTCGCTCGAATTTGCAAGTGGGACAGAGAGGGAGATACACGAACTTCATTGGTTTTCGATCACGTTAGCAGCTCTGACTTCGCACCAAAATACTGACTGGCACATCAATATTTAACAATTGCACATCTGAACTGAATTTTAATGAACGATTAGTATTTTAGCTATACAAATCAGTACTGATTACGGTGTCAAATTTATTATGTGCCTTTAAATACTACCCTTATAAAAATGCTTAGGATTAACTTGCAAAGATACTATATCCTTTGCCCGTGACGTCGGCAGCGTAATCATTTACTCCCAATTCCATATGTTAATCCAGACTACAGACTATATTTCTATACGAAGTTTCATCATAATCCGTTGTTGTAATGTTTTTATTTTATACATTTTTGTACACTATTTCTTTCGTCGTTTGCATAAGATAACTGTCACGAATTACTTCATTTCTTTCTTATTTATTTCACCCGAGCGAAGCCGGGCTTTCATCTAGTACAATTATAATCTCGTACTTAATATGATTCACGAAATTAAGGATATTTTTGGAATACTCTATCTCAGCGTTTTATTAAAATCACCCGCACAGCGTCGGTGTCTCCAATCAAGTGTCCACATTTTTCTTCTGAGTTATTTAACGAAAGTCTACGTTACAAATACAATTCTAGTGTAACTTATAATTATTCCCGACTTAATTACAACAACATAGGGATTTTTCAATTGCAGGTCCGTTTGGTATGTCTACCCGCCGGGCGCCGTAGCGAATAGTTAACACATCTGTTGTGCAGACTCCGCACTGTTTGGCTGGAAAGAACATACACCACCGTAACCTTTGTATGGGATAATATGCGTTACAGCTCCATAACAGAGCTCAAAATAGCTAATTACGGTGTGTTTTGACCACTTCGTTTTTGTTTTACTAGAAATTCCTGACAAGCACTTATTACCCGCTGTTTAACCCGAATCAACCAATTCCGTGAAGTAACTCCGATCATAAATTCAGTATTCTATTATCCTAAAATATATTGTTCCTTCGTAGAAATACTTCATGTTATTATTTTGCAAATAATAAACACTTCTACGGAAATTAGGTACCTACATCACGTTGCCATCTCAATTACCTCTTTACTTACAACAGTTGTACTACTTGATACCTCTTAATGGAAGAGCGGTGCCCCTTAGCACAGGTATTACATTTACTTAAAAAGGGGACACCAGTACACTGTAAAATTAGTACCTAAGAGAACAAATAAATCATTTTTTCATTTTTTTTTCATTTTTTTCATTTTAAATTTTCTAAATATTTCAAAATGGCTGAGCCATTGGGGCTCGCGTGGTCTAAACCTCAATGAGCCACTAATCTAAAATTTGTTTATTTAGGTAAAATAGTGTTATACAACGATGACGAACGCAGAACAATAACAACCAGCCTTTGTTTACAGCCAGCTATGTTAATAGATTCCCATCAAATTCACGTCCTTGCATCTGCGCTTGATTCCAACTGGCCAAATGTGTTGTCAAATTTACAGGACTTATGTTTGTCTGTTTCTGGCGCTTGCTGGTCGTAAAGTCATTGATCAAATGGAATACAATCGCGGATCACAGCTCCCAAGTCAAACAGAAGGAAACAACGAGTCATTAATCTATTAATAAGATGAAAGGCACTGCCCAAATATTCTTGGTATTATGCCAGTGTGATTGTTAGGGCTGGCACTTGTTAGGGTTCTGTACCCAAAGGGTAAAAACGTCCGTCCGTCCGTCTGTCAGGCTGTATCTCAAGAACCGTAATAGCTAGACAGTTGAAATTTTCACAGATAGTGTATTTCTGTTGCCGCTATAACAAAAAATACTAAAAACAAAATAATAATAATAATTAAGGGGGGCTCCCATACAAAAAACGTGATATTTTAGCCCTTTTTCATGGCTACCACTCGCCGAGCTAGATCTCAAGAACCGTAATAGCTAGACAGTTGAAGTTTGCACAGATTATGTATTTTTATTGTGGCTACAACAACAAATACTAAAATCAAAATAATAATAATAATTAAGGGGGGCTCCTATACAACAGAGTAGTTCTTGGCGTTTTTTTTTCTGGTACGGAACCCTTCGTGCATGAGTTCGATTTGCACTTGGCCAGATTTTTTTGCTAATCTAAGGCAACTTCCTGACTTGGCGGGGCGGGAACAATATGTGACAGGTATTTTGTTTTTTGAGGTGACTTTACTGATCTTTGATTTTCTCACTTGACAAAATACTGTCAGTAGGTATTACGTTTGTGCAGTAGTAATAACACGCGCGGGAGGGTTGACACTGACACTGACAGCAGACGGCTTTCTCTTGTCGTACCGTAACTCCGTGAAGTTTTTGGTATTTTTAAGAGTTTCGTATTGAGCGTCCATTATTGAGCAAGCCAGCAATTATTTTCAAGTGGAACAAGCTGAAAAAAAATCTTCAAATATAGCTTACATGTGTTTTTTTACTCTTCTGGAGTTATAAATAACTATTAATTTTAAAAGACAAAACATAAAACCAAAAGGATTTAAAAACAACAAATTCAAAAACTAACTTATAAGCTGATATTACCTCAAAAACAACATTGACTGGCGAGCTATAATCTCGTAGTATCAAGATACATTACTTGAAGGTCACAGATACATTTAACTTAAGATCAAAAATTCTTCGAATAGAAAAAAATGGGACACAGTGTGTTTCTGCGGATGCTCTAAGAAAGCGTCCTTTTAAATAACTGCTAATGTTACAGGGCCCACCATTTATATACAAATAAAACTGAAAAAAATAATAAAATCTATCCTCATCACACGGCGTCAAAAGGCATCAACTTGCATGAGCCTACTTTATTTCCATTGGGGGTTAAAATATCTTCGCTTTCCATGGAGGCATTTCCCGAGCTTCCTGAACCAACATTTACATAATTGACTGAAAGTTCCTGTACCCTTACATTATGAGGAGAAAAAGTTTCAAAGTTTATTGAAAGTCTCGGAAATACTTCAGACGATTCTATTATGAAAATTCTTTCTGCGTTCCGATATTCCTTTTTCAATAGATTGTTACTTTGAATTGAATATAACGATGCCTTGATGGCAATTTGTCTCAGACACCAGGCGTACCTACTTTAACGAAGTTCCCTTCTTAAGTAGTTGTGTTTTTTTTTTTAGCAATACGCGATTATTTTTATAAAGAAATCATAAAACTCCTCCTTATTTTAAGTCGGTTCATTAGTTTAGAACCACAAAAGGCTGGCAACGTGCTTACAACCCCTCTGGTGTTTCGGGTGTCCAAGGGCGGCGATAATCGGTTACCATCAGCGGGCCTGATGGTTGCCATTTTATCACTTATCGTCGTTGATGAGACCTTATTATATCTGATAAGTATGCAAGTTCACGGGAGCTGTAGCTTTTGATTCCCTTGCGAGTGTCGAAAATTTGCGGAAATTTGCCGCATAAACGTCTGTATTTTTGATTGCGTCGGCTTGGAAGTTTGATTTTTTCACAGCTCCAAGGGACCGTAGACTTGAGTATTTGATATTAATTCCAGCCTGATACCTCAACGCGTTCCTGAGACAAAGGGTCTTGACGGACAGACAGGCGGACGGGCGGACAACACAGTGATCCTATAAGGGTTCCGTTTTTGCCTTTCGAGGTACGGAACCCTAAAAACAAGTGAGATGTAGGACGTGCCTTAGTAAATTAATATATTTATCATACATCGTAGAGTAGAGTCTTTTTAAATGAACGCTCTATCCTAATATACATATGTACATCGTTTCAAAACAAATAAGGTTTCAATGTGTGAGTGTTTATGTATTGCATCATTTGCATCTATCTTATGCTTACGAGTACGTCAAATGTGAATGGAAATAAACTGGAGGGTTGTTCATTTTTAAAATGGGCTTACATCTCGAACCACTGTTACGTGTGAGATGATAAACTAACTTATGTAATATGTACGAGTATGACTAAAAGTAAGCACATAAATACAAAACCAGTTCAAAATGAAATCTAACACTTGTAAATTAATAAAATAGAAACTAACTAATCCCACAGTGCCGAAAATGCGTGCAATGCTTCTACTGTATACATATAATGCATAAACATCAATGACACGCAAATACTTTACGTGGAAAATCATTTCGGTGTATTTTGATAGACGCTGTACATATTTCTGCGGAAACAAGCGTCATCACAAAATTTAGACACGACAATGGAGTGTTCTGTCATATTTTATTCAATGCGACCGGGAGTTGTACTTTGTGTTTGTATCATTCTTCGCGAGGAGATACACGACATGTGTGGCTCTCATCTAAAATACTGCATTATTTTTATAAAGAGCAATGCAATTAGTCATGCTTTTATTTAGATTTTTGGCCAACAACCGTATGGATCTCCTAGTAGTAAGCTGGTATAGTCAACCATATGATTATTTTAGTATCTTGACACTTTTACTACCTTGACGCCTCCCAACTGTCGCAGTATTAAATAAATAAAATAAATAAATATATTGGGACAATTTTTTACACAAATAGAACTAGTCCCACAGTAAGCTCAATAAGGCTTGTGTTATGGGTACCAGAAGACGACATATTAAATAGATATATACATAAATACATAGAAAACATCCAAGTCTCAGGAACAAATGTCTCTGCTCACCACAGAAACAAATGCCCTTACCGGGAATCGAACCCGGGACCTCTAGCTTCGGAGGCAGTGGCACTACCAACTAGGCTAAACAGGCCGACAAAATACAGTATTGTTACGTAAGTGCAACAAAGTATTAAAATGATCACCTACATTTTCTGTTGACTGTGCCCTTTGCTTGTAAATGTCTCCTAAGGGAATCACATGCCTGTTACCGATGCTAACAAACCAGAACACTCCATTATTTAACAAACCCCATATTGTAAACTCTCGTAAAAACACAACAAGAGAGTTCAATTCAGTACCGTTTTTCTGGAATCGTACCTTCCACGACCATTTAGATTCTAAAGTTTCAGGATAGTTTGCCATTATAAATAAATAAATATTGGGGGACAATCTTATACAAATCGACCTAGTCCCAAACTAAGCAAAGCTTGTACTATGGGTACTAGACGACGATATACATACTTATATAGATAAATACATACTTAAATACATAGAGAACATCCAAGACCCATGAACAAAATTCGTGCTAAATGCACAAATAATGCCCTGGCCGGGATTCGAACCCGGGACCTCTAATAATTATTTAGAGCTAATTTCTTTTTTATCGGACGGACTATATAAGTGTAGCGTTGTATATTAAGTGTGCGACAGATAGATAATAACTTGAGCAAAATATGTACTCGTTATAAGCACATAGTTTTCATATTAGTACCTTGTCTCTTTGTCCCTAAGCTAAGGCACGCTATTTCAGTAAGTGCTTATATTTTAGAGCTTTAATTTATTTTAGCCATTATTTCCTCTGAATATGATGAAAAACCTTTTAAAATAATATTCTCATCAAACGCACCCGAGCTTTAGAATATCAAAACTGTCGACTTTAAATATGAATTGCCTTCTGAATTGGCGCAGTCGGTGGGATATCTATCATCTGCCGGGCTTATTCGTATAATTACAACCACAAGTGATTTCAAATGCCGCCGTAAATTCACCCAGGAGCTTTTCAGCTCGAAGAACGATTTTTCTATGGAAATGTTAGTTTAACTTGTTTGTACCAGATGTCAGTGGGTGCTATCTCTATTGCACTTGCATATTGAAGTGACAGAGATGCAGCGGTCGTGCGGTTAGTTCTTACTAAATACCACAACGGCGCTACAATCTATGTGGATTATTTCACTGATATCTGTATCTCAGTATATATATTGTACATTGTGAGGTCACCTTCCTAAATACACATAAATGTCACCGGTTTCCTTATGTCAACATTCCACGGCGACGGCGATTTAAAAACGTTACGATGAAGGTAAACAAGTGAGGGACGTTTTTTTTAAGGCGCCGTAATTAGAATGACGTGAGAGATAGCGTCGGCGGTTGGCATTAAATGTGGTTTACAGTTCCATTTGAAGTATAAGGTATGATCGTAACTTTTGTCGCATTTTAGGTGCAGCGTAGCGGTGTTAACGGAATTGGGATACATTATTTAAATTCTTATGATTCATAACGTTCTCATCTTAATAACGTTAATATTAACCTTAATTAACATTTTAAATTGTATTTGTCCATACCAACTCCTTTAACACCACTACGCTGCAGAAAAAAACCTTAAAAGTTACGATCACTGATAAAAACTGCGACTTAAATAAAAATGTATTTTATTCTATATGTAATTAACATGTATGAACTGGTTCGCATGTTTAGAAAAATCTTAGTAAAGAATACTTTAACTAGTATTCTCACTAATTTATCACATCCGCTGTGTCTTTTTGACAAAATAAGCAAAGTAAGGCATCTTCCGTCAATGTCATGACGTGAATGATTGAAGCGTAAACCGCGGAAAAATCGCCTGAGAAGCGCATCGTTACCCTAGAGGAATAACTCCACAACTGCTATATAAGCTCATGCATAGTTACTGCCTTTTAAAAATTGGAGTGGCAGCCCTATAAGTGAGGGGCACGAACGAATGACCTTTTTATCTAATTTAACCGGCCTTTCCGAAAACGACTTAACAGCATGAATTCAGCGAAGATTGAAATGTCTTTTTAATTACCCCTTAATCGGTAAAATCACCATTTTTTCACTCCATAATTAATCTAGTTTGTCATTATCGCGTAGACTTGTAAACTGCTTTCAAAATTGCTGAAATACCTATTTAAGAAAATGGGGATTAATTTTAAGTTTGTTGTAAATTATTCTTCACAATTTTCTTCTACATTCCTGATAGAACAAGAACAAGGGCAAATTGGAGAGTAAAATTAAAGTCACGTCAAGCGTCCTTGTTATGTTAAAGAATGTTCAAAGTTCTTAAATATTTGAAATTGACTAGCCAACTGATTAGGTCGATACTTTCCATTCTAATTTAAGAGCGTGCCTTGGAAAATTACGCGTTCTTTGAAACCTAGGACTGAGTAGATTAAGAAACAATTCATCATGTTCAGATATATGATTCTTGAAAATATAGGGTGTCGATCGGGCGTTCAAATAACAAGTCCGTTATAGACACACTATTTGTAATAAAGTTCCACAAAAGATATATATGTATAGACTTAATATTTAGACGGAGGCACACACGAATACGAAAGTCACAAGCACAAAGAAACGAGAAGAGTCACAGGAAAGAGATAGTTAATGTTCGTAAGCTAAAAGCGAAGCTAAAGCACTACTATTAGCGAGCACGGGCAGCGTGGGTTCAGTTTCGCGGTCGATAGCTGACTAACTCCCACTCCGCTTCATCGCAGGCGCCGGCCGCTGCATGTACACCCTACATGCGTACGGTGTTGCGCGCAAGTTTCACTTTAACCGATTTCAGCAGGGGAGGTTAATGTGTTTTATTTTAACTTTCAGTGTTTGATTTCGTGCACAGTGGTCGCTACACTATTCCCCCACCGAGACCGTTGCTTGCTACGGTCGATAGTAGTCTGGAAAATGAACAACTCGGCCGCTGCGCGTTCTTCTTTCCGACTCCGGAGCTGGGGTTTCCTGCACTCGTAGTGGGCTGGCATTTGTACCACTCGTGGTGTCATCTTTGGCCATGAAGGCTGGCTTCACCCTGTCGACCGATACTGTGGAGTGTCTACCTTTGATGTCCAGCTTGAGGGTTTTGGCTCCTCGCTCCAAGACCTTGTATGGGCCCGTGTATGGCGGTTCGAGGGACCTTCTGACGGCATCTTGGCGGAGAAAGACGTATTCAGCCGAGGACAGGCTTCTGGGGACGTAGAACGTCTTTTGTGAATGCCAACTTACTGGTTCCGGTTTGAGCTTTGCGATATGGAGCCGTAGACGTGATGCGAAGTCAGTGACGTCTGAGGTGACATTTATGTTTGGGGCGAAGAACTCACCTGGTAGGCGTAAGGGTTCGCCATATACGAGTTCTGCGGCTGATCCGTTGATGTCATCCTTCCACGAGCTGCGGATGCCCAGCAGGACGAGAGGAAGTACTTCAACCCAGTGTATGCTCGTATGGCACATGATTGCCGCCTTCAGTTGTCGGTTAAAACGCTCTGCCATACCATTGCTCTCCGGATGGTACGCCGTGGTGGGCCGGTGCTCTGCGCCCAGGATGCGTGTGATGCTGCGGAACAGGTCACACTCAAATTGCCGGCCCCTGTCGGTGGTGATTCTCGCCGGGCAACCGAAGCGTGCGACCCAGCCTGCAATGAATGTGCGGGCACAGGTCTCTGCGGTGATGTCGGCGATCGGATATGCCTCAGGCCATCGTGTAAAGCGGTCGACGGCCGTGAGACAGTATCTGAAACCAGAAGAAATTGGTAAAGGGCCGACGATGTCCATGTGGACATGGGAAAAGCGTTGACTAGGAGTAAGGATGTGAGTTAGCGGAGAGGTGATGTGGCGAGATATCTTACTTCTCTGGCAATCTTTGCATTCTTGTGCCCATCTTCGGCTATCTCGTTTCACTCCTGGCCAAACGAACCTTTGTGATATTAGGTGTGCTGTTGCTCTTGCGCCAGGATGGCTCAGGTTATGTAGTGCATTGAATACTGCTCTTCGGAATGCAGGAGTAACATAAGGTCGAGTACTAGTTGTAGAGACGTCGCAATATAATTCTGTATTTGCGTCTGATGTCCTTACTCGTTGTAGTTTCAGTGACGTGCCATTGTTGAGTAAATCTTGCAACTCAGGATCTGAATCTTGGGAATGTGCAAGAGCCTCGTAGTTAATGGGCACTGAAATTGCCTCGATCCTCGAGAGAGCGTCTGCTACTACGTTTTCCTTTCCCGCAATGAACCGAATATCTGTGCTGAATTGTGATATCAGATCCAGATATCGGAACTGTCTCGGCGAGCAATTGTCCCGACGTGAAGAGAAGGCAAACGTCAAGGGCTTGTGGTCAGTGTAGATGACGAACGGCCTCGCTTCCAGCATGTGTCGGAAATGCTTTATGGCATCGTAAATTGCAAGCAATTCACGATCATATGGGCTGTAGTTCTTTTGTGCTGGTTTCAGCCGTCGTGAGAAGAACGCGAGGGGCTCCCAGCTGTCTCGTACACGTTGCTGAAGAACTGCTCCAATGGCTGAGTCTGACGCATCGGTTTGCAATGCCAGCTCTGCGTCTTGGCTCGGGTGAGCTAACATGGCTGCTTCCGACAGACTCGCTTTGCAAGCATTGAAGGCTTCTAACATCCCGTCAGTCATGGTAATGGCCTCGGATCCTCTTTTCTTACTCCCAGACAGGACAGTGTTCAGAGGTGCTTGAATTGCTGAAGCACCAGGAATGAATCGGCGGTAGAAATTGTACATTCCCAGAAATCTCCGTAACTCCTTTACCGTCTTAGGTGTAGGGAACTCTTGGATGGCATGAACCTTACTTGGTAGTGGTTGTATACCCTTAGCGCTGACCTCATGTCCCAGGAAGGTAATTGTGGACACGCCGAACTCACACTTCGCCGTATTGATGAGCATGCCGTAATCTGACAGCCTCCGAAACAGTTGACGGAGATGATCGTTGTGCTGGTTCTCATTTGCAGAGAAGACTAGTAAGTCATCCAAGTACCCGTAGCAAAAGGGAAGGTCAGCCAGAACCTCATCAATAAAGCGCTGGAACGTCTGCGCTGCGTTCCGCAAACCAAATGTCATGTTGGTAAACTCAAAGAGGCCAAACGGAGTGGTAATGGCCGTCTTGGGGACATCATCGACAAAAACGGGTATTTGGTTGTACGCTTTGACAAGATCAAGCTTGGAGAATACGGTGCTACCGCTGAGCTGGTGCGCAAAATCCTGTATATGCCTAATGGGGTAGTTGTCAGGAATTGTGCGGGCATTTAAGGCTCTGTAATCCCCACAGGGTCTCCAGCCGTCGTCTTTTTTAGGGGCGAGATGCAGTGGAGAGGACCATGAGCTCTCAGACCTGCGAGCTGTTCCATTTGCCAGCATATCCTCAAACTCCTTTTGGGCTATTTTCATCCGATCTGGTGGCAGGCGTCGAGGGCGGCTGGTAACAGGTGGGCCAGGCGTCGTACGGATATGGTGGACGGTATTATGCTTAGGTACCTTGTAAGTCCCGGCGGGGCGCGTAATCTCTGGGTACTCCCGCAAGGTTTGGTGGTACCTCGACTCTCCTGCTACTGCCTTGATGGACGTGATGACCTCCACAGGCTTCTGGACTGGCACGTTGATGGAGAGTGTCGTTAGGCTGTCTATCAGGCGGTGGTTCCTGCAATCTACCAATAAATTATAGAACGACAAGAAATCGACGCCAATTATTGGTTTAGACACGTCCGCCACTACAAATTTCCACTTGAACGCGCGTCGTAATCCGAGATCCAGAAGAAGTTGTACCGAGCCGTAGGTGGGAATGACTGTACCGTTAGCGGCGAAAAGCTGATAACTGGATTTCGTACGCTGCTCCTTAATTGCCGAGCGAGGGTAAACGCACAGGTCGGATCCGGTGTCGATCAAAAAATGCTTCTTCGATGCCCGATCCATTACAAAAAGGCGGCCCGGTATGGTCTGGCAGTCGTTGGCCGCTACATCCGGCTGCCGTGGGAGTTTTCCGACGTGTAGGCGCAGGGTGTCGTACATCTCTTAGCTTTTGAACCGAACCTGTTGTGGTAAAAACAATACGCTTCATTTCGTGACCTCGATGACGACCGTCGACGGTTTCCAGATTGAGACCGGTCCCTACTCTGTGCATTGAAACGTGAGTGGCTCCTTGAGTTATGCGGTTGCGAATTAATTTGTGCCCTTAGCGAAGCCACTTCCTTGCGTAGCTCCGACATTTGGAATGCCAAATCATGCATCAAATCATTATTGCCACTGGTACTTGGTTCTCTCGATCTATGTCTTGCATGTTCGCCGACGGAGAAAACTTGTGTTGCCGTGGGTGCAATATCATACACCTTATCCGCCAAGTCGGCTAACATATCCACGCTCAATGTCGGTTGTGACGCTATAACCGTTTGCAGGTTAGGTGGCAGACGCGATGACCAAACGGTTTTTAAAAATTCGTCCGATACGTACCCGCCGGCAAGCGTTTTTAAACGTCTCCAGTACTGCGACGGCTTCCGGTCACCTAACTCTTCGTGCATTAATAACTCGCGATGCTTCTTTTCCTGCGACGCCGATAGCCGTGAAATAAGCTCGGTTTTAAGCCTAAGGTACTTATTATGCGCAGGCGGTGAATTTACTATGTCCTTAACTTCCACTATATATTGATGCTCAAGCTGGCTTATCACATAGTAAAATTTCGTTGCATCCGCTGATATTCCGGAAATCAGAAATTGGCCTTCCATCTGCTGAAACCATAATTCGGGCTCCTCTGGCCAAAATGGCGGCATCCGTATACCGACTTTGCAAACCTCGCTTCCCTTCGTGTCCGTTACAGATGATGACGGTCCCGGCGCATTAGGCCCCGAACGAGCCAGGTCGTATTCACCATCCGACATATCTGCTGCGTAAAATGTCTAAACTCGGGGTCACCAGTATAGGGTGTCGATCGGGCGTTCAAATAACAAGTCCGTTATAGACACACTATTTGTAATAAAGTTCCACAAAAGATATATATGTATAGACTTAATATTTAGACGGAGGCACACACGAATACGAAAGTCACAAGCACAAAGAAACGAGAAGAGTCACAGGAAAGAGATAGTTAATGTTCGTAAGCTAAAAGCGAAGCTAAAGCACTACTATTAGCGAGCACGGGCAGCGTGGGTTCAGTGTCGCGGTCGATAGCTGACTAACTCCCACTCCGCTTCATCGCAGGCGCCGGCCACTGCATGTACACCCTACATGCGTACGGTGTTGCGCGCAAGTTTCACTTTAACCGATTTCAGCAGGGGAGGTTAATGTGTTTTATTTTAACTTTCAGTGTTTGATTTCGTGCACAGTGGTCGCTACAAAAATATAATTTTCCTCTGACTAAGTATAGCCGAACCATGATTGCTTAAAAGTTTCTCAATAGAAAGGAGATTAAACGAAACAGATAAAATTATGGTATTTTACCTCATCTAAATTCTCAGAAGAGGCTAATAGATAAGGATAAATATCTAACTTAGTTAAGCTTTATTAACAAGGAGTCAATATTTATCGAAAAATATAAAAAAAAGCCCTTTGCAATGAGTGCTATTTATTTTCTCGTGTGCTCAATGTATTCTTACATGGGAACGTGTTAAGTGATTCACTCGAATTGAGGTACCACTGAATGTGGCACTATTTCTGGGTACGGGAATTTTGACCTAGTTTTTATTATTTTCGAAAATGACAGTTATTGCGTCCAAATCAATTTAATTCATCGTGGCTTTAAAATTAAATAGGTGAATTCCACTTTGCTATACGCTCGTTAAGACAGATTCATTATGTTTAATTAATACACTGCACGCTGAAATCCAACCTACAATCACTTGAGTGTTTTCAATACAAATGATTCCCTTTAATTGTTATATTTAAATCAGACTTTGCTGCACTATAAATATGGTTTATTTTGAAATGGATAGAATAGGTAAATATACTCATTGTAAAGCCAAAATGTATAGGTAGTTAACAATGTGGGATCGCTGCTTTACTATAAATTTGCAGTGTTTTTTTTAATTTAGCATTGGCATCTTTTTTATAATTAGATATACTTACTAACTGATTATCAGGTTTTATTTCAATTTCTTTGGTTGACGTAATTAAAAACCTATTACTTATTTTAACCTTTGTTATTTTTAAGCAATTCGCATATAAAATGCCAGTGCACTACATTTTAACCAGTAACAATAGGTCGACATGCAAAAAGTCTTGTAGATTTTGTGTTTTTAATGAACTTTATGCAACTCGATAGCATTTATTGATTATATATTTGACCTTCCACACAAAGCATTATATTATTGCCATTAGATGTGCGGGTCTTTTGATGTCCCAATACATGCATTCTACTCTGACTTCGTATTTTCAAATGTCATCGTTCGGTTCGGTCGTTTGCCACACGGATTTCCCTGTCGCTTGTGATCGATGTTTGGGGATTTTGTGGAACCAACGGGTAAAACAAGTCTATTATATGATTATAGAAAGGTATATTGTTTTACAAACAGTTTAGTCATAATATTAGTTTCACAAAAACGAGTTACATTAAAGGTAATTTGAATCAAAGTTCGGTTCATTCGATACTTCTACGATATTTTACTTATTTCGATAATTTTACTTAGCTGTTTGCGCAAGTTTTCGTTATTCTGTCTGTTATAACAAAGGAAAAACATCCCTTTGTTAAAATTGTTACTGTAGCACATTATTATACATTAATTATGTTAGTATTCTACGTAATTACTTAACCAAATTGCTCCTATTCTCTCCAAATTTTGTATCTGTGTTCAATTCAAAGTGTATGATGGTTGTAAATGTATTCATAACACCCAGTTGCTACATAAAAAATATATTTAAAGACTATTTTTTATACAATGTATAAAATTAAAAACATCATTTTAAAACACATAATGAGTACAAAAACCATAGCACAATTTTCCAGCATGAAGAGGAAAAATATAGTGGGCAATGAATGGTGGTGAAAAACGAAAAGCAACTAAGGTATTGCTAAAACAATATACATTTTACGTAAAAAACCTAATAAAACATCTCTGTGTTACATGCCAAAAAAAATTACAAAGAAATTGAATCGTCATCTTCATGTCAGCCGAACAATGTCCACTGCTGGACAAGAAATTGAACATTAAACATAATATATGCGGTAGAAAAAAACGTAGTTTAATCGCTAAAAAGCGAATTATTCTACATTATCTTAGGTATTCTACATAATCGGTAGACACAATAAACAAAAACAACATCAAATGAATCCAGCAGAATAAAGTAAGAAGTAGATAATTCAAATAAAAATATATACAGGTATTATAAGCACAAATACCTCCTAAATAGTATGTAATAAATTGGTATATCATGAAACATAACGTTTACAGGATATTTGCAATCACCAAGATTCGTTACGCGAATAAATGCAACCATCAGTTTACTTGTTGCAACGAACACAAGCACATACTCTAAATCTGTTTATGCAGCGTATGCATTGAATCGCAAATGGTAAATAACCTGGGTTAGCTGTAGTTTCAAATATTTACGCAAGTTACAATAATGCTGGTGTATTTCGGTATTTACTGCCATAAATACACAAACGTAGCTACTAAGTTAACAAGTAAATAGTCAAAGGTTTTTTTTTATAAAAACCCGACTGTATTTATACATCTTCGTACTCACCTTTCAAAGTCTTCACTTGAATGACATTTTTTATCTGCACATTAAAGCGCATAAAATTCGCCATTTTGTATTTTTATTTGATATTGGTACCCAGTAACACTTGCGTCATCAAGACGATTCTAATGACGAATCATTTATTAAAATAAGTTTTTAGCC
Organism: Notocelia uddmanniana; assembly: GCA_905163555.1. Taxonomy (NCBI): domain Eukaryota; kingdom Metazoa; phylum Arthropoda; class Insecta; order Lepidoptera; family Tortricidae; genus Notocelia; species Notocelia uddmanniana. The sequence goes on along the minus strand of LR991056.1, from coordinate 28,054,438 downwards.
GTCGCATGTTACGAGGGGACATATAAACGGATACTGACATACATATGTATTGGTCAAACACAAGACCCTCTTTTTGGGCTTCACTGCAATCAGGTAGTAAGTATTTAACGTTTTTAGTAGCCTTTAGTGGAAAACCAATCAAGATATTGGCTTTGGTATTTACCTATAGTAGCGTCGTAGTATCTAAAGTCCCATTTATGCAATTATAAGAAACGCATGTAATTTTGACGTGGGTAGCCCGTAATGAAATAAAGGTCGCATGCAATTCTTGCATGTATCTAAGCTAAGACACTCGAAATATTGTTGCTAAGTAAGCTTCCTCTGTTTTGTAAGTCCATGTAGATGTAAGAAACCTCTAAATACATATTTCATGAGCGTGTTATGAGGAATGCGGCGGGCTGATTAAAATGGGTACCTTTCACCACTTTGCTGTAGGTACGCAATTATCTTATTATATCAGGTGGAACAGAACGATGGACTTTCCTGTAAACAGGGAATAGGTTAGCCTTGGTACTACACTTTTGCCAAATAAGCTATATTAATATTCGTAACCGTTTTCGAGTTATAGCTTGTTTAACATCGATTAAAAGAACAACATGTTTCAACCCTATCTTATAAGAAAGCTAGTGACGTGTAGCACTTCAAAATACAAATACTTAAATGGTAATGTTTAAACTATAGAGTTGTTAATCATATTAAAGTAATTATTTTAATGATATTGTTTTTCTTTCTAACACAAGTTTCTAATGATTACAAGTCGATTGTACATCATTTAAATGAAAACATACTTTCAGGAAAGTCTGTGGTATTGTTCCTCCCTGTATACATACTCGTTGTATTTATAAAATGAATCAGGAAAATGTCAGTTTAAAAATAGATGTTGAACGTGTTAATTTTTTAATATTTTAAGGTATGCTAGAAAGACTTTTTGAATTGTTTTTAATAAGTAATTAGTGACTTAAATATAAATTATTTTCTAACATATTCATTAGTCGGCCTGTTTAGCCTAGTTGGTATAAAATCTGTGTTGGTAGTGACACTGCCTCCGAAGCTAGAGGTCCCGGGTTTGAACCCCGGTAAGGACATTTGTTTCTGTGGTGAGCAGAAATATTTGTTCCTGAGACTTGGATGTTTCCTTTGTATTTAAGTTTATATATCTATAAAATATACTGTCGTCTAGTACCCATAACACAAGCCTTATAAGCTTACTATGGGACTAGTTCGATTTGTGTAAAAAAAATCCCCTAATATTTATTTATCATTTATTTATTATTTATTTATATATGTCTGCCAAGATAAAATCGTTATGTAAATTGGTTCCTAAATTGACTGCACTTCGTACTATAGAACTTCTGTTTAACGTATCTCATATATGTATATAGCTATATATACTTTGTTTTCAATCACTATGCCAGTGCAATGGCTTTCAAGAGTGCATTTTGTGAAAAAGAAGACGCAGTATAACATTCGGAAGTTTTGCGGCCAACCGCGCAGAAATCAAGTAGTTAGTGAAGTTTGCACTAAGCGCGTTTAGTTCAGAACTCTGGACCCAGAGTTTTTAAGTATTCTTCAGTTTTACAAGCTGCACTCTTAATTTAACTTACCTAACTGAAAAATACAGATATTATTCGGTTAGGTAGGTAGGTGGGTAGTAGGTACAAATATCGATCAAATAAAAATTTAGGTTTCGGTAATAGAAGATCTTCTCCATCGTGTTGATGAAAAAATACTGCTATTTGATAGGAAATGCCTTGATAAGGCCTTCAATCGGATAACTGAAATGTATAAAGGTCATAATTCTCTTGGCATGGACTAAGTTGGTTGCTCAGAAACATGAATAACTAGATTCAAATTTGTTTTATTTTGTATCGTGCCTTAAGACTAACTCAGACTTTTACTGAGTTAAGTCTAGTATCTCCCATTACCAAAAGCTTTGTAGGAGTAAATAACTTAGATGACAAAATAATCTCCACTTTCTAAGCAAATGCCACCCCGCTAAAGCAGAGCCTGAATGACACAACTTTTTGCTATCAAGAAAAACAAATTCAAACTCACAATTTTACACCAGCCAGGTGGTCCACGAATTAGAAAAAAAGTCGTTAAACTCCTAATTAAAGAAACAGCCTTTTCAAACTAATAAAGAGAACGCAGTAAGCACCCGTAAGCAAAGCCAAATGCCCTTTTATGGCATCGTAGACCGAGGCTCGAGCAAAATGTCGTAATGAAATTCCACTCGGATTCATAACCTCCCCGCTCCACATTTGAATGAAACGAAAAGGCGAAAAGTCCATCTCATTATCCTAGATTTTAATATTAAGCCTGGTTAAGTTTTAGCGGTGAAGTCTGAAGGTTTTACGGGAGTTTTTTAATGAATCGCGGCCAACATCTAATTTTAATTGAAATTTACCGTGGCTAAACAGCCACACACACAGTAATGATATTGGCAACGACTTATCTTTATATTCAAGTTGTGTTTTTAGCCACATTTATTGCCATGATATCAAACAGAGAGAGATAAAACGATTAAATCATAATTACATAATTATTTATTGGAAACTGAAGACGCTACTTTTCACTTTCAATATCTTGTTGTCATCAGGCTAATTGAAGATCGATTGGCTAACTTGATTACGATTTTGTAAGACCGATAAAATAATTAGCTTGTTTTTCGTAACGTAACTTTTTCTTAGTCGTGACGTAACGAGGTCTTCATTTCGCTAATTATTCTCGTAAACATAACAGTAGCGGATCCCGGACATCCTTCAGGATGCAACTATACTAGGATAATGGTGGATGATGATATTATTATGACTGTGCATCAGTAAATACGTTTACATCTATTACTATTGTTAACAACGTTTCGACGTTGTCAGTGATTGGTTATAAATTCTGTTTTTTTTTCTGATTGGTTATTTAGAATGTATTAATAGGTGACTAAATTTTGATGGTCATACATACTCGTAGGTAATTAAGATAATTTAAATTATAATACTTAACTGTTATTTATGTTAAACTAATTTACTTAAGATTTATTATACATTTCTTTGACTCCAACATTGCGACAAACCATTACGTGGTTTTACGATATTTGTAAATAACATTGTACTCAATTATTCATTAAATATTAAAAAAAAGTTATCACTATTATTATTGTTTATGGTATTTGGCAGGTAGGCAATAACTTACATCTTTCAGTTCCCAATAATTATTCAGTTCTAACGGTTTTTTTGGTGTTTTGTGATTGTACATACTGGAATATTGTCCAGATAAATATTAACGTTAATGTCCTCCTAGACTTTGTGTTAACACTTCTGTAGCACAAATTTCATTTTGTTAATTTTTATTAAAAACAAAAAAATCACGGTTATTATTTTAACTACCTACTGAGAAATACATTTTTCTTTTGTTCTTCATAATTGTGATTTTATGCATTTAAGTACCTTATTATGGAACAGAATAAGACATAAGTGCTTTGGTGTAGTTACTGTACACTTGTGAAAAAAATAAAAAATAAAATAAAATGAAATTCAGGTTCAATACAAAACGACTAACACGTCCATACGTCACCCGCAAAGCATTTTGATTTTCCTCATATATTTTATACAATATCCAACTAGCAACCGCAACCGGTGGGATGAATATTTCCACTAAACTCTAAAATTAACTTTTGACCGATAGCTGGTTGGATAAATTATCACGATCCTGAAATATGAATAGTTTGCATAATTTGGGTGTTTTCGAATTAATTTGTTATCAACACATCCGATGTTTACGATGTGGTTAAATTGGTATTTTAAGACTAAAATAGAATAAGCATTTTATTCGTGACGAAAAGTAACAGTAGTCTGCGAACCTGCAGTAGATTTTTATGACCTCTTGGGCGATAACTTGCAAAATGCTTTTTAGAAAGCTTATTATGAAGCTTCGTGGACGATACCTGCGTTTCCGTAGGTGGGTTGAGCAACCATAGCCTAAAAATATTTCCTATTATAACCAACAAAACTTTACTGTTATCTCGTATTCACTCTGACTAAAATATGAACATCTCAGTACTGCAATGGAATTCGACTTCGTGCCCATAGAACAAAGTGAAGTAGATTTAAAGACCTAACTCTTATCAACAAAGCTGGTAGACCAGGCTCCATACAAAGTTGCCTATGGCCGTTTATCAAATTATGGGTTAAGCAGTGTCTCGAAAGCAAGATTTTACAGTAACAGTTCTTGCAAAAAAAAACCTTTCATAGTTCAGAAAAATACTCAAGATCAACGCCCGTTTGATGTATTGTGTTGCAAATTGTTTTGAAATTTAACTTCGTCTCTCTTTGTAGAGCAGTTTGTTTAGTTTATCACAAACTGAATCTTATAGTGATTGTGAAATACGTAACACAATGCAATTTCGTTACAATTTAAACTTATCCCATTTACTTTTACAAAACTGTAAATGTTTGTTCAAATGTATGGAAATTTGAAGGCTAATTCCTACACGTTCGCTACATATATTTGGGAACAATCATTTTCAGTAAATTTGTCCATGATTAAAATTGCTTATATTGTTTATAGATATAATCATTTATTTATGTACAACGAAAATATATACAAGAATACTTAACCAAAATTATATAAAGAAAATTAAAACTTATAGATTACTAATATATTATGTACAGATTAATAAGTTGCAGAAGAAGTTACTGTAATCGTTACTTTTAACATTGTTAAGTACACATGTGTTTGTATCTATGTGGACTATATTATTATCTATCATATCTTTATTCCTAAATGGCATCTGGCGGATGTATTCGATAATATACATAAAAATACAACAAAATAAAACAAACTTTCCGAACTTATTATGATCTTTTATACACCTCATATCTTAAAACATGACAGCTGTCTAACTTGGCACATCGTTTGGGCAAAGTTAGATCTCGCTCCCAACTCAGGGTTTTCTGAGCATACGTAAGTGCCAACTTGAGTACGAGTAAGATTAGTCGAATAAGCCTGCTATTAATAAGGCTTGCGTTACTTATCGCCACATAAGCTTGATGATTAATAACTGCACAACAATGGTTGTTTTGGAGTGGTTTTTATAGTTATACGTATCAAAATAGTTACAGTTACACAATTACAAATGAGGAGAATGATGATTCTTCCTCCTATGTATTTTTTGTCGCTCGGGGGTGTTATGAGCTATGACACATCCGAAACATCGAGTGACATCAAAGAGGCAAATAAAAATACATTTAATTTTACACGACTAAGTCTATTAAGTAAAGCCGTGAAAGTTATTTTTTTAATGTTATTAATTGATTAACGACGTCATTTGTTAAATCTAAGTGAAGTACAGATGTTAGTGAATGCCTGTTTAGCCTAGTTGGTAGTGACACTGCCACCGAAGCCAGAGGTCCCGGGTTCGAATCCCGGCCAGGGCATTATTTGTGCATTTAGCACGGATTTTCTTCTTGGGTCTTGGATGTTCTCTATGTATTTAAGTATGTATTTATCTATATAAGTATGTATATTGTCGTCTAGTTCCCATAGTACAAGCTTTGCTTAGTTTGGGACTAGGTCGATTTGTGTAAGATTGTCCCCCAATATTTATTATTTTTATTTATTTAATGATCCTTTCCCAATCCCATCAGCTAAACTCGGTATGCGACAAAAAAAACAAAATTCTCTATTTCTTTAACAACTAGTACAAACTTATAGTGACCGGCGTCTCCTTGTAGGTTATTTGCAAAATAACCTGTGCCAGGAGAACTAGGAACTTGGACTAAAACCGAAGTGGCTATCAATCATCGTAATGAACTATTGACAAGTTCATGTCTCTTAATGCGAAACTTTATTAGTCCATGTAAAATGTCAGAATGAAAACTGGTAGTACAGTACGATTACTTTGAGTTTACCACTGACATATTCTCTTATTCCATTGGATAGTCTACCTTAACGCTTATGTAATAGAGTATCTATTACAAACATACGATTTTAAGAAATTGACTGTACACTATTACTTTAGTCTTAAAGTGGAATATCCAATGGAATAAGAGCATATGTACACTCTAAGTAGTCGTACTGTTATTTGACATGACACATCTAAATATATAAAAGAAGAAACTGACTGACTGACTGACTGACTGACTGACTGACTGACTGACTGACTGACTGACTGACATATCAACGCACAGCCCAAACCGCTGGTCCTAGAGAATCCAAATTTGGCACGTAGGTTCCTTATAAGGTCTAGGGGTGCACTAAGAAAGGATTTTTCAAAATTCAACCCCTAAGGGGGTGAAATGGGGCTCCGAAGTTTGTATGGCGAAACAAGATTGGCTGGACTATTTTATTCGAAACTTCACAAAAGTATTTCTAACGATAAATGAGTAAACACGTGTTTCAGGTTTTCTGAAAAATCAACCCCTAAAAGGGGGAAATGTGGTGACAAATTCTGAAAATCGACATGGGTATTGTTTTTATGGTTTATCGGGTCGCTAATAACGAAAACAACAATGTTTTTGAAATCCCACGTGGAGGACGTGAAATACCATCCCCCTGTTGGGGTGCGAGGGGGATGAAATGTCTAAATATTAATATGGGTGTCGTTTTTATGGTTTTTTGGAACGTTCATTACGAAAATGGCATCGATTTTGAAATTTAATGTAGTGGACATGAAAACTTTTGAAAGTTTGTGCCAAATTGCAAGAAATAACTGACTGACTGAGCGAGTGACATATCATCGCATAGCCCAAACTACTGGTTTTAGAGATTCTAAATTTAGTATGTAGGTTCCATATAAGGTATAGAGGTGCATTAAGAAAGTACTTTTCAAAATTCAACCCCTAAGGGGGTTAAATGGGGGTCCGAAGTGTGTGTGGGGAATCAAGATTAGTTGGACTATTTTATTCGAAACTTCACAGGAGTATTTCTAAAGATAAATAAGTAAACACGTGTTGCAGGTTTTTTGAGAAATAAACTCCTAAAAGGGGGAAAGGTGGTGAAAAATTCTGAAAATCGACATGGGTATTGTTTTTATGATATACCGGGACGCTGATAACGAAAACCACAATGATTTTACAATCCCATGTGGAGGACGTGAAATACCATCCCCCCTGTTGGGGTGCGAGGGGGATGAAATATCTAAATATGAATATGGGTGTCGTTTTTATGGTTTTTTGGAACTTTCATTACGAAAATGGCATCGATTTTGAAATTTAATGTAGTGGACATAAAAACTTTTAAAAGTTTGTGCCAAATTGCAAGAAATAACTGACTGACTGAGCGAGTGACATATCATCGCATAGCCCAAACTACTGGTTCCAGAGATTCTTAATTTAGTATGTAGGTTCCATATAAGGTCTAGAGGTGCATTAAGAAAGTACTTTTCAAAATTCAACCCCTAAGGGGGTTTAATGGGGGTCCGAAGTGTGTGTGGGGAATCAAGATTAGTTGGACTATTTTATTCGAAACTTGACAGGAGTATTTCTAACGTTAAATGAGTAAACATGTGTTTCAGGTTTTATGAGAAATCAACCCCTAAAAGTGGGAAAAGTGGTGACAAATTCTGAAAATCGATATGGGTAGGTATTGTTTCTATGGTTTATCGGGTCGCTGATTACGAAAACAACAATGATTTTAAAATCCTACGTGGCAGACGTGAAATACCATTCCCTCTGTTGGGTTCCAAGGGGGTTGGAATGTCTAAATATTAATATGGGCGTCGTTTTTATGGTTCTTTGGGTCGTTAATTTTGAAAATGGCATTGATTTCGAAATTTTATATTGCGGACATGAACTATTAAAAGTGTTTGCCAAATTGCAAGAAGAAACTGACTGACTGAGTGAGTGACATATCAACGCACAGCCCACACTACTGATTCGAGAGATACCAAATTTGGCATGTAGGTTCCTTATAACATCTTAAGGTGCATGAAATGCCGTGAATTCCCTATGAAGAGACGACCTTTTTTGATTCAATGTATTATAAGTAAGTGGTTTTATTAATCAGTGCCGTCCGATACGATTTCGATAAAAATCGATATTTGAGCGTCCGAGAGGACTCTTAATAGGAATCCGAGGTAAACTTTGAATAAAGTAAGGGCTATATTAATTTTCTTCATTTCCGTTGCAATTTCGTTCAAAATTGATATCTGAGCGTCCGAGAGGTCGCCTAAATACGACTCCGAGTTAAAATTGGGATAAGTGGCAGCCATATTGATTTTCTTAATTTCCTTCCCAATTTCGTTCAAAATAGATATCTGAGCGTTCGAGATGTCTCTTATTACGAATCCGAGGTAAAATTTGGAAAAAGTCGCAGCCATATTGATTTTGTTCATTTCCTTCCCGATTTGGTACAAAATCGATATCTGAGCGTCCGACAGGTCTCGTAATACGAATGCAAGATAAAATTTGGAAATAGTGGCGGCCATATTAATTTTCTTCATTTCCGTTCCGATTTTGTTAAAAATCGATATCTTAGCGTCCACAAGGTCTCTTAATACGAATCCGAGGTAAAATTTGGAAAAAGTGGCAGCCATATTGATTTTCTTCATTTCCGAACCGATTTCGTTCAAAATCGATATCTGAGCGTCTGAGAGGCCACATAATACGACACCGAGGTAAAATTTGGAAAAAGTGGCGGCCATATTGATTTTCTTCATTTCCGTCACGATTTCGTTCACAATCGATATCTGAGCGTCCGAGGTCCCGTAATACGACTCCGAAGTAAAATTTGGAAAAATTGGCGGCCATATTGCTTTTCTTCATTTCCGTCCCGATTTCGTTCAAAATCGATATCTGAGCGTCCGAGAGGTCCCCTAATATGACTCCGAGGTAAAATTTGGAAAAAGTGGCGGCCATATTGATTTTCTTCTTTTCGTTAAAAATCGATATCTGAGCATCCGAGAGGTTTCTTAATACGACTTCGAGGTAAAATTTTGAAAAAGTCGCAGCCATATTGATTTTCTTCATTCCCTTCCCAATTTCGTTCATAATCGATATCTGAGCGTCCGAGAGGTCTCGTAATACGAATCCGAGGTAAAATTTAGAAAAAGTGGCAGCCATATTCATTTTTATCATTTCCGTCACGATTTCATTCAAAATGGATATCGGAGCGTCCGAGAAAATTCTAAATACAAATCCGAGGTAAAATTTGGAAAAAGTGGCAGCCATATTGATTTTCTTTATTTCCAACCCGATTTCGATGAAAATCAATATCCGAGCGTCCGAGACGTTTCCTAATACGAATCCGAGGTAAAATTTGAAAAAAGTGGCGGCCATATTGTTTTTCTTCATTTCCGTCCTGATTTCGTCCAAAATCAATATCTGATTGTCCGAGAGGTCTCTTAATACGAATTCCAGGTAAAATTTGTGTAAGTGGTGGCCATATTGTTTTTTTTTTCCGTCCGATTTCGTTCAATATCGAGATCTGAGCGTCCGAGAGGTCTCTTAATTCGAATCTGAGGTAAGTTTTGGCACTCCATGCATGCCAGGGATTGTAAAAAAAAGGATTGAGTTTTAAAAACGACAGAGGTTTCGATATTTTTTCCATTTAAATCAACCTAAAAAAATTTTTTTTAATCGTATGGCATTTATTTACGAACCGTGAGGTCTTCGAGAAGACAAGTACGGTTGTCAGTTTTTTGTTGCACTTTTAGCACCACCCACGGGTCACGTGTAGAGTAACGGTGGGTACTCCCTACGGACGTGGTGTCAAGTGAGTGGGCAACTTGACTGTTAGAAGTTCTCAAGCCGCCCGAAGGCCTCTAACTTGGCTTAACGACTGCTGTCGTAAACAGTAGTCGGGATCAACGGCTTAACGTGCTTTCCAAAGCACGAGAGCGCTCAGTTAGTAATTACTCAAAGCGGTCACCCATCCAAGACCTGACCTGCACCCACATTGCTTAACCTCGCATACCGCACGCGGTAGGCGGGTGCCGCTGAGCCACGAGCGCTCTGAATTCTTGATAGTTTGTGCCAAATTTCAATTCAATCGGTCCAGTAAAAGCAACTCGGTTGTAACAGACGAACTAACAGTAAGGAGTGCGAATGAAAGTGAAGCCAAATTTTCTTTTTGGATGCTCCTTTTAATAAATCACAATCACCAAACTTCGTATACCGAAACTCCCAGAATGTAACAACTACTATTCTGGAAACTGCATCTAAATCGGTTCAGCCAAACGCGAGATAATCTTGGACAAACATACATATATACCTACATACATATATACGGGTCAAACAGTGAACCTCTTTTTTGTAGACGGTTAAAAATTACGCTTAGTACGCGGGCGAAGCCGCGGGAAAATGCTAGTACATAATAATACGATAATTGACTGGCACATCTTCGGGTCTAGTCGTTTTCCCAATTCAGCCGATGAGAAAGCCTAATATTCACTACACATGTCATGTAAATCCATTCAACTGTCATAATGACTACGAGTATCAGTAGAAATATATTATATGTAATCGAACTGAAGTTGTATTGTTTATTTGACGGCCTGTTTAGCCTACTTGGTAGTGACTCTGCCTCCGAAGCTAGAGGTCCCGGGTTCGAATCCCGGCCAGGGCATTTATTTGTGCATTTATCACGGATATTTGTTCTTGGGTCTTGGATGTTTTCTATGTATTTAAGTATGTATTTATCTATATAAGTATGTATATCGTCGTCTAGTACCCATAGTACAAGCTTTGCTTAGTTTGGGACTGTTACATACTGGCTGTATTTGTCTATGGTGTTCGGTCTTCCTTATTCTATTGTCTATGATTCATTCCTTTGTCTTTCCAAATTCGAGTATGAATGTAGTATTACAAATATAATGGTCGTCGAATAAATCACGTCTCAAATAACTAAACAGTCTTTTTCCTTCGGATAATTAAACATGGTGTCAGAAGATGAGTGATGATGATGAAGAAAAGAACGATTTCAAAGAAAATGTAATAATCGGATCGATAAAACCGCTAAAAGTTGATTCAAACGTAACGGAAAAATGGCGGAAATGGAAACAAAAGTTCGAAATCTACACAGAAGCAAACAATCTTTTGGATCTGCCGGAAACAAGAAAAGTCGCAATTTTCCTCAACCTACTCGGAGATAAAGGGTTAGAAATCTTTAATTCCTTTTCTATAGATCGCAAGACTGCTTCTTTTAAAGATATCATCGACAGATTTGATTCAAAATTTAATCCGTTAAAAAATGTAACGGTAGAAAGATATAATTTCTTTTCTCGCCAACAACACCAAGATGAGGAATCTTAAGTGCCTCATGCGAGTTTGGCACACTCCGTGACAGCCTCATAAAAGATAAATTCGTAATTGGAATCTCTGACAAAAATGTCAAACAACGTCTCCTGCAAGAAGAAAATCTCAACATCGAAAAATGCCTCAAAATAGCGAAGAGCATGAAACTTTCACATGAAAGGTCTTCTAAACTACATCACAACGTCGAGTCTCAAGGAATTATCAATGCGGTGTCCCAGTCTTACCAAAATCGCCGAGCAAGGTCTAAAACAAGAAACTTCAGTCCAGCACCACCAAGGAGTGAGTCGCGCACATCAACGAGCAAACAAAATTACAGGAATTTTCGTCAACAAGATCATCGTAGTCCCAGTGCAACATGTCAACGCTGTGGTCAAATACATCGTTTCAGATGCCCAGCAAGAGGGGTCAAATGCAAAATTTGCAACCGTTGCAACCACTACGAGAAGTATTGTTTCTATAATAAAGGTCAAGTAAACATGGTAAGCGACAATAGCGATACTTACGTAATTTCCTCTATAGATAATAAGTCCCCAATAAATAAGAATTGGATATTAAATATTAGAGTTCACGATAAGAATTTGGAATGTCAAATTGATACAGGCGCAGAGATTAATGTTATATCGAAGTATACTTTAGAAAGTATAAATCAAAACGTCCCTATACTAAATGCGCGACATAAACTTTGTTCCTTTACAGGTGACACAATACCAATTGTTGGAGGATGCTTCTTAAAGTGTACATTTTCCAACAATGTTTCTGGAAATATTTATTTTGCTGTAGCAAACACTGTATGTCAAACTATAATTGGCCAAAGAACCTGTGAAGACTATGGTATAGTACAAAGAATTCTAAATATCAAAGAGGAAACTAACAATCCCAAAAAATCATGTCTTAAGTCAAGGTCAGTAAATATACCTAATAAATATGCTGATTTATTTGAAGGTCTAGGATGTCTACCTATTAAAGCTCACTTGGATGTAGATCCTAGTGTTAAGCCAAAAATCAGTGCCACGCGAAGGATACCTTTTGCTTTACAGTCTCGTTTGAAAACAGAACTTGAAAATATGGAAAAATTAAAGGTCATTGAAAAGGTTGATAAGCCTACTGATTGGGTGAATTCAATTGTTTTAGTTGAAAAAGCAAATGGTACACTTCGAGTCTGTTTAGATCCACGTAACTTGAACGAGGCAATAAAGAGACCTCACTATACATTTCCTACTTCTGATGACTTACGATCGAACATAGCTGGCGCGACAGTTTTCAGCAAACTCGATGCTACTTCAGGATTTTGGACAATACCTCTTGATGAAGAGAGTAGTGACTTGTGTACATTTAACACTCCTCTAGGTAGATATAAATTCCTACGATTACCATTCGGAATCAATTCTAGTTCTGAAATCTTTCATAAAAGCATGGTACAATTATTTGGTGATTTACCAGGTATTCAGATTTTCATAGATGATATTTTAGTTTACGGAAAGACACAAGCTGAACATGACGAACGACTAGATAAGCTATTTAAAAGAGCTCGAGAAGTAAATATTCGGTTCAATAAGTCCAAATGTCAATTTAATATGTCAGAAGTATATTATGTAGGTCACATGTTCAACAAGGATGGCATTTACCCTGATAAGTCTAAAGTTAAGGCTATTATGGATATGCCTAGTCCCACAAGTGTCAAGGAACTACAAAGATTCCTTGGTATGATTAACTATTTAGGTCAGTATATACCTAATTTATCTGATGAAACCAGTATTCTTAGAGATTTGATCAAAAAGCAGAATATTTGGCAATGGTCTGAGTCACATGAAAAACAATTAACTAGATTAAAGTCACTAATATGCAAAGCACCAGTTCTTACTCACTTTGATTTGAATAAGCCGATAAGAATGTCTGTTGATGCTTCAAAGTCAGCCGTTGGAGCAGTAATCTTTCATGGAAAGAATCCAATAGCTTATGCATCTAAGTCCCTAACGAAGTCACAAGAAAACTATGCGCAGATTGAGAAAGAACTTTATGCTATTCTGTTTGGAGCTAAAAAATTTCATCAATACTTATATGGTAACATTGTCCATGTAGAGACAGACCATCAACCACTTGTAACATTATTCAAAAAACCATTATCTGAAGTTCCTACAAGATTACAAAGAATGATGATTACTCTACAAGCTTATCACTTAGTTGTCACATATACAAAGGGCTCAGAAATGTATGTGTCTGATACTTTATCTAGAGCACCAGTACAAAATGTCCCTGATAACTGTCAATTTAATTTTGACGATTTAGAACAGGATGTAGAAATCCATGTAAATTTATTAACTTCACATCTGGCTATCACTAAAGAGAAACTAGATAAAATTCTTGAACACACTAATAAAGATGAATCTTTACAGAAGCTAAAACTTTATTTCCAAAATGGATGGCCTAACTCTAAAAGTCAAATAGATCCTATTGTTTCTCCATACTGGAACATTAGAGATGAAATTCATGTCATAAATAACTTACTATTCAAAGGTCAAAGTGTTATCATTCCCATGTCATTAAGGTCAGAAATATTGTCAATTTTACATGAAGGTCATTTAGGCATAGAAAAGACAAAAGGTCAAGCTAGAGGCACAGTTTATTGGCCAAATATCAACAGCGACATTGAGTCTAAAATAAAACAATGTGAATATTGTCTAATGTATATGAATAACAAGCCTAAAGATCCACTTAAGTCACATGAGCAACCTATTTATCCTTGGGAAAAAGTTGCTGTAGATTTATTTGACTATAAGTCAGGAAAATATTTACTTGTGGTCGATTTCTATTCTAACTACATTGAAGTTGTTCATCTGACTAAGGGCAGCGACAGCAATGCTGTAATTGCTAACTTAAAGTCTATATTTGCCCGACATGGTATTCCATTACAATTACTTAGTGACAATGGCCCACCATTCAATTCTCAAGCGTTCAAAATATTTTCATTGAATTGGGATTTTGAACACATAACTTCTAGTCCATACTTACCCAGATCTAATGGTCTTGCTGAGGTGTCTGTGAAAGTTGTCAAGAACATATTCAGAAAATGTGAGGAGTCAGGAACTGATCCTTTCATTGGTTTATTACACTATAGGAATTCCCCAAGAGGAAATCTTAGCTCACCTGCTCAACTACTCATGTCACGACAATTGAGAACTAAATTACCAGCTAAAGCTACTAGTTTAAAGCCTAAAGTAGTAAATTTTAAACTTCATTCAGAACATAAAAGCGAAAACTTAGAGAAAACCAGATTTTACTATAATCAACATGCCAAAAAGTCAGATACTTTGAAAGTCAATGATTTTGTTTATTTCAAAAAGAAACCTACTGATAAAATTTGGAATAAAGGCACTATAGTCTCAAAGACTGATTATCCCCGTTCTTATATAATTAAAGATTGTAACAATGTTTTATATAGGAGAAATCAGCAATATATTTTTCGCCCCCAAAAAAGGGAGTGCATAAGTGACAATAATATGTCTCATAACTATTATCATTCGTATCCATTTGATACTACTAATATGAACAAAAGTCCACATACGGTTCTTTCGCCAAGTCCAAAAAACATAGTCAACACTAAATGTCCTACACCAGATACTGTTGTACGCAGGGCACCTAGTGGTAATTATGTAACAAGGGCTGGTAGAACAATAAGTAAGCCACGAAGATTGGATTTATAAGTTTAATGTAAACATTCTTTTAACATTTTATATAAATAATGTAACTGTCTTCATCCGATGTATATGTTATGATTTTGCACAACTTCGCTTTGTCACAGGTTGTAGATATTATCACAACATAACTGTTGAACTAATTTACACTGCGCACATCCTAACATAAACATTATTTTACATATGAATAAGTAATTTTTCTTGTTTAATATTTACGAAAGACAATTTAATTTAATTTTCAGTTGACAATGTCCAGAATGTCATTTGCCACTTTGACTTTTCAGAGTTGTCTTTTTCTATTAAAAAAGGGGCATGTTACATACTGGCTGTATTTGTCTATGGTGTTCGGTCTTCCTTATTCTATTGTCTATGATTCATTCCTTTGTCTTTCCAAATTCGAGTATGAATGTAGTATTACAAATATAATGGTCGTCGAATAAATCACGTCTCAAATAACTAAACAGTCTTTTTCCTTCGGATAATTAAACAGGGACTAGGTCGATTTGTGTAAGATTATCCCCCAATATTTATTTATTATATTTATTTATTAATATTTATTGTCAGAGCTTTAGTACGTTTTTAAAAATATCGATGTTTAGTATCAAAATACTAAAATGCATGTAAATTTTGCAATGCAGAAGGACGGAATATCAAAATTGTTAATACTAAGTATTTAGTTTGAGAACAGTTCAAAACATTCGTTCTGCAAATATCAATTATTATTTATTAATAATACAATAATAAAAAGATAAATTAATAACGTTACCTAATGAAGTTTTACATCATAATAAGAAATGAAACAATAAGTAAAAATTAAAACAAAGATTTGTTACAGATTTTCAGGTCTCTAAGCGTCAACATTTATATAAACAAAAAACAAAATTTATTAGATATTTTCAGACGTGCACATAATGTATCTGGGCGACAAAGTATAATAAAATAACAATCTAAACACCACAGCCTCCAATGACATTCTAGACCTGGCTTTCATAGAAGGTCCCAATTAGCGACTGCATCCTCAAACTAATGACGCCCTCGGCCCAAGCACGCTCACAGTTTGTCATCCGAGGGCCGGGTTATTAACACAACCATATGTTACGGTGACCGTGCTTGGCCCCTCAAGTACGCGCCCTACATATGCGACCTTTATGAGATACGTAATTATGAAGTAAGTATAATTATGAGGTACGTTTCTGAGGGGTGTTGTTAATGGAATGATTGTTTTATTTGATGTTGGAATTTTGGTATGTAATGAACGGTTGTAACAACAAATTTAATGGTAGACTGGTTTGTTAGGAGCGTATTTCGGTGAAACGGGATTGTTTTTATTTTCTTTTTTTTTCCCCTTTTTTTTCTCTTTTTTTTTTCTTTAGTTTCATAGCATAAACTTAAAAAAGGAACCCTTATGGCGCCACTCTGTCTGTCTGTCACATGATGCATTGAAAATGTGTTTTTTTACATATTTTTTTATTTTTGTGAACAAGGAGGAGGTGGTGGCAAAAGTTCTAACAAGGATAATACTTATTTTTGAATCATCAAAAAACATTCCGTAATTTATTTTGTAATTTAATCCCCTTGGCGTGTTCTATGTATACTTCTATGAGATACTTAAAATAAAAATACTGCTATCGATTCATGTGTTAAAAAAACCATCCTTGGGAAACCAACATACATACTACGTTTTTCAGTCATGTCGTAAATTAGTAACAACATAAATAAATAAATAAACAAATAAATATTTGGGGACAATCTTACACAAATCGACCTAATCTCAAACTAAGCAAAGCTTGTACTATGGGTACTAGACGACGATATACTTATACATACTTATATAGATA
This sequence comes from Notocelia uddmanniana, assembly GCA_905163555.1. Lineage (NCBI taxonomy): Eukaryota > Metazoa > Arthropoda > Insecta > Lepidoptera > Tortricidae > Notocelia > Notocelia uddmanniana. Next base: position 28,037,662 of record LR991056.1, on the reverse strand, counting down.
AATAGAAAACATCCAAGACCCAAGAACAAATATCCGTGCTAAATGCACAAATAATGCCCCGGCCGGGATTCGAATCCGGGACCTCTAGCTTCGGAGGCAGTGTCACTACCAACTAGGCTAAACAGGCCGACAAAAAATGCGGCGATAGATGGCGCTGCACCCATTACGTTTAATTTCTACATCATGCTGTTAAGGTTTTTTCTGCGTTCACGGATACAGTCAGCGTCATATAGTAGCAGCCAAAGTGGCTGCTACGTACTATATGACGCTGACTGAAATAGTTCGGTATACCATACAAAACCATATGGCGTGGTACTTAACTATTTGGTCACTTTAACTGCTACATAGTATATGACGCTGACTGTACACAGTCGTTGTACGGAACCTTCGGAGTCGGACTCGCAGTTGACCGGTTTTTTTAACTCTGGATATGTTTTCGCTTGACGGCAAATCGATTGATGGTAAAAATTTAATGTGATATAAATATTTTTTTGTAAAATTGAGCTCAAACAACTTCGTCTCACAATACAACAAAGTTACAGTCACTTTGCTACAACTCTTACCGTATTTCGGTATTTCTTTTTTTGCGACGTTGGAACTCAACCGTGAATGTTTTTAATTTGAATTTACTGAACAACTTTGTTTTAAAAATAAATCTTGGAAGTCTCCATTGTTTCTCACGATATCTCTCGGCTTTCACAAAATAGTTAGTCTGTATGGTTTCAACACAAATTTAAGTATTTTACTCTTGTCGGTGTACCTCTCTACATCTGAATCTATCCCCGCCCCTCACTCTCACCACTAAGGCCACCTTCTTGATTTCCTTATTCGACATAACTAATAGGCATAATCACGGGCAAAACACTCTAAATAGACACCTTAATATTTTAGGGATAAGTAGAGACTTCTCCTGCGCACATTGTGGAAAGGAAGAGACGAGCAAATACTTCCTTACAACAGCACGATATAAATTACTCGGCAGAGATGAGTTAGAAGAGAGGGAACTGAGGACTGTCAGCCTAAAAGATGCCCTTTTATTTCCTAAAAAACAACTGAGGAAAAACGCGATACGAAAACGCTGCCGGGGCAGTTACCTTCAGCTCCAGTGGAGGGGAATCGGGCTGAATGAACGCCAGGAGCGGACATCACCCCAAAAACATGGAATACTGAAATATTGGTCAAATACATCTTGAAACTAAATACGAGGGCGTTTAGTGCAACTACGGTATAAGATCTGGTGACGCTCTATCCTAGCTACATAATCATTTTAGTTTCGAATAGTTTTGTTGTTGTTGGACACGCCGCGAACTTCGCTGTTTTTAAAGAAACTCATTAATTATTTTCAATTAAAGAGAAAAAATATTCCACTTGTGAGCAGGTTATAATTACATTTGCAGACGCTAAAAGTAAAAAAAGTAAAAGTAGTTTATTCTTCAAATTAGGCATATTACATGCACCTATGAACGTCAATAAACTACCACCGGTTCGGAAAAATATACCTCTGCCACGAGAAGAACCGGCGTAAGAAACTCGGCGAGGTGTCATTTTTTCAAAACAATATACACTGTATAGTTAAATATAAAATTACAGTGTCAGCTTCTACAAAATAACTTAAATAACAATGCTACAGTAGAAAACATATTTTCGCGATAGATTACCCGTGCCAACGCTATCACTGCCAAACATCCCTATCCATGATGTAATCGTTTATCTTATAATATGCTCTTGAAATAAGTGTTTGTTTTACTACAGATTTGAATTTAGAATTGCTAAGTTCAGTAATGTGTTTAGGAATTTTATTGTAGAATTGGATACAATTTCCCAAGAACGACTTTTTCGCCTTTACTAGTCTATAGAAAGTTATTTTGAGTTTCCCAGTGTTTCTGGTGGCTATTGTTTTATCAGCGTTCGTTGGCTTCCGATTGGCAAAAAATCTCAGAAATAAACTGTCATGTCTGATCACGTTATGCAATACAATGGAAAGTTTATTATAAGCTTCTACTATTAAAAGGTAGATGGAAGATCGAGCTGCGCTCGGCCTTTTTCCTAATTTTCCAGAGAAAACGAGTTTTACCGGGAATGAAACTTAGCTAGATTGATGGTTCGACCCCGAAAACCTCCACTCATCACAATTATTACAACTATTTCCGAGATATATTGCTCGTTTAAAGCTGTTCATATTATCGTTAAAGATGTTGAACACATTTGGCCTTTTAGTTGGTTCCAGACTTTGTTGGCTCAATATAACCATGGTGCCTATCCCGCTTTTAAATCATTACTCTCCGCAGACACCAAATACGTTGCAAAAATAAAAGCTAAACCGCAAAATGAGAGAATTATTCACCATTCTTCGCTGATTGTGACTGGTTTATTCAGAAAATCTAGCAAATTCTATGCGACTTTAAGAGCCGTTTTATGAAGTCTAAGCATTCGAAGTTGCTTGAATACACAATCAAATTGAATTGCGTTGACTATTAAGATATCGCGAGGTACGAGTAGAAATTGGGTTTGAAATTTAGTATTTTAAATTCAATTGGAATTTCGATGATCATGAAATGGATTTCACAAAAGCCCATATCTACGTATCTTTAAAATAATACAATACGTCAGGTAAGTTTTTATATTTGCCTGATGGAAAGTTTCAGTTGTGGACGCTAGTGATCTCAAAGGAGTCATAAGCGTTTTTGTCATAAGTGACTGTACAGGTAAGAGAAATGAAAATACTAGAAACTAACTGTATGATGTCTACAGTAGATAATCGGACTTCATTTAAAACGGACGATACCCTGGAGTATGTTTTTGTGATATTTCTGATTTAGAGGCATCTCGATAACATCACGATTTTTATTTCATTCGTGGTGAGAATTTCAACAGAACACCTATCAACTCAACCCAAGAACAAATTTTGGCCGAAGGGAATATAGTTTCGGCGTTTTCATGGTCGGTTACCAGATACCATGAAGTGAAACAAGTGAATTCTATTGGTAACTTTCAATATACTACACTTGAAACTACTTACCTAACTAATATGTTAGGTAAGTACTTATTATGAATTGTGTAGACTCTTGTTTTAATGATTCAGTATTTTTGTCTAACATTCTATTTATTGTGAGAATTTGATTGTTAACTATCCAGCCGTAATATGTTATAAATTTTAATATGGTCCGTGGGTTAAGAGGCCTTTAACGTTTCCACTAGCGACACTCGTAAATAATTGTGATTATATAAATTCAAGCATAGATATTTAAAAAAAAGGCCACTATTTAATGTATTTTGTATTTAAGTACCTTTTGAATACATCAAATTAGTTTTTACGTTGCTCGGTTCGTCGACCTATGCGTCCAAAGTAAAAATGGCCATTTTATTTTTGAACTCATAGATCGACGAATCCGGCAAGGTAAAAACTAGTTTGATGTATTCAAAAGGTACTGAAATACAAAATACAATTACATAGTGGCCTTCTTTTTTCAATATCTATTGTGAAATTTTAATAATCACATTTATTTATGAGTGGCGCTAGTGGACACTTTAAAGCCCTCTTAAGTAGTGTACTCGTAACACTTTGCGAGGTTTAATAATAGTGATATAACTACTATAGAACATAGCTGTCACATCGAGTTGATAATAATGTCAATGCGGTCTAGAGGGCTACCTACATCACTGGTTAAATCTAGGAAAGCAAGTTATAGTATTCATATGTATGTTGTTTCTAAGTTATCATATCTATTTCTAAACTATCGAATCATTCTGGTGATAAAGGAACAAAAATGCCTCAGAGGGAAAAAAAGTAAAGACATTTTCGTTCCTTCTTTACGGCCCGCGGCGTCCGCTTTCCGGGACAACTGCCCGTTATTTACCACACTTCACTTGCCTTCATCTCAGACGAACCAACATTAGTTGATCTACATGTCATTTTTCATATCTACAAAAAAATTCAGTTTTCCTAGCGTGATTTTGACGTTATCAACTAGCTCATTTACAGTATAATACAAATATTATTTATTGTTCACTAAAACAAAATAAAATAACAGTTTATAAATAACAAAATAAGGGTAAACAATTGGCTCATTTACAATGGGATTCAAATGGATAACATTAGTTAAATCAAAGCGCCATCTTGTCTGACATTGCTCGCCACATTCATTCGTGTTGCTCGTTTCCGACACATTTTTGTACTTTCGCTTTTTATTGCATATGGTTAAATGAAATATTAAACACAACCAAAAACCTAAGTACCGCTATAAATCCTTAACCGAGAAAAACATATCCATATCACAAAAACAATAGTCAGAAAATTAGTACCTAACTAGCAACTCTCAAATTAACAAGAGGCGAGTGAAGTATTCTACATATCCAAACTTTTTATTTTACAAAGAAGGCCTTATCTTCGAAGGGAAGTCACGGCACTTACGCCTTTTTATTTGGGCAAGACAGTTTTACAGCAATAACTCAAAAACAAATCGTTGTAAGTATTTATAATTGTACATCATCTTGATTTTTTTCAAAATTTTAAACTTCATAGTTTGGAAATTACAGGGGGGGGGGGGGCTCACCTTTTACAACTTTGACAGCTAATATCTCACCAACGGTTGACTTAAATGGAAAAGTTTCTAGAAACCTCTATGTCATTTTCGAAGGCCTGTTAAAAAATAGCTCACACGCCTGCGTTGAAAAAAAATTTATAACCTCCCTGTTACAGGTATGGGGTGCCCCCCCAGATTAATATGTTTTCGTAATTTCACATCATATTTCTATAGCGGTTCATATCATACACCTTCCTACCAAATTTCATAATTGTAGTGTCTCATAGGTTCCGAGTAAATCGGCTGTGACGTACGGACGGACAGACATGACGAATCTATAAGGGTTCCGTTTTCGCCATTCTAGCTACGGAACCCTAAAAAAATACGGAACCCTCGGTGCGCGAGTCCGACTCGCACCGGTTTTTATTTATTTATTTGTACATTAGTACATTATTTCAACGAGCTCCTTTGAGGTGTAGGACTCAGGTCACAGACTTTAATTCATATACTGGATACTTCATAGTAGGTAGGAAGGGCTATGAAGCGTCTAGTAACTATGAGCTCTAAATGGCTCAATAATTAAAGTCCTTGAGTATACCTACTGCAGCACGGCTAGCACAAGACGGCGTGCGAGATTAGACTATCCGTCTCTTTCTAACAAGTACACACAGAAAGAGACTTATAGTCTATGTCGCGCGTGAAGTAGCTCGCGCGCCGTCTTGTGGTAACTGTGCAGGTGACCGGAAAGGCGAGGTAAAACAAATTGCGAATAGCATAGTTGGTAACGAGCTTGTTTCAGATATTTTGTGAACAAAAACCTCTGTTACCGCGAAGACTATCTTGTGCCCCGAGTACGTAAAGTAAAATAACGTTTTATTTACTTTGACCACAGACTCAATGCTTGTAGTTTCTTATTCTATACAGTATTCTCCCTGGATCATCATCCTGTTATTGTTTACTCGGTTGTACAAATATCCTATGATGAGCCCTAAGTCGAGTTTGGCGCCCAAACTCAAAGTTTGGCGTAGTCACTAGCTTTACGAAAATTACCATCACCTGACCTCGACCTCGCACTTGCAACAGACAGGGAGATACATGAACTTCATTAATTCGTTTTTGTTTCGCGGTAGCAGCTTTAGCTATTCGTCACTTGTGTAGATATTATAAAAAGCTTGTGAGGCACCACGGATTTTCACTTTCAACATTTTCTTGTGCAACATGTGGTGACTTTGAGCCTTCTTATGAGGTTACTCTTTGGCTGACTTTGAGCCTTCTTATGAGGTTACTCTTTGGCTGACTTTGAGCCTTCTTATGAGGTTACTCTTTGGCTGACTTTGAGCCTTCTTATGAGGTTACTCTTTGGCTGACTTTGAGCCTTCTTATGAGGTTACTCTTTGGCTGACTTTGAGCCTTCTTATGAGGTTACTCTTTGGCTGACTTTGAGCCTTCTTATGAGGTTACTCTTTGGCTGACTTTGAGCCTTCTTATGAGGTTACTCTTTGGCTGACTTTGAGCCTTCTTATGAGGTTACTCTTTGGCTGACTTTGAGCCTTCTTATGAGGCCCATAGTAAGCGACCACGTGCATCTTGTGCAACATTTGACGCGAAACTTTTTTTGATCCTTAATTATGTTGTGCGGAATCCAACGCGAACAAATTTTCTTTACAGCTAATATCTTTCATGTAATATCTTACAATTACTGTTCAAAACGGGGAATTTACCAAATATGTTAATATTGACGAGAGTGCAGATGGTGGTAGTAGCACTGTGCGGAAAAAGCGAACTAAGAAGAGGGTAGATCGCTATGAAGTATGGGTATACCACAAATAAAACTTGCAGCATGTCAGTTAATCCTTGAAAATGGTGCTTGCAACAGCGCCGAAATATCGGAAACTCAACAATATTAACATACATGGTAAATACCCCGTTTGGAACAGGAATTCTAGTGTTAGTGATCATGTTAGCTTGAAATCGTATATGTAATATCTTATTTATGCTTGTCATACATATATGCCCAGTCACCTCTTTATCGCGATACGTAAAATGACGGTCATGCATTATAAGTTTTTGCACAGCATCAGCTTATTTTCACCTCAATCTAATGACTGTTTTGCCAATTTGGACTTACATACTCGTAAGTAGGTTTAAATAAGGCATCTAAGAACTTCTATCAGTCAAGTTGCCACTCACCTTGACAAGCCTAATCCCAATTAGGTCTAGTTTCCCCCTAGGGTTGAAAGTTCATATGGTAGTCTCCGTAAAAACTAGTGCCAACGCTAATTTTTAGGATTAGGTAGTGGACGGCGGAGATCATGCAACTGCTGTATCGGGATAACTCTATGCACGCACCTTCAAACAGGCCTGACTCCTAGCTAAAGCCAAACCTCTGTCTCGTCACGAGCCAAGGTTCGAACCGACGACCGCCCTCAAACTGAAAACCTCGTGCCTTACCACTCGACTTTTTAGCGGCTTATAGGTATCGCTTATTTTCTCCTTCCAAAAACTTTCTCGTTGAACAAAAGTTGCAAATTCAAGTGGAACTCCGTACGGATCATTAAACATATTCGCGTAGCTACGCTTGCGATCTTGTTCAATTCGTTAAGTACACTTTGCGTATAATTTAGGGGTTATTGGAATATTCGCGATTCGGCACGGACAGATGGAGAGATTTGAGATTAAGTGCGTGGCGAGAATTCGGTTAGTACTGAAGACTTTAATAATAAATATATTTAGTATCATTGCGATTTCTGAATGCCACGTATTCATGGTAAAGGAATAATCTATATTAATAATTTCGTGCAGGGGTACGGTAGACCCGAACGAGACCTGTCTCAAATTGAAGAACGTATAAAAATAACGATTTTTGAGTTGAACATATGTATCCGCAAAATTCGGATTGTCGCGTATTTTGCATTTAAAAGTGTTAATTTTACGACAAAAGGTCCGCCATATTAAATTTGTTGGTTGACAGCACAGACTACTAAGAAGATACTGTTGACAGCGTCGGGTTGGGTACGTTCGGAAATTGTAAACTATGTTTGCGTCCGGTGTGTTGGCCAGGTTGCTGGGCGTGAATTCGGCTAGCCGCGTCTGCAGCGTTTTGTTTTTGTAGTTTTCAAGCGTTCTATACACCTATCAGCCTAGCTAGCACGATAACTTATACCGTCACGTTATATGGGCGAAATGTATTAAAACGTCACATAAAACGTAACGGTATCATCTATCGTGCTAGCTAGGCTGATTGTCACAACAACCGCCTTCAAGCGAATGTATGGGGCCTGTTACATGGTTATTATTATCACGTGATACATTCATATCACGATAAGTATCACGTGAATATTGATGCAGAATCCATACAAATTTCAAAACTGCGATAATATTGACACCCCAGTATTGTGATAATATTAATCGTGTAAAGGACACCACTTGAATGTTTGCTGAGTCTGTCCGCCATCTTAAAGCTGCGTCGCTATTTTGTTGTGACAAACTACTAGGTGACTTATGGCTTTTAAACGTCTAGCAAAATTCTATCCCTATCTCGCTCTTCTTCTTATATCTTATAACTTAGTGGTACTGGGGGTCTACTCCGAAATTCGAAATCCAAACTTCGTATGGTGCCGTCCCTTTCACACATATAGTCTATGACAGGAGAGTGAAAGGGACGGCATCATACGAAGTTAGGATTTTGAATTTCGGAGTAGACCCCACCCCCAGCTCATGCCGTTCGCCGCGCTCGGACATTAGAGGCGCTACCGCGAACCGAAAACGAAGTATCTGCCTCTCTCTCGCACATGTATATTCGAACGACAGAGAAGAAGATAGTTCGTTTTTGGTTCGCGGTAGGCCCTCAGGCGTCAACTTTAAAACGAATAGGGTATTTTACTATAAGAGGAATAAAATTCAAAATGTAATAAAAACCAGCCAAGTGCGTCGAAGTCGCACACTGAGGGTTCCGTACAACTAATAAACAAATGTGATTTATCAATATATTGATATTTTTGGTAAAATATACTTCATAATAAACATTATCACTTAATTTCAAGTTCATAGGTCGATGGGAAGCTAAAAAATTATATGTGTGACAGACAACACACGGAATGTTCTTTGACTTTCTTCGACCGTCCGCCACGCTCGGACTAAGGTGCTACCAACCGAAAACTAAATATACATGCCTCTCTGTCGCACTTGCATATTCGAGCGCGGAGAGGGAAATACTTCGTTTTCAGATCGTGGTAGGCCCTCTGGTCTGACGGCTCCTATTCCTGGATGGTGCGCGTATCGGAATGTGAAATACCTTTGGCAAAACGGAACAAGTTGTTAAATAGCATCCATTAATTGGAGAAAATATTACCAACTGTTATTATTATCATCACGTGAAACACTGAATATTGAAGCAACATCCATAGGGGCCTGTTACATGGTTATTATTATCACGCGATATACTCATATCACGATCCGTATCACGTGCAATGACTATTGAAGAAAAATCCATACGATTTTGAAAACCACGATAATATTGACACACCAGTATTGTGATAGTATTAAGCGTTTAACAGACTCCATACAATTTTAAAAATCGCGATAATATTGAGTGTAAAGGGCCCCACTAAATAGAATTAGGCGGAGAATAGAGAGCTGCTATCGCGAAACGAAAACGAACGAACATCGTGTATTTCCCTCTGTGTCGCTCGAATTTGCAAGTGCGACAGAGAGGGAGATACACGAACTTCATTTGTTTTTCGCGTTAGCAGCTCTGACTTCGCACCAAAAATACTGACTGGCACATCAATATTTAACAATGCACATCTGAATTGAATTTTAATGAACGATTAGTATTTTAGCTATACAAATCAGTACTGATTACGGTGTCAATTTTTTTATGTGCCTTACTTACCTTAAATACTACCCTTATAAAAATGCTTAGGATTAACTTGCAAAGATACTAGCCTTTGCCCGTGACGTCGTTTGCGTAATCTCTTACTCCCAATTCCATATAATTCCATTCCATACTTTTATTCCCAATCCAGACTACAGACTATATTTCTATACGATTTGAAGTTTCATTATTTTTATTTTATACATTTTTGTACACTATTTCTTTCGTCGTTTGCATAACTGTCACGAATAAATGTTTTGTTTATTTATTTCACCCGAGCGAAGCCGGGCTTTCATCTAGTAATAGTAATATATTGATTGCAATATTGTGACTATGGTACAAAAGGTCGTAAAGCTCGAAAAGCACAGAGCGGTTACGGCGCGGGGCGGAGCGGAGGCGGTGTTGCATTTTTGATCTTTCCGAAAGTGTCGACTGTCGATTACTGCTTCATATGTCACACACGCCACCTTTACTCTACCGCGCTACCAAATAACGCGCGGTTTTTGTGCGACTTGCCCCGGACCGCGTTCGCTTTAACGCAAAACCGCCGACCCGCAACGACGCTGCGCCGCGCTCTGTACGTATCAAGCTTAAATTACACTCAAACATTATTAATAAATATTTATTTGTAAGCGATTCAAAAGCGGTAAGTAGGTACTAGTATATAAGGTGTTAATTTATTAGTTGCAGATATTTTAACAGATGATACATTACTTTAAAACAATTCACTTTAAATAGAAATTAAGAAACCTTTTCAAATATATTTTTTTTGTTTTCAATTACCAAACAAAAAAATAATTTGTAATTTCGTCTAAAAATAATCACCATGTGCCTGACAAGACGTTTCTGTCATGTCACTCATGTCAACAATTTTATTGTTTGTCTTAAATGTCACTATGGTTCGGCGGAAAAACTACAAATGTAGGATGGAAATTGGGCCTGTGGTGTTAAAACTAGTCAAGAAAATCCACCCATTAGGGTAGTTAACTAATACTAGCCTTTGATAAGTGAGTTAAAGTAACTTTAAAAGCAAGCATGAAGAAAAGAAGGCATTTGAAAATAAGTTAAATTTATTTGCAAACGACACAATCAGACGGAAAATATCATGACATTAACAATCAAGTATTTGATTTATGGACGTGAAGGGGCCAGTTACAGTTAAGTGGTACGTAAAAGAGGTACTAGAATCTGTTCAATGAGTTCTCATTTAATAATCACATTAACAGGGTGTTTTTACGTAACAAATTTGTTTTTCAGTTTTCTCCATAAAAACATCGTATTATCTATAATGTTTCATACTTAAATTAACACCTTATATAATATGTGTAATACAAATGTACTCGTGCATGCATTAAAAACCCGGGACTAAATATTAAATTAAACTTATTTTGCTCCCAGGGATATTTTAACAATATTTTTAGTGAGACAAGATTGAATAAAAAAGAAAATTATTTATATTACTAAGTTGGGTAAAAGATGAAGTATAAATTAATGTCATGCTCAGAAAAAACTAGCAGCAACTTTGAATCTCAGGTTTCTATTGGATCTTTGCAGTAGTTTTACTTGAGATAGCTCGTTATCTTGACTTGAAGGTTTTCAAGCAATGTCTTGATTCAAAAGTTTGTATCGACTGCTAGTTAAGATGAAAAACGAAGATATAAATAATAGAAACGTACAGTGTGTCGGTCGTCCAGAAATGTATAATGTAATTAGTTCGTAATTAAATACCTACTTATTAACAAAATTAAGCAAGTATTTAAACTAAGAGCTAAACAGCATAATTATGCATAAGCATTTAAAACGCTAGTTTCCCAAAAATATTGACGACGCCATTCAATCCAGTTTTTATTTTAAAGAGGTTTAAATGTTTGTATGGGACCAACTACGATTAAAGCACAACGAAAGCCGTAAATGAGGGTCACAGGTGAATATTGTTCCCCGACCCAAAAACGCTCTATACAAAAATGATGACGTCACAACGCACTAGCTTCGTTCTAACGTTGTATGGAAAAACAAAAATAGCTATTCTAATCGTGAAATACTGCGTTTAAGTACACAGTTGTCGAAAAATTTCTTTTTTATTGAATTATTATTCTATTGATAGCCTTAATTTCACTTTAAAATAATAAAAAAAATTTTTTTTTTGAACTTTTCAAGTCTCGTATTTTATTATTATTCCCATTTTATTTTGTAACTTTTATTTGATTATGTCAATTTGATGGGATACTATCCATATAACGGCAATATGTTATAAAGTTCAACATGAGAAAACTACCCTATTGCGGAGTCGTGCGAGTACATTTTTAAAATTGTGGAGCGCTCGTGGCCCAGCGGCGCCGGCGAACCGCGTGCGGTTAAGCAAGGTCAGTTCTTGGATGGGTGACCGCTTTGAGTGGTTACTAACTGAGCGCTCCCGTCCTTTGGAAGGCACGTTAAGCCGTTGATCCCGGCTGTTGTCTATGACAGCAGTCGTTAAGCCAAGTTAGGGGCCTTCGGGCGGCTTGAGAACTTCTAACAGTCAAGTTGCCCACTCACTTGACAAAGGGGGGTCGAATTTGCACCACGTCCGTAGGGAGCACTCTCCGTTACCCTACACGTGACCCCTGGATGGTGCTAAAAGTGAAACAAAAACTGGCAAGCGTACTTGTCTTCTCGAAGATCTCACATTTTGAAAATAAATGCCATACCACTATTATTATTTTTAAAATAAATAAAATATTGGGGGACAATCTTACACAAATCGACCTGGTCCCAAACTAAGCTAAGCTTGTACTATGAGTACAAGACGACGATATACGTGGTTATATAGATAAATACATACTAAAAACATAGAAAACATCCAATTCGACCTAGATGACGACCACTTTAGATTAGTTGGTAGTGACCCTCCCTACAAAGCTGGGTGGTCCCAGGTTTGAATTCATGATGAGCACACATAATTGAACAATGAGTCTTACCTATCCATATAAATACGTATTCTCTAGCATCTTCGCCTAGTACCCATAGAAAAACCTCTGTTAAGTTTGTGGGTCTAGGTCGATTTGTGTAATATTGTCCACAAATATAATATAGGTATATATTTTATGAAAATGGAGGCCACGAGCAGACGAATCGCCTGAAGGTAAGCGATTAGCACCGCCCACGGACACCCTCAACCAGGGCTCGGAAACCGGTATTCTGTCCATACAAAAATACCGGTATTTTTTTGTTCTTATCTTTCTTTCGTCTACTATTTCATGTTTAATCAGGCAATCTAACAATATGAAGTAATAACCCAAATACATTATTGAGTCCTACATAAAGAGCATAAACTAATTAAAAATATTTGGCTATTTCAGGATTTTGAAATTAACCGGTTCCGAGCCCTGCCCTCAACACCAGAGGGGTTGTAAGTGCGTTGCCGGCCTTTAAGTTGGGAGTACGCTCTTTTCTTGAAGGTTTGAAGGCATATTTATAATTAATTAAACGGTAAAATACCTATTGTTCTATTTTATTGATAGAAAAAAATTGTGATGATTTTTATCCATTTTGAAATACAGCGTGTATTTTTAATATTACCTCAAACCGTAACCAAAAACGTAGGTTTAATTACTATGAACAGATATTGCAAGGTAATTTTAAGTTAGTCTTAACCACTAAAGCGTTTTTTTTTTCGAGCAGCAATGTATTGCGTTCAATTATTTGACACATGAAAGAGAAGGGTCCAGTACTGTTTAGTTATTATCGTTACGTATTTCCTTCATGAGACTACTTGGCAGCCAAAACCGAATAGTTATTGCGTCGAAGCATTATTAACTAGCCAAACATTAAAAGTAAAGAATTCTTATTAGAAAATAATACCCACTTACCATTTTATTACAAAACAAATATGTCTTTCTCCAAAAAATCACATAAATTTTCATTTCATACTACCACATTTTTTAAATTCTTCTGAACTTGTTATGAAACTCTGATCCTACTATTAAATAAGTATTAATATTTTAATGTAGTACATCTACAGTAAATAATCAACAATCAATTGACAAGATAACGCCCATGACACACTTCAACCCGATAGTCGATACCTCAGAAATAGAACAAAACGAACGTATTTGAAAAAAACGTTTCTTCAAGGAGTATTCATTTCATTCAAAATTGATTTTAAGGTATAATACAAACTAACAACCTAATTATAACTAACTGCAGCAAACTCAGGCAGACTACGCATAACTGTTTACTGGCTGGTAAGAATTATGCTATGGTAAATTTTACAATCTTAAAAAAAAATATTGTTTTGGACTAGATTGTCTTGTAAATCGGTGTCATCAACTTCTGCACAATGCCAGACCATCAATTTAGTTCTCGGGAACTAGCCGATATGTAAAAAAGTAAAAGTAAAAAAAGTAAAAGTAGTTTATTCTTCAAATTAGGCATATTACATGCACCTATGAAAGTCAATAAACTACCACCGGATCGGAAAAATATACCTCTGCCACGAGAAGAACCGGCGTAAGAAACTCGGCGAGGTGTCATTTTTTCAAAACAATATACATTGTATAGTTAAATATAAATTACAGTGTCAGCTACTACAAAATAACTGAAATAACAAGCCTACAGTAGAAAACATATTTTCGCGATAGATTACCCGTGCAGGACGCTATCACTGCCAAACATCCCTATCCATGATGTAATCGTTTATCTTATAATAATAATATTGGGGGACAATCTTATACAAATCGACCTAGTCCCAAACTAAGCAAAGCTTGTACTATGGGTACTGGACGACGATATACATACTTATATAGATAAATACATAGAAAACATCCAAGACCCAAGAACAAATATCCGTGAAAAATGCACAAATAAATGCCCTGGCCGGGATTCGAACCCGGGACCTCTAGCTTCGGAGGCAGAGTCACTACCAACTAGGCTAAACAGGTCGTCGCGTAAAGTGTTTATTTTACTACAGATTTGAATTTAGAATTGCTAAGTTCAGTAATGTGTTTAGGAATTTTATTGTAGAATTTGATACAATTTCCCAAGAACGACTTTTTCGCCTTTACTAGTCTATAGAAGGTTATTTTCAGTTTCCCAGTATTTCTTGTGGCTATTGGATTATCAGCGTTCGTTGGAAAATTGCCCAAATTCTTCCTAACATACATTATTATTTCAAATATGTATAGGGACGGCAGGGTTAGAATATCTATTTCTTTGAGAAATTCTCTTAATGAGTCACGCGACCCCAAGTTATAAATTGCTATGATTTTAATTTATGGTGAAACTGGAAAAAGTGGACGGCGAGCCATAGCTTTATACATGGAGCGATTTCCAGATCGTAGGGCACCTCAGGACCGCCACCTTATTATTCGTGCATTACAGCGAGTTCGTGATAATGTGACATGGAAAAAATGCGAGATGGGAAAAAAAATAGTTAAGAGTTTTTTTATGCAACATCGAATCATAGTACTTATGCCTACGTCTGGTTAAAATTTGAGGTAATATTAAAAATACACGCTATAGATTATATTAATTACTATGTGAATACTAAAGAAAGGACCACCGAAATAAATAACTATCTAACAAGAAGTAGGTAACTACATAACAAACTGTAAATTGAAATTGAGTAAATTATGTAGCTTAGACTTTAAATAATATTTCAACTTAACCCCATATGACAAATGAAATATTCTCTGTCAAATGATTTGCTTATATAACTTATTTATATGTGTGTATATATACTGAAACATAGAATTAAGTTAGTTATAAGATCATTTCTGTGCCCTAACAGGGTGTCATGGAAGCCTTTCTGTGAAAATGTATCATCTCATGTAAGTATATGACATTACAAATACAAATAAATAAATAAATATGTTCTATGCCTGCACGTGGCGTTAGTAAATGATAGTGAAAAGTAAACAAGTGTCGCCAAAGGCACGCAAAATATATGGAAGATCCTAAAACAACAAATCACAGAAACCTTCGTCAACCCATTTTATAACTAGTTTTGGCCGGTTAATTAACAATAAGTAGATGTTTCTCTTTAATTTATTCGTTCACTTTTGAGAGTATACGTAATAGTATGACGTAAAGCCTCGCGATGTCCCTCACTTGTCGGTCTTCTAGCGTCACGAGAATATGGAATATGGTGGTTTGTGTCGCTTGTGATACTTTTGGAGGCCCAAGCATCCATAGGCTATGGTGGTTACGGTCTCATTGTAAATAAAGCATTAAGCAGGGATACAACCGTAAATTATATAAAGTAGATATTTCTTACGTTTGGCTGAATCGATTTATACATTCTGGAGGTTTCGGCATACGACGTTTTGCTGATTGTGATTCATCGAAAGATGAACAGATAAAAAGTCAGTATATACTCTGAGAACCGGCAATTTCATTAGATTTTGGCAATAATAAGGATCGAAAACTATCATCATACTTTTCCGATACGCCCAAGGGGAAAGTACCGATTAAATAAACGTATGACTAAATTGAAGGGCAATTTAAGTGATGCTTTTATTTAATCGGTTTTAGTAAAAGTACGAGTATCTGTGCACTACACTAACAACAATGGAAGGTCTGAAAACGACCAAGCAGCGGTTGTAAACTCTGAAGTTCTTTGAAGGAAAGAAATACGGTGGTAAATACTAACGATGCAGAATGTAAACCATCCAGTAGAGTTCTTAAACACTTTGAACACAACGCACCTGAACACAAACTTTTACCACGTTTGGATACGCTAAAATCAAACTTTCATCAGTTCTTTGCAAAATATTCGTCTGATATAAAGATACATAAATTACTTAAATTGTAAAGATACTACAATTTCAAATACATCGCATGCACTCAGCGAGCCGGGAGGGATTTGTCCTTCCACTCAGAGAGATGGGTGCAGTGCTGTTATACGAGTAATAGCACCCTCTGGCATTCGACACGTACAGCAAAGTGTCGTGTGGTATCGCTGCAAACACACTGTTATACTAGAAGGGACATCAATATAGTGATGTCCAGGTTTCACGCTATTGAGTACAATCGGGTCGCCGGCAACCTAACCGATATCAAATTGCTGCTCTGATAGGCGTCAAGTCATAACCGCGATGAAAAACCTGAGGACGATGGATAGAAAGCAGCTCGTGAGAAAAGTTGGAAATAAATTCTGATAGACATGACTTTTAGCAAAGAAGCCAACAATTTTTGGTGATGAAGACGTCTTCGGGTCATATTTTATTATCATCTAAAAGAGAAACCCAGAGCAACCCAGAGTCCATTTTTGTAAATTTACAAGTAAAAATTTCACAAGTCTAAACTGGAAACAGTGATCTCGGAATGTACATAGTATGTACATAGGTACGCGCTCAGCGAGTCACGAGGGATATGTCTTTCCACTCAGCAAGATGGGTGCAATGTTGTAATAATATCGCCCTCTGACAGCTACTGTAAAGTGTCGTGTGTTATCGCTGAAAACTATCAGTTACTGGAAGAGACATTTAACATGTACATGGCATGTATTAACAAAAAGGTCCTTAACGTCTTAATAGAAGATAAGGCATTAAACGCATGTACTTTGAATCTTAAACTGAGTAACATAGGCCTTTAATTACTGATGTGTCAACTTTTGTCGTGACTACACTCGTATTTATATCGAGACGATTATTTTGCTGAATGAACGCATTTTCATAAAGAAATGGTATAGCTTGTTAGAGAGAGTATCTACTCGAATGTTAGAGAGAGTATCTACTCGAATCCAGAATCATACAGAAGTAGGAAGAGAAAGGACCCGCTGGGTATTTTCGTTACGTGTCAAAATGCGGTCAATACCTAAAATTTCTACGAGTGTTCACTTTAAACCATGTCATATCCAGTACAATGAAATCCGCGTCTAAAATGTCATAATGACATAGCACTTTAGCCCGTGATGCATGAAGCGCCGGCCGTGAGTTAGTGTCACTTTCCAATTACGGGCAAATACCGTTGGAGGCAACTTGTTAGCGCGACCAGTGATACTTGAGGGCAGGGACATTGCGTTTCAATGATAACTCGTAACTAACCGATTATTAGAGATTTCATGGTAATGTGCTGGAAGCTTTAAATACTATTAACAAATGTGCAACAATCGCATGTAATTTTAACAAGTTTGCGGGATTTGATAGATCCATTGGACTCTATATAGATCAGCGTTCGCGCTGTAAGGGCCTGCTCAAACGACACCTGAACGCTTGCTTTAGATCCTGCCCATGGGAAGAAACTCGCTGCCAACAGGTTTTTTGGTGGTTTGCTATTTACGACAAAACCGCTTTTTTTATTAAAAATGGGATTGCTCTTGGCCGGACGAAAGACGTTTGACGAAAACTGTATTTTAACCTTGGACATACATTTTGATGCCCACTTTAGACTAGTTGGCAGTGACTTTGCCTACGAAGGCCCGGGTAAGGCCCGGGTGTAGGTGGTCCCGGGTTCGATTGCTGCGAGAGAAACTACCCGTCTGTTTTTGCGTGTACATAGAAATTAAAGAGAGACGGATAGCCTATCTCGCGGATAAATAGCTATTGCGCGCCGTCTTCTGCTAGGTAAGGCCCTTTGTATACAATATTAATTTAGCCCAGCAACGTAATCCGCGCACAGTCGTTAGTATTGCTATACAAACTTCCATATCTTATTCCTTCTTCCCACAAAAAAAATGATTGCATTAGTGTCGACAATACGGTGTTTGGGGAGAGTTATCCAAGACGCTTCGCCTCTCCACTCTGACTACAATGGGACTTTATAAGACATTTCGTCTTGATACTGCAATACGGCCACATCTCAAAGGTAAAATACATTGAAAACTTGACTGGCACACTGTTGTGTGCCTAGATGTGACATGTGGCCGTTGTATTCTACGACCTTCAATGCATATTGGCTTACTCGTACATGCATCCTCCATATATTATACAGTGTACATCTCGAATATTCAATGTAGACTATATTGTGACACCGTACTCTCGTAAAACCATTATGCTGCTGAACTTACACAAAAGGGTTTACCTTAAGACCTACGAAGAGAGTCTTGGCCCTGTTGGCTTCAGTTCAGTGACCAATGATAAACCTTGTTGCATTGTAATAAGGTCGAGAATTAAACTTTATTTTAACATTCCTCCGTTGACATCTATCCTCCATCTCAATGGTTATTATAATTTATCGTTGTAATATATCCAAAAGCCGCCCACAATATATCTAAAACTTTTATTTAGACTGAACCAAGACAATAGCTTGTTAGACAATAGAGTTGAATTTTACTTATCTTAAAAATTTAATAAAAAATCGGCCAAGAGCTCGTCAGGCCATGCTCAGTGTAGGGTTCCGTAGTTAATAATAATAATAAATATTGGGGGACAATCTTACAAAAATCGACCTAGTACCAAACTAAGCAAAGCTTGTACTATGGGTACTAGACGACGATATACATACTTATATAGATAAATACATACTTAAATACATAGAAAACATCCAAGACCCAAGAACAAATATCCGTGAAAAATGCACAAATAAATGCCCTGGCCGGGATTCGAACCCGGGACCTCTAGCTTCGGAGGCAGAGTCACTACCAACTAGACTAAACAGGTCGTCAAGCTAGCAAGGCTAAAGTTGCCCAATGAATTAAAAAAAAAAACAAGCAAAAGAAAATACCTTTGCAGCGTTTCATACGTCTTTTACTAAGAAAAGAAGATTTTTACGATAACTCAAAAACAGCTTAACTGACCGCTATACTTTTCTTTTTAAGTCTTCATTGAGCTTTACTTTCATGGTTTTTTTTTATATTTTTTTGGCCAATAGTTTAAAAATTAGAGCGAGTCCAAAACTAATTCACTTTATCAAAAAATGATTGATGAAGAACTCTATTCATTTTGAAAGACCTATCCAACAAAACCCCACTCCTAAGTTTATAAAATATAATTCAACATAAATATTACAGGAAAAATATAAGTCAAAAAACCTTACGGATACCTACCTACACGATCGTTGTACGGAAACCTCGGTGCGCAAGTAAGATTTGCACTTGTTTTTAATTACTAAAACTCCTCATATATGTATTAATCAATAAAATTATGTCTTAATCAACCATATATATATATGATACATGATGAATTTATTCAATTTAATTCAAATCATTTAATTCAGACCAATGTCCATAGCGTGTTAGTTACAAAAAACTAAATAATAAAGGTAAATAATAATAGTATATTACTACAGAGGTCGGGACGAAAGGGGTTGCCGGCCGAAGACTTCGCTCGGCCGGATAGGTCTAAGGCTGGCAACCCCATATTTCCCGCCGAGGTATGTATAGTGCTTTTCTCAAACATGCAATGAAATGAACAACAAAAAAATCAAAGTTTTATTTTTAATACGCATAGTGGCAGAATGTCATGATGCCTGTGCCACAAATTTATGTGGAATGGAAATAAAAAAAGAGGACTTTGCCGGCCTAGGCCTGCAAGATTTGTATGAAATTCCATTAATGACCTCTTGTCCTAGCCGCACCTGAAACGTCATACTTCGCAGCCTATTATAAGGAACATAACATCAATATTTCATTGCATGTTAAAGAAATAGCTATTTACGACCCGTGTTTTGTACACAAATTTACGTCACCACTTGGCCAAACAGTAGGTTTTTCCGGGCGCGCAGCGTGCGGAAAAACGAGCTTTTTGGCAAGGTGTGGTGAAATAGCTATTTACGATACAAGGGTTGTAAAACAAAGAAAAGCCGATATCGCAGATGTTTGAGGCCCAACCGCAGGCGAGGGTCCTAAATCGGTGAAAGAGGGCTTTCTGTTTTACGACCCGTGTTTTGTACACAATTTTACGTCACCACTTGGCCAAAAAGTGGGGTTTTCCGGACGCGCAGCGTGCGGAAAAACGCGCTTTTTGACAAGGTGTGGTGTAAAGTTATTTAAATAGATTTTAACTATAAAAGACCTAAATAGTCAGAAGTCTGCAGCAAATGGACCGTTTTGTAACGTAACCAATTTCCGAAGTCACAAACTTGAAGTTGTCCCTATAAAGTACTTAAATGGTAAAATTAATATGGTATAAATGATTCCTATAGTTTTATTATTAAATTCACGGGCAGTAGGGGCTCTTGTAATTTCCAACTTCCCGATACTGACCTATCAGTATTTGAATTGCTCATTATATGAATTATGGCAATATTATAGTAGATCTGACCTTCATTTGTTAACTACCCCATTGTTCGCATCCCCATTGACTGCATAATGAGTGCACCAACTCCAATAGCAAAACGTCATAAGCGACAATTCCGACAACATTCAGGTGCATTTATCGATGCAATTCTTTAATTACTCTGCTTCATTGGCGGCGCGGCCATATTATGATCTGATTTGTCGCTTCAGACCTTGTTTAAAATGAACCGGTCAGTGGAAGCTATTTGAGTTGTATTTAACTGGAGCTCATTAAATAGCGGCAGAATAAAATAGGAGAGGAGCGGGCTTCGATACTTACTTGACTTAATTAATTAATATAATAATTAATAGTAAAGGCATGGAACAAATTACCCTCAGAAGTAGTGAACGCCAGAAGTGTTAACCAGTTTAAAAACAAACTTGACAATCTATAAAAAAGTAGTGTGAACGTGTGCTAAGTGAACTCTGATTTAGACGTATCAGCGATAGCTTCCTATCTAAAATAAAATAATAATAATAATAACATATTATAACTGACGATTCGAAAGTGCTTGTTGTTAGGCCTATTTGAAAAAATAATATTTTGACTTTGACTTACTTAGGTCGTAACGATTTGACCTGAAATGCTATAGACTAATCTTGGAATAAACTAATGAATTACCCTTAATGTGTATTCGGCCTGTCTGTAGAGAGAAAGAGCCTTAGAAGAATGAGAAGGAGACATCTCGATAGGGGGCACCAACATCAGCAATCTAAGGTACTCAGATGATACGATACTCTATGAACTACACAAGACTCTAATGTCAATAGAATAAGGCTCTATGTAGATAATTGTGAACGTGTTAAACTGCCTCGCTACTTCTGCTGTTGAAAAGACAAGACAATTCGTTAAATAGGTTATTTATTACAGAGGTGGAAAAAGCAAGTGGTGATTTATTTACTTAAGTTTTTCACCTAAGATATCACCGTTCCCTTTTGTCGGATGTCGCGCCCGGATTTTAATGGGATATGCCAGTGGCAGGACATTGTATATGAATCTATTCACACGCCAAACACCTATTTCTATTAAGGGCCGGCACCCAAAAATATATCGTGCCCGACAGCCGACAAAGTGAGAACGGGGCTTATACGGACACTTCAAGCTAAATAACGGTATGTAAGTACATACGTATAAGTACGAGTCTTTAGTGAATCGATGTGTGCTGAGTCCACGAATGTAGCGAATGTGATACAGCGCTAATAGCACTGCAATATCCGTCGGATATCGCGCCTCGGACATGCGAGATCGAGGCAAGAATAAATCGCAGGGCTGCAAAAATAATATTTTTTTTATAATGGCAACAGAAGCTGCGTATTATTGTTCGCGACTTTTAAGCTCCCTCCCCTGGCTTGCACCACTTGTTATTAAAAAAAACCGGCCAAGTGCGAATCGGACTCGCGCACGAAGGGTTCCGTACCGCATGATCTATAAAAAGAGTCCGACTCGCACTTGGCAGGTTTCTAATATTTGTTGTTATAGCGGCAACAAAAATACATAATCTGTGCAAATTTCAACTGTCTAGCTTTTACGGTTCTTGAGATCTAGCTCGGCGAATGGTAGCCATGAAAAAGGGTTTTGTCTTGAATCTCAAATTGCCAAATTGGCGGGGCGCGGGGGGCGACAAGTGCACTGTGATTGGCTAGTACAAGGTCAACATGCAACACGTCATCACATGTGCGGTGCTTGACGCGCGCCATTATGTGTAATGTAGGGACACACTCGAAACAGATTCTACAAAATATAAGTGTAAATGTATCAAAATTGGAACCAATAAAAATCATCATCATCAAACCAATTTAAATAGCCTTAAATTCAAAGATGCAAAATATAAACAAGTCACAGTGACAAGAATATGAGATCTCTAGCAGCTTTCATATTGATTGTCACTGTGACAAAGTACGAAGTGGCCCTGAAATCAAATTCCTCGACTGTACAGTCGATAGAGTATACAGTAAGGCGACTTGAGACAGTTCATATGTTATTCCTATCTATCCTATGGTATGGTAATACGAATAAAAGTATAAGAACTATAATTGTAGTGCTTATAGTCTCCGAGTAAATCGGCTGTGACATACAGACGGACGAATTGACGCAGGGACGGACAGGATGTTAAAGTAGCGATGTCCTTCTCTAAGATTCCAACTATCTGTATTCTATAATTTCTGTCTCTGCGCATCTAAACATCCAAACCAATATCTATAACTTATTAATTTATCTATATACAATACACACACACTAGTCAGATATATAGACAGAGGGACTTTCACATTTATAGTATTATTGTTTGGAGTTATAAATTTGAACACACATTTATGTTTTCATAATTGTACATATGTAGGTAACATAAATTTCCATTATTTACTTCAATTATGTAAGTTTGTTCTGTACACTACGTATATTCTACCATAGTGTAATATTGTTTCACGAGCATCGCGATGCTCAATTATTTTGTAATTTATCGGTTACGTACTCGTACGTAAGTTTAAGTAATCAATCAGTCACATCACTATTTAAGACTGCAATGGTTAGACAAAGACGGAATTACAAAATAATCGTGAGCGAAAGAAAGAGACAGACGTTGAAAGACATCAACGCGTCGCCAGGTTTAAAACCTTTACTTGATAACTTTGACTTTTTAATTATTATTGTTTTATCGTGATAAAAAAGTAAAATAATAGCTTACTGTGAAATAAAATCCCATCCTTTTAGAGACTAGATATCTTGCCACACTTACCACACAATTTGACCATACAAAAAGGCATATTTTGAACACTTTATACGTCAAGTAGTGGGTTGAATATTGCATGTTACTTCGCCAACGGTCGACAGGGACATATTTGGGGGCGTAGTGGCCACTTGACGATTTCTGAGCTTAAGCTTGCTTACGCGGATGCCCTGGTTAGCGGGGTCTATAGGGTTAAGTTGTCTGTGGGATATTACAACCAGGAAAAACGCTTGGAGGAAAAAAAAACATTATTATAATCTGTTTTTCTTTTCACCGCTCCCCAATAGTTACCTGAAAATGATTGCACTATTGCGACCGACTTATACCTAGTCTGACAATAAAGAGTATAAATTAATTGAGGTCGCCACTATGCTTCAAGCTACAAAATAATGCAGTGCAATACATTAAATATTTTAAAGTAATAATATACATGCTAGTTAAGAGTCCGCAGGAAGCTCGGTTCTCCATACAAATGTAGCTTCACTCTCATTTTAAAACGGCATGCTGGAATAACATGAAACATTGTATACACAATGGGATCCATCAAATCTAGGCCGAAAATCAGTTTCTGGCGGATCTCATTGTGTATACAATTTGTGATCTCATTGTGTATTTAATTTCTACTCTTTATTGTCAGACTATAATATGTCTATCTCTCCGAATATGAATGTTATGTTTTTCTTTTTGCTACGAATTCGTCAGTGTAGGTGTGTAATCCATATATTAATATTATAAATGCGAAAGTAGCTCTATTTGTATATTATCCATCTGTCTGTGACCTTGTCCCGCAATTTGTTATGGTGATTTGGGACTCTAGAACTTAATATACATACAGAGAGGCTTTTCACGCATGAATTGCTGAACAGATGTAGGCAAGATTTGGCAAAGAGGAAGTTTTACGCTACGGCCCGCTATCAGGCGTGTGTGGAACGTAGTAAGTTCAATTAAAATATTTTTGGCAACCCTACATTAAAGAGCTATGCAAAATACGGGAAAATATTGTTCTCGAGCATATATGAAATAAGCTTACATTTGAGACACATTGGTGAATCTATTAGGATTAAGAATTATTTTAAGCTCATCTATCTATTTTATTTCAGTAATAAAAAATAAAACGGTCGATGGAAAGTTTACATAACAATCAAATTATTGAAAACTGACATAGATATTTATTATTATTATTATTAGCATAAACATTTAAAATGAATCGATTCAAGTACAAAGCTTTACTAACAATGTAACTTTGTAAAGTTAATTAAAAACTACGTGCTCTAATACCTAACTTTTATTGTTTACAAATTAAAAATAAAAACCAAGTTGGAATCGAATTCGTTATTGAATCATTGTTTGTTGTTAATTCCTTATTGTAAAAAAGTCGCATATTTGTTTCAAATATGTTATTTATTTAAATACTAAACTCTTGTAAATTAAGGTAGATAAATTTTATTTAGAGAATAAATCATTTTTAAAATAAAACGCTTTCGTCCATGATGTAAGAATAAGACTGGAGCAGCGATACACACATGCAAAGACGTGTGAAAGAATTGTAAATCTGGCCCACATCGCGTATATCATCGCGGCATAAGGCCGTAATATTAAATTTGTACCCGCCACCGAAACGTCATCGATGAACATCATTGCCGTCACCACACGTGTTATAACACAACTACGGATCGGATGTCACAATCGAGCTTAAGGATGTATCAGTCTGGTTGATACATCTCAATTGATCCTTTGTCTACGCTTTTGTCTGATGCGAGCAAACACACTGGAGAAGTTTTCATTTTCAAAATGGATTTTCGTATCATCAATTCATTATAAATATCACTCATTATAACGGAGGTTGTGTCATTAGAATCGAACAAAATTATGAAGAATCCAGTGAAAAACATTTTAATATGAAAATACAGGTATACTTAGTTAAAGATACAAAGGAAGAAATTGTTGCTGCCCTCAAAAATGTAGACGAGTATGAGTACATGAGATAAAAATGTCTGATACTTGAATTACCTATATATTTCTGTGTTATGATTTAGAGACCTTTTACATCTCTAAAACCTAATGTTTTAACTATGGGGACTCTTTACACCTCCGCTTTTATCTATAATATTTTTGACCATAGAGACTCTTTACATCTCTCTGTATTATAGGATAAGTTCATCGAAAGTGTGCCCAGGTATTTATTTGTTGGTTTATACTGCTTTGTATTTATGTCACTAAATGATTTGAATTGAACTGTAATTTTATATTTAACTATACCTTTTACATCTCTAAAACCTAATGTTTTAACTATGGGGACTCTTTACACCTCCGCTTTTATCTATAATATTTTTGACCATAGAGACTCTTTACATCTCTCTGTATTATAGGATAAGTTCATCGAAAGTGTGCCCAGGTATTTATTTGTTGGTTTATACTGCTTTGTATTTATGTCACTAAATGATTTGAATTGAACTGTAATTTTATATTTAACTATACAATGTATATTGATTTGAAAAAAATGACACCTCGCCGAGTTTCTTACGCCGGTTCTTCTCGTGGCAGAGGTTTATTTTTCCGAACCGGTGGTAGTTTATTGACGTTCATAAGTGCATGTAATATGCCTAATTTGAAGAATAAACTACTTTTACTTTTACTTTACTTTATGTTTGTTCGTTCTGTAACATTTTTTGTCGGCCTGTTTAACCTAATTGGTAGTGTCATTGCCTCCGAAGCTAGAGGTCCCGGGTTCGAATGCAGGTAAGGGCATTTGTTTCTGTGGTGAGCAGAGACATTTGTTCCTGAGAGTTGGATGTTGTCTATGTATTTAAGTATATATCTATAAAATATATCGATTAGCACCCATAACACAAGCCTTATTGAGCTTACTATGGGTCTAGTTCGATTTGTGTATATAATTGTCACCTTAATGTCTATTATTTATCGTTATTCATTTTTTTCTAGGGGACGGGAAAGCTTTAATAGTTGGGATGTTGACTGACTCATAGTCAAATAGGTAATTTTTTTAGAATCCTGTAAATATACTCTTTTCTTATAAATTTTACAGAGAAATTGCAACAAGAAATGTCAACTTTTTGCTATGGTCAAACATCGTTAATTTATTGATTTTAATTAATTGAACAAAATAGGGAGGAACGTGATATTTTCGGAGTCTGTTCGTGTTTTTTCTACTGTTGTCAGCTACTCTATTTGCATTCTGGATTGCGAACGAATATAATAGCATATTTCACAACACAAAAAAAAATGTTTTTAATAAACAAATCATATGAAAAAAATAAGAAAAAAAATAACAACAGCTTACTTATGCAATTTTAAATACTTTTATTTATCCTTACGTTGTCAGTCTACCATTTATTCGCACGAAGCGATTTGCTTCTTCTTTCTTAATGCGAACAGCTAAGGACTGGAATTTGCTACCGTCGTCTGTATTTCCTGATACATACAATCCGGGTCTCTTCAAGACTAGAGTGAATAGGCTATTACTGAACCAGCGAGCAACATCTTAGGCCTTGTCATCAGGTGAGACTAAGGCCAAACGCTGGTCAGTCTATCATAAATAAAAAGCCATGGAAATTAGGTCGTAGTTTAACCATAGAAAATTGTGACGTCTTTAGGCATATTTCCCTTAACTTCATTCTAACCGAGCTTTTTTGACGTTTCGTAAAAAGTTGCTGATTTGTCTATCCGTGAAATATTAGCACTTATTATGATTCTCTTCATGTTTGACCCTTATTATCATTGTTGTTGCCTATGGTGTGCTCTGGGGGTCTACTTCGAAGTTCGAAATCCGAACTTCGTATGGTGCCGTTCCTATCACTCTCCTGTCCTGTCCTGTGTCTCCTGTCATATACTATATGAGTGAAAGGGACGGCACCATACGAAGTTCGGAATTCGAATTTCGGAGTAGACCCCCTGCTGCGTGAACGATGGACCAGCTAAAGGGGGTAAGAATGTAGATACATTTTCGTGCCGGGAGCCGGCCATCGGATTTTGATCGGCCTTTCACAGCTGAGCAGCTCAACCTAGATATCAACTAGACTGCGCGAGATTACGTTGTTGCTAAAATTCTTTGTGTTAGTTTCTGCCGTTGCACTTTAGGATTTTTTTCCGTAATCGAATGGAAACTATTATGAGTCATGTTTAAATTTATACTAACCACTTCACGGTTACACTCTCGCGGAGGAAATGAAAATGAATAAGCATTATATTATATTTATTTCGTTACAATAAAATACAGGTTATTATATTGTGGTTGGAATCTCCAAGTAAGTATTTTATATAGTTGTCACTGGAGACCTCGCTCGTCCTTAAAATTATTTATTTTACATACAGTGTTTTTGGTAAAATATATACAAGAAATGTGATGATATGAATAACGAACTTAACAATAAACACCTACATGACTGCTATTAAGGTAAGTGTGAGTAAGTTGTAATAAGTGTGTATGTGCGTGTGTGTGTGCGTGTGTGAAATCAATCTTAAAATCGCGCTTCTAAACGTATGTATGTGTGCTCTGATTCATACATTTTCACTACGTGCGACATATTTCGATGGCGGCGACATGGGTAGTATACTCTACATTTGAGATATAATAAATAGTAAAAACACTAAAACAACCCCACTACACCACATATTTTGAATCTCTTTAAAGTACAGGCATTTATGAGTCATCAAAAGCCTCATAACACTTAACTCGCTACAAAAGTAATGTCATCAAATTCTTAGGTCCTATTGTGGCGCACACAAAAGTGTACACTAAATAATTCTTCTCGGCGCACACAAAAGTGTACACTAAATAATTCTTCTCTAAACTGGCTTAAGGCGAAGGGGTAGCCAAGCTCTTTCCATACAAACTTTGTGTACGTTTTTCTTCGTTTGTGTTTGCGCTACAGTTATTATTTTATGTCAATATGCTTATTTTTCTGTTAGCAATTTTTTCTAGTTTTTTTTCATTAACTTTTTGTATTTTTTTTTTTTAAATAAAGCAAAATTTCAACTTCAAATTCTGCGTATATCCAATATGTATAAGCAAAAATTAAATGCTGTAGTGCCAAAACGAACGAATAAAACTTGCAAAACCTTTTTATGGAGAATGCCTTGCCGTACCCTTCGCCTTAAGGTATGTATGCCATGTATGGCTGGTGTAAGTACGGTGTATTGTACATAGCAACGGGGCGTCACAAAGATACGGGAATCTCTGCAGAACGCTTTATTCTATAATGAGGGTATTTAAATTACGCTCCCTGTGGTTTAATTACACCGTTGTGATTAAATGTGGAAGACAGTGGAGGTAATATTTTTATACATTGTATTCATTGTACATTGTATTGAAGACAACCGACACAGATCAGATTTATCGTGTAGAAATTGTAGATTTGTGAAAATTTTCTGTTCACAATTTCACTGCTAACAATTTCGTAGCGCTACGCTCGTGGCCGATGGAATGCGAAAACCCGTATTTAAAGGAAGGCACCTACTAGACGAGCGCCCACCAAAAGGGTTTCAGGTTCAGGCACTGAAAGTGTTGAATAGTTTTGGTATCTATTAGCTACATTATTATTAAGTGTAGTTACCAATATTTTGTGTAGTTATTTATTTATTTATTTATTGCAACTACGTTCATTATGTACAATAGATGTCAGTATTACAATTGGTAGGTACATGCCTGTTAGGGTATTGCAAATTGACTTACGTACTAAATTATAATAACATTTACACAATTCCAAATTTATATCATATACACCATAATATTATCATAATATTATCTTTGCTGGTCTTTACCTTTAAGTCCACAATATAATCTATGCTAATAAATATAATTACTAACTACCGATACTAATGCAAACTTTTATCCGTTAAAAATTCTTCAACAGTGTAGTATGCTTTCTGTACTAGAATTTTTTTAAGTTTATTTATGAATGACTTATATTTCTCTTCACTAGTTACGCTTTTTGGTAATTTGTTGTATATGAGGACTGACCTGTAATGTGGACTATTTCGAAACATTTGTAGTTTGGGCTTGGGAGGTTGTACTATCGTATGTTGTCGTCGGGCACTTTTTACATGTTCATACATAGACATATGTTTTTTTACAAAGGCCGCGGTTTCTAAAATGTAAATACAAGGCAGCGTCAGCATATTTTCTGTAACAAAATGTGGTTTGCAACTAGTTCGTTGGTGAAAGTAGTTTTTAGGGTTCCGTAGCCAAATGGGAAAAAACGGAACCCTTATGGATTCGTCATGTCTGTCTGTCTGTCCGTCCGATCTTTGCTTTAACCGTATGCATGTTGGAGAAGATGAAAAAATATTGAGGTTTCACTGCAAAACTGTTTGCTCTTTGAAATCCCCAAACCAGTACGGGCAAAAAATCCAAACGCAAACTAAATGTATTGACGTTCCCTGCTAGTTCATTAAGCAGCCTGCAGCGCAAGTTTTCCACAATCAGTTCAGTTCAGTCCGTACGGGAACGAAACTGAACAGGGATACTGGAATAGTTAAAAGGATTGAACTCCTATCGAAAGAGTCGATTTGTGCTTCTATTGTGCCCTACATTTACCGATCTTTGATGCGAATTGGACAGCTTCTGAGAAATTGCTATCTTATAAATTGAGAAGCTTAATAGTACTGGGAGTATCTGTGACCCGATTCTATTGAAATTTGAAATGCATCGTTTCCAATACTAGGCACGGTGACGTATTTAAAAATTGACAACAGTTCATTTTTTGAAATCGGGATTTTTCGATGAAATCAAATAGAGAATAATAAATGAAGTATAACCACATTTTGAAATTCTCGAGCTAAGCCCCAATTTCAAATTAAAAAATCGTTTTCATAAATTCCTCATTCTAAAATAGAGTGACAATTAAGGCGTCACAGCCAGTGAACGAAGTCACAGCGTACAAAATCATACAGAAGTAAATGTATACATAGTATAGTGAGGCGGATTTATTAAAGAAAGTGTACTGCAATTCTTTTAGTGCGCTGTGACTGTCGCAATTCAGCTTTGCGACGTCATTTACACGGTGGTAGGCTCTCTTCACATTTTCATGAATTATCTGGAAAAGTTATAGCTATAAACAATAAAGTTATAGCTATAAAAAAGTTTTTTGGGTAACTTGTTAACAAATTAACGAAAAGAGTCAAGATTTCATACCACGTGGAAATTTGAGATGTTGTCAAAAATTTATTTAGTTCTTGGTGGCAATACTGAAAATTGCATGAAAAGCTGCAATCGCGGCCACTTACTCCATTTGTGCAAAGCACACTTTTGTAATTAATTATAATAGGTTTTATTTGAAACAAAAACGTTTCTTATTTGCAATTATTCACAATAGCAATTCACTACATTCGTTAAATTGTTAGCCTTGGCAGTACCTATTTTAATACAAAAAAACATTCCTATACCTAATACGGAATTTTTCACAAACGTTTCATCAAATTAGTTACTCTTTCGCGTCTTAATTTTTACTTCACTGCTCAATTACAAAATGTAATGAAATCTGTTACTATATTCCATACTGATAAAAAATATCATGAATTGCTTTTGTGAAGAATTGTGTTCGTATACAATTGCTGATAAGAAGAAAAATGCTTTTGTTTAAAAATCGAAACTAAAGATGTTACGCTTCAAAAACTAACGAATATGTAGTGCGTGCTGTTGTCAAGAATTTCGTTTGCGAAGAATTGCGAATAGGAAGTTTCTTTTGCGCAGACATTTACTTGGAAGGAGGTCTATCCGTGGAATAATCTACTCGGTTGTTGTGTGAAAGAATAGTTTGTGAATATACATGTGTATATTTATCATATGTTATCTGCCCTGCGGTGTAAATGTTACGGAGCCGAGTAGGGCGACCCACATCACGGTTGAGGCGAGGGTGCTAACCACTTGCGCCTTTTACGGGAATTAGTTACAACAAGCTCATTATACTACTCTTGACATACGTTGAAACTGATAGAGAGTTACTTTATTTCGTATTTTCTTTTAAGTTGATGCTGTCGGAATGTAGGTATTTTCAGTAATAAATTAGTTGCTTCCGTTGAAACTAATATATAATTGTTTCAAGCCGTTTTTGCTTTTGAGTTACGAGTATATATGTCCGAGGGCTGTTCCGAAAGCTTTTACCTGCTCTCACTCTATTCATGCGATATATTTTTTATTTACAGCATTATGTGGGTAATTTCAATAGTTATGAGCTGAGATAAAATCGTTAGTAAGCAAACAAGTATTTTTTTCACAACATTTCTTTTATCAAAAGGCCTTTTGTATGGGCTTTTAAAAATTTGCGAAAATAGTACTATTTTTAAATGAAATAAAATAAATAAATAAATATTAGGGGATATTTTTACACAAATCGAACTAGCCCCACGGTAAGCTTAATAAGGCTTATGTTATGGGTACTAGACGACGATATATTTAATAGATATATACTCAAATACATAGAAAACGTCTAAGTCTCAGGAACAAATGTCTCTGCTCACCACAGAAACAAATGCCCTTACCGGGAATCGAACCCGGGACCTCTAGCTTCGAAGGCAATGACACTACCAACTAGGCTAAACAGGCCGACACAAAAAAAACGACACAAATATTTGATACCTAAAAATAGTTTTGGCAACGAAATCCCTAACAGCTGTAGTGGAAACTGCCCGGGATGACTTCCTAACTTAGTTTTGCTGATTTTTATGTAAAATCACTAGATGATTTTATTTAATTTAAGTTTTATTTGTGATGATGACCAGTCCCTAGTCTGGGGACCTAGAGTAATATTCGACACACCTGCTCATTGTCGCTAATTTTCATGCAATCGAAACAGATTACGTGGGTAGAGACAGGGAAGATTCATAGTTTGCGGTGTATAAAATTTCGTTTAGTTGTGGTGATGTATTAATCAACATTGGCCCGCAACACAAAATTGGTATTGTGACCCGTTCATCGCATATTAGATAGACACGTCGTACTTAAAACACAATTTTAAAAAACCCAAGCGACTTTCATCAACAGTTTCACCCCAACGCATATGTATCGAAATTACCCGCATAATGGTATCATTAAAACATAATAATATATAGCATGAATAGAGTGAGAGCAGCTAAAAACTTTCGGAACAGCCCTCGTATCTTTTTTACTGGCGGTAGGTAAGTAAGTATTTTCAGCAGCATAATTTTGATACACAATTATGTGACATTTTTAATAATTATACCTACGAGTATTTAATCCACAAAGTAATCTCAAACGGATATTTATGGAGTTAGTTTTGTACAAACATTGGTATTTTTGTACAAGTATCGGTGAAAAGACCATTCGTATAATCTCCAGAATGCCATAAAGATATCCTAGCTATCATCGTCTCCGTCTTAAACCAGAATTATAGACGCAGCAATATCATAGTAATGTCGTGTTTGCATTTAATTCTAATGAGGATAAACAATTGAATACTAACTCTGTTAAAAAAGGTTTTTTTATTATTATTATGGAATATGAATAAACGCGGACCTAAGGACATAAAATTAAGGCCAAGGTCATATTTTCATCAATCAATCATCAATAACAAGCAATTTTGGCAACGCAACCGAAAGGATATGCAAGCCGAACGTTCGCGGGCCTAATGAACCGCACACGCTGGCTCCACAAATTGATTTAGCCTGTCTTGAGGCGGTTTGATTTAGCGCTTCACTGGCTCCACTGCAGCTGGTTCGATAAGAACAGCCATTATAACTGCAATGATTAGAAGCAAGCGGGCAAGAAATGAAACTTTATTAGGCAAGTAGGTCGCAATGGCGCTTTTACAAGTCAAAGGCTGCAACCAACCCACAACCGCCGCTTGATGCTGGGTTACCTGATGTGTGTCTATGTTAATGTGGATTACATTATATATTAGATGACCAGTCCCTTTTACATATCTCTAACAACGTATAGACTAATTTATCGTGTGCCTACTACGCTATGTCTAACAATATTGGACCCAAACAAAGTAATTTGAAACCAGAGTGTTTGCTTCAGATAGTGTACTCGTACGGGTAAATATTCTTAGTAATAGGCAGAGATCGGCTTTTTGGATGCCGCACCGCGAGATATCTAGTGGAAATGGTAATATGGATACGCTACTAAGCCCGCGGTACCGATTAAACTGTTCGTAAGAAATGCTAATGGTTTAATGGCTACCTTCTCGTTAGTGTCTATGTCAAAGACCTAAAGAAAGTAATTACTGTCAGTGTCACTCACTTGAATGCTTTCGTTAATATAGTAACTCGGAACAAATTGCATACATTTGATTTAAAAAAATACAGAGCGGTTAAGTTCGCACGTTGTGATTTATGCTATTATGCTAGTTAACTGTCTTACTTCGACTACTGGCTTGTTTTTTGGAATTATTATCCTTTTATTTTAAGTATGTTAAATATTCGAAATGAGGAATTTTATTTAAATATAAAAAAAATATTCCCGGTAATAGCACATCACTAGCTGTAATGTCGACGGAAGCGATGGAAACGTTCAAGACTCGAAGTTTCTATTTCCCAACTTATATATTTTCCCAAGAGAATTGTTATAGGCATTATAATGATATCGTTAAAAACCGGTACATCCCTATAAATGGGTTCAAAACAGGCCCTTTAAAGGTTTTGTTTTAGGCCTCTATAATTAAAGTCGTCTTTTGTGCTCGAACCCCATTCATGAAACCGGAAGACAAGCTTCTGTGATCCGAGAATAACTTCCGGTTCCGAGATACTAAAGAAATTACGTTTTTAGAAGCGTTATGTTTAAAATGGATGCTGGTTTCGGCCTAAATGGGGTCTAAATTATGACTTTGAGTTTGCAAATTTGGCAAGCTTTCTTTTTGTCGTTGTTACAATCGTTTTAGAAGTATTTATAGGGCGATCGAACTTGAGTGTCATTTTGCTAATGATTTACATCAAAGGCTTTTAAGAGGGCGCAGTGCGCTCGGTTCTCCATACAAACGTATTTATGCTCTCATTTTAAAACGCCGTGCTAGAATAACATGAAACTTTGTATACACAATGGGATCCGGCATATCTAGGTCGTACATACATAGTGGCGACCACGTACCGGAAGGCGTAGCGTGGGCAGGCCCCCCACACGGTGGACTGATGACCTGATAAGGGTCGCGGGTGTCCGCTGGATGCGGGTGGCGCAGGACCGGTAATTGTGGAAGTCTTTGGGGGAGGCCTATGTCCAGCAGTGGACGTCATTCGGCTGAAATGATGATGATGATGATGATAGTTAGTTTAGTTTAGTTATATTTTCCTTGATTCCTATTGTTTTGTAAATAAACGTTTCAACTCATATAAAAATATATTGCACAAGTTTTTATAAACGCACATGAAGTGTTAAAGTTTTATTAATTGCATGAAATAAGTCCTTATTAGTTTCAGCTAGTAGTTTTAGTTTTTAGGGTTCCGTAGGCAAAATGGCTAAAACGGAACCCTTATAGATTCGTCATGTCTGTCCGTCCGTCCGTATGTCACAACCGATTTACTCGGGGACTATGAATACTACAATTATGCAATTTGGTAGGAAGGTGTATCTATAGAAATATGATGTGAAATTACGAAAAAATTATTAAACTGCAACAGGGGGGTAATTTTTTTTCAATGCACATAGGCGAGTGGGGTATCAATGGATAGGCCTTCAAAAATTACATAGAGGTTTCTAAAAAACTTTTCCATTTAAGTCAACCGTTGGTGAGATATTAGCTGACAAAGTCGTAAAAAGTGTGTCCCCCCCTCTAATTTCCAAAATATGAGCTTCAAAATTCTGAAAAATCAAGATGATGTACAATTGTAAATACTTTCAACGATTTTTGGTTTGAACAATATAGATCTAACGGTTTTTGAGTTATTGCTGAAAAACTGTCTTGCCCAACCAAACAAAAGGGCTTAAGTGCCGAGACTTCCATATGAAGATACGACCTTTTTTGATTTACTGTATTGTATAGTGGTTTTAAATGTAGATTAGTAGGTGTCGGTACGGAACCCTTCTTTGTGCGTAACCCGACACGCACTTGGCCGGTTTTTTTTATGACATAGGAGGCAAACGTGCAGACGAATCGCCTGATGGTTAGCGATTAACGCCGCCCATGGACATTCGCAACACCGGAGGGGTTGTAAGTGCGTTACCGACCTTAAAGGTCGTATCGGTCCGGAAACACCGCAGGCGACAGTTCATTCCACAGTTTAGCTGTGTGAGGCAGGATTTTTTTGGAGGAACGCACAGTTGCAATAGCCAAATAGTTGCAAATGTAAGGCTCCATCTTACATTGTTATTGTTACAATGGGTAAACTGTGTGAGTTATCAGTTACTCGTAATGCTTTTAATAC
Organism: Notocelia uddmanniana; assembly: GCA_905163555.1. Taxonomy (NCBI): domain Eukaryota; kingdom Metazoa; phylum Arthropoda; class Insecta; order Lepidoptera; family Tortricidae; genus Notocelia; species Notocelia uddmanniana. Next base: position 28,002,007 of record LR991056.1, on the reverse strand, counting down.
ATATCTGAGGCGCAATTTGAAACTGAAGTTATTATTGCGAAGGGAACGTCGCATTTCAACATTTTCTCACAAATGGAGACTGGGTTCAATTTATTTTTATCACCCAAAAAGTTGTTACAGCCTGGCAATTAGAATAAAAGCTGGAAAAAGTAGAAATTGGAACTTCCTCGGTGATCCGATGTTTGTTCCAGTTAAAGACGGAATTACTAGGTGAGCGAATTTTCAGCGTTTTTACTGATTTTTTCGTCTTGTCGTCTACTTTTGTTACTTTTGTTTTTGATACGTAAACTAATGTCAGTTCTGAGTCAATCAAATAATAATAAAAGTTATCATCATGAGCTGACAATGACTTTAGTAATGAGCGTTTCTAAATTCTGGAGTTTCGCCTAGGTCAGGGGTCGGCAAACCGCGGCTTGCGAGCCGCATGCGGCGCTTCGAGGTCTCATCAAAAATATAGTGATATTTTTACTGAATTTGGCTCTTTGGTGAAAATGTTTTTCCGACCCCTGGCCTAGGTACATCATCCATTTCCAACCAATTTATTAATTTAGGTAAATAAGAGGCCTATGTCCAGCAGTGGACGTCATTCGGCTGACATGGTGATGAGGTAAATAAGACTCTTAACGATAATTCATACAGTACAGTTGCATTTTAAAGTATATCCGGGGTCCGCTACCTATTATCTAATCCTATGAATTGGCGTAGGCACTAGTTTTTACGGAAGCTACTGCTATCTGATCTTCCAACCCAACGGGGTAACTAAACCTTATTGTTATTGGGATTAAGCTTGTCAAGTAAATGGGCAACTTGACTGTTAGAAGTTCACAATCTAACTTAGCGACTGGAAACCACGGGCGCCCTCAGTTAGTAACTACTTAAAGCGGATGGATATCCAAGACTTGACCTGTGCCGATATTGCTTAACCTCGCATACCGCACGCGGTACTAGCGCTCATCGTGTCTATTATTAATAATAATAATAATAAAGCTTTATTCATTCCATACATTAATATTTTCCATAATTAGTTTGTTTACCTATTTAATTTACATGCAAAATTACACTATTTATTGTATTTATACAGATGGAAAAAATAAATCGATTATAGCTAAACTAATAAAACTGTTTTTTATTTTTATTATTTGCTATGTCTTTCGATTCAAATTTTTCACATATATACAATTGATTAGAAATAATTAATGGATTAGATAATTTATTCCATAAAACATTAAATAAAAATAAATTTATTTATCGTGTCTATTAACGATAGTTAATTGCTTTAAATCTTCGCTGATACAAGTATAGTCGGCCTCTTAAGTAGCTGGACACTTTGGGACTTTATTGCCCTCATCCGTTGGTAATTTAGTATGACAGTTCAAACATGATGTTAAAGCGAACCGGTACAAAGGAGCCCCTACCGTACCAGCACAGAAAGTCTACCAGTGGTCAGTTGACTGGGATGCTGTACAGTCAGCAGTAGAAAATAAGTAGCGAGGTAGTATCATAACATGTTCACGATTATCTACATCTACACAGAGCCTTATTCTATTGACATTAGAGTCTGCGTGTAGCACATTTTGAGCACTAGACCCGCGTAGATGCTTCTGCTGCTGACTGTACCAGGTTATAAATTTTTATTTGACAATTTTTATTTTTATTTCATTTGACAAAGTTTTTATCTAAAATATATATTTAATTAGACCCAGCAGAGCGTGCAATAAGCACTGTAACAAGAACTACGCCATCATTTCAGTTTGGTTACGTTTGAAAGGTTAGAAGCACTAAACTACCCAGACCCCCCAGCACTACCCTACCCACATTAACGAAATTTCTGCCAAAAGTAACAAAAAACACTAGGCATCACAGACCTAGATGCCCCCAATGTATGTACTTCGCGTGTATCTAAATGGTGCGGTGCACCACTTGCCCCTCAGTCGCGCTCCTATCGTTCTAACTGTCAGACGTTTGTTGCTGCACTAGAAAATGCCACTAAAAATGTCACTAGGTACTTGAATTACAATGCAGAACCTAAACTAAAGCGGGCGGACTGCGTACGTCCTCTCACCGCAAAGGCCTACTGAGTACTAAACCGACGGCGGCACCTTTGAATCGGTTTAACGCGGCGGTAGTATTGGACATCACTAAATTGATGACGTCATAGTAGGCACGTAAAAATTGACACGCTCAGTTTCCATACTATTGAGCGCGTTTACGGCGTCTATATGGTCTGTGCTTTACATATAATAATTTTCAATAGCAAACTCCACATGAAACTCTACGAGTAATCGTAATTTGTCCGAGACACCCAAGCTCCTCTTAAATCAACACACTGTTTTAATCGTATAGAACTCACTCAGTAAACCTAAGCGTTCTATAATTTATATTACGAATTAACTTGATCATATTGCCGAAAGCTTGCTTTTGATCAAATTAGACAACATTGTGATACCCCACGTACCGAGCGACAAGGTTTCACGTGTGAGTTATTGTTTGTTCTATTTCCACAATGTGTGCGAAAATAGGGGTGTGTTTTATAAAATAATCAGAGCTTTTTTTTATATTTTTACTTTTACTACTTTAAGACTTCAAAATTTCAAAAGAGGAGGTTATCAATTCGGATGTATGTTTTTTTTTTTTTTTTAATGTTTGTTAGTCCATAACTCCGTAATTTCTAAATCGATTTGAAAAATTATTTTTTTGATTGTAAGTATATATATCCAAGTTGGTTCCGGTTTTGTCAAAACGCAGTTCTGATGATGGAATTCATGAGGAATTGAGGGAACTCCTCAAATCTTAAAGGCAAACATATAGTGATTTTTGTGTTTTTATCAACAAGTCAAGCATTTTCATCCAAAAATGTGACATTGGATGAAGTGGAACTGCTGATGATGATCAGAACAGAACTCTTCAACGACAAAAAGTTCACGTTTGTCTATTTGTCCTCCTAGCTATGTTTGTTAAGCAAGTTCTATTTTCACAATTAATTTTTGTCATGCTTGATTTCTGATGATGGGATCCATGAGGAATTGAGGTAAATCCTCAAATCTTAAAGGCAAACATATAGTGATTTTTGTGTTTTTAACAACAAATCAAGCATTATCATACAAAAATGTGACATTTGATGAAGTGGAACTGCTGATGATGATCAGAACAGAACTCTTCAACGACGAAAAGTTCACGTTTGGCGATTTGTCCTTCTAGCTGTGTTTGTTAAGCAAGTTCTATTTTCACGATTGATTTTTGTCATGCTCGAGTTCTGATGATGGGATCCATTAGGAATCGAGGGAACTCCTCAAATGTGAAAGGCACACAAATAGTGATTTTAGTATTTTCATGAACTAATCAAGCATTTTCATTCATAAAAGTGACATTTGATGAAGTGGAACTGCTGATGATGATCAGAACGGAACTCTTCAACGACGCGTAGTTCACGTTTGGCGATTTGTTCTCTTCGTTTTGTTTGTCAAGCAAGCAAGGTTTTTTTCATGATTCCATGAGGAATTGAGGGTACTTAGTCTTCTACCATTATAAACATACATTATAGCCATTTTTATTTTATTGTATATCTATCTAAGAGTGCACGATCTAAGTATAATAATCTTTTACCGATCTTTTACCGGCCTCCCCCATAGAAGTCGGTTTATTTTTCTTAAAAATTATAAACGAAACACTCAAGAAAATTGGAAACTTTAGGCACCAACTTACTATCAGAAACACAAAGTGAGAATAATTTAGCATTGTGACGTCACAAGAAAGCCAACCGATTGGCCAGAGAATAAAAGCCGACGAATAAAACTGTAAGCCGAGATCTGCACAAATTGAATTGTGCTGTATAGAAACAGCGTACTGTGAGGGTACACCGAACCGAACTAGGTGGGTTCGTACTAAGTAATACAGTGTATCAAATACAAATGGCACTGGTGGCTAGAACTATACGAGTTTGAAATCAATCGAACGAACCACGGTGTTTTAATGTTGCATAAAAAATGAAAAATATATGATAACTAAGAATTTTAAAATAAAATTGGTTGGTTTTAATTAGACGTTGGAGCAATCAAATGGATCGGTTTCCGATAAGAAATGCCGTATTTATGTTATAAGGAATTAATAAATGATTTATTTGAACTATAATTATTAACTTAACAAATTTACAGGTTGATGTCTCTTTGTAGGTATTTTAAATAGTAGTAATAGTAGTAGTAGTAGTAGGTATTCCTTATGTTTATTAGAAACACCGCTCTTCTTTAATGATTTACTGGGTTTACATTTCAGAATTACATATTAAATATAAATTAAAGTTAGTTTAAGGTATGAGAGCATATTATTTTATCACATCTCATGCATACTTTTAAATTAATTCTGGAATACTCGCTAATGGGTAAAAAATATCACAAAGCCCTGTCAAATTCCGGGGTATTTTTACCTAGTAGCGAGTAACCGTGGTTGTAAATACCTAAATTAAATTTATAGGTAAAAACTTAAGAAACGGTCCTGTTGTATGTAGTTGTGACGTGTTCGAATAAACATTACATATGTAAAATATGCAACGTAAACAAAACAAATGTCTATTCGAACACAACTACATACAATAGGTCCTTTGTGCTCTGAGTACCGTAAAATGGGGTGAGTTGGGACGAAATCGATGTTAAAACCTGGAAAAAAGATTGTTTTTATATGTGGCACATTAATTAATATACAATAAAAGTGTTCCAGATGTATGAATTTTAGTTTGTCAATGATAATTTGTTGCTTCATTGCATAGTTTCAACGAAAAATACATAATAGTAGACAAACCCAGCTCACCCCATAGTTGGGGTTATAAGGGCTAGCAATGGGGTGAGATGGGAAAATTGCTAGGGTTGACACTTTCGGATTAAGACAATAGCTTGACTTGTCAAGAGATTTTTTTATTAATGTAGCAAAATGATGTTTTATTTAAACCGGTTTCATGTTTTCTGTAAGTTGTGAGCCTGATTTTTATGACGTATAAATAGTTTTTAGATCAATTAAAAAAAAGACGACATCGACATTGTGGCATTCAGCGAACTAAAATATCGCGAGTGCTGTGAAGGAAGAAGGTGGGCTATGTGTGAGAAGGATCGCGGCGGTGTTTAAATGGCCGGCTTGTCACATATTAATAATAAAATAAAAACAAAAAACTCACGAGTTGAATAAAAGTCGATTAAACACGCAGTAGGTAACAATAGTCTGTATACTGTATAAAAAAAAATGCACATTTTAATGTTATATATTTATTTAATTTGCAATTTCTATAATTCCTCCGCTATTTCAATATTTTTTTAAATAATATTTACCATTTTATCATAATGTATGTAAGACTTACTTATGTAATTCAACAACCCTGAACTACAAACACTAACTCCCCCCTCTATCATCTCGGTACACCCCGTTCGTAACAACAAATTTCCCCATTCATGACCCAACTTTCCCTTTTGTCAACCCAACTCACCCCTCAGTACATCCCTGCTCTCCCCATAAAAATCCTCAAATGCGGTTGAATCGTTATCTATATTAAAAACATTATAAATAAAGAAAATTTAACTTATGTTTTTCTGTTTCCAATAAGCCACGTAAGTATAATTATAAACGATATCCAAAAGGTGGATGTTGGTTGGACAAAGTTAAATTCAACTAAAAATCCGCCGCTTTCGAGTATCAATTTTGACAGTGAATTTGTGATTCAAAATTGTATGATTTGGCAGCTTAGTATTGCGAAAAGAAGAAAAAATATGTCTAAAAATATAATCAAATTACTTTGAGAGCAACCTAAACCCGAAAATTAAAGTAGCTACTGAAAAAAGAAATTCTGGATTCGCAACCCAACTCCACCCGCGAACCCTAATTACTCACCCCATTTTACGGTATGTAATTAAATAGATTTAAACAATATTAAAACGTTTTTTAGAATTCTCTATGCAATAAATGCTTCAACAATTCTGTGCGATAGATTGGACGGTGTATGTTAATGAATCTACTTTATAAATTTTAGTTAATTTATTATAAAATCTTTTCTATTTTTTGATACTGAAACCTTATCTAATTTTTCGAAATCGGTGCTAAACCCTGAAGTTATAGCGAGCAGTAGCGTCTAAGCTTTCCGATTTTACTGCCAAATGTAATATTTGTATCTCCCCGTCCGAAACCGAGTATGTAGCTAATAATTTATATAACGTTAGAAGCGCACAAATGGACAAGAAATTTCTGAGCTTTATGTATAGTTAAATGGAATAGCTCGACTTATGAGTGGTTATTAACTAAACAACAGTTCAAGGAGATTGCACTATTTCATGAGTTTGTGGTACTTATAGCTTAGTGTATTCAGGGAGATTGCACTATTATGTTGTTTATGTGTTTGAGGTACAGCTTGGTAAATAATAAAGGCACATATCTGGCGATTATAGCAGGAGTACAAGTTTTGTCTTAGCAGCAAAGATATAAGTGAAAGAAAACTACAATTACTATGAAATGACTACAAATAAAGTTAGAAGATTTTTAACAGTTATTTTCTTATACATATAAACCTAAACTCACGCCTTTATTCCCAAAAGGGGTAGGCAAAGCACACGAAAATTACGTAGGTTTATAGATGGACAAAACGTGTGATATGTATGACAGTGTCATTTTCTTATATATCGAATTATATAATAATGATTAACTGACTGTATTTATCTTTATCTATTCAAATAAAAAAGTTTTAAATCTATAGTATTTGGCCTTTCTTTAATGGTATGTGAAATGGAAGTTTATTAAAAATTCTAGGGCTCATCCCCTAAATATTATTAGAAGGGTGGGCACGTAGTTTGTTTCGTTGCTGCTCACTCTTGTGTCCTTAAAATTGGTGTAAGTTTTACGGGAAATAAACTCTGGTACCTACTTCGTTGCCTAAAGAGTAATGTTAAAATTTTCATATTTAAAGGACTATCTTAATCTCTATACATCTAACTTGGATTTCGCTCCCTTACATCGTCCCGTAAATGTTTCAGACCCTTAGAAACTACTAATTTTACGTACACGCTTACTTACTATGCATACATGACATGGGCCTCGGATGTGTAGCAATTTATTCCAACATAAAACGGCATTTCGGCACTTAACCTGAAAATAAGCGTACCTCAAGGGAGTTTTAATCTCCTGTGTAGTGTTCTAACACTTGACGCCTCGTAAACAACAATGTTACAGCGATTTTACGACAGGTTAGGCTTTTAGGTCATGCTTGCTTCTGACGGTCCAGCCTTGAAAACCATCACATTGGTTTTCAATACATTGTACTTTAGCCAATGACTGCGAGAAAATTGCTCACATACACCTAGTAATTTTCTGAGGTCTCTGATGGGCTGAGAACAACCATGTCATCGGCGTAGCTCAAATTATATGTGCACGCAGTGCCAATGTGACAGCCTGCCCATATGCCCACTGCACGTTATCGAAAATGCATGTGGTCCATATGTAACCACTGCCCTGCTAGCAATATGCACAACATTTAAGGGTTAGCTACGTATCCATACTAATCCACACTAATATTATAAATACGAAAGTGTGTCTATCTTTCCGTTTGTTTGTCTGTTACCTCTTCACGCTTGAACTGCTAAACCGATTTCGATGAAATTTGATAGTTTTATCCCGGATATCACTCCTAAGAGGGCGAAAAGGTGGGTGGAAATTTGTATGGGAGAGCGATAATTAGGCCTGCGCCTACAACAATTTAATAGCAATTATTTCTCTAAGAGGGTGGAGCCAGAAAAAGCTAGTTTACAATAAGTTGTAGGCATATTAAACCAAAAATATTTAATTACTATAATTTTCATACAGGAAAAAGATAATGTGAAAATATTCTTGTTACACCGAATCAAAAATCATATACGGGCCCTTAGCGGTTCATTTACAGTAATAGTCTTGCGCTTAAAAGTCGCGTAAATACTCTGCAGGGCAGTCGCCACATAAAGACCACAAGTACTGTGATTCAAACGGGCAGAGATCATATAGGGACCACAAATGTTTAGAGCGAATTGTTAGTATTATTACAAAAATAATAAAAAACTGTAATAAATTATCACATACTACAAGCACATTAACGTAACGAACTCATACACTACCCAAAAGTTACAATACACAGCACTTCCCGTATTTATTTTTGGCATAATTGACAACATTACATTTTTTTAAGCAGGCTTTTTTCCGATGAAATCAAAATAGAGGATAAAAACTTAAGTAAAACCACATTTTTTAATTTCTCGAAAATATCCCAATTTCATATAAATAAATCAATTTCAAAAGTTCCTCATTCTAAAAGAGAGTAAGTGACAAGTAAGGCGTCACAGCGTAATAAATCATACAGAAGCACTGTTAATAAGACTTAACTAAAGAAAGTGAACTGCAGTTCTTTTTGTGCGCTGTGACTGTCACAATTTCATAGTAGTGACGTCATTACTACGATATGGGCTTTCTTCACATTTTCGTGAATATTTAGAAAACTACTAACTATAAAAATATTAAAAAATATTTTGGGGTCTCTTGTTACCAAATTAATGAAATGAGTTAAGATTTTATACTACTTAAAAATTTGAAATGTTGTCAATTCAATTTCTAAACCTGAGAACCGCAGAAGAATGCACCAAGTCGCGTTTTAATTTGACAACTGAAACGTCACAATAAATACGTTCCGATACACTCACTTTGTTATCGTTCGGAAATCAACTATTTTAACCAATAATGTCATTTTGGGTTCTTTATATCACATCTGCTCGTCTAGAAAAAAATAATAGCTATGTGGTCGTAAATTCTAAAGTCACCCTCATTTTTCCAATTGCATGCATGCCGAGCTAATTACTGTGGTGAGCGAGCAAGACACATTAATGCCGACTACATCGTTAAGAAATTACTGGTGTCACTTACGTGGCTTAGGTAGGAAAACGGGTCACGATTCCCAATGTACTTGTAGTAGCATCAGAAACTTTCATGTTAGAAGTTTGATATTTGTCTTGGAACTTGAAGCAAGCGGATGTGATACCAAACTTCATAAAGCTGATGCCAGATGTATGTTCTCTGATAAAGTAAACGTGGGACTTAAATAATTATAAGTTGGAGTTAAGCACATTTTGAACTTCTGTTCTGATAAAATTGGTAAATACATGAAGAGGATGATTATAATGGTAAAGTGTTAAGTAGCCTGAAGAATAGATATCTGTCGGGTTACTAATGAAATCCTTAATTTCATTTGCCATAAAAGTGATGTTTGTGATAGGTAATCATTATTTTCCCTACTAGGGACTTAGGCCCCCTGAGTCGTTTTTTTTCAGAATCTGTTAACTCTTTTATGATTTTTATTAAACACACCTAACATATAAGGCTCTATACAATAGTACATTACGATACAAGTGCAGAGAACAGGAAACTCGCAACGAGTGGTGATAAATTAAAACACGACCGAAGGGAGTGTTTTAAATCGACACAAGTTGCGAATTAGTACATGTTCGCACGTGTATCGTACAAAGTTTTACAGTACATATGGCTCTTAAAAGTTTCGACATATGCACGTAATCTGCTGATTACCGCACTCGTGCGGTAATGTAGTACCATATGTACTGTAATGTAGCACCATATGTACTGTAATAGTACATTACGATACAAGTGCAGATAACAGGAAATTCACAACGAGTGGTGACAAATTGAAACACGACCGAAGGGAGTGTTTTAAATCGACATGAGTTGTTCGCACGTGTATCGTACAACGTTTTACAGAACATATGGCTCTTTAAAGTTTCGACATATGCACGTAATCTGCTGATTCTCGCACTCGTGCGGTAAAAAAGCACCATATGCACTGTACATTTTATTTATATTATTATGTTGGAAGTTTTATTGTTTCAGAGTTAATTACTTTTATGGGAAATAACGAATTTGACAAATACAAGTGTTATGACATGTGGAATTATAGATATACTCGTAGAGGGGCTCCGATGTCAATCATAGTCACTGTTTCGTCAGTATTTTACAAGTTGATAACCTTACATTCGTTTAAAAAAATTGACAAGCACTTAAAAATTTATACAACGTCCCGCAAAACTGTTTGCATAGTTTAACTGTAGGATCTATGAGTCTGTATAAATAGTAGTTAAGTCTTAACGTATAAAAAACAGCTTTAAATGTTGTAGCAAAAGGATAAGGTAGCTAAATATAAGATATTTAAGTACTGTCTAGGTAGTATTTGAACAATGCTCTTTTGAACCTATTTTTGATTCTCTCCTCTCTAATAGCCGCAGATAAGTAGTTTTTTTTTAAATCTGGAGTAACGCCCTGGATTTTCTTCAAGAGGTGAAACGGCAAATGGATTTTCTTCAAGAGGTGAAACGGCAAATGGAACTTTGCAGGTTAACGAACGAAGCCGCAGCCCCAAGCTAAATATTTTCCTTTTTATTTTCCCTGATAGATTACGTTGTAAACCTAGCGCGTTAAGAGCATTGTTGCTCAACTTGTCATCCCCTCTGAAACGTAATACTCCCAGCTTAAGTAGGAATAGAAACTCAATTATGTGTAAGACGGAGGCGCAACAATTTTTTCGGTATGTTGCTTAGTTATGGGAACATAAGCATAGCTCTTTAACTTTATATAATTATATACCTACGAACATCCAAGACCACCGGGGAATGGGCAGCAGCATTCCTAGAGATGCGGTGGAGATACTGCGATCGCCAACCCGCATGCCAAGCGTGGCGATTATGGCATTTACCCCCCATGAAATTGGGGGAGGCCTTTGTCCAGCAGTGGACGTCCTAGGGCTGATATGGTGGTGGTGGTGGAAAATTTGCCTGCGGCTTCGTCCGCGTGAACTTCGTATCAATTTCCATGTCCAAAATAATCACTTTAGGGGATGATATTTGAGAAAAAAATTACCCTTTATTTTAATTTATAATATGAACTCGCCATGTCCGTCGGACTGTCTGTCTCTCTGTCCGTCTGTCTGTCCGAGGCTTTGCTATGTGATTGTTAGTGCTAGAAAGCTGCAATTTGGTATGGATATTAAAATCATTAAAACTTAGAAAGTAGTAAAATAAAATCTAAATAAAAAAATTAAGGGTGCCTCCCCTACACGTAAAGAGATGATGTTTTTTTCCCTTCAACCCTATAGTGTGAGGTGTTGTTGGATAGGTCTTTCAAAATGAATACAGGTCTTCATCAAACATTTTTTGATAAAGTGAATATTTTCTTTACCTTTAACTTTTGAACTATGAGTCCAAAAAATATGAGAAAAAATCGTGAAAGTAAAGTTTAATAAAGACTTTCAATGAAAATTATAGCGGACATGATCGGTCAAGCGGTTTTTGAGTTATCTTAAAAATGATTTAATTCTTCGTAAAAGACGTATTATGAAATACTGCATAGGTATTCCCTTTTGCCTATTATTGTTTTTTTTTTAATTGAGTTCATTGGACAATGGCAGAACCTTTTCTTTTTTTTTACCTGGGGAAATGCATTTACGCATCCCGCCTAGCCGGGGAACTAGGACAGGTATGACGGACTCCCGGGAACCGCCCGGACTACCGTCTACCGTCGGTCTCCGTCCGTCGTCCGCCTGGTGGTTACCAGGGTATGCCCATCACACAGCATTAGTGGCGGTGACACGGGATCGCCAAGGCACATAACCGCGAACACCGCCTGCTGCAACAGCCGAAGCTGTCCCCTCTCGGTAGAGGCTTGCGCCTCCCACCCAACGGCAAGCGTGCAGGGCGACACCACACACTTGCCGAACAAAGGACCTCCACGCCAGGAGAGAGTTAATAACCCCGGATTCACTCCCTCAGGTCCCCTTGTAACTTTTTATAGAGGTTTTCTCCCTCGGAGCCACCACCCGGCCCCGGCCTGACGGTGACAGCCCCCACTCCCGACTATAGCGGCCCTCTGCCGAAGTCAGGGTTACGGGTCCGTAATTCTTTTAACAGGCATACGGCATGGCCTGTCCCTCTCGCCGCACCTGGGGAGTCTTGCGACTCCCTGATGCAGAACCCCCATCCCCCCCCCATTGGTCGCATCTGGAGTGTCCTCCACTAAACAGAGGAACACCCAGAGCGACCCCGTCTCCGGGTTATTGGTAGCACCAGTAAGTGATCCCTCCGGAGATGAATCACTTACCGTGGCCTCCAGGGCGCACCGGCCAGAACCCTTCCCCTTCCCCCAGACCCGCGAGGGTCCACAGGAACTGGAAGAGCCCAGACACTCGTGGAGGTTACCCAACTAGCGCCCCACAACTACAGAACCCTACACTGAGCAGCCTCGGACAGACAGATGGACATGACAAAACTATAAGGGTTCCTAATTGACTACGGAACCCTAAAAATCGGGGCTTTTCATAGAAATCGGTTTCGGGCTGCAAACCTTAATCACAACTATTCACAAGACACCTTGTATGCTCTCGATGAGTATCAAATGTTCAGTTTATGTTATTTATCTTATTAACTCGATCGCACTATCGGATGTGACAGGATTTATTATGGGATTTCCCTCTTTTGTGCCTAAAACTTACTATTTTCTTACTTAATATCTTATCAAAAAGTCCTTACTATTGCAAAATGCCACCCATAAAATACTTTCATTGCACTGCATGGATCAGAAAACACAAAGATAGTGTAACAAAATGCAATGTTGCATAATGTATATTTCTGTAGATAGGTTTTGTGCATCCGATCGATCACAGAAAGGTCACTCTAGCTACATAAAGGTCAGCTCAAGAGTATCTTAATGTAGTGATCATGCATGAAGAATAGATATTAAATGGAGCGAATGATAAACGACCGAGTCGGAGTAAGAGGAAATGTTACTCGTGAATGACGAAATTTGACCCGACTATGTCCTAAAACTACGACCAAGGCCACCGGGGGATGGGCAGCAGCATCCCTGGAGTGCGGTGGAGATACTGCGATCGGCAATTCACTTGCTAAGCGCGGCAATTATAGCATTTACCTCCAATTAAAATTGGAGGAGGCCTATGTCCAGAAGTGGACGTCCTTCGGCTGATTTGGTGGTGGCGGTAGTGGACGGAATCTAGCTGAAATTAGATGTGGAATGGGGAAATTCACAGATCACAGTTCAGTGGGTTTCTCATTTAGACACTAATAGTTGGTACAAGCTTAGATAGTATTTATTTACCGACTTCAAAAGAAGGAAGGAGGTACTCAGTTCGTCTCCATGTTTGCTTGTTCTTTTTTTTATGTATGTATGTTCCCCGATAACTCTTGACCAAGTTGGCCGATTTTGATAATTCTTTTTTTGTTTCAAAGCAGGTACCTCGACTTTGGTCCCATATAAATTTGGTGAAGGTCTGATGATGGAATCTAGGAGGAATCGAGGGAACTCCTCGAATTTGATAGGCACGCATATGCCGATTTCGGTATTTTCTGTAGGTAACCAAGCATTGGCTCACGGAAACCACAAATTGTGGCAAAGCAAGTACAAAATTGAAATACTTTTTTTTTTTGTATTAATTATAACATAAGCGCAGCGCATGGCTAAAAAATGCGCTTTAAGTACAAGTCACGATTTGTACACCAAGGGTGGTGCCTTGGTGTACAAATCGTGATGTTTGACTTTTTCCCGGAGACAAGTTTCACAGTGTGCAACAGGTTTTAACGACGCGAAAAATCGATGTTTTGCATTTTGCAAAAAGGTGAAGTTTATTTTCAGCCATTATTTACTTCACTGGAAGCCGCTGCCGGTTGAACTGGCTACTGGACCGTAAGCGATTGGAATTTATTTTCGTCAAAATGCCGGTTCTCTGTGGGTATCGAATAGTGTACCTGCGTCGAGCCTACGGTAATTCGGTATATTGGTATTTAGAGTTCCTTTTGAACCGTGGCTTTATCGCCGACAGAAAGTGATCATATGCCCGGTTAACCACGGATAACACGGTTATTATGGAACCTTCTGCCACGACTACTATGCATAGTGACTTCAATAAATATAATTGCACGGAGCGTCCTCAATTTGTCAATTTCATTGGACTATGCTGGCTCAGAGATTTTTCGTTTTCCGAGCGTTTTTTTCTAATTGATAGGAAGAATAGTTGTTTTTTTCTACGTAAACCTTACGTTACAGGTATAGTAAAAAACCGGCCAAGTGCGAGTCGGACTTGCGCACGAAGGGTTCCGTACCAACACCTCCTAATCTACATTTAAAACCACTACACAATACATTTAATCAAAAAAGGTCGTATCTTCGTAGGAAAGTTACGACACTTAGGCCCTTTTATTTGGGAAAGTCAGTTTTTCAGCAATAACTCAAAAACCTTTAAACCTATATTGTTCAAACCAATTATCGTTGAAAGTATTTATTAATTTACATCGTCTTTTTTTTAGAATTTTTAACTTCATCGTTTGGAAATTAGAGGGGTGGGGGGGGGTGGACATACACTTTTTACCACGTGTACAGCTAATATGTCGCCAATGGTTGACTTGAATGGAAAAGTTTTCTAGGAACCTCTATGTCTATGTCACGCCTAAGAGCAATAAAAAAAATTACCCCCTGTTACATGTATGGGGGGCACTCCATACATGTAACAGGGGGGTCAACTTTTTTTTTAGTTTTATATTTCATTCAAAATTTCACTTCATATTTATATAGCGATTCATAGCATACACCTTCCTATTAAATTTCATAATTGTAGTGCTCATAGCCTCCGAGTAAATCGGCTGTGACATACGGACGGACAAACAGACAAACATGACGAATCCATGAGGTTCCGTTTTTTGCCATTTGGCTACGGAACCCTAAAAAGAACTTTTTCAAAGGCTAGGTGAAATTCAGTCTCATGCCAATGCAAAAAAAGTAGTTAGTTTAAATAATAGTTTTACAAAAAAGATCCAACCTGAAAGGCATGGTCAATGTAATTGTATGACTTTTGTACTTAGTAGAAAGATCCAATTTCAAGTTTTAAACTCGTAAGTTGGATCATTTATGTCTTATGAATATGTGTAATATGGACCTATTAGAAAATTATTTATGTATGTGTTTTGTACAAAGTATTTTGAGTTAAGCCGCCGCGTACCTTTCTGCGTATCTTTTTAGTAATTATTATCTATATATATATATATTTGCCAGTTGTGTTTAATAAATGCTAGAGGCTGAGATCCGCAGACAAACTGCAGTACAGTTTTGCGGATTTGATGACTAAGTAACAATGTTTGTGATTCTCTGTATTTCATAATTATAATAAATAAATAAAATAAATAATAAAAATAAGCGAATTTTCGAATAATCGGTTGGTCCTCTAATTGCATAGTCGAAACACCGATTACTTGGCAAAATAATATCAGAGGTTGACAGAGAAAACCTTTCACTTGATTGGTCTGCTCTGATTTTTATAATCAGAGCTTAGATCTGAAAATAATTTTATTCTTTAGGAAATTGAAACACCCTTCTACGCTAAGCTTGTAGCTGGTAACATGTGAAAACTCGTATGTTAAAAAAGCGTCTACGAGACGAGCGCCCGCCGAACGGATTCCTTAGAAAAAAAAGTTTTCAAACACAAGAAGACATTTTGAATTAATTCACAGGAGTGCAGAGACGCGACATAAAAAATATGAAACATACATTTTTGGAAGTCATTTGATCAGTTATGTAGGTGAGAAACGAAATAAGTACGTTCAGCCGTCAACGGACTGCGAATCAACTCTAAAAAACTCAAAAAGACATGCTCCTTTATTAAAATTTAATCGTACACCCTACAGAACTCGGCACTTGAATCACGTTCGTTCGCGCTTCTATTTTTATCGGTATAAAGAGAAAATGAGTCGATACCGAGCCTTCACAATCCAATGAGCCGAATAATCGAAACGCGGCTGGATATGCCTTAACATGAGCAACAATTTATCATAAAACGCGCGTTACCGTCGAGAGGAGAAATCAGTAACTTTGTACTGTCAGCAAAATATACAGGGTGGGCTCTGTAACAGGAGCAAAAAATTAAACGGTGGACTATTTTGCGGGCCAGAAATTATTTCCAAGTAGTCTCAGTCGAAAAAAAAATTTTTGCTTGATTTTTTTTTCTACAAAGATGGCTTACTTTTATTTTTATTACTTTTCTGAAGTGAAATTAATGTCAAGTTATTTTAAAAAGTCAATAAAATTAAAATTATAATTGAAAACAAAAAAATACAAAAACAATTATGACAAGAGATGCAACGGATAGTTGTTTGGCCGGATACCGGATAACGGATATTCGGCCTGACCACCTGCCGAATATTCGGTATCCGGCCGCCGAATATTCGGCGAACAGAGCTACTCGTATACCTACATTTTGAGTTTTGCATATTGCAGGTACGCTTCGTGCAATGTGCAGGTTTTGACCTGTTTCTTAGTGAACGTTCCTTTTATACACCACAATTTGCCTTTGGTGGATTTCCAATATTAAATACAAATTACTCGCTGTTTTACTGATCACCATACTGGCTTCAAATTGCTACATTATAAAAATTATTAAGTTAAAATGGTTTCAAAAGAATAAACTAGTTCGACTATGACCGTGACTGTTTTTTATGATTCCATTTTTTACTCCAAAATCAAGCAATTTTACTATCCGGTATCCGGCCGGATATTACGTTACTATCCGGTGTCCTGTCGGATATTAAAATAAGGGCCGGATAGGCCGGATACCGGATAGTAAACGAATATTCGGTTCATCTCTAATTATGACTCAGAACATGGGTCCACCTCAAATACTGCTTTGACTGATATGCTATAATCTCGTGGTGTTAGATCCATTACTCGGAGGTCATAACTTTACATCGAAATTTCTCCGAATCGAAATTTTTTAAACTAAAATTGTACACCAGGTGTTACTGCAGATGCCCAAAGGAAGCGTCATATTTGCGTGAGTTTTGAGTTTTGTTTTGACGACCTGTTTAGCCTAGTTGGTAGTGACTCTGCCTCCGAAGCTAGAGGTCCCGGGTTCGAATCCCGGCCAGGGCATTTATTTGTGCATTTTTCACGGATATTTGTTCTTGGGTCTTGGATGTTTTCTATGTATTTAAGTATGTATCTATATAAGTATAAGTATGTATATCGTCGTCTAGTACCCATAGTACAAGCTTTGCTTAGTTTGGGACTAGGTCGATTTGTGTAAGATTGTCCCCCAATATTATTAAATATTATTATTAGTTACAGGGCCCACCTTGTAAACGGTAGCAACAATGCAACTTTGACAGCTAACTCTAGGGATGGCCCATGATAATACAATCAGTGTACAAATATTTTTAATGCGTACTAACGTAACGCACTAGCCTTTGAAAATGTTTCTATAGATGCAATAATTAGACGATGAAGTAACGCGACGATAAGCTTGTAAGACGTAGTTTTGCAACTAAACAACTAAAAGCCCTATGGAAGGGTTCCCATGAGGCTGGCAGCGTTCCCCCTTTGGATAGCTATTCGGCCAGCCTTCGGGATAGTTGCCCAAAAGCTGTTCCCCTTAGTAATTACTTTCTGTGTTTCAAACTTATTTTTCTTTTCCAGGTATGGACTTCATATTGACAAAATTAATGTCTCCGATCTGAACCGGTATCGTCGTCAATTGCGTTTTTCTGAATACTTTTACTAAAGGTAATATTTTTATGATTATTTTTATTGATTAGGTACGTAAAAATTTTCATTTTTATCCGTTCAGCGGAAATAATAATTAAAAAATCGACCAAGAGCATTTCGGGCCATGCTCAGTGTAGAGTTCCATAGTTGCCCAATGAACTTAATTTAAACAAAACAATAATAAGCACAAGGGAATACCTTCGAAGCATTTCATAAGTGTTTTACTGAGAAGGGAAGACTTTTTATGATAACTCAAAAACAGCAAAACTGTAGTTTCTATATATATAACTCCAAACCAAGCAAAAAAACATCCCCAGCCTTAAAGAATTTTGATTGAAATTTTATTCTAATCAGTATTAGATTTTTTTTAAATTTTGAAAATATAAATATCTCACAAAGCCACTAGTACACAAACAAAATACAGCTCACAAAGCCACTAGTAATATAAGTATCGATGCATAGAAGTTAAGGTCATAATGTTAAAACTCCTTTTTACCCTATAATAGTTACACGTTCTAACACGTCAAGTTGCCAACTCACTTGACAAGGGGGGTCGAAGTTGCACCACGTCCGTAGGGCCCACCGTTACCCTATATGACTCCAGGGTGGTGCTAAAAGTGCAACAAAACTGGCAACCGTAGTGTCTTCTCGAAGATCACACGGTTCGAAATATAAATGCCATCCGTTACTCTCTAAGGCGACTTCCTGACTTTGCGAGGCGGGATCAATACATGGTATTTTGTTCTTTGACGTGAGCTTACTGATACCGCAGAGATATCCTCACTTGTCGATATACTGTCAGTATTACTGGTACTAGTAATATCATGAGCAGAAGCAGGGCAGTACTGCATCCATATCACCCCACTTCCGCGAATCCCGCACCAGTCAAAAAGCACTCATTAAAACAGAGGCGCAATAAAAAAGTAGTACTGACTTGCCTGAGTTGACACTGATAGTTGATGATTTTCTTAAAAATCGTATTGCCTCTGCACCGAAAAATAAGGAAGTCACCTTAAGTTTGAAACGCACAGCGCGCGACGCAGCATCGTTGAGGGGCGGAAGCGGTTTTGCGGTATAAAGCGACGCGGTTCTGGGCACGTCGCACCAAAAACCGCGCGGTATTCGCTTTGAAAAGATCAAAAATGCAAACCTGCCTCCGCCTCGCACCGTTCCGCGCCCGTTCCGTGCTTTAACCTGACTTTTGTGCGTGAAAGTGCAGTTTCATATTACAGTACCGCTACCATGAGATGCTATCGAAAATATACATTACGTTACTACAGTCGCTACCGAATAAACGCGTTTCGAGTAGATTTCGATTGTGCTCGTACCATGAGTCAACCGCGCGTTCACTGCGCCCGCCAGAAGCTAACGTAATATTCGCTAGCGACTAACGTTTTGTAGCGGTTGCCGTAGATCGGTACCATGAGTCACCAATTTGACAGTCGCTATCGAAAAATACCGTATCGACTGTAGTAAACTATTTCACTAGCAAATTGGAGCGTGAAAGCTTATTAGAGATTTTGTTTCGTAAGTCATTGTAATAATTATTTATCTAAATAATATCGGTAAGGCATTATTTTGTGTGGAATATGTTAGCGACGGCTGCGTAAGAAGATGAACGACCAATAACAGAGATAAATTGAGGCTGATATGAGAAATAAATAAAAAAAAATCCACTTCAACATACTATAAAATGAGATTAGGTTTATTAATTATATATAATCTATGTACATCTAATCACATGAAACTAAAAAAAATCATCATAAAAACTGGGAAAACTGCATCACTCAGTTTATAGGTATGGCAATAATAACTAAAAATAACCAAAGCAAATACAAGATTCACTAACATTTGACCTTGTGCTACTGTTCTACGACACTTTAAATTAGCAGGTTTATTTCTATACTTTTGAAAGGAAGCCTTGGGTACTTAGCCTTTTGTCCAAATCTTCGTCCTTGCTCTGTCTTTTCAGTATAGTTAGAAAGAGAGCTTTGTATGCTGTGAAGTTAGGCACGTCACTCCGATCGTAACGTAAACTACTCGATGAATCGAGTTAACGTTAGCGAGTATAGTAAACGTGTAATTGACTCATGGTACGAGTACCGATCTGTAGTTCTATGAGTGACCACCAGAGGCGCTGTACTTATTCTCCATACTGATTGTTTACGCAGTCGCTAGCGAGTACGGTCACTGCAAACTCATGGTAATGCTACAGTAAGTGTATTAATATCTTAGACTTAGACTAGAGCCACATTTCAGGCTGCATTTCGCGGAGTCACCACAAGGAGCCGGCCGTAAATCTACTTCTTTACGACGTGTGAAGGCACTATCTAACAATGACTTACGGTTTTACGATACACGGCACAAAAGCCCTTATAACGTGGACATAAAGGCGAAAACTGCGCGCCATGAAAGTGATAAAATTTATTAGGTCCATAATTTTTCTATTGATAGTTAGGGATTGATTTTGTGCCAATAGAAAGGCTTTGTGGGTACTGAGTTGATTTTAATGAGAGTTTGATGTTCGACGAAGTGTTAACGGAGCTTTTAACGTTTTACTAACATTTTTGTATGCGTATATAATGTAATGTTTTCCTGGAAGTCAGTAAGGTTGGAAACGCTACGGAAAATGCGCTCTTGGGAGTGGCAGATCTACATTTACTCGTATTTCTAGCTATCAACACAAAGAATCCTCTAATAAATATATAGTCGACAATGCGCTGATGACTTCTTTGGAATCGTAAACGTTCATAGGCTTCGGTGTCTGTTTGCCATTAGGCAGATCATCTGCTTGTTTTAAACCGTCGTATTATAAACAAGTAAATTTTTAACAAAAAAACAACGACTCCAAACTTTGCCAGACCCCATCCTCCTGCTATATAATTTGAGGAGTTCCTTCGATGTAGCCTTATTTACTACATCCTCTTGGTATATAATTTGAGGAGTTCCCTCGATTTTTCCAAGATCCCGTCATCAGATCCAGACTTGGTGACAATGGGACCAACTAGAAAACACACCCTATCAAACAAAAAAAAATTGAAATAGGTCGATTAGTCTCCGAGTAATCGGTGAACATACATAAAAAAATATATAAAAAAATATTCCGACGAATTGAGAACCTCCTCCTTTTTATGAAGTCGGTTAAAAAATGTAACGAAGAATCCTAACTTGGTAATTTCAGCTACCAATGCCAACATGTGAACGCAAGATATACACAGTATAAGTATACATATTTGATGCAGTAAAATGACTCGTACTCCGGCAAAGTCGACTCTGGTCGCCAATGCGGCTACGATGTTATCTAACGCCTATTTTCGGTCTGCCGGTTGCACCTGGCGTTGAATTTTAAATCAACTGCAGTATTCAGGAGTGAGTTTCGGCTTTTATAAAGGTGCATTAGGTTATCTGTTTGCGTACATACCATCATCTGGGTTTTACACTACCGCACTAATTACTGGTTCATACAAACACACTACACTTTTATATGAACCAGCAATTAGTAGTTATTTAAGTCATTGCAAAAAAAACTAACATTTTAAAAGGGGGATCTCTGGAACCGATTTAAGGCTCAATAGGTCAACTTAATAAAAAATGCAACACTGTCAAGGGACTCTGACTTGGCAGTTTATTTCTGAAAGTCATTTTTGTCTACAGATGTAAGTATGGAAAAAGGCATGGGTGCCTAAATACTTATGAGCGGTAGTGTATATTTCACGACACTGGGATATTTGAGAGAAAATAAACTAAGTTCAGATAAGGTTCAAATCTTTGAAATTCACAGAATGGAAAAAATACTTCACATTTTCAGAACATTGACATTTACAATCTATCACGAAATTGCGCATTTAAGATGTCACACTCACCACATGTAATGCTTTCATGACGCTTTCATTCTTGATTCAAATGACAAGCTTTTCGGTGCCAAGGGTCTATTTGACCAAAGCTTTTGGATAAGTATTCCATCAAGCGAAGCCTATCAGCCTGACTTTAAGCGGTTTTTTTTGTATGGTGCTTCCCAGAAGCCTTTTGGCTTGTGCTGGCATGGCAGTCTTGGCTGGCTGTGGGTAGACGCCGCTATGGGGCCACCCGACAGCGTGAATGGGACTTTACGCGGATTGCAGTGTGGCAAGCGATTTATATATACTTATACGTATGTGCATTGCACGGTTGAGACCCGCAACGCACACTCGCTCCTTAACACCTATTATTATAACAGTACCAACAGTAGATATATAGTAATGAGTTCTATAGCGAAAAAGTATGTGATTAAAATTAGGGCTACGAAGTTTTAATTCATAGAAAAGTCGACGAGTAGAAAAATGTTTTTAGTAAGTTTCAAGACTTGCAAGTAAATTTTACACTACACGTGGCGTTATGACACACGAGTGCTAACGCCGGTGCGTGACTGACAAAGCTGATACTTGTTGCTAAATACAAAAATAACAAAGTAATGTGGTGCGTGAGGGACCTGCATATAATGTCTCTAGCTGTCAATACAAAAAACTCTCAAATCCGTAAAGAGTCATCAACGCGTTTGTGATTCTTTTAGAGTCGCAACCATAAGGCAGAACGTTAGCTTGTTTGCCACCTTCATTATTAAAAATATGAAAGCAGCTGTATTAGTACTTATCTATATCTATTGGCTATATGTCCGTATTCAGTATTTTCCATCGATCTGTCTTTTGTAAGTCAAAATTTAGTGCATGCATGGGACTAATGATTATTTTATTAGATTTTACGTTAATGAATACGTAATGACTCCTCATTATACGATTTGAAAGTTCGTTTTCAATTCGGGTGATTAATTTTTAGGGTTTATACCCAAAGGATAAAACGGGGCCCTATTACTAATACTCCGCTGTCCGTCCGTCCGTCTGTCTGTCACCAGGCTGTATCTCATGAACATGTGATGTGATGATAGTCAGACAGTTGAAATTTTCACAAATGATGTATTTTTGTTGCCCCTATAACAAGAAATACTAAAAAACAGAATAAAATAAATTTTTTGAGGCTCCCATACAATAAACATTTTTTTGTTTTGATTTTATAGATATGGAATGGACGGAGTAATATATAAGGAACCCTTCGTGCGCGCGTCCGACTCGCACTTGGCTGGTTCTTTAAAACAAAGCTACCTAATTCATCCAACATGATTATGACGTTATTATGAGGCAAACCATAAAGCGGACCAAAAAGATCGATAGTAAACCAGTGAAATGGATGAAAACTATGACATAGACTACATAAAAGGACATAGGATTGAAAAGGACATAGCAACACCACTCAGAACTCGTAAATTATTCCACTAATTCAGCCAAACATTTCCCGTTAATAGATTGGCAATTAATGAAGTGGCGTTTACAATATTATCTATAGGGCGCGTGTGACGGGTACCCAACCACTGAGGTCAATCTCACTTGTCTAGTCAACTTGATATCATGTAGATTTGTAGTGCGTGCTCGCTTCCATACGCACCAAACCTGACAGGTAAAAAGTGCAAGCAACAAATGTAATTTTATCTTCAATTCAATTTTTACGACTAAATAGACCCCCTGACTTCCATTCGAAGAGCCAATCTGGCTAAAAGGTCCAATTTGCAAAGACCCGCCCGCTTATTTACTTCCGAACGCACTCAATCCAACAGTCGGCTGAAGGGGTCCTTCCTACATTTGTCAGCGTTCGATTATGCATGCTCCGACCGAACTAAGGTTCATTAAAATCCTGATTTTTCCTTTATTCGGGTTAATTAATACTATACTATACATAGTACCTGCATACATTTTTCCGGAGCTGGGGCCCAACTCTAGAACGCACTGTTCTTAGTCTTCCAAAATATCACGTCTACTCAAGACTACAACAACGCACGGAAGCTTAGTCTCCAATGTTCTTGTATGTGCATCTGTTCGTTTACAAGAACACAATAATATAATTATTGTCTTTGAAAACAATGGAATGAGGGACAATGTTGACAGTGAAGTTCTGTGTAAGTTGTTTCTCTTTGACACGTAGAAGTGTGACTTTGTAACAAAGACGAAGATTGGACTGTCTTTGAAGAAATCATGCTCCGTTTATTATTAACGGAGGTATACAGAGAATTTGTCTTGCTAAATGTTCTCGTAATTAATAAACGAAAAGACTTACACAAAGGAATACGAATTAAGTATTTTTTGTATAGTAAAAACATCTGTCGTCATTATAATCAATGTAAACTTTAGCCAATTAACCTAATATTGTGCTGCAATGCGAACAGTTTTCGTTAGCATGATAAAAAAAATAGGGCGTATATTTGACTAACACCTGAATTGTAAATTTTATGCGGATACAAAAAGTGTGCCTTAGAAAAATATTAAGTAATAAAATGAAATTACTTTTTCCTGTCAGTCTTTATGAAAAGGTTGATTACATTAATTCCTGTAATTTGTCGATCATTAGTACCTACTGTTGCGATTATTTGAATATAATATTACGTTTGCGGCAACCGGTTAGGCGTAGGCACGACCCGCTTGCAAGCATTATGCGATTGTCATATCCCATGGCTGCTTGCAACTTCTGAGGATTTCACTGGGACCCTTCAAAAACCTCTCTTTGTGTACCGAATAGTTTGTTACTAGGTACACATTGGACCCGGGTATGTCCTAAAACTACGACCAAGACCACCGGGGGATGGGCAGCAGCATCCCTGGAGTGCGGTGGAGACACTGCGATCGCCAACCCGCATGCCAAGCGTGGCGATTATGGCATTTACCCCCCAAGCTCGGGGAGGCCTATGTCCAGCAGTGGACGTTCTCCGGCTGATATGGTGGTGGTGGTGGTGGTAGGTACACATAATAGATAGACCACGCCGAAGATAAAACCACGTACGTAGTGACGCATGCTACGATTTTTACGCAAATGCTGACGTATACTAATTGTGTTACGTCAAAACCACCACAATTATCCACACACTATAATTTGCATCAATTTATTCTTGACGCAGAGAAGCAAAACTTTATTGCGACTACGTTTAGTTCGATGCGTGAACATTTACGTGGTTCTCTATAAAACATTATGTAGGTATCTTTTCATTATATAGGGGTATATTGTAAGCTTCTCATCCTTCGATTGCTTGATAAAGCCTGCGACTTATGACTTGTATCGTGTCAAGCATATACCCCGTATATTGTTTTTTTTTTAATTGCCATTCGAACCAGTTTTTAGAGTGGATAAAAAGTATAATATGGGACCTACTACAATTAGAGCACAACAAAACCCAAAAAATTGGGACAGACGTAAGCTCGCCGCTAGCGATTTTTGTACTTATTATGAACTTTAAAAAATTGCAATTAATTGCAACATTTTGATGGGGCCATCAAAAACATGGGCATGTTATAAATTTTAAGTTGAGTGGCAAGTATCCAAGTATGTGGCAAGATGTTAATGTGTTATATGAGGACCCTACTAACTTCCTGACCCATTACTTCGTATGTCCACGCTTTCACTTGAAATTGAAATGACAACTTATAATCCACGATTAAGACGCCTCTATTAAACGTGTATAACATTTGAAAAGGATTAGTCTAGCAAAGCTATCAACAACTCATCAAGAGGATCAGAATGATCACAATTATGAAGGGTTTATTTTGTATTGTTTAGACGTTGCTACAGTCTCCATAATCAGATGCAGCTTGATATCACCATAAATTATATTCTCAAAAGACTTGAATAAAATAAAGGTACCATGTAAAACCTTTTTTCGGTGTATTTATTCTAGCATGTACCCATTTAAATAAAATTGAACCTTTATTAACTAGGCCATATATTTTATTAAGTACGACCTTTTAACGTATTTAACAAATTATTGAGGTAATCTAGACAGGCGGCAGCGTGTCCAGCCAAGTTCACCCCAGGAACTGGCGGACAACAGCCGTGTGTTTTACACGAACCGTTTGGAGTCACTTTTGACCCCCCAATAACTCAAAATCTATCTTACATAAAGAAATGAAATTTGGTACATGTATTAAAATCCTTTAGAACAACTAGAACCATAAATTTCATAAATATAGGATTAATAGTAATTGAGATATTAAATTCCAAAAACCGACAGTTTTACCATTGACTGACTGACTGACTAGTAATCAAAAACCTAACCCATTTCGGTGACCCAGAAAGCTGAAATTTGGCATGTAGCTTGATAATTGTGTGTGTACATCAGAAAAAAAACAGAAAACAGTGATTTTTATATTAGTTTTTTCCGCTCACGGGACAATGGTGTCCCGGACCTTTGGAAGGCGTGCTCGGAGCCGAAGTACCAACCGAGTACAACAAAGCTAACACGAAGAGGCCCTTTCGACAATTTAATGAAATGCAAGGGGTACACCGAGCGGATGCTGTCCCTGCCCGTGTCATATGGGACGCACACAGAGACAGCACCCGCCAGTGTGTACAGGAACTATTGCTGATTGATGGAATCTAAATGAACCGGACTATTGGGTGAATATGATGGACTAATGGCTGGGCTATTGAGGGGGACCTGTTCATACAACCAACCCACAGGACACCCCCAGGAGCACACAGGTACATAGGGTCGCTGCTCCCTAACAGCTCGCCACAAGCTGCCCTACGTTGACTGACTGCATTGGAAATCCAGTGGGCGTTGGGGTCGTCACTTGCCGTATATTATATTACCATAAAAGCTGTTAGATATTAAGAAAACTGCAAAGTTCAAGCTCAAAATGCATTAAGCCGCAGTAAATTAGTTTGACTGTAAGCAATGTAGTGCCGGACTTGGCACCATTTCAGAGAATTTACGGAACTTGGCACCCATTTAGATCTCAACTCTTTTGTCGGTGAAGACGACAACCAAGCATGGCATATTCGTAATATTGAACTTGGCTTCCATTTTCACATTTATATTTTTGATCGGTTATAAGTTTACATTTTCATTGAAGCTAGACAAGGAAACTACTTTATTATAAAAATTTCCTCGAAGAATAACTATTCTAATTTGTTAATTTAATAAAGGACTACCTGGAAAGTTCTTATCGAGTCAACAACTTATGAGTCAAATATTCACGATATTAGCTTTCAAAGGGTACTATAGTTCGCTAAGTATTCGTACAAGGGGTTAGTTATAAATAGGAGTTTGATAATTTATAGTTTGGTGGCATTATGAGATACACGAACATATTTAGAGAAGGCACTTCCTCAAATTGTGTATCTGTTATCATCTTATTGTAAACGTACCTATAATCTGGAGATCAATTCAAAATATATGTTTGTAACCCAGCTGACCCGCGGTTAAGGAATTAAACAAACTAATGAAAAATGTATAAACTATAATAATATAAACAATAAAATTGGTTAAACACTTTTTCAGTCAGTACAGGGAGGAAGCGAAATAACGTCACTAGCCTGAATGATGCGCGATTGTCCTTAACGTGGTTAGAGTTAAAGTAAGCTAAAGAAAATATGGAGACATTCTGGAAGTTCCCGTTTTGTCTCCTTGGGTTTTCCCATTGGCACTCGTTTAACGAAAGCGACAGTCGTTTGAACTTCCAACCCCTGTAAAACTAGGTTATCTGCACGAGTTCAATATCAACTGAACTGGTCAAGCGCAAATATATCTAGAAAAAAAAATGCTTTATACTCGTATATACAAATTTAGTTTCATAATACGTTTAGTCAAATGGATCCCAAGGTGAATGGCCAATCAATGAACATCAGATCCTTATTAAGGTTCATTGCCAAATCTCCTTGATTCGCCACTGAATATTTTCATAATCACAACTCCGCGCTCGAGGATGCTTTTATGAAGTAATATAAGCTTTTAGTCAGCCATGATTAATTCGTTAATTGAATTATTAGCCGCCATCTTGTATAAATATTTATGGCTTATCACTTCAGCTAAACTTGGCTCTCGCGTAGCTCCTGGGTGTCAATATCTAGTTACAGCACTAGAAACGTAATAGTGTAGCTATGCGGCAAGCCCGAGCAAGTGGGATGTACTGTTTTGTATTTTCTGGCAGTCAAACAGCGTTTTGAGCCTGCCACACACTGGGGCGGCCTGCGGTGGCGGCCAGTTGTACACTATGACAACCCTAACGATTTTTGAGACACACGCGGCATTGAGTGTCATAGTGCACAACTAGCTGCCACCGCAAGCTGCTGCTGCATGTGATGATACGCTTAATCATGAACTTTTTTCAGTTTCTTTTTTTTTGGTTCTGACAATCTTACCTTACTATTAGAATATAAGTGAAATCGATCGTCACATTTTTGCATGGAGTATTTTAGGGGCCCGTTGTCCCCCCAGTGAGTATATGAAAAAAATTATGGTAGGCATCATCATCATATCAGACGAAGGACGTCCACTGCTGGATATATGCCTCCCCCAAAGAGTGCACAATGAGCGATCCTGCGGCACCCGCATCCAGCGAACTCCCGCGACCATTACCAGGTCATCTGTCCACCGTGAGTCTTCCCACGCTACGCCTTCCGGTACGTGGTCGCCACTCGAGAACCTTTCCGCCCCAAAGGCCATCGGTTCTAGGTGCAATGTGCCCCGCCCTAGTGCTGGTGGGGTGAAGGTATTATATATAACGATTTTAATAGGAAAGCTATCAGAACTACTACATATGTATATATAATTCGTTAACAAGTAGGCAATAGCCGAACTTAAGAAATGTATGTGGTAATTAAGCAAATTTTCGTTACTTATGTCAAATATAGAGAAAAATATAATTTTGTGATATATTAAATCCGCGTAATGTCACGGGTGGAGAGAACTACCGAACCTACATTGCGCGTGGCCCGTCACGTACTTGGCCGTCTTTATTTGAAGTGATGCACTGACACAAAAATGTTACATTGTAGCTAAAATATGGGTCAATCTTTTTCTGGATAAAGATGGTAGGGCCGCACGCTCGACTAAACTCGATTCTCCATACAAACGTAGTTTCGTTCTCATTTTAAAACGCCGTGCTGAAATAACATGAACCATTGTAAACACAATGGGATCCTCCTTATCTAGGCCGAAAAATTTGTTCCTGCGGACTCTTAACGATTCTGAATAACACGAACCCAAAAATATGGAATTCTGGAAAAACTCAACTCATACTGAACTAACAATTTTTTTAACGCTCAGTAATTATTCTATGCTTAATGCTCGTACTGAGTGACGTGTCGTGTTTCGTTCGGGATAACCGGCTTAACATCTTCATATAATGTTCAAGACGTGTAAGCTGTGCCTTGTTTATGCAATATTGGTTTGCCATGTAAAGAGGATCATTGGATTTACTTTATGTACTGTATGTCGGAGCGAATTCAGCAGGTATATGATGGTTGCCATTTTATAACTTATCGGCGTGGATAAGACATTCGTCACGTTCTGACAAGTATGTGTAAATAAATTCACTTTTTTGACGTTACCCGATGTTTCGGATGTGTCACAGCATCCTTGGTCACGATTTGACTGGCCAGTCAGCAATATTTTTTTAACGCAATTAAGTCCCGTTAATCAATATTAAAGCGTGAAAAACGCTGAATCATTGATCAATATAATGAATATGATTGCAAACGCCCACGTATACTAGCGTAATAGCCGTAGTAGGATGTTCTATCGGCCATCGTTACGGGATCACACTTTTTAGCAAAATCGTCTGCAGGTTGGCCGTTTATATTGGTATATTATTTAAATAGAGAACGCTGTGCAGTGCATTCGAAAATAATTCTAGAGGTGTGATCGTGAACTCGTAGCGTTGGCCGATAGCGATTTTTTCTATGGAAATGTTAGTTTAACTTGTTTGTACCAGATGTCACTGGGTGCTATCTCTATCCCACTTGCATATTGAAGTGACAGAGATACAGCGGTCGTGTGGTTAGTTCTTACTAAAACCACAACGGCGCTACGATCTATGCGGAGTATTTCACTGATATCTCTATCTCAGTATATATATTGTACTTTGTGGCCGATAGTACATTTAGATATATTATGTAGATGTTTTTTTTTATCGTATGGCATTTATTTACGAACCGTGAGATCTTCGAGAAGACAAGTACGGTTGCCAGTTTTTGTTGCACTTTTAGCACCACCCAGGGGTCACGTGTAGGGCAACGATGGGTACTCCCTACGGACGTGGTGCAACTTCGACCCCCCTTTGTCAAGTGAGTGGGTGTCACTTAAAGGCTATAACAACAGGCTTATACATATCCTTTGGTCACAGCAGCAAACATGTGCCTTCGACCTTACAAAATAAAATAATTAATAATAAAATTCCCTAATAAATAATACAACAATAAATGTTTTTGACAGTAATTAAAGAAAATGAATAATATTTTACAGCTTGATTTATTAACGCCCGATTTAATTTTATTTGATTTATTTAAGTTTTGTTTAATTAATTTGGCCAAGTGATCGTCTAGTAATATCCCTACGTTGTGTGCCGCGTAACTCAAATTCTTTAATGCGAAACAAACAAGATCTGAACTTTTCACTACCTGACCTATAGCCTAGCCCTAGCCTAATATTCCTACAGAAATGCACTACCCATTTTACTAAACCTAGCAATATTTTGATTACAGAGAAGATTAAGTACCGATCTTTGCTTTACCTACTGTATGCTTCTTTATATAAACAAATAATTATTTGTTTTTTTATTAATATTCCCCCTCCAGACTACCTGAGGCCGGGCTAAGCGTAACACAGTAGCCATTGGTTTTTAAAGAAAGGCAAATTTTCCTTAAAAGCCATAATTTTTCCCTAAATCAAAATTATTTCATCATAAAACACTGATACTCAATTTCCTAGCTAGCTAAGAATAATTTTGATTAATATTGTATGGTGCGACTCTCTCACTACCATACAATGCTACTGCTTACGCCTGGATGGGTGACTGACCTCCTAGCTACGTATTTATACCTATTTTATTTTATTGAATTTTTAATAGGTATTTTTATATGACCTATGAATCTACCAATGCTTCGTAACCTAGACTTGCTGATGAGAAGAAGCATCAAAGAAACTCACCAGATAGTCATATCGATGATTAGAGGAATCATCTATTAATTTAAGCTTTATAAATAAATTCTAGCAATTTATTAGTACTGACGCTAACATTCCTAAATACAAAAGTTGAGGTATAAAGCTGTACCTAATGAAAACAAACCCCCTCGTCACTAATTCCCTAAAAACCTAGTTTCCATAAAGTGGTACACTCAATATCGACTATTCAGGGCAATTCATATGAAATATTAGAACCTAATCGATACCTGAAATAATGAGCACTCATTTACTCATGATAGAAATGCGAGCATTATTCCACTCATGATAATAGATAAAATTGACTCGTAGACTGCTCCGCCTGCTACAATGTCTAGAATTATTTCATCTTTCTGAAACAATTCTATATTCTAATCATAACTGGAATTATTTTACCTCAATGAGCAAAGTAAATTAAATGTAGTTACACCTTTAAACCATATTTCAAATGTAGCCCATGAAACCCCATAGTTCATAACCACATTTGGAAACCATTATTCACAATTGACCTTTACCTACTTATTCACGTCTACCAAACTTCCTACAATCATTAACAACCTATTACATGAAACCTAGTTCCCTAAAACCAACCCTAATAATTATTTAGCCCTAACACCCTATTACCTACTACAAATGACTTTAAACCTAACTCTACTCTCAACTAGTCCCTACTCTAGTGTAAGCAAAACCCCAATAATTATTTATTAGTGTTATGAAATGTGAATCCTACTATAACCTAAGCTGTAACGTTCGGTAGGCTAGACCGATATAGGCAACCTAAAGCCTGTGTATTTGCTCCCATTCACAACTGTCCGAAGACTAAAGGGATCTGTGAATGATGCGCCCTAACGTATATAAGGTAAGTACATAAATATATTTAATAAAGAACGAACTTCAGGCACACACAAGATCTCTACGAGTGAACACCGTTCATAGCGGTCGACTTATTGGAAATTGCGACCTTCTCGCATCAATCTGTGGCTAGACCCCAAAGCACGTAAGAGTATATCATCATCTATGTTGATAAAGAGATGATGCCAAGCCCTCTTAAACTTGGTAACAAAACTAATAGGATTCCAAGCTGTATCTCATTTTCACCTCGAGGATGAGATCCAACTTGTTAAATAGACCATGCTATTCAGACATTGATCTGGCTCGATATCAAATCAAAACACACAAAAATCATAAAATAAAATCTAAATTCACAGTTGAATAACTCACCATAATTCAAAGTATTTGCACCATAATGAATCACTCAACTATGATAACGGTAATTAATAAAATAGTACCTTGAATTATCACTAGGGTAAAACGAGCCAGCTTCAAATGACAATCCGCACAACAACAAAAGTAAGAATGAGCATCCCGAATCGAACCCCACGCGCTATTTATACCTTGATCCGTGTTAGCCATCAAAATTGAAGCCTTTGAGTGAATTGTCCGCAAGCTTAATTACCCTACAGTCCAAGCAATGCAACACCTTACGTCAAGCAAATATGGTCGCAAATCACTTGTTTCATGCAATACATACGCTCTTATTGAAATGAATTGTACTCGCGGGCAGGTGCAATAACAAAATAACAAGCTTCGCTCAAGCGAAACAGCACCTTACGTCTTGCATATACGATCGCAATTTGCTTGCTTTAAATACTAGATACGTTCTTATTGAAACTCATTATACTTGACGAGCTGATGTATCAATATGAATAGGTATATTTTATTGTTGTGGGTGGCGTTCCAATTTTATTACTTTATTTTTATCCAATGTATATATATTTTTCATTTATTACTAATGAAATACTTATGATTAATATATTAATATTTCTTTAGCATTCAATAAAGAATAAAAGTGCTTTGACAACATAGTTCTAGTTACATACGCCCCCTCGAGGATTTGCCATGTAATTGCTATGGATAGAGCGATTCATGAAGAATCCTCGAACTACTATTATTTTATATATTATAACATACCCTAGATTTGTCAGTTGAACTATTCCCCAAACCCCGTCCCCCCATTCCCCATATTTAATTTAAACGTGTATGTGTTTTTAAACCAATACTCATTGATTGTGAGTGACTAGATATAAAATTCAGTCCTCTGAATTTTGGTAATGATTGATGATCACCATTTCCACAATTTTTTCCCATTCGCCTGAAGTTCCAGTTTGTGAGGCTGAAAGATTCTAGTAATCCGAGTTTGCGATATCAAGCTGGATGTCCAGATCTGGCCGGGCATCTTTCGATCCATGTTCACATTGCTCGAACGGAATGATACCCCAAAAACTCCCCATGCAAACAGAAAAAAATCTTTATGTAAGTACTGAGATGCTCATTTCTCATTAGTCAAAATTCGTACCAAATTTCGATACTTCATCACCCTTTTCAATCAAGTTTTCTCGGTGCATGTCACAAACTTGAATCAGATATTCGATTTCAGACTCCTTTCCATCCCAATATATGAAATGTTCATTTATGAACTTAGTCAATCAGTCATTCATCATCTCAATGCCCCAACATTACCACTCATTACCTTTATGGCTATCAGAGCATTAAAACTCAAAATGTGAGTAACCAGATTGGATACTAAATATCCAAAACAAACTCTATTTAAAACCAACCCATTTTTTCCTTTGACTAGACTTCAAGTCAATTATTGAAATATTGCACCACTATTTATGATGAACATGTCACCTCTAGCATGAAAAGTAGTCTTACTTGATGTTGATATGTATACCTTGCTATAGGCCGTATCTCATAACCTTTACCTCTTAACAACCAAATACTGTAACCATACACATAAATGAAGAAATAATTTAGAACATAAATTTCACAAAATGATTGTACATCGACAAATCATCTTATTTGATTACCCTCCTTTGCAGTCAGGTAAATTCTTGTCGAATAATCCTTTTCAAGATGTGGTGTGTATACACTCATTTTTAGTCTCAGCTTCTGTGCAGTACTAGCCAACAAAAAATACCCTTAAAGAAATGGGTCGAATCGTAAAACGATTTTAGCCTACTGATAAGATTTTGCTGACTAGTTGTGTCCCCCCCCCCTCAGATTTCCCCAAAATACCAACAAATCCAGGTTGATTACAAGCCAACATTTGTCTACCTGCAACAACCCATTTTCACATAAAAACATACCTGTTTTTTTTTATATACATATACATACATCCACTAACTTTCATCATACCTTTGTAATTCAGTCACTCAATCTACTTTACGCTTCCTCATACACTCTTTCGCTCGATTATTACAGACAGCCAAAAGTCTTCGGTATGTAATCTTTTGAAAGTCCATACAACTGCTGACATAATTAAATTTGCAAGCTTATAAATATCTATTTAAAAAACTACTAAATTTTACCCCACTCTTCTTTAATGAATGCCAAATAATTCAATACAAATAAAAATAAATGATTTTCAACAAATATAAATATTTTGATAACTAATAGCGAAAATTGCAAAGTGTTATTGAATTTATTCCAATCACTTTACAACTACTCTTTTCATTGATTTTATTTAAAAACCAATTAATAACAATTTCTGAAACTCATCACTATGCATGCACTATGTACCAACATGATATATTGAATGTATCCTATTATATCTACAATAAAATATAAATATTATAAATATGTAATGCATTTTAATAAAATAATAATAATTTATTCATTTCTACATTCCGAAGTGAACGATGAACCCGTCTAATACGACTAAATTTTTGTTGTGTAATTAACATTATTTTTATGTTTAATAAGTAAATTAATACTATTACAATACAATCAATAGCAGTTTTTAGCATGATTTTTACAATACAAATTGTATTTCTTCCTGAACACTAACTTCGCTGTATCACAATATTAATTATTTCCAAAATTTCTTCGGATAAACAATTTCAAAAATCTAACTCCAACACAACTTTTAATTTAATTTACCCAGTGCATTCTAAAGATAACTATCTTGCAATTAAATGCTTTGTCCATTTAATGTATATGACATGATATTATTACCTTCTGTTTTATGTACAACAAACTTTCTATATACATATATACATCAAACAAAACCTTTAAATACACCGAAATATGTAAGAAATTATTTTGTATCGTACTTTAGTATTAAGTACTCACTTTGTTTATCTCAATAGATCCGGTGGAAAATTAGAATTACCACTAATACACAAACATCCATATTTACACTACTCTATTCTCTACGTGAACTACTTTCAGTCCTGAAATTCTTTGAAACCCTTTCTAACATAATAATGTATAAAATCCTATTCCAGCTATGTATTGTATTTACTTTTTGATTGTTAACTTATGAAGTTGTTACGATCCTATTCAACAAAGCACTATAGCATCTTTGGTATCAAACCTCACTTTATCCTTTAGTCACAATAATTTACTTCACTATTTTGCTTGAAAATATATCACATTTAACTATTCTCAATCCAGCAAATAAAGAAAGAGATAATTTATGAAAAACTCTAACTTATACATTTTTTAAAACCACTGTCAAATCTCAACTTGTCAAGTGTCAAAAATCTCTGACAGCGAAACTTTACTACGTTCAGAAATTAGTATCCTTTTGTAAACACTGCATCTACCTTAAAGCCACCCCATACTTGTTAATTTATTTATGACAACAAAACGTAACTTTTATATCGTACACATTAAAAATCGCCTTCACTGAATAATAAAGATAAATTTACTTAATACTTTTTTTTTTTAATATCTTGTAAGACCTTTTACACGATCATATTATCAAGCAACAGACTCGCTTATATCTAGTACGAGAATATTGATGAATATTGGAGACAAATCAAGAGGGAATATTATCTCGCGATACACTCATATCACGCTCCGCATCACGCGAATATTGATGAACAATTGAGCAAAATCCATAGACTTTTGGAAACCGCGACAACATTGACATCTCAATATCGTGTAAAAGACCCCAATTCATAAAAGAGTCATTCAATAAACTAAAGCCACCGGAGCATCCCTTTATCTATCAATGGAATTTATCTTGTTTTCGAAAATATGAATCGAACTCACATCTAACTATCGTAAAATCTATTGGTGATTAGTGCAAGTCTTATTCTAATCATAGATAATCGACATTATTCCTATGGGTAATTTCATAATTTCTGAAATATTTTTTTACACTTTTGTATATTGATACTATTTTATTATTTAGAACATAATTTAAGTTTTATAAACGAGGTTAAACAATAATTCATGATAAATTTGTCTTGTAAAACCAACCATAACTTCTTTGTTCATTCTTCTTTTTTTTTCTCACTGACAACACTTCTTTGTTTTCATTCATTCATTTGTCTGTGATTCGACCACTTCAACTAACGACGTAATTTCAACCGAATATGGCGGACCAAAAGTATTTTTGTTAAATTTATCATAAAATGTAACTTCTTGTGTCAATAATAACTTCAACTATAATAGAAAGTGGTCACAAAGCGAAAATTACTTTACTCCTGTGAATCGAATTGAATAAACAGCTAAGCTGACACATTTGAAGAAACTGCGCAGTAGCCATGTTTTCAAACTAAGACATACATACGGTGTTGATGACATCGGGAAACAATGCATCTGGTAAGTTGATTTTGATTTTTCTAAGATTCTATCTTTTTCCCTTACTGATAAACTTCATGTGCACATTTCTAATTTGCAGAAAGATACATATACTTGCCTACTTGAGAATCGTGAAAATTTATTTATCCCGAATGTTCTTGTTTCATAGACCTATTCAAATATACAATTAACAAAGTTACTGCAAGAACATACTGTGGTGTCTAAATAAATTGAAATCTTACGAAATGTCTATTTCTGTATGCATTGCTTATTGCGCACAAAGCAGTTGTCTATAATATACCACCTATGTTTGAATCTATAATCTCCCAAGACTATACCCTGTCTTATCTCTAGATTATGACTAGTTTTGTTAGACTAACTTATTGTAAAATGATACTTAATTTTTTTATAAAATATTGAACACTCCGTTCTTCCTAATAAAGAAATGTATTTTTTTCCCTTCATACTATGCTATTATCATATTTCTATTTCTTCTACTTTCAGGACAGTGATTATGAAGACTGCATCAAACGATCACTCACCAAACAGATTACATGATTAGCCACTAACAACATCCTTTGAAAATCTGAATTCTGACCCGTCCCGTTGACTACAAAATGATTTTTGTTTCTTCTTCCAACGTAACATATGGAGGATCCTAAATGTAAGTACATATAACTTATATTGATTAGAATGATTTATCATATATATCTTACATCACTCAAATGTGTCTAGATCGAGTTCAGTGAAATTTCAATTTTTGATCTATCGTTCTCTCCGCAGCTACCTTCGGACACATTCCAAAAAATTGCATTTTTGCCATTTTATTCATTTCTGTTGTCTAAAACTTCCTATATTTGCTCCTATAAATAAATATATTATAAATATCCTAATTTGATGCTAATTTTTCTACTTTCTACATTTCAGTTGCTTCGGGCGATAAAGAAATCAAAATTTTCAAAATAAAGCTGTTTTGCTAGACTGCTGGCATAGCTGCTTGTCTTCCACTACTGTGATACTGCTAAGGTAATTAGGTCATTTATTAATGAGTAATAATAGCTAATTACAATATGTCTGTAAATAAATTCAAAAATGTATGTGAAGTCTCCGACCAACCCCGGACCAGCATGAGTACCACTGTCCGCTTTTCCCTATCGATGAGATTTATGCATCTCTGGCTATAGGCTAATAATAATAATGATGATGATGATATTGATGATGAATATAAAACAATTTTTATCATTTTGTACATGATTTCCATCTCATATACATATGAAAACATAAGTATCTGTATCAGTTCTAGTCTTCGATATTATTTCTACAACAATTAGTATGTGACTGAAACTATAATAAATAATAATATACTATCTCTTTATTGACAATGATGATCTGCATTGTATGATGTTCTAGAAGAAAAGCCTTTGCTCAGCAGTGAGCGACCACAGGTTATAAATGATGATGATGGTAATTTGCAGATCTTCTCTTAAGTCATAACTATCGCCCCCTGTTTCTCTAAACTCTTATGGTATTGACCACAATCATAACAATGATCGCCCCCTATTCCACTAAACTCTTATAACTTCAAAATATTTTCAATGTATATTTGACATTAATTTTAACTTGTATCTGTTTCAGGTGCAGTTCATGACAAACAACAGTACAGCGAACATCTCTTACATTAGGGCCAGCCAGCACACGGCCCGTTCGACGTCAAGCAGTCATAGCAACCTACGGACGCACGCATCCACTACAACTTACGCGTTATTACATTCTTGTTATGAAACCTACTTGTAGCAACAATAAACCATGATACTATTTGTTTACAATTTTCTAGCTAAAGAGTTCAGATCAAAATTTGTTCACACTCCTTTTTACACGCCAACAAAAATGTAGTCATAAAGACTACATGCTATCCTGGTCACGGCACCAAAAATGTCACTTAAAGGCTATAACAACAGGCTTATACATATCCTTTGGTCACAGCAGCAAACATGTGCCTTCGACCTTACAAAATAAAATAATTAATAATAAAATTCCCTAATAAATAATACAACAATAAATGTTTTTGACAGTAATTAAAGAAAATGAATAATATTTTACAGCTTGATTTATTAACGCCCGATTTAATTTTATTTGATTTATTTAAGTTTTGTTTAATTAATTTGGCCAAGTGATCGTCTAGTAATATCCCTACGTTGTGTGCCGCGTAACTCAAATTCTTTAATGCGAAACAAACAAGATCTGAACTTTTCACTACCTGACCTATAGCCTAGCCCTAGCCTAATATTCCTACAGAAATGCACTACCCATTTTACTAAACCTAGCAATATTTTGATTACAGAGAAGATTAAGTACCGATCTTTGCTTTACCTACTGTATGCTTCTTTATATAAACAAATAATTATTTGTTTTTTTATTAATATTCCCCCTCCAGACTACCTGAGGCCGGGCTAAGCGTAACACAGTAGCCATTGGTTTTTAAAGAAAGGCAAATTTTCCTTAAAAGCCATAATTTTTCCCTAAATCAAAATTATTTCATCATAAAACACTGATACTCAATTTCCTAGCTAGCTAAGAATAATTTTGATTAATATTGTATGGTGCGACTCTCTCACTACCATACAATGCTACTGCTTACGCCTGGATGGGTGACTGACCTCCTAGCTACGTATTTATACCTATTTTATTTTATTGAATTTTTAATAGGTATTTTTATATGACCTATGAATCTACCAATGCTTCGTAACCTAGACTTGCTGATGAGAAGAAGCATCAAAGAAACTCACCAGATAGTCATATCGATGATTAGAGGAATCATCTATTAATTTAAGCTTTATAAATAAATTCTAGCAATTTATTAGTACTGACGCTAACATTCCTAAATACAAAAGTTGAGGTATAAAGCTGTACCTAATGAAAACAAACCCCCTCGTCACTAATTCCCTAAAATCCTAGTTTCCATAAAGTGGTACACTCAATATCGACTATTCAGGGCAATTCATATGAAATATTAGAACCTAATCGATACCTGAAATAATGAGCACTCATTTACTCATGATAGAAATGCGAGCATTATTCCACTCATGATAATAGATAAAATTGACTCGTAGACTGCTCCGCCTGCTACAATGTCTAGAATTATTTCATCTTTCTGAAACAATTCTATATTCTAATCATAACTGGAATTATTTTACCTCAATGAGCAAAGTAAATTAAATGTAGTTACACCTTTAAACCATATTTCAAATGTAGCCCATGAAACCCCATAGTTCATAACCACATTTGGAAACCATTATTCACAATTGACCTTTACCTACTTATTCACGTCTACCAAACTTCCTACAATCATTAACAACCTATTACATGAAACCTAGTTCCCTAAAACCAACCCTAATAATTATTTAGCCCTAACACCCTATTACCTACTACAAATGACTTTAAACCTAACTCTACTCTCAACTAGTCCCTACTCTAGTGTAAGCAAAACCCCAATAATTATTTATTAGTGTTATGAAATGTGAATCCTACTATAACCTAAGCTGTAACGTTCGGTAGGCTAGACCGATATAGGCAACCTAAAGCCTGTGTATTTGCTCCCATTCACAACTGTCCGAAGACTAAAGGGATCTGTGAATGATGCGCCCTAACGTATATAAGGTAAGTACATAAATATATTTAATAAAGAACGAACTTCAGGCACACACAAGATCTCTACGAGTGAACACCGTTCATAGCGGTCGACTTATTGGAAATTGCGACCTTCTCGCATCAATCTGTGGCTAGACCCCAAAGCACGTAAGAGTATATCATCATCTATGTTGATAAAGAGATGATGCCAAGCCCTCTTAAACTTGGTAACAAAACTAATAGGATTCCAAGCTGTATCTCATTTTCACCTCGAGGATGAGATCCAACTTGTTAAATAGACCATGCTATTCAGACATTGATCTGGCTCGATATCAAATCAAAACACACAAAAATCATAAAATAAAATCTAAATTCACAGTTGAATAACTCACCATAATTCAAAGTATTTGCACCATAATGAATCACTCAACTATGATAACGGTAATTAATAAAATAGTACCTTGAATTATCACTAGGGTAAAACGAGCCAGCTTCAAATGACAATCCGCACAACAACAAAAGTAAGAATGAGCATCCCGAATCGAACCCCACGCGCTATTTATACCTTGATCCGTGTTAGCCATCAAAATTGAAGCCTTTGAGTGAATTGTCCGCAAGCTTAATTACCCTACAGTCCAAGCAATGCAACACCTTACGTCAAGCAAATATGGTCGCAAATCACTTGTTTCATGCAATACATACGCTCTTATTGAAATGAATTGTACTCGCGGGCAGGTGCAATAACAAAATAACAAGCTTCGCTCAAGCGAAACAGCACCTTACGTCTTGCATATACGATCGCAATTTGCTTGCTTTAAATACTAGATACGTTCTTATTGAAACTCATTATACTTGACGAGCTGATGTATCAATATGAATAGGTATATTTTATTGTTGTGGGTGGCGTTCCAATTTTATTACTTTATTTTTATCCAATGTATATATATTTTTCATTTATTACTAATGAAATACTTATGATTAATATATTAATATTTCTTTAGCATTCAATAAAGAATAAAAGTGCTTTGACAACATAGTTCTAGTTACATGGGCAACTTGACTATGTAGAGGTAAGCAAGCACAACGTCGCATTGATAATCAAACGAAGCTTAATTAAGTCCAAATCGAATTGGGCATCGCTGAATGCTGACCCAAATCAATGTAAATGTGTTAATTCTAACTGGCGATCAGTTGAACTGGTTAATGAACGTATTAATTACGTTTGCAACGAAATTACACATACTCGTATAGCTCAATTAATATTTTATGTGATACGTTTCAAACGGTCATTGAAAGGCCATGTAATGCATACGGAATGGATGAATCTTTATATGACGTCATCATCCTGGCGTTATTCCCAGTACAGTTGCATCCCGAAGGATGCCTGGGGTCCGCTATCTAATCCCAAGAATTGGCGTAAAATATGTAAACAGGACTTAATCGCTAATAATTAGAATAGCTTTTTTAAACATATTTGTATTTTATATATCTATATTGAAATATATCAAAAAAAGAAATATTTAGAAAAAATCGCTTGTATATTCAGAAGTGCCTTAAAATAAATTCTATTTATCCCGCTATAACGCTAACACCTGTCATGACGTCACTATGACGCTAAGCTATGACGTCGCGATCCTCTAAACAGAAACAACGTTCTATGTATTTTGGCAAAGCCCAATCTATTGTATACTATCGGTGTCACAATATCCTTGGTCGCCAAACCAATTTATGGTTGGAGGTGATTGCCGAGGCTCGGAAAGTAACGAAGTGCCTAAAGAGGTGGTTAAGAGAGACACAAAGGCGGTAGGTACCTATTAAGTTTTTACACTACTATAGTAATATTACAACGTTTCGTTATTTTCATGTTCAAATCAATGATTTTGTAATTTCTTTGAAATTTTAAATTTATTTTCCTAAATTCTCAATAAAATTATATTTTAATTTTGTACTAAAGCAGTAACGCTGCTAACGAATTCCCTTTAATTTAAAATTATATCTGTCTTATATCACAATTCGCTACTTTTTGCGTAAGCCATTACCAAGTGCAATGCACTGATATTGAAATGGTAACAAGTTGTAGCCCCGTGGTTTTCTGTGAAGGAAAACATCGTGAAAAAACCTGCATACATCTGCGAAGAAATTCAAAGGTGTATGTGAAGTACCCAACCCGCACTGGGCCATCGTGGGAGGCCTGTGCCCAGTAGTGGGGCGTATATCGGCTGATAATGATGTATTTAGTTGCAGAATGGAGTCCGGTTGGTTTTTAATCTAAACTTCCGTGTTCGATGCACGAAACCATATAGGGTTAATCCCTTGTTAGCCCCGTGAAGCCTGGGTTTTACAAAAGGATACTGTCAAGTCATACAACTGTCATAACGTTACTTTGAATTGTTATATTGTGATCATAAAGGTAAAATCGTAGTCACTAATCTATGAGCTTCCCGAATGATTCGATTATACCTGCCCTGCTGCTGAACAGCCTGCCCTCTGACA
Organism: Notocelia uddmanniana; assembly: GCA_905163555.1. Classification (NCBI taxonomy): domain Eukaryota; kingdom Metazoa; phylum Arthropoda; class Insecta; order Lepidoptera; family Tortricidae; genus Notocelia; species Notocelia uddmanniana. The sequence continues at coordinate 27,959,691 of LR991056.1, read as the reverse complement.
TCAGGCAGGAAACCAATAAAGCTAATCTTAGTAAGAAGCTGCATAATTACCTTGTTAAGTGCATAAATTAATTTATTGTACCCATAGATATAGAATCATAATATATAAATAGAAGAGAGAAGAGACTGCTCGATCCCACAGTCAAACCGTGCAAACGGTTTTGTGGGACTCTGTAATTGCATATGCGGTATAATTATTGTTAATAAATAAATAAATAATAATAATAGAGGTAAGTAGTCTACCAAAAGATGTTTAAATTTTTTCACTCTATTACAAATGGATAAAGGTTATCTATAAGCTCTTTAGGAATAAAACCACTTTATACCTTCCTAGGTGGTGATTTATTTTGGTACTTATATACAATGTATATTTTTTACTTCTACAGTATTACTTACTTAGGTCATAACTTTTCTCTTCTCTTTAAACTAACTTATGGATGCTACTCTCTTACTTAGTGTAGTAACTAGTGTGTCCCTGTCTCTTAAAAATTCCAGATAAATACAAAACACTAATCAAAATATACCAGTTATCACTAAAGCTGGGTTGCACCGACTTACGATCACAGACTGATCAACGTTACAAATTTCGCGGCAGCTGTCATCCCATAAAAACTTGTCAAACTTTCCATACATTAAAATTTTAACGAACACATAGCTTACGATTACAAACGGTTTGGTGCAACCCAGCCTTAGTCTAACTCCGTAGATTGAGACTTCCAAAAATAAAAAAGGACTAATAATGGTAATCCATTGTGTGAAGTAATGTCATCTAATTATTTCCCTCCCTATCTCGCTAATCGGTCCCTCAGCACGTAAAAATACGCTGAATTGACTCGGCGGGCTACCCTATTATAACGCCTTGATATTCATTCTCTGACTAAAAAAAAAAAACGGGGATTCACTATGAAACAAATGCCCTCGGCCCGTCTCGTCAGCGATATTTGGCAAGGTTAGTTTCAACAAGACTGATGTTTTATCACTTTGGGGCCATTTGTTATTTTCAAGTTTCTCGTTGAAATTCTACCATGAAACAAAAATATACTTACGGAGAAAATTGTCTTTTCTTTTATTCACTCACCGAAATGATTTTGATTCACCAAATCGTTCAAAAGTGATCACAAAGTTGACAGGTATGTGACCGTAATGACATAACATGTCACTAAGATGATAAATATATAAAAAGGTTCACCGATGTGATATACAAGGCACCGGAATGAATCTTAAAAACATAGAGTATGTAGTCTTATGAAACGATAAGAATTTGGTCGCGCTTTATGATCTAAACTAATTAGTAATTACAGTTTCGCAAACATAACAATAATATAGATATCAAAATGCAAAAAAGGATCGCAAAGTATTTATGGAACCCTAAAAATTAAAATAAGCTTGCTTGCACATTTCATCCAACTTTAAAACCGTATAAAATTGCAGTGGTATATTATTTGGGCTCTTCCTTCTTTCTTTCCCTTCTTTTTACTAACATTTTCCTATCATCTCTTCGTAATTATTACCTGGGTATCCTAAAACTACGAGTAAGATGTCAATTTTATTTACAGAACTCTTCAAACAATTTTAGAAAGTATCATACTCGGTGATGTTTTTCATTTTAGTAGTAGTACTATCAACAATTTTTTAGCGAATTCATGCATAAGATTAAAGATTTATTGCAAGAACATATATAGTACATATAATGGTCTTATAAGGACAGCGATAAAGTTCGTATGCTCTATCATACAGGCATGCAAAATGTCATCGGTATCTAATTCACAACTTAAAATTTATTATGATTAAAATATATAAATAATTACTTATTAAAATTAAAGAAAAACTATTTTTTCAATTTATTAGTTCTGTGACAGAATAAAAACATTTGCTCAAGAGCCATTTACTAAGAGCACTTTTGAATAAGCTTGGGTTACATTCCCTAATATGTTGTGGTACTTGTGGTAAATTTGGATTACCATATAGTATAGGCATTTCTCTCAATCATATCCTTCTTTGCGCGTGGTAAATAAATGTTATCCCTGTATCTTGTGGACCTAGGGAAAAAGGCTACTATCGAAGTATTATGGGTGTTCTCTAACAAATATGGATGCCTACTTTATATACATGCATGGGAGAGAAAGGACTTTCAAGGCTCTAAATAATAACCGATTACCAACAAAATGTATTAGCAAGATCAAACAAAGTCCAAAAAGATATTTTGTCGTAACCATATCACCGAAGTGATATATTTACGCGTGTAGTTGGAAAACGCCTGCTAGACGGTCGCCGACAATGCTCTGACGATCTGACCTTGGTCGGTAGCTCGTCGTGAAGACCGTCCGAGTTTACTGGCTAGACGGTCGGCCGACCACGCTACAGTATCAGTGTGTTCAGAAGACGCGGACGGACAAAACGTTTTGCAAGCGCGCAAAATAGCGCTCCTAGCCTTTCGAAATTTCACGGCTTTGAAACTTATGGGCACATTTACTATTCTATCACTATCCACCTACACGAGCAGCATTTGTATATTTTTTGTTTGTAATTGAAATCTCGAAAACCATTCTCAATATTTTAATGAAATAAACAATATAAGGGTTTACGGGGATAAAAAAAATCGATGTAGCTTTGTTTCATCTTCGGGAAAACTCGCACTCTCCGGGGTTCAGTCTTCAAGACGAGAGTAAATCGGTTTTTACTAGGTAAGCGCGCTCCATCTTAGACCAGAAGATCGCTTACCTGATGGTAAGCGGTATTCTGGTCTAGGATGGAGGACTCTGGATATGTTAGAACGTGACCACAAATTACCATCAGGTAGTGCCAACCTATCCACAGTAAAAAAAACACGAGCAATGCTCGGGCAACTTCTCACAGTAGACAAACATTCAACTCATTTATAATATACCTATTTATGTATTTAGTCATAAGGATTTAATCCTTTATTAAAATAGTAATAGTCGCCTTTGCGTCGTAGGCCTCTCCTAAACCTTTCCATATTTATCTTTGGCGTGTCTTTTGCATCCAGTCGAAGCCTTGTCTTTGGCTGAAAATTTCATAAGTAAGAGAGGAATAGATATGGATGAAAAGCTGGCTTGAAAAAAAAATTCATCATCTCGTAAATCTAATTAATATGCTGGACTACAGTGATATTCATAACTTTCTCAGATTGAAAATAGTATTGAGATACGTGCGCTTGCGGCGCTTCTTCCGAGTGAACTGGAGTGGCCTCATGCGGTCGGAGACAGGAGGCTACAACGGATCAAAACCGGCAGCTCCGACCGCTGTCGACGACCAAGGGCGTCCAAACTTCGAAGGTCAAACAAAATTTGCCAGGAAACTACCGTCTACACGGTCTGTCCGGACCCAGGTCACTCTGTCGAAGGGGCTTGTCGGCGACCATTTAGTAGGCGCTATATGGCACGTGGGTATACGTCGGACGTTGGTACGAGACTGATAAAATATAGTCACACTGAGTTGGCGCGTCCGCAAGCCGTTACTTGGAAATTATACGGTTCGAAACTTTGTTCACCGAAATGATGTTCAGGACAGATAAAATACAGTGATCAAAACATTTTTTATTTACATATGATTGATAATGTGACTATCCTTGATAAAAATAACTAAGTCAGTTTAATTATATTCAATTAATCTGACTCATTTTCTCACCGAATGTTGTTTTTGCCGACACAATTATATTGAACGTTAGTTCCATTAGTTCAAAACAGCTGGGCGACCCAGGAGAGGGGAAGAGAAAGAAAGATTTTGTTCGAGTTTGATCTTTAACTTGATAACTTTGGAACTAATCCATCTCGTCCCGATGTGATTACATATCTATTTATAAAGTGATTGGTAAATAAACAAGTGGATAATTAACGGGCCGGATGCCTCGGGGTGGATGGCTCGGACCCAAATAGCAGGGTAAATTTTTTATAAGCAATCGACATATAGTGGCCAATTTATGTATCGCGTTTTTGACGTATTGAAGACATGTCGAGTGTCTCAGTTCATGCATACATAGACATGTCGAGTGTCTCAGTACATTCAACATCGAAAATATCTATACCTACGCGGACAAAATATACCAACATGACTTCAATGGAAAAAGGGCGTAAAGCCTGGTACAGTATCGTACTAATTTAGTCGAGTAACGAGATTTTTAACCGACCAAAAAAGGAGGAGGATCTCAATTCGACTGTACTTTTTAGGGTTCCGTAGCCAAAGGGTAAAAACGGGACCCTATTTACTAAGACTTCGCTGTCCGTCCGTCCGTCCGTCTGTCACCAGGCTGTATCTCAAGAACTAGCTAGACAGTTGGAATTTTCACAGGTTGAGTATTTCTGTTGCCGCTATAACAACAAATACTAAAAACAAAATAATAATAATAATTAATTATAGCCCTTTTTCATGGCTACCACTCGCCGAGCTAGATCTCAAGAACCGTAATAGCTAGACAGTTGAAATTTGCAGAGATTATGTATTTTTATTGTGGCTACAACAACAAATACTAAAATCAAAATAATAATAATAATTAAGGGGGGCTCCCATAAAACAGAGTAGTTGTTGGCGTTTTTTTTCCGGTACGGAACCCTTCGTGCGCGAGTCCGACTCGCACTTGGCCGGTTTTTTTAAATGTTTGTTACCTCAGAACTCTGTGTGAACCGATTTTGATGATTCTTTTTTATCTGAAAGCTGGTGTTTTTCGTGTGGCCCCATTTCAATTCGGCCCTGTTTTGATAATGGCATCCATGAGTAACCATATAAGCATTTTTTTGTATTAAGTATGTGCGCGTCAAATGGAAGAATAAATTGGTTGAAGTCGTGGTTTTTTTTGAAAACTTTATTGCGATAGATGACCAGCGTAGTAAATGATATTTTTTTTGTTTAAATGATAACATATTAAAATTTTCAATTTGAAATCTCGGTCGCTTGAGCTTTAGTTTCAAACCTGTCCAAAATGTATTAAAATAAGATAATTTAAACTGTCAATACCAACGTTCTATGTTAAAGTTTCTGCTTCATTGCTTAATTTCATATTACAAAATCATAAAACGCAACTAAAACGATTATATTATTGTAAGCTTTGAACGAGAACACTCTACCGACTTTAACATTGCAGACTATTGATTTCTTGTCGTTTGATGGAAATAATTAATGTGTATGTAATTGTTTCAGATTGACTTGTAATATTATGCTATTCTATTTAGGTATACTGGAAACTTATGTATTTATTTATTTGGTTTACCAACAATTGTTTACACTACTATAAATACATAGTTACATGCAACAATGGTTATAAGATAAGGGACCTGGGTATGTCCTAAAACTACGACCAAGACCATCGGGGGATCGGCAGAAGCATCCCTGGAGTGCGGTGGAGATACTGCGATCGCCAACCCGCATGCCAAGCGCGGCGATTATGGCATTTACCCCCCATGAAATTGGGGAGGCCTATGTCCAGCAGTGGACATGCTTTGGCTGATATGGTGGTGGTGGTGGAAGTATAATACAAAAGGTTTTCTATTGACCAAACCGATGTTTGACAGATAAATAACCGACAACTTAGAAAGTTGAATAACCCCCGACATTTTCAGTTTAAAGTTCCATATCTCAAAAACGACTAAACCGATTTTGATAGAACATGTTTAAGAACCATGACAGGAAAACCTGCTTTCAAATAAAAAAAATAAACACATTAAAATCGGTTCACCCCTTCAAGAGCTACGATGCCACAGACAGAGACACATATATATATATATACAGATACCCATGTTAAACTAAAGCTCGGTGTGCTCAACAGATCACAGTATTTCACGCTGGACCATCTAAACTGTGGAATTAACTGTCTCCTGCGGTATTTCCGGACCGATACGACCTTCAAACCTTCAAGAAAAGAGCGTACTCCCATCCCATCTTAAAGGCCGGCTAACCCCATTTTATGCTCCTTAATTCTGAATTTATTTGGTTACTCTCGCTTGCTTGGTTTAGCTAAAATAACAATTTAAAAACCGGCCAAGAGCGTGTCGGGCCACGCTCAGTGTAGGGTTCCGTAGTTTTTGTAATTTTTTCAAAAACTATTCAACCTATCAAGTTCAAATAAATTTTCCTACAAAGTTTTTATAAAGTTTTACTTTTGAGATTTTTTTCATATTTTTAAAACTTATGGTTCAAAAGTTAGAGGGGGGGACACATTTTTTTTTACTTCTGGAGCGATTATTTCCGAAAATATTAACATTATCAAAAAATGATTTTAGTAAACCCCTATTTATTTTTAAATACCTATCTAACAATATATCACACGTTAGGGTTAAAATGAAAAAAAAAAAATCACTCCCCACTTTACGTATAGGGGAGGTACACTAATAAAATATTTTTTTCCACTTTTTATTTTACCACTTTGTCGGCGTAATTGATATACATATTAGTACCAAATTTCAGCTTTCTAGTGCTAACGGTCACTGAGATTATCCGCGGACGGACGGACGGACAGACGGACGGACAGACATGGCGAAACTATAAGGGTTCCTAGTTGACTACGGAACCCTAAAAATTACCTTGATTTTTTGACATTTTCGCAAATAAGTCTGAAACAAAAGAAGATCGAAGGCTTATATTACGCATACAGTGTTCTTAGGTCCTGCCACTACTGCACCTCAAATTACAACCAAATCCCTTGCGGGGGGCACTCTTGTTAGCTTAGCCTTTTAGATTTTTGATCTGCGTGAATGAATAGATACGAGTAATTGATGTGATCGCTTTTTCATGTCAGTTGAGCTCAGAGTGAGAGGAAAAGCGTTATAATGGTTATAAAGATAAATTAGATTGATATAGTACCAAACTAGATTTTCTGGTAATTGATTTTTCGTTTCGTTTTAACTGATTTGAAGACTGCTTCTACATAAGGTAAATTTTAAGCTAGGTAAAATTTATTTCATAATATATAAACTTTCCCTACCAAGGGCATTAAAATATTGATAGGTATTTTTAATTATTTTAATTGTAGTTAGTTTTAGTTTTTTTTTTCTGGAGATGGGATTATTCTAAATAAAACTTTGTACAAGTTTAAAAACTTTCACGTTGTTAAGTTAGCAACATTGTAAATTCGTGGAACAATAAATGAAAACATTGTGAACGAGTTTAGAATAGTCGGTTGGTGGTAGTACGGACGAAATTGGGAAACGGTAACTAATTGAGAACGGGAACGACATGCTGATACGGACGAATTGAGTATAAACAATCTTGTTGTTCAACTTTGTTGTTCAAACATTTACTCGTATTAGTGATAATGCTATGAACCCACTTGTGCATTTACATCTCACCAACACTATTATTTATTTATTTATAAAATACTGACATGTTATTGACCCTAGTATCACCTGCTGGTAAGCGTCGACAGAGCTTCCAGCTGAAGTAATAAGTTCCTAGTTCATTATATCAGGGGATGTAGACAACGGAAGCAAATTCAATTCCTTAACCAAAATAATGTTGTTCTATAAGAATGGCTCCAAACGACTGCCGGGTTGAAACTTGACCAGAAGGCACAGCGGAGCATTACAAAGAGGCATTGTTGCGAGCTTTTAGGGCACGCTGCCCTCAGAAGGCGATTTGTGTCATTTTTATTTAAATCTGAATTTAGCCTAGTTTATACTACAGTTCTGACAGGTCCAAACGGAGCCGCATTGCTGTCACTCATGTGTCCGTCCGTCCGTTGTCTGTCACACAAGTTTTACAGCCAAACGGTTGGAGCTGGGAGTCTTCAAATGTTCACAATATAAGCATTTTGTTGACCTAAAGCCATACAAATTGACAAAAATATATTTTAAAGGGGGCGTAAAAAAAACTTACGTACCCCACTCACTAGAGGACATTGTCGTCTAGAGCGTTTTGAGTAGATACAATTGTATTTTTGTAATATTGGGAAACAAAGTAGTTATTCAGCACCCACCAAAATAAGTTTTTTTCAAACCATTCCTGAAGAAATCGGCCATGCTCTGTGTAGGGTTCCGTAGTTGCCCAATGAACTTACTTTAAAAAAATAACAAGCAAAAGGGAATACTTACGCAGCGTTTCATATACGTCTTTTACTAAGAAGGGAAGACTTTTACGATAACTCAAAAACGGCTTAACTGATCATGTCAGCTATAGTTTTCGTTTAATTTTTTTATTAAGGTTTACATTCATATATATTTTGTATATATTTTGGACCCATAGTTCAAAAATTAGAGGGGGGGGGGGCACCTTTTTTTTATTTTGGACTGAATATTCCCGAAAATATTCACACTGTCAAAAATGTTAAAATTCACCCCCACTTTACGTGTATGGGAGGTACCCTTACATTTTTTTTTCGATTTTATTTGTTTGTTTGTGATTTGATTTTTACTTTGTCAGTTTCATTGATTTATTTATCCAAACCAAATTGCAGCTTTCTAGCACTAACAATCACACAGCAAAGCCTCGGACAGACAGACGGTCAGACAGACAGACAGATAGATAGACAGACAGACGGACGGACATGGCGAAACTATAAGGGTTCCTATTTGACTACGGAACCCTATAAACTAAATAGTAAACTTTTTGCGGTCGACCTAGATAATAAAAAAATTCTCCACCAATTCCCATTAGTCGTGAAAAGTGGCTCTTTCGTCACACCCATTACCGCTGCTTCGACGCGCATGATAATAGACTGGCCAGCGAAAAACTCCAACTGAAGTTAATTTGGTGAACATAAAGCCAAAATGGCTTTCGGCACTTCACGTTAAAACTACGTTTCGGAATTAATTCCGTTTTCGTTTAGCTTACAATGTCACCGAGATGATTATGAGGACTTTGCTCCTGGTCTGAAATATAAGCAATCTGTTTTTAGGGTTGCGTACCTCAAAAGGAAAAAACGGTACCTTTATAGGACCACTCGTGTGTCTGTCTGTTGGTCCGTCTCTCACATCGAATTTGCTCCGAAATCTGGTCTACATAATATTTATTTTGCTAATTTGGTATTTTGACGCAAAGACGGAAATGGAACGTAAAAAACTAAGTTTTGAACATGAGAGCCACTTTTGGGGGTAAACTTAAAAATTAAAAAACGGGCCAAGTGCGAGTCGGGTTCGTGCACGAAGGATTCCGTACAAACACCTCCTAATCTACATTTAAAACCACTATACAATACATTTAACCATAAAAAGGTCGTATCTTCATAGGAAACTTACGGCACTTAGGCCCTTTTGATCGGAAAAGACGGTTTTTCAGCAATAACTCAAAAACCGGTTTAACCTATCTTGTTCAAAACAATTATCGTTGAAAGTATGTATTCATTTACATCATCTTGATTTTTTCAGAGTTTTAAACTTTATAGTTTTGAAATTAAAGGGGGGAAGGACACACATTTTACCACTTTGACAGCTAATATCTCGCCAACGGTTAACTTAAATTGAAAAGTTTTTGAGGAACCTCTGTCATTTTTGAAGGCCTATCCATATAGGTAGATATCCTATACGCCTATGTGCATTTAAAAAAATATGTATTGACCTCCCTGGTACATGTATGGGGTGCCCCCCCCTGTTTGATATTTTTTTCAAAATTTCAAGATTTCTATAGCGGTTCATACTAGCATACACCTTCCTACCAAATTTCATAATTGTAGTGCTCATAGTTTCCGAGTAAATGTGCTGTGACATACGAACGGACAGACAGACCGACATGACGAATCTATAAGGGTTCCGTTTTTTGCCATTTGGCTACGGAACCATAAAAAAGGGTTTGCAAACAATATCGTGTGATATATCAAAGAACTCGACGTAAGAGTTTCAAATATTTATTTAAAAAATATTGTAATATAAATATTATAAAATAAGTTGAGGCCCTCCCTTATCACCAAAACTACTCATTTATTATAGGTACGACACCCACTCAACGCGAGTTTAATTCGCGCTTATCGTTTTTTTTCAAACGATTTCTCTTGAGGCGTTATGCGTCTGACAGCTTCAGTCAGCTTAACACCATTCTACTTATTAACTTCAAAAATTGCACCGAGATGACGATGCATTTGAACACTGAACAGTGCTGGAATTGTGTGATTTTCAGACATAGAAGTTTTAGTGGCACGTATAAAATTGTCCTAGGGACTTCCTAACAATATTAATTTATCGATGAATTGTACTAACTATATATTTTTTATTTTATTGACTTTTCCATATATTTTCCGAAAACTAAGTACTTAAATATTATATTAGAGTATACTATTATGCTACTCAATGTCATACAATGTATGTACCTAATCGTCCTTTGTTGCAAGACACTCTTGGTTTCAGTTTACTTTGTATGGAAATCGATTGAATAGCATTAAAAGAAGTTTTTGTGTAAGAAACAGGTTACAATAATAAAATTTTAGTTTCAGAAATCGTTGTTTTTGGAAGTTTTAAAATCCCTAAAAACTATGCCTATGAATTACTTAAATGACAGTTGTATTGTTGTTATATAACATCGATGGGCAGTGATCAGCCTTTTAGTTTATTTATATTTCAATCCGGTGACCTTAATCTACTATGAAATGTCACTTAGAAATAAGTATTTGAAACAGTTATCGACAAATTAAATATTATCGGCAGGAAATCCCTAGTTAATTGGCGTTTTTAGCCACAAAAACTTCTATGTCTGGTGATTTTACATGTTTTTGTTTCACTTGCAATGTTTATATAAGGTCCTTCTAAATTAGATATCAATACTTAAAGAGATGTTTAACTACATCAAAATAATTTACTATAGGAATTAGTAAAACGTTTTACATTAAATTTCTGTTCCCACTTTCCAAACAACATAATTAAATTAAAATGTTGCCTAAACATATACATCTTGTGCATTTACCTGACAAGGTGGTTATTACTTTTTGTCAAGTGAGCTAGTTACATATTGGATGCTATTTAAAGTGGCCAATTAAGTGACAGTAAAGAAGTTTCATACGATAGTTAAAGTAGTGTTGATCATTGAATACTGATTATCTCATTAACAGGGTGTTTATACGTGGCACCGTTGTTTTCCTATTTTTTTCCCTATAAACTAACATAAATTTTAAATTAGTTTAATGCTTAGGTCTACTTCTAAGGACGAGTAACATCAGCTCTGAAAGTATTGGCATCTAATTTGGAAGCATCTTAAGAGTATTATATAAGTTTGTCGGAGTTAAATCTTGCAATTGATTTTTAGACCAGTTATCATCAACAGATCGAGTTGAAATATGGCATACTAGGCAGAGAAAGTGGCAATTGCAACTACTAACAACCCCCACAAGCCAATACCTTTACGCGTTTTTGACAGAAACGATGCGGGATTTCTTTCACATATGGATGCGAGGTTAAGCAATGTCGGGCGAGGTCAGTCCTTGGATGGGTGACCGCTTTGAGTGGTTACTAACTGAGCGCTCCCGTGCTTTGGAAGGCACGTTAAGCCGTTGATCCCGGTTGCTGTCTTTGATAGCAGTCGTTAAGCCAAGTTAGAGGCCTCCGGGCGGCTTGAGAACTTCTAACAGTCAAGTTGCCCACTCACTTGACAAGCCTATTCCCAATAAGGTCGGTTTCCCCCTCGGGTTGGAAGGTCAGATGGCAGTCGCTTCCGTAAAAACTAGTGCCTACGCCAATTCTTGGGATTAGGTAGCGGACCCCAGGCATTCTTCAGGATGCAACAGTACTCGTACTGGGAATAACGCTAGGAGGATGATGATGGGCTATAGCCTCCTGAGGAATGACCTTCAAAAAATGTCAACGTAATCTCAACCTTAATAAATGTATAAATATAGTTTAAAATATATTTTGTCTATGTCATACCTACCACACGGGGCCTCAAGAGGTTATTGTTGTGCTTACGCATAGTCAACTGTGTAGAAGCCTGGCCACAAAGTATATTCACAAGTTATTTTTATTGAACAAGCGAGCGAAGTTCTCGGAGTCCACTGGATCAATCCGTCGTTATGTGAATTAGTTGAACTAGTTTACTTTAATAAGTTTCTGTCAAAAATATAATTTTTGTTACGAACCTTTATTGCCAGCTGTACCTTTTTTCAGTCTTCAAGTACTCGTTCAGACGATTCCAATAAGCCTGAAAATGATGGGTTTATCTTGTGTAGTTTAGGAGTTAGTATGGCCACCTTGCTTCCATCATTTAGAAGAGCTCGGTGGTACCATATTATCGTATTGTCACCGAATTTACATAAGTATGCCAAAATGCAACTCAATTCAATATCGGCAAGTGGCTGAAAAAAGAATGCAAATTTTGATGATAACTTGCATATTTACTTAAGAACAGTGAAAGTTAAATAAATGCTTCTAAAAACATAACAAATGTACCTACAACTGCAAACCTTTTCTACAAAATAACTTACTTAGAGGCCAACTGACCGCCAGACAATTGAGATGCATAGCTTTTTTTCTCTCCCTCTGTAGTCCCAAACTTGGTCTGGCTGTCACTGACCTAAACGAATGCTTTGTATTTTCAAACAAATGACGATCAAAAAAGATAAAGTAAGGGAACAATTCGAGTGAATCGGTGGAAATCAAGTGCCCCTGTGAGCTAGACGCCTCTGCACCGTCAAATGTGACCTTTATTTTATTATAGATACGGTTCCTTTTCAAAGGTTCATGTTGATTTATATAGGAAGTTTGGTAGGTAAATTGTTTGAAATGATGCCAAAACGTAACAGCTGCCCCACACAAGGAATTTTTAACTCTGAACGAAATCTTTGTTAAAAATTAAAAATTGATACTTCTTCTTCTTTGTCCAACCCTCTTCCCAGCTCATCTGGGGTCTGGTCTCCTTGTACATCTGCGCCAGAGAGCTCTGTTCTGGGTTGTCTGTAAAGTTAGGTCATTCTAGTCGATCTCTTTAAGTACCTTAGTCCACCAGGTGGACTATTGGTATTTATACTATATATTTCCTTTGGTAATACGGGTTAAGTTAACATGGTTAATTTACCCGCTAAGCCTATTTTCGGGCACTTTAACACAGGCATAAACATCTATATCAATGTTCAACTGTCAATAAATTTTACATAACGCATGAACTTTTGAGGATTACACAAAAAAAGTTGAACGACTCATCTTTGAAGTCAGTTATAAATACATAAGAAAATGGTCTCTGTTAATTGCGAAAATATTTCAAAGGCAACTCTCTAAAAAAACGGATAAAAGTCTAATCAGCGGTATCTCCAGTTATCAAACAATCCCAGCGAAAGATTAATGCAACAGAAAAGCGTTCGGAAAGAGGGATAATACTTGCGAAAAACATCCCAAAGCGGTCCTTAATGACAAAGACAATATAATGAAATACAGAAGCTGAAGTGTTGCTCGATGTCTTAAAAAATTATACCATCATACATGTAGCTGGATTATATTATTTCTCAAAAAAATATTGTCTAGAGAAGATTGTTGTAACCGAAGTCGGTTTTTCTTTAAATTCTTTCTATGTAAGAGTTTCACTCTTGTCGGTGCAGTTCTCTCCAGTCCGTTCTACTTAATGCCAGTTCCTTGACTTCTCGATACGACCCGACGTCTGCCTTTTTCTTGATCTGGTCCAAATAACTAATCCTCGGCCTTCCTCTTCCTCTCCTTCCCTCAATTTCCCCCTTCATTATCGTTTGTATTAGATCGTCGTGTCGTATCAAGTGACCTATCATTTTCCCTCTCCGAGTTTCCATTGTATGAAGTATATGTCTTTTCTTTAAATTACAGTAAGAAAATTTTAATTTCAGTCCGGTAATTTAAATTTACTCTCCACAGTCATCAATTACTCTCTACTAAGTAGCCCTCCGGGTTGTATTTGCAGTATCAGAATATCCAAGAGCTCATAATGACCAAGTGTTACCTAAATTTTCTAGTTGCCTAACGTCTAATTGTCAAATGTTTTGTTCCATTGGTCACAATATCAAGTTACTAAAATGACCGACTACTTAGAAATTCAATGATAGCAAAAAACCTTAAATAACATTACCATCGCGGTTATTTTATTTAAGGTTCAAATCAGGTTCCGGGTCAGGTTTGTGTGTCCCAAACATGGTTTGGGGGTTAAGGGCATTCACAGAGTTTCTTCATATTGCAGTTATTATCAAAACCTTCGACAGAGATTGAATTTGGCTCCAATATTATAACTCGAGTACACACGAGTTTTCATAATCTACGACCAAGACCACCGGGACAATAACAGCAGCGTTTCTGGAGTGCGGTGGAGATACTCCGATCGCCAACCTGCATGCCAAGCGTTTTGAGCATGGTATTTTACCCCATTTACATGCAAGGACCAGTATTTGTGGCACTCTTTGGGGTAGGCTTTTGTACAGCAGTCAACGTCCTTCGGCTGATATGATGATGAGTACCTTAATCGGAAGACTGTGTCATTTCAGTTGGAGTATTATTAATATAGCTGTATATTATAATAGTGATGTGACTAAGTACAGTCTACTACGGAGAAACGTGACCCGCTGCATGCAAACTTTATACGGGGGGTCACGATTCTCTGCAGCTGACTGTACATCAAATCGGTCAGTTATTTATTATATGAAGTACAAATTACTGCATGATTATATAATTGACCGAGCTAGCGAAGCGTCTCGATTTCATCTTGGGAAAAATGTTTTCGTATGGCTGGATTTCGGATGTCCAGCTGTTCTCCTCTACTCGTCAAATTTTGTGAGCAAATTCGATAAATATATGGATTTTTTGTAGGAAATATTACAAAATGGCTTCACATGGGGTTGAAAATGTACAAAATATCACTCGCAGAGTCTACAGCTCACAGAGCAAATAGTCATAGCGAAATGCACAAATTTAATATATATTAGTCAGCCTACTGTAATTCAGTTTTCTGTGCAAAAGCGACATTTAATGATCGGCTTTGAATACTTATTACCGACTGCCTACAATGCTTAAGAATCAACATAAATTACGAAGTTTTATATATCACCGTTCTGAGTAAGTATCTTTGTTATAATTTTACTAGTTAAACAAACTATTCCATGATTTGTTCCAAATATTGTACTAAAATCGGAAAATATATTTATTATTTTATAGTTCAAAGCCGTTTTAGATCTCTCACCGTGAAAATAGTAATTTATGTTATTTTTTATACCACTATTCACAAACTATGGAGGTATAACCATTTCGGTTTTAAGTAAGTTTTATATTAACTCATACCATCAGTCTATCCCGTTTCGTCCAAAGGATTAAAGCGAGAGGACATAGCTACCGCTAAAATACTTCGCGTGCCTTCACGGCAATACGACAGCTATAATAAAGATCTTTTTCTCATATTGAAATGCCTCAACATCGCTTATTAACCACGTGTTATGTGCACTGGAAATACTGATAGTGATAACCCACAGTGAAACTAACATTTGATTATTCTTCTATTCTTATTATTGTGTCATTTTACTTGTGAAATATTGTGTTAAGGTAAATATTTGTCATACAATTTACGATAATGAAAAATACCGGCCAAGCGCGTGTTGGACCACGCAAAATAAGGGTTCCGTACCGACACCTAATCTACATTTAAAACCACTATACATACAATACATTTTTGACAGTAGTCTGACATGGGAACCGCAGGTATTTGACGTCAGGTGCAGAGTACCCAACACGCTAAGATTGCTATACCGATTTAAGTATTTCCTGCCAGTTAGCACCACGACCCTTCTTGTTCAAGCTCTTGTTTTGCCGGTCATAGACTACGTTGATGTATGTTACACGAATTTAACTCAGATTGCTCTAAGTAAGCTCGATCGTCTCGTTAATAATTGTATCCGATTTATTTTTGGACTTCGTAAATATGACCATATATCCGCTTTTCGCCGTCGATTAAACTGGCTCCCTATTCGTAAACGTAGGTCATTACGAGTTCTATGCACATTGTATTCACTTTTATTCGTCCCTGCTGCGACGGAATATCTCAGGTCTAAATTTAAGTTTGGTGCTGCACGACCCGGTGGCATTCTACGCAATTCCCGGAACCTCAAGCTAGCTGTTCTTCCCCATCGGTCTGGTTTTATGTCTGGTTCTTTTACCGTTCAGGCGATTAGACTCTGGAATGCTCTTCCGCTAACTATCAGACAAGCTCAAAGTCAATTGAGTTTCAAGCGCAGGTTACGCAAGTATCTATCTGATAAGCTCGCACAATAATTGTTACCATGGTAGTTTTCATTAGGTACATAAATTAAGTTATGTATATCTAATATGGACCCGGGTATGTCCTTAAACTACGACCAAGACCACCGGGGAATGGGCATCAGCATTCCTAGAGTACGGTGGAGATACTGCGATCGCCAACCCGCATGCCAAGCGTGGCGATTATGGCATTTACCCCCCATGAAATTGGGGGAGGCCTATGTCCAGCAGTGGACGTCCTAGGGCTGATATGGTGATATGTAAGTATATAGTATATATACTTACATATCACATATCATATATGTGTGTGTGTGTGTGTGTGTGTGTGTGTGTGTGTGTGTGTGTGTGTATGTATATGTATTTTATAAATGTATTTGTAATAAGTTCTCCAGTAAAGCTAAATGCCTGCACCTGATGGTTTCTGTCTAGCCCAATGGTTGACCGATAGAGAATGCCTTATGGCATTAAGTCCGCCATTTGTACATATTTCTTGTATTGTGCAATAAAGTGTAAATAAATAAATTTAATCACAAAAGGTCGTATCTTCATAGGAAACTTACGACACTTACGCCCTTTTGTTTTGGCAAGACAGTTTTTTAGCAATAACTCAAAAACCGTTAACCCTATCTTGTTCAAACCAAAAATCGTTTAAAAGATTTTTAATGTACTTACATCATTATGATTTTTTCTAGAATTTTAAACTTCATAGTTAGGTAATTAAAGGGGGGGGGACACTTTTTACGACTTTGACAGCTAATATTTCACCAACGGTTGACTTAAAGGATTTTTTTTAAACCTCCGCCATTTTTAAGGTCTATCCATAGATACCCCACACGCCTATGTAGGTATGTACATTGAAAAAAAAAAATTTGTCCCCCCTGTTACATGTATGGGGTGCCCCTCAGTTTAATATTTTTTTCGTAATTTCACATAATATTTATATAGCGGTATAACATACACCTTCCTACCAAATTTTATAATTGTAGTGATCATATTCTCCGAGTAAATCGGCTGTGACATACGGACGGACAGACAGACAGACATGACGAATCCATTCATAATTTATTATGCTATTTTAATGGTATACTGTCCATAGTATTACCTTGTTATTAACATGTGGCAAATACCAGATTCCTAAAGGGGGCCCTAAACTGAATTGCATGCGCTCTGCCGATCTTATGGCATCACATGCGTTAGTTTACTTATATTATATGTATGTATATAGTGTCGAAATGTCCTATGTAATGCTCACTCTACTCACTAGAATAGTTAAAAGGCATCTGCCGTTGTCAAGTCGACTACACAAGTTTTTTTTTGTATTCCCCTGCACCTACTCTTACTCGGAAGTGAAGTTATTACCTTAAGATCTTGAAGCTTGAAGGTTGTTGTATTCCATGTGTCGAAGATGCCAGGTAGTGGTGGGTCGTTGACGGTTTTCGCTTCAACGAAACGAAACGTTAACTTAGAAAACGTCAAATAGTTAGTTGAAAAACTAGTTGATTTCGTCAACTATAGGTTTTTGCTTTAACTGAAGAGAAAAAAAGCATTATTGGGTTGATACGTTTCTTTTGAGTAAGGGCGAAAATGTTAAGGGCATTGTGACGTTGATGTTGAAAGGAATGTTGATCTCAGATATACTGCCATGCCATTGGGGCCTTTTACACGGCTATTATTATCACGTGATACACTCATATCACGATCCATATATAAAACCGAAGCCTATCATTGTTAAGATGCAGGCTCGCTATAAAAAAGATGATTTTATGGCATCACTCCGTAAACTGCGAAACTTAAAGGCTTCTGACGTGGGATTTAATGGCAGCTGCAATAGAATTTACGTGAACGATCACTTGTCGAGTTACAATAAATATCTTCTAAAAGAAGCTAAACAAAGAGCTAAGCTCAAAAATTATCAGTTCTGCTGGGTTCGAAATTGTACCGTTATGGTTCGCCGTGATGAAAAATCACCTATTTTGTATATTGGATCAGAAGAAGCTTTAAACAAAATTACATAGGTGTTACGAATTCCGCTTTGCAGCTACACACTGATAAACCTTACTCCTGTAAATTAACTAATTTGGAAACATATACTCACAAAGTAATTTTAAGCAGAAACAAAACCATTCTTATCTGTCATTGTATTTTGGAATTTATGAATTTATTCATTGTATTTCTTGCGTATTGTGGCTTTTTGCTATCAAAAACCGTGTTCGTCGATATTGCTAAAGTTAAATTTTTTAAATACAAAAATGTTGCGTAGGTCATTTTATTTTTAAATAATGGATAGTCATATTAGCATATATTATCAAAATGCACGTGGTTTAAGGTCAAAAACAACTGAATTTTTTCGTAATGTATTAAGATTTGACTATCACTTTGTTTGCATTACGGAAACGTGGCTCCTACCAGGCATTTTTGATGCTGAACTTTTTGATTCCCGGTACTCAGTTTACCGAACTGATCGCGACTATGAGAGAGTGGGTATGACGCGGGGCGGAGGCACGCTTATAGCCGTGCATCGCAAGTTTAGAGCGGAAAGACGTGATCTGCGCCAATTAATAGATTTATTTGACGCTGATGTTACTTGGATCGATGTACCTACCTCTCAGGGTCCAGTTACTAAAAAAATAAGGTTGTTAACCTGTTACTTTCCACAAAGTAAATATCAAGTTGAGTCACAATTTTTATTATTTGAATATTTATCCAACATATATACTGATAATCCTAATGATCATTTTATTGTTTTAGGCGATTTTAATATCCCGGGAGCATCATGGATACCCAACAACCTTAGCCAAAAAAAATACAAGTTACGTATTCCAAATTATGATTCCTTAACTACGCAGCTGTCTGCGTTTATGTGCTTCACAGACTGGCATCAATTTAATAACATACCCAATGTAAATGGAAGGCAATTGGATTTGGTATTGTCGAATAATGATTGCTCTGTATCAACTGTTGAAGCATTGGTTCCTGTTGACAATCATCACCCAGTCTTTTGTGTAAAGACTTGTATTAGGTCGAATGATATTAACTTAAAACCCGCGCGTCGTATAGTCCGACGTTTTTACGCAGCAGACTATGACATTGTAAACTCAGAGTTGGAAAAAATTAATTGGGAACTTGAACTTTCACACGATGACATAGAGGAGGCAGTTGACAGTTTTTATAGTATTCTCAATCGAGTCATTGATAACTTGATACCCACTAAAATACTTAGTTCCAGTGAATATAAATTTCCCGTATGGTACTCCCGCCCATTAATAAAAATGATAAAGAAAAAAAATAAAACTCATAAGAAATGGAAAATTTATAAACGGACATCGGATTATTTAGATTTTTCTATATTACGTACTAAAATTAAAAAAATGGAAGCCTCATGTTACAGTCTGTTCATATCACGAACTGAAAATAATATTCGTTACAATTCAAAGTCTTTTTGGTCATTTTTAAAATCCAAAATGAATGTAAGCGGAATTCCGGATTCTCTTCATTTGGATAACATAGTAGGCAATAATGGCCAAGACATTGCTAATCTATTCAACACATATTTTCAGTCTGTATTCGTAAAAAAAGATAACTCCAGTCAGTCATCTTCACCTAATTTGTATACCACAGATAATAATGTTTATTCAGACAGTTTGATCACTAATGTCGAAATCACTGAATCTATGATTGAAAAGTACCTTAAACGATTAGTTACATCTAAGGGCTGTGGACCAGACGGAATACACCCAGTTTTCTTGAAGAATTGTCGTACGACATTGGCGTTTCCCATAGGACTTCTGTTCAATCTCTCATTAAGATCTGGAACCCTGCCAATTTGTTGGAAAAAATCAATTGTAGTCCCAATTTTTAAAAATGGTGATAAGCACGACATCAAAAATTATAGAGGGATCTCAAAGTTATCCATTATCCCTAAACTATTTGAAAAAATCATTTACGACTCATTGTATAGCGCGGTCCGGCCGCAGTTGATTAATCAGCAACATGGGTTCATTAATAGACGTTCTACCGAATCCAACTTATGTCAATTCACAGACTATGTAATAGATGCTATGGATAAGGGTTATCAAGTAGATGTGATATATACAGACTACTCCAAGGCATTCGATAAGATCTCACATTCTCTACTCATTCATAAGTTAAATTATTTCGGTATCCATGGTAATCTCCTACGATGGCTCATTTCATACCTACGTGATCGAACACAAGCGGTTGCCATTAAGGGATACACTTCCAGTTTCGTCCCCATATCATCAGGCGTACCGCAAGGCTCCCATCTGGGTCCCTTGTTGTTCAATATATACATCAACGACGTGATCAATTGTTTTCAGTCTTCCCAGTTATTATTATACGCTGACGATACTAAAGTATATACTATCGTCAAGTCTGTATATGATTGCCTAAATCTACAAGCCGATCTTAATAGATTAAGTGCATATTGTTCTACTAATGAACTATACTTAAACGTTGAAAAGTGCTGTGCCATTACGTTCTCACGTAAGCGCAATCATATTGGGTATGATTATTATTTAAATAACAAAACTCTTAAGGTTGTGTCTGAAGTCAAAGATCTAGGGTTAAATCTGGACAGCGAACTTCAATTCATTACTCATATTGATAAAATTTCGAGTAAAGCATATAAGATGCTCGGCTTTATATTTCGTCAGACCAAAGATTTTAAAGATCCGAAGACGATACTACTTCTGTACAATGCATTTGTCAGGTCTAATTTGGAATACGCCACTACAATCTGGAATCCTCATTTCAACGTTCATATTAATACAATTGAAAGTATTCAAAATAAATTTATTAGAAGAATGAGATATAAATTTAATAAAATGAATACCAACGATTTTGAGTCTCTTCAAACACGTCGTGAAATTCGAGATCAGATATTTTTGTACAAAATTTTAAATGGCCTTGTTGATTCTCCTAACCTTCTCTCAAAAATAGCACTACGATGTCCTGATCGGCGAACGCGTTCCTCTAGTTTATTCGCAATTAACTCTGGTCGTACCGCATATGCAAGAAATAAGTTTCTATCCAGAGCTTGCAAATCTTACAATAATAAATTCAATGATATTGATATTTTCCACCTATCTCTACAACAATTTGTTTCTGCTATAAAAAAAAAAAAAAAAATAAATAAATAAATAAAAGAATTACAGATGTATTCTAGAGTAAATGTTTCTCTATGTATATTACAGTTGTTGATATATGTTTCCCCTGTTAATATTAATATGAATGTCTACAGTCTCGTCTTGAATTTGCATGAAATTGTTATTTTGTTATTTCGATCTGAGCAACAGATGTTATTGATTAGTAGTGGAAACTATTTGGCTTATGAACTTGTGTCATGATTAATTATGTGTGTTATATTTGCCTGTTTGTTTCCCAAAGGATTAAATAAATTAAATTAAAATTAATATCACGTGAATATTGACAAATATTGAAGCAAAATCTATACAATTATGAAAACCACGATAATATTATGATAATAAAGCGTAATGCGCCCTTACTCTGAGGCGTTTGTACGTTAAAGTCGTCAACTGTAAGTTGCAAAAGTTAAGCTTTAAGTTGAGTCTGTTAAGCAAAACGTTTCGTTCGTCGACGAACGAAGAACGTCTAATCAACTAGTTCGTTGAATCAACGAACATCACTAATGCCAGGACACGAACGAAAGCCCCTAGAGATAGATAAACTTATACCGAGTAGATAGTACCCGAGCCAGGCACAAAAATCGTGAGCCATTTCCTCGTGCCCGTAAACTCATACAATGGTTAAGGAAGTTGTAGTATGAAGAACTGTGGACGTCGCGTGGCGATCCGTTGGTGGGTGAAGGAGCAGCAGCCTCCCTTTAGCCTCCTAATATGATGTTATTCCATCGCTCTACAACAAGCTGACGATTTTTATTAAGTTATTGGCTATCTTTTATGTAAGTTTCAGTCGTAAGAAAATGACTTTTTTACGTCTTGGGAGGCTGCTGGTCCTCAACCGAGCAACGGAATCGCAGCCGACGTTCACAGAACTTCATAATGTAATTTTCACATTGTACAAGTTATGGTGCGCGAAGAAATTGGTCATTGAAATCTGTTGCTGGCCAACAGACTAAGAGTAAAACCGATTTAAAAATGAACGAATCTATCCCAGTAGGTTTAAGAATGAGTTTGCTATATTTAGGTATTTATATAAATATTGGATTATATACCAAATGACACACATCTAACTAAAACAGCAGGTTATCATCTATCATAATTGACCGAGCAAGCGAAGCGTCTCAGTTTCAGTTTGGGCAAAAAAGCTTTCATATGTGGACTGTACAGGTACGGAGTCGAATTAGCCACTTTTACCATTACATGTTTATTAATATTACACACGTTGCTTACGATAGTCCTGTAAAAAAAGTGAGAAAATAACAAATTTAGTGACTTGATGGTCAATCAATATTAATTACCATTTTTGGGGATTTATTGATCTAATAAATGTTTTCTTCAATTTTGAGATGACTTCCCTGCCGTATAACATATTTCTGAAGCCTACAAATGTCTATAAAAAAATTGCGGTCCCTTCCGTATATATCGGAATTAAAAGAATGGTCATTTTTGCTGCCAAAAAGTATGTTTGAATTAAACTGTATACATTCAACTTGTCCACCCTGAATATATAATATTGAACTTACTTGAAAACATATCGGTTGGGTGTACTTATACAATTTTATTATGTCATTGTTCGAGACCACTTTAGGCGTCTTTAACCATTTGAACATTTTGCTTTTGTGCAGCAAATAATATAGAAGTTCTCGCATTCCAAACACCAGAATATTTTAAATGCAGTATATTAAACATAAACAATTTAATTTTTGGGTGTATCATTAGCTGTCTGCGGATCATGTGCGTCGGGCAAAATAGCTGTTGCCGTGCCATTATCGATCTTCCTGTATTGGAAATTTGGTAGGCTTTTCTTTGCTGCATCGACTGTGTCTTTGAGTCTCTCAGCGGATATCTTGACAGAGAGCTGGGTTTCATCTTGGCATTCTTTGACAAGGTCTCTCATATCAGCATCGGTCATTGGGACTATGGCTTGAGATCCTACTTCGTGATGTCGTTTCAGTTCATTGTCGATACGCAGTAGCTTTTCTTTACTTGTGTGGGTACGCCATGGCCTTTTCGGGTCTGTTTCAGCTGAAACGATGCTTTCCTTAGATTCTCTCTTAGCTCTGCAATGTAATGTTAGGAAATATTATTTTTCTCAAAAATATTATGTAATGTTTCCATTACATCTACAAATGTAGTGGTGTAGTGTGATATTTTTACAAACGTAAAGGATCCTGGACAGTTGGAAAACAAAAACATGTCAAGCGTTGGCCGCCGGGGCTGCACGCGGGGCGCAGCGGCGGCGGCGGCCGAGTGCACGCGGCGCAAATGGTTGCCTGGTAGAGAGTGCCATTTGGCATTATGCCAGCCATTTGTAAATTTCATTTTTGTACACTAAATTTAAAACAGGTACATAAATAAAAACTTACTGATTTGTAAAATATTGCCACATCCCAAAAAGTCTAATTTCCCCTATTAGTGGGAAATGCAGAGTGGGATAAGCTTATCGTAAGGTGCAAAGTGTTTAACGGGGAGACATCAAAGTGTAGCTGACGGTGTTAGTGCCGTCTCAATTAAAAAGTCCACATGGAGGCAGGTAGCAACACCATAGTATAAACCAGAGTAATACCCCGTCCACATCTATTCCAGTTAGCATTATTGTCTCATACAGTAGACAGTCATGTGAGTCATAACTATATGGGACTGGAATGCTAACTGGAATAGATGTGAACGGGGCATTAAACTAAATTGAGATTACCAATATACACTAACCGTTTGCCAATTGCAAGTAATTCACGTAGCTTCCTCTCATTTTCTTCAAGTAAGCCTTTGTCCACCTTATACGGATTATCATCATACTCTTCTGTCACCCTGTCACCCTGGTTCCTCATCTCTTCCTCAACCTCCTTATCAAACTTCTCGTGCATCAAATTCACAATGTCCCGACACTTTTCCGTTAATTTAACTTCTGGCACTTCTAAACTTTGGAGGAGTTTCGTTATTTTAGTTTTCTCCTCGTCTGTTGCCATTGTTTGATCGATTAATACAAGTGTTACAATAACTTGACAGTAACGAAGCCGTCTCCATGACAACGGTTGACGTGTTGCTCAGACTAATATCACCGAGAAAGATAGTCATATTCAATTTTGAACAAGAAAAACAGAGTGAGCTATAACACTTGGTGGTCTTTGTCATACATAGACTCATTTTTTTGGTTGCCTATGTTTGATATGATATGACTTTAAGGCAAATAAACGATTACCCGCCCGAGTTAAGGAGGTTGTTTATAGGCGTCAGTAAAGATTTTTCCGCCCCTCTTGGTCGGTCTCGTATCGCTTTATGTATTTTTTCCTCACTTTCAGTTTTTATTATATGCTCAGTGCCGGGAACCCGATCGGTGGGCGCTTATCTGGTAGGCGCTTTCTTGTAAATACGGGTTATCGCATGTTATCAGCTACGAGTAAATTGTTAGCAGTGTAAGTGTTAAGACGGTGTTGTTAGTCTTTTAAAAGGCAGTGTGACAGTTATAACTGAAAGAATGCATTAACGACATCGTTGACTTTGTCTTGTACTTCGTCGTAGGCATTCATCTGCCTTAGTAAATAGATCCCCACTAGGCCTAAAACCAGCACAACGGGAATCATCACCCAAAGTAACTTGAAGCAAAGTGCGGCGAGTTGTAAAGGCAGAAACGGACTCATTTTATGACCTTTTATTCAACAGGTTTGTTAACTTTTACTTAAATTATTCAGTTTATATGTATTTCTTTGAAAATTTTTGTAACTATTATTTGTATCGAAACATTTTGAAGTAGATGACGTCTGCTGAAGCTGTTTTTTTTTTTACTGAAAAAAGTTCGAGTATATCAAAGCTACTTTAAAGGTTGTCATTTGTGTGTCTATGAATGAAATGAACAGTGACGCTGCCACGAAAGTCGTTATCCACTCACAGACTGGCGTGGCCTGACCGCGGCGGTCAGTAATAAACTTGTCATTAGCTGTCAAATTTACTATTGACCGCCACCGCAGGCCGCGCCAGCGTGAATCAGGCCATACTCGAAGTTTATGTATCTCCTGTCGCTCAAGTTTTAAAACACAGAGAATATTTGTATATACTCGTATTGTTAAGAGAGTTTCATTTTAAATGGACGAGATATTTTAGGCATATTTTTCATTTTCCATATAAAAAATTCGTTAACTTTTTAGGACTTTAAAAACACATTGTATACAGAGCCCATTAGGTTAGATTAGGTTTTTATAATAATCGTAACACAATAATGGTTAATGGAAACACGAAAAGCGGCCAAGTGCGTATCGGGCCACGCGCAATGTAGGGTTCCGTAGCAGTCCACCCCTGACATTATGCTGCGGACTTAAAATGTCACAATCTTATGCTCTTTTTTGAGGTGTGCAATAAAGCATATTATATTGTATTGTATTGTTTAGGTCCTGTATATTTGACACAAGTAACAACATATCTTAGTTATCAATGGCCAATGGAAACTGTTCGAAGGTTTGGTTTGTCAAGTCCATTTCTTAAGTTCGGCTAGTACTCGTTAACTAGTAACGTCTACTTAAGAGGGCGCAGTACGCTCGATTCTCCATACAAACGTATTTATGCTCTCATTTTGAAACGCCATGCTAGAATAACATGAAACTTTGTATACATAATGTAATCCGGCATATCTAGGTCGAATATTAGTTTCTGTTGCTAGAAATTGTAAAAGAAAAAAATGCGGAGGTTTTTTTAGTTTTTTACGGCTTGTATGAAATCCTTAATAATCGCTGTATTTTTTCTCCATTATAATTTCAAGCAACAGAAACTAATTTAGATATGCCAAATCCCATTGTGTATACAAAGTTTCACGTTATTTTAGCATGGCGTTTTAAAATGAGAGCGTAAATACGTTTGTATGGAGAACCGAACGTACTGCGCACTCTTAACACGTTCCCTGTCCGAAGGCCCCCAATGTGGGGACATGAAGCTTTTTTTCAGGAGTCCGTGTCCCCACTGTGGACCCACGGGTTGTTCACGGCTACGAACTACAACTGTCACTTGGAATTGTGACATTGAAGGATAATTTTGTATGGGGACAGGGAACGTGTTAAGGCGAAGGGGTAGGCAAGCTCTTTCCATACAAACTTTGTGCAAATTTTTCTTCGTTTATGTTTTTCGCTACAGTGATTATTTTTGGTCAATATGCTTACGTATTTTTCTGTTAGCTACGACTTGATGTTTTATTATTTATTTATTTTCTTATATTTTTTGAAATAAATGAAAATTTCAACATCAGGTTCTGCGTATATCCAATTATGTATAAGCAAAAAATAAAATAAAATGATGTAGTGCCAAAGTTAACGAATAAAACTTGCACGACGTTTGTATGGAGAAGGACTTGCCCTACCCTTCGCCTTAACTGTGATAGTTTTCCTTCGTCAATTTAATACACCATGTTTTTTTTACCACATACACAAAATCCGCGTTAATTTTTGAAGAGCTATCCTACGATACTAGACACAATGGGTTTGGCAAGAAAATAAATGCTATCCCCACTTGTCGGGCAGATTTTTCGGGCTTAATTTTTTTTCAATATTTAGCGTTTTTCAGGCGTGACTGTTATGCACCTATTGCACCTATACAGGGTGTTTGGTAACAGGATGCCAAGACTTTCAGGGATGATAGAGGAGGTCATTTTAGATATTTTAGACACAACTTGCTTTAGTAAAAGTCTCTTAGTTTCCAAGATATGCACCATTTTATTTTGAAAATGGTATGTTTTCGATGCTACCATACATTTGGAAAATGTTTAGATTTTTTTTAAATGTTCCCTGTTTTTTCTGGCTTATCGTAATTTTCCAGTAGCTGTAGGAACTAAGGAAGTTTTTGAAATCAAATGATTTGGTACTAACGACTTTTTACTGCCTGTATTCACAGGTATTCAGATTCGAATTTCTCTCCATACATTTTCATAGTAGGAACGAAAAATTTTAACCCTTTATTTTTGAAGTTCTTGTAGTTCGAAGTAAGAACCTAATCACTTCGGATAATTTTGGAGTGATTAGTAAAACACACACAGCACGTAGAACCGATGGCCGTTGGGGCGGAAAGGTTCTCGAGTGGCGACCACGTACCGGAAGGCGTAGCGTGGGCAGGCCCCCCACACGGTGGACCGATGACCTGGTCAAGGTCGCGGGTGTCCGCTGGATGCGGGTGGCGCAGGACCGGTCATTGTGGAAGTCTTTGGGGGAGGCCTATGTCCAGCAGTGGACGTCTTTCGGCTGACATGATGATGATGATGATTAGTAAAAAGTCGTTAGTCCCAATTCAATTGATTTCAAAAACTTCTTTAGTTTCTACAGCTACTGAAAAATTACGATAAGCCAGAAAAAATAGAGAACATTAAAAAAATCTAAACATTTTCCAAGTGTATGGTAGTATAAACTACGCTACGCTACGCTACAGACAGACGGACGGATGACCGGATGGACATGGCGAAATTATAAGAATTTCTTGTTTACTACTGAACCCTAAAAATTAGACATAGGGATTAAGGCTGGGTTGCACCGACTTACGATCACAGACTGATCAACGTTAAATATGACGCCGGCGGCTGTCGGCCCATAGAAACTTGTCAAACTTTCCATACATTCAAATTTTAACGAACACAGCTTATGATTAAAGACGTTTTGGTGCAACTGAGCCTAAGTCTATGTGTGACAGATGACAGACGGACACGCGAGTGCCAGCAATAGGGCTCCGTTCGAAGGGTCCGAACCCTAAAAACAATTATTGCTAGTGTTATTTTGAAAGACATTGCATATACCGAAATTTATTTACTATGTTTTACTATTACGTTGCTCTATAATCAATTGTGCTTTTTAATGGATCGTTTCAAAATCCATTATAGCAAATGGGATAATAAACCATTTATAGCCGTTGTCAGTAAATTTAAGTTAACAATCAATATTTTAGGCTAAACCACAGGCTAAATGTTTCATCTTACATCAATGTCATTTCAAACTATGTTAGGGTAAACTTCTTTGTACAAAACTTATTCGCGTACAGCCAGTTTTAAAACGTACGCCTCTCTTCTGGACATTGTTTCGATGTATAAAAAGTTTCTGTGTATTGCTCCTATGTGCAGGCAAAAGGGCGTTTAGTATAATTTGGTTTTACTCCACCATTATTACTCGTATTTTCAGACAAAGAGCATAGTTCCCGAAAATTATTTTATGTTAGTTTAATGTTAAGTATTGGGTGGAAGTAGCTATTGGCAGGGCCAAGTAGGGCGTATTGTTTGCCTTGCTTGCCCCTGTCAATGGCTATCCAAACTTATTTTGTGTATTGTATTTTTATTTTATTTGTGTCAAATGTATGTTTATTTTATTTTATTTTATTATTACTTTGTCATGTTCGCATTGTATTATTACTTATGGATCAATCTGGTCTGAAAATAAACGATTTATTATTATCTCTTTATTCATTTTTTCTTCTCTTAGATTAGGTTTTTAAAATATTTTTATAAAAAGTAAAATATAAAACAATATTTACATAACATAAAATCATTATAAAAACCTAACCTAGGGTGTCACCGGCAGCGAGGCAGGGCGAGAGAGGAACCTCCTGACTATTCGCGCCGTGTCCAGGAGTACCGCCTTCTGTATCTGACCCTTGACCCAGCCATCTAACGAGAGTCTCTTGAGATGTTGGTCGAGACTCTTCGCTATTAGACCGTTCACAGAGACGACTATCGGGACAATAATCGTTGAATCAACATCCCACATGGCGGTTACCTCATGTGTCAAGTCTAGGTACTTGCTGACTTTGTCCTTCTCAGCTTTCACGAGGTTCTCGTCATGGGGGATGGTGATATCAACGAGTACTGCCTGGCGCTTCAATCGATCTGTCAGCACGATATCAGGCTTGTTGGCTACAATAGTCCTGTCCGTGATGACAGATCGATCCCAATAGAGCGTTGCACGACCATTTTCGAGAACTGGTGCAGCTGTGTACTTATAATACGGCACTTCGAAGTCCACAAGACCGTATAAAAGAGCAAGCTGCTGGTGAATAATCCTGGCCACCAAGTTATGTCTGTGCAAGTACTCGCCGTTAGCAAGATGACTACAACAAGAAATAATATGCCTGAGTGACTCTCCGGGACGGCGGCATGCCCGATAAATGTCTACCGTACCGTCCTTCAGGATATATAATTTCCGGTAGTTGTTCGTCATGATAACCTCGTCCGCAATTGCACAGACAAAACCTTCAGTTTCCCCAAAAATATCCCCAAAACGTAGCCAGTTCACCGATGCGAGCAGGTCTACGTCGGGCCCCGCAAGGGCCTTGTAGAACCGCCCATGTAGCTCCTTACTCTTCCATACCGCCCTGCGGTCCTCGGTGCTTAGTACTTTAAATCTGCGCCAGTTCTCGTTTGCCATGGAGAGCGGGGTGAAAGATGCGTCTACTGCCACTACGTCACGATGCATCCCACACTCACTGTTTAGAATGTAATCCCTGAGACTGTACACCTCGCGGTTGTGAAGGTCTTTAGCATTTAAGAAGCCGCGACCTCCAAGCTTCCGCGGGATGTACAGTCTCATAACAGAAGATCGTGGGTGTAGCATACGGTGCGCAGTGAGCAGTACACGCACCCTTCGATCCAGGAAATCGAGCTCAGTCTGAGCCTTAATATGCCAAACTAGTATGTGAGCAAGGGCATCACCCAGGCGTTGAAGGCGCGAACCTTATTGCCGCCCGACAATTATTATTCATAACATTAGGCATAATCGCAATAAAAAAAACGTTTTAATACAAGTTAGTAGAATTAAATAGGTAAGACAAAAATTTACATTCACCGATGCTTAAACACTATAATTATATTGTGTACCCTCTTGAAATTTCTTCTCTTCCCTACGGTGGCTCAACTAATGTATTCTTTCATAATTATTAATGTCGAGCGAGATTGTTGTTTGTTATTGCGGATCGTTTGACAATTTTAAATGAGACCAAAAGTTCTGGTGTTGCATAATCTGTCGCTTACTGTTGCGTTGTTTTTTCCACATGGAATGTTTGATGAACACGAAAGTAGTACATAATGATTGAGCAGTTTTGCACGACTATTTGAAAAACTGATGCCAAAGACCTACTGACTAAAATTTAATATTTTAATAGTGTCAATCTTGTTTAAACAGTTTTTTTTATATTTAGAAAGCCAGCTGAGTGCTCCAGTTAATGTACCTAGTTTCTTAATTAATCATCATCCTTACAAGTGCAAGACCCTATTGCAAGGTAGAGTGATAATAGGAGGACCAAAACATTATCAGGTTAGTGGCCAAGCGTACTTGGCCACTGATTTGAAAATTGTAAAGGAGCATCTGTTGTCCGTCAGTGCAATGAGTTGACCACATTAAAAATACCACGTCTCTCCTGGATAGATGAGATAGCATACTTAAAGATAGATCTATGCTCAGCGCCGGTCGATTGCAGCCTAACAATTATAACAATCATCGTTCCTTCTCGACAATCAAGTTCGGAAATAAATTAAATTTAAATATATAAATATTGTGTTTTAGAAAGTAATGACCGCTGAATTGCACACAAGATCAATGTTAGAACACACATAAATTACGAAAAACCAGATTATATCTACGACCAACTACTGGCCTGGTAAACATCTTGAAAATTCAGTTAACTATGTTTGTGCATGAAGTAGCATGCAGCTGAAATTTCGAGTGTCCCGGGAATGCAATTAGCCTGCACTGTATGTGCTTAAGCTTGCTGGCTTTGCGGTTCCTAACTTTTAGATAAATTCTTAACTAAGTATGTCAAAATGTTTATAATCTAAGAAACAGGATTTGTGATGTTAATGTGATCTAGCAAACATTTATAAATAGTACCTATACAAGATGATTCAGGACGCATAATCAAGAATCTCTTTTTTGGACCCAATTGTCATTTCAATGCAATTTATGAGTAAGTAATCATAATCAAACATGCTTCTTCCTTTAAATAATTTCGGTTTCTTTAACTCGAAACTTAAGTCATCGCCTTTTACATACTTACTCTGTATGAGGGATGACATGACGTCGTGCGGTGTAGGGCGAATAAATTGTGTAATTTTTTTTTTGTGTCTTTTAAAATAAAATAGTAATATAGTATAATAAACTGCTTTAAGTGCATCTTCCAACTCTTCATCACGTAATTTTATTCCTTATCAGTTGATCACATTTCTTGAATCATCATATATTAGGTATATAGAATGATTCCTATTTATGATTGAAAATGACCGAAAAAATTCAAATATGCTTTTATTAGCAACTATCAAAACAAATCTTTCAATGTTTGGTCTTCACATTTCAAATACTGAAAGCATAGCCAAAAATATTCAATATTTAAGCGGGCATTTCATTTTTGACTCGCGTTCTCTAAACGTATTTTGTTTGCGTTCGCTCTCCGCATCGTGCCGATTCGAGTGGCCGAGTCGATCGTAAATATCGCATTTGAAATCTGAAGTCGATTTAATTATATCGTGAAGCTATTTGCTTAATGCTATGAAGGCTTTATGATATTGTCGAACATGTGGTATTTATTTTATTTAGCGTTTGACATCACAAGAAATTTCAGTGGTAATACTTATATTTGAAAGGGAGTATTGTTTGCTATATTAAAATATAATGAAACTGGTCACTCACGTCTTTAAGGTCGAATATAGCTCGTCATGTTTGTATATTTTTTTGCATATTTACCGCACTCATTAAAATATACTGCCACCCGTATTCCCCTAGAGTCCGTAGTTTAACTGAAATATTCCTGTCATGGACGATGTGATGAATTAAAGTGCTAATTTCCCTTGAGCTGGCGGAAACATCTCCAGGAAATAGACAATTATTAATGCCTACAGATAAAGTGAGAAAAGTTTATCCCATCAAAAACATAAATGTGAAAATGGCAGCCAAGTTCACCGACAAAAGAATTGAGATTTAAATGGGCGCCAAGTTCCGTAGATTACCTATCTGAAAAGTTGCTAAGTTTGGCACTAGATTGTTTACAGTAAAACTGATTTACTGCGGCTTAATGCATTTTGAGCCTTAACTTGGCAGTTTTCTATGCAGTATGTTATAATACCATTAAAGCTGTTGGATATTTAAGAAAACTGCCAAGTTAAAGCTCAAAATGCATTAAGCCGCAGTAAATTAGGTTTACTGTAAGCAATCTAGTGCCAAACTTAGCAACTTTTCAGGTAGGTAATCTACGGAACTTGGCGCCCATTTAAATCTTAATTATTTTGTCGGTGAACTTGGCTGCCATTTTCACATTTATGTTTTTGATGGGATATCATTACTTTTTGTCAAACTTCATCCAATTGTGCTTACCCAGAGCGAATGCACGATTTACTTGTAAAATTAATACCTAAAATATTTGAGGGGTTCCCTCGATTTCTCCAGGACCCTACGATCAGATTCTGACTCGATGACAATGGAACCACCCCGAAAGTATAACGTTTCAAACAAAAAAAGAATTTTCCAAATCGGTTGATAAATGACGGAGTTCTGACGTAACTAGCATAAATAATAATAATAATAAAAAAACTGTTTTCTGATTTTTTCTGGTGAAAACACATAATTACCAAGCTGTATGCCAAATTTCAGCTTTCTAGGTCATCTGGAAGTGGGTTAGGTTTTTGATTACTAGTCAGTCAGTCAGTCAGCCAGTGGTAAAAATGCCGTTTTTTGGAATTTAATATCTCAATAACTATTCAACTTATATTTATGAAATTTGGGGTTCAAGTAGTTCTAAAGAATCTTAATATATGCACTAAATTTCATGTTTTTATGTTAGATAGATTTGAAGTTACTGGGGGGTCAAAAGTGGCTCGAAACGGTTCGTGTAATATAACACACGGCTGCTGTCCGCCTGGGGTGAACTTGGCTGGACACGCTGCCGCGTGTCTAGATTCTTGTCAGTCTTTTTAAATTTGACATAAGCTTGAGTTTTATCTGACCTGTGGAAAATGTTGATACACCCCTATTTTTTACCAAAATGACAATTGAAAAGTGAAGGTGGTTAGACATTACTACTACTGGGGTGTTATTCATAAGACTCTTCCTCACGTTACAACTCACACGATTTTAAATGGAAACTGTCCTGATAAATGACATTTGACAGTTTCCATATAAGAACGGGTGAGGTTTGAGGTGAGAGATGAGGGTGAGTCAGCTTGTGAATAAGAGAGCTGATCGATGCACATCGGAGTGCCATTGTTAGATGAGTGTTAGCATGTTGGTGAAATAGGAGCCTTTATTTTCAACCTACGTAAAGATGGTCGGCGGTTTTATGTCAGCATAATACCCACAGTTAAGTTAAAGGACTTAACTTATTGGCTATGTGCGAAGTAGGTGGTGGGGGTAAGCTAAACGATCGCAGCGCACACCATGGCAGAAATGTGTAGCTTCCGGGGACATATATGTCAAATTTACTTTGACGTTTCCTATTGGTTTCCTACAATTCGTTTCGTTTGTATTTATTTATTTATTTTCTTATTTATTTCAGTAAAATTTCCAAGGGGTCTTTCTCGCTTACTAAAATCAATAAAATATTCATGTGTCATTATTTGGTTTGACATTGCCCCGGGAACCATGACGTTTGACGTTTCTGACGTGCACATAGCCTATAAGGAGGAGGATGACAGTAGCGCTAATGACTGTCGACCTAATGACTATATCGTAACTAAGCTACACTGGCCTGCACAAGAAGGTATAACAGTTTTAGTTCAAGAAAGCTAAAAGTAAAAAATGACAGCATTTGAAAAGGGGGCGTTTTTCTTTTTTTTCAGCCATCTTTTAAAAGGAGATTATCAAATAGGAGTTTATATAACAAAACTAAGTTTTCTACATAATGCTTTTTATTTCAAGTTTCTAATTTAAATAGTACAGAAGTTATCGTCACGTTTATGAGTGTTATACTTCCTTAGCAGGCCAGTGTATTACACTTGGTGTTGTTTATCACACCACACAAATTGGGTTAGTATAGCATTGAAATAGATAACATAAATGTAGAAATATTAATTTTAACACCTTTTAGTCACATTATTAATGCTAAAGTCAACTTACTTTAAACAAATGCAATTTGTTGAAAGTAGGGTACTTATTTATTAGGGTGGTCCAAAAAAATAAAGTTAAAAAATTTGATTCTCCACAGGGCTCTTTTTGTTTCATATCGCTCCAGGAACTGTTTTACCAATTTTTAGCTAAAAATAATGATATTTAGGGGTCGCGACGATTTGACACTTCTATAAATGGGATAATACTATGGAATTAATTTAACTTACTTGCATTTATTAATAAAGTACCTAATTATCATAAAATTTATTAAAATTGAAGGAAATCATAATCATTAATCAGCTATATATTTACATTCTAAGGGCATCGTAATTTTATTGGATTTTGAAGCCATAGGAAAGTTTTTCTTTGAAGATCGACCACCCACAGGAGGTAATATTTTTGCTATTTTTCTTTTGGGATAATAGTTTTTAATTTTTGGATAAATGTTATCCCACATCCCACGCACTGCCCAGTCATTTTCAATCTTTATTTAGCGAGCTTTCTCCTACATTTGGATGTCAAATTTCATCAGTGGAACAACTTGAAGGATTCTTTCCCAAAAATCCATTGATTTCTCGAAATCCAAAAATCGATTGAATTATAGATTAATAAGTCAAACGAGGTCGCTGCCCATTGTGTATAGAAAGAGTGTAATAGCTTTTCAGGGTAAACAGTATTACCAATTAGTCTTTTTAAAGTCTTACGTTAAGGTGGTTTTTGCAAGTTTAGAACCATTTCTATTTTAGGCTCAACACTAACTCTAGGATTAAATAGAGAAAGTCCTATCAAATGGGTCGAAAAATACCTCAGGGTCCCCAGGTAGCAACGAAACGCTTTTTATCTTTTGTTTCGATAATTTTTGGTTTGCAAGAAGTTCGTCGTCATTTAAAGGATCTATTTCGGTCACTGGGTCCTCATTCCAATAGCGTCATGAACGAAACTACAAACTTCGAAACTACAATCGTTTTTCTGATACAGGGAGAGTAAATTGATTGTGAAAAAGATATATTATTTTCAGACACTAGATTGCTTTGGCCATCCACTGAGCTTGGTGTAAGGCACCAAGAGCACGAAACACTATTTCAGCAGTTTCGTCTGTCCACCCGAGGAAATAGTTACAAAGATACAACAATTCGAGGTACTCGTCTCTCGGCTGCTGAATTTTGACAGCATTGTGTTTGTATGCCTTCATTTCTTGACGAAGTGTACAGAGATATGAGGTATTATATAAATTGTTGTCCGTAGTTATACAATTTTGTTAATTAATTTCTGGCCATTTATTTTGATAATGTTAAAAAAGTGTTTTTTATTTTACCATTAGGTTCGAAAATATGGTGCCTGCAAGCAATCTAAATAAAAATTCTACCTTGACATTTTACAATCATATAAACTTACAATGAAGTAATAATCTACTCCATTACAATAACACTCGATCCACCACCATATCAGCCTAAGAACGTCCACTGCTGGACATAATAGGCCTCTCCCAATTTCATGGGGAGTAAATGCCATAATCGCCACGCTTGACATGCAGGTTGGCGATCGCAATATCTCCACCGCATTCCAAGGATGCTGCTGCCCATCCCTCGGTGGTCTTGGTCGTAGTTTTAGGACATATCCGGGTCCCCACAAAACCGGGTCTCAACACTTGATCACTAGTTGGTAATTTTGTTCTTTATTTCCATCGTGCATTTTGTCGCGACCTCTAAATGTACTTGGAATTCGCAGGTTTTTGGTACATACGTAATTAACAGTCATACGAACAGAATGAGCCTTGTGGAGAGGGTATAATTCAATTATATATTTTTTCCATACATATGTGGACCACCCTATTATTTATTGGTAAATGCTAAGATTATTATGAGTATGATGATTTGAGGCATAGTGTTTGCGCATGCACTCTTTAACAGTACATTAGGGTGAAAATACTATTAAGTAGCCAACTAATAATTATTTGTTTGCTACTTAATAGTATTTTCAAATAAAACAAAACTGTACAGTTTTTGCCATTTCAAACGAATTTGAAGTTGCGCGATTTTCACATATATTTATTTTATTAGTAACCAAGATAAAGATGACGATGACGCAACACATCCAGAAAATCGGGTAAACTTCATTGTGAATAAATTTAAATGAACGTGATTTAATTCCGTTTGCTATTAAATCTCATAATAATAAGAAGGACTCGTTTTTATCCAGGTATTCTCATACTAAAGGACGGCAACAACACAAAAACAGTTTACCTCTGCATGAATATTCACCGGTTCTTTTGTGTTTTAACTTTTATTTACATGAAAAAGGTTGCAGCCGCATACTTTCGCATAATTTAAGAAGTTCGCCTACAAAAGCTTTGAGGATAATTAATGTACTGTTTAGGACATAAATATGCTCATATTTAACTTATAGTTACAGTAAATAGGTACTTATATTACCTACCTAAAGCTCGAATCGCACAGAGCGAGCGCGGCGCAGTGCGAGGCCGAGGAAGTTATGCATGTTTGATCCTTCGGAAACTAAATTAATATTTGTATTAAGCAGTAACGCTGCTAACGAAAATCCCAAATTTCAAATTAAAGGGAAAAATTGAAAAATTTAATACTCCGAGCAGGATTCGAACCTGCGACATCTGGCATATGCGGCCAATCGCTCTAGCCTCTGAGACATAGAGCGATTGGCCGCATATGCCAGATGTCGCAGGTTCGAATCCTGCTCGGAGTATTAAATTTTTCAATTTTTCCCTTTAATTTGAAATTTGGTACTTTCCGAAACTGTCGACTGTCGATTACTGCTTGTCACATACACCACCTCCGCTCTACCGTGCTACCGAACTACGCGCGGTTTTTTGGTGTGACGTGCCACGGACCGCGTTCGCATTACCGCAAAACCGCCTCCCCCCCGCAACGACGCTGCGCCGCGCTCTGTGCGTTTCAAGTTTCACTTTAGTTTAAATAATGCATTACATTCCAATATTTACGATACCGATCACGATTTGTAACGGAGCTCGCAAACATTCACAATAGTACATTACGATACAAGTGCAGAGAACAGGAAATTCGCAACGAGTGGTGATAAATTAAAACACGACCGAAGGGAGTGTTTTAAATCGACACGAGTTGCGAATTACCTGTTCGCACGTGTATCGTACAACGTTTTACAGTACATATGGCTCTTTAAAGTTTCGACATATGCACGTAATCTGCTGATTACCGCACTCGTGCGGTAATGTAGCATCATATGTACTCTAAAATTCATATTGGTGGTTTACGGAATTAAATTTTCCCGAGAAAGGAAATAACTCGGTGGGATAGCTGCAAATTGATTTAAGACGCTGCACGGAAGACGGGAATATTTTTATCGAATTTAGTTGAGAGCAAAATTAGCTTGTTGTGAATGGAGTTTTATTTTGTTAGGTACTCTGATATAAATAAAGTAAAAATAAATATTGGGAGACAATCTTACACAAATCGACCTAGTCCCAAACTAAGCAAAGCTTGTATTATGGGTACTAGACGACGATATAATATACTTATATAGATAAATACATAGAAAACATCCAAGACCCAAGAACAAATATCCGTGTTAAATAATTCCCCTTGCCAGGATTCGAACCCGAGATCTCTAGCTTCGGGGGCAGTGTCACTACCAACTAGGCTAAACAGGCCGTCAATATGTATTAAATATGATATGTATAATTTTCGAATGTAAGTTAAAGTAAAAATAATATATACAGGGAATTTGTACAGGGTCCTGACAGTTTTCTCACTAATTTAAGGAGTCCTTAGGATATCGTTCTTTTTAACATACTGTGTATGGTTGTCTGTCTGTGGCACCATAGCTCTTTAATGGAAGACTCGATTTAAGTGCGGTTTTTTTGTTTGAAAGCAGGTTTTCAAGTGATTTTTAGACATGTTTTATCAAAATCGGCCCCGCCGTTTATGAGATACATATTGAGCTTTGAAATGAAAAGGTCGGGGCTGTTCAACTTTTACAGGTAGGTAGTTAATTCTCTTTATCAATCTTGAATTCGATCATAACAAGTGAAATTCAATGATTTTTTTTATAAAACCTGGCTGTTGTTTAGGTTTCCATGCCAATATATTTTTCATCACACTTGCTCGTAAAGGGTCTTATTGTACGCAGGCGTATAGAGTAGTTATAACCGATTTAGCTCCCCCGGGAGTTATGGACTTTCACAACTCCCTAGGGAGCTATGAGTTTCTCTGTGATCTGATTGGTTAAAAAAATCTAGTTGGCCGCGCTCCACAAGAATACTGCTCTCTGATTGGTCGCAATATTGAAGGTGCGGGCACGATGTGCGCTCCTCTCGGCATCCATGCCTTGATACTGAAGATGAAGTGGTCGTTTTCTTCAATTTTGATTGGTTTTGGAGTTATTTATTTCCTCGCAAATGTGATGAAAACATTGTGATTACCTCGGCACGTAAGAAAATTGCAAACGTGAGTCATCAAAAGCTTCTGATAGACTCTCGTTCGCAATTTCCCACTTACGCCCCTCGTTAAACAATGTATACTATTCACCATTTACTCAGTATAAGTACGAGTAGGTAAGTTATTTACTATGATTTGTCACTCCAAACTGTTTTTCAATCAAAACTATTGGATATACGTATTTTCGCACTCGCCTTTACATACCCCAATATGGAGATCTTATGTAAAAACAAGCACATGAACATTTTGAATGTCATCGACGTACAGAGCTGGACGTCAAACGAGATGAGCTGAAAGCCCGGCCACCAGTGGCAATCAGCAACAATTACAGTAATGGTGTGCACACGTGCCCGCTGTGTATATACATTGATTTTCGTAAAATAAGAGTTGATGTAGCCGCCGTAGCCGGCAAACGGCTAGGAAAATACATTATTTTACCACTATTTTTCTTTTTAATTTTCATAATTGAAATTCTCAACCAAAACCACTATGTCGATTTATTAAGGTGTGAGGTGTGAGCTCCATCTTTGATCCCTTGAAACCACAACATAATCAGCGTCCGTTTCCAAATCGGATTTAGATTCGGCAGGTAACGGATCAATAATTACCTGTCACTTGCTGGACTATCCACATTTCAGCGTCCCAGAGACGTGGGTCGAGGTTAAATGTGGTGGCGATTCATTCATCTTCGTATGTACCTACGGCCAGCTGACAGGACAAGCCGCTCAATATTATCTGTAACGCGCTAATGGATATATTATAAGTAATACATGATTGTCGAAGCGTGGAAGGAGACAATTGCGGGCTGAGTATTAATACGAAGCCTGCAATTGACATTCTAGCCGATGCTAATGTAGTGCTTTCCTATAAAATGGGGTGAAAAGACGAAATTGGATCAGTTTTAATAAATATAACCCTAAAACTTCATAAATGCTCTTCCAAAACGGAACCCTCAAGGTTTCGTCATGTATATCCGAACGACCGCATGTCACAGTGCAAGCACACATACTTATGTGCTGTGAGTTTTTTAAGGAGATACGACCTTTTTAACTCACGGAATAGAATCATCATCATCATCCTCCTAGCATTATTCCCAGTACAGTTGCATCCTGAAGAATGCCTGGGGTCCGCTACCTAATCCCAAGAATTAGCGTAAGCACTACTTTTTACGGAAGCGACTACCATCTGACAACTCACAGAAGAGGATAATGATTTTACAGTACATATAGTGCTACTTCAGCAGATTACGTGCATATGTCGAAACTTTAAAGAGCCATATGTACTGTAAAACTTTGTACGATACACGTGCGAAAAAGTAATTCGCAACTCGTGTCTCCCTTCGGTCGTGTTTTAATTTATCACCACTCGTTGCGAATTTCTTATTCTCTGCACTTGTATCGTAATGTACTATTACATTTCACTATCCTATTCTGTGAATTAAAAACGACTAGTTAGTTATTAAGTAGATACGGAATCCTACATTGTGCATGGCCTGACACGCATAAACATTATTATTTGATTGACATAAACTGTACGTTTCGATTTCCAATATATAGCGAGTAGGTAACGTTAACTTTCACATAGTGACTATATAATAAGAGGTGTCATATAAAAGAGCTTCTATAACTGCATATAGTGTTTAATAGATGCATTTTTGCATGCCATACCACAAACTTTCTGCCCTACGATCTGAGAAAATAATATTGGTTGGCAGGTAATGCTTTTGACATTTAATTTTATTTTATTTTATGACATAGGTGGCAGACGAGCAGACGAATCGCCTGATGGTAAGCGATTAGCGCCGCCCATGGACACTCGCAACACCAGAGGGGTTGTAAGTGCGTTGCCGGCCTTTAAGATGGGAGTACGCTCTTTTCTTAAAGGTTTGAAGGTTATTTAGTTCACCATTTGTACGAAAAATTCTACTTTTGCACTATAAAGACTAAATAGAAAATACATAATTTATGCTGAGAGAAGTTTGTTCAACGCTCTGCCGTCTATTTATAACTGTAACAAATACTTTAACTTCCAAAGAACAACGCGAGTGAATCTTAAGTATTCCACAAAAACGGAGTTGCAAAGGATTACACGCGTTTTCCGCAAACAGACTTGTTCAAATACACGTACATTATTCAAATTACATTATAAGTCGTTTTTGCAATGCTGTGTTTTACGAATGTTTTTACGGAACATTGTGTAATAAATAAACACATTACAGCATTTTCAAACGCGATGACCCTTGATCGTGTTACCATGGACAACACAGTTAAATGACAATCCGTGCACTTTATTCTCATTATGATAAGGGTCACAAAGAGGAGGAGGAGGGGTACATGATCTCGTTAACTCCTGTTATACCTACGGCAAAGAAACAAGGCACGTGTAATTAATTCCTCGTAATAAGAAATCAGAAATAAATATTGTATAAAAAAATCGTTCATCATTTTTCTGGGCCCATCACGGAAGCTTAAAAAGGCCGACTCTGCTTTCAGTGTACGCAGCAAAATATCATGTGGGCCTAATCACTGAAAAAATGGGTTACTTTTTTCAGTACTTTTATATTTTCGGTTTTTGCCTGCTCGGAAAAAAATATCAATTTGATTCTAATATACTACAGGACGTGTTTGATTGATTTCCATTCCTTCACAATTTATTTTTTGAATTTTAATACAATTTTTCTTTTTTTTAAAGGTTATGCAAAAAATATTTTTCGCTTTTTCATACAAAATAATTAATTAAAACAGGAGCGTTCGTGGCCCAACGGCGCCCGCTTACCGCGAGCGGTATGCGAAGTTAAGCAATGTCGGGCGAGGTCAGTCCTTGAATGGGTGACCGCTTTGAGTGGTTACTAACTGAGCGCTCCCGTGCTCTGGTAGGCACGTTAAGCCGTTGATCCCGGTTGCTCTCTACGATAACAGTCGTTAAGCCAAGTTAGAGGCCTCCGGGCGGCTTGAGAACTTCTAACAGTCAAGTTGCCCACTCACTTGACAAGCCTAATCCCAATAAGGTCTAGTTTCCCCCTCGGGTTGGAAGGAAAAAACTAGTGCCTATGCCAATTCTTGGGATTAGGTAGTGGACCCCAGGCATCCTTCAGGATGCAACTGTACTGGGAATAACGCTAGGAGGATGTATGTATACAAAATAATTAATTACATCACCAAGGGTGAATGCAAAAAGGCCATAAGAGTTAACGTGCAGTTAATGTCAAGTACAACAATATGCACACGCACTATGAAAGGTAAATAAGGTTACTACCGCGAACTGACAACGAAATATCTGCATCTCGGTCGCACTAGCGTATTCGGTCAACTGAGAAGGAGATACTTCGTTTTCGGTGCGCTGTAGCGCCCCTTTGTCACCTTGATGTACTTAAGTTTTGAACGATATGTAAAGCAAATGTGTTAGAAAAGTTTCGTGTAAGAAGGTCTATGAATAATGAGATTTTAAGACAGACTATTTGTTCATGTGGCAACCAGCTTAGGA
Organism: Notocelia uddmanniana; assembly: GCA_905163555.1. Classification (NCBI taxonomy): domain Eukaryota; kingdom Metazoa; phylum Arthropoda; class Insecta; order Lepidoptera; family Tortricidae; genus Notocelia; species Notocelia uddmanniana. Next base: position 27,917,441 of record LR991056.1, on the reverse strand, counting down.
AAATAGAACTTTATGCCATATCAGGATTATAAAAACAAACATTGTTTAATTTTTAAGGAACATTTAACTATACTAGGAGTGTTATTTAACAAAAACGAATTATTGAATATCTTCAAAATGCTACTAGTGTCTTAGAGTATAAGTAGATAATTTCATCTCAGGAATGTGCCCGGGCAATTAACGGATTTCAATAAAAAGAACCTGTATAGTACGTAGCAGCCAATGTAACCAAATAGTTCGCAGTGCGCTCTAATGTGCTGATCAATGATTCTTTCCATTGTTTTTAGTAGGAAAGATGTTAGACTGATGGGCCTGAATGATTTAGGCTGAGAGTAGTCCTTTTTTCCTGCTTTTGGTATGAAGCAAACCTTGACCCTTGTCCATTTTTCCGGTATGGTGCCCCAAGCGAAACTTGCTCGGAATATCTTTACCAGGTGAGGAAGGAGGAGGTCTCGTCCTTGTTGTAATAATGCTGGGAAGATAGCATCCTCTCCCGCCGATTTAAATGGTTTGAACTTTTCCAATGCCCATTTAATTTTGTTTGGCCTGAATATATTTGTGGCCAAATTCCAGTCGATATTACGTACCCTGGGGATTTGGTAGCTCCTTTGAGCATGTAATTGTGTGTCACTGGTGGGATACGAACCTGGAAAGTGAGTGGCTCTGAGCAGGTCCAGAGTCTCCCCTTCTGTGGTCGTAAAAGTACCATCTGGTCTTTTAAGGAGACCAAGATAGCTAGTTGGTGTTTTAGTATAGGTGACAAACTTAAGAAAATGACCTGTTGTATGTAGTTGTGACGTGTTCGAATAGACATTAAATATTTAAAATGTGCAACACAAGCAAAACAAATGTCTCTTCAAACACGTCACAACACCATACACCATATGGTTTAATGGTGTACCAAACTATTTCTCTGCTACGTACTATAATGACGCTGACTATTCATTACGAGTATCATCATCATCATCATCTAGCAGCCAGCACCTTACACAACCAACAACCATTAAAAAGTACAGGTAGCGGCACGTAAGTTTAGCGCTGACCGTTTATGCGCAGAAGTCGAAAATAAGGTATCTCGGGGGAGGGCAAGGGCGCGCGCGGGCGTGCGCAAGCGCTGATTGGCTCTCCTGACGTACTCTGTCCCGCGCACCGATACGACGCCCCGCTCATTTCTGGTGTACAGTCGCGTTCTAAATTGTATTGTTGTTACTGTTGTTGTTTTCTTTTAAGTTTGAGTTTGTGTTTTATTGACCGTTTTAATTAAGTTTGTGTTTATTTGTGATTTGAAACAGTGAACTAGAAGAAATACTGTTATGTGAAGACAGGCACGGAAAATGGTTTATGACGTGTCTTTCTTTTTTAAAGACAGAGCTAATGAATTAATTGATTCTTTGAAACATATTAAAAGTCTGACTGACGAAACCACGAATATGTATAATGTGGATTTAAACATGATGAAACAAACTGCACAAGACGGAAAATATGAAATTGAATTGTGTTGTCAGTGATTTAGGGAAAATTTAAAAAAGAATAGTAGAGGCTACAAAAACAGCTCCCGCTCGCGACTTCGTTCGTGTGGGAAAGTACGATATGTACTATATCTCGGAGCTAAATGTCATCCAGATCCGTTAGCCGCTTTGGCGTGATTGAGAAACATCCATCTATACGAGACTAGTTTTAACGAACTAGCTAAGATATAAAAGAAGGACAAACAAAAACACGTTCTTTATTAATAAGTATTATTGTAATCAATTTGTAGACATAACAATTGCGCGCGCGACAGTACCTATGCGCAGCTATCCCCTCTACGTTTCGTTCACCGCTAGACTTACGTGCCGCGACCTGTACCAACGACGCATATGTTTTTTTTTCTGTTTCTGTGTTTTCTTTCTTTCTGAACTTGCTGTAAAATTATTTATGAAAGTTGTGGTTAAATAAAGTACACTAGTCAACTAGACCTTGTAGACTTTCGTGACAATGTATAATGGTTGGTAATTCATCAAAAAGTTGATGTGCGCCTTGGTGTTAACGACTCCAATTACTTCTTTACTGTCCAGCATAATTGGTCTGCTAAATTGTCTTAGAAATATTGCGGGCACTCCAAATACTAGTCTACGTGAATATGTTTTCTTTTACATCATAAGAGTGTACAGTCAGCTACAAAAGTAGCTACGCATTAGATGAGTTCAAAAGTCTTTATTACAAGGAAATAAGAACTTTTGACCCCTTCATCCCCTTTTGATGCTGACTGTACAATGAATAATATGACGTTGAAACACCGTTCTGACAAAATAAGGAAATAATAATGACTGATTTTCAGTTATATAATTCTAATTACTGTAAAAATACAAAATAAATATAATTTCAATTAAAATAAAGAAAGAACAAATAAATAAAACTAAAGGTAAAAAAATTGCCCCTGAGGCGGTAGTATGCCCAGAAGGCTGGCAGCATTGCCACGTTGTATGGCAATGCTGATCCTCTGGGCGAGGTAAAAGCCAGCCTTCTAATCACGTGAAGCCTACACCAAGCGTTTGCACAATCCAATGTAGATTCGGTGTGCGTCCGGTCTTCACGGTACGGGGGTCTCTAGGCCGAATGACTCAAATATCAAGCCACTGTCGATGGCTTCATATAAATTGCGCCATTTACGACTCTCGGCTGAGGCAGCCCACACTATGATTCTGGACTTAATCATTGTTTCTCTGATTAGAGCCGGAGCAAGATTGCTTAAAATTTTGCTGCCCCAAATTTGAGGCTTTATTTTCCCTTTTTTCCTCAACCTACTCAAACAATACAACAGCACAACGCAATTCAATCCTTATCTAAAACTTCACAAGAGGAAATGTGAATACAAATTCACTAAGTCAGATACATATTTATCGGTCCAAACAAGCCATCCCCGAAGGGTGCATATCGTTTTCAAGTGCGCTGAAGACACAAGCGTGTCTCTTACACAGGGGGCGTGGGTTACCGAATTGCGGCATTCCCTTAAGGGTGGGCGTCCTCCAGGGGTGTTATTCATAAGGTGACTCGTGCTCACCTCTCACCTCACACCTCACCCGTTTTTATATGGAAACTGTCAAAATTTGACAAATGACATTTGACAGGCGAGGGCGAAAATGTACATATCTCTGGTGTATATTCACTTTACCATATTTACACAGAGTTCATTTGTGAATTAAAGAAATTTTTTCATCCTATAGGCGAAATCCTAAAAGCCGCGGAGCCCCCCAATACCCATATTTTCATCTGCCATAGAAGTTGTTTTCAAATGATGATTATGGCAAACGTACATCTTTCATTCGAGCCGTTTCGTTTTGTTATCTTTGTTTTTTTTGTTTGTTGTCGTGATCTGTATCTTTGTTAACAAAGATACAATAATAATTATTTCTTAATGTGTAAAATGATTTATTATGTGAAGTGTGCAATAGAAAGTATTTGTATTGTATTGTATGGCAAATAAACTGAAGTAGTAACCCCTCAAATGCATGCTTTTTAGGGTGGGTTGCACCAACTTACGATTACAGACCGACGTAGCTGTCATCCCTCAGAAACATGTCAAACTTTCCATTCAATCAGACTTTAACGAACACCGCTTATGATTACAGGCGGTTTGGTGCAACCCACCATTAGAGTTCACATTTTTTTGTATTGTATTGACAGCTAGAAACATTACACCACACATACCTTTTTTTCCGGAGGAAAATCCATTATGGATACCACCGCACCGCGGGGACAGTGCGGTGGTTATGTCGGACTTGCACCAACTAAAAAAGCCCCGATCGTCCTCCTCAACTCATTTTGGGCGGCTCTGGGATCTCCTTCGGAACGCACCAGTGCCGCCCTAGAGTCTGTGGGTCCCACCATCTGCTTTCATAGGCGTGATCACAGCCCCCAACTGTGACCGTCTTCGACCCCAAGGACTCCCTAGTCACCTTCTACGACAGGCAGAGGATACCGTAGCCGTATTCTATGCCCCGGCTACAGGGCACACACCACACATACCTACAGCCAGTATTGGTGTTATGAATTCCTCTTGCTGTCAATAAAATACTTACGTTTTGCATTCCAATTTGATGTCAATGTTTCACGCGCCGGATCTGCCACGTAAGCCTGCCGCTCTTCACTAAGAGTAATGGCCTGTGTACGGGATCCTGTCACTTGACCTACTAACGATTGCACTAATGTTTCATTAGACCTAATGTTTTATGAGATGTAATGTATTTTTCTTTCATACAGGGGACTTTTTGGGTTATATTTGAATATAATCAAATATAAATCGTTAGGTTAGGTTAGGTTTGTTTTGCGATAATCCAACAAAGTTTACAATAGAAAAAAAGTGTGTTAGGTCTAATGAAACCTTAGGGCTAAAGTAGTTAGGTCTGTCTGCTACTTAAGAAATAATTTCTGTTCCCTTTAACAGTAGTAAATACTTATACAATCACCACTATTATATAGGTCTAACAAGGGAGACCCCCTGTTTACTTTAATCAGGGATTACTGTGATTAGTGTGAGTACATACAAAAGCTACACGCAATAGAATAAAACATACTCCTATTCTATGAACTCACACTAAACACTAATCAAAATATATACAGGTCATTAGGCGCAGCGGGTTATTATCTTGCTTTTATTTGGAGCAGCCCAACTGGAGAAGTACTTCCAACTTAAAAAATACCGCAGCCATAAAATACTAACACCAGCATTTGCTCTGCATATATTGAAGTAGTATGGTGTTCCTGGTGATAGTGTCTATGAGTTTCTCGAGGATAAGCTGTATTGAGAGTTGGGGAGCTGCATTTGTTTCTCTGCCAACACACCGAATCTTCAAATCAATAAAGGATTGACACGCGCTTGTGATTCTACTGGAGTCGTAAGCGTCCATATGCTTCGGTGCCTGCATACCATTTGGCAGGCCGTATACTTATTTGTCACAGTCATAGTAACACCGCTTTGAGTGGTTACTAATTGAGCGCTCCCGTGATTTGGAATGCACGTTAAGCCGTTGATCCCGGCAGTCGTTAAGCCAAATTAGAGGCCTTCGGGTGGCTTGAGAACTAACAGTCAAGTTGTCCATATACTTGACAAGGGGGTCGAAGTTGCCGTCGAGTGGTTACTAACTGAGCGCTCCCGTGCTTTGGACAGCACGTTAATTCATTGATCCCAGCTGTTGCTATGACAGCAGTCATTAAGCCAAGTTAGAGGCCTTCAGGCGGCTTGACGGCTTCTACCAGTCAAATTGCCCACTCACTTGAAAAGAGGGGGGTCGAAGCTGCACCACGTCCGTAGGGAGTATATACCTACCGTTACCCTACACGTCACCCCTGGGTGGTGCTAAAAGTGCAACAAACTGGCAACCACGCTTGTCTTCTGGAAGATCTTACGGTTCCAAAATAAAGCCGTACGATTATTATTATAGTATAAAAAATCGGCCAAGAGCATGTCGGGCCATGCTCAGTGTAGGGTTCCGTTGTTGCCTAACGAACTTACTTTAAAAACAATCAATAAAAAGCAAAAGAGAATACTTTCGCAGCGTTTGATACGTCTTTTACTAAGAAGACTTTTTACGATTACTCAAAAACGGCTTAACTGATCATGTCCGCTCTAGTTTTCATTGAAAGTCATTAGTAAGCTTTACTTTCATGGTTTTTTTTTTCATATTTTTTGGATCGATTTTTTTTTCATTTTGGAGTATTTCCAAAAATATTCACTTTATCAAAAAAAATGGCGAAACTATAAGGGATCCTGGTTGACTACGGAACCCTAAAAAGCAAGCGTGTGAAACATATTCATGTCAAATTGAAATGCGAAATAAAGTGTGTGACCGACCCCTTGGTTAAAATTGCTGGGAGATTGCTCGAGCGGGTATTATTAAAATATAACGTGACAGCGGTATTGAGGGCAATTTGCCACATTAATTTATTCCGCAAAGCGCGCACCTTGCGGTTTAGTTTAATAAAATTTGAAAATGCGCCTTCAGTATATTTTATTCACGGTAGCATTTTTCTTATGAATGACTTATTAATAATTATTTCCTAACTTTTTTTAAATTATGCATGGTTTTTTCTAAAAAATAAATATATTGGGGGACAAGCTTACATAAATCGACCCAGTCCCAAAATAAGCAAAGCTTGTACTATTTGTACTGAACTACATACTAAACTTATTTAGATAAATATATACTTATGTACATAGAAAGCATCCATGATTCAGGTATAATTTTTTTCGCTCATTACACAAGCAAATGCCCTGACCGGGATTCAAACCCAGCGCCTCTGGCTACGTACTCTTCGTAGGCATGGTCACTACCAACAAAGCCTAAGTGGTCGCTCAAAACTTATCTTTTGCTGATCTTCCCACGTTAGCGAGGAAAACAGCGTAGATATCGAGCTAACACTGGAGAGCACGCAAGACAACATTTCGGCGACGGTCGAGCCTTAAGTCAAATAAGGCTCTCCCCAAACCTATCGACGCGGAATCGGCAATAGCCGATAGAAAAAAGCTCTTTGTCGACGCAATAAGAGCGTAAACGACGTCGACGCGTCGTCCGGCGTCGGCCGAGCCGATCCGAGCCGAACCATGCCTTTGTAGCTCTGATTGCGATGCGGCAAAATCCGATAAATAAAAGCTTTATGTCCAAGCTTTTTTCTATCGGCTTTTGCCGATTCCGCGTCGATAGATGTGGGGATACCCTAATGAGGCATGGTTCAAGAATTCTGTGTAACATACAATGCAGAATTATTAGTTGGATCTGAATTGTATTTTGTAGCCCGATTTGTCCATTCTATTTCAAGTATAGATCCCACTTCCGACCTTTACGGATCTCACAGTAATAGACCAAACTCAAAGCAAACATCTGCGGTCTGTTGCATCATGACTTTGTAACTATATTATGCACTGAGATGTATAATGAAAGAGGTTGAAGAGACTAAGGCTCATAACATAATATAAGTTACAAAATCATTACGCAACAGTCCTTTGATATCTGGACATTTAAATATGAGGTTTCTATATCGAATGAATTGTAATTAAAATTAGACTTATACATTTTTATAATATTGAATAGTATTGAATTATGGATGGACATCTTTGTAAAATTTTAATTAATAGATAACCTAATGTGTATACGAAAATGTAAAACTTTGACGTGTAATGTATGTCCATTGCAAATAAATGAGTATGAGTATGAGTAAGAAAAAAAAAGTTATTTACAATAGAAGAAGAAGGACCTTATCAATACTTGGTGCTGTTATGGTGGCTACAAAAGGACACCACTCAGCAGTGGTATAAATGTACCACAGCGCAGGTCTTCCGTGGTGCACAAGACCAATGAAACTTTAGTGAGCATACAATTGTACAAATTATTATTAGATACTTTAATGTTGATAGTTTGAAAACCGACCCGACCGTCGACCGACCGTAGGACCGGTGGCCGTTGGGGCGGAAAGGTTCTCGAGCGGCGACCACGCATGTACTGGAAGGCGCAGCGTGAATAGGCCCCCCACAAGTTGGACTGATGACTTCGTAATTGTCGCGGGAGTCTGTTGGATGCGGGTGGCGCAGGACCGGACATTCTGGCACTCTTTAGGGGAGGCCTATGTCCAGCAGTGGACGTCCATCGGCTGATATAATGATGAAAATTATGAGTTAGAAAACTATGTTTCAGCCCTAGAACATGGGAATGGAAAAGCTTTCCTCTCAAAGAGCAGGGTAGGTGTATAAAAAGAATGATATGAGGCAATATGTATGATATGAATATATAGATGAGAGCGGTGAAAGACCGGACATTGTGGAGATCCTTAGGGAAGGCCTTTTTGTCTGGCAGTGGACGTCTTTCGGCTGATATGCTGATGATGAATATGGCATTGCAGCTAGTCTCTCTAAGTATGTCTAGGTACGTTTATATCGTAATACCTCCATACAAACTGTCGTCCTCCATTTATCCTCTTAGTTAAATGCTTCATTCATTTTTAAATTTAAAGCTAAGCAATAACTAGAATCTTGTAAGACAATGAAATTCCTCTGAATCAATAAGTCTGTCCCAAATCGTGTTTATTTTAAACCATTTGAATTTAAATGAAATCTTTTTAAGTTATTTTTGTTTCTCTGCTATTTAAATTGAAATATACTTAAGGATACACGAGTGTCCTAATAAATCCTTATTTATCAATTTAAATCGTTGGTTGGTTTAGCCTAGTTGGTAGTGCTACTGCCTCCGAAGCTAGAGGTCCCAGGTTCGAATCCCGGCAAGGGCAATTGTTTCTGTGGTAAACAGAAATATTTGTTTCTGAGACTTGGATATTTTCTATGTATTTAAGTATATATCAATTAAAAATATCGCATTCTAGTACTCATAACATAAGCCTTATTGAGCTGAGCTTACTATGGGACTAGTTTGATTTGTATAAAAACTTGTCGTGTATTTTATGTTTAAAATATATCTTATTTTCCCTGTTCCTATTTAAACTCTAAGTAACTTTTTCTCGCGAATCCCCTTAGATAAATAATTGCAGTTTTTTTTTTTTGCACACGCTTAATTTTCGCTCTTCCATATTAAATACAACCATCCCAGAAAAAAGTTAGTACACAACTTTTGAGTATCTAGTTAAAATCTGGAACGTTACACATGAATAAGACAAACTCAAAATCTCTTAGCTTTTATATTTCATTCATTTTGAGAAGGCGGTGCATATAATTTCGTCGTATACAACACGGAACATCATTTCGGTGAGATGCATCACTGCCCGGACAAAGAGCTGGCTACAGTCGCATTTTGTACAGTACTGCATCATATAAGAACATACTAGAGATAGAAACGGTGAAACCAGATTACTGTAAAACAGTATAGTGGGGAACGGTTCTAAAATAACTTTTTTTTATTCAGGTTAATAAATAATGAAATAGGATAGGATATATACAGTTTACATTGCATAGAATTTGGTGTATACAGGTTTCATTTTCAAAGTTTGCAGTATTTTTTAGTATTTATGTATGAATTAACTAACTTTGTTTTTGTTGGTATTATCATACTGTTATTATACAACTGCGCTTTTGGCTATGCAGACTTTTTAATTCACCTAAGCCATCTGAAATTACGCCGCACCATTTGTATGCAAACCCCGTTTTTTCCTGACACTAGCCTCCCCTAGCCTACATTGTGTCTTGCTCGAATGGATTGTAGTGAGAAATGAGGCTCGTAATTTGTTGCGATGTTTTAGTCGGTTTACCTGTTTTTATTTAAAAAGCGGCAATTTTATATCGCGAGTTTCAAGACATATTAAAATAAAATAAACCGGGTAACTTACGTCTTCTTTAAGGTCAAACATCGCTCGACTCGGCATATTTCACAACGGCACACGGTTCTTAATTATGTCATGAGCACTTGTCCCGACGGCGGCACGCTTAGCACCTAAACGCTAATAATTTTACTTAAAAAATATGTCGTGTGATAAACTTTAAGACATGAGTGACTGACTTCCAAAAAGGTGGAGGTTCTCAATTTGTTGTTGGTTTTTTTAAGCCGAAAGTTAAAAATCAGAAAATTCTTCTTACTCTAAAGGTACTTTAGCTTCTTTTTAACCTCAGACACAAAATAGGTGTGTTATAAGTTTGACATGGACCAGTCAATCTGTGGCATCGTAGCTCCCAAGCGGATGAACCGATTTGAGTGCGGTTTTTTATAATCGATATTCTTGTTTCTGGGGATGGTTCTTAGCTATATTTGTTTGTCGGGTGCTTAATATTTTTTTTAACCTGCAGGGGTTCCCAAACTTTTTTTTCTCATAGACCACTTTAAAAATTTTGCTGGTTCTGGTGGACCCCCTACTCTACAGCCTACACCATATTCCCAAAAAATTACAAAAATGTGACTATTACCTAACTCTGGTGACGATATAACTATGAAATAGTATAGTATATTATATGTACACCTAGGGAGATAATATAAAGAAAGGCCGAGATCGCAGATATTTACGGCCCGAGCTGCAAGCGAAGGACGCAAATGTGCGATCAAGGCTTTCTTTATTATCTCCCGTGTTGTATACATCATTTTATGTCAACATTTGGCGAAAAAGCGGCTATTTCCGCACATGTATCGGGCGAAAAAATCCACTTTTAGCCAGGTGTGACATAAATGTTCTTTACAGGTTTAGAAAAAAAAGTGAAAAATGATTGGTTAATATGCTGTCAATAATAAATACTTTACTTTTTTGACATCTACTCACAACCTATCTATTCCAGCATCAAATAAAATAAAATCAATCAAATCTAAATCTCGGAGTGGTGAAATAAAATTAAATATAGTATATTTTGCTTGTGTTGTGTTTATTCGAGTACTTTATAATATTTATGATGATAATAACAGTCGTAAAATAATTAAAATTAAACATTGTTACGTAACTTCTAAGTACAATGACACTCAAAATTAATGGGAGGGATGAGCTTGATGAATTGACAACAAATTGTCAATATTTGGGGTCAGTTTTGTCAGGAATAATCGCAAATCTCCTCGTTCTGTGATATTCAGTCTGTTCCTATTTTTCGTTAAAAGGTTTGTAACGGTGCTGAAACTTTTTTCCACAAGATATGACGAGGGAAATGATATCAAAAGCTTTCTCGCAATTTTCCACAGTCCAGGATATTTTTCGGGTATTTCTGCTTGCAGCCAAAAAGTTTGATACCCTTTTTTATATTTCACCTTCAGCTCCTCATTAGTGCTAAGCTCAAGTAGCTCCTCTTGCAATATCACGTTCTCCACTTCCATTTCATCAAATGGATTTATAATCCATGGTGGTATTTCCATCGTGAGAATGTCTTCAAATCTGGTTTTGAAATCATCATGCAGGGCAATCAAATGTTGAACATATGTCTGAATATCATCATCCTCGCATTCTACCTGTGACAAGCTTGAGAATTGGGAAAATTCGCGTCGACTAATGTTTTGCTTCATTAACTTCAATTTTCCAAGAAAAGCGGAAATCACACTCTTTGTTTTAATTAAATTGAGGTTGTCCCCTTGCAGTTGTAAGTTAATATCATTAAACTTTTTGAACAAATCTGTCAAATACGCGATATCTGCTTTGAACTTGATCAGGTTTTCTTTTAAATCTGGAGCTTTGCTATCCAGAAACTCCAAGACAGACTCAAAAAGTTAGTAAAATCTTGTTAAACATGCACCTTTCGACAACCAGCGTACTTCAGTATGTAAGGGCAATCGTCGGAAGTCTTCATCATTTTCATCGCACAATTGGGCAAATAAACGCGTATTCAAAGCATTGATTTTTATTTTATTAACCGCGTTAATCACAAAATGGAGCGATTGGTGCAGTCTAGCACTCAAATTTTTTGCTACTAAGTGTTGTCGGTGGATGACACAGTGAATTGCAGTTAAATCTGGTATCATTTTTTTTAGATGGCTTATGAACCCACGATATTTCCCGACCATTGCAGGAGCTCCATCTGTTGCCGCCGATGTAACGTTTGTGAACGGAATTGATTTTTCTTTTAAAAAATTGCTCAGGATGTTAAATATCGATTCACCTTTAGTGTCAGTCTTCAAAGTTTTGGCGAATAATAGCTCTTCATGAATTTCTTCGTCCATAACAAATCGCACAAATGCTAATAATAATGCCTCATTATCAGGTAAAGTTGACTCGTCCAGTTGAATAGAAAAATGAGTTGTTTGCAGATAATTACACAAGAAACTTTCAATATCAGAGCTCATTTCGTCAATACGTCTTTGTACAGTGTTGTTACTCAAAGGAATTTTTTTGAGTATGTCAAATGGAGGTTTGTGCAGAACAGTTTTTAAAACTTCTTCAACAGCGGGTAAAATTAACTGTTCACCAATGGTGTGGGGTTTTCCAGATTTCGCTATGAGTAATGAGATGTTGTAAAATGCCCGCAAGTCATCATCGTTACTTTCAGATGTTGAAGCGAACATACCTTGCAGGGTGGGTCTCTTTTCATATTTTTCTTTCAATGATTGAAAATATTTCAAATCTTTACCAGTTTTATCAGGGTGGCACCTTTTTAGATGATCTTCGAGCTTCGATGGTTTCATAGAGTCATTGCTCAAAACTTTATTGCATAAAAGGCACATGGGCAATCGCTTGTCCGCGTTTGATGGAAGAAAGCCAAATTTTAAATATTCCACACTGTACTGTCGACACTTAATTTTCTTCTTTGGCTCCGCCATGTTTCAAATTAGCTACCTGTAAGTATAAAAAAGTTTTTGTGATCTTAACATTCTTACTTAACTTCTTCTTAGTCTTACTTAACAGGATATGGCTATTTTATAGAACAGAATTTATAATTTTTCGCTATGAATCAAAAAAAGAATACTAATAAACTTTTTTCGGCTGTCTGTTGTTTTATGGAAGTAGGTAGGTAATAATCGTAATGTTCATTATTTCATATTTCATACATGTCTATCATACACAAAGAAGACAAATATATTAACTACAAAAAGAGATACCTATAAGTTGTATAGCAAATAAACAAATAATGTACTTACTTTTCCGACACGATTCTGGCAACCAGGAACAGCAATTCACTTTACTTTTGTAGTCGAAATCCGGAAACAAATGAGTAACGTTTGTTCTTAGCATTCGTATTTATTGGTGAAGAATCAAACAAGTGCATACAAGCACAGCACATTACCGTAAGTCATAGGTATTTCGTCCCTTTGCACGTCCGAACAAGCGTTTTGGTCGGCGCCGGCGATAGCGACGCGACGGTGCTTCGCAAGCCTAGACTTGTTCGTTTGTCCAACAGCTCGTTCGCGATATGTTGCAGACTTGCAGTCGACAAGTTTTGGAGCCGAAAGTTGTAATTTTAATAATATAGTATTATAGTATAGGTAGTTTGATTCACCGAAATATTTATCACGGAGGAACGCAATATTTTTATTATATATTTATCAGTCGTCCAGGCTATAAAAATAATACAAAAATCATTATCTGTTTCGTTATTTACCATCGAAACCAGATAAATTTTCGTGGACCCCCACGTACAAACTGTGAAGGACGGTACTAGGTAATTTTTTTTACACCACGTCGGTGGCAAACAAGCGTACGGCTCGCCTGATGGTAAGCGGGCACCGCATCCTATAGACGCCTGCAACTCCAGGGGTGTCACGTTCGCGTTGCCGACCCTAATTAAAATATTTCCATAACTGCAAATTTTCAATAGAATATCTATGCTAAAATAAAAGGTATATTGAGTATTTCTCATTTAAACGTGGTATTTTGCAACGAATTTATTCCGCAAAGAGCTAGACGGTCTAATGGACCGTCAGATTTAATGCTGCTATAGAATATTTGCGAGATCGAGGTCGAGTTAATTGCCCGAGGCACCATCGGTTATATTCTGTGTGACGAGACTTTTTTTATTAGTATCAACATGCAAATGACAACTATTGAAACGATAAATTAAATTTTATGTTTATTTCCATTGTGTTGACAAATCTTTGGGGTTGAGTTTATTTGAGGTATACCTTTATTCCATTTTAAAGAAGAAGTTAACGTATTCCTATTTTTTTTACAATAAAATAAAATGGATGTTCATTGGAAGAGCTCGAGACTGGACCAGCTAAGTTTAAAAATATAACATCAACTACCCATAACCTCATCGTTGCCGCCCATGGACACTCGCAACACCAGAGGGGTTGTAAGTGCGTCGCCGGCCTTTAAGATGGGAGTACGCTCTTATCTTGAAGGTTTTTTATACCATTTTATTTCATTTTCATTAAATGAACGTGTTTTTTTTTCTCTTTCCTAGTATTTTTTCGGGTGCAATCCAAAAGAAGCCGGAGAGGTCCATATTCGCACCTAGTCCCAAGATTTGACGTAGCCCGTGTTTCACGAAAGCGACTACTTTTACGAAAATATACCTCCTTTCTGAATGATATTTCTCATCACTGAAGAGCTGTTAAATGTCAAATGATATTTCGTATATGTTTTTAGAAATCTCAGAGAAGAAACGGGATTCGAGCCCATGACCGTAAAAAGTATAAAGTGACGTAAATAAAGTAACGTGATTGATCACATTCTGGTGTGATAAAAATGATTAAAGACGATATTGGAAACAAATGATTTTCCACGAACACTCATAAATAAATGCAAAAACAGGTAAGCTTATTCGATAATAACCATCGTTTCGCCCCATCGCTACTTTCGCGAACAAATGTTGGTTGTCAAATCAAATTGCCCGCATTTGCAAAACAAATGTGAATGGATGTGAAATAGCGTGGAGGGTAAAGAGAGGAATGTACTCTGCTTAATCTAAAAATGAGAGCCAAGTATTTGTTATTTTTATTTTACCTCATGTTTTTGTGCAGTGCATGTTTTGGTATCGTATAATAAGATAAGCCTAATAAGAAAACAAGCAAGACAAATTAAAAGATTTTTTAAAAACCCGACTGCTTTTGGTATTGCAATCCACACACTAATTAATACGAATATAACGACATATTTGAAGCTAAAATTCATCGAGCCGTAAAGGCTGCAGAGCGTGCCAAACATTTGGATTTGTTACCAAAACTCCGCCATTTTGTTTTTTTATTTTTATTTTGATATAACCCAGTGTCCCTTTCACAGTAAATACGAATCTAACTACCTCTCAAGCTAAAATCCATCGAGCCGTTCAAGCCGCAGAGCGTTGCAAACAACTATACATATATACTCGTATATGTATATGTGTACATATATATGTATACTTGTTTGGCACGCTTCAGACATACATACTGTCGAAAAACATAACCCTCGTTCTGGCGTAGTCGGGTAAATAGATAGAGCATTACGATCAACTTAGTAGAGCCGGTTTGTAATAAACGCACAATAAGTAAGCAGATACTCACGCACGCACACATTTATAGAATTAACCATGCACAGGACTCGAAACTTGTAATCTTGACATTATTTTCACACGTAGGTGGGTACGAGTTTTCTGAAAGCGATGCTCTTTCGGGAAACCAGTGCCAGTGCAAAATTATGGGGTTAGGTGCCAGAGAGGAACCTGAGCTCTCTACCATACAACTGAGATAACGCTAGGAAGATTATCTGGATATGTTTCACCCAAAGTATAGATAAGAGCTTGCTTATACCATAGAGTAACCAATAATACTTAGACTGGGTTGCACCAAACCGTCTGTAATCGTAAGCTGTGTTCGTTAAAATTTGAATGTATTGAAAGTGTGACAAGTTTCTATGGGATGACAGCTGCCGGCGCCATATTTAACGTTTATCACTCTGTGATCGTAAGTCGGTGCAACCCAGCCTTATTGAGCGAGTGAAACGAGGTCTCCGCTTCAGCTTCGGCTAAACTGCTTTCGTATGTCCAGCCAGCGGAAACTGCACTGTTCTCCTCTACATTTTGCATTTCTCAACCGATTCTCGTGAAATTATGTGAGCAGGTAAAAAAATATTAATAAAATATAATTCTCAAGCGGCTATAGAAAATCTATAGTGATATATTAGTTCTCCCGGGTCAGTTCTTGGATGGGTGACCGCTTTCAGTGGTTACTCTCTAAGCGCTCCCGTGCTTTGTAAGCCACGTTAAGCCGTTGATCCCGGCGTAGGGAGTACCCACCTAGGGAGTACCTACACGTGATCCCTGGGTGGTGCTAAAAGTGCATCAAATCTGGCAACCGAACTGTTTTCGCGAAGATCTCACGGTTGGATTAATAAATGCCATACGATTATTATTATTATTCAAATGAGGCCATATACAATATTTCGCTGTATTTTTTTATTTTAGTTGACAAATTATATTTTTAATATAAGAAAAAGAATACAAATAAAAATAAAAAACTAAATTAGATTCCCCAGATCGGATCCTTGGAGGAGGGTACCCATAAGGCTGGCTCCGTTCCCCCACTGGATGGCTATGCTATAGGCAAGGTACGAACCAGCCCTACTGTCCCCGGAAATTTCACCTAATAATTTTGAAATTTGTCCAAAAAGTTTGAGGGCGCTTGGGCTCCAGGGTCCGAGGGTTTCGACAGCGAAAGGCACAAATATATATTGGTCTAAAAGACCGACGTACTTGCGGCGTTTAGCTGTCTCGGCCCATGCGGCCTCCCCACCTGCCATGGACGAAGATTTTTTATTTCGCTAAATGTCAGGTTTGATAATTTCCCTGCGACATCGACACGACGGTACGCAAAAGCCGAGTTAAGCTGAATCGGCAAGATGAACAGGCCTGAGTGTACTGAACCTTCTCCGCAATAAAACCTATCTCGTTGGCGCTCGGAATTGCGAGACAAATGGACCGGAAAGGTGTGCATCAGGCTCGGTATTCGGGCAGCAGCGTTTTTGTTCCGCGCCGTGTCACAGAATAAAAACACTCCATATAAACGGTTGATGTACTGGTAATTTATGATATGTTGAATGGGTAATTTGAGGACAAAGTGGTGACATTTTATGATCTTTAGTGGTATTTAACATTGTATGCATGTGGTGTTTGATTATTTTTGAACGTTAGCATTTTTCGTAGTATTTAATACACTCCGAAAACCAGTCTGATATTAAGTAGTAAGTAAAATTGGATATACAGGTTGTTTGGTAACTAGGTGCTTAGACATTTATAGATAAAAATAGAAGTCTTTATAGATATTTTTGACCACACTTTACCATACCTACTACAAATTCTTCTAGTTTTCGAGATTTATCGTAACTTAATATCATTCGAATACAATAGAAAATCAATAGAACATTTAAAGTTTTTTTTTTGTATAGGATAAGGAAAAAAATAAAAAATAAAATGGCTTTGTAATGTATATAGTAAGTGCGGTCAAACATGTCTAAAATATGACCTCTTTCATCCCTAAAAGTCTTGGCGCCTAACTGCCAAGCAGCCTGTACAATACATAATATATACAGAGTGTTCAAAATGGGCTACTTAATGAGGGAACATCTAAAACTATAAGAGATATGGAAATTTGATCTGTAGAGCCGCAGCAGTAGATTTATGATTTGTTTTTTGATGAGCAGGCGATTTGAGAAAAATTGATTTTTTGCCTACGAAGCCGTAGGTCCTAAGTTCGAATCCCGGTCAGGGCATTATTTGTGTATGCTTAGCATAATAATTTTTTCTTGAGTCTTGAACGTTTTCTATGTTTTTAACTATCTATATAAGTATGTATATCGTCGTCTAGTACCCAAAGCACAAGCTTTGCTTAGTTAGGGACTAGGTCAATTTGTGTAAGATTGACCCCCAATATTTATTTTTATTGATTTATTTAGAGTTACAAGTCCAATAAAAAAACTGGCACGAATCCGGTTTGATCTTTCAAACATAAGAATTGGTCTAATTGTGGAAATTAATAGTGCTGATTGTAAGCAACAATTTTTGCTATGGAACCATGTACCTACTACAATAATAGCCATAATAGGAAAATGCCGTTTTTTTATAATACGAGGGTGGCAAACAAGCTTACGACCTGCCTGATGGAAAGCAGACACCGTAGCCTATGGATCCTTACGACTCCAGAGGAGTCACAAGTGCGTTGCCGACCCTTTATTGACTTGGTGATGCGCTGTGTTGAGAGTGAGGGACCCGCAGATGTCTCCAGCTATCAAGCTAGAGACATAAGCAGGCACCTCACTCCCAACACAGTCTTTTATTGTTTTACTTACGGAAAGGAAGCACGGAATGGTCCAGGCCGTGCTGGGGGTTATTCACAATACGGACTCTTCCTCACCTATCACGTCACACACCCGTTTTTATATGTAAACTGTCAAAAGTTGACATTTGACATTGGACAGTTTCTATATAAATACGGGTGAGGTGTGAGGTGATAGGTGAAGACGGGTCGGTTTGTGAATAAGAGGGCTGGTAAGTAAGCTGTATCCTATACTTAACTATACACAATGTTCTTGGTTTCAGGATATTGCTTTGACTTTAATTGGTTAAGTTTGTATTGACATCTTTTTGTTTCATGATAACTAAGAGCTTTTTTTTTCTATTTATTAGATTATGGTGTACAGAAAATGAAGTAGGTAAATATGTAATTTTTATCTTTATTTATTATTTAGTTTAATAAGAAATTTCACCAATATCTTAATTCCTTTATTAAATACATATTTTAAAATACTTTAATATAAAAATGGCTTCTACATTACAACGTATGGAAACAAATATTTCGTATTTTTTTTCCTTTCGCGCAAAATATAATAAGTTAAGGTTACCCCATCAATCCATCTTTTTCCGAGCAAAGAAAATGAATGGAGATAAATCACTGCATATATGAAAAAAACATTCATAACACATAGTTTAGTGTTCCCCAGCGTGCCAAGATGAATGTACAAAGAGCGCCTTTGATAAAGGTTAAGTGACCTTTCCCACCCTTTTTGAGCATGCAAAGGGAAAAATTGGTCATTAGAGTTCTTGGGCGGAAAATTTCGTTTCAAGCCACGGGTTTACATATGGAATTTAAATAATTTAAAATGTCATTAACGGTTCAAAAGAAGACCGGAAACCCGCATTAAAGAATATATTTTCCATTTAAGTATGAGAAAAAATGTTCTTTTATCCTTTGTATTTAATTTTTCAAATGAAAAAGAAAGTATAGAGTAATAATTCATATTAATTACGCAAAAAAAACTAAACGGGAGAGATTACGTCCTTGGTATGAAATCCATACAGTGTAGTCAAATCTAAACAATATATTTAGTGCTAGATTAAATATAAAAAAAATCGCTTGCCACCCAAATAATTCAAAAACTAACCTAAAATGTACCTATCGAAAATAATCCACACATCTTAATTAGTAATTTCGCAGCCAACAATAAAAAGGGAAACTTTATTCCACGGATTGACTCAACCCTTCAACCCCAGCAAGGGTTATACGCATTCCATACCAGACCAAGTATCATACAAGGAATTTATATTTTAAAATTAATTTGTGTGAGCCTCCACGTCATTCATAATCAATTTTAATTAGAGGTTATTAAAATATATAAGCATGCGCACATTAATTAGTACTAATGACGAAATTAGTAATTGGTATGCCTGATACGCTTTTATAGCGCCAAAACTATGTATACATTCGCCTTATGACGACGTAAGTAAGGTGTAGAATTGAGTAAACTTGTTTTTGACGGTAACTGTATAGAAATGGGTTGGGTAAAATTATGATACTGGTTCCGTATAATGCAGGTTCCACTTAGAGTAATAATTAAATTTCATAACAGGTAAGAAAATTGGTTGATTAAATTAACCCAATTTTCGCGAAATTGTATTACAGTTTGACAGTGCAGTTTGATGATTTAATATTGGAGCAATTTTTGGACTCTAAGATGATTTTTTGTTACGGCTTAAAAAATAGAGAGTTAATGGAACGAATGCTATAAAACTAGCTAAGAAAAAAAAACTGTAGTTTGAATGGAGTGAAAAGTAAGCAAAATTACATTAGTTGTTGCAATTTCTAGCTAGGTTAGTCATATTTATTTTTAAGTATTTAGTATAATGGCTGCGGTTTTGCTAACAAAGCGTATAGTATGTTTTGCGAGTAAATTTTAAATTGTATGTGTTGTGTATCGTTTTGAAAATGAATAAATAAAACATGGCAAGGAGCTTGTTTTTCCACAAATTTTATAATCCTATGAGGTATGTCAATATCAACTAATAGTATTGATGAATCAGCCAAAACCTGTACCAATGGCCTGTACCAATACGTCACTATCCATCATGAAGATCTGGACAATCTTTGATCAATGAATAGGAGATAAAATGTTAGAAAAACGTATCTAGATTCTAGGCTTTGTTGTTAGTGATCAATCGTTATAGACATCGAGGTCGTAGATATAATTGGTGGTACCTACCCTTATGTATTTAGTTGTGGTCCGATATATCTCGTACAAATCTAAAATGTATAATTTATAACTACAAAGGGAAACTTCCATTTGTGTAAACCACGCCCCGTGTAAAAGATACGTTTATATCTTCCGCGCATGTGAAAATGTGATGCAACACACCAATGAGTGTTTGAATGTTTTTAGTCAACTAGGAACCCTTATAGTTTCGCCATGTCCATCTGTCTCTCTGTTTGTTTGTCCGTCAGTCTGTCCAAGGCTTTGCTATGTGATTGTTAGTGATAGAAAGCTGCAATTTGGTATGGATGTATAAATCAATAATAGTATGTGGTTGGGGTATGGTATGTGGTACAAAATTCCCCCATAAGCAGATACACAAAGGTACGTGGAAGGTTCCAGGTAGGGCTCAGTACAACCAAATAGATCACGTACTATTCAGCAAGCGTAGACTGTCTAATATTCAAGATGTGAGAGCATACAGAGGTGCTAACTGCGATTCTGATCACTTCTTAGTTGTTGCTTCTTTAAAGGACAAAACCTGTAAAATTCAGAACGCTCGAGGTAAGAAGCGTGTCAAATGGGACATTTACAAACTTAAAGACACCTCTACTGAAATTATCTATAAACAAGAAGTGACAAGACAGCTCAGCAGGTATGTCGCATCTAACAATATTGACGAAGAGTGGCAGAGTATAAAAACAGCAGTGACAAGTTCAGCTAAGAGCACTATCGGAGAAGCAAAACGTTAAATAAATATGGAATGGTTTGATAAGGAATACGAGGAAGCCCTCAATAAAAAGAATGAAATGCGGCTTAAATATCTCCAAAACGATGCCTTCGAAAACAAAGAACTTTATAAGAACGAGAGAAACAAATGCAGAAAAATGGCAAGACGCAAAAAGAGAAATATGGAGAGGGAGAGGTTTAGGAGAATGGAGGATTTGAGGGTGCGTCATTTCGCACGACCTTTTTACAAGGAAATAAACAGCCTACGTAGTGGATACCAACCTAAAACCAATGCATGCCAAAATACCTCTGGAAATCTTCTCACGGAAAAGGCAGATGTGCTTAGGAAATGGAGAGAACACTTTAGCGGTCTCCTGAACATACCGCAAACAGCCACGGAAAAAGTGCCCATTTACTTTGACGTTGAAGAACGATTACAACCACCTACTCGGTTAGAAGTCCAGCGGGCCATGCGTTGCCTGAAGAATAACAAGGCGCCGGGGCTTGATACTATTACCTCAGAGTTACTCAAAAAAGGCGGCAGCGATCTCGAGGAGCGAATGTTTAGACTCGTATCTATGATATGGGAAGAGGAAAAGATGCCAGAAGATTGGAATTTAGGTATTATTGTGCCTATCTTCAAAAAAGGTAATAAGAACATCTGTAGCAATTAACGAGGTATATCGGTTTTGTCTGCGGCTTATAAAGTTTTATCAGGAGTCGTTTATAGGCGCCTATGCGGCTATGCTGAAGAGATATTAGGAGAATACCAATGCGGATTCAGGCCTAACCGCTCTACTGTAGACCAGATTCACCTACTGCGGCAAACACTGGAAAAGGCATACGAATACAACATCGACCTACATCACATGTTTGTGGACTTCAAGCAGGCATTTGACAGTGTTAACCGTGCACAAATACTCTCCAGCATGCTGTGTTTGGGTATGCCAAGCAAGTTGGTTAGACTTGTGGATGCCACTTTAAAACACTCCAAATCCGTTGTGGCGATACAAAACGATTTATCTGAGCCTTTTGAGATCCGTTCGGGAGTGAAGCAAGGAGATGCGCTTTCCTCCATAGTTTTCAACCTGCTACTTGAGGCTGCAACACGTAAATTAAACATAAATGGGCTGATCGACTACAACACAACTCAGCTTGCTGCGTATGCCGATGACATTGTCATTACCAGTAGGTCGAGAAACAGAATGGCCGATCACTGCCTAAACCTACAGAAAGAAGCCGCCGCGTTTGGATTACGTGTAAACGTATCCAAGACTGAGTACCTAGCGACGTCAAGGCAGACTGGACTGCCAACAAACATCTCTGTCGGCAATCAGGACATCTAAGGTGTGAGCAGCTTCAAGTATCTAGGAGCGACGGTTAACTCTCAGAACAGAACCGACGAAGAGATAAGGGCGCGCATAGCTGCTGGACACAAATGTTTCTACGCGTGTAGCAAACTTTTGAGCTCTAAACTGCTTAGCTATAGATCCAAAATTATTATCTATCGCACCATTATCAGGCCTGTCGTGACTTACGCCTGCGAAACTTGGACCCTAACTCAGAGAGACGAACTAAAACTTGCAGTGTTCGAAAGAAAAGTGCTCAGAAAGATCTATGGTCCTGTAAGGGAAAACGATACCTATTGTCAACGCATGAACCATGAGTTGGATGTACTCATAGAGCACGAGAACATCGTCAGGTTCTGTAAGTCATAACGGCTGAGACGGGCGGGTCACCTTGAAAGGATGCCGGACAAGAGGGCAGCAAAAGTCATGACAAGGTGGACGCCGCAACAAAAAAGACCGAAAGGCAGGCCTAAGAAGCGTTGGATAGATTGTGTAGAAGAAGATCTTAGGAAGATGGGAAAGTTTACCAACTGGAAGAAGGTCGCCAGGCACCGCGACAACTGGAGGAAGATTGTGGAGGAGGCCAAGACCCACAAGGGGTTGTAGCGCCAACGGAAGAAGAAGAAGTATAAATCAATAAATCTGACAAAGAGCTAAAATAAACTATAATAATAAATAAAAATATGTTACCTCTCCTACACGTAAAGTGAGGATGATTTTTTTGCTTAAACCCTATGGTGTGGGGTGTTGTTGGATAGGTCTTTTAAGATGAATAGAGGTCTTCATCAAACACTTTGTGATAAAGTAAATATTTTCGGAAATATTCACTTCAAAAGAAAAAATATGTGAGTCCCTCTAACTTTCGAATTAAGGGTCCAAAAAATATAATAAGAATCATAAAAGTAAAGCTAAATAAAGACTTCTAACGAAAACTATAGCGGACATAATCAGTTCAGCTGTTTTTGAGTTATCGTAAAAAGTCTTCCCTTCTTAGTGAAAGACATATGAAACTCTCGGCTGCAAAGGCATTCTCTTTTGCTCGATTTGTTTAACTTGCGTTCACTGGGCAACTTACTACGGAACCTTACACTGAGCATGGCCCGACATGCTCTTGGCCGATTTTTCTGATTTTGTTTTACATTTCCTTTAGTAACAGGTTGACTTTTAAGCGGCTTATAGTAATGCTGGATACACGTAAGATTTGGCTTGTCGCTTGGTCATAATGAATAGTATTAAAGTAAAGATGAGGAGGATATAGTAGATTGTACACAAGTGCATAAACAAGCCATTTTATATCAGACAATTTATCGACCCGAGCCGCAAGCGAGGGTCAATATAAAGTAGAGGATGAAATGGGATTTATACACGAGTTCTGCTTTTCACTTTGCGAGAAAAATTAACAAATATTTTTTATAATTAAAGCTATGTTATCATATATGAATGATATGTAATGAATACTTCTGTGGTCGTCAACCGTGGGGAACGTATTGTTTGAAAAGGCTTAGGTAACGCAAAAAGACTCTTTATGTTTGATTTCTCTCATCATTTAAGCAATCGTATTAAGACGGCGCAGTACGATCGGTGTTGATCGGTTCTCCATACAAACGTATTTAGGCTCTCATTTTAAAACGCCATGCTAGAATAACATGAAACTTTGTATACACAATGGGATCCGGCATACCTAGGTCGAAAATTAGTTTCTGTTGCTAGAAATTGAAAAAGAAAAAAAATACAGCGGTTTTTTGAGTTTTTTACGGCTTGTATGAAAACCTTAATAATCGCTGTATTTTTGCACCATTATAATTTCAAGCAACAGAAACTAATTTCCGCCCTAGACAAGCTGGATCCCATTGTGTATACAAAGTTTCATGTTATTCTAGCATGGCGTTTTAAAATGAGAGCATAAATACGTTTGTATGGAGAACCAAACGTACTGCGTCCTCTGAAGATTAAAAAGAAAACATTCTAATGCAAATGTTATTTATTTTCAGGTAAGACACCAAATCTTCAATATAACAGGGCACGATGGTAAGATACAATAACACAATTTAGATCAGAGATATCGAAGTGACCAATCTGCTCTTAAATATCTGAACGCAACTTTATTGTCTAGACGTTAGAGTATATTTTGAGATTTTTTGAGCACTCTAAAGAGAATATATGATATATTTCATGGCAGCTGTATGTATGCTCACTTATATTCACAGACTGCATATTCAGTATTTGCTCGAAAAACACGAAGCGTGTATCGCATACGGTTTTTTGTGCGTAACCTCTCAACGGCATGATTTGCGTGGAAATCGTCCACTTGACTAGAGTTACCGGCGTTGTCAAATGAATGTGAACTTTATTTTTAACGGTTTACGATTGATTTTATATTGCATGCTAAATATCAATTTATTTGTGAAATTACTTCTCGTCGTATTTTTTGTTATGAGTTCGTATCATTTGACCAGTGATGCAAAAACATGTTTAATTATTTATTTTTGGTAATAAAAAACTACGAACTCGCGATAGCACAATTGTCTATGTGTGATTATGTCAAACACTAATCTCATAGAATAGGTACTTTTGTAGAGTTAAGCAAATATCAAACTGAGCTCTAATTTTGATAGTTACATATAATATAACGTATATGGATATAAATGCGATAGACAGATAAAGAATAAGGGTTGTATACATTGTAAAGGGTTGCCAACATGTATCTGCCCCTGGAGTTGCAGGCATCGATACGCTGCGGTAACTGGGCTAGCACAACAACCCAAATGGGTCTTGGCATTCGACATAGGAGCACGCCACTTTTCTCGGTCCTGCGCAATTTATCGCCAGCTTGCGCTGGCTCCGAGCTCAGGCAGGTCCGCGTCCACCAAATCCTGCCAGCGATACTTGGGGCGCTATGCTCTCTTGACCTGTCGATCTTCTCTCATCTTATATACCAGCTATATAGATGGTTCCATTGCGCAAATGTAATCATCATATGAGGAAATCAGTGTAACGTCAAAAATCTCACCTCAAACAAGAGAAATTAAAAGAATTAAAAAATGAAAACCGACTGCTCTTGGAGTATCATACCAATAAACTACTATCATTTACACACACACACACACATGCACACACACAATTAATACGAATATAATGACACCTTTGAAGCTAAAATATCCATCGAACCGTTCAGGCTACAGAGCGTGCGAAACTTTTGAATTTGGTGCCAAATATCCGCCATTTTTTTATATTTTGATATACCCAGTGTCACTCTCACAGTAAATATGAATCTAACGACACCTCTACAACTAAAATCCATCGAGCCATTCAGGCCGCAGAGCGTGCCAAACATACATACATACTCTCGAAAAATATAACCCTGCTTCTGTCGCAGTCGGGTAATAATAACGTATCACATACCGCGCCTTGACAAATAAGAAACTCGTTTTGAAGTTGGTACTGACAATTAACAGGTTAATACAGATACCGTATCGAAACCATGCGGGAATAGCCTAAATGTTTACCCTGTCAAATGTAGAGGTGCACCGACGTAGCGCCAGCTACGAAACTCGTAGCGAAGGCTTCTACGTCAAGGGAAAAGGTACCAGGAACGCACGAAAACGAGGCGGCCGAGAGAGGTTTGAAAGTTAAAGCGATGGATGCATGCAAATTTAAGTTCCATCGCGTTAAAATAAAGTTGTTACTTGATTGTAGCCAGGGTCACCCATTTTGTTGTGGAAAATGAAACATTTAGCTTGAAACATCTTTGAACCTTGTACCCGTATAAAATATTTTGGAGAGGATTATGTTTCTGGATAGTAATAAAATGGCAAAAGTATCTTGTGGTATGTTGGGAAGGGTTTGAATAACTCTCTCGAATACCAAGTTTGTAGTCAGTTAGCTGCCATACACTCAACGTTTTCAATTTAAGGTCCATCAGTAAAGTTAGATGGCGCAAAAATAAAAGTGACATTATCGTTGTAATACATGTTTAGTAGGGTGTGTCACTTTAGTATGGAGATTAAAAAAAAAATTCGATTTCTAATAGTGGTAAAATTTGCCTAGAGGTTTGGAATTACATAATATGTAAAGAAAAAGACGACTTTTGTATATTTTTAGCTTGCTCATATAACGTGAAGTTCATGAAAAAACGCCTTAATTGTAATTGGTGTAGGCTTCTGTAAAAAAACTTTACTTTTATTTGTTACCAAATAATTTTCGAGTAGGTACACAAAATAGTGTAGGTATTTGGAATAGACAAAAAGGAATGTGATTTTGACTATTTTATTTTATATAAAATTTCAAAGAACAAGCAAGATCTTAAAAAAATTGTTGCTTAAGCTAACGAAAATCTTGTTTAGAGAAAAATTTTGGCACGAGTTTTCTTGATTTTATTTTAGAGAAAGTCTAGCCCTTTATATCTTTATTTTCGGCCAGACCCAGCTACTTCAGTTGTTAGTTTGGCACACCTTTCCTCGGAATGCATGTCACATGGAACCTTTTGGAATCCAATGGTTTCCAAATTTCATGTTAACAATGGCTTCGATTTCCCTGCTTGTGACGGATGCAACAACGGCGGTTGATTTACCACTAGTTTTTTATCCTGCCAGTGGATCATGTCATAATACTCGCATCAAAGTTGATCTTGGGGATGTTAAAAATCTTATACCCTTTGCTTCTTTCGCAGCACGAGCTTGAAGAATTCTCAAGCAAGTCCTCTAATGTGCCTTCTCTTAGGTATTAAAGTCGACAATAGTAGATTCTCGGGGTGTGCAAAACAGACAATACCCCATATTACTGGATGAATTACAGCCTTAAGTCATCTGGAAAATCTCTTGTGCTCTCAATAAGAAGCCATAAATTTCTCGAAACAAGTTTAGGTACATGAGCTATTGATTTTTATCTGACCAACCGAGAAGGACCAAATTTTTATCTGAAAATAAGTTTCACAGATGTACCTTGCCATAAAAAAAAAAACTAATGAAGCAGTTGAACGTTTTGTTGAAATATAGAGACGCAGTATTCTGTTAGCAGTAGTGAGCCACCGGGCGTGCGACAATTCCCTCGAGTTGGGTTTTTTTTAATCGGAACTAAGGACACGGCGATACATAAAATGTCGTATGAAATATTATTAATCTGTACTAAACTTTACATTTGAAAGATGTGAAAGGTTTACAGGAATTAATTCAAATTCTTACAGGTTTATTTTCACAGTTCGGCAACTTTCCACCAATTTGGCACCGAAAAAGATTTTGGCTCGGAAGTTTTTCCGTCAAAATGTCCAATTAAGTTTTTTTTTCATAATGCAATCACTAATGTCTCATAATATCTTCAATCATCATTTCAATCGCATTTTAGTCTAAACGCTGGTTTCTACCTGTTTTTCGTCATCATTTTGAAAAATAACCGAAATTAAGGATTGTTTTTATCTATTTATTGAAATATTTTATCACAAAACTACTTATACATTAAATCACTAAATACACGAAGAAAATAACTAGCAACTAGTAACATAATATGATCGAAACTTGTATGAAATAACATTTAATGATGTAATAGAGGATGAGTCTACATTTAAATGACTGGTCTTAATATCGTTATTTTATTAGCTTTATTCAGGCGTTTTTTTTATTGTTATAATTAACTGTATAGGTACTAAAACTAAACAAATTAATTAACATCTTCTTTCACGTTTATACATGGTGTTGCCTGTAATAGGAGCAATAATTTAAAGGGCGCTTCCTTAGAGCATCTGCTCTAAGGAAGCGCCCAATACCTCTTGTGTCCAAAAATATATTTTTTCAATTGGGAGAAATTTTGATCTAAAGTTATGACCTTCAAGTAATGGATCTTGGCACCCAGAGATTATAGCGCGGTACTCAATGCTGATTTAGAGGTTGCTTCAAGTTATTATTCATAATTGTTGTCGCATTTTTGGTATAAAAGTATATTTTTGGGATTTTTTAATTTTTTAAATAGTTTTTAGTGCTTTTGAATTATTAGTTATTAATATCACTCCAGTAGTGTAAAAAAGTACATATAAGCTACATTTGCGAAAAAAAGTTCCAAAAGAAAACTTTTTTTTCAATTAAAACCATTTGGAAATAATTGCTGGAGAGCTCAATAGTGTACCGTTTAATTTATTGCTCCTATTACAGGCAACACCATGTATAAACGTGAAAATCCTGACTGACTGACTCACTTAAATCAACGCCCAGCCCAAACCGTTAAATCCTGAAAGCTGATTTTTTTACAATAGGTAGTTTATATGACGAAAGCCATGCGAAAAGTTCTCATACCAAAGATATGTTGAAGAAAGTTAAATTGCTTACTCGAGACTTCAAACCCAGAAGCTGGCAGATAGCAGATACTGATGGTCAAACCATATCGGACTTGAATAAAGTACTGGACAGGTGGAGAGACTACTCGGAACAACTCTATAGAGAAACCCCTGAATATCTCTTTGTACGGAATGATGCTGAACATACTCTGGAACCGGACATTCTGATTTCTGAGGTGGAAAATGCTATCAAGCGCCTGAAACAAAATACTGTGGGATCCGATGGTATATGTGCCAGCCTTCTTAAGAAATTAGGCCCTGAAGGTACTCGGTTTTTGCATGAAATCTGTTGCAAAGTGTGGAGAACCGGACAGTGGCCGAAAGACTGGACAGAGTCATTGGTAATACCACTCCACAAGAAAGGTTCAACGCTGAAGTGTGATAACTACTGGACCTTGTCAATCATTTCTCATGCCAGTAAGGTATTCCTGTATATTATTAATGCGCGACTGGCTAAATACCTGGATTGGCAAATACCCGCGGAACAGGCTGGCTTCGTGACTGGGCGCGGGACGCGCGAGCAGATCTTTAACGTGCGCCAGATTATCGAGAGATGCCGTGAAGTCAACAAGCCACTTGTTTTATGCTTCATAGACTACGCTGAAGCATTTGACTGCGTGAGATGGCAAAACATGTTGAGCGTGCTCTTGGAGATGGGTGTCCCTCTTCATTTGGCGCACCTTATTGAAAACTTATACGCGGAAAGCACACATGTCGACTCAGTTCAAGCCCGAGAGAGGCGTTAGACAGGGCTGTATATTGTCTCCCAAGCTTTTTAACATTTACGGCGAGTATATCTTGCGCAAGGCCACCGAGAACTGGGACGGCGGCATATCGATCGGAGGGAAAAGGATTTGCAACCTGCGGTTTGCTGATGACACAACGCTGTTGGCTTCTAGTGTGGCTGAGATGAGTCAACTGTTCCGACGAATAGAAGCAGAGAGCATCAAACTGGGACTTCATGTCAACCATGCCAAAATAAAGCTGATGTTTGTCCACAGATACCTTTTTAGTTTTGAGCTCCAAAACCTAGAATGTGTCAGTTCCTTCACCTACCTCGGCTCACTTATATCCAACGACGGTAGCTGTGACAAAGAGATCATACGGAGAATTCAAATAGCTAAGGGGGCGATGAGTCGGCTAGATAAGATATGGAGGGATCGCGCTATACAGAGACAAACTAAGATCAGACTTGTACGCTCCCTGGTGTTTTCGATCTTTCTATATAGCTCAGAGACATGGACTATTCGGGCCAAGATGAAAAGCCGCATCGATGCGTTTGAGATGTGGTGCTGACGTCATCTTCTGCGGATACCTTGGACTACAAGGCAAACTAACCAGTCCATCCTAGAGGAGCTACGCGTAACTCGCCGACTGTCGTCAGTATGCCACGACCGCATCCTCTCATATTTTGGTCACCTCTCACGACGTTCTTCGGATAGCCTGGTGTCGATTATCATGACGGGAAAAGTTGAGGGCCGGATGTCACGGGGCAGACCACCCGCTAGATGGAGCACCCAAATCACTGCACCCTTACAACTACATCTGCACGAGGCCATGCATAAGGCGGGTGATAGGAGCCTATGGAGAGGTCTGGTCAGCAATAAAAGGACATGATGTCACGATCCTCAGCATTGAGGCAACGACTGATGATGATGATGATGAATTTATATGACGTAGGTACCCACTAATAAGGGATTTTTGAAAATTCCACCCTTAAGGGGGTAAAAAGGGGGTGCATAGTTTGTATGGGGATGGAGTAAAATTTTACGTGGAAGACTTGAAACTTTGTGTATAGATTTATTATTACAATACAAGAAAATAAATTTCAGGGAATTGGACGAATCCACCCCCAAGCAGGTTAAATAGGGGTGCAAAGTTTGTATGGGGATGAAGTAAAATTTTAAGTGAGATACTTGAAACTTTGTGTACAGACTACTTATTACAATACAAGAAAAGTTATTTAAGGGTTTTGGAAAAACCTACCCCTGAGTAGGTTAAATAGGGGTGCAAAAATTGTATTGGGATGGAGTAAAATTTTAAGTGAGAGACCTGAAAATTTGTTTATGGACTCCTTATTACAATACAAGAAAAGTTATTTTAGGGTTTTGGAAAAACCCACCCCTAAGCAGGATAAATAGGACTGCGAATTTCTGACTGACTGACTGACTTAAGGGGAGGTCGTCAAGCGAGTTAGCGTTTTCGAGTTTTCTAAAAACAACCCGAAACGTAGAAAAAGGGTTTTAAAAATTTGAAAAAATTCTATGTTTTACTTAAGGATCTAGTCTAGTCAAAGTTGCACTCAGATACACGATCTAATGAACTTCGCTCGATAGAAAGAGACCCCAAAGTTACTCCTTTTTGTAAAGCATTTACAATCTGACGACTAAACTATTGATGTTTTAAATAAAGTTTTTGAACTAAACTAAAGCCATTCAGTATTTCTAGACATTTTTGCAGAATTTAAAAAGATAAAATGATTGTATGAATTAATAAGTTTAAATACCTACGAAATGCGCGAGCGCGGAGGCTCGGCAGGCCCGATCAGTCGCGCGCTGGCGCTTACAGACAACGGACCTGTGTCAGTTTTATCCGCGACAGTTTCGTGCACCAAACAAGCAGTTTTTGACGAATTTATATAATGGTTGCAAATTATTTAAGAAGGGCAATAAAAACCCAAATGAAAAAAGCCGTAATTATTAACAAATAAATTATGGTCATAGTGCCACAGTATAAAAATGACAGTATAACAACTGAACTGAACCCCTCCAGAAATGTAACCAAAGTTGGTAAAATTATAAATGAAATGTTTATTACCAGAAATTGTAGATATAGTAAGAGATCTACGAGTACTGCTTTGCACTTGAATATTTTTTGAAGCTGTGAGCTTCAACACATTAATTCCGGCCGTCTTTTTTTTAATACCACGTCAGTGGCAAACAAGCGTACGGCCCGCCTGATGGTAAGCGGTCACCGCAGCCTATGGACGCCTGCAACGCCAGAGGTGTCACATGCGCGTTGCCGACCCTTTTAAAATTTATACACTTTCTATCTTTCTAGCTAATCTTCTTTTATAAGATCTACCCATTTCCAGGTAGCTACCGTGGCAAGTTTGGTATAATTTTATATACCATATTGATTCTTTTGTCATCTTTATGTAAAAATCATTTCTGGTATTTATTTTTTAAAAATACGGTAACCTTTCGCATAAATAGTAAAAAAGTAAAAACTTCGCAATGTTTTTTATGCTTTGAGAGCTAATAACTTTTGATGAATAAATTAAACCACCAAAAAATATTCTGTCTGTATTTTATGTGGCACTCTTTAGGGGAGGCCTATGTCCAGCAGTGGTCGTCCATCAGCTGATATGATGATGATGACGATGACACGCACACGACAAATAAATATAACACCCTGTATAAATATAACACAAATAGATAAAAAATTGCATGACCTATTAAACAAATCGAGTAGAGAGGTATAAGACATATTTCTTAGGTTCTTAGGTTTCATATATTAAATAACGAATTTCAGGGTTGTACTATGAATTCTGTTTTTTTTTTCATTATAATGGATCCTACCGTAAGTTCGACTTTCAATTATTTATTTACTACCTATTTATTAAAAAATGATATCAATGACATACTAAAGTTTAATCATAATTAATGCATTTCTTAAGTCAAAATACAGTTATATTTCTATACTGTGACCAGTATGAAGCTAGCGGGGTCATCCGAGTTCACAGTCGCTTCGTCCGCGCGGGCTTGTTCACGCACCGCCAGGACAGCGCTAAATACCTACTCTCGCAGGACTAGAGGGCCTTAAATCAACGCCCATGCCAAACCGCTGAACCTAGAAAGCAGATTTTTTTACAATAGGCAGTTTATTTTACGTAAGTACCCACTAAGAAGGGAATTTAAAAATTCCGCCCTTAAGGAGGTAAAAAGGGAGTTGAAAGTTTGTATGGGGATGGAGTCAAATTTTGAGTGAGAGACTTGAAACTTTGTGTATCGACTCCTCATTACAATATAAGAAAAGTAATTTTAGGGTTTTAGAAAAAAAACATAGGCTACAGTTTATTGTTCTGCGCGTGCGAAGCCGAGGGCAAAAGCTAGTATGCATATAAAATTTTCGTATATTTCGTTATTTTTTAGAACTTCAAGGTCAATGAGCGAGCTTAGAGTGACCTCTCTGGAAAAAAATAAAAATGCAAATCGTAATTGTATAATAGAAAGGCAACTTTAGAAAGGTATTATTACACATGGAATTTCAATGTTTTTTGAAAATGACACACCGTTATGTTTAGGTGTATTTTACATTGATGTTTATTCTACTCAGTGACTGAAAACAATTGGTACTCAACGTAAGAAGGTCTTAATATAATTTACGGTTGTATATTCGATACAACCAGCTGCTTTTATTTTATACTCTGTGAAAATAAATATCTTTAAAGCTGTTTTATAAGGCTGGAAATTAATTGAATTAACGCTCAAAAAGAAAGAAAACGTTTAGTTTGATGTCCAACAATAGCTTCCATTTTCTGATGCGAGTTCAATATCCTTAACAATCTTGCATCTCACTCTAACGTCTTACAAAAAAGGTACAAAAAGTCACATCTCTCAGTATCTCTTGAAATTAATGTTCAGAAACTAGTTTTTTGGGGTGTCTGAAAGTAATTGGTCTTTGGAGGTGACAAGTCACGAAAAGAACTGGAAAACTTTATATTAGTTTACCGGCATCAAATCGTCACAACAGACTGTGAGTAAAAACGTGTTGAGTGAACAACGAGGGTTCAGTATCTTTATATATATGATTATTTAATCTTAATTACACAAAAGTAGAATTTGTAAAACAAAAGGTAGACTTAAAGGTTTAGGTTTTTTGTTTTTGGTGTCATTCAGCATTCTGTACCAGTTGGTCAAAATAAACAAATTTTGGGTGGTGCTTATTCAAATAATGTTTAAAAATTATAGGGATACATGCACAATAAATGCCAAATGTACGTATACATTTGATGTTTATTTAATTATATGTTTAACTACCAAATTCAATATTATATTAAAATATATAAACACATATATATTTACGAAATTCTGAAACAGAATGATTAAGCATATAAGATCCTGCTAGCTTTTTTTATAAAAAAATGTATTGCGATAGTAATACGCCGATCATTTTTTCTGTGGCAAGTTAGATAGTTAGATTTTTTTGAGATATCAACCAAATGGAGTGTTTGTTTGTCATTTTAACCCTGTTTTTGTGCCATTATCTAGACATGCTAAAAGTATACCTAGTATATAGTTTAGATTACTATAGTTTAAGTTAGGTTTAGTTATTAAATAAGTAATACACATAATATATTTTTATAGTAACACGAAAATATTCAAATAATTGTACATAATGTAATTTTTTAAACGAAACTCCGTCAGTTTCGCCGCAATCGCTCAATTAGTAACGGTAACTCAAAACGGTCACCCATCCAAGAGTTGGCCTCGGCCGACGTTGCTTAACCTCACATACCGCACGCGGCACGCGGCCGCCGCTAAGCCACGAACGCTCCTACTATGGGTCTATCTCGCCTGATTTAAATAAATACTATTAAATTGTGTTTGGAAATAAATTCTTCTAGAATAAAACCAATATTAAAATGTATCCCTTTTTGAAGTAGTAGGTAGGCTTTATTTTATATAGAAAACTTCCGTGAGTTTGAGACATATTCAATATATAATTTAAAATAATAATAGTTTTTTAGCTAGTAGCTTGTAGCTAGTAAATTTTTAGCTCTGCGTGCCCTGGCCCCGGCTGACCCAGCCGAGCGGACAGGGCACGGGCCATTTTAATATAATAGTTAGGTAGACTTTAGTTCAATATGTGGGTTTCCAAGTATTCCTAATAATCTACTACTCATTTTTGACTTGCAATGTACATATTTCATTACCAATAAATCTATGTCTATATGTCTACGTTAGATGTGAGTGGTAATAAAATGGATGGGCGTACAGTTGAAGATTTTATTGTGATTTCGTTAGTACTATACTTTACTTACCTATTTCAATATTTGTACACCATCTTGAGTCTTGAGTCTGGCCTAGTGATTATCTTGTTTACAATATTGTTGATTATCGTGGAAATTTGATGTGAAGGCGAAGATCATCAATCATGGATGCAATAATCGGGTCAGACGTAACGTGAAGCTGCGTTAGCGGCCGCCAAATGAAGTATTTTTTATAAAAATAAAATCGAAACAATGTAGCACGGACTAAAAATAATTTCATTTATTTATGTACAAAGAAAATATATACAAGAATACTTAACCAAAATAATACAATTATATCTTAAATCTAAAACAGTAACTTAAATCTAAAACAGGCCCTCGAGGCATTGTACCGAGGATGCTGGCGGCATTTCCTCGCTGTATCGCAATGCTGATACGTTGAGCGAGGAAGCCGCTAGCTCTTCGGTCACCAGTTACGTCAACCAGACGCTTCGAAATTTCTGCAAACACTTGTGCGCGCTGGGACCCCATGGACCAAGAGTTTCGACGCAAAAAGGTACACAGTTTCATACATAATACACAGTAAAACAGTTCCAGAAATCTCTAAAATTATGTAGGTACTGAAGTAGAACTGCGCCACAATGTAATATTGAAAACAATAATGACTACAATAAATGTACAATTACAGAGTGTGAAACCAACGACATTGTCCACAGATCAAAAGATTAGTATATAGCACTAATTACTTAATGTTAAAAAATGGATGTTTTATAGGTTTAATATTAAGGATACATACAAAATGCAGAGGAAGTATATTAGCAGGCAGTAGCGTGCAGTAGATTATTAATAATTTTTGAAATAAATTAGAATACTTATATTGGTTACATTTTTATTTTAGGTATGTGACAATTAACGGATACTTAATGAAAAGAAGAGCAAAAATGAAAAGGAAACACCTTCCTTCCTTTTTGCGATAGATATAACGATAACACGTATCATTTGTGGTATATTGTACAAAAAAAACTGCCATATTGTGTGTGCAGGAGCCCGTCCTTGGTATGTTTTGAAATTCATTTTATTTCAATAAAAAAATAAATGACTATTATGTGGTATATTATTAGAATCGCCTCAAAAAGTTCTTTCATATAGTAGGACACACCATGAATTCTGAAAAAAAAATATAAAAATATAATGACTTCCTAAGATGATTTTTTGATGATTTTCTAAGGGATTTTTTTAAGAACTGCGGGTCAAAAACTAGTTTAGACTTCTAGTATGCATGTGTCAAACGGCTAAACGATCGATTTGCGGTTTATCTTTGCGTACACCTTCCACTGTGGGCCCAATCTCGCTGTCTTCTTTCTCTTGTGAAATCTGTGGCACATCCATAAAACCTAACCAGTCGGAAGGCTCCGCAAATGGAGCTAAAACAACAACCCGAGGACGATATTACCGTGGTTTTTCACATTTACTTATTATCATCCCATATGTTTTAGATTTACTACCAGAACCTGAATACACAGGGCCGGCCGGTTGTAAGCCAATGCATATTTCCAAAAATAATTTTAATTACAAACAGATTTTCCGCAAAGGAAACCAAATAGAACTCCATTACTTTTTGATCTCCTGGTCTTGCCGCGGGGCAAACAATACCTCTTACCCCAGACCCGAAACGCCGGATGTCCTTTATAATTACCAAAAACATCAGCCCAAAGGGCTGTGTTGTCGACAAATTTGTTTCATTTTAATTTGCCATTATTTGCTGTAGCGATGATACGATAAACCAACTAATTTTAGCAATATCGCATCTCAATAAATGATATTAAAAAAGCAACTCTGTTTCAAGCAATGTAAAGATCAATTTTCAAATAGCGCAAGGCAGAAGTTGTGTTCTGAAAGTAAGCGGACCAAATGATTTCGCCTTGTGTTTATTTTGTTAATTAAAATAATCAATCATCGTATGAATGTCCGGAGAATTTGAATATGGTGATTTTCGCTATAAGTTTGGGCATATTTTGATAGTTATTGAGACAGTATGTATACATAAATAACTGGTTGCTTTCAAAAAATATCGTTATACAGGGTGTGGCCTGAAATAGGAGCAATAAATTTAAAGGACGCTTCCTTAGAGCACCTGCAGTAACCTCTGGAGTCCAAAAAATTTTTTTCTTTTTTCAATTGGGAGAAATTTCGATCTAAAGTTATGACCTCCAAGTAATGGATCTTGGCACCCAGAGATTATAGCGCGGCAGTCAATGCTGATTTTGAGGTTGCTTCAAGGTATGACTCATATTCGTTGTCGCATTTTTGGTTAAAAAGGATATTTTAGGGTTTTTTTTTATTTTTATTTTTTAAAAATTAGTTTTTTTGAATAATTAGTTATTAATATCACTCCAGTAGAGTAAAAAAGTACATATAAGATACTTTTGCGAAAAAAAAATCCAGAAAAACCTTTTTTTGTTTCAATTAAAACCATTTGGAAATAATTGCTGGAGAGCTCAATAGTGTACCGTTTAATTTTTTGCTCCTATTACAGGCCACACCCTGTATAAAGAGAAAATTTAGATCATCGTTTCTTTGCCGCTTTAATCCATTAATCATTATTATCAGCCTGCTACTGATATATACATGACACCCCCAATGCTAGGCACATGCCTCCTCTCATTTCTATCTTTATGCAACTAATACTTAATAAACTTTTATTCTGGCAAAATTAAAAAATATAATGAAGGCTAAAAGGGGTAAAAGCTAAAATCCGTGTAAATAAATAATGCAAAAGGGTTTTCAAAATGTGTATCTTATCTTATAAGATGCGTAACATATCAGGAAAAATGAGCACATACTAATTAGGAATGATAATTAACCGGTTAACCGGTTAAATACAGACATCACATAATTTAGGCAGTTAATACTTTTTTAAATAACGATGGTGGTGGCAAATACTGTTGCAGCCTGCCTTATGGTAAACAGACACTGTAGGCTATGATGTAAGCTTGTGTTGTGACTATTAGAAGATTCACAAACGCATTGCCAACCCTTTATTGATTTGAGGATTCGTTGTGATGTCAAATGAGCTACTGACAGTATTTTTTATTTATATTTACTCTTAGCAGACGCAATGAGAATTGTGAAGGTAAAGCATGTACTTTATAAAGATCGATTATAATAATAACCTAACCAGCAAAAAATATTTTGAGATCATATTACGTGCGCCATCTACTTTTCTAAGCCAAAACCATTGCGACGACGACTAAAATGCTGCCCTTCGTTGTTTTGATGCGTGCGTAGTTCTAAATATTTCTGATAGGTGGCTCTGTAGGCATATGCAAATGTTAAGGTATTTTATACATTATACTAATCACTCTATTTAGTGAAAAATGTTATAAGTAATAATACTATTATTATTAACATGAATTCATAATTTCAATAAATTAATTATTTTTGTAGCTACGATGTTACCCTTAGTTTGGAGGGTGGATACACGTCCCTACGCATGCGCAACTTCCTTGTCTCGCCCCTAACATTTTCTTTCTTACTCTAAGACGCCCCTTGCTCAATTAACTCTTTATGCGCTCTGATCCCCTGGTACCAAGTAGACATTTTCCGCTCTAATCGGGATTTCCAGAACCTATTAGCCATAGGTGAGAATTAGATTTTCCCTTAATCCCAGCCCCTCTCGCGTCAAGTTTTCCCCCATAGCCACAGAGGGTTGGAACGACATCTTTGCGTTTATGTTTGCCTGGTACTTTTTCCCGTAACGCGGAAGCCTTTGCTACGAGTGGGCGCTACGAACCCTCGTAGCCGTTCGTAGTACTTACTACTACGAGATGTGTCGAGGTCAGTCTTGACTTTGTTTTATTATTTGATTGTAATTAACAAATAAATACAAAAAAAGGAGTTAGTTAATACTTGAAGTTCTACTAGTCAACAATAGAGCTAAAACGGAAACTTGCAAATGTAAAAAGGATATCCTTACATCGATGTAAAATGGTTGGTTGACTCGTAAGTAAGGCTATTTGTGTCAAGTTTAAAATAAAAAATTATGAACTGATTATTATTGTCATATACTTATATTTTGTTCTGAATACATTTTCGCGCTAAAATATATTTAAGACATCTTCAAAATACTTCATATTTTCATATTCAGTACCTACTTAACATTTCTTACGATTCAAAGTCAAATCCGGCTTAGTCATGTTAATAATGGATGTGGGGATAGAATTATCAAAAAGTTTGATTCGCGCCGAACTTATTACTTCACGAGTAGGATTCGAGCTGATCAATGTCCGTATTCGAGAAAAAATAAATTATACAAGTTTCGTGGTGAAATTTACGCATTGAAAAAGTTTTATAACCCCAATCTTTTTAATAATTATATTTATTGAAAGAAGTTGGCATATCTTTTACAATGTTTCTTGATTTCTTTTTTCACTGAGCCCTTCTCTAAAAATATTGTGGTCCTGACGCTATCAATAACGGTGCCAAATCTTAAGTACTTGTTCTTTGTTGGTAACTAGTATGAGTTACCTTTACACTAAACGTTCAGTTACTAACGCTAGGTGGCGATATAATAAAAGTGATGGTATCGGTGATTATGAAACAAATAAATATAAATAGCAAGATAAATAGATACGCTATATAAGAAGTATGTATGTATGAACATTTGCCCGCAAATGGGCACACGAGCAAAATATGTTGTAATTAATGTGTAAATGTGAATGTGTAACTACTTGAGAAACCGCTAGTAATAAAGGCTATTTTATTTATTTTTTATTTTATTTATGTATTTATGAAATGTATTTTATATAGTAGCAGGTTATAACCATATACATATCACATAAGATTAACGTACAAAGACGAACTTATTCCTATGAGGGATCTATTATATAACCTTTGAGGGATTGAGTGGAGATTTAGAAAATGAGAAAAATAAATTATATTATGTGTCCACTTATTATTGACGTATATATCCACGACAAAAACCCATTTTTTTATATCAGAATCAAATAGTGCACATGATATTCAGTACTTAAAAAAAAGATTTTTTTTTTCAGGAACGGTAGCAGGTACTATTTAATATGATAGCGTCATTTGCATTTTGGTTAAAGTTCTGATGAATTTCCCACAAAGTTAACCGCAATAATATCTGTTTATCCGTAAGCTATCCGTCTTCATTTGGCGTCCGCTAATGTAGGCTTACGTCCGAACCGAGTATTTGCATCCGTGATTGATGATCTTCGCCTTAACTTGAAATTTCCTCGATGATCAACAATATTGTAAACAAGATAAGCACTAGGCAAAGGCATCACTAAGAACGGTCTACAGTCAGTAATAGAAGTAGATACGCGTGCCTAGTGCTCAAAATGAGCTACACACAAATTTTAATTAAATACAATACACTACAAATATTTTATTGTATGAAAGTGGGTAGTTAAAAAGGTAACAATAATCATTATTAGATCGTCACAATCAGCCACTGTATGGCGAAAAATATTTTATTTTCATTTCATGAGATTGATAATAATATATTTTACAAAATTAAGAAAAAAATATAAATAAGTAGAAGGAATATTTTTTTTACGCTATAATACAAATTATCCCTTCCGGCTGATTTGAAACTAAACCCAAAATACACTAGTCATTACTAAACCCTAATTTCAAAATCACCTTTTCTCAAAAACCTCTTATTCAGGCACCATTTAGATAATTTGATGATGATGATGATGCTATAAAGATTTTTTTTCGTTTGGCAGATGGTTAAAAAATTCACAGACATGTACAAAATACTCTTTTTGATTTCAGCAGAATTATGAGATGAATAACAAAGATTTAATCCATGGAGCTTTGACGTAGATCTTGAGTTAGATGGTATTTATTTGTACATATAACAGGTAACAGTAATGTTGAATCAAAATATGAACGTAAACTCTCTGCATTTAAAATGGTATTTTTTTAATACGGACTATTTGAAAAAATACCATTATAAATGCATTGTTAAATGATTGATTATTAAATATTGATAATTATTATAACACCAATTGAAATAATCCTATATGCATTGCGACATCACTTTTACGTCATCGGCCTGAAAAGTTCGAGTTCTAAAGCAGTATTCTCCGCGCCCCTATCTCTTGTCGTTTTTTGGCGCCCTAGTACAATTGACCGGAACACGGAAGGCTTTTCCACGAGTTTCGTAGCTGGCGCTACGCCGCCACGTGTAGCTAGCTAGCTAGCTTTCTACGGACCGACGCTTCCATTATACAGTCCAATTAATTTTTATTAATTTGTGATTACTAAGAAGGAATAATAAAACTATTTTTTATTTAAGAGTACCGTACTAAAATCGCCCTTTATATGTTTCTGTAGCCAAAATGATGACAAAGAACCCTTAGGAGTTTCGACGACGTATTAAAATAAAATTTGAAATGTAGGACATATAGTTGTATCACGTACGCAACTAAAAATAATATATTTATCTATTAAATAAAGAATATATTATTTAAAATTAACAAAAATATATTCAAATTACTAACTCGTTACGTACCTAATTCACACATAGTACACGTATATAAATCGATAGGTATTTTAAAACGAATGTAATGTTCCTCAGAAAAAAGTGGTTACTAGTTAGTATAAGCGAATTTTGGATATAACTGCTCCGAAAGCCTGCTTTCGAGTTTTCAACCGTGGATTAAAAACAAGGATTAAAAAATATGGAAAAAAGTTTTGAAGAACACAGGTCCAACAGTTTTTTAAATTATCGCTGCAAACCTGCTTCGCCCAAATAAAATAACGTTAATGCCGTGAGTGACTGAGTGTCCTGTATGAAGATACGAACTTTTTAAATTAAAAGAACCAGACAGTGATTTCAAATAAAAAACGAGTAACCTCTCATTGTGCGTGTGGTGCGACCGTTTTTTATAAATGTAATAAATAATAATATTTTTATACACAGAATAAAATTATGGCCGTTGCTAACATAAGCCTTAACACTCCATACTTGAAAAACGAAAAATGTGGTCTAGTTCATCTTTCATACACAGTTTTGGGCAATATCTTATGTGGTAAACGAGTTATATGTAACATATTAAATTAGTTTGAAGCTTACACGTCTACAAATTTTTTCCATAAACTTGTAAAAACCGCACTGCATTCACAGGTTGAAAGAATCCACCTTGCCTCTTCTACGTGCCCTCTAGTTTACTACCGCTAGATTCTGCCGCCCTGGTACACCTCGGTGGAACGCGGAAGCCTTTTGCCAACAGTTTCGTAGCAGCCACTACGGGAAATTGTAGGTGGGTCTACAAGAAACACGGAAAGAGATCTTAAGAGGGCGCAGTACGCTCGGTTCTCCATACAAACGTATTTACGCTCTCATTTTAAAACGCAATGCTAGAAGAACATAAAACTTTGTATAGACAATGGGATCCGGCATATCTAGGTCGAAAATTAGTAATTGTTGCTAGAAATTGTAAATAAAATAAAATACAGTGGTTTTTTGAGTTTTTTACGGCTTGTATGAAAACCTTAATAATCGCTGTATTTTTTCTTCATCATAATTTCAAGCAACAGAAACTAATTTCCGACCTAGATATGCTGATTCTCATTGTGTATACAAAGTTTCACGTTATTCTAGCATGGCTTTTTAAATTGAGAGCGTAAATACGTTTGTTTGGAGAACCGAACGTACTGCGCACTCTTAAATCATTTTAACTTGATATTCATCATAAAAAAATATACATACAGACGAACATAGAACCTCCTCCTTTATTGAAGTCGGTAAAAATATTTGTATACGGCTCTAACGCGAAATTTATTTATTTAACTTTATTACCGACAATTTGACACGGGTTGCACTGGTCAAGGTCGCGGCAGAATTAAAAAAATTAAGAATGTGTATGGAGCGCAAGTGTTTAAATTTTAAGACCTAATTATGTAACGTTGCATACAATATTTTATCTACGATAGCAAAATAATTTGATTAAAAATTGAGATTGTGGCAGAATACGAGCATTGACGCGTGCTTCTTTTAAAATAATAATATAACAGTTGTATTATAGACTATGGAAATCCATTATTATTCTTTCATCAGTCATATAGTATAAGTAAATAGCGATGATATAGACTTGCATCGGTATATAAAATTAATTGTTATAATACTGCTGTTATTCATTTAATTGACGGATAAGAATACAATGGGGCCGGATTTTACTTTATGCTCTAGGCATAAAAGTGACTTTATGTCGCTTATGCACAGCATAAAGACGAACTTTTAGAGAACGACAGGAAAATGTTTTTATTTACTGCCTTAATATTTATATACTGTTTAAACGTGATTTAAACTACACGTGCTACTTGTCCACCGGGGAATGGGCAGCAGCATTCCTAGAGTGTGGTGGAGATACTGCGATCGCCAACCTGCATGCCAATCGTGGCGATTATGGCATTTACCCCCCATGAAATTGGGGGAGGCCTATGTCCAGCAGTGGACGTCCTAGGGCTGATATGGTGGTGGTGGTGGTGCTACTTGTAAACCATCGTATGTCACTACGTACATGATTTTGATATCGTTCTTATTTATACCATACTTTTTTAGACAACTTTGCAAAGAACACTAGGATTATTGATGTATCATTAATATTTTGTCAAAGTCAAAGTCAAAACATGATATCCTTTATTCAAATAGGCCTAGCAACAAGCACTTTCAAATCGTCAGTTATAACATGTTATAATATGAATCGTTCATTATATTAATGTTCTTATTTATAGCAACAGAATTCGATAAAA
This sequence comes from Notocelia uddmanniana, assembly GCA_905163555.1. Taxonomy (NCBI): domain Eukaryota; kingdom Metazoa; phylum Arthropoda; class Insecta; order Lepidoptera; family Tortricidae; genus Notocelia; species Notocelia uddmanniana. Next base: position 27,874,444 of record LR991056.1, on the reverse strand, counting down.
TTAATCGAAACGTTTTGTAATATATAATATATGTATATATTTTTCAATCATAATAACTGACAACTGAAAAAAAAAACCCTCGACGTCTTCAGTTCTAAGTTCAATATCTTAAAAATGGCTAAACCGATTTTGATAAAACATGTCTAAAATCTAACTAACGACGACCTGTTTAGCCTAGTTGGTAGTGACTCTGCCTCCGAAGCTAGAGGTCCCGGGTTCGAATCCCGGCCAGGGCATTTATTTGTCCATTTTTCACGGATATTTGTTCTTGGGTCTTGGATGTTTTCTATGTATTTAAGTATGTATTTATCTATATAAGTATGTATATCGTCGTCTAGTACCCATAGTACAAGCTTTGCTTAGTTTGGGACTAGCTCAATTTGTGTATGATTGTCCCCCAATATTATATTATATTATTATCGCTAGAAAACATTGTCTCAAAATATAAGAAAAACGGTATACAAAACGGTTGACTTGTTTAAGAGCTCCGATACCACAGACAGACACACATACACGTACCGCGTCGGCGGTAAAAAAAAGGGGAATATAGAAGGAAAATAGCGTTTTGCGAAAGTGGCCTTTAGAAAAACGCATTTTAATGTTTGTGTAAAGCTTTAAATTTCACCAAATCAAAAAAAGGGTTATTTTAATTGTTTTTTTGACTGGTTCGGTTCATTTATTTGAGCAGTTCCAGTGATTTAATAAGGTTTTGTTTTCCTTTAAAAAATAAAATAATAAAAATTAAAGCCATTATCCAGTTGAACTGATACAATACCGCTGGTGATATTGAAACAAAACTTTCTAAACACTTATCGGATGCGTCCGTATAAAACTCCCAGTCACAAAACAATCTGCCAAACCTATTCTTACCTATGCTACCCTGGTAGTTTTCTCCTAAACGCGGAAGCCTTCTGCCTCAGCGGGTGGTACTTGCTTGGTTTTGTACACCCTTAAAGGTGACATGATACCGAGTTTTCTTGCTAGATGGCGCTGATATCAATCTTATTTATCTTGTGTATGTGAATAAAGATAATTTCTTCGAGGATTTGTGACTAATTAAATTATTAATGAAATTACCTAAAATTTACTATTTTTGTTAAAAACAATAACGTACCGTACCGTAACGTACCGTAGTTACTTATTACTTTTTTTATGCTTGTGCAATAATATCCGTATTGATAAATAGTATTTTAAAAATAAGCTTCTTATTTTGAAATTTTATAAACTTTTGAACGAAATAAATCTTAAATTTTGGACACTAAGTACAAACAAGACTACGTTATTGTTTTAAGTATATGTACTTTGACATTCACATGTCTATAATTGGAGCTTACTTTTACTAAAATCACACTTTAAATGACGATTTACAAGAAAATTACGAGTAGTTCTTAAATAAACGCGAATCACCTAATAGACATTGTTTGAATGTCAAATGGACACTGTCAAATGTCATTTGTCAAATTTCTCAATAAGAGGGCGGGTGTAAGCGGGATCACAATAGAAGGCCGTTGGATATATTATTTTTGTACTGATGTAGAAGCAGATGATAGCTCGTTACAAGCCTTAGCGACCGATTTCCTCGCTGTTCTAACTACCTGGTGGCTCCCGACGCAACGCGGAAGCCTGCCACGCGTTGCCGCTTTGAGAGAGTAGTAATTGTCAATATATGGATCTTTGCTGTATCGAATAATATGGATGTCACAATTAATTTAAGTTTCGCATTGACACTACTTGGAAACACTACTTTGGAAAACTAGACCTTATTGGGATTAAACCGATTTCCTCATGAAGTTTCCTTCACCAAAAAGCTACTGTTAGTCGCTTTTGATTACTAATTAATTAATTGAATTTTAGGTTGTCAATAAACATAAATAGTTCGGTATTCCAAAACATTCTATACGATCCTCATGGCATAAAATCTAATAGCCACAAACCTAACGAATCATATATCTAAGGATGTCACCACACTTCAGGTATTTGTGCAAATATTCGTGTTGCATCTCATTCTTTGGTATCACAAAAGAAAGGGAGGCGAACACGTAACCCGAAGTGAGGTTCCACCATAATAAAAATTGGTAGACCTTATCTCGTTGCTATAAGGTTCAATAACGGCCATTAACTGTGACGCTGAAAGTATCATGTAGCCTGCTTACGTCACGACTTCGCTGCCCGCCTATAGAAGGCTGGTCACCAACAAGCTCTTCTCGTTTATGTTGCCCTGGTACATTTAGCTAAAACGCGGAAGCCTGCTACGACGGCTATTTTGTAGAGGTGCTAGAGTACGTAGCCTCTACGACACGTAGCACGGTGCTACGTTTCGTAGAGGCTACGTAGAGGGTTTTCACTCCCGATACACGATGCCAACATATAATTTATTAGCGCTACTACGATCGTAACCGATTATTCATATAATCAAGTATCATTAAGGTTTGCAGTTGCCAGTTTGCAACCGTACTTATCTTCTCGAAGATCTCACGGTTCGTAAATAAAGGCCATATGATAAAATTAAATAATTAAGGTTTGCATACACATTGTTTGCATCGATATATTGGATAGTCAACATCCAAGCATTACAGTAAATTGAATTCTGATTACTGTTCATCCCCTTTAACTGCCCACTTCGCAAATTTTTTTTAGGACAAACCATTTGCTTGTATTCAAATAAAATTAAAACTTTAAGATTTTCAGACACAAGCTCTAATTAAGCTCTAAGCTTTTATTTAGCTCGTTATATTTTTGGCGATTCCCCTTACGCTGCATATTTTCGTAAGTAGCGACTTAAAAAAGTTACATGTTATAATATAATCAGGTTCTTATGAGCTCATTATTTTCTCTCGACAGGTTAAACTTTGACGAAAGTTCCTATCAATAAATAAAGTATACAAAAAGATTCTAAGAAAACCTTCCACGTTTCTGTTGCCCTAGTACTGCCAGCTGTAACGCGAAAGTCTGCCGCTGTCAGCGCTACGATTTGTCGCTTAAGTAACAAACCAGTTTTATAATTAACACCCCTTTCCTAGTTGTTTAAATGCATAGCACTTTTCCAGTGAGTGCTGGAGTGGGAAAACCCTGGGGTAACCTTTTCCACGGGATAGTATATACCTATATTCAAACTTATGTCAAGACTACACGAGACTTTCACATAGAAAATGAATTCACGCTTCATCTAAGGAAAACTATGATTTGTTGTGTGTTGATCGGGTTACAAGAAGTCATTTCTCATTCAAGCCCAACAAAATCATAATCTATGCTTATATCTAAAGTGTGGACACGAAAAAATCTGGTCATGCACGATATGGTACATCTTTAAAATTAATTTGTAACAAAATATAGGGTAGCTTCGCCGGTTCTCCGTCCAGCGCCGGTTCTCGTCCTTTTGAGTGACTTCTTCCTTACAAATGCATAGAATAGGAGTATATAAACAATTACCCGCGGAAGTTTTGGCTCTTTGCGTTCCTTAATACCGAACCTACAATGCTAACTATAAACAAACATTATTTAACAACGTGTGACAAAGATATAATTAACGAAAGTTTACACCACATTTTAGAGACTCGAAAACCACGCAAAACTACAAAAAAAATAGTGTGTAAGGAAAACTTTGAAGTAAGTTATTTATTGTTATTAACTAACTGCAGTGATATTTTTGGCACATATTACTAGTAATATACATAACGAAGACAATAGTGAGTGCTAATTATACTTATTTTACCTAAAACCTGCATAAATTTAGTGGACGGGAACCGGACCATCAATTTTGCGTATTTGCCAGTTTTCGTCTACGTGGACGGATAACCGGCTTGGGGTCATTTTTCTGGATTTTCGCGTAGGTCCGGTTCTCGTCTATTGAAATCAGATCAAGCTGCAGCAAGGTAATCAAGGTACAGAATAATTATTGAAATAAATACAGATGATAGATATTAGATACATAGGTCCACTGCTTTACTGATGACGTTAGCTGTCAAATTTTAGCCATAAACAAGACTAGAGTACGATGACGTAAGCGGGGGTTATCGATAGGAAATCAACATTCAATTTAATTATTTTCAATCTTACTTTATCTTCACAAATCTAGAACCTATTTAATGCCGGATCCACACAATGGACCATGATGGCCAACGTACAGGATGCAGTTATACGGTGGAACGAGATGAAAATATGTCTATCTCCCTTTAACGCACAACTGCTTCCTTTACATCGGATCATCATGGCCCATTGTGTAGTCGGGCATAAAAGTTGTTCTACAATTATTTTACGTAAATATTATACTTATATGGCGGTGTTTTCTTTCTTTCAATATTTGTTGTGGCAATGACTCTGACAACTTACACGGGGAGTTTACCAAAAGGAAGTATTGTTTCACGATAACTTTTGGTGGAATATGCCTGGTTCTAGGCGTTAAAGCAACACATGCAACAGGAGGTATCTCTAAAGCTTAAAACAGGGGCGCCACCGCGAACCGAAAACGAGGTAGCTGACTCTCTGTCGCACTTGCATATTTGACTGACAGAGAGCGAGATACTTTGTTTTCAGTTCACGGTAGGCCTTAAGGTTCAGGCATGCTAGCCTAGTGAACAAGCTTCACAAGCAGGAAGCTTGTTCACCAGGTTATCAGTCTATTACTTATTATGAATATATATCAGGATATAATTTGGCCTAAGCAACTGGATAGCTGATTTCCTGAATGGCCAATTGACCCGTGTGGTCTTTCAAGTAGAAGGCTACACATCGAGTCAAATGGCTATAGATGTCAGTGCCCCTCAGGGACCTATTCTGCTTGCTACCTTATTTTTATTGCATATAAATGACTTATGACTGGTACCTGTGGGTATGCCGATGATAGCACTGTTGTAGTCAGATATCTTTCTAAAGCACAGGCCAATAAAGATGTAGTCCAATCTCGTCGACAGGATATTATGAATCGGAATTGACTTTTAGAGCAGTTTCAGATTGGGGCGATGCTAATAAAGTCAAATTCAAAACATCTAAGGCACATACGTGTCTCATCACTATTAAACAGAGTGAACGAACTCTCGACTCCCAACTTTCCGGAGTGTATTCATACCAATTTGCCAATTTCTGACCATCTACAGCTCCTTGCCATGAACAGCATGTCCAATATGAACTTTGGGTCCTACATTGAATCCTTGGTGTAAACTGCAGGATCCCAGCAAAAACTTGACAACCTCTCTAAGGTGAAGCGGTACTTCACACCTGGGCAAATTATAAAACTATTACGTACAGGTAGGGTATATGCAGTACTACTGCCAGCTCGGATATGGATTTGCTTAATATCAGCTGGCTTTGGCTTTGATTGATAAGCGTGCCAGGATGCTCATTAGTACCTAACTTGGACTTGGTTGAAGCTAAGATGCAATGTCTAAATCATCGTAGGAAATTCGCCTGCATATCGGTGTGCTAGGATTACACGAATTAATTCCTCCCTGACCATTTTGGCATCTTAGGACAAAGCGTGGACGACATGGTTTGACCCTTATGTTGTTAACAACAATGTTGACATGCCTCTGATGTGCACGAAGCGTTTTAATTCTAGTTATCTTACGAAGACAGCTAAATAGTGGAATAATTTTCGGGAAAATCTATTCCCATTTCATTATTTACAACTTAGATCTTTTCAAGATGAGTGAATGGGCAGTATTATCTAGGTACGCGTTTTACACCCTTGACCTCATCATCACTTACCATCAGCTGAGATAGGGGTCAAATGCTTATGCATGATCATCCTTATAACGTTTTTCCTGGTTATGCTCTAAGGACCCCGGGTTCCGCTTTCACAATTAATTGTAAGATTTGGCGTAGGCACCAGTTTTACGAAAGCAACTGCCATCTGACCTTCCAACTCAGAGGGAAAACTAGCCCTAATTGGGATGAGACCGCTTTCCTCACGATGGTTTCCTTCACCGAAAAACTGCTATTAAATTTAAAAATATACTTTTTACACAAGTTTTTTTTAAATAAGCCAGTGGTGCGAGCCGGGGTTCACACCCGCGACCTCTAGATTGAAAGTTGCATGCTACAGTGGCTCACTCAATGGTTACCTTTTATATCTATAAAAAATAAGTTGATAATTTCTTTATTTCTTAATAATAAAAGTCAACTATTAAAACATTGTAAGATAAATAGCTAAGTACCTACGCATTAAAGGTTTTATACACAGAAACTGGTTTTTGAGTGTATGAATCACTCCTCTTTTCCTATAGACGAGAACTGGCACCGCGTGGACGAGAGCCGGGACAATCGGACGAGAACCGGCAAAAACCATACTTTTTCATTTATCATCTTTTACAAGAATAACGGTGTATGTTATTAGTTAAAACTTAAACTTGGCGAAAAATAGAGTATATTGCAATTAAAAAGAAATATTACTCGTATAAATTGCTATAGTTCAACATATTATTTTCCCGTCACAAAGTTGGCAACTCCACTAATCGGACGAGAACCGGCGAGGCTACCCTAGGTATGGTGGAATATACAATGCTGAAAGTCACAGACAACTTAACATTATATTATGATTGTATTTTTATTATTTAGTTGATAAACACAAATTATTTAAAAAAAGTGCTGCTTGAAAATCCACATTAATTGACAAGATTTACCATATCATACATGACCAGATTTTTCGTATCCACGCTTTACATGCTATCGATAGCAGTGTCTTTACAAAACATGTAAGTGATAACTTATGTTTCTAAAGTAAACAGTTCTCGCGGCACGTTCAAAGCAAACCTTTCACATTTCTGTTGTCCTAGTACTGCCAGCTGAAACGCGGAAGCTTGCCGCTCTTAGTGGGCGCTACGATTTATTATTACGCCCTGCTAGATCGTAATAACGAGTAATTAGAAGTTTGTGTGTTTACTCATAAACTAAGATCGGTAACAGAATTAGAGATCAAAAATCTTAGAAAGGGAACTGAAGATCACCAGTAGATCCGCAGTGTGAAACAAGATGATTTTTTATATGGTTGTCTTTTTTAATCCTTATGTTTAAACAAGATGAATTATTTATTTATTTATTTCAATAGTAAATTCAGTACAATTTGCAGTTATGAAAGCGGACACACTGACAGGTGAAAACCTATCAGATATCATTTTCTGTCTCTCTCAAACTTATTGATTTGTGCATTAGTGAGAATAGATCAAATGTACAGAAATCGTTCAAATGAAATGAGCGGATTTGCTTTACTCTGATATCTGTGTCAAAAATGTAAACAAATGGGTGGTCACTACAAAATAATTAAATAAAAACGTTCTATTCCGTCCACTGATAAAAATGGCGACTAGTGCGAACTAGTGTTGCCATATGAGAAAAATGCTTTTAGATTAAGAATCCAATATTAATATATGATGAATTGTGTTTTTTTTTATACCGGCAGTGTCCAAAGGTACAATTATCCACAGGTATTACACTTGCCCCCTTTACTCTTCGTGAACGAACTTTTTGAACGAACTTTTCACATTTCTGTTGCCCTAGTACTGCGAGATGAAACGCGGAAGCTTGCCGCTGTGAGTGGGCGCTACGGTTTTCGCTACACTTCTAATACCTTTAAGATAGGAGGTAGAGTGGTTACGTAAACTAAAAAAAAAATTCTACATGCTAGGAAAAATTCAACCTTATATCAATGCCATAAAAGAAATAAAAGAATAGAAATAAAAAAAATATTTATTGCCACACAGCAGATACAAAAAAATATTATCTTACAAAAGGAGCTAAGTGCCAGCCATAATGGTGGCTGCACAGCGGTTGGTCTTCAGTTCGTCCTTCTTTTTCTACATTATAAAGACAGCACACTAAAAAAGGAAAAGAAACAACACTCAAAAAAAATAACTAACACTAAATTCTATGAGAAACACAAAAAAATATATAAAGAACCAAGAGAAGGGATGATTAAGGAACACTGGTTTCACAAATCGAATTATTTTTACGAGAATGATAATAATCGTTAACGTTTGTAACTAACGTGAAACCAGTTTTAAAATGAACGCTACTCTCAAAGTAGAAATTGTTTCAATATATGAGTTTCCGTTCATATATCTGACGCATGAATATAGGCTCCATATGTTTATTGCGCCGAGTAATGGATCTTGACACCACGAAATCATAGCACATCAGTCAATGCAGTGTTTGAGGTAGTATGAAGTTATGAGTCATAATTTGTTGCATTTTTTGTTTTCGAGGATATTTTTGTTATTTTTTATTTTCAATTTTATTGACGTTTTAAAATGTCACTTAAGAAAAGTAATAAAAATTCACGTAGTAACAAAATTATATTTTTTTTTTCAACTGAGACCACTTGGAAATAGTTACTGGCCCGCTAAATAGTCCACCGTTTAAAATTTTGCTCCTGTTTCAGGGCCCATCCTGTACCTATATGAAACAAAGTAGTTACAAATCATTTATAACTCGAGACGGCTGGGCCAATTTTTATGAACTCTGATTTTTTGGATTCGTCTTCGCTCTGAATATACTTAATATATAAAAAAAACGAAAAAAAACAGTTTACTGAACTGGTCGGGGGCGGAACGAAGTTTGCCGAGACATCAAGTTATATATAAATATTAGTTACGATGATGTTAGCGTTACTCAATAAAAACTAATGAATACTTTTCATTATGGATGCCTGTTGTTCCCACAAACACTTTAAAACCGGCATAATTGCATTCGTCAGTTCCATAATTGCATTAAAAACTCAACTTTGAGGCATACACATAAAGTTAATATTCCTATGACATGCTCAAGCAGAGTATGTAACGCAAAAATATTTTTATTCGTCAGTCGGTGGCGAAGAGCTCTCGAGGGGGCTTATGCATACGGTTTAATGTTTTTGGTCTCTGAGTAAGTGGACATGTGACATGTTATGAGTAGTTTTTCTGTGCATATAGAATTAATCAATTTTAAAATATAACACACCATCCCATCACATATCACGTCACATAGGCCTCCCCCAATTTCATGGGGGGTAAATGCCATAATCGCCACGCTTGGCATGCGGGTTGGCGATCGCAGTATCTCCACCGCACTCTAGGAATGCTGCTGCCCATTCCCCGGTGGTCTTGGTCGTAGTTTAAGCACATATCCGGGTCCATTACATATATATAATAACACACAGTTTGACAATATTATTTACAATAATACAATACTGGAGTTTGAGTTTTGCCATCGTTGTGAATATTATAGCAAAATAATATTGTTTGTTTGTATAAAATATGCTGATTGCAATTACACTAACGTTAAAAGTCGTCTGGGATCGTACATTGAGAGAAATACCTATAATACACCAACTGTACTGGTACATACAAAAACTGAACGTGCCACTAAAATACTAACTCTCCGAATTATTAAGTATTCGCACAGTCAGTATTTCAGTCAGTACGGTTTTAGTTTTTTGTAGGTTAGGTTAGTATAAGTTCGGAGCTTTTATTACTACTCGTACATTAATCACGTGAGGCTAGGGGGTCCGGGGTAGGGGGTCTGGCAATAATCACCAAATATGTTTGTTCGACAAAATTCTAAAAAATCTATCGACAGGACATAAATAAAACTCGTCGCATGACTATCATCACGACTACGAAAACCTATAAATATGTCACCGATTTACGGCAAAAGTTTAAACGTAACTCGTCTCAAGCACCCACTAGCACGCAACGTGTTACTCATACAGTCAGCCTCAGAGACTATGCATTCTAGCGCTTTATTGCTTAGACGTAAGATTGAGAATTGTATACATGCCTATGGTACCGTCTGTACGCTTGTGACAGACGTACAATGTTGTCAATTGTATATCTACATAGTTCAGACAGAGTTCTAAGCATGCAGTGGGTACAGTTCGGTTTCGAATAGAGAGAGACTTTGGGTTAAGAGAGACAAAGACTCAGGAAAATTTACATGAACTAAGTAAAGAAGCTTATCACGCTAAAACCATTTGAAGTAATTATAATGAAATTGTATATACGATTTCTTATGGGGGTGAAATGGGATGCGGAAGTTTGTATGGAAGTACCTACGATATAAAAGTTCCACACTGATGCAGTCGTGGGCAGAAGCTAGTGATTCAATATTTAAAACATAAAATGTTGTTTAAAACCATTATTAACTGTTGATAATAAAATAATGCAGAAACTCACAGCTATTGAAAATTTCGCTTTTATTTTTTTACTTGCAAGGCATGGGAAAAACGGGACCATTAAAAAGTTTACGCCCAAGAAACCTTTGTGGCTCGTGGCAGTTTTAGAAATAATTCGAGTTTTCGTCTGCACATTATCTGCAACTTCTTTAAGACGTTGAATCCTCAAAAGTTAATATTACTTTGTAACTTCGTTTGCTCATTTATTTTTTGTCATTCGACAACATCGTGTTTGAATAAAAAATTTACTAACTAGGTTATAATTGTGTATGGTCTTTTTGATTATACAACCCAATCTAAACAGAACGGCCTTCAATGCGTTACTTCCTACGTCTGACGAAAGCGACTCATTATCATCATCATCATCATGTCAGTCGAAAGACGTCCGTGCTATATGTATGTAAATACGCCTTCCCCAAAAATTTCAACAATGACCGGTCCTGCGCCATCCGTATCCAGTGGACTCCCGCAACCATTACCAGGTCATCAGTCCACCTTGTACTCGTAGGGGCCTGCCCACGCTACGCCTTCCGGTACGTGGTCGCCACTCGAGAACCTTTCCGTCCCAACAGCCATCGATTCTACGTGCTATGTGCCCCGTCCACTGCTACTTTAGTTTAGCTATCCGGAGGGCTATATTGGCAGTTTGGTTCTGTTAATAACCTTCTCCATTGCTACTGACGGCAGCGACTGCCATCTGCCATTCCAACCCAGAAGGAAACCTAGGCCTTACTAAGATTAGAACGGTTTACTCACGATGTTTTTCCGTCACCGAAAAGCTATTTTTACGGTTCCATACCAAAAACTTACAAAGGAACCCTTATGGTGCCGTTTTGTCTGTCTGTCTATTTATCATATAGCTAAATATCTCAAGGGCTGCTGTCGATTTGTGGAATAGTTACAAAAAAGGGTAAGCCAGATGCATTGAACTTAATGTTGTATATTTTTAGTTGCTGTGAAAAATTATCAATACCCCGGGGGCAAAAATTCAAAGTCTAGTAACTACCAGTATGTCAAGTGTATGTGGAAATGTAAAAAAAATCTGACAGTAGAGTTGGTCAGACGTGTTATATGTGTACACGTAGGACGGTTTAGGCCTATTGTTCCTCAATTGGCGTTTTGTTATTTAAAGTCGTATGAGAGCATGCTGAAAATACCTTCTTTTAATTAAAAATCAAATTATTGTAATGGGCTCACGTTATGAAGAATCATCCTAGAAAAACCAAAATACTGCGTTATTCAGTAGTGCAAATTAGTAATAAAATGCGCTGACAGATGGCGCTATACCCATGTTACGATTTTTCCCATTACGATCGTGTGACCGTTGTACGGAACCCTCGGTGCGTGAGTCGGGCTCGCACTTGACTGGTTTTTTAATATAAAAATGTTATTTGGTACATATTTCCAAACACTAAAACACCTTTACTACCGCTCCTCAAATTCCACAGTCACCGCAAATTGCCCACTGCCTCACTACAATGCCCGCACACTTTACACGAAAATTGAATGTCCGTCCGATGACCGATAAATAAAAATAAACTCTCCCGGGCATTCGATCCAATCCCGGGCTTCTGAGATAAGTTGCGGGCCGTTGTTGTTTTATCCTGGGATAACGGGAATACCGGGATAGTGGTGGCTTTAAACACGACCGCGGGGATTATGCTCGGCTTTCAGGGCGGTGTAGAAAAACGGGATTGTGGTCGATTTTGCTTTGAAGAGGCAATTGGTATAGATTTGAATAATCGAAAGGTACTTATTTTTCTTCTATTGGAGTTTTGAAGAGCTTTATAATCTTTCTATTCATAAGGAATTTCAGGTTTCTTAGTACAGTCAAGAGCAAATGTAGATGATCATTTTAGTACTTTGTTGCACTAACGTAACAATACTGCGACAGTTGGGATGCTTCAAAGTAGTGAAAGTGAGAAGGTACTAAAATTATTGTCTACTTTTGCTGTTGATTGTACCGTAAAACTATATTTAAAATGAATGCTCGACTCTTGGAGTTAAATCTGTTCATTTCTCTCTATGATACGCTACATAAGGCCGACCAATAGATCTCTTAATATAACTACAACTTAGAAAAGTTGAAAAACCCTTTTTTCCCGACATTTTCATTTCGAAGCTCAATATCTCAAAAACGGCTGAACAGAACACTCGGAATAAAATTATTTATGACACAAAAAAAAAACTAACCGAGAATCGGTTCATCCGTTCGGGAGCTACGATACCACAGACATATACACAGGCACGTTAAACTTATAACACCCCTCCTCTTTTTGCGCCGGCGTTTAAAAATAAGAAGATATTTCATGTTTTCAATCTGTAAGTTTCTGTATGTTTACGGCAGATTTGAACGGAAATACTGGAGACGCGTTCAGTTTAAGATGGGTTACACTCAAGGGTGAATTTCATATTTTTCTTATAACAAAAAAATATGTATTGTTGTACATTCTGTTTAATGTCACACATCCTATCATCATCACAAATTTAAGAGCCTTGCTCTTGTCGGTGGGGTAACCGCCATTTCGTTCTTCTTTGTGCTATATCGTTTGAGTTCCCGATACGACATAATATCATTAAACTTCTCTTTAGCTTGATCAATGTATAAACGTACGTCTCGGTCTTCCCCTGCCTCTTCTTCCCTCTATTTTGCCTTCTATTATAGTTTTAATGTATTTTACACATATCCTACACCTAAAGACAATGTTTAGTGGATGTTACAATGACTTTAAACCTATTATTATGTTGAAGAACGGCTAAATAAATGACTAATTACTTAAAAACGAAGTAAGAGCTGAGTGACGCTGCTCCCTTTAACCCGCATATGGCGCGCGCGAAGTTCACGTTGTCCTTTGTTTTGTTAAAGGGGAAAACAATTCGGGCGCCCGCATGCGCGTCGGGTAGCAACGACCAGTGATAATGACCCATAAAAGCTAGTTTGACACTGGATTTTGTCCGGAAATTCGTTGGCGTAGAAGTCTTTAACGCTTTAGAGAAATATTCAATTGCTATTAAATTATTTTAGGCGTAGGTTTCTCCTACAATAACTTCCACTCCGTCGTAAGCCTCAAACTATCTTCAAGCGAAATTTCAAAAAAATCGGTTTATTGTTTAAGCGTGAAAAGGTAACCGACTAAGTTGCTTTTAAAAATATTTTTCTAGAAAGGAGAATTTTAATTTTTCACGACTTTATTTTAAATCTTTTTTTTTTAAATTGACTGAATGCAGCTGTAAAACTTAAACGTTCATATCCTGCTAGTAGATAAAAATAAAATACGTAACTTTAAGTAGAGTGAAGTCAGAAGAGATGTATCGTCCAACAAAAGAGCTTTACAGTGTCTTGTTTTTTGCTTTTTCTTGGCACTCCTTGGAAGCAGTTTGCTTTCATGATGCACTTTTTATTCCTAGTAGGTTTTCTGAACGTTTGACTGAGCGATCATTTAAAATTTATGAAGAAAAATCAACGCTCTACTTTGTAACTAGAAAATTGTTTTTAGGTTTTAATTACTTTGAAAACAAACTATGTTTTCGAATAACGGTTGTTTATCCATAGACTCATTGTTAATTAATGGATCTTATGTCTAATTAATAATTCATGTTCGTTCCGAATTATTCCACCGTACGCAGTTATTTGAAGTAAAGATTTTTTAATACTCCGATGGTGGTAAACAAGCAAACGGCCTGCCAGAAGACAATCAGACAGCGTACAATCAACAGCAAATGTATATGATCATTTTAGTACTTTGTCGCACTAACGTAACAATATTGCGTCAGTTAGGATGCGTTAAAGTAGTGAAAGTGACAAAGTACTAAAATGATCATCTACTTTTGCTGTTGACTATACCATATGAAAGCTTGCGACTCTAGAACAAATAAGTTAATTCATTCATTGGTTCATTTTTGGTATAAGCTTTAATTGCCGACTGTACTTTTTCCACTAGCATCAACTATTCGTTGAGACGGTTTGAATGAATGAAAAATTACTTACATATATATTTACTTACATATGAACAGTACAAGTTAAATAAAAGCTTTTAAAGTAAGAAGAATTTGTTTGAATTTTTTGACCGTTATTTTCAATATTTTTCCGTGCAGGAAAACAGTCTGAAAGCAGGCTAATTTTTCATAATGATATTTTTCTTGCATGCCAATGTACTCAAGTGAAAAAGAGCACTCAGGGTTGAAAACGTATTCGATGTTTAAACAGAAATGGAGACGTTCTTTTGTTATTTTTGTAAGTTTATCCTTTGCCAGAAGAGATAAGATGCAGTTTTGCCGTAAGTAACGTTGCCAATTTTATGTTATCTTGAATGAATACCTTCTGTGATAGTGATAGGTATATGTATGAAAAGATGCCACTATTGTAGCCAAGCGGTAAATCACGCAAATTACAATCTGCAGCTCTAGTATATTTTCTTTCGAAACATAAACACATACGACCGCATTTGTTTTTAGTCTCAATCTGTATGGCAATGCGTACAGTGCCTCTGGCGGACTTTGGTGGTAACTATTTGTTGCCATACAATTTGAGACTAAATGTGAACGCGTTCATTCAATATAATAGAGGTACTGGAGGGTGAAAGTACAAACGCCAATACTGTTAACTGCCCATTCTTGAACCTTATAACAATACACGTTTGTATAAAACAAACTTAAGTACGAAATACCATCTGATACTTAACAGTAGGTTTTTAGTGAAGGAATACATCGTGAGGAACCTGACTTAATTCTAACAAGGTCTAGATTTCGCTTTGGGTTGGGAGGTCAGAAGGCAGTCGCTTTCATAAACCTAGTTCCTACGCCAAATCATACGACACGTATCCATCAAAGCGGACCCCGGCTCCTTTTGAATACAACCAGTAAAAATTTGGGGTGTGGAAAGGCATATCAACTACATATTGATATATGGTACGTAAAACGTTTATGGTTTACTCAAGTAGTAAACATTGGCTTTATGTGGTTGTCATTCAGTGCCCCAAATTAATAAATAAATATTGGGGGACAATCTTACACAAATCAACCTAGTCCCAAACTAAGCGAAGCTTGTACTATGGGTACCAGGCCGCGATATATATATGCGTATACATACGAGTATATATGGGGGATGGGCAGCCATGAAATTGGGGGAGGCCTATGTGACCTATTTCCAGCAGAGGACGTCCTTCGGCGGATATGGTGGTGGTGGTGGCACAAATAATGCCCTGACCGGGAATCGAACCGGGGACCTGCAGCTCCGTAGGCAGGGTCACTACCAACTAAGCAAATGTGGTCGCCTAATATTAATATTTTAATCATTCAGCCAATATTAGGCATTCCGTAATTTAAATATTTTGAGATTGAGCCATTTTGAGATCAAGGACTGTATTGGAGTATAGGGAAAAAACATTGTCATGAAATCTGTAGAGCTTAGGTTTCATTAAACCTTAGTGAAAAGGGCATAATCATATAAAAATGATAACATACTTGCGTCGTTATTGAATAGACAGATATCCTGACTTTCATTATCATCGTGATTCGCATATAAAGTATCTTGAAGGCCCACTCATTTAACATATCACGTGTCTGGGATATTTCAATGTCAATGTTATGATGTCATTTTGTTATGTATGAACTCCTATTTGTCTAAAGTTATTCAGCTGAAACGGACTGAATTTGGGGCAGCGGTGGAGACGCGGTCACAAAAATCGGTCTTTAGTGTCTGTATCAACGATACTGTATCCGAGTGTCTGAAACTCTATGTACGCGTCTATGTTCATCAAGTATCTGATGGTGAGCAAGTTTTACTACTCGAGTGTCTGACACTGCCCGAGTATTGGTATCCGAGAGCCTGTGCCACCGACATTATGCCCTAGTGTCTGATACTGCTCAATTGGTTTAATCTGAGTATCAGAAACTGCTTCAGTTCTAGTGATTGATGTATATGACGCTGCCTGTGTGTCAGACACTGTCCCAGTTTTTGACACTCCCCGAGTGTCTGTTCGTGAGTGTCTGACATGACACTACTAGAATGTAAGTTTCGAGTATCAGACACTTGTCTGACATTGTCCCAGTTTCAGTAACTATGTGTCTGTGTCACAATCACTGTGTCTGAGTGTTCGTTTTCTAGTTGTGTCACTGACACCATATCTGAGTGTCCCCACTGCATTCTAGTGGCTGTGGAAGAGTGTCAGTGTCATAGTATTTGACGCAGCCTTAGTGTCATCAACATATTATGTAATTTTTACTCCATTTTAACTTTACTAGCTTACTCCACCCCACCCCAGCATACCATATCCCAGTCTCTGTTGTAACCGATCGTAAATATTTTACTTGCCGTAATAAAAATAGTCATTTATTGTACCAACCTTTTACGGCTAAGTACTCTTAGTTTGTCATAGTACCTACGTTTAAATTCAATAGTACATTGTGTCTCAAGGGAGCAAAATAATATATTTACGGTGAGGGCGTAATATTGAATTCTGAGTGAAACGAAAGATTCCACAATAGAATCTTAAGCGTGGCGAGGGATTCGAGTTAACGCCCATGACGGAAATAATTTTGCTACCGAGTGGCTGATACTGCTTTTCACACCTATGAGGAAAAGAGTCATTGTTGCTCTCAAATGAGGGAAGAAAAGTACGACTTTAATCCCTCATTCGAGGGCAATAATTACTATTTTCTGAATAGCTAATTGTAACCTTTTCGCAGCGTAATACGTGATGTTGGTACGCCGAAATAGGTACTAAGATGGTTCAATACAGTAAAAGTTGTTTCAGCATGTTAGCCAAGTTGGTAGTAAGTAACACTGCCTACGCAGCTAGAGGTCCCGGGTTCGGTTCCCGGTAAGAGCATTTGTTTTTGTGGTGAGCAGAAACATTTGATCCTGAGATTTGGTATTTAAGTACATATCAATTAAATATACTGTCGTCTAGTACCTATAACACAAGTCTTATTGGGCTTACTATGGGACTAGTTAGATTTGTGTAAAAAAAATTACCCTAAGGTACAATCTTAAACTGATAGCTCGTTCGCTCACATCTGACGTTAACTCCCACATTGATACAATGTCTATTAAGAAATGAGCGTTAATTTTAAAATTAGTTTTAACCTATACGTATGATTTTGACTGAACTCATTTGTTTTGGAATTGTCGCTTAAATATTTGAAAACACGTACATAAAAGTGACGGTCCTAAAATCCATGTTCTGATTAGATATATGAGCGGATAAAGTATCCGAGACGAATGCGGCTCGAGGGAGTAATAAAACTTTTGCCATTCGCTCGCTGTCAGTTTACACATCTCTTATAATCGCAATATTTTTAAATTGTACGTATTTTACGTGTAACGTTTAAACAAGGCATATACACAAATTCCATGTACAGGCATGTACCAAACATCCGTCTAAAGTCAAAACATATTTTTTACATTATCACAACCCCCGGCAACTCTTTTACCGAATAAAATAATTGTTCAAATATGAAAAAAAATGTTTTATTCCATTTGGCCCTACTAAATTCACAACCTCCAGATCAACGATACTCGAGTTTTTCTCGTAATCGTACATACCAACGGCTGATTGTTCCAGCAGTGTCGGAGAACTTCTTCATTCGGAATCTTCTTCATTACCCAGTTTGACCCAACTGACATTTTCATCCTGATATATCTAATATCTTTAAACGAGCGATTGTATATACAGGGTGGAACGAAAATATGGGCCCTGGAGGGAAACTACCTTAAAACTTTGAGATAACTCAATTTGCTGAAAGGAAACATTATTTTATTTCTCCTAAGCAATGAAACTGCATTCACAGATTTTTGGTAAAGATACCTTTTTCAATACTAATTGTGCAAAATTTCTTTATTTTTATTTTTGGCCTGTCTTGTATCCTAGACTAGGTCGGTCTGTATAATAATCGTAAGTTTTTGTTCCTTGATAGAAATAGGATTTGAGCATCTGATGCCAATAGATCTTAAAAAATTGCATGTTTATTTACATTTTTGTCAAAAATGTAAATAAAAATGCAATTTTTTGCTACCTGTACATTTTTTCAAAAATCTGTTAATGCAGTTTTAATGCTTAGGAGAAATAAAATAATGTTTTCTTTCAGAAAATTGAGCTATCTCAACGTTTTAAGGTAGTTTCCCTCCAGGGCCCGACTTATCTTTCCACGCTGTATATTATTACTTATTTATTATTTCGGAGATTTCGGAAACAGCTTTAACGATTTCAGTAATTTACAATTAGAATGATGAGAGGGGCGAAAAATCGATCTAACTAGCTGTTTGGGACAATTCGTATTCTCCGGGAAAACACGAAGGATGCCGATCAAAGCTAGGTCGCCCCGGTACACTCAAGGCCAAAACACTTAACACTTCACATCATCACCTTATCACACTGGATTAGGATGCAGAAGTGTTAACTTACTTTTGCTCTTCACTGTACTAAAACATTTGAAATTGCCTACTGTTCGAACACGAAATAGTTCGAGCCCCCCCACTCACCCGGATCGATGGTTCTTCTTGTGATCCTTTGGGATTGGGCAGTGCTGTTAAAAGACCATCGATACACATACTCAAATGGGTGCAAACACAATTTAAGTAAATTGCGATGAATAACACTTAGTAGCGTTTTTCTTCTAAATAGAATTACCACTTGAAAAGGAACGTGATTCTCACACAAAGGCCTCGCGACGCGGCCAAATTACGTTTAGTGCCAAAAGTTGTCGACCCATGACTTTCTTTGAAGCCGAAATAGAAGTGAGCTTCTACAGCCGACTCTGACACAGCGTGGAAAGCACTTTGCTTTTAAATAACAGAAGTTTTTTATATGCTGTGTTATACTTTCATACAACGCATTTTCATGTAGATAAGGGTCTGGAACGCGCCTGTGATTCTTCAGGAGTTGTAACCGCCCAAAGGTTATTTCCCTATAAACAAAACATTGTGAATATTATTTATGGTACCCATTCGAACCAGTTTTTAGAGACAATAATAAAAAAATGATTTATTGTAGAACTGCGTACATAAAAGTTATTACAAATGAATATTGGTACCAACAGTTACCCTTTGCGGGCGTACAATATTTCGTTACTTTAATCTACTACATTTTTACCTACTTGCTAATATGTATAGTACGCATTTAATTCATTTAGATTATAAAATACTTTATATCAATTAGCCAGGCTTTGAGCCTCATAAGATCACACAAGTGTTTAAATGCCTAGTTATGTAGATTTGCATACACTAGTTTATCTACATCTATATATTAAATTCTCTTTCATGTGTTTCATATGCAACCATTGAACCGGCGGAAGCATGTTCACCGAGACAGCCCGGCGCGCGCGCCTGTACTGAAATATTGTACGAGATCTTATAATGATACGATATACTCGTAACATGTAGTTGTGGCGCGCGAGCGCGCGCCCGGAGGGCGGGCGGGGGCGGAGTATATTGTTAAGCTGGTATTTATGGATGGTTTTTGAGCACATTAATAGTACATTACTATAGAGGCCGGGAAACGAAAGGTTGCAGCCGCCCAAAGTTTGTCGCCAAGATTTGTATAGTACTTTTCTCACACATATGCAATGAAATATATAATGTAATAAAAAAATACACCACTCAAAAACCAAATTTAACAGACGCCGTGTTTGACAATAAAATTTAAAAAAATACTTCCCGGCCTATGCCTTTAATTTTGTACGAAATTTCTTTACAGTTCTCCCGAGTTGTTCCGCCTGCAACGTGATAATTTGAAGCCTGTTATAACGCACGTAATGACGAAATTTCATTGCATGTTTGAGAAAAAAGGATTTACTATATGGCTGTAGATAAAATACTATTTCATAAGCTTTTATATTTTTATATGATTTATGTAAAATGTTTTAGTTTACACCTTATTGTGATACTTTGATGGTTTATTATACATAGAGACTGTTATAACACTAAACATGGCGCGAATACACATTTTTTGTTTGAATTGCCATTAAAATGGATTCCTTTCTTCAAAGGGATGTCCAAGTGTCTGATGATATAAAACAGTTAAGATATAAATGGGTATCATGCAAGTACCTAAATGTTCTTTTCGGTGTGACGCGTGACCCTAGTAATTGGCACCGTTAAAGGAGGCATTAGAAATATACAGAAAGTTCACCGATTGTCGATATTTCCGACCACTCTTACCGGAATATAAAGATCTTCGTTAGTACTGGTTTTCATACAAAAGTTTTATTCTAGAAACCGTTTTTGACGTATCTAAAACATAATTTATGACTTCGCAAATGGAATAGTCTTCAATTATATCCTTGAAAGACACCAAGGTGAAATTCTGAAATTTGAACTCTATAACGGAAGCCAAATTTATATCATACTAAAACGGATCTCATTCTATTCATAGGATTATTGGTATCTGAGTGATTATTTTGATCACATTTATATTTGTGGACAAAAGCTCACGGAATGCAAATAATGCTTTTAATACTCATATTTTCATTTATGAACCATTTAAAAACCAAACTTTAAGTATATCTGAAAAGTGTATGATTAAGGTCAATATTGTCGATGCTGTATTTGGGCTGTAACTTTTGCCTGCGTTATCGTCAAAGCGATAAATTATTCCGGAACGCCTTTTCATTTTATTTCGTTTTCACACGTTTATTCTTTTACTTTTTGGCTCAAAATCAAAAATCAAAATCAAATATTTATTCTGCAAATAGGCCACAAGGGCACTTTTACAAGTCAAAGCATGAATTTATACAATTTAAAAAAAAAACTGACAATCTTACTTAATAATAATGATTAAAAAATATACTGATTAACAATTATATAAAAATAAATTTACAAATATTAAGGACGTATTGAATGCGATGTTGGCTGCAACTACAACTTTGTTTACCAATAATTGGGATTTTAATTAATTTAGGTGCACAAGTTTTGTAATTATTCTAAACGTGTCTGTAAAAACTTAAGTGCATGCCTAATTTTGTTATGTATCAGTATATTCAGTAGATAAATATTTATTGTTTATATGAAAATAATCACCTTTTAAACTCACATTAAAACTATTTCTATAAAATCTAACCCAAACCTACAACCTCGTATTCACAATGCACACTGTGAATTGGATTTCCTATTTGCGAATGTAAACTTTACAGTCCAAAAAAATCGTTTCATTTTCATCAAACTTCAACAAAACACTAAAACAGTTCAATCACAAAGCATTGCTGCACTGCTATAGCTTTAAAAACGTCCTTCTAAAACTCAACGCTTCAACAGCTTCCATTGCACCTTACTCTATTGTATTAAGGCGACAATGCACACAATTTTTTCGTCGACATGTAGAACTAAGTAACAAACTTTTTTATCCTCACCGTGTCCGTGATCTTTCCCAAATAAAGCCATTCATGGGCAAATAAATTGTCTACATGGATTCGGTTGAACGGCCGTATTTACTGCAAGGGGCTTGGGTAGTGGAGCTACTTATGGCTGGTGTAAATCACTAGTTGGCAATGGTTTCAGCGCAATTAGGATATTGAAATCTGTTTCTGCAATTTTTATTTCGTGTTGGCAACAGCTTTGTTGCCGTAATATTTTACTTTTTGCGTTTGTTTGATCAGTATGAAAAGTGTCATATGTGTGGTTTTTTTATACAACGATGGTTACAAACACACTTAAAGTTTGCTTGATAGTAAACAGACACCGTAGCTTAAGAAAGGTTGCGATTCTAGAAAAAAAAACGCATTGGTGATGCTTTCTTCACTCTTGATTGATTTTCTGCTCACACACTTTAGATACTCTGAATATGCATTCAGAGTATCTAAAGATCTTGTAAATCTGAATGCATATTTTCAGTGACTTATCTACATCAGTCAGTTAAAGTACGAGTAGTCAGCTCACATCGAATACGATATGTACTGTATTCGAATGATCCTGGCAATCACATAGTCAACTCCACACTATTTGTTTTTGTTAGTTGCCTTCAAATGTCCATAATCAGGCCTCATCTTATCACCAGGTCATCTTGGTATAGGTAACAAGAGGATTTGGTAGACCTGGACCGTTTGCTGTAGTACCACTAGAGATGAATTTAATTAAGTAGTCTTATTATACGTTTGTGTCCTACATCTCGTGCACAAATTTACGTGTCCAGTATGCCGCCGTAGCTGTTACTCCCATATCAGATTCTAATCTCGAGTCATGTCCGTAAGTGCCGCACCACCATAACCTGGATGCTACTTAAATAATCCTTTTATGGATGTGATGAATGAGACTTTTATGCAATTACTGCAAGTGTGTAAGCGGGCCTAAACCAACTAGAACCAGGGTCGTCGACATAGCTCAGCGAATTGCAAGAGTCAAGTGGCAATGGGCGGGGCACATTGCTCGTAAAACCGATGGCCACTGGGACAGAAAAGTTCTTGAGTGGCGACCACGCACCAGAAGACGGAGCGTAGGAAGTCCCTCAACAAGCCGTTGGATGAGGACGGCTCCTGGATCGGTCATTGTGGAGATCCTTGGGGGAGGCCTTTGTCCAGCGGTGGATGTCTTTCGGATGATATGATGACCAAGTGGGCCTTAGCCATACATCTGTTTAGTTTAAAAGCCCTAATTTTCAAAAATATACTGCAGTTGTATCATTTGGAAATATTTTATATTTCATCAAATATAGCGAAAGTGATCGCGATATTTAGGTTTCAGCTTCAGACTATTAAAATTGTTTAATCTCCTGTCTCCGGGGTGCAATGAGAGCGCTCAATGCATAAAACATGATCCCGAACAAAGGACTGTCATCTCGGATGCAACGAATGAAGTGGATGCGCTTTGAGATTAAGATTTTTATCCATAGATATTACGTAAACTATTTGTTTTGATGAGAAAAATCGCGTTTTCAACGTCTTTTGGGCTGATGATGATGGCGCCTAAATAGCTTATATTAAAAAAAAACCGGCCAAGTGCGTGTAGGGTTCCGTAGGTGTTCGCCCGTTACATTATGCGGGCTCAAACTTACAAAGTTATATATTTAGTATATTATGTTTGAAACAGCTAACAATATTATCTCAGTAATCAATGGAAATTGTACGAAAGTATGCTCTTCCAAGTACATTTCTTAAGTTCTCAGTTTACTTGCTAGTGATGTCTACTTAGCTGTGATAGTTTTTATTTTAAATTTATTATCTGTATATACCACTATCATGATATTTTAACATCCACCACCACCATATCAGCCCAAAGATGTCCACTGCTGGACATAGGCCTCCCCCAATTTCATGGGGGGTAAATACCATAATCGCCACGCTTGGCATGCGGGTTGGCAATCGCAGTATCTCCACCACACTCCAGGGATGCTGCTGCCCATCCCCCGGTGGTCTAGGTCGTAGTTTTAGGACATACCCGGGTCCCTACCCAGTAGCAACTGTATAGCTGACATAGGGGACGAGCTATCCCTTAATGTGTAGAGGAAGTAGCCTAAAAATGTTTTGAGCGTTTTGTTTACGTGATTGATATGTATACCTACGTATGCCAAATTATAGCTTTCTAGTAGTAACGGTTTCTGAGCTAAGACGCGGAGAGTCGGACAGACGGACGGACGGACATAGTGAAATTATATGGGTTCCTTGTTTACTACAGAACCCGGAACAAGCTGTTAAATGTAATTTAAATTTAATTTTGTTTTGTACTAACTTAGTTTCAATTAATATAAATTGTTTTAACTTGTCTTGAAATGTTACTAACACTTGGAGTCTTGTGCTTCGAAGTAAAGAATTAATAATTATTGTTGCTACCAAAACATGGAACAATTCAATGTAAGTCTTCTGAACATTTTTGTAAATAAGTAATACTGATAACAAACTCCTACAGAGATCCTCCTGCATTAAAACATAGACGTATAAATGGAAATTTGGGAACAGGTAAACTGTATCAAAAGGAGTCTCTAAAGCAAACACTAATTAAATGACGACAGTTTTTACAGTAAATTAGTTCAAGGAAAACAATTTAAAAGTGCTTGGACGTTCTTGCTGAAACCAGTGACATTTTGAAATTCATTGACTCTAACAAACGCTTTGTGCTTGTTTAATTTGTCGAGTAAGTTCTCAAATATTCGGATGAGCTAGATTGGAATCAGGAGATTTTTTTACTACAAGTTTTGTCAATGAATAGATTTTTTTAAGTTCCTAAAAATCTTCACCGAGATATGTGGATATTTATTAATTTACAGAGCAAGATCAGTTCAAGCTTTTGATGCATAACTACTAGCAGAACATCCCCGTTATATTTGGCAGGTTACTGATATAATTTCCAACTGAAATGAAAAATTAAAAAAATTGATATCCCCGGGCGGGATTTGAACCGACAACCTTTGGAATCCGTCCATCGCTCATTCCAACTCAGCTACCACGGGGTTGTCCGAGGCGACGAATCTTTCAGTCAGTTTACTCTTTTTAATTAAGCCTTAGGGAGACTAAATCATCATTTCATTTAATAATTTCGGTTGGAAATTATAATTTCGCTCAGCGTACGATTCCGTTAGCAAAAATATTTACAGGTTACTGATATATACTCGTAGTTACGGGGAATTTATTTGCTACACTTTAGTACTGAAGTAGTGGAAACAAAGGCAGTATACTTAGCAAAATACATAAATATCACGATTTGTGAGGACAAGTTTGTGTGCCAAGATATTTTGGCAGAAGTAACTGTTTTGTTACTACGTGCGGTGAAATGAAAACAGAATACATATTACTTATGTATGTTTAAAATAATTATACTAAACAATACAGAATCGCTAAACTTAAGTGGCAGTAGTGGGCGATAAACCGATGGCCGTTGGGGCGGAAAGATTTTCGAGTGGAAACCACGTACTGGAAGGCGCACCGTGGGTAGAACCGTCTCAATGTGGACTGCTGAGCTGGTGAAGGTCGTGGAAGTCCGCTAAATACGGGTGGCGCATGTCCGGTCATAGTGGCTCTTTGGGGAAGGCCTATGTCCAGCAGTGGACGTGTTTCGGCTGATATAATGATGGTGATGATGAAACAATACAGTTACTCGTAAGTTTATCTTCATTTCGTTTGTTATGAAAAGCTATAGCTTTGTAACATTTTACGGATGCATAGCTGGAGCAAATCGCAAAATGTGCAAGTAGCAAAATGAGCAGGTCCCAAAAGGCGCAGGTCGCAAATAGTGCAGATCGTACAATTCATAAACACACGCGACAGATTATAACAACTTTATGAAGGGTCCTTTGAAAATCTATGTTAACCTGATAAGCTCAAAGATTACCAGCAGACAGCAAATCCGACATGTAGTCATAGAAATTTTATCGAAAAAATTATCCGTGAATACTACGGGAAACCTTAAAACAATATATAGATGTGATAAAATAAACATAGTAAAGTTCATCGAGCCTTGTGCAATAGAATAAATATAATCAGAATAAAGAAACTTGTTTATTTCGAACCAATAATACTAGTAAATCCTTAAAAAAACTACACGTAATCTCCCAAATCCGTCCATTAAAGCCCATTTACTGTAGTAAATCGACCTTTTTGCACCTATTACAGACCGCAAGCCGCTTACGCAAGATCTTCGCCATATATTGTCGAGAATCGCTACCTCAACGTAATTTATACCTTTAGTATATTTTTGGGGATTTATATTCTTGTACTTACGAACGAAGATATTTTTTATGTAAAGAGATATTTTATCTTAATGTTACAGTTGAAAGTATTTAAGCTGAAAATGATTGGATGTAAACTGAGTTATCGTTTAAGAATTCTGAGCTGTTTTTTTTGGAGTAAACAGATAATGATTGTTGAGATCGATGTTTTTACATTAGTACTATCCATATTTTGATAAGTTAATAACGTCTCATTCCATCTATTTAATACAATTTCAATCAACCAATGACGATCGCAGTTCGTCTTCATTTCGTCATGTCTAGAAGTTTAGTTTTATACAATAAATGCGTCAAGTGTCCCGATATCTATAATAATAGTTGTGCAAAAATGTGTACAGTCACCGGCAATAGTATCTTCCTCCACGAAGGCCGCAAAAATATGTGACACACTCTTATTTGTAAGGTCATAAGAGCGTGTCACATATTTAAGCGGCCTTCGTGTAGAAAGATACTATTGCTGGTGACTGTACATGTGTGATTTCGCACCACGCATTCGCAACCTATTTATGTCTCGAGTGACATTTTCATTTTAAAGTTCGTTATCTCAAAAACGGGTACACTGATTTTGATAAAACATAACCATGATTTCCTCCCTCGGACGCTCCGATAGTGGAATGAGCTCCCTGCCGAGGTTTTCCCGACGGACTACAGTATGGGGTTCTTCAAGAAAGAAGTGTATAAATTCTTAAAGGGTCGGCAACGCGCATGTGACACTCCTAGCAGTTGCAGGCATAGGCTGCGGTGGCCGCTTACCATCAGGCGGGCCGTACGCTTGTTTGCCACCGACGTGGTATAACAGAACCATCGCTGTAAAACCTGCTTTAAAATTAAAGAAACCGCATTTTAACCGGTTCACCCGTTTAAGAGCTGCGATGCCACAGGCAGACACACAGATATACATGTTAAACTTATAAAACCCCACGGTGTCTGCTTACCATCGGGCCGTAGGCTTGTTTGCCACCATCATAGTATAAAAAATATATATCAAAAAAAACCCCTCTTTCGCATTCCACGTCAGCGGTAAAAAAACGATTCTGATTCCCACAAAGAAAAAGAAAGCACAGAACGGATTGGATTGAAATTCACCTTCTGCCTAGCCCGGAGTGCTTTAACCAATTAGGTCACAGTTTCTGCCTGATTTGAATATTCATGTGTCATCGACCTTTGTGTATAGAATCTAGTGCTAGAATGACACGCAAAAATCGTGAAGCCGTTCCACATTTTTACGATACAGAGAAGATTAGCATGGCTCCTTGCCACCTTCGCTCCTGTCACACACTTCAATCTCCTCAGCAGCTAGTGATAATATTTGGCAGAATCTTAAAATTAATACTATTGGAATATATAACTTATATGCTTCGTTAAATGACCTTACAATAACATACGAGTATTATTCTGAGTTATCGCCATTTGCTTTATGAAAACAGTTTTACTATTTCTACTAGTGCTAATTAGAAAAACTAATTTCCGTAGTGACACGAGACTCGCCCCGGTGTTAACTTCAATTGACGTAACTGGTATTTTTTACTGAAGACCAATCTAACTCGACATTTCACATTTGAATATATTATGTATAATAGTCATTCAGTGATTCGTTTCTGAATGAGACACGCATAGGATTACGAAATTAATTTATTCTTTGTCTACTAACTTCATTCACTTTATCTTCTCTCACTTCAACTCTCACAGATAAACTACAATACGAACACACTAAATATGCAACATATGCAGCGATGTTTGACCTTGAAGACGTGAGTGTCCATTTCATTATATGTTGATGTTTTTGAAACTCACGGTATTTTTTATACAATATTAGCTCCAATATTAATTTTAGTTTTGCTAGTCGCGTTGTATATGGTGCCTTGCTGCGACGTTTGTGTAGTTCAGCAGTCAAATGGCACGGCAAGAAATATTGTTCCACCCGAAAAACACTCTTTAAAAAATTTGTTGTGACACAAGGATAAAAAGATATCGCTTCGTCAATGCATCAAAATTCACGTGACACTGATTTTCAACAACCACATGCAACGCCCGAACGCCCTTGCGATTGAAGGGCAAAATCTAAAAGACCATTGTAAGACCTATCGTCATGTATGGATCGGAATGTTGGGCCGCGAAGGTGACGAATGAAAAGCGATTGCATGTTACAGGCATGAGAATGTTGAGATGGGTGATTGCCGTGACAACAATTGATCGGATAAGGAGTATCTAACAAGAAGCCTGAAAGTAGCAACCATAGACACAAGCCTTATTGTGCTTATACTAAGGGACTAGTTCGATTTGTGTAAAAATTGTCCCCTAATATTTATATTTATATTTATATTTTTTTATAGATGATAAGTTGAGAGATAATCGTCTACGGTGGTCAGGACATGTTATGCGGAGTGATGAAAGTTTGTGACAAGAAAGGTTTTAGGCATGGATAAGAAGGAATTTAAGAGGAGGGGTAGGGCAAGGAAAAGGTGGATGGATTGTATAAGAGATGACATGAAGAGGAAGGATGTGCGTGACGATAATGACGAGCGATAGAGCGGTATGGAAGAAAAAAAACATGTTGCGCCGACCCCATACATATGGGAAAAGGGTACGCGAATGATGACTGATTTTCAACATTGCGTGTATAGAAAACAATGATTGATTAAGGAATGGCTGCCAAACATCTATTAGATACATATTTTAGCCGCTCATGGAAGCGAGGGTACGCAACGCATTGTTACCAAACATAAATAAAAAAATGTCAAGTCAAATCGACCGCTTGCCATAGCATAGCTAAGCAGAACACTTTGCACTTAAAACAAATGAATATTTCGACGTAACGTTGTTATGTTATTTTTACAAAACTGTTGTCCCTCCACCTGAGACCACTCAGTTCTTGTTTTTATTAGATTGTGCTACGTTGTGAGGACTTTTATGTAAAATGTGGGTAGATGTAAAAGCGCAGGATACAGTCATTGTCTCCATTCTGTTTTTATGTGTACCCCGATGCAGCGCGAGCAAAATAAGCGTCGTTATAAACACAAAGAAACCATTAGGTGCAGACTTAATGAATTCAATTATAACCTAGCGAAAATATAGCTGTTCATATTGGTAATAATATTGATTTACACGGCGTACCTATACCCCGTTTTTTAAAGATTAGAATTTTAACGGCCAGTTTCGTCCGCGTTTCTACGTTTTCCTGGGATATCAGAGGATAATATGGTATTAATTGCACTTATTTCGGTAACTTATGACGTTTCAAAGATAACACACCACGTAATTATGTTCCCGTTACAAGATTGTTTTCCTTGAAATCGCTTGACGAATAACGCACGATTTTTCTAATCTTACAAAAAAAAAACGGGGTATAGTAGTCCTAAACTTGCTACGATTACAATGAGTTGATTAACTATTCAAATGGATACTGAGCCCAATGCCATATTTATAAATATTGAATGAATGATAATAATAAATTCAGAAGACATGCTTGCAATTAATTTACAACTTGTGTCAAAACAGAATGTGGTTTGCTGGCAGACGATAAGCGTCGGTTTCGATGACGGCGACCCCAATAGCAAATCATGGATTTGCCCTATCATGAGATCTCCTTTGTGGCTGGCTAGGCCAAACTTGGTTTTTAACACTCTACGGCATGAGTAATAAGTAAGGTGTATGTAAACAAAACGCTTTTTTTTGCGAAATTATGTTTTACTAGCTGTTGCCCGCGACTTCGTCCGCGTCTTCGCTCCTATTGGTCGCAGCGTGATGTCATATAGCCTAAAGCCTTCCTCGATAAATGAACTATCCAACACAAAAACAATTTTTCAATTCAAATCAGTAGTTCCTGAGATTAGTGCGTTCAAACAAACAAACAAACTCTTCAGCTTTATACCTTATATTACTAGCTGTTGCTCGCGACTTCGTCCGCGTTTTCGCCCGCGTCATCGCTCCTATTGGTCGCAGCGTGATGTTTTATAGCCTAAAGCCTTCCTCAATAAATTGAATATTCAAAACAAAAAGAATTTTTCAATTCGAACCAGCAGTTCCTGATATTAGCGCGTTCAAACAAACAAACAAAATCTTCAGCTTTATAACATTATAGTATAGATAAGTATAGATTTTAATTATGGATTACAGTTGGTAAAGCGATGTGTGTCGTGCGCCATTGATTCGGCAAAGAGATTCAAATCCGGCTTTACCGTGCGGTACATTTACCGACAGTATACCGAGTGACATATGTATACAATACCACCACCATCGCCATCTCAGCTCAAGGACGTCCACTGCTGAACATAGGCCTCCCGCAATTTAATGGAGGGTAAATGCCGTAATCACCACGCTTGTCATTCGGGTTGGCGATCGATGTATACAATACATCAAACTTAAACTGAACTGATCTGATTTACATATTAAGTTTTGTTATTGTGATACATTTTTGGGTAAATCAACTTTTAGATCGACCATAAATTATCCAGTAACACAGAATATAACTGCTTGAAAAATATTACTGATATTCTATCAAACGAGAAAATTTTGCTAGATTCAGCCGCATAATCACAAAAATAGTAAGGTGAGGCAAAATTAACTCAGGAGACAATTGAGTATCGATTTAAATGTGTAATTTAATCTTACTTTTTTTTATTTATTTTAATAAATATTACACAGTGTATACAAAAACAATTTTTTTTCGCCAAACTGCATGACAGTTTGTTGGCGAATTGTAACACTCAAAACACTTCCATATATAAATACTGTGTAAAAAATATATGACTAACCTAAATATTACAAAAGTATTTTAACTTACCACCATAGTGATAAATCAATAAAGTTGCAACAGGTTTAAATTTGGCACAAGTTTAAATGAGATCAATAATCATTAAAATTAAAAACTTTTTTTTTTGCAAAAAGTACAAAAACCCCATCTCACCCCATGTATGGGGACGTCAATTGGGGACAAGATGGGGTGTACACCGTCTTGCCTCCACTTGGGTCTTGGCTCCCTGTTTAATCCTCCTCACAGGCAAAACAAATAAGGACTTCTTCTGGATCTTCGTCATCCACACCGGCACAAGAAGTATGTGCCCACCGGCCACACAAACGGTTTGCCCCGTCTTGTCCCGAACACCAACTCTGCAAAAAAATAATATTAATAAAACACACGTCAATATTCAAGTACCAAGCGACATATAACACGATGCTCAATAAAAGTATTTTAACTTACCACCATAGTGATAAATCAATAAAGTTGCAACAGCAATGCCAGTTGAACCGATTGTTAATCGTCTAAAGCGTCCGTTGCCCAGGTATTATAAACTGGGTTTCCTTTGTCTAAATCCCGGTAAGCCTGTGTTCACACTGCCGACATAAAGTCTCGTTATCTAGCCAGTGCAGTCGCAACGGTTGGTCCAGTTTGTTACTTTGTTAGAGATGCTGGTCTTTCTACTTTAAATGCAGGATTATTTTTAGAACGATCTGAATACAAATTTCTCGTAATGTTCGTAATCTCAACATTACGAATAATGGAAACGGATATACTATTAAAGTTATTTAAAAACAAAATGTGTACATTGTGTACCCGCTTACGTTATCTGTTAAGCTATAAACTCGTATGGTAAGGAATATAACTAAATATTAGGGGGCAATATTTTACACAAATTGTAATAGTCCATTAGTATAAGTAGTCTTTTTTTATAAGCAGGTAGTGTAAAATGTAAACATAAATGTTGCGCACTAATGTGACGCTTATGAAAACGCGGACGAAGTCGCGGGCAACAGCTAGTAATATTAGGGGAACTGTGTATAAGACGAGGACGCTAAGGTAAACCAGTAAAAAATCGGGGTTCCTTAAGTTGCATAATTATAATTTATTTAAAGCACATTCCTTAACTAATCAATAATAATTTGGCACAAGTTTAAATGAGATCAATAATCATTAGAATTAAAAACTTTTTTTTTTGCAAAAAGTACAAAAACCCCATCTTACCCCATGTATGGGGGTAAGATGAGGACGTCAATTGGGGACAAGATGGGGTGTACACCGTCTTGCCTCCACTTGGGTCTAGGCTCCCTGTTTAATCCTCCTCACAGGCAAAACAAATAAGGACTTCTACTGGATCTTCGTCATCCACACCGGCACAAGAAGTATGTGCCCACCGGCCACACAAACGGTTTGCCCCGTCTTGTCCCGAACACCAACTCTGCAAAAAAATAATATTAATAAAACACACGTCAATATTCAAGCACCAAGCGACATATAACACGATGCTCAATAAAAGTATTTTAACTTACCACCATAGTGATAAATCAATAAAGTTGCAACAGCAATGCCAGTTGAACCGATTGTTAATCGTCTAAAGCATCCGTTGCCCAGGTATTATAAACTGGGTTTCCTTTGTCTAAATCCCGGTAAGCCTGTGTTCACACTGCCGACATAAAGTCTCGTTATCTAGCCAGTGCAGTCGCAACGGTTGGTCCAGTTTGTTACTTTGTTAGAGATGCTGGTCTTTCTACTTTAAATGCAGGATTATTTTTAGAACGATCTGAATACAAATTTCTCGTAATGTTCGTAATCTCAACATTACGAATAATGGAAACGGTTATACTATTAAAGTTATTTAAAAACAAAATGTGTACATTGTGTACCCGCTTACGTTATCTGTTAAGCTATAAACTCGTATGGTAAGGAATATAACTAAATATTAGGGGGCAATATTTTACACAAATTGTAATAGTCCATTAGTAAAAGTAGTCTTTTTTTTATAAGCAGGTAGTGTAAAATGTAAACATAAATGTGTACATAAGTGCGCAACATTCGCCAACAAACTGTTAAACAGTTTGGCGATAATATGAATGTACCATACCATTAAGTTTCTTTTTTGAGTTTTAATAAATAGTAATAGTAAGCTCATTAAAGCTTGTGTTATGGGTACTTGACGACGATATATTCAATATACATAATTATTACGATATATTCAATATACATAAAACATTAAGTATATAAAAAAAAAAAATACATCCAATACCTAACCTACTCAGAAACAAATAAAAATTAATTTATATAATAAATCCGCTCGGTGTTTATTAATCCCGTCATCCAGTGCCTTTGCAGAACACTATCTGGGCGGTCAGCTAACACAGTTAGTATGCCATTGGAACTGTTCCGGATTCTGCTTCTGATTGAGTCCATTGTTTTGCGCATTATGGCGGGAAATCCATCTACGCGAGCGTCGGCAAACATGCCTGATGCGCTGCAGAATCTAGGCAGACCCAAAAGCACCCTAAACATGTTATTGTAGAGGACACGTAAGGCGCTGATTGCTCGTTGGGTGTAACTGACCCACAGGCCACCTGTATAAAAGGATTCACAGAAGACAATGTCCTTTTTACAAATATCTGTACTCATACACAAATATTTGCCCTGATCGGAATCCGAACCCAGGACCGTCAGCTTTGTATGCAGGGTCACTAACCATTTAACCGGTCGTCAAAAAACGTATTACGTATATTATACGCGTCACGTAATGTGTACGAGTTAGGTAATTATATTTTACCTGTTCACGATATTTTAGATCATCACGATAGGAGGATCACGTAAATATCCATTCACATCCACACACATTCACCAAAAAGGCAGCGATTCATATATGAATACTTTTTATCAACACAACGACTCGACTGTAGTATATACAGTGTGGAAAAATAAGTCGGGCCCTGGAGGGAAACTATCTTAAAACGTAGCTCAATTTGCTGAAAATAAACATTATTTTAATTCTCCTACTGCATTCACAGATTTTTGAAAAAAAAATTACAGACAGCAAAAGTAAGCAATCCTTTTGTCATTTTTTTCAAAAAAATGTTTGATGCCAATTGATGCCAATCGAACCCATTTCTATCAAGAAACAAAAACTTATTAGAGACCGACTTAGTTTATGATATAATGCCAATCGACTATTAATAAACGCTCAATGTAGGGTTCCGTTGTTGCCCACACGTTACATTACGAGGACTTAAAAGCTCGTAAATTTTATATGTTACTATATGTTTAACACAACGTTATCGAAGTTATCAATGGAAATTGTACGAAAGTGTGTTTTTCCAGGTACATACCTCAAGTTCGGCTATTACTCTCGCTACTACTACTACTACTACTGATTAATTCTATTTTGCTGTGATAGTTTTTCATTATAATTAATTATTATATATATATACTACTATCATGATTTTTTTCACATACCCAGTAGCCACCGTTTAGCTGGCAGAAGGGGGGAGAGGGACACTTGACAAAAATATGCGTTTTAAAGTTTAATTTCACGCAAACGGATTCGTGTATCAAAAAGTGGTTAAAAAACACCCACATTACTTTTAAACGAGCTATCCAACAATAATCTACACGATTGGTTTTACGAGAAAAAAATGCATGTTCACTTTTAGGGTAGGAAGGGCCTCTAATTTTTTTTTTTCAAAATTTTATTCTAACGTTTGGTTGGCTTCTAGTCAGCTTTCCAGTAGTAACGGGTAATGAGTAGGGTTTCCAGTCCCCGTCCCAATTTGTATGAAATTTCCCGGGAATTCCCGGTAAATTTACATGCCCTAGTACTGAGCTAAGCCGCGGACAGACGGACAGACGGAGATGACGGAACTACAACGTTTACTACGGGATCCTAAAATATGTAGGTGTAGGTATACAAGTCTTCACCTGATTACTTACGAGGAAGTACTTTTTTCATATCGTGTATTTTGCGTACCTAATTGAAAACAACGCAGTAAACGCGATCGCGCAATTTAGGTAATTAATACATCCAATTAATAAATAATGGCATTTTAATGTAGATCATTGTATATGTACGCTCCATTAGACTCAAGAACGCAATCATTTGATGTGTATATCCAGTGTGCAAACAACACGTGAAACAAGATATGGATTGAAAATCTATTTGTTTCTTGTGTGAATTCGGTACATTTTCAAAATGAATAGAGTGAATTTTTCCATCAATGGGATTAAATACAGCGGTGATTATCTGGAGTTTTTTTTTAAATATAATCTTTACAACATTTATACTAAAACACGCCCAGTAAAATAATCTATTAAAATTTCAATAAAAACTAATCAAGTTTGAAATTGGGCCACTTAAAAGATTCAATAATTATTTATTTTTGCGTTCAAGTTCACAGGACGTATATTGACGTCGAATATTTGACATACCTCCGGATGTCCATACCAGTGGAGAGTTTAAGCATTATCATGATTTGTTTTTCACATCGACCTATTTGATTTCGTTTTTCAGTTGAAGTGACCTAACAATAGTTTCCAAATTGAATGGTTATATCACTTAAAAATGTTCATATATTTAGGTTAATTTCTATCTCCATTGACACGTATAAAGCATAGATTTTTCATGTGTTTTGGGTTTTCTTGGAGAAATATCTGTATAGATATAGATACAGATAGATATTATTCTATATCGACAAATATTTATCTTAAGTCATGTTTTTCCGTTTTCATTATTTTACCATATATGCACAATAAAAGCAAAAAATCATTTGTTCATGTTCCTTCATGATCTTATATAATGAAAGCTGCTCTATAATCTGTTTATTGAAATTATCAATATATTTGTCATAGGTATATGACTTCAAAACATGTTAAAATTTGTAAGGCCTCACTGTACAGCCTGTGGCCGAAACCGTCGCGACAAGAGCACAATGACATTTTCACCTCAGCGGCTCGAACATGGCGGTTTTGCTGCTTCAAACCAGTGAGCAAAATGCAATATTACTGCGAGCGTGAAAAAAACTTTTCCTGCTTGAAACCAGTGATCAAAATGCAATTTTGCTGCGAGCGTGAAAAAAACTTACTTTTTTATTTTTCATATAGCAAGGTCACCTTTTCATACCCCGGGGTGTTATATAAACTTGGAATATTTAAACTTCATTCTCTCTATCACTATTCCTTTGCATTATATGTTCTCGCCACTGAGGTGAAAAGTTGTCTGTACCACACGAGAGCAAAGATATTTGCATCCTCGTGTCTTTTGAGTCCCTCGCTACGCTCAAGATTC
The DNA here is from genome assembly GCA_905163555.1 of Notocelia uddmanniana. Taxonomy (NCBI): domain Eukaryota; kingdom Metazoa; phylum Arthropoda; class Insecta; order Lepidoptera; family Tortricidae; genus Notocelia; species Notocelia uddmanniana. The sequence goes on along the minus strand of LR991056.1, from coordinate 27,838,616 downwards.
TAATTTTAGAACATTTTAGAAAATTATAGAACCTTTCGCTAGGTCGAGACTCAACATCAACATCGCAGCAAAAATCTACTTTGCTCTCTTGTTGAACAAATAACTATTGTACTCGTATCATTTTTACCCCCTTTTTCACAAAATTGAAATTGTTCACTACTCAATAAAGATTCTCAGTGAACGGTAGCTCGTTTCACTTTAACTCTCATTTTTGTCTTTTGTGTTTTTCTATTTGTAGTTGGTCCCATACAAAAATTTCTCCTCACATCTTCTTTAAAACTAGTTTGGATGGTATCGTGAAATAACCTACACAAAAAAATTATACAACCCCCAACAAACAAACATAGCTTAGAACCATCCTCAGAAACAAGCCTGCGAGACACATATTATATACACAGATACACAATGTTAAACGTATAAAAGATTATATTACTCGTTGCATTGATGTCATAGTTAACGGCACCATATTAAATAAGTATACTAAACAGTGTTAGCGTTATTAATATAAATATATTAATTTTATGAAAATAGCAACATTTTTTGTATAAATATGCGTTATATTAACTGGCAACACTAACTTTCATCTCATTGGCTGCTTCCCATGATTGGCTGAATAAACACCAATCATGGAAGGCAGAGCGGCTTGCCGGATATGGCGGGAATACTGAGGACTGATAGGGTAAAAGGATGGATCACGATTCATTCTCTGCCCGGACGTCTAGCCGACAACAAGTTGAAAATAAAGTAGTCTCGAATTGGTGAAAGTTGGTGCTGTTGCGAATTGCTAAGGTGAGCTGTAATAGTTTAGTTAAAGTGTGGTGATTTTGTTAACGTGTACACATTTATGTGACAATAAATGTTTTACAAATTAGTTTGGTGTTTCCCTTTCATCTCAGAAGTGGGATTCCGGAAAGATGTAGTATCTTTTCGTTAAACTCAGCCCACGTGGTCTACATGTGTTTTCCATTTAACATCTTTTTTTTCTTTATATACCCCAGTATTGTGAGGAAAAAGTGAAACACCTAAACTAATGGTCGTTTAACTTTTCTTAATGGTTGATGAACGTAAGTACGTGTTTCATTCCCTACATCTTGCCAAATAACTTTTTAAGAAGCAAACGACTAATGTTATTCCAGCATAGTTAATAACGATTGAGAAATTATAACTATACGAACGATTGCTAACATGTAAATGATCTGCCAGGGCACCCCCTGGGATTGTTTACGTGTACACGTATGCATTTTGCCAGAGCAACTCTCTGGAAATGTATTACGGTAATAGGCATACTAATGGCTGTTGCATTTCGCCAGGGTACCCCCTGGAAATGTAGCATCTACACAAGATTGGTAAATTATTCTTCCGGGCGACGGCCTCAGAAGGTTTACATAATCTGTATGGTTGTTAACAACTGAATAAATTTCCTAAAAGTATCGAGATTATTAATTATGCTGGAATCGGAAAAAGTAAACATGACTTCGTAGTTTTGACAGGCTAGTATGACATAGCCCTGTGCTTGTGCTTAAGCTTGTAGTGTACATTATTACTTATTTAACCTTTTGAACGGCATCATATTCGAATGAAGTGATCACTAAGACGCCAAGGTATCAAAAATTGATGTAACGCTTAAACCAATTAAAACAAATAATAACAATTCATAATTGATTTTTTTCATGATCAAAGTACACCTTCACTTCGACCTTTTTAGTGGTTGTTGGCGTGGTGGGCACGACGACACACGACCACTTTATAGGCTCTTGGCATTCAAAGGGTTAGAACGACTAAAAGAAGTTCTCTCTTTGCTTAAACAAGGTGGACTAACTTTGAAACTCACTAAGTGCCATTTTTTTATGGAAAGTATCGAGTTCCTAGGATTCGAGATCAATGCGGACGGAATTAAACCCGGCACAAAAAAGACCGAGGCAGTGTCAAAGTTTCCAGTCCCCAAAAATCAACGAGAACTGCAACAATTCATTGGGCTCGCCAGTTATTTTAGGAGGTTTGTTCAGGGATTTGCGACGCTAGCGAAACCCCTGACAGACCTGCTAAGAAAAAACTCCAATTTTAAGTGGGAAACCGAACAACATACCGCTTTCGAAACTATTAAGTCCCATTTAACCCAAAGACCACTACTGGCCCTCTATGATCCTAAAAGGGAAACCCAAGTTCATACTGATGCCAGCAAATTCGGTATAGGTGGTATCCTACTGCAAAAAGATGACCAGGCAATGTTCAGACCAGTTTCTTATTTCAGTAAGAAAACAACACTAGACGAAAGCAAATTCCATTCTTTTGAACTAGAAACCCTCGCAGTGGTGTCATCCCTCAACCGATTTCGAGTCTACGTGTTAGGCATCCCATTTAAGATCATAACCGATTGTAATGCTATAAGGACCACACTATCTAAGAGAGATCTTATACCCAGGATAGCGCGTTGGTGGGTGCAAATACAGGAATTTGATTGCGAAATAGAATATCGACCTGGGACTAGGATGTTGCACGCTGACGCTTTAAGTAGGAACCCATTAGATGAGGCCAGGGAGGAATCGCATGTATTAGATGTGCTCACAGTCGGTACGGAAGACTGGATTACCACGGTCCAAAATAGTGATGATGAAATATTGGGAATAAAAGAAATATTAGGCGATTCATCATCCGAAAAATTCAAAGAAATATTAAATAATTATAAAATCAAAAATGGTAAGGTTTATCGTATTGTAGGTAAAGACGATAGCGATATTAGGTGGGCCGTTCCCAAAGGGGTACGATGGCAGATCGTTAAAATGAATCATGACGATATAGGGCACTTTGGTTTCGACAAGACACTTGCACGTATACAGCAAACATACTGGTTTCCAAAAATGAGGAAATTCGTTAAAAAGTATGTGAGGTCATGTTTAGAATGCGCTCGCAACAAAGATAAGACTGGCAAACAACAAGGTCAATTGCACCCTATCCCAAAGCCGGAAGTGCCATTCCATACAGTACATGCGGACCATTTAGGTCCATTTGTGCGAAGCAAAAGGGGAAATTGTTATTTGCTGGTAATTGTTGACGCGTTCACAAAGTACGCTAACATCAAACCGGTAAGAGACACTAAGACGTCTACCACTATTTGGGCTTTAAAGGAACATATAAGTTGCTTTGGGGCACCAACAAGACTAATTACCGACAGGGGAACGTCATTTACCAGTAATCACTTTCGCTCGTTTGTTAAGGATAAGAATATAAAGCATATATTAAATGCCCTAGCAACTCCTAGAGCAAACGGACAATGTGAACGATACAACAGAACCATTCTTAGTGCATTATCCACAAAAACGACTGATAAAGACGACAAAAGCTGGGACGAGTACATTTGTGACGTTCAAGTTGGGCTAAATACGACTGTGCATAAAACAACTGGGAAAAGTCCTTCAGAGCTCCTCTTCGCTTTCAACGTCAATAGCAGCTCAGAAAACGTTTTGAGCGAAGTATTAGACGATACTAGAGGAGTTATATTAGACAATATACAAGAAATTAGAGCTGAAGCAGGTAAACGTATAGCACAGCAGCAAGAAAAGGATAAAGCACGTTTTGACTCCAAGCGCAAAATAGACCATGTCTATAAAGAAAACGATCTCGTAAGCGTGAGACGTGACGTGCCCAGTGATGGTACGTCGAAAAAGTAGATTTCAAGGTCCATACCGAATCTCTAAAATCTTACCTAACGATCGTTTCTTAATAGAAGACACCCCGTTAACGCGCAAGCATGGACATCGTCGATATGAAAATGTTGTTGCGATAGATAAGCTTAAACCCTGGTTAGTATTTAATAGAGATATTGGGACGTCGGAATCTGAGTCCGAAGATCATATAGATTCAGATAGTCATGAAGTTAACACCTAGCGTAAAGTAGAACCTTATATTTAAGGAAGTAAGATGTAGGTGATATTAAATTAATTTAGTATTAAAAAAGAGGAAACAAAAGTATAGAAATAATTGTGGTATTTTTATTTAATTGATTTATTCATATATATGGTGAATGAATAATTTAAGTATTCGTCAATATTGTAAACAGCACTGAGCATGAAGTCTCTTAATATAGTTTTAATCACTTTATATACTTTAGTTACAGTACATAAATATACATTGAAAGAAACATAATATTCATACGTGTAAATAGTATATTGATGTCTACAGATAAGCTTCTTGATACGTTGATTTATTAACTGCCATAAATTATTTGAGTGCGTATCTTGATATTTGTGATTGGTTGATTGTAATTATGTCGCGAAGGGACTCGCTTGGGCAGGATGGCCGAGCTGTTAGCGTTATTAATATAAATATATTAATTTTATGAAAATAGCAACATTTTTTGTATAAATATGCGTTATATTAACTGGCAACACTAACTTTCATCTCATTGGCTGCTTCCCATGATTGGCAGAATAAACACCAATCATGGAAGGCAGAGCGGCTTGCCGGATATGGCGGGAATACTGAGGACTGATAGGGTAAAAGGATGGATCACGATTCATTCTCTGCCCGGACGTCTAGCCGACAACAAGTTGAAAATAAAGTAGTCTCGAATTGGTGAAAGTTGGTGCTGTTGCGAATTGCTAAGGTGAGCTGTAATAGTTTAGTTAAAGTGTGGTGATTTTGTTAACGTGTACACATTTATGTGACAATAAATGTTTTACAAATTAGTTTGGTGTTTCCCTTTCAACAGTGTGCGTGTATAGTTAACCAATTAGATTTCTGGGCCCCTTCGTACCTTGTCACAGTGACAATAATGTGAGATGTCTAGCAGCTTTCATATTGATTTTCACTGTGACAAGGTACAAAGTGGCCAAGAAATCAATTTGGTCGACCGTACAATTGTCTCTTTATATGCCACACTTTAGGCTCGGTTAAAGCTAAATTTACGTTACTCCATCTATTTTTGCTGATATTGGATTCAGATTTAATTGGAGGCAATATAAAATTTAGTTTCTTGATGATATAATGTCAGGTAGTAGTCAAAATAATTACTCCATGAGACGTCTATATTTAATTGTCATTGAATAGTTCATAAGATGTCTCGAGGCCCCATAAAACTCGTACTGTAATTCGTAGGTATTTCTTCGTTATAAATTAATATTTACTGTTCCCCTAATTGACTTTTCGTGTATAAATTCCAGCTGACTTGACACCGCTCCCGTCAACTCAAATTATCAACGATCTCTCGTCAATTAAAAGTTTCCTGATCAGACACCGAGTTGATCATTGTAATAATTTGGCAAGAATTCTCGTTGAATTTTCAATGGCCAGTATTTGTTTGCGACGAGTAAATAAATTTACAAGTTAATCGTTTTGGCAAGGCTCGCCCATGATTCAGCAGGGCCGTTCTTTGGGCATAGAATTACGATTATGATCCAGATATTATACTGAAACTTTTGCTAGAGATTGAGGTCAAGATCCCCACACACGTGTTGTGGAATATTTATTCAAAGTAATAGTGTAGCTTGTTTTTCTAACTATCACTGTTTGTTGAGGTTTGCACTGAACACTAGAGTTAGCTGTATTATACAGGACATTTCATTGTCGCTTATAAAGTTGTCTATTTATATAAAAAAGGGTAAAAAAATGGTATAAGCTTTTATTGCCAATTGTACTATTTTTTCCACAGCCATCAAAAAGGTTTCAATGAGCAGAAACATGACGGGTTTATATTGTGTAGTTTAGGAGTTGCTATGCCCACCTTCTGTCACCATCATCAGATATAAGCACAGTGGTATATTGTATTGCCACTGAACTTACAAATAAGAAGACTAATTAATTTAAATAAAACTAAAAATTCCGACTGCGTTTCTGTTTGTTTTTGTGCCAAACAATTATACATACATACTCACAAAGCAAAACATAACCCTCCTTCTGGCGTAGTTGGGTAAAAAGTATGCCAACTTTCAGCTTCAATCGATTGAGGATAAGTGGACTAAAATTCAGTTTCAAGATTTGTTCCACACATGCACTACAGACAGATATACCACTGACACGGCAAGTAAAATAAAACATTGTATAAACAAAAACTCCTTCCGGTGCAAAACACTATTCTGAATTAGACACGTACCAATAAACAGCTTGCCAAAATTTGCTTGCTCTTACAGTACTTGTGTTAAAAAATAACTTGATTTTAATGGGATATTCTAACATAAACAGAAATATTTAAGCTTTAACCTCAAACCGATGCGGTTCGGAAGTGTTATTCAAAACCGACTCGTCCTCACCTCACACCTCACGTATTATTGTATTTAAACTGTCAAAGTTTGACAAATGATATTTGACAGTTTCCATATAAAAACGGGTGAGGTGTGAGGTGAATCAGAGGGCAGCGCAGTTCTTATTGCAGATACTAAACCCATGAGCGTAGACACTATGGTTTAGTCGGGATATATCGAACTAAATTTGCTATATCACAGACCACGTATGGAGCGTTTTTGGTCACCGGGAACAATCGACCTTTGACACTCATTTGCGGCTTTTGTTGTGCTTTAATCGTAGTTGATCCCATACAACATTTTAATTTTCTTTAAAAACTGGTTCGAATGGCATTGTTAAATTTGTTTTAGAAAATAGCCTATTTGGTCTTAAAATTCTCGAGTCTTAAATAACAAAAGTCACTACGCTCGTTTTGTTACAGCAACTTTCGATTTTAAGAACCCTTATTATACGTAACTGTTGCAGAATAGCTATTTATAGTACATATGGTGCTATATTACCGCACAGGTGCGGTAATCAGCAGATTACGTGCATATGTCGAAACTTTAAAGAGCCATATTTACTGTAAAACGTTGTACGATACACGTGCGAACAGGTACCTAATTCACAACTCGTATCGATTTAAAACACTCCCTTCGGTCGGGTTTCAATTTATCACAACTCGTTGCGAATTTCCTGTTCTCTGCACTTGTATCGTAATGTACTATTAAAAGTTCCAATCGAATACATGATGTAAAATGCGTGTACCGGTAATTTGCGTTTCTGGCACCATGCGTTGCTTATGGAACGGACTGCGTACAGGGCTAGCTGCGAGTATGTCAAAATGCATACTCGTATATGACGAACTGCGATGTTGACCAACAGCGAATTGATTGTGTAGCAAAAATCAATTCGCTGTTCGTCCGAATTTTAGGACGAACTGCGTATTGGACCATACGCGAACTGGACAAACAGTGACCTGGGCCAAATGCATGTAGGACCAACGGTTAACAAATCGATTAAAACATAAGATAAGCATAAGATTGAAACATTCACTTAGATGTTAAGTCAGTATCATGAACTTACCTTATACGACACACGTACGATCCAAAAATAAATAATGAACATTTACTAGCCTGAACCATAAAGGTCATCAAAGGATATTGGCATCATTTTTTATCAACGAAAACTCAAGTGTTATAAGGAAATAGGGTAAATATTTTATAATAGTATAGAGTACTTGAAGAGGACCAACCTGAATCTCTAGTTGTGTATTATTATTTTCTTCATACTTACCTTAATTTATATCCAGTGACTGAAATGCCATACGATAAATTGTACATTTTACTCGTACACATCTAGGGTGGTAGGGCAAAGAAAGGCTGAGATCGTACAGTTTGCGCCCCGAGCTGTAGGCGAGGGACGTATATATATGCGATCGAGGGCTTTATTTATTACTTCCCGTGTTGTGTTCATCATTTTATTATTACACTTGTGTTGTGTTGTTGTTGTATGTACACTTTCTGGCCAGGTGTGGCATTAATAAATATACGTTAAGAGACGTTTTTCCGCCATCTTATGATGTAGAATAGATTTTGATTCTTATCATGGGAATAAATGTAGCGTTTGACGGCATCGGAATGATCATCCGCGATGATGTACTGACATCTTAATTTCGGTAATTGAAATAAATCATCATACTAGTAATTCTGTGAGTTGCAGACTTCGCGAATCCTTTTTTGAAAATACAATATTTCCAAAAGGTGAAACGTTAAAACTGAGAATCGGTTGAAAAATGCGACCTGTAGAGGAGAACATTCGGACAGAATTAAGAAAGCATTTTTACCCAAACTGAAAAGGAGCTTCGCTTCGCTCACTCGGTGGACAATATAAATAGTGTGCAACAAAATTATAATGTCTTTATGGTATTAATTTGTCATATGATCCTCAGATGCCTAAAATACGTAAATATATATTTTTAATTATTCCTTTTATTAATAAAATATATTGTTTTATTTATTAAAATGTATTCCTATTTACGCGTTAATGACACTAAATGGAATTCGGACTCAAAAAGGAAACCTTCTCTAAAAGTTGCTTAAATTAATATTGTACACATTATAAATATTACATTTTATCGATTACTTGATTAAATACATAAATAAAATGTTTAAAAGTTAGGAATAGAAATGCTATAATAAAGCAAGAACTTTGAATTAAATATGATTATTTTTAAATTTTCATCAACTAGTGCTTTCATTGCAAATAAAATCTTTATAATCATAATAAAGTAAAAAAAGTAAAAGTAGTTTATTCTTCAAATTAGGCATATTACATGCACCTATGAACGTCAATAAACTACCACCGGTTCGGAAAAATAAACCTCTGCCACGAGAAGAACCGGCGTAAGAAACTCGGCGATGTGTCATTTTTCCAAAACAATATAATTGTATAATTAATTATAAAATTATAGTCTCAGTTAATACAAAAATAACAATGCTACAGCAGAAAACCTATTTTCGCGATAGATTAGCCGTGCAGGACACTATCACTGCCAAACATCCCTGTCCATGATGTAATCGTTTACCTTATAATATGCTTTTGAAATAAGTGTTTGTTTTACTACAGATTTGAATTTAAAATTGAGTTCAGTAATGTGTTTTGGAATTTTATTGTAGAATTTGATACAATTTCCCAAGAACGACTTTTTCGCCTTTACTAGTCTATAGAAGGTTATTTTGAGTTTCCCAATGTTTCTGGTGGCTATTGGTTTATGAGGGTTCGTTGGAATATGACTTCATAAGATCTGCATGTCTTCTGATACCATAGAAATTAAGCTTACAAATTAAAGTACCATGATCTACACAATCAAAAGCCTTGGAAAGATCACAGAACACTCCAATGGCGTCATATGACTCTTCCCAAAACTGCAAAATAAATTTTATTAAACTTGCACATGCATCAGTAGTTGATCTACCTTTCGTGAAACTGAACTGCTGTGCGTGCAAAATATTGTGCTAATTAAAATGAGAAACTAATTGCGAAAGCATAAATTTTTCGAATATTTTGCTAAACGCTGGTAGAATAGAAACTGGACGATAATCAGAAGGATTATATCTATGACCTGATTTAAATAACACCTTATTAATAATATCGACCGGTGCTGCGTCATTAGTTTACATAAAGACTGAATCCTACTGATTACTTAGAAACATATCTAAAGGTACCGATGTATAGAGAAATCATCTTTACTTTGAAGGAAACAAAATTCACTTTCCCATCAAATGATTGCGTCAGATAAGAGATTCTTTTTCAAAGCGGTCGTTACTGGAAAACTGCTTTCTGATCTATTCGAAATGTGCAAAATAGGGACTCTGTGATACTTACACTGTTCTATCCCACACTGACCCAAGGATGTGCTTATAATAAAAAGAGAAATACTACATTTACCAATACATGCTTACTGGTTCGGTTTAATGGTGCGTCTCGGTTCCGGCAGCTTAACGGCGAAGATAATCGGTGTTCGGGAAATAACTATCCTTCTTAAATGATCATCGATTTGGGAACGTAAAACAATGGTTCATGTTTGTGATTAGCCTAGCTTGCCTAGCCTCTTTGTTTGGTAGTGACACTGCCTACGAAACTGGAAGTCCCAGGTTCGAATCCCGGTAAGGGCATTTGTTTATGTGGTGAGCAAAAATATTTGTTTCACTTACTGTCTAGACTTGAACGTTTTCTATGTATTTAAGTATATATCGTCTTCTAGTATCCGTAACACAAGCCTTATTGAGCTTACTATGGGAGTAGGTCGATTTCTGTAAAAAATGACCTGTAAAATTTATTTATTTATGTGATACAATATTTTTAAAATCTCGCGTACCTTTATTTATATTTATTTACAGTACATATGGTGCTACTTTACCGCACGAGTGCGGTAATCAGCAGATTACGTGCATATGTCGAAACTTTAAAGAGCCATATGTACTGTAAAACATTGTACGATATACGTGCGAAAAGGTAATTTGCAACTCGTATCGATATAAAACACTCCCTTCGGTCGTGTTTTAATTTATCACCACTCGTTGCGAATTTCCTGTTCTCTGCACTTGTATCGTAATGTACTATTACAGTATATATGGTGCTTCTTTACCGCACGAGTGCGATAATCAGCAGATTACGTGCATATGTCGAAACTTTAAAGAGCCATATGTGCTGTAAAACGTTGTACGATACACGTGCGAACAGGTAATTCGCAACTCGTGTCGATTCAAAACACTCGCTTCGGTCGTGTTTCAATTTATCACCACTCGTTGTAAATTTCCTGTTATCTGCACTTGTATCGTAATCTACTATTATCATCATAATCAATCATTTCGAACCGTGAGATCTTCGAGTAGACAGTACGGTTGCCAGATTGTTGCACTTTTAGCACCACCCAGGGATCACACGTAGGGTAACGGTGGGTACACTGCTTACGGACGTGGTGCAACTTTGAACCCACTTTGTCAAGTGAGTGGGCAATCGACTGTTAGAAGTTCTCAAGCCGCCCAAAGGCCTCTAACTTGGCTTAAAGACTGCTGTCATAGCTAGCAGCCGGGAATAACGGCTTGTGCTTTCTAAAGCACGCGAGCACTCAGTTAGTAACCACTTAAAGCGGTTACCCATCCAAGGATTGAGATGGGCCCAGCTTGCATAACCTCGCATACCGCACGCGGTACGCGGGCGCCGCTGGGCCACGAGCGCTCCATATCTTAGATGTATTCAAGTGAGTTGTTATATTTGAATATCACTAGACTCGTGAGAACTTTTCAGCGTCCCACGTATGTTAATGCCTACCTCGTTAACCTCAAAATGTTTTTTTGTGATTTTGATTTTGGAATGTTCGTTAATTTTGTTAGAGTTCTAATTCGATTTGAATTTATATTTATACATAGTTACACGGGGACTTACGAGGATATATAAATATTCCTACAAAAACGGTTGGTTGCTAAATAATGCATTATGGTACTAAGCACCGTTTGTATATTTTTAAACTATACAATAAAGCTTGAATAAATAAATAAAATATGTACAACTGAACGTTTTTTGCATTTATAGTTGTGACCTCTGTAGCCAGCTTGTAGCCAGCCTCACACACACGTTGATGTGTATCTGTATACGTCAACGTGGACGTGTGTGCCTGTAAATATACAAATACTAGTACAGATGCAAAAACGTCTCGAAAGTAATTTACTTGTAGAATTTGTTACAAACATTGATGGCACACAGGCTACGGATGATGGTTGAATTGTAGACAAAAAAAAATTTTTTTGCTGAGGTAAGTTAAGTTTCAATGTTTAGCACCTTAATACTCAAACATGGACAACTCTATTTATCATCATCAGCGTCATCATTTCAGCTAAAGGGCATTCACTGCTGGACATAGGCCGGCCTTACGAGTGCCGCAATGGCCGACACTTTTGTCTTGGGAATATTGGACGAATAGATGTGCCGTGGCTTCCCAAACGCTGCCCAGCCGAAATGGATTCGACGATTAACCTCTTTTCGAAGTCCGCTATTAATATGACATAAGATTCAAAGTGTCTTGATGCAGATGGGTGAGTGTCGAGCACTGAGACGATAACTTTATTGGATTCCTTTTTTTTTCAAAGTTTAAACTCTTCACAGCTTTCTTCCGTTGAAAACAATTCTTGTTTGCAATCAACATGAATCTCGAACCAGACATTTGAATTGGGCCGAGTAAACGGAACCGATATTGAGTTCACGAACTAACTCTCAGTATCATGTGTATGTTTGCACTAGAATGTGATAGGGCGAAACAGTTTGGGGAAATTCTGTCGATATTTAAGTGTTCAATCAGAGTTGAGATTATTGACTTTTTCAATTTGTGGACAAGTGGATTTTATAGCATAGTTACGAAACTATTTCACACAATTATTCGACATAATTGAACATCACAAGGGTGTATTACAACAACCGATCCACGCGAATACAGTGGATATTCATTGATGATGATGTTACTCAGCGTCAATAAGACGTGCAATTTAATGCATATTTCTCCTAGGTCGAATCCATATTAATGCAAAAGTAACTCTGTCTTTTGTTACCTATTCGCTCTTTTTAAACTGATAGTTCAAAATGCTATGGAAGGATATAGGATAGTTTTTATCCTGTAAATCATCTTCTAAGGGCATGAAGGGGGGATGGAAGTTTGTGTAGAGGTTTCACGAGAGAGTAGTCGCTTGCAAAAGCTAGTTCCGTACTTATAAATACATAACAAGTTGATAAAAGACGCTTTAATTGCATTAGCATTGATAATAGGCATTAGTACCATGCCAAGCTTCGGTAAACAACGAAATTATTCCTCTATTATCACAAAATGTCAATTATGAAAATGTATTTCAAACATGTCATGAATATTATTAATGTTTACCGCACCAACCATGATTACTGCTACTAATAGATGAGAATAGTTTACAGGCCATTAAACAAATAATTGATCGCTAAAATCAAACATTACTTTGCGGAATTACTGGATATTCTTGAACAATTTTAAAGATGTTCTTTAGTAAAAGTTTTTTTCTCTGTTCTGATTAGGGTTTGCCCTAGCTCCAGCTTGTACACTACGTCTGGAAAGCCCCCGGGATTTTTGAGACTTTTCATATGCGACTAGCCAAATCAGGACCACAACCCTAGTTCCGGTCATGTTATTTATATAAATATATATATATTTAGTGACAGATGAATTGTATAGAGCCTGTCGAATTAAGGTGGCCCCGCGATTGCCTAGGGCGACAATGTGAAAAGTTCTAATACCACCCTTTATACTCGTAGAAGTGCCAACAGGATTTTAAGTTCTGATAATAACGCCTAATATACTCGTAACAAACAAGTAACAACGATATTTCCTAGCATGTTGTAGAAAATTATTTGATCGCACGTTAAATACTACTACCAAAGTTATCCGCAACACAATTGCGAAATCAAACTTTACGTGAAAGTTTCTAGAAAAGATAAGCGTTTCATTATTACAGTATAAAGCGGGGCGTGGAAGGAATTTCTAGTCTAACGTTTATTATGAAGTAGACGTGTTTCGCCTCCAGGTACCGTGATGTTGCATTTTAAAGGCATGGATGTGGAATATATTGGGTTAGACTTCACTTTAATAGGATTGCCGTCGAAGCGGAAACTCGTAATTTCACCTGGGGCACCTGAATTTACCTACAATCACCACAACTACCATCGTGCCAACTTTCAATTCAACAGGGCATGAAAGGAAGATAGGTTTGTACAGATGAAGAACAAGTTTTGAAGGCACCAAGCTGTACCTTTGGATAAGAAAGAAAGACAAAAAGGCGAAATTACGAGTTTCAACAATGTCTAGTAAGAGTGAATAAGCTGTGTGCAATATTAGCCACAAATAATTTTAATAGAATCGTACATAATTCAAGCAAATTTGTACTGACACAGGGTTGTTTTTTGACTCTCTACCTAAAATAGGGCACAGTGGTACGTCATCTCGCTCTTATTTGGAGCAGCCCAAATGGGGAAGTACCTCCACCTTACGTAACGCAGTCGTAATAACACCACTACTTGCTCCTAAGGTATGTGGTATTGTGTTACTGGTGGTGAGTAAGATCGCCAGAGTTTCCGAGGTACGCTGTATTGAGAGTGAGGGACCTGCATATGTTTCTATCTGTCAGCACACCGAATCCTCAAGTTTATAAAGGGTCGACAACGGGCTTGTGATTCTTCTGGACAGGGGTTGTAACCGGTTAATCTCAAAAACACCGAAATAGCCAAATAATTTGAATTAGTTTATGCTCTTTATCTAGGTCTGTGTAATGTCTTTAGGTTATGGCTGTGTATTTTTAGATTGCCTGATTAAACATGAAATAGTAAACGAAAGAACAAAATTCCTAACCGGTTTTTTGTACGGAGAAATTAACCGGTTACAAGCCCTGCTTCTGAAGTCGCAAGTGTCCATAGGCGACGGTGCCTGCTTACCATCAAGCAGGCCGTAACCTTGTTGGCCACCGTCGTTGTATGAAAACATGTCTTTTTTCCAGCAAGTAGGTGGCAATTGCACTTTTGCAAGTAAAAATCTGCTAGCGCTTCTGAAAAAGAAGATCACTGCCGAGTAGAAACTCCGAAATAAACTCAACGGTCAGTTCTTGCCTTGTTCACCCAAGCATCCGACTCCATACAAAAAGCTTGAACTATGCGCTACGCACTGCTAAAGCCTAACTAAACTAACTGAAGCATGTCAAACGGTGCCAAGTCAAGTCAAGCCCCCTAAACCAAAACTCTGGATCCACCATAGGCGGTTATCTGATCTAGCAACAAGAAAAAATCAAAATATAAAAAGCATTAAAAATATCAAAAACATGATTTTTTAAAAACCACGTCGGTGGCAAACAATCGTACGGCCCGCCTAATGGTAAGCGGTCACCGCAACCTATGAACGCCTGCAACTCCAGGGGTGTCACATGAGCGTTGCAGACCCTTTAAAAAATTATACACTCCTTTCTTAAAGAACCCCATACTGTAGTCCCTCGGGAAAACCTCGACAGGGAGCTCATTCCACATCCGGAGCGTCCGAGGGAGGAAATTCCTCTGAAACCGTACCATAAGCGACCATTTAGGTTCCAAGGTGTGAGGATGAATGCCCTGCCGACGGCGAGCGGTGCGATGGTAGAAAGCGGCCGTGGGCATCATGTCGAACAGTTCTCCGAAGCACAACCCAGTTATAGAATATTTGACAGGATATTAGTTATTGTCGGAATTTTCAACACTCTCAATTACCTAAATAAACCTCTTGCACATATTATGACCAGGAGAAAATCAGTTCTCATTTTATAAAACTTTTAAGATGATCACGTTACATTGGTACGAATTCATTGCGCTGAAATCCAATCATAAAAGTACAAATGTAATTTTATTACAAGTGTAATGTGACTGTAATACTCTCCAATCATACATTGTCGCAATTTTACTACTCTAAAATCCAATCGGAAAAATGGCGAATGCGGGTGTTCCGCATATAGAAACTCTATAAAATGCCGACAAAGTTTCGCCGTGTCGTGTTCGGGACTCATAAATAATTTATTTCCGATACATAGCTGTTTATAGCACTAGTGATGTAACTGGTCAAATCGGACCTCAATAGTTACTAAAGGGTTAAGAACAATTGTAGTTGAGTCGATATACTGACTTAAACAGTGAAATAAAATATAACATTAAATATCTAGAGCAAATTTCCTTTGCTATTCTGATGAAGGTCGTGATGACGATGGTCGTGCAGTTAATGTAAGTGAATACAATCCATCAATTACTTAAAAAATATGTTTCAAAAAAATATCAAAATCGGCATCGATAAAGTTACATCTTAAAGTTTCTTCTTTCTCATCTTGAATATATTTTTTTTAAAACAGAGCTTATCAACAAAAGAACAGCTGAGGACGTATATAAATTAGAATCGCGTTTGACAAAGGGGGTAAATAAACATGAGGTAAACATCAAATTAAAACATAGTATTTCTCATCTCTATTATACATAAAACGGCTCACAGGCCGTGAAATTTTATACGTCTATCAAAAATCATAAAGGCTCGAGTGACATGCCCGCCACACTCGATCAGTTGGTATCTGATATTTTCACCATTGTGAACACTCGATTTAAATGATAATTCTATATTAACAAAGATTTAGGAACAATCGCAGTCAACATTTGGTAATCGCAAATTTATAATTATGGTAAGACTTAACATAAAGGTAAGATGACGGTGAGGTGTGGTAAGAGTGAACATTGTAATGATGACACAGCAGAGGGAGTAGTATGTACAGTCAAAAACTTTAATTGGGACCCCCTTAAGGTTGAGAGTCACGTTGGCGTAGTCGCAACATCAACGCTGCGACGTTTTACATATTTTTGTTTATGATACAACGCGACGCAACGCAACGCATCGTAGCAGTGGGGCCCGGCTCTTAAAGAGCGCGACCGTACCTCAACTTTAAAATTAGGCGACATAATTGAAACAAGGACAATCAATTGCTGCTTTTGTTTTGTTTTTAGGGCAGTTGAATGACTATAATACTATGTGCAATAAACTGACATTTTAAGTAATTTATACCATAAAAACGCGACTCAATTTTTTTAGTTGCTATGCCACATTTTGTGGTTTCCGTGAGCCAATGCTTGGTTACCTACAGAAAATACCGAAATCGGCATATGCGTACCTATCAAATTCGAGGAGTTCCCTCGATTACTCCTAGATCCCATCATCAGACCTCCACCAAATTTATATGGTCGGGGTACCTGATTTAAAACAAAAAAAGGATTGTCAAAATCGGCCAACGTGATCAATAGTTATCGGGGAACATACATACATAAAAAAAGAACAAGCAAACATGCAGACGAACTGAGTACCTCCTTCCTTCTATTGAAGTCGGTAATAAACTAAAATTATAACTCACAATTAATACCTACATTGAAATAAGAAGTTTGAAGTACCTGGGAAAATACACCAACCAAAATGAGTGATATCGCATCGACCCTACAGCACTAAATTCGAAAAAAAGCTTAAATTTGCAATTAGATATCATAAGGTACCTAATATAACATTTTTTTACGGTATTTACGGTATTACCTGCCCTCAGTCAACGCTCGTCCCGTGGTCGATCCGATCCGTGGGCAGGGGAGGATATTGCGCGGTGACCGCTGCCCGCATCATCCGCAATGCTTAGGCCGAGAGCTGTCGACTGATTCGCGTTATAATAACAATAATAATGTTTATTTCGGACTTTCATCCATATATTGTTAGTACAAACATTGTCAGTTCTTATAGACTAAGGTTAGTAAAACATATATCTATGGCGCGTGAAGTCTCAGGACTGGACTGTCCCATCGGTGTGCGACCGTGTTTAGAATGCAGTTGGGGCTGGCGCGCGCGCGCTGCATCGTTGCGGCGCAGAGCTTCCGCATGATCGCGTGGAACCCGTCCACTCGCGCCGCTGCGAACATGCTGGACGCGCTGCAGCGGCGCGGCGCCCCAGCCCCATCAGCACCCTAAATGCATTATACTTATAGTATTGCACCCTTAGGGCGCTGTACACCCGCCTCGTACCAGGGGTCATTTCACGTCAAGCGGACAGCGAAAATTATGTCAGATTTCGGATTTTGTTCATATTTGGATTAAACGTACTTCTATATGGCCTGAGTAAACGTGCATATATATCATTACTTATATTATAAAGTCTAGTTATTGTTTTATGAGCCATCAAACAATCGACGAAATTTTGAAATCTGTTTTTTCGAAAGTTCTTGGTGCTATTTCTTAAAATGAGAAAATTAAAGTACGTAGTGGAATTTGGAGAAGAATAAAATTGTTTTTCTGCAGGTATTACAAATTATTATGTTTTTTTTTTCTTATAGAACACCGGAAGTAAACATTTCAAATCAGATTTCACTCAACTTCGGTAGTTTTAGAAATTTTTATTTTTATCTCAAAATATAGCTATAGTAGTCCATAAATATATATGCATTCAGTTTGAAGTTAGACGGACTATAGTGCGAAGGCGATGCACTAAGCGCCGTACTGGCAACCTATTAGGTCACCCGTTTTTCGAGTGAATGGTTTGAAAATTGCTTAGTGATGCACAGGGTAAATATAAGGTGTCTTAATAAATAAAATAAACATTAGTTCTCTTTTCAGTATGTAATATATTAAAAACTATGTAAATTTAATAAATATTTTTTTTGTAGTATGGAAAGTAATAATAATAATAATAAGCCATTTATTAACCCAAAATAGAAAATGCATACATGGTTTGGTTACTACTACTAATAAATTATATTCATTAGATACATTAAATAAAAATAAGTAAGTAACCATAATCAAAATTACACATAATATAAATTAAAGTTAAATCATTTTAAATCACATTTTGATAAATTAAAATTAAATCACAAGTTCTTTGGGTCTGTCCATTTTTGGACAAAGGCCTCCTCCATCTCATTCCACAACGTTCTATCAGCAGCCAGTCGTGTCCATGCGATGCCAGCCTGCTGGGTGAGGTCGTCGAGCCAGCGCCGGCGCGGCCGCCCTCGCGGCCGGCGCGCGTCGCGCGGATACCAGTGCAGTACCTTTTTCGCTCCATCTACCATCATTAGTTCTCGCTGTGTGGCCGGCCCAGCGCCACTTCAGACGACATACCATTTCCGCTGCATCTAAAATATTTGTTTTTTTACGGATTTCTATGTTTTTTAATCTATCTTTTATTTTTATTCCCAGTAAACTTCTCTCGATAGCCCTTTGGAATTTTTGTATTTTGTCTATTATTTCTTTAGTTATGGCCCAGGTTTGGCATCCGTAAAGTAGAGTGGGAGTCACAACAGAATCGATCACAATCTTTTTTAGTTTCATATCGAGTTTAGATTTCAAAATGTGCTTATGTGCCCAATATGAACTCCAGGCTTTCTTAATCCTTCTTTCAACTTCTTCTATATAGCGACCATTTATGGAAAGTAAACTAAAATATATTTATGAACACTAATCGCGAAAAATAGCGCCATCTTTTATCTCTGGAAGTAATTATTTAGGCATTGGTTAGATCTGGCGTTAAATGCTAGAACGAGACAGATAATAGCCACGTTATTTAAATTCGATCGTTATTGTTTAGTGTGCTCCTACGCAAACACATTTATACGTATAGAAGTACGTTTAATCCAAATATGAACAAAATCCGAAATCGAACATAATTTTCGCTGTCCGCTTGACGTGAAATGCCCCATAGCTGACCCACAGGCTGCAGGTATAAAAGGATTGGCAAAAAGGTTATTATTAGTAAACTGTATTTTTTAAAATGAGAAAATTAAAGTACGTAGTGGAATTTGGAGAAGAATAAAATTGTTTTTCTGCAGGTATTACACATTATTATGTTTTTTTTTCTTATAGAACACCGGAAGTAAACATTTCAAATCAGATTTCACTCAACTTCGGTAGTTATAGAAATTTTTATTTTTATCTCAAAATATAGCTATAGTAGTCCATAAATAATGCGTGTAAAGTTTTAGAATGGAATCTGCATTCAGTTTGAAGTTAGACGGACTATAGTGCGAAGGCGATGCACTGAGCGCCGTACTGGCAACCTATTAGGTCACCTGTTTTTCGAGTGAATGGTTTGAAAATTGCTTAGTGATGCACAGGGTAAATATAAGGTGTCTTAATAAATAAAATAAACATTAGTTCTCTTTTCAGTATGTAATATATTAAAAACTATGTAAATTTAATAAATATTTTTTTTTGTAGTATGGAAAGTAAACTAAAATATATTTATGAACACTAATCGCGAAAAATAGCGCCATCTTTTATCTCTGGAAGTAATTATTTAGGCATTGGTTAGATCTGGCGTTAAATGCTAGAACGAGACAGATAATAGCCACGTTATTTAAATTCGATCGTTATTGTTTAGTGTGCTCCTACGCAAACACATTTATACGTATAGAATTACGTTTAATCCAAATATGAACAAAATCCGAAATCTAACATAATTTTCGCTGTCCGCTTGACGTGAAATGCCCCATAGCTGACCCACAGGCTGCAGGTATAAAAGGATTGGCAAAAAGGTTATTATTAGTAAACTGTAATTCATAATAACATGAATGGATAATGTGTAAAAATCAAGCAAGCTTACAGTAGTAAACTAATGTACAATACTGAAATATCATGCATTTTGTCATACATAATTAAAAGTCTAGTTGACTATGTCAAATGGGGTGTTATATGAAAGTGCTTGAATTGCCTGAAACAATTTTTTTTTCGGTGGATAAACTTCAGTTTATTAAGAGGAATGTGTAACCGTCCCCCCCCCCCATACCCTCTTATCTCCGATGTTTACCAATAAAAAAATGAAATTATTATCACACAACGTTAATATCAATTTCAATACTACAGGAAACATATAATAATATCTCTATCTAGATTATATATTTTTTTAATCATCAAAAATATTTCTAAAGTAAGATGGGCTGAATTAATGGGGTCGGGACGAGTACACGATCGTTGTATGTACGGACCTCTCTGTGGGCGATTCAGACTCGCACTTGACCGGTTTTTTTTTAATTTCTGTCGCTCTATTCTTTGAATATTTCAAAATGTTAATTGTAAGCTCCTAGCCTATGCGGTGACGTTATCAAACGTCCCATTTGACGTCGCTCGTATTGTCTCACTGCCTGCTACGGGCGTATTGCGAGGCCGGTTACAGACAGGCTTTAACTATTCCGGCAGTACCGATTCTAAACATCTGCTCGGGACAATTGTAAATTTCATTGTGATTGCTATACTTGTGTCATTCTTAAGGTACCTCTTCGTTGATGTCAATAGAAATAGTTTCTAATGCGTCATTTCGCGCTTTAATATTGCACCTAATTGTATCATTTTGGTTAAAAATAAGGCATTTCAATGAAGGCTATCGCGTATGAAACTTCAATAAAAGAGCGTACCTACTCCTACTTTTAAGGCCGGCAACGCAGTTACATACCCTCTTGTTTTGAGGATGTCCATGGGCGGCGATAATCGATTACCGTAAGTCGATTTGTCTTCTCGTTTGCCTCCTACTTCATAAAGAACGAACTCGCCGCTAGGGACAAAAAAATTGCACTTCTGTTCCAATCTTGTAATATGTAATGTCCATTGATTGGAGGATATCTGTTTATAACAAAATTAAAATGCACTGGTTCTGTAACAGACAAAAGTTACAATCATCCAATCAAACGTGACATAAAAACTAATAAAATTCAAAGACATTAAAAAAGGTTGTGCAATCTTGCACAATATCTTTGAATAGTTCTTTGGGCTGATAGAGGTTAAGGTTTTTTTAATAAAAACCATTCATATACTGACGGTGACAAACAAGTTTACCGCCTATCTGATGGTAAGCATAAAGTATGCCTATGGACGCTTGTGGCCCCAGAGGAATCACAAGCACGTTGCCCAGTTGAGCTGCACTAAATATGAGCAAGATGACGTTCCTATGTGCCCTGCCTATCTCGTAATAAAATAAAGGATAGGTAATAAAGTTTAATATTTGTATGTAAATATAAATAATCAAGTGATAACCCTAGTGTAAATGTGGTTAATAAAGACAAAATGCGGGTAGATCGAAAAATTCGTGCCGCTAGATATTAATACCCGCTCAAGCCAGTCTGCTCGTGACCACGGATGTTGTCATACGTTGAAAACGGATGTTGGTTTGCCTGACAACCGCAAAAACAGGTGAGCTAATTTCAGTTCTACTCGATTATATAAGTACCGTTTACATATAATAAAATATAATATATTATTAAAATACCTTATCAGCTACATTAAAAAAGACCTCATTATTTATATCGCAGTAAATCTTCGAAAAACAATGTTGACAATATTACTTCCGAAAAAATATAGGTGAAAGTATTATATAAATACTTTGCTCTCTTGAAGTAAAAGAAAAAGGCGCCGTTAATTTCTACCCACATAAAGCACCTTTATAGGTAATGAACGACCAGTAATTTCTTCCACTACTATATTTTATGAGCACCACAATGACAGACGGGTTCTCTATAGCCACCAATAACACTAACACCTAAGTAATAACTATAATGAGAAGAGTTCTAGTAAAAGCACTACGTAAAGTCTAGACCTAGATTAGAGAGCGTGTAGGTGAAATAATTGGGTCAAAAAGGCTCGACAGGGCGCTTGTGATTGTATTGGAGTCATAAGCGTCAATAGGGTACAACGTCTGTTTACCAGGTAGGCGGTATGCTTGTTTGCCGCCGCTGTAGTATAACATTTTATAAGTTTACATGCTTGCTTGTAAGGTGACTACCGAACTTTGACGTAAGCTTACTGGGGTGTTATTCACAAACCGACCAGCCCGGCTAGTATGATAGCTTATACCGTCACGTTTTATGTGACGTTTCAGTACATTTTGGCCATATAAAGTGACGGTATAAGCTATCATATTAGCCGGGCAAGTCCTCATTTCTCACCTCACCCGTTTTTATATGGAAACTGAATGATTTATGTAAATAATTCCTATTGAATGTGTTTTTAGCGTTGTAAAATGTATCACGTATTGGATTAGTCGGTAAGTGGTATGTATATTAAATAAATTAATAAAATAAATAAAAATAATAAATAAATGACATTTGACAGTTTCCATATAAAAACGGGTGAGGCTTGAGGTGACGGGTGAGGACGAGTCGGTTTGTGATTTTGAGCCATTATACTTACTAAACTTTTCCTTTTGTAATTCTTATGTATTGTGTTTTTGTACAATAAAGCCTTATACTACTCAATATCATCATCATCATGTCAGCCGAAAGACGTCCACTGCTGGACATAGGCCTCCCCCAAAGATTTTCACAATGACCGGTCCTGCGCCACCCGCATCCAGCGGACACCTGCGACGACCATCGGTTCTACGTGCTATATGCCCCGCCCACTGCCACTTAACTTTAGCAATTCGGAGGGCTATATCGGTCACTTTGGTGCTGCTGCGGATGGCCTCATTCCTGATACGATCACGCAGAGAAACTCATAGCTCTCTCCATTGCTCTTTGGGTGACTTCGACGACGAGGTAGAGGCTTTGTATGAGGAGACGACCTGTTTAGCCTAGTTGGTAGTGACTCTGCCTCCGAAGCTAGAGGTCCCGGGTTCGAACCCCGGCCAGGGCATTTATTTGTGCATTTTTCACGGATATTTGTTCTTGGGTCTTGGATGTTTTCTATGTATTTAAGTATGTATTTATCTATATAAGTATGTATATCGTCGTCTAGTACCCATAGTACAAGCTTTGCTTAGTTTGGGACTAGGTCGATTTGTGTAAGATTGTCCCCCAATATTTATTTATTTATTTATTTATTTATAATATCAAAAGTCATGCATAGTTCCAAAACCTACTTCACCGTTGTTATGGGGGATTTCAACGCCAATCTGGGCAAGAGAGATGGTGAAAAGCTGAGAGTGGGGCAATTTGGAGTTATACTACTACAACTACTAAATATTATGAGATAACCTTTAACAGCAGTAAAAGCAAAACATTTGTGTAAGTTGTGTAAGCAACTGAAATAAAGTTTACGTTTATTTTCAGGTAACAAAATGATAAATGAATACCTAGCAGCCTTGCCACCTAAATCGTCGAGACAAGGTATTACATTTTATCTTATATCCCTCACTCACAACATAGCATTCTTGCGAGGTCTGGAGTTATGATGCTGCCAAACTGGCTGTTGCAAATATTATACAGGGTGGAACAGAACGATGGACTTTCCTGTAAACAGGGAATAGGTTAGCCTTGGTACTATACTTTTGCCATATAAACTATATTAATATTTTTAACTGTTTTCGAGTTATAGCTTTATTAACAACAATTAAAAAAACAGCATGTTTTCTACACTATCTTATAAGAAAGCTAGTGACATGTGGCACTTGAAAATATAAGTACTTAATTGGTAATGTTAAAACAATAGGGTTGTTACTAATATGAAAGGCCATTATTTTAATGATTTTTTTTCTTTATAGCACTAGTTTCAAATGATTACTCGTACAAGTCGATTGTACATCATTTAAATGACAACATACTTCCAGGAAAGTTCGTGCTATTGTTCCTCCGTGTATAACATAGTGTAACAAGTATAAGGCTATGTAACACTATGATGTTAAAGAAAGATAGTTACTGTTATATAACATTTATAACAGCTAAGTGTGACAGAACCATTTACACAAACACATATATACATTTAGCGACAGTATATAGTAACAGTATTTTAGGCTTATCATAGGTAAACTATTGTCAAATGAAAGGTTTAGCAACCATTTTACAAACTATTTATTACAATTTAAATACCACAAAACAACATGTCATAGTCTGCAGAACATAAAGAATAATGTGGTTTTCCTCAAAAGCCATATTAATACAAACTTATTAGAGAAATGAGTTTACCAAGTAACTTATATTTTTCACTTGTAACCTACTGCTTTCTTCAACGGATAAATAAGAAATTTAGTATTCTTCTTTTAGAAATAACGTACTTCGGAAATAATGATCCGTTTTGAAAAACATCCTGTGTTGCGGGTAATTGTAACCCGTAAACAAAAATATAGAATTATTAGCTGTTGCCCGCGACTTCGTCCGCGTCTTCGCTCCTATTGGTCGCAGCGTTATGTTATGTTGGACTATCCAACACAAAAATATTTTTTCAATTTGAACCAGTAGCTCCTGAGATTAGCGCGTTCAAACAAACTCTTCAGCTTTATAATATTAGTAAAGATAAATTAAATAAATAATTATAATTATACTTATGGCTACACTAAAAGTATATATCTATTAAATATACGCATACTTAAACCTCTGGACCGGGTTGCATGAATTTACCATTACAGATCAACGTTAACGGCCTGTTTAGCCTAGTTGGTAGTGACTCTGCCTCCGAAGCTAGAGGTCCCGGGTTCGAATCCCGGCCAGGGCATTTATTTGTGCATTCATCACGGATATTTGTTCTTGGGTCTTGGATGTTTTCTATGTATTTAAGTATATATTTATCTATATAAGTATGCATATCGTCGTCTAGTACCCATAGCTTTGATTAGTTTGGGACTAGATCGATTTGTGTAAGATTGTCCCCCAATATTTATTTATTTATTTTATTTTAATATGGAACCCAGCAGTCATCCCATAGAAAACTACCAAACTTGGCATACCTTTAACGGACCGCTCATGATTACAGACAGTTTGGTGCAACACACCCTTAATTCCCGTTTAAATTAAAAGTACAAACCGAAGGTAAACTCCGCCGGCCAGTCGGAAACCTATTACACCCGTGTTAGTTTGTTTTTATTAGTTTAAAAACTATTTTCCGGGCCGATGCTCTTGACCCTAAAGTTTGAGAGCTCCATATTACTGCTACGTTAAAATTTGAGTGTTTAACCGAATTCAAAGGGAAAATTATCCGTTTGATTATAATAAAATTATATTATTTGCGAATTGAATACAAACACACTGACGAAATGATTGTCAAACATTGTGGTAACTCTGTCACCGTCAAAAATATAATAATATTTTTGGAAAGGACATTTTTGGTGACAACAATTTTGATCAAAATTTAATTGCTTTTATTTAACTTGCAATGTTTCTGTTTAGTTTTTATATATGTGTGTATGGGGTCAATCTTGCAACTGCATTTTAATGGAGTTATACATATTCATATGTATGAATAATAATTCATGATACATGTCATTAAACAAAGTAAAAAACCGGCCAAGTGCGAGTCGGACTCGCGCACGAAGGGTTCCGTACCAGAAAAAAGGTGCCATCAAACACTTGTTTTATTGAGTTTTTTTTTGTATTTGTTTTTTTAGCGGCAACTACTCTGTTGTATGGGAGCCCCCTTAATTATTATTATTATTTTGATTTTAGTATTTGTTGTTGTAGCCACAATAAAAATACAAAATCTGTGCAAATTTCAACTGTCTAGCTATTACGGTTCTGGAGATCTAGCTCGGCGAGTGGTAGCCATGAAAAGGGGCTAAAATATCACGTTTTTTGTACGGGAGCTCCCCTTAATTATTATTATTATTTTGATTTTAGTATTTGTTGTTATAGCGGCAACAGAAATACACAATTTGGGAAAATTTCAACTGTCTAGCTATTACGGTTTTTGAGATACAGCCTGGTGACAGACGGACAGACGGACGGACAGCGAAATCTTAATAATAGGGTCTCGTTTTTACCCTTTGGGTACGGAACCCTAAAAATTACATAATTATCAATACCTACCTACAATAAAATGAAATAAAAGTTTACAAAATATTGTAAGAAATTGTACAGTCAACCAGTGTATCTCGGAATAAATTCACAATAGCCCTAGAAAGTTTGCTCGATAAGCCATAACTTCAGTCATGACTTAAAACTGGCCAGCGAAGGGGCTTGTAGAGACCAGAAAAAGCCAGAATAAAATGCTCCATTTCTTGCATACTTCTTTCGTTTATATGTTTGCACAGAATAATAATAATACTTACAGAAGGATTTTTTGCAAGTTTCTCAATCACTTGACAAGCCTAATACCAATAAGGTCTAGCTTCCTCCTTGGGTTGGAAGGTCAGATGGCAGTCGCTGCCGTAAAAACTAGTGCCTACGCCTATTATTGGGTTTAGAAAGCGGACTCCGTGCATCCTTCAAGATAGAACTGTACTGGGATAACGCTAGAATGATGACGAAACATCTAATAATAAAACGCTGTTTTTCCATAGAAAAAACGTTACGTCACTGCAATTTCCCTACAAAATTCATGCTCTAAAGGGGCGTTTCTGAAGCATAAAAGTTTATGATTTATCAGTCAACATCACAATTGAAGTGTGATTTTTATTTCAATAAGCTTATGGTCCATTTGAAACGAAAGTATTTTAAGCAAATAATTAAAGAGGCTCCTGAGCAAACACAATTTGTAACCCTGTGCCCAAAGTAAACATTTCCCTCACTAAGGTAAATGGGGCGCTACATCCTCAAACAAGCCAAGCAAGTTGTCCATTAGCAAACAAAGTGAATTTTAACGTTTTAACTTCAAAAGAATTAACTTCACTTGTTGAGAGTTTTGATAAAAGGCCATATGAGAAAGCTCTTACAGGTACTTAAATATCTTGTGATTTTTATTACATTTAGGGTTATTTTAACGTACCTACTCGTGAAATGCAGTCATTTCCTTTCACGTATAATTTATTTTTAAATATGTTGGTCCCTGACAGAATTAATAGCTTTTGCGTGAGCTTCTCTGCTCAGAACTTGCTTGGAGCCAACATCCCCCACCCCCTGCCATGTCAATGGCCACCTATGTTTTAATTACAAACAGTAAGTCATTTAAAATTACCAAAACCTGTCATAGAAATATAAAATCGCAAATATTAAACTAAAAACACATTATTTAGGTGTGTATTAAAATACTGTTAACCATTTTGTTTGTACAAAATTTACCTATTCAATTAATTTCCGTATCTTTGCCGCAACTCGTAATAATATTACCAAAAATATTACGCGCCGGAAGTCCTTCCCGGACCTTTCAAATTTCAATTTCACTTCATAATATGACCAATAAACCCTTTCATGAACGATGTCAGAGAACGAGGTTTTCATATCATATTGAAACGGGGTACTGAAGGTTTTATTACCTTTGACCTTAAATGGAATGGAAATGTTGATATTATCGAACTGGAGGTTTTTTTACGCGTACGCCATGTATGACGCCAAAGCTCTCAAAGATACGCTCTGTTGAGGTTGAGAGTGAGAGACTCGCATCTGTTTCAAGTAGTCAATATCCTTTTCTTCTTCACTGTCGCACTAACATCGGCAGACATACGCCTCTTTATAGAATGATTTCACCATATAGCGGCGTCAAGTCCGACATTATGTTGGCAACATAGACATTTTCTCCTGCTCCTTATAAAATATTAAATATATCGTCGTCTAGTACCCATAACACAAGCCTTATTGAGCTTGCCGTGGGACTAGTTCGATTTGTGTAAAAAAATTTCGCCTAATATATATATATTATTATTTTGTAATTGCTGCACGTACACTTAGCAAGATGTGTCTACTTTTTAGGAGTCTATTTGAAAACGTATATTTTGGTTAAATTTTTATTATTTTAACACGACAGTTAAATATATGTAGCTAACTGTAAAAAAATTATTCTCATTTGACATTTAGTCATTTTTAAGATTTTCTCTGGTTATCCTTTTTGCTAATTATGTGTGCTACTTTCATGTTATTTTTAGAAAAAATCACAAGTGGAGGCTGCTTTATACTGGGATCTGCATGGTTCTACGCTTTCCGAAACCCTTAGCGACAGAAACAGATTCATTTTTTTTATACAATTTTTTTGTTGTTTGATTAATTAATCAATTATTACTTATTTGGGGTTTTTCTGAATTATAAAAATATTCAATGAGGCATAATAACGAGTGTTAACTATGTTGCTCCGTGACACGCTGATCGATTAGCTGCATGCGAGGGTCACGTGATCGCTTCATCAATCAGGAAACACGCGTTTTGTTCCCTGCTACGAGCTAAACTCATATTTTTTACAAAATGTTGTTTTTCTTAAATGTGTTCTGAATAGTAGAACTTGCGTTCACGTTCACGTTATATACTGCGAAAAGTCGGTACTAGGATTTGTATAAGAATTTGCCGGCGAGTTTGTAGCGGCCGTCACACGCACCGCCGCACCCGCCGTATTTTTACTCCTGAGTTTTAGGATTAAATTTGGATTTGTTTTAGGATTTTTAAATTTCTTTGCATTTTTCTCACCTAAGACGGAACAGGGATTGCCTGCCTCGTTTGACTAGATGGTCTCGTTTACACTCGGCCGTCTATAACACACACGAGTCAGCGAGCAACCCCTTCTTTCTTGGTCTTTTCCTACACTAGTTAGTGCATTAATTTGTAACTAATGCATACGAGTACCAATATTATAATTACGATAATAACTCAGTCTTTTTTTCTACCTGCTTGCCTGTTTATTTTGTTACTTTTTCGCTTTAACTGCTCTATAAATTTTGATGAAGTTTTAGTGTTGAGTTGTATTTTGATACCCTCGAATAGGTTTTATCCCAGTAATCATCCTTTAAGGGTGTTAAAAAGGGAGTAAAAGTTCATATACATAAATAAATAAATAAATAATTATATTAGGTGACTATCTTACACAAATCGAACTATAATAGTGCCGTAGTAAGTTCGATAAGGCTTGTGTTATGGGTACTAATACGACGATAAATTTAATAGGTTTTCAGTGAATATGAAAACTTGTAAATGGAGGAAATTAAATAGTCAATGTATTTAAAGGCGATTAACGAAATGCTGGCGCTAGTTGTGTTAGACAGACGTCAGCTGTCTATTGGTTCTATGGTCGCATTCACGATTCTTAGAAACTAGTACTACTCGGGATACTTATGTTATTTTGTATGTTATTTTAATTTTCTTTACTTCTTTTTTCTATTTAGTATAACTTTTATGTTTTGTCTATCGTGGATTCATTATGGTCTCAAAGGAAGATCAGCGCTAGCCACTGGCTGCTAGCACCATGCTGTGTTGAGGCCATTTCGTGGCTATGTGCTGTGTTTTTGTAATTGCTCTTTTGTTATTTAATGTCTATGACACGAATATTTTTTTTTATTTTTTTTGTTTTTTATGAATAAGCGCGGGGAAAGTCGCGGACAATTGCTAAAGTGTTCAATACCTATAAGTATATATTTTAGATGATTAACTAACACGCAAACTTTAGTAATTAAGATGAAGGCCGCATCCCTGTGGGATTCCAAGCAGGTTGTGAAATAAACCCGCACATATTGCTTGATAATGCTCACCCTTATATGAGTAAACATTGTGCTTACACATCCTACAAAACATTCGCGCCTGCAAAATCCTAACTCATAAATTTAGAGTCATGGTCCATTTGGCACAACGGGCCGGAAAGGCTGTTAGGGTTCACCGCCTCGTTTCATTGTCTTGTATACAGAACCCTTTACGCCTTTACATGATGAGACTAAGATAAAAAGGAATCCACAATTAGTTAAGATTCAGGTATTAATATTTATTTATACGAGAAAGGTTGATTATACTCTAACATCAAGACCTATATAATATCGTAACCCGTGCCCTTTACCTACAGTGGAGTGATATGTGTAACTTTTTTTTTCATCTACTCGAAGCCTACACGACCATCAATCACGAATTCATCGGGTATGTATCTTTTTCGTTAAGTATGTTTATCCGCCGCGCCTAGTTCCGTACACCTCAGTACTCCCACACTTTCGCCTAACGCCACAGCTTCGTTCCAGACTCCTCGGCCAGCTCAAATAGACAACGCCAACAATAATTGTTTATAGACCTAGCATTAAAGTACTAACTTCAACCTTTTTTAAAATTTACTCTCCGAAGGGTTGAAAAGGGGTTGGGAGTCTGTTTGAGGAGTAAGTATATTTAAAACAAGAAACTTGAAACTTCGCTAATAGACGTTTAGTATAGTAAAAAACACCATATCAGCCGAAGGACGTTCACTGCTGGACATAGGCCTCCCCCAATTTCAAGGGGGGTAATTGCCATAATCGCCACGCTTGGCATGTGAATTGCAGATCGCAGTATTTCTACCGCACCCCAGGGATGCTGATAAAGTAAAATATAAGAATATATGAATAGCTGACTGTACACATTCCAAGACACCAGCGACAACAACGGAGTTAGGAACAGTCGCCGTGGTCGAAATCGGCCGTGGAGCTTATTACGAGTATTATTCATTCTTTTCATCGTATAGGATCCTTACATTGGTAAAAAAATAACCTGAGGCTCGATATTGAACTCATATTGACCCAATCGAAATATGACTGTGCTGCCGTCATAGTGTAAAAATCGAGCAAGTGCGTATCGGGCCACTCGCAATTAAGGTTCCGTAGTTGAGTACCCGTTACAAATAACAAACAAATTAAAGAATACAATAGAAATTGTTTGAAACTTTGTTTTTCCAAGTACTTTTATATTGAAATACTGAATTTTCGCTAATTTTATTAGCTGAGATAGTTTTCCTTTTAAAGTTATTAAATGTACCACTACTATGTTTTTGTCACATAACGAGTAGCAACCATTTAGTTGGCAGTGGGGGGAGAGGGGCACATTGCACGTTATGTTGACTCCAAAAATTTGCATTATAATGTTTAATATCACGCAAACGGATTCCTGAAATAGATTATAATCTGACGGTATCTGCAAGACAAACGGACGAACGGACATGGTGAAACTAAAAAGGTTCTGTGTTTGCTACGGAACCTTAAAAAGCGACTATTTGACCAAAGTCAGTTTCATCTCTTCTAACAGGGCTACCTACAGAGAATGGGAGAGGATCACGCCGTCAAGAGAGCATACCTGAGTCGACCGACTGGTCGCCGCCCAGTCGGGCGACCCAGGTATCGCTGGCAAGACACAGTGGAGGCGGATCTGCGTCATCTGCAGGTCAAAGATTGGCAAGCAGTGGTGCAGGATCGGGATAAGTGGCGTGCTCTCGTTTTGGAGGCCAAGACCCGTTTTGGGTTATTTATCTCTTCTAAGCGTAGCAACTTATTTAGTTATATCTCTTTGTATGTAGTAAATAGAGGTATGTAGTTTTACTTGTCGCCTTATATAATAATTATGACGGCAGTGTATGAGCCGGATTTTCCAACAAAATGTACTGTTTTGAATTTGAATTTGCTGTCCTTAAAAGGCGTGGGGACACCGAAATCTCGGAAAAGATCTCTAGTTACTTTCCATCAAAAGTAGACAAACAATATTATTGCAGCTCACATGACTACCAGATCTTTGCTCGTTTAGAACCTGACCCAAATGACCCCAATGCTAGGGGGTGCCAAGCGACCGGAATCCACAATGGTCCAATTTGCATAATTATTTGTTATGCGATACGCAGGTAGGTCAGTTCGGATGCTCAATTTAGCTTTATCTTTTGAATAGATAAGCTAAGACATATCCGGGCCAAAAGGCCTCCCTGCTGGAGTTTGGACTACGGTTTGATACTTTATTTGTAGTTAGGTTTCTATAAAATAAGATTTTTTTTATTTTTCATAATACGATGCAATAATAATATTTTTACAAGCATTTATTTAACTTGCAATATTTGTATGTATGTGTGCTCCGGTTAAATCTTACAAGGAAGATTTGAACCACTTCCCGCGGACCGATTAAGATAAAATTTGGTGTAGGTTACTTCCTTAAAGTATGATGGTAAATGTTTTTCAGATCCGATTACTTTTGTGTATATTGGGGCATGTGCTGACGTCGCATGTGAGCGGAAATACACTAGACGGGCATAAATTTTAAATTTTATTCTGTAAATATTTTATGGAAATGTTGGGACACTGGACCCGGGTATATCCTAAAACTACGACCAAGACCATCCCTGCAGTGCGGTGGAGATACTGCGATCGCCAACCCGCATGCCAAGCGTGGCGATTATGGCATATACCCCCCATGAATTTGGGGGAGGCCCATGTCCAGCAGTGGACGTCCTTTGGCTGATATGGTGGTGGTTGGGACACTTTTTTCTTCTATTGGGATGGAAAAACCAAAATAAAAACTGGGCATTTTTTAAAGAAATGCTCAATTATAAATGTTTTCAATGCCGTATGTGTTCATTATTTCTAATTTGAAATATCATGTTATTTTGAGCATCAATTTAGTCTATTTTAACTAAACCGTTAAGAATATTTTCCATCATACATTTTCACTAGTTTTCAAGCGTTAGGTAAACGCCATCTTGAGAAGTTTCACATTTTTCAAAGCAAACTCCTCAAAGTTTTTCCGCTAACTTTATTACTGTGATAAATTGCGCATCCCGGCTCACATTCAGTGCTTTCCGTTTTCAAATATCAAGAGCGACTGCAACATACATTTTCACCTTGGAAAAGATTTTACTTTTATTTTTTTAGTTTTGCTAAGTAATGAAACACAGCGGTGTCGTAATGACTTGTTTTCCTCTTTCTCAGAGCTTGCTTGACTAAAGTACCATCGTCATTTACTTGATTGTTGATTATAATTAATATCATTAGTCAGCGTGACTGTATTGTGTTTGCGTAATTTTAATAAATATTTTATTTTTGTTGCTCATTAGTATTATCTTTTGTAAAACAAATTGAATGTTTGCGATAACAGCTGTATTTAATTTCGATTGATTTTTAATAACTGTTGGGTAATAAATAATAATTTACGTTTTCTAATTATTTATTTGGATTACCAACAATTGTGTGCACTAGTATAAATACGAGATAGAGTATCATGGATACAGTATCAAGCCTTCTCGAAGATCTCAAGGTTCGGAAAATCTCGTAAATGCCACGCGATTTATTTTTTTATTTTATTTATTCAGAACACAAACAGTCGCATAGCAAACTATACATATGTGTACATGTAGTGTACTAAACAGTAATTAAAAAAAAAGACCTGGAGGTTCATTTTTATTTGTCTTATTACCTACACAAGGTTGTGTGCCTTACCGATCCCGTGTTGCCGTTTCGTATCCGGGCCGGCCCCTTTTCTATTACAGCAAACGCAACGGCCGGCGTTTTTCTCTAGAAGAAAACGGGCCGGCCCGGACACGGAACGTCCTACTGTGAATCATCCTTTATGTTGCGTAACGGGCATACCCTGGTAGCTTTAGACAGTAGGTATCGTAGCCATGATCGCCCATTAAAGCAGATGGTGGGACCCACAGACTCTAGGGCGGCACTGGTGAATTCCGAAGGAGATCTCAGTGCCGCCCGAAATGAGTTGAGGAGGACGATCGGGGGGTTTTTAGTCGGGTGCAAGTCCGACAGAACCTCCGCACTGTCCCCGCGGTGCGGTGGAATCCATAATGGATTTTCTCCCTTCCTAGTTCAGCGGATTGGGGGGGGGGGGCTAAATGCATTGTCCCAAGTAAAATAAGGCTCGAAAACGTATACGTGATTATCCCGCGGGAGGAAAATAATCAATCTCTGAAGATAAGGCTATTCACTGAAAGATTCTACCAACAATTTAAATTGCTCTCACATCTGCAATATCACATTTTCTCCATCTCTTAACCTAAAATTGCTCAAAATAGCGCATTATAATAAATTTCATGTATTCTGCCTAAGTGTTTGGAAGCTTTCTGACCACAGGAACATTTATTTACGTTAAGTTACGAGTAAAATGTGTTTGCTAAGAAACTAAGATCAAGGACCACGTGATGGAGCTAAAAAGACAAATGGAAACTAATGATCCTAAAACAGATGTGTGTTTAGGATCATAAATTGATTCTGCCCCAAAAAGTTTGCTAAACTAGTACAAGTACGAGTAGGCTGTAAAGAGACTTCCATTAGATATGGTTAGGGATTCTGAGGGTGTATTCGTTTACTTTAGTCGATATAGCGCTGGTCCTAAGTAGGAAGTCTGATCTATAAAATAAACACTTTTTCAAGGGAAGCCGTTTAAGGAACATAGGTAATAGTCGAATATTTTTGTCATAAGTACTTACATTTAGCATATTGGTGCTTCATCATGAATTTAAGAGTAAAACTCTTGTCGGTGTAGCCGATAAAGTATGCAGATCTCTCCACTTTATCCAATCCAGAGCCAATTCCTTGGTTTCCTTATACGACACGACTTCTATTTTCTCTTTTATTTGTTTCATGTAGCTTATTCTCGGTCTTCCTCTTCCCCTCTTGCCTTCTACTTTCCCCTCCATAATAGTGCTTATTAAGGAATCGTGTCGTACAAGGTGACCAAAAATTTTCCCTCTTCTGTTTTCTATTGTTTGTAGCAATCTTCTTTTTTCTTTAACCTTCCTTAAGACTTCTTCATTTGTGACTTTTTCTACCCATCTGATCAGGGCTTGTAACCGGTTAATTTCTCCATACTAAAAACCGGTTAGGAATTTCGTTCTTTCGTTTACTATTTCATGTTTAATCAGGCAATCTAAAAATACACAGTATCTAAATACATTACACAGACCTAGATAAAGAGCATAAACTAATTCAAATTATTTGGCTATTTCGGGGTTTTTGAGATTAACCGGTTACAACCCCTGCATCTGATTTTCTCCATTTTTTTTTATAGGATTAGCTGAAGCAACATTGGTCGTAAAATGGTGCTCCACACTGGCTGTTATATTTGTGTTAATTCTCGAGTCTATAATAACAAAACTCACTACGTTCGCGTTCGTTTTGTAACACTGACTCCCGAATTTCAAAAACCCTTATTATATTTAATAACTGTTACATAAACTACTATTAATTGGAATTACAGCGTGTATTAAAGTTGCGGTACGACTGATTATTATGATATACAGGGTGTTTTTATTCATTTCCGTTTCTTCTAGCATATAGCGGTGTATAGCCATAGAAACGACGTAGCATATTTAGTTTCACAACATTCTAAAAAAAAAATTTTTTTTTTATTTTCATACAAAATAATTATATCACCAATGGTGAATGAAAACTGGCCTTAAGAGTTATCGTGGAGTTAAACAAAAGTTAATGTCAAGTATGACAATTCGAAATTAGAATGACACGCACGTAAACATAGTTTAATTGTTAAGGATCTTTTATACTCACTATACTAGGGGTGTTAATTAACGAAAATTAATTCTTGAATATCGTCGAAATGGTAAGAATTGGGATACTAGTGTGTTAGAGAAGATTACTTTATTTCATCTCAGGATTGTGCTCTCCCAGTTAACGGAATTCAATAAAAAAGGTCTGTATTCCCATATATGGGAATCTTCTAAAGTAGCCGCTTAGCCTTTCTACTTTAAGAGTCTGATTCAACATTTTAACTCTTCGTACCTTTGAAAATAAATATTTCTTAAGGAAAAAGGTTTAAAATAAAATTTATGAATGCTTCTTGTGTTTTCCCGCGCTCCTCTGAAGTAACCATATATTTAGAATACATTTAAACTCAAAGATTCGATCATTTTGAGAATGGTTAAATTCTAACTTGAGTTTTATGTTATTTGAACTTTCGATGTAAAATGTATCGACTTCTCGAGCCGTGTGTTAATAGTTGCCAAGATGTTAAGATTTGTTGAGATTTTTTATTTGTTCTATTGGAAATGAGGTCTAAGAAATAGCTTAGATGGAGGTGGTTTATATAAAAATCACACCACTTTTTAGTGACCCTGCCTTCAAACCTAATGATCCCGGGTTCTCATACCAGTAAGGCCATTTATCTGTTCGATGTGTACCAATACTTATTCCTTGGCCTTGGATGTTTTCTATATATTTAATCTGTCTATATCAGTCAGTATGTATACGGGGTGATTTGGGAGACGTGAGCAAGATCAACACTACGGATTCAGTAGATCATAAACTACTGCTTCATGCCACTATTAGTGAAATTAACGTTCATTTGTCTTTGGTGTTGAAAACAAAATGTTTTAAATTATTTACGAAATTCATGGTCACTCTACAATCAGAATACTTCAGTCAAGTGATACGTGTCAAATTGAATGTCATCTGAGTCCGATTACTTTTGAAATATCGAATCTCACTCAATGTGACAATTTACTTTCTTCGTAATCAAAGTGCTGTCGTAACAGTTAGAGGTTTAATCTTTATAAGCCAGTTATTGTAGGGTGACCATAATTGTAGAGAATTAAGCTTTAACTTAACAAAAATAAAAAGGTATGGGTGTTTCACTTAAATACAATGGTGAACGATTCATTGCCATATACTAAGTATGTAGTGTTGGTCCTGCTCACGTCTCCTGAATCATCCTGTATAGCCGCCTTGTATCCAAAGTACAGTCAACAGCAAATGTAGATGATCATTTTAGTATTTTGTCGCACAAACGTAACAATACTGTGACAGCAAAAAACTAATTCCGATATTCTTAACATATATTTTAACAGTCGCTCTTGTCGCGAGAACAATTGCTGCTTGTCCTGAAACAATCGCAAGTATTGAAAGATTTAGAACAAGAACAATAAAACAATCACTTGTCGATCGTCGCTCCGACACTATCAATCTTCCCAATAAATGGGCTGAGCTGAGCGCTTTAAGGCTAGTTACTCACTAGAACTAATGGCTCTGTGAGCTGTAGATGTTTTCTTTAATTGGAAATTTCTAAAACCTGACTCGCAAAAAAAAATTTAATCCGCTTACAAAATTTCATGAGAATCGGTTACGAAAATGTGACCTGTAGAGAAGAACACTGGGAAATCCAGAAATGAGGCATCCGCGGGCGGGACATTCATTTTGCTGGGTAGTTAATTCAATACAAGCGTGCGTAAGCTATAACTAAATAGTACATTACTACAGGGGCCGGGACGAAATCTCGCTTTGCTCGGCCGTATGTATGTCTTCGGCCGGCAACCCCATATTTTCCGCTGAGGTATGTACAGTGCTTTTCTCAAACATGCAATGAAAGAAACAACAAAAAAATCAAAGTTTTATTTTTAGTACGCATAGTGGCAGAATGTCATGATGCCTGTGCCACAAATTTATGTGGAATGGAAATTAAAAAAGAGGACTTTGCCGGCCTAGGCCTGCGAGATTTGTATGAAATTCCTTTAACGACCTCTTGTCCTAGCCGCACCTGAAACGTCATACTTCGCAGCCTATTATAAGGAACATAACATTTATATTTCATTGCATGTTTGAGAAAATTACTGCACTGATACACTCTATTTGATCGAGTGCAGTGAAGCGGAAAGGTTCTCGAGTGGCAACCACGTACGGGAAGGCGTAGCGTGGGCAGGCCCCCCACACGGTGGACTGATGACCTGGTAAGGGTCGCGGGTATCCGCTGAAAACGGGTGGCGCAGGACCGGTCATTGTGGAAGTATTTAGGGGAGGCCTATGTCCAGCAGTGGACGTCATTCGGCTGACATGATGATGATGATGATGAGTGCAGCGAAGGTGTCCGTTTCAGAGTCCGGC
Source organism: Notocelia uddmanniana (assembly GCA_905163555.1). NCBI lineage: Eukaryota > Metazoa > Arthropoda > Insecta > Lepidoptera > Tortricidae > Notocelia > Notocelia uddmanniana. The sequence goes on along the minus strand of LR991056.1, from coordinate 27,800,931 downwards.
CGGCGGATGGAGGATTTACCAGTGTATGTGCATGTATTTCCGGCACCTGTATATGGTGTTGTGTTTCTGGTGGTGAGTAAGGTCGCCAGAGCTCCCAAGGACACGCTGTGTTGAGAGTGAGGGACCTGCATACGTCTCTAGCTGTCAACAAAACGAATCCTCAGATCAATGAAGGGTCGGCAACGCGCCTGTGATTCCTTTGGAGTCTCAAGCGTCTATTGGCTACGGTGTGCGCTGAATATCAGGCCTGTCTTAAGCTAGTTATCCACCGTCATTGTTTTAAATAAAATAAGATAGGTTCGTTTTAAATGTAAGTTAACGAATGTATGGTGTATTTAATAGTTATTTTTGAAGGATTTTAGAGATAATGAATACATAATATTTTATTTACATAAACAGACTGGCACTTGCAGGTACCGCTTTACGTCGAAAGATTTACTTCCTGGCGTGCTAGTAGTTTTATAGACTTCACAAAATGCCCTTGGGCATATTGCAGCACTGTAGCATATTGTACCAAATGTATAATACAGTACCTATGCTAAAACATTTTTTACCGTGTATCAACGTACACTTCACACATAAGAACTTTATACTTATGCTTTCATGAGTCAGCCAAAACCGCTCAATTCAAATTGATTTTAGAGGCAAAGTCCTAGTGCCTTCTGGACATCGAATCGAATCGTCGAATCGAATTTTGTATGTTATCTTTAGTGTGGTCCCAGCTTTATTTCCTGTTTTAGCTGTCCTGCCTTGGTCATTTTAAAGGGATAGGTATTTTATTTGATAATCGATTGTAAACGTGTTACAAAGCTATTTTAACTAAGCGCTTTGTTTAGACATTAGATCAACAAGTTTATACATGTACATGCTGACTGTATAAGTACATATCTATTTCACGAAAATAATAACTAAGCAACTTGGAAAAGTTGAATAAGTGCCGAAATTTTCATTTCAAAATACAATATCTCAAAAAGGTCTGAGTCGATTTTGATAAATCTTAAAACCATTGATAGGACACCTGCTTTCAAATAAAAAAAGACACACTCAAATCGGTTCATCCGTCAAAGAGCTACGGTGCCACAGACAGAGACACATAAAATACACAGATACACAACTTATAAATAAATAAATAAAATAAATAAATATTGGGGGACAATCTTACACAAATCGACCTAGTCCAAAACTAAGCAAAGCTTGTACTATGGGTACTAGACGACGATAATCATACTTATATAGATAAATACATAGAAAACATCCAAGACCCAAGAACAAATATCCGTGATAAATGCACAAATAAATGCCCTGGCCGGGATTCGAACCCGGGACCTCTAGCTTCGGAGGCAGAGTCACTACCAACTAGGCTAAACAGGTCGTCAATGACACCCCTCTTTTGCGTTGCGTCGGCGGTTAAAATGAAACACGATTTTCCATCAAAATGACAGCCCAGTACTAGTCGGTATGTCCCATGAGGCTAGGTTTTAGAGCAACCAAATACTGATTTTATTTATCGTTTATTGCCCTACTCGTTGAACAGTTTATCTTTGTCTTTCACGCTTTATTGACGACCACTTTGGCGTAGTTGGTAACCCTGCCTACGAAGGCGGAGGTTTGAATCCCAGCCAGGGCATTATTTGTGCATTTATCACGAATATTGTTCCTGGGTCTTGGATGTTTCCTATGTATTTAAGTATGTATTTATCTATATAAGTATGATTATCGTCGTCTAGTACCCATAGTACAAGCTTTGCTTAGTTTGGGACTAGGTCGATTTGTTTAAGATTGTCCCCCAATAGGTATTTATTTATTTATCACTGTACCATTACACCATGTACCATTACAGTTAGAATTATCTTATATGCAGTGTGACGTCAATTTTATGTCACTGGGACGAAAAGTACGACCCCCGGCTATCAGCAAATTGTCCGCAAAAAAGTAGGACAGCCAAAGATAAATGCAGTGATCCAAATTTTCCTTTTTATTCAAAAGCATCTCGCAAACAAGGATCCCTCGGCTTATCTAAAGCCCAAGTCAACACGAGATTGATCCTCAAATTTTGTCAACGCAAGTCAAACAAAACACGCGCGTGCTTAGACTGCTGAACTTTTAACTTGGGAATAAAGACTATTCCAAAGTTGAGATGGCTTATAGGCAGTTCTTGGCCTTGAACAAGAAATCTGAGTTGAAGTTTCTAAATTACACCGGTTTCGCGTATTCTTTTCAAAATTCGTGCAAATTTCACCTAAGATTGGACACACGTGCTGCGTAGGTCGATATTCTTTTTATATATTTGTCATCGTGATTATGAAATATTATGTGATTCAGATAATATTATTCTTGAATTTGCAGACATCTTCACTCGCTCCTTGTCTATTTTAAAATTGCTATGTACTGATTTAATAATAGTATATTTTGTATGAAATGTATTAGTTTTGTGCATTTATAAAGTCATTATTAATAAATACAGCAATATATGTACTATCTGTGTCCAAATATTATGCGTGTGCTTATTACGTACAATTCGCTTAAACAATCAATTACACAACAAACAATTTTTTTTGAAATCAGTAAAATGTTGCCAGTTTTTAACTGTAAAGTTGGCGAGCAATGCAAGACAAAATGGCGTTAGAACGAAGTCACGGGGAAAAGTTATTTTGCAAGCACTCTGTTTTTCGACACAGCTGTCTCCAATTCTTATTTCATTCAATGTGTCATTTGAAATTCAACGTTATTCCGTTTGATAATGACTTCAAATTGTAGAAACAGCTTCAGAGCCTCCCAATATGTTTTCTTAAAAATCAGGATAATCACGGTTATCTGCCTTAATGCATAAAAATGATGTTGTTCGATTTACCATGTCGGATTTTTAATAAAATTTAGGTGCGTACTATACTCGTTTTTATATTAGCTTGAATAATTATTATCGACATAGAGTTTTGGTAGCGAGATATTTATGAGCACGTGAAAACTGCACCCTAAATGATAATATGGTTTATATTATTAATACAACACAAAAATACTCTCCATTACACACCGTCTCTCAAAATAAAACATCATGATTTTAGGTACAAAAAAATAAACAAAGATACAGGTCGAAAAAAGGTAAAACAACTGGAGGTCTTGTGGTGTTAGTTTTAAACACATTCAAGTAATTAGTTAATGTATACTATTAAAAATATTCATATTCAATTATTACCGTGCTCGATAAAAATTTAGCATTAGGTATCTTATATTGTAATTGCTTGCCATTTTCCTGTGTGGTGAAACACTTTGACAACTCTCACGCTTCCCGTTCCCTCAAAGACTAAATACTCACAAACGCTTTTCGTCACTTGCGTGAACTCTTTGATCACATCTATTTCTGCAACATAACATTACCGGGCCTTTGATATCGACGGCTTCCTTCCTTAACCGCACATCCGATTTTTTTATTTATTTCAAAACTGTACCCTATTTCGTATATTTAGAATTGCTATTGCATTGATTTGTGATGAGAGATAGGAGTTTGAGAAGATTGTTCGTTGGTACCACCGAGACACAACGGGCTGAAACACAAACAAACACGCGGGTAGTAACAATTGACTGACAAGTTTGTATTGAGAATGTAAACGGTATTGTTAAGTAAATACAATAGGTATACATAATATTACCATACAATTGTAATTAATATAATTGAGTTTGTAGAGGTACATGAATTTCATTTCATTCATTCTGGTTAAAAATGTGAAACAACAATACTTTTTTTTAATACCACGTCGGTGGCAAACAAGCGTACGGCTCGCCTGATGGTAAGCGGTCACCGCAGCCTATGGACGCCTGCAACTCCTAGGGGTATCACATGCGCGTTGCCGACCCTTTAAGAAATTTATACACTCCTTTCTTGAAGAACCCCATACTGTAGTCCATCGGGGAAAACCTCGGCAGGTTGCTCATTTCACAATCGGAGTGTCCGAGGGAGAAAATTCCTCTGAAACCGTACCGTACGCGACCATTTAGGTTCTAAGGTGAGATTTAATAACTGCTATAAAGTAAAATTTGATTCTCAAACTCTATCATGTCGATTGTATTTCCATTTTCTTGATATTAGTTGAATATTGTAACTTTCTATTATTACACAACAATTATTAAAATAGAAAAATGAACATGCCTGATTATTAAGGAACCCTTATAGTTTGGACGCTCCCGCGAAACTAGGAATTTTCTAATCCTTATTATAATCGTGCTTTCTTCTAGAACACATTTAATCTACACAGCGAACGGTAAAAAAACGTTTAAGAAAATATTTGGAATCTTAAAACAGCAATAAATCCAAGCGTTCCCAGAGGAAGCATTACTCGCGTCTTGAGAAGTGTTTAGATTTAAATCTGAACTAAATGTGCGAGAGAAATGTATGGTTTCAAGTCATGTGTTTTAAAGTAGAGATCTAATTTTGTTCGTCAAATTGCAAATCTGTCGCGCGAACCGAGTGTCAAAACGAATGCCATTGAAATATTTGAAATGCGATTGAAATATGAAAGATATGAACCAAATTGAAGCGTGTTAGTTAGTAAGTATGACTCATAGAAACAACGTAGCACATTTAGTTTTTCAAAATTCAAGAAGGCATTTATTTATGTGGTTGGCATAAGGTTTTTAGCGAACGCGGTCCGGGGGCAACGCACCAGAAAAAGCCACAGGATAGCAGAGCGGAGGCGGCGTGTATGATAATATATGAAGTAGTAATAAGACACTATCGACAGTCGACAGTTTCGGAAAAATCAAAAATTCAAAGCCGCCTCCGCCCCGCACCGCGCCGTTCTCGCTCTTCGCGTTTCGAGCTTTAATGTTATTTTCCGTACTAATAATGACAGTTAGTGATAAGGAGCGCTCGTGGCTCAGCGGTGCCCGCGTAACGCGTGCGGTATGCGAGGTTAAGCGATGTCGGGCGAGGTCAGTCCTTGGATGGGTGACCGCTTGGAGTGGTTACTGACTGAGCGCTCCCGTGCTTTGGAAGGCACGATAAGCCGTTGATCCCGGTTGTTGTCTATGATAGCAGTCGTTAAGTCAAGTTAAAGGCCTCCGGGCGGCTTGAGAACTTCTAACGGTCAAGTTGCCTACTCACTTGACAAGCCTAATCCCAATAAGGTCTAGTTTCCCCCTCGGGTTGGAAGGTTAGATGGCCGTCGCTTCCGTAAAAACTAGTGCCTACGCCAATTCTTGGGATTAGGTAGCGGACCCCAGGCATCCTTCAGGATGCAACTGTACTGGGATTAACGCTAGGAGGATGACTAATAATGACAGCTCAATCTAACGTAAGTTCGTCGTGACACGTAATCAACTAGTAGATTTCAACGAACGTTCTTAATTTACCATAAAATTAATACCATTATCTTAATTTACCATTATTGACGGTTTGAAACAACCGCACCTTAATAAATAAAATACGGGGCGAAGTATTATTTCTCAAACTACTCTTTCTAAAGTGTATACTTATACATACAAATGTTATACTGGAAGGAAGGCAATAAAAGCGAGCTGCAGAAAGAACCTACCTATTAACGAGTAGCGCTTGAACAATTCTTGCAGCGTTGCATGTTAACCTACAGGTAAGACTCGGATAGATCGAGGTTATTAATGATCTGGCTTTGCGTCTCGTGCTGCAGTTGTTATTTTTCCAGTATAACACTGGATTTGTAACTAGTAACGCTTACAGCCAGGGGATTAATTGTCGTGAAAAATATGGTTCGGTTCAGGTGATGATTTACTTATAGAGAATAGCCCAAGAACCCAGAACCAACCCAAAATAAGGAGAACAGAAAGAAAGGTCTGTCGGAAGATCCTGAGACATATCAAGAGAGATGACGACACTTGGACGATCAGAACGAATGCCCAAACCGAGGAGTTTTGACGCTGTCGTCACAACTCCTCGGTCGCGGCGTATTTGGGGAGGTGGTGTGTAGGTGGATCTGCGTCAGCTTCAGTTCGACAATTGGCAGGAAGCAGCGCAGGTTCGGGAAGGGTGGCATGCTCTTTTTTCAAAGACCAAGATCGTCCTTGAATCACTGCACCGTAATAGTTAGTTCATGTAATGGAAGTAGTCTATGTGAGAGTTGGTTTCATTTTCGTTAATCGTTAATATCAAGCAATCGATCATGTCATTTTTTATAGGTAAAAAATTAAGTACACTCTCTGTTTATTTACTCAAATCACAAAAAAAACTTGAGGAACTTCACAAGGTGAGAACCAAATTTTTGGACCATTGTTAAGTTATTTAATTCGACTACAAGTTTATTCTTTCCGTAGTTACACGATTTGTCATACAATTTATATGATTAACTTACTTTTTTGTATTTAATATATCGTTGTCTAGTACTACTATATCTATTATACAAGTCTTATTGAGCTTAAGTCTTAAAAAACGTCCTCTATTATTTATTTGTTTAAGTGTCACCAAGGAATCAATAAAATTGTAGACGAATTAAATGCCTTAACCATAGTCCAAAATTAGGGGCCTTACCTATATAGAGCTAGTAGGAGAACTAACCTCAAGGCGCTCTTAGACGAATCCAGTCACTCACACGCCAGCTCTTCCTCTTGGCTCTAGAGTACAGCACGGTACACCATTAAATGGATCCAGTCACGCTGAACTGGCACAAAAATATACTTATATAGCGCCAGCTCCCTACCAGCGCTGGCGAGCACCGCTTATAGAAGCTAACCACTGAATTCATCTAAAAGACCCATAATGAGCGGGGCTTGAAAAATGATTGCTAGCGTTGCATGTTAACCTGCAGGTAAGACGGAGATAGATTGAGATTATTAATGATTTGGCTCCACGTCTCGGGCTGCTATATATCTAGTCGTTATTTTTCTTCTGTGAAACTGAAAACGTATCTAGTCATTAATCTTACCATGGGATTAATTATCGGAAAAATATTGACACACAGAATAACCACATCTGATGGCCGTTGGGGTGAAAAGATTCTCGAGTGGTGACCACGTACCGGAATGCGTAGTGTGGGTAGACGCCAACAAGGTGGACTGATGACACTCTTTGGGTGAGGCCTATGTATAGAGTGGACGTCCTTTGGAATTTTGAGTAATCGCTGAAAAACTTTCTTGCCCACACAAAAGGACTCAAGTTAAGCCGTTTTTGATTTATCGTAAAAAGTCTTCTCTTCTTAGTAAAAGACGTATGAAACGCTGCGAAGGTACTTCCTTTTGCTTGTTATTGTTTTTTTAAGTAAGTTCATTAGTCAACGACGGAACCCTATACTGAGCATGGCCTGACTGCTCTTGGCCGATTTTTTTTAATCATTTTGTATGAAGCACCGATTGTGAGCAGGTGCGATAATTTTAATAGATTTTGTCATGACAAATTTTGAAAATTAAAAGAAACACACTCACGAGGTCTACAGCTCACAAAACCAATAAGTAGTTAGGGGGTTTAAAATGTGGACTAGTATAGTTAGGTGTCGGTACGGAACCCTTCTTTGTACGTGATCCGACACGCACTTGGCCGGATTTTTTTGATAAACTTGCTGTGTAGCTCTGCTTAACGCATTAGCGCTATGAACTCAATAAGTCTATCAGTTTCAGAGGTTTCAGGTTCTGTCAGCAGAGTTTTAGAACCAAACGAAATTAAAGGTACCCCTGTACTATAGTGTGCTATAGTCAGATATTATTTACAGACTTACCATTAGGCGGACAATTACTTTGCTCAGAGAAATGATGTGAGATAAACAACATGTTTACCAACAAAAGTCATCTAGAAACGATATCGGAACTCTACCTATACAATAAGATACAGTTACAAGAACAAACTCCATTGTGTTTGAACATAATAGATCCTAACTTAATACAACACATGTTTACTAATACATTCCTAATTTATACAATTTGCAAATCCCCCGAGTCTTGTGCTAACCTTCAGTCACATTTACAAGACGATAATCCCGACTAAAACAGGATTATCAGGGTGCGGCGTTGTTCGACAACATATTGATTTAATTAGTTGGCGATATCTTTGGCAGAGTTCCATTGGTGCTAAGATGATACATATCAATGTTTAACAAGAACATATCAGCTTGTTATTGAATTTATTGATAAACTAAACTAGTCCTAACTTACATAAATAATCTAAACGCCCTGACCAATTCCAACAAAGCTTTGCTTAGATGGGTATCCGGGCATGCCGATATTGCTGGAAACGAGAAATTAGATGAACTTGCCAAGAAGGGTGCAAAGAGACCCCTGGTTGGCCCAGAACCATTCTGAAGCATCACAAAACAGAAAGCATATTCTCTGCTAAGCAGCGTGGGAAAGTCAACGGTTGCTGAGCTGTGGAAGTACGCAATAGGACAAAAACACTTAAAAACTTGATGAAAGGGTTCAATACGAGTAATAAACTAGAAGCTAGTAATCTAGGGAGCTATTGTAGCTCAAATGACACAAAATTTGTGCAGTGTCAAGGGCCCACGCAAATTTGAACAATCACCTTTTTCAAATGGGTATGAAACAAGACGCAAGGATGAAGCAAGCATCATGCAGGTTTTGCCAAGAGTCAGAAGACCACTGATGCACAAAAGAAGGTACTTACTGAGGGCAGCACATAGAGCAACCAGACAAGGTACTTTACATCACCGTTAGAAGAATCCGTAAGTGCCTGTAATTATCGGGTTTCTAAAGGGCTGCCACAATAGATCACACGCTGGTCGAGGCGGCTACAAAGTCCCATATCATACAATAATGATAATAATAGCGAAAAGGTTATTAAGATGTTGGTAAATGGCTTGTTTCGAGAAAATCAGCGTCGGTCTGCCACCAGCTTCACGAGTTGATTAGAAAGAATTCGAGTCATTTCTGGATACGCTTAGCTCAATGCTGGAACAAATGGCGTACTTGAACAGATGCAATGCATATGGGCTGAAACTATGATGATGATGAGAAGGCTCAATTTCCCATTCTAGATGTTCTCAATGCTCGTCAGCCTTTAAACTTTAGAACAATGTTTTTTTTAGCCGGGGGTAACTAATTATCCTTTTCGAGCGTGCGTACGACACATCCAAATATCAATATCCATACTAAAAAAACGGTCAAATACTGATGGTTCCGTATAACGAGCATGTATCCGTCCCGACATATAATGTACTCATTGGTCCCGACCCCATTCGTTGAAGTAATTGAATGTCATGGGTACAATGCCGTACGTATCATAATAACTTAGAAATAAGACACCACGGATAAAACCTCTGACCTCCCATAGAGCGCTTCAAAGTGTTGCTCAAACGTTTAAATCACTTTTTTAATATTGTGAAATAGGGAAGAAAAATCTTGCACATGAATTCTGTTTCCTGATTGGTCTGTTTTAGTACCTACGACTATATGTAGCTGTATTCTGGTAGTTAGACGAATTTTTTTAATGAGTAAATCAGTGCATTGTCATTGGTGGATTTAAATGGTGAAGTATTTTGATTGTTCGAATTAAAATGTTTTGTAAATCTTAAATATGTATTTTCTTATTATCCTTAGAGGCTAAATATACTACTTTAGCTCCACTTAATTACTTTAATATGACACACTTTTTGGGCATGAGCAGGGGAAAAGCTTTTATCATATAATCTATAGACACAATTTGGCTTCAGAATTGCAAATCATCAAAGAAAACGAAATACAATTTACGTTCCAGTAAGTTCTCTGAATTCAAAATCTCAACCCCGGCAAGCTTGCTAATTTAAGTTGTGTTTGAGCAATCAATCAAGAGGCAAAACTCAATCTAGCCAACATTTGTTTGGGCACACTCAATTAGGTTCATCGACATCGTGTATCGTGTTACAAAACAAAGTCACAAAAAAGAATAAAAGAAGAAAATATTCCTTTGAGGTAAAAAGGCTCTTGCATTTTGTGTAGAGTTCAACATAATGAGATAAAGAAAATGATCGTTATTAAAAAAGGCACGTGGTAATAGTTGAAGTTTAAAAAAAATAGGTATATATTTACTACACCTTCTAGTAAGTCATAGGATTCGGTACATACCAAAAAGTTACAAAAAACCCTAATAGTGGAACTCCGTCCGTCTGTCTGGCACAACGCTAAACATTTCAGAAAACGTCCAATCACCATCAATTCAATTCAATTCAATTCAATTCAATTAATTTATTTCAGATTATAATCCATATACACATTTGTTAGTAAGAATTAGAAACTAAACATCGATTTGAAATTTGGAATAGTCATTTCGTGAAGAAAATTACAATTATCATTACTTGAAAATGTTTCATTAAAGTAATTATAATATTCATTTCAGTTTTAAAGGAAAAGTTTGAGAAAAATACAAGGATGTCACAAAAGTTTGCCAAGCTTTATTATTGTTATTAAAATTAACGGGGTAAATATTACTACATCCATATAGGTTTTTAGGAACCCCTATAGGTTCGCCGTGTCTGTCTGTCTGTCTGTCTGTCTGTCCGTCTGACTGTCCGAGGCTTTGCTCTGTTTTGTTGTTAGTGCAATAAAGCTGCAATTTGGTATATAAGGATATATAAATCAATAAAATGAGTCGTAAAAAAACGATTTTTTTTTAATGGTTCCTCGGAAGGTGGGGATGAAAAATATTTTTTTTAACCCTATGTTATAGGGTGTTTGGATAGGTCTTTCAAAATGAACAGAGGTCTTCATCAAACATTTTCGATAAAGTAAATACTTTCGGAAATAATCATTCCAAAAGAAAAAAAGACGTATGAAATGCTACGAAGGTATTCCCCTTTGCTCGTGATTGTTTTTTTTTTAGTTCATTGGGCAACTACGAAACCCTGCACTGAGCATGGCCCGATATGCTCTCGGCCGATTTTTTATTTACATGTATCATCAAAAAAACCTCCATAAAAGAAACTTGTATAGAACCCGCAAGTCAAACTTAGCACTTCTTTGTTTATATTCAGAACAACAATATTATTACAAATGTACCTATAATTATTTTTTACTTTCCGTAGACGCAAACTTCTGGACATTACTTACTTAATGGTAAGTATTAAGTTCATCATTGATACTTACTTAATGGTAAGTATCAAATTCATAAAATTTTACAAACATCTGTTCACTAATAGTACATTACGATACAAGTGCAGAGAACAGGAAATTCGCAACGAGTGGTGATAAATTAAAACACGACCGACGGGAGTGTTTTAAATCGACACGAGTTGCGAATTACCTATTCGCACGTGTATCGTACAACGTTTTACAGTACATATGGCTCTTTAAAGTTTAGACATATGCACGTAATCTGCTGATTACCGCACTCGTGCGGTAATGTAGCACCATATGTACTGTAAAATATTTTGTTTCCTTCCCACAACTACAAAATAGTACAAATTTCAAAGTAACATAAACGAATATTAAACATCATTTCAACTTAAATAGGTTTAAAGAACGTTTATGAATAAGGGTATTATTTTCCCTGCTAGCTCCTCCGCTGGCTCAGCGACCTGCAGTGGACTTTTTTTTATTGGGAAACAATATTGCGCAATTTGACCTAGTCCCAAACTAAGCATAACTTGTACTATAGTAAATACTCATACTCATTTATTTGCAATGATTGTATACATAACACGTCAAAATTAATTACAAAATAATACATTACATCATATTATTTTAATAAATATACTTAAAGGTCTAAATAATTATTAGTATACATACTTAAGTGATATCCTCTCAAGTTTGTGCACTCAGGGAGTACAGATCTTTCTTCACGTTTCACCCTAAACAGCCTACTGATAACCACAACAAAACTACAACAACACTTTTCACCGCCCTGTCGGAATGTCTGAGCTAACGGAATTTAGCGACCTTGACTTTCCCAATGATATTGGTTAAATTGGGTTTCAATACCATGTGTTCTAGTCATTGGGTTTTTGGCATTAATACAATACAATACAAAAACTCTTTATTGCACACCTCAATAAATTAAATTATTACTACAGAGATTACAGAGTATAAAACATAAAACTAAAGGTAAACAAATATCTTTATCGCTAAAGAGTGATCTCTTCCAGACAACCTAGCGGAAAAATAGCTATAAACGTATTAAAAATGGGTGGCAAACAAAAGATATACTTAACTCCAACTTATATGTATATAATCACGTCAATAATAAGCACACATACATAAATCACACAAATACCATCCAATCCAATCCATTAAGAACACAATATTTGATCAATTTCTTTAATCCATGATTAAGGTCGGATTCGATCAAACCGGTGACACAAACATAGCTTAGAAAATGTACTAAGTTGACAGACGGTGACAAGTTTTGAGTTTTTAACTTTTAGGCGACTCCCTGACTTGGCGGGGCGGGTGCGATATGTCATAGTATTTTGCTCTTTGACGTAAGCTTACTGATGTGAGATTTCCTCACTTGACGAAATACTGTCAGTATTACGTTTGCGCAGTAGTAATAACATGCGCAGAAGTAGGGCAGTACTGCATTGGTATCGGTTGACACTGACAGCTGACAGTTTTCTCATGTTGTACCGCCTCCGCATCGATAAATCAGGAAGGCGCCTAAATATGATATCAGGGGCGGTGTATGCACCACTACTTTTTTTTTTCACTGGATAGGTTTGCGCTTAACCACAAATCACCTGATGGTAAGCGATATTGTGGTCTAGGATGTAGCGCGCTTACCTAGTAAAAACCGGTTCAATTTGATTGTGCCTTAACTAAAATACCTCAATTAATAAACATATCCTCTAAATTACAAGAGACAGCCATCTGACAGATGTTCGTTTATTATATGGGTCATAATAATCTTATTCAAGCGTTCGTTTAGTGATAAGGGTCCAACTGTACCTGTCACTTACCCGAGACTACCGGTCATCGGATATGGTTTCATTCAAATTTAAACGTGCCCACATAAAATCATTTTAACCACCCATAAATTCAGGAGACGAGAATCAAAGGAAAATATAAGTAATGTATAATAACGCTTCCAATATCGGTATCTTCTTTACGGTATCGGTAGATACCGTAAAGGTCAGATGGGTTGTAAAAAGTAGTCCCTCAGGAAAACCTCGGCAAGGAGCTCATTCCATAATCGGAGTACCTATCACCAGTTCGTTTTGTTCAACCCGTTGAAAAAAATCGTAGGATAAAACAGTCCGGTTTGTTCAACGCGTATGTCAAAACAGACTTTTTGGCCGGTTTGTCCTACGATGTCACAGAATAAGTAATAATACAAGTACAGAAGTTTCTCTGTTAACAAATCCCCCGTTTAGGTATGCCAAACGTGCCTAAACGTAGCCATCTCTCTCTATCGCACGCAACGCGCTCTTTCGAGGCCCCGCCCTCAGCGCTGGGGTTACCATTACCACCAGCGAGAACCTATTTTAATATATGTTTATTATTAGTAGTGTTGTTTACAATACAATTACGAATAGTACTTTTAAGGTTCCGTATCCAAAATGGTGAAAACGGAACCCGTCCGTCCGTCTTTTCGTCTGTATGTGACAGCCGATGTACTCGGAGACTACAAGCACTACAAATACAATTAAAACATTTAGCAGGAAGATGTGTTCTACGAGGGGTGATCCATAAGTTTTGATAATCGGTATGAACCACCCCGTTAATGATATTCTTTTAATGTGGGCTGTACCATGACACTAATCAACATTAAATTAGAGTAAAAATATATAAACATTATTCATTTGTTTTTCTGTAATTGCTGAACAAAAAAAAAACCGAATGGAACAAATAAGATGGCGGATATAAGAGTTGGTTTTGTAATTATTTGGAGCGGTGTTGAAAAATTCCTGATGCACTAATGAAGAATATTGTAATTGAAAATAAAACCTTCGTTTATCATTATGATTTAAAGGATAAGCAAGTTATCTGTGCCTTGGTTTTTTTTTATCTCCAGCTCTGTCACCAATATTAGGGTGTATTTTTGACTTCTTCCTGGACTATTGAGGCCTACCAATAAAAACTGCGAAATTAGCTTTCACCAATTGAGCTCAAATATTGTTGGAGAGTTGTATAACATTATTCTATCAGAGTTATGTTAAATATTATAAATAAGCTGAAGAAGAAAAAAACACGAATTTTCGGGAGAAATTGTACTTCAGAGCCTTCTAATTGACAAAGGTGCTGCTCTTCGAGTAAAGATCAGAACTGATAACCGTTCCTATTGTTATTTAGCCCTAACTTCCGACTACTACTTCTCATTCACTTATGTTCAAAACCAACTACATGAAAATTAAGAGCTGGTGATGACTTAGTGAAGGTATAAAATTTGACCTCAAAAAGTAAAATTATTTTTATTGGGGTAAAATAAAACAATTGAATGACGTTAATAAGTATTTGAAAATATAGAAAGTGTGCATATTGTGTTAAAAATATAACGATTTATATATCTCCCATATTTAATACTGATTATCAAAACTTATGGATCACCCCTCGTACTCGTATGAACCGCTACGTAAAAGTGATGTGAAATTACGAATAAATATTAAAGTACGGGAGGGGAGTATAAAGGAGGGGGGCACTCCATACATGTAACCAGGGGATACAAAGTTTTATATAATTTTTAAAGGCATTACTTTGAAAAATAAAAAGAGGTTTCTTAGAACCAACGTTTTCATTTTCGTTTTCTTTATGTCAACCGTTGGTGAATACCAAACTCAATGACTGTGAGTTTTAACTCAAAGAACTGTGTGTTCAAAAAACGAGATATCCCAGTTTTTATTATTATTGGTGCAACCTGCTGCAATACAATAATGCTGTGGTTTTGACATTATTATTTAACACGAAACGGATTATTTTATGATCGTACAGCGGTACAGCAGCGCGTGCGCGTGCGATCCGTAACGGTGCGCCGCAACCATTGAATAGTCACTTTGCTCGGTTCGATGACGTCACGGTAGTAAACCACTCCTGACGATGTTAACAAAACTGACTACTTCATGTGCAGGGACAGAGAGTTACAAGTATACTTGCGTGGTAACGAAGGTCAACTGTTGGCCGGTATAGAAGTTTTTTTTTTACAATTGCTAGGACAATATTTTTTGTTTTTTCCTTCGATAATGAGTAGTTGATTATTATCTACTAGTTACCTATTTATTGTTAGCGGGACCGCTGGATGCGGATGGCGCAGGAGCGGTCATTATGGCATTTTCAGGGGGAGGCCAATGTCAAGTAGCGGACCTCTTTTGGCTGATATGACGACGACGGCATGCTTAGAAAAAACAATTTCATAAGCATTACCAATTGACTATTAGGCGGGGCGTGCAGCGTTCATGTAAAACATATGCAAACATTACCGTCATTCCGCCGCTCGCTCACCTTTAAACGGGCACTCAAACTGTTCACTTATGTAACAATTACAGTTATTTATATTTTAATTGCCAATCGAAAAATCCGCTAAGTGGACGTTTCCGCTTGTAAAAATATTTATATTTTGTATATCTAATGTCCTTTTTAGTCTAATAGGCCATAAAAGTGACAGAGATCGTCTATCGTTTCTATATTTTATTATATCTCCAGTTCCCAATCACTTTATTAACGCTGGGAAAAATCCGCACCTGTGAAAATATTCACAAACCGTTTGCGGTGAACGCTTGAAATATGCGAAATCCGAGCTCCGAACTCCATAAAGTAATGCCAGCCATAAGTCTTCATTAGCGGGAGAACTCTTGAAAAAAACATAATTCGCCAAGAGCGATTAAATTACCACAAAAGCCGGGGAGAGCCGCGCAGTAAAACTACTCAGCGTGATGGCCACTCAAATTTCGCCTATTACGCGAACAGATTATTGTCCTAGGGCGGTAAACGCTAATTTCTCATCAATTTCAATGAAACATCTCATTTGGTTTGTTGTACTAAACGTGTTTTAGAATTTACGCAATTACTGTTAACTATTAAATTTATACTGTTTATTTTAAACGTCTGATCTCTGACCTTTGCAGACGATTCTAAATCTAAATACACACAAAAATAAATTGATAGAAGAGCTTTGCTTGCTTTGAATGCTACAATGAAACTAAATCACGGGTAGACAATTTTTTCTTTGTTTGTGTTGGTATTTAAGTAGTCAGGTTTATCAGCTCTTTAGAATTAAAGAGATAGTCAATTTTCTCCCATAAGTTTTCGGTTAAAAAATGATAATTCCAAAGGCATTTTACGTACAGAGCGCAATGCAGTTAGACGTAAGGGGGTCGGGCGTGAGGCAATCGTCAGACGCGCGTATAACGTACCGGAGTAAGCACGACTCGGCTCGTAGCTTCCTGACGTGAAGCGTATCGTTCGGTGATCGTGACAATTAAGTTTTGTGAGTGAGTGATTATCAATTTAGTGCACTTGTGATTTGCTCAAACTTTTTTCGGTGAGTAAAACTATTTTTCGGTGATTAAAACTTTTTTTTTAATAATTTGTTGTAGCTCCGCGCGGTAATGGAATAAATTATGTAAATCGTGTGGTTTGAATGCAACGAATTATTTGGATTTACATGCATATCGAGCGGCCGGTATTTGTAAATGAATTTAGCGGACACTATTCGGGAATTTAATAAAATTACGTAAGAAATGCGGTCGCCGGCGTTGGGTCGGCTGTTTTCTTCACTTTTGGGAATTTACATATTGTACTAGATTCCTTGGAGGCAGATTGTAGCTAGATATTAATGCATGTAAATACATGAAATAGAATGCAACAACAAAACAAGAATTACAAGAACAGATGTCAATATGTATACTTAAATGTGCCACTATAACTATAAGGGATTTCTTTTGGCTAACCCTCGGGCAATTGAGTGGAAAATTAAACGACATTTATTCTCGACTTATTAATAGTTGTCATAATTGTCTATTCAATTTATGTAGTTTACAAATTTGAAACCATAGTGACTGCAATAATCGATTATAGTATCGTACTGTCAAACTTTGGATATTTGAACGTATGATGATGAAAACATAATGAAACAAACACATCGAAAATATGAATGTTCAGTTTTATGCTTTTACAAAAGCCATTGAGAATCAAAGGGTTGACAAACCTTACCTAAACCACCCCAAGCCTTTTAAAACCTATGGTTTAATGCGCTATGCAGTCAATACCAAGCTCCGGTTCAACATCAGATTTTTAATTATTATGATTTGGCACGCGAATGATTCTACAACGATCAAATATCGTTCACAAATTAAACAATGATGTCACTAAAATATAATAAAAGTTTTCCTCCTTACCTAAACATTGAACGCAAAACGATAAAATTATATCATTTAAATTATATCATGTAAATTTAGTGAATCATCGAGTCATTTTAATACCGTAATGAATTCCATTAAAAATATTACAGAAGAAGTACACAAACTTAATAATAAAAATAAAAACTACTGAATATTTACTGTTATCTTTATGGTGAATTTAAACATCATGTAATAAGTCTCATTATCATCATCAACCCATTGCTATCATGGATCTTGTATAATAGGTTGGGCTACGAAGAACTGTTCGACATGATGCCCACGGCCGCTTTCTACCATCATACCGCTCGCAGAGCATTCATACTCAAACCGTAGAACCTAAATGGTCACGTACGGTACGGTTTTAGTGGAATTTCCTCCCTCGGACGCTCCGGTTGTGGGACGAGCTCCCTGCCGAGATTTTCCCGAGGGATTACAGTTTGGGGTTCTTCAAAGGAGTGTATAATTTTTTAAAAGGTCAGCAATGCGCATGTGACACCCCCTGGAGTTGCAGGCGTCCATAGGCTGCGGTGACCGCTTACTATCAGGTGGGCCATAAGCTTATTTGCCACCGACGTGGTAAAACAAAAATCGTGAGGAAACCTGCATACATCTGCGAGGAAATTCGAAAGTTAACTGGGCCTGCGTGTACAACTACTGCCTAATCCTTCTCATCAATGAGAGGCCTGTGCCCAGCATTGGGACGTATATATAGGTTGATAATGAAACAACTCAATCGCCGAACCGGGTAATGTCAAATATGAAAATGTATTTGTCAAGTAGTAACCTTAGTCTTTGTGTCTTTTGTCTCTTTCCCACAAATATAAATATCAAAGTGATGGAAAAAGAAAAACCATTTAACGGCAATTTAGATGAAATATGTTTGATAAACGTTTATGAATAACGGCATAATATTCAATGAGTGGGTAAATACTGCTTTACTCGTCGATAAGTAGTCGAATTATCGTCGAATACTCGTCGCATACTCGTTGTCCTACGTAGAATCGACATTGACTCTTGTTCAAGCAGACAAATCCAAAGGAAATCTATAGTTTTGTATTTATCCAAAATATTTGAACTGGATTGTAACTCAACGCTACGCCGTTCACTCCAAGTTTAAAATGAAAACACTCCTGCTATTTTATTTACTAATGGAGTCGGATTTCCATTGATGAAGCAAAATGAAATTAAATTTTAATCTTACAAAGTCTGCTCATCACCTTAAAAAATACTGTGAATAATATATGAGACAGGCTTTTACATCTGCATAGGACCAGTTGATGTTAAAAATATAAATCGCTATAAAAAAAATTGCCATAATACCCTTGAATAAGATGTCGACTATACCAGGGCGTCAGGTTAATATATGAGTAAACTATATTTGGCATATTTTTTATTTCCCATAAGTTTACAATACTCTAGCCCATTGGTGTTTTTTTCTAATTCTGAACTTTTATATGTCATTTACATAAATGCTGGCTCATATTCAATGACTCTAATATTATGTCGCTGAAGACTCTATGCTCTCTGTTTCATAAAATCACTGTCTAGCGTGCTTTTATAGTTTTTTTTCATAAAAGCACTGTTTTACAACTTTTTTTTTATAGTATGCTTTCGGTCTTAATTATTCTTTACTACTAACAGTGGCTACAAAGAGCAAAATAAAACCTATAGTGTTTAAATCAAACAGTTGTTGTACATCAATTTATTTACTAATAAATAAACACATTCATAATCTATTTTGTGTTAGATAACAAGTTCATCTATTTTTGGCAGTATTTATAAAAATGTCCAGTCGGGTTCGGTCGCGATTCTGATTCATTTTGTTTCGGATGTCAAGTGCAGCAAATTAAAAACAATCATATTTTCGATTTCCCACTTAAATTCCAAATGCAAACGATTTTTTTCAATCTAATAAACTATTAGATTACTTATATAAAAGAATTATTTGTACTTGTGAAGAAAAAATGAACGTTGATTCTTTTAAAAATGCACAGAGACGAGGAATCTGCACTCCCGAATAAATTGCGTAATTTGAACAATAACTACGGGTAAAGTGATGGTGCATTAAAAGTCTATCAAATACTATTGATTTGAAAGAGTACAGAGTCTAACATATACTATTGATTTAAAAGTCATAGAAAAGTATTGTTTGTCACGGTGTATAAGTGGTCTAAAAACTCTCGTGGCGTCTTTACTTGCGATGCTCGCCGAGACTCGCATCGCAACCATCGCGTCTTAAGGCCCTTCTTATACAAGTGTCCTGTATTTGGGTATTAGTGAGGAGGCAAATAACACAGCACAAGAGTATGTTCGAGACTGTTTTATTTAGCGTACGTCGGTAGGTGTATGAATCTTAATCTACCCACATACAATACATATCAAGAAGATTGGCATAAATCACTCTTCCAAAATGAAGAAACCGTTTACTAATCACTTAATCAAAACATATAAAAAATATGACATAGGTTTGTTTATAATAATCGTGAAAATTTACGGTTTCCAAAAAATGATATGGGAAATACAACTTAAAGCGCAATTAATACGACGCCAGAAAAACTTATTAGTGTGATATGAAATCTTTAAGAACGACTGATTACATAGCGCTATGGCGCTTCCTCCCAAAAAATAAAAATTCGCAGTTTCTCTTCTTAAATATGACAAAATAAGATCTAATATTTTAAGTCGTGTAATGTTTTTAAGACCCTCCTCCTTTTTTAGAAGTCGGTTAAAATAACACTAAGTATATTTAATTGAAACTTAAGAAGCAAAATTCAGCGTTCAAAAGTTATATATCACGGACACATTACAACTTATTAAAACGAAACTTACCAAAATCAATAAAACGATGTTACCATACTATGTTATAGTACTAACTACGAACCCGCTTCAAGACATAAAATACGAGTAGGTATATTCAAGGTCAACGAAAAATGGTATATTATGCTATTGTCAGATTAAAAATAAACAAAAGAACCAATCTAATCAAACGGAATCGTTCAACGGTCTTTATTCGAACTACGTTACATTTAACACTTTATTCTTCAAATCCTGAAACGGAATTTACGGAACAGTCAAACGGTCTTATTCGAAATTGGAAGTCTATTACATTTGTGACTTTTTTCTTCGACTCCTAATAGTATCTAGGGTTGCAACGGCCGCTTGATGGATGACAAGCATGATGAGAAGGCAAGATGGATTGGGGCTAGCTCAGCGTTTGATGACCCGAGGCATGATTCCGAAACGCGATTTTTCCATTATAACAATATTTGATGAGCGCCTTGCAATTTACAGTCTGATATATTTATTTATTTATTTATTTATTCATTTTTGCTTAGCACTATTACAATGACACATGTTATACTCATTAACAGTGCAACCCTGATAGGGTATTGCAAAATTTTATGAATAATTACCTATGTAGGTCATGCACATGCATTTTAAATTTTATAAAGTTTACTTAACTATAATTATTAACTAGGTCACAATACAAAAGAAAAAAAAAGAAATATTAATAATGTCAATACCTATATCTAAACAACATTTTTTGATAAATTATATATAAATAAGTATTTCTATCTCAATTTATTAGAACTTATAAATTAAACTATTTAATGGTGTCTGTCATAAATTCCTTATCATATGAGTAATATGATTAACTTATGAGCCAATCTTTAAGCTTACTGCGGAAACTAGTATACTTTTCCTCGTTTTTTATGAAGTCAGGGATTTTGTTGTATATTTTGATTGATTGGTAATAAGGTCCACTTTTGAACGTATTGAGCTTAGGTTCCGGGAGGGCTAATTGGTTATTTCGACGAGCGCTTTCCACAAATTTGTATTGAGACAACTGTTTTTTTACAAGCAGTGCAAGTTCCAATACGTATATGCACGGTAGGGTTAACAACTTAAATTTGACAAAGTGGGGTCGGCAACTTTCCGGGCGACGTATGTTAGCAATTAAGCGTATGCATTTTTTCTGTGCTACGAACAAGTCGTGGGCGTCAGTGCTATTTCCCCATAAGATAATGCCATAACGCAGGTATATACCTAGTGGCTCATAACTTTAAGTGCGACAGTATTTTTTAAATCAGGCGTAAAACACACAAGGCGAATCCTCACCGCCCTCCGTCGCGTCTCCCGGACTGCACGTAGGAGCGACGCCGAGAGAAAAGGTCGCTCGGCTTACATACATTGTCATAGGAGCTGTTCGTTTACCGTCTCGGCAAACTCGACTTTAGCTTATCCCCAGGTACCGATATAGGTACCCGGTCATACATACAAAACTTGGTTCTGTTAGACAGATGATGTACGTAAGTACTATCAATTATTCTTCGGTCATAGTTGCTCTGTTACGCGCAGCGTTGCACCGCGTTGAAATACCTCGTGTGCTTAGGCGGTTTTCACACTGTTCCGCACATCGGAGCGGCGTCCGGTTCTGCGGTTTTTAACTTTCTACTCTAGAATCTTTTTTTATAACACGTCGGTGGCGATCAAGCTGATGGCCCACCTGATGGTAAGTGGTCACCGTCGCCTATGTACGCTTGCAACACCAGAGGCGTCACTCCCGCGTTGCCGACCCGTAAGAAACCTCTTCACGCCTTTTTTGAAGAGTCCCATGCGTAGCCCATTGGGAACACCAAAGCAGGGAGCTCATCTTGTATTTGCATAGAAAAACCGCATGGTATGTTTAAGACATTGATTCCGCCTCTCAGTGCGGAGGTGCGAATCTGCCAACACAATGATCCCATGACGGTTCGCGTTCACGGACGGTGATGCGGTGCGGGCCGCGGGGTATGCCACACCGAGCTGCGCAGTCCCGTAAGGATTTATGTACGGAAATGCTGTTCGTCGTGCACTGCAGTTCCGGACGGAGATACGTAGCAAATCCGTACGGTGGTTCGTCGTCGCCGCACGCGAATTCATCGCTTTGCACGCCGCAACGGGATGCGGCGGTAGTGTGACAACCGCCTTAGCGCCTTAATTTTCCCATGCGTATTTAGAATATTGAAGCGATTTAAAGATTCATCGCCTCGAGGGATCCCTCGATAGTTCAGTTGGTGAAAAACGATTCACGAATTGCACAGGCCGTGGGTTGAAACACAAATACCTTTTTTTAATTTCTCACTTTGATTGGATGTATATAAAGCAGTACTAAAACCGATATGGATGTATGGCGTACAATTGTGGGGTAGCGCTAGCAACTCAAGCATTAAATCATACAAAGAATACAGAACAAGATCTTGAGATCAATAGCAAATGTACCTTGGTATATAACCAACAATGAACTGCATCAACACTTGTCATATGGGGGAATATAAGGAGCGACTAATTAATCATCCCAATAAATCAGCACGAGAACTTACCGTCCAGAACCACTTAAGACGACTTAAAAGACATAACATCTTGGAGCTACAAAACAGAGAATAATAAAAATGAGGGGATACTCTCGCTGGAGAGCAAACTCGACATGCCAGACTATATTAATCCACACAACGACTTAGGCTGGGTTGCACCAAACCGTCTGTAATCGTAAGCTGTGTTCGTTAAAATTTGAATGTATGGAAAGTTTGACAAGTTTCTATGGCATGACAGCTGCCGGCGCCATATTTAACGTTGATCGGTCTGTGATCGTAAGTCGGTGCAACCCAGCCTTAGGCTGGGTTGCACCAAACCGTCTGTGATCGTAAGCTGTGTTCGTTAAAATTTCAATGTATGGAAAATTTGACAAGTTTCTATGGGATGACAGCTACCGGCGCCATATTTAACGTTGATCAATCTGTGATCGTAAGTCGGTGCAACTCAGCCTTAGTCTTTGGATTGGTCGCCGATTAAAAAGAGAAACAAAAAAAACTTTGATTGGAAATCCTAAACAAGGCCTAAGTTCATAATATAGATCATTTGTGCTTTAGCCTAGCTAAGTGTGTAAGCGCGCCGCTCCGCGCGAGATTGACTATCCGTCTCTATCTAATGGGTACAAGCGGAAAGAGACGGATAGTCCATCTCGCGCGCGATATAGCTCGCGCGCCGTCGTGTGCTAGCCGTGCTGATAATCGAATGGGATTGGAATTCATTTCTTAGCAAAATGGAGGCCTTGTATCGGGAATTGGATGTTCGTGTTTACAATTAAGCTGAGTTGGAATCGTTAAGATACTTGTATTGGATGCCTTTGGGGATTCGATGAATTGTTTTCTGTAATTAACGCAACAACATCGATACCTATCTGTTGTCTCAAATAATTTGGGTATGAGTCTTCTCCTTTTACCGATTGTTTTACATCTTGACAATGCTTGTTGAGTTATCTGATTTAAATTTCCTCGATTTTCACTCGTTATTTTATTATCCTTGGTTGCGATTAAACATGTTCCTTATTTGCGCCAAAAATAATGTTAGACAGGAAAATTATTTTGAAGTCAAGTCACTTGACAAGCCTAAGCCCAATAAGGTCTAGTTCCCCCTTGGGTTGGAAGGTCAGATGGCAGTAGCGGACCCCAGGCATCCTACAGGATGCAACTGTACCGGGAATAACGCTAGGATGATGATGAGACAATTTTACTCATATTTTCTAATAGTATTATGAATATTTTATAGTATAGCTTAGTTTTTCTGAAACAAAAAAGTTTTTAAAGCGTTGTATCTACTCGTAATCACTTGTTCTCGCTCCTCTCCGTGGAACTCGACAAATAAAGCAATTTGTATTACGTAACATTGTAGTCGCGCGAGGTGAGCCAGCAATGTTTGAATTGTTTTTAATTTATAACTGATGATAAACTGTACAGTGTACACTTTGGCTTTCAATATGTAGCGAGTAACTTTCAATTTTACGGTCATTTTTGAGAAAAAAATACTTATATTATTTTATTGGTCGGCCTGTTTAGCCTAGTTGGTAGTGTCACTGCCTCCGAAGCTAGAGGTCCCGGGTTCGATTCCTGATAAGGGCATTTGTTTCTGTGGTGAGCAGAGACATTTGTTCCTGAGACTTGGATGTCTTCTTCGTATTTAAGTATATATCTGTTAAATATATCGTCGTCTAGTACCCATTAGACAGGCCTTATAGAGCTTACTATGGGACTAGTACGATTTGAGTAAAAATTTGTCCCCTAATATTTATTTATTTATTATTTCTTCAAATGGAGTCATCACAAATATATAGATATAACGAGTTTCGTTTATAGCTTACGTCCATACAACATTACCCTTCACCCTTTCACCCTCTTAGAGATAATATCCGAGATAAAAACAGTCCAATGTTTGTCTTGAGATTTATATAGAAACTATCGTCTTGCCAACTTTCATCTAAATCTGTTCAGCACTTAATAAACAGCAGAGGTTACTTTCGCATTTTTAATATTCGAGCACGAACCAAATGCTCAAATCGCGCTCGTTTGAGGCTCGTTAGTCGATTCAAACTACATAAATAGTGCTCGGCTCGTGACGTCTAGCGTAAACCAAGCTTTTTTTACATTTATTTTTTAAAAAGATACATTTTTCAAATTCAGAATTACTCGCCAAACTAAACGTTTGATGGCGAGACTTTTTATTTCATCAAATAAGTTAATGTAAAAAAAATCATATTAGGTACAAGTAGACCGTACTTTTTTCCACAATCATCCCGTTGAGACGGTTCGATTGAGCCCAAACAAGATGGCTTAATCTTGTGTTGTTTAGGAGTTGCTAATGGCCACCTACTATCTCCATCATCAGATCAGCTCGTTTGTACTATAATATTGTACTGTCACACAAACTTAAAAAAAATGATTGAATTTTTTTATGACAACTTACTTACATATGAACAGTGCAAGTTAAATAAAAGCATGTAGAAACTACCTATATTTTTTGGTTAATTTTAATAAGTATTTACTTAACTACTAACAAACAGTAATGGTTTGACGTTAGATTTAATAATTGTTTAGTTAAAAACGAGTTAAACGGACTTAATTACAGTAGAACAAAGTTTCGGCTTGATGTTTAATTAATCGGCTTAGAATCCATGGCAGTACTTACTTACCATTTGTATTGTATAAAGTTGTTTTAAGATAAAGTATTTCAGTACCTACGGCAGTGACCATATCATTTCTGTTTGGTTGGAATGGCCTGCTTCGTATTCATTTAACGGTCTCGCAAACTCATCCGTTTAAAGCTTTATACCACACCTTGCCAAAAAGCGCGTTTTTCCGCACGCTTCGCGCCGGAAAAAAACACTTTTTGGCCAAGTGGTGACGTAAAATTGTGTACAAAACACGGGTCGTAAAACAGAAAGCCCTCTCTCGGGCCTCAAACATCTGCGATTTCGGCCTTTCTTTCTTTTACAACCCTTGTATCGTAAATAGCTAATGTAGTTCTCATGCTGCAATTTTCTACTTTCATGCCTCGACGATATTATTAGGTACTACGAGACTCGTATTAGTCCCAGGTATATCGATACTCCGGCATGTTAACGGTGTTTTCTACTTAGATGTGTATGTACTACAAGGTTGATTTTATTAATTAAAATAACGATTTCGTTGTACTAAGGTACACAATAACAGGTTTAAAATTAAGTGAAACGTTACTTAATGAAATGACAAGTAAGTACCTATATCAAAATAAAATAAAAACAAACTAATAAGCGTCCACTGAAAAAAATTTAGGTATACCTATTTGTAAGTATAATCATCATCCTGGCGTTATCTCAGGACAACAGCATCCTGAACGATAATCCCAAGAATTGGCATTGACACTAGTTTATACAGAAGTGACTACCACTCCTAGTGAGAGATATTGGATTTTATAACTAAAAGTTTTGTTTAGCTTGACATTGCAGCTTATAGTTTTACTTTCATGTCGCGATTTGGTTAAATAAATATATAAAAAATTGGTATAATGTCCATTCATTACTTAGAACATGTTGTTTATTGTGTGAAACATATATACTCGTAAGATTGTGAACTTTTAAGTCCGCATAATGTAATGGGTAGACAACTACAGAACCCTATATTGCACTTAGTCCGAAACGCTATATAATATTATACATATATATATAAAATATATTATTATAATAGCCATAAATAAGATTACCGTTATTTACATTAAGTTATTTTCCTACGTGCTTTCTCAACTTAATCCTAAGGCTAGCTAATATTCCATTTATATTTGTCTCCCAGCGTAATCTTGTGTTGCACAATAGTGTCGATTCAACGTATCCTTTATCACTCGGATCTCGTATTTACCATTTCCACTATAAACTTACTGAAAACCTCAAAGCACAGCTTACATTTCGCCGAGCACAGACATACAAGCCTTAAATAAAAGGACTCCCAGACTGAGCCAACTTCATATTAGACTTTATACGGGCGGTATAGGCTTAGAGATTTAATAGAACCGTGCTGTTTGTGGTGTACGATACATGACGTAAATATAGTCACGTTACGGTACGCCTCATTTCGGTCTAGTATTACGTAGGTTTGGAAGCGATTTTATTATGTTTTCTTACCCATAATCTGCTTCTAATAGATTCACTGAAATTTAGAGTCACGGACCGGAGTTATTAGTGGCTCGTTTTAAGACTAGGTACTAACTGAGAGATGACTGGCTCCAAGGTCTGAAGATAGTGCAAATTTTATTTTTTATTGTAAGAAAATTGTACAATTTATTTTTGTATATTCTAATAAATTAATTGGAACTTGCCTGCACCGTTTTCGCATGCATGTCGACATGCCTAACTCAAAATATTTTTAGGCCTTATTATGATCTCAAACTTGCATATTTCTTTTTTACTTTTAATATAATATCGTCTATCTAATCTCAAGTCTTTAAAGGAGTAATTCTTGTATATATTTTTTTCGGGGAGCTCGGAAAGGGGTTTAAAGATTTCTATAAAATTTACAATTAAGAAGGATACGGGAGTGAAAAATCGATTTAGTTCTAGCTAATTGTAATTTCTGAAAACTCGTATTCTCCAGGAAAAACGAAATATGCCGAGCAAAGCTTGGTCACCCACCACCACCGCGGTACCAGGTGTTGCCTTTAAATGTTGTGCCTACTATATTTTTATTTAAATAAAATCATTATACATCAGTGCCAACGTTCCCGCTGCTCTGAAGCCCCAGATTGAGCGGAGCGATGGCAAGCGCCCTGACGGAATGTCGTTGACTCCCTGGAAGTACAGACCAGTACAGACACCTACCAGCAAGTACTAAACGTGCGGTGGCGACGTAACGCCTCCAAGTCTCAAAATACAGCTGTCCCGACGCCTAATTGTTCTTTTCTTTCAGCGTCGAGACACTAGGCCCTTTGGGTAAGAGTACGCTGGAGCTCCACACTCTCCACAGGCAAATCAGCAAAAGGTTGACACAGACAGGTTGGCGAGACAACAGGCGACCTTCACGCTTTCTCGCGCAAAGCAGGCAGGTCTCCTTTTTAATTGTTTATTTTATTTATTTTTTATAGGAAGCGAGCGAAGCGTCTCTGTTTCAGTTTTCAACAATAAATCTTTTGTATGTCTGTTTGTCTGTCCGGATGTTCACCTCTACAGCTCGCATTTCGCAACCGATTCTCGTGAAACTTTGTGAGCAGGTTCGATAATTATATAGATTTTTTTTGTCCGGCCAGTTCTTGGAAATATTGAAATTTGAAACAATGTTTTTTGCGATGTCTACAGGCTCTCAGAGCCACTAATTTCAATTTAATCGTAGTTTTAGTCTCGTATTTAAACTTTAAGTATCTTTTATATTAACCTGTCATTG
The DNA here is from genome assembly GCA_905163555.1 of Notocelia uddmanniana. NCBI lineage: Eukaryota > Metazoa > Arthropoda > Insecta > Lepidoptera > Tortricidae > Notocelia > Notocelia uddmanniana. The sequence continues at coordinate 27,773,000 of LR991056.1, read as the reverse complement.
TGTTTAATAAATAATTATATTTTCTATATACTGGGTGGAACAGAACGATGGACTTTCCTATAAACAGGGAATAGGTTAGCCTTGGTACTATACTTTTACCAAATAAACTATATTAATATTCGCAACTGTTTTCGAGTTATAGAATTTTAAACATCCATTAAAAAAAGCATACTTCAACCCTATCTCACAAGAAAGCTAGTGACATAAGTCACTTCGAAATATAAATACTTAAATGCTAATGTTGAAACAATAGGGTTGTTGCTAATAAATATTAAAAGGCATTATTTTAATGATGTTTTTTTTTTCTTTCCAACAAAAGTTTCTAATGACTACAAGTAGATTGTATATCATTTAAATAACAATATATGTCCAGGAAAGTCCGTGTATATTATATCTATATCCAGGCATTTAATGCCAAATGATTTTTTCCTAACAAGTTTTAGATCAATAAAAACTCACTAAAGGCTTGGCCTTAGAAATAAATTACGTCAGGAAATGAGGTTTTCCCGGTCGCAAGTCACTCGAGAACCCTCATCGGTAAGTGTGATCTTAAGTACTGTTCTTGAGACAAGGCAATAATTACACCACTCTGTTACCTTAATTTGTTACCTTACTGTACAACGTTAATTTGGGTATTTCTGTACCGTAACAAAGTGGATGGTTTATTTTATACATCGTATTTAAAATCATTAACAATTCGAGGAATTGTTGTTTGGAGAGCGCTTAAATAAATTTGATACCTTTGTATATTATATTAGAAGTCAAAGTCGAATTCAGATTATTTATTGAAACCACATAGCAAGAAACTTATAATCTAGTTATGTTAGGTACTTAATGTTACCTTAATTAACTTATAAGAAGTATTTGGCAGGTATTCCACCAGAGTTTTCTGATCTGAGAAGACCCCCACTTGTCCATTAAAATTGAAATGTAAATTGTCTTTTCTCAAACATGCAATGAAATATTGATGTTATGTTCCTTATAATAGGCTGCGAAGTATGACGTTTCAGGTGCGGCTAGGACAAGAGGTCGTTAATGGAATTTCATACAAATCTTGCAGGCCTAGGCCGGCAAAGTCCTCTTTTTTAATTCCATTCCACATAAATTTGTGGCACAGGCATCATGACATTCTGCCACTAAGCGTATTAAAAATAAAATTTTGTTTTTTTTTTGTTGTTTATTTCATTGCATGTTTGAGAAAAGCACTATACATACCTCGGCGGGAAATTTGGGGTTGCCCGCCTTAGACCTATCCGGCCTCGCAACGCTCGGCCGTATATATGTCTTCGGCCGGCAACCCCTTTCGTCCCGGCCTCTGTAGTAATGTACTATTATTGCAAAGTTATTATTCATTCAATGATGAAGGTGTTAAAAGTATTTAGTCGCATATAATCTACTCATTGGAACATGTACCTAATAGATTGTTTAAAATAAAATTACGATTAACGACACCCATTCCATTAAGAGGGCGCAGTACGCTCGGTTCTCCATACAAACGTATTTAGGCTTTCATTTTAAAACGCCATGCTAGAATAACATGAAACTTTGTATACACAATGGGATCCGGCATATCTAGGTCGGAAATTAGTTTCTGTTGCTAGAAATTGTAAAAGAAAAAAAATAAAGCGGCTTTTTGAGTTTTTTACGGCTTGTATGAAAACCTTAATAATCGCTGTATTTTTTCTCCATTATAATTTCAAGCAACAGAAACTAATTTCCGACCTTGATAAGCCGGATCATATTGTGTATACAAAGTTTCATGTTATTCTAGCATGGCGTTTTAAAATGAGAACCTAAATACGTTTGTATGGAGAACCGAGCGTACTGCGCACTCTTAATACCAGAGATCAGACTATTTTTAAACGATACTGTATATTAAGCTGGTCACAAATGCAGGCACATCTCTCAACAAAGCGCATCCTCGGAAGCTCATGAAACTCATGATACTTAAGAATGCGCAGTACGCTCGGTTCTCCATACAAACGTATTTATGCTCTCATTTTAAAACGCCAGGCTAGAATAACATGAAACTTTGTATACACAATGGGATCCGGCATATCTAGGTCGGACCATAGTTTTTGTTGCTTGAAATTATAATCGAGAAAAAATAAAGCGATTATTAAGGTTTTCATACAAGCCGTAAATAACTCAAATAGCCACTGTATTTTTTTTCTTTTACAATTTCTAGCAACAGAAACTGTGGTCCGACCTAGATATGCCGGATCCTATTGTGTATACAAATTTTCATGTTATTCTAGCATGGCGTTTTAAAATGAGAGGGTAAATACGTTTGTATGGAGAACCGAGCCAGACCGAGCGTACTGCGCCCTCTTAACCCTAGATACCTACTCACCACCATGAACGAAACACCGCATACCTGAAGAGATTTTTTTCAAAACGGAGAATAGTACGTGTATGTTTAATTAGCAATTGTTGGCATAGTACGCGAATTAGCAAATCATAATTATTTTAATTAAACGTAATGGAACAAATGGAACATTAAAAGGTGTCATATGTACTGTTTTGTAAATTTACTTTGCTTAACATTGTTGGCAATTTATATTTTGTTAAAAAATACATCTGAATCGAAAATTTTATTTTATGATAAGCTACGTTTCTATACCCACTTAAAGAAAAGTCCGCGTAACAGTAACGCACTGTAATATGCATTATTTTGTAGAGGTAAAGTGGAAATAATTTCCTAGATGGGCCGTTACAAATATAAGTAAAATTTAACTGTCCATCCATTACCCAAGACCTTAGCTCACTTGCAATGAGGTGCGATAGTCCATCAATTTGCAGTCATTTGGGCCTTTTACACGGTTATTATTATCACGCGATACACTAATATCACGAAAAGTCTCTATTGAATATTGTAACAAAATCCATACAATTATGTAAACCACGATAATATTGACATTCCAGTATTGTATTAGTATGAATCGTGTAAAGCGCCCCGTTGGCACAGAATAAGTAATAGTGCCCTTGGTTCCTGTAGTAGTGTGTTGAATTAATTATCATCGATAACCACTTCACACTAAAATGACACACATTAAAGTCACACAAACAATTATATTTTGTTGGGTACATGACAAATGCAAGTTGACCGTTGATTATTACGTTGATTCATTAATTCGGGAAACATGGGTTTTACCTAAAATAAGGTAAATGATAACATTACAACACAATACAAACATGGTAAAATCAGGTTACTAAATTTATTACCAAGAAATGATATCAAATAAATTGTAGATTTTAATTATTCAATAATAATTAATGACTAATAAATGCAACTAGTTCGATTAGTGTAAAAATATGCCCCCCTAATATTTATTTATATATTTTATTTTATTTATTCATTCTTAACTAATGAAAAAAACTAGTTTACTTATACACATGCACTTCTTATGAACGAAGCATGACTAAGAAAGACATTACGAGTTCATATCATAAGTATATTATGTTTCCCTCTTATTAACTAGGTACAGTCGAGGGCATAAATATGTATACAATTTTGAACCTTATTTTGTTGAAATAAAAATGAACAGGTCGTAGGTTCGAACTCCGGTTCGTACCATTGGGTTAAAAAAACGCATTTTCATAATATCATTTGATATTTAACAGAAGCTGTTCGCCGAATGAAAATATCGTAAGGAAATCGGATGGCGTTCCAAAAAGGGGCCAACGGGGTATGTGAAGTCAAGTTGACCCCTTGAAAGACTTAGTATGCTCAGAATAGGGAAACAGAATTACGTAAACGTTTATTTATATAAACTTTTATTATTTGAATTTACCTAAATTGAAAGGGGAAAGTAGAATGCAAGAGAGGAAAATGAAGACCGAGAATAAGCTACATGAAACAAACAAAACGAGAAAATAGACGTCGTGTGGTACAAGGACACCAAGGACATGGCTCTGGATAGGGTAAGGAGAGGACTGCATGTTTCATCAGCTACACTGACAAGAATTAAATTCATAATGATGAAATGGAAACGCGTGAATGTTAGCAATGGTTTTTATTCAACATACGAGTACATGAAGTTCACGGTAATTCTATTCCTAAAACTGCTATTGTTTTTATAATATGACAGGAGCAAACAAGTTTACGGCCTGAATATTGGTGGAAAATCTTAATTCAACCTAGTCCCAAACTAAGCAAAGCTTGTACTATGGGTACTAGACGATGATATACATACTTCTACACAAATAAATGCCCATATAGATAAATACATATTAAAATACATAGAAAACATCCAAGACTCAGGAATAAATATTTGTGCTGCTAATGATACATTGATAATGCCCTAACCAGGACTCGCACCTGGGACCTCCGGCTTCGTAGACAGGGACACTACCAACTAAGCCAAAGTGGTCGTCAAAAGATATTAGCTATGACAATCAGACACCGCAGCCTATGGACGCTTGGAACACCAAGCTAATCATAAGCGTATTGCTGACTCTGTATCGATTTGAGGATTCGTTGTGTTAACAGCTAGAGTCAAATGCAGGTCCCTCACTCTCAACACAGCGTGTACTCGGGACCAGGCTTGCCACCAGGATCACAACATCACATACCAGCAGCAGGGCAAGTAGTGGTGTTGAATGGTTAACAACCATTAATTTTCGATATCTTGAATCTACACTTGGTGACTATCCCTCCATCTGACACAAGTATTTTTCGTTAAGAATGACTTTTAGCAAATAAAATCAAGGGAAAATGAGGCGGAAAAAAGTCGAAAATTGCGTTCACGCGTCTCTTTCCGAATGAGCCCGAAATAACACGTTTAAATGCCTAATTCCTAATCTATTAAAAATAAAAAGTTAAAGCAACATTTTTAAAGGAAATTTCAAGGAGGGTTAAAAAGAATAACATTTTCATTAGTTCAACTGCTAAATCATCATCATCCTAGCGTTATGCAACTGCACCCTGAAGGATGCCTAAGGTCCGCTACGTAATCCCAAGAATTGGCGTAGGCACTAGTTTTTACGGAAGCGACTGCCTCCTAACCTGCCGACCTGAGAGAGACACTAGACCGTATTTGGGATTAGGCTATTCATTCAACTGCTAAATAACTCGTGAAAAACATCAGATCTATTCGTTTCAGCACAATACCACAGACCTATATGCCTCCCGTGGGTGTTACCGCAATCAAATGTCGGCGTCAGATACGTGTTTGATAAAGTTAACAATCGCTACCGCTTGATATAGGGAGTCCGGTTATAGATATTGTAAGGGCTGCTATCTAATTGTAGGTTTCGTAAAAATGCCTTCATTTTCGAGATTTTGGCATATATGTAAAACTCGACTATATTATTAGCGGTTACAAAAAAACGAATATCTGGAAATCTAAGGCATTATTATCAAACCTAAAATCAGATATTCAGAGGGGTATTTAGCAGCACTAAAGACAGTATGCATCCATCCATTAGCAGTGCGAAATCTGAGCTGTACTACAATCTCTCCAGCGATGCCAAGTAGAATGCCGTGTTTGTGCGAGAAGTCTATGTCAGTCTGACTTCAGGACCAGAACTTGAAACCTATTTCGTTGCAGAGGGGACTCAGGCAAGGAGATGTTATTTCTCCTCTCCGCTGCACTGGAGGATATTTTCAAGACTCTAAACTGGGGGAGGCTAGACATCAACATAAACGTCGAGTACATCACTCACCTTCAGTTTGCTGACGATAATACTTATATAGTAGTTTTGGCTGAGACCATGGAGGATTTCAGTACGATGCTCGATGACCTCAGTAAAGCCCATGTAGCACCAACTCTCGTTACAATCCGAAGCTGAAAACGATTACATAGACAGACTATCTAGTTAGGTAAGTCCACCTTCGAAAAAGAGGTAAATCGTCGAAGCTGGGAAGCGTTCAGGAAGCTATATACTTCAGATCTTTTCGTCCAATATTCCAGAGAGTCTTTGTCCAGTGTGTGTTGCCAGTGATAATATATGGCACTGAAATGTGGTCCCTTTCTATGGGTCTCATAAGAAAGCTCAAAGTCACCCAGAGAGCAATGGAGAGGGCTATGTTGGGGGTTTCTCTGCGTGATCGCACCAGAAATGAGACCATACGCAGTAGAACCTAAGTCACTGATATAGCCCTCCAAATCGCTAAACTTCAGAGGCAGTGGGCGGGGCACATTGTACGTAGAACCGATGGCCGTTGGGCCGGATAGATTCTCGAGTGGCGACCACGTACCGGCAGGCGCAGCGTGGGTAGGTCCGCACAAGGTGAACTGATGACCTGGTAAAGGTCACGGGAGTCCGCTGCATGAGGGTAGCGCAGGACCGGTCATTGTGGCAATATTTGGGGGAGACATATGTCCAGCAGTGGACGTCATGATTAATATATTATATCGATACATTATAAAACACAACATACCTATTCGAGATGATTAACAGAAGAGAAAAGCAACAGACGGTCTTATGGCTAAAGAGCAACCTCTTTGATAACTTTTGAGTAGTTGAAAATGTGAAATAGAGAGAGATATCCAGTGAAAACAATGAAAAGTTAATAGTTAACAATTTCTCATTTTATCAGTTTAGTCCAGTGCTCGTGTTTGTTTGTATGCATAAATATTTATATAAAACTTCTAATCAAAGGTCATCTCATCAGATTAATGGCCAGTACCTACATTACATGATATTATTAGGCTCAATGGCAATTCTTGTTGCAATCTCTTTCGAAAGTGCGTAATAAGAAATGCACATATTATTTATAAGGAACAATAAAATATTATTATAATAATTCCTATTTATAATATAGTCCAAAAAGTTGGGATCCAAAGGTTATCTCGAGAACATCGGTCAATCGTGATAAGACTGTCTGTTGTTTACATTATACGCTTAATAATATTTTTAATATTGTATTTTGTGTTTATTGATATACATTTGTGTATCGGAATTCGATAAATGAGAAGTCCCTTGTAAGCTCAAAAGTGCTACGAGAATTGCGGCCTCTGATGATGATGCTGAAGAGTGTCAACTGTCGACGGATTATCCTTGGTTCATGGGGCTCCCTGTATGTACACACGTAAACACTGACACAATTGAATAGATTCGAGTATATAGCGCTTAAACAAATCTACACATACAAACGACCGGTTTGACGCACTCACACAGACACGCGTCGCTATAATAAACTGACCTTTTTATGTTTCTATAGCCAAAAGTGCGAAAACGGAACCCCTGTTTACCTATTGCACAAAACATTATTCCGGTTATTGAAATGGCAAAAACCAAACGCCTTTTTTCATTTTATATAGGTATTTTTTACTTGTCCGTAGATTCAGTTTCTATTGAGATATTTTTGTATGGTCACAACTTTATAATTCCATATATTTATTTGCCAAATATGTTTTCTGTCCGTACTGTTAAAATACCTTAAAGTCATTATACATATATTTCTAAAGATAATAATGATCGATTTCCGCTTCGCGGGGCTCCTACTTTCCGGTCTGAGGGAAGGGAGGGAAGGGTAAAAACAACTGTGATGTCGAACAAGTATAAAAAAATGAGCGCTTCTCGCCATCAAACATTACAGTTTGGCGAGTTTTTATTGAAAGTATAAAATGTAATTTTCTTTTTCATGAATAAAAATAAAGTCTGATCCGCGAGCGAATCGATGGCTATTTTCTGCTCCCTAAAGACACAAGGTAACGAACGAATCTAATGGATTCTTTTGGATTTGGCTTTGCGTATAATTTAAGGTACATAATAAAAATATGGAAAATTTCACGTCAACTTTCCGTGACATCATAATTATGGGAATGTGGCTAACCTATGCGCTGAAACATTTGAAAATTGGGAAGTGTAACGCAGCCTTCTGAGTTGCGGACAAATAACATAGTGGTAAAATGAATCAGTATATTCCGGATAGATTCAAATTAAAAAAAACTAAAGAATACGTACGTAAGGTAGATTTAAATGTTATTTTATGACGACTACTTTAGCTTAGTCGGTAGTGACTCTGCCTACGAAACTAGTGGTCCCTGGTTCGAATCCGGGCAGGGCATTTATTTGTGTGTTGGGCACGAATCATTGTTGGGTGTTTCTGAGACTTGGAAATTTTCTATGTATTTAAGTCTGTATCTTTATATACATATTAGTTTGTATGTATATCGTCCCATAGTAGTACCCATAGTACAAGGTTTGCTTAGTTTGTGAGTACGTCGATTTGTGTAAGATTGTCCAGAAACGGCAGAGCTATCAAGCTGGAATTTATAATATATCAAATACTCAGGTCTACTGTCCCTTGGAGCTGTGAAAAAATCAAACTTCTAAGCCAACGCAATCAAAAGATACAGCCGTTTATGCCGCAAATTTTCGACACTCGCAAAGGAATCAAAACCTACAGGGTACTTCCCGTGAACACAGAATCTTGAAACTTGGTACGAAGCAACGTCTTATAGCACAGATAAAGGAAAAGTTGCGAAAACCGTAAATTTTTAGTTACATCATATAATAAAAATATTTTTTACGGAATCCTCGGTGCGCCAGTCCAACTCGCACTTGGCCTGTTTTTAATTCTAGAATCCTTACACAAAAACAAAAAAAATGAATAATACTATGTACTTAAACCCAGTATTTGGCGACCAAACCAGCGATCTACTTATTTTCCAATACAACGGTTGTTATAAAAGTAAGTAAAAGTTGGAATATTTTTATGCGAAGTCACAGTGTATTTATTAGTTTATAGGAGCCGGTTTGAAAGGCCACTAGCGACGAGCAGCTCTTATCCCTATTTTTTGGCTTTTGTTGTGCTCTAATTGTAGTTGGTCTCATATATACTTTTAGGGTGCCCTTCTACCTGAGATGTGCTACACTACGTTGCTATGGATGTGTCTGATATCCACCAATCGTGTTCATAGGTCCACATAGCATAGCAGTGGTGGAAACGGGTTCAACTAAGCTACGATTTTTATATGGAAAGATGCGTGCCCTGGATGCGTGCCATGGATGCGTGGTACGGAAGCTCGCGAGTCGTGTAGCAATATCAGTAGGATAGCTGCATAGCACTTCACTGGTGGACAGGCACCCTTATACTCTCTTAAAACTGGTTCGAATGGCATCCTATTTTTTTGTCAAGTAGGCACTTAGCTGTTATTCAATGGAGTGCAAGTTTAAAAAGGTCTTAAGAGATTATAGCTTTAGCTAATATATTTACTGTGCAACTGCCTTATGTATACACGTAAGCAACAGATATCAAACAGAGCACCAACGTGACAACAAACTTTGTTCATTTCGAAGTACCAAATATTGTCGCGCGACTGAATAGGGAATGTTCCTTTTTATTTGAAACATTTTTAAATAATGGCTATATCGTGCCTTTAACAAGAAGTTAACATGAACTCTCAACAGTGAAGTATTATTCTATTATAATTTATAAAATCAATTTTAAAAACTAAATTAACGTCATCGTTGAAGATTATACGATATGGTTGCCTGAAGATTATACGATGTGCTAAGATTTCATAAATTCCTGATGAATACAGCGGCCCACTTCAGCGTCTAAATGTGGCGTCCTTGTATAATAATATGTATATTACAGTTACCCTGATCTTTGACGTCATGTCATAACCAATGTCGTGAGTTTTTTAAAAGACATTTGTTTGTTAGTCTGATACTCTGAACATGTATGTATGTATGTAAGTACTTTATTGTACACATAACAGGTTAAAATATATATATGTCACACGATATCTAACATTGTATGAAATCTAAAGTATCAATCATATTCGAATCAGTCGCCTGTTCCTTATTTGATCGTTCTAAGCCGGGATATACAAAGTTCCCAAGGTACACATTTGTCTTTATATCAAAGAGATACGATGAAAATTTCTGTAGACATTTAACACGTGTATCATTCCATTCGAGGACACTTGAGTTGTGACGTCCCTTTACCACGATAAGATGGTAATTTTAGAAATTTATTACGACGTTATGTGAGATCACGGGATTTTCTTGCCAGCCCTAGATCACTTTGAATGACGTGTCAATACATGTGTGGTAATGAAGATTTAATACTGTGAAAATTTTGTTTCCATCAAAATATGGAAATGAAGCGTTACATTCTAAAACGTCCACGAAATTACTATTATAAAACAGACATTGAAGTAGTTTACAAATAGGTATGATATTCTAGTTTCCTCTAGCATTTCGCGTTCTGCCTAGGCATTAAGGCGTAGGGTAGGGCAAGCCATTCTCCATACAAAGGTTGTGCAAGTTTTTGCGTTAGTTTTGGCACTACAGCATTTAATTTAATTTTTTGTTGGTACATATTGGATATACGCAGAACTTGCTGTTGAAATTTTGCATTATTTAAAAAAAATACTAAAAATAATTAAAATTAAAAAAGAAAAACATCAAGACATAGCTAACAAAAAAATAAACATATGGACCAAAAATAGTAACTGAAGTGCATACACAAACGAAGAAAAACTTGCACAAAGTTTGTATGGAAAGAGCTTGCCCATCCCTTCGCCGCGCGGAAAAAAAAATAAAAAAGTTAATTAATTAGTTAGGTGAAGTGTATTATTAATATCTTACTTTGATACATGACTTTTACTGATAACTGGTATTAGTCATCATCGACATCATATAACATGCAGTTTGCTGGTAGCAAATGCTACCAGCAAACTGCAGCTGTGCTGCTGAGCGCGTCTATCCGGTCTTAAACTCCCTGACAGTTACTCGCTTAAGTATAGCATTGATACGGAAATTCAGTTTTTCGGTGACTATTCCTCCGTCATATGTCCGGTGTTCAATTTTTTTAAATCTAAATAATTGACATGATGTTACCTATCGATATGCAGAATATGAGCGTGATCGGTTGAAGCGTCTAGAAGGGGTACGAACTCAAACGAAATACATCTGTCGCCTAAGAATCGCTTATATTCGTCACACTGCTGGGCCCAGGACAGAGGAGTCGAGAGAGATAGTTGAGAGAATGGCATTAGTATTACCTGCCTTACAATAAAAAAAAACCGGCCAAGTGCGAGTTGGACTCGCGCACGAAAGGTTCCGTACCAGAAAGAAAACGCCAACAACTACTCTGTTGTATGTTTATTGTTATTATTATTTTGATTTTAGTATTTGTTGTTGTAGCTACAATAAAAATACATAATCTGTGCAAATTTCAACTGTCTAGCTATTACGGTTCTTGAGATCTAGCTCGGCGAGTGGTAGCCATGAAAAAGGGCTAAAATATCACGTTTTTTTGTATGGGAGCCTTAATTATTATTATTATTTTGTTTTTAGTATTTGTTGTTATAGCAGCAACAGAAATACACAATTTGTGAAAATTTCAACTGTCTACTTATTACGGTTCTTGAGATACAGCCTGGTGACAGACGAACGGACAGCGAAGTCTTAGTAATAGGGTCCCGTATTACCCTTTGGGTACGGAACCCTAAACACAGACATGATTGTTATTTCATGTTAAATTAAATTTCCTACCTCGGACAATCCGATTGTGGAATGAGCTTCCAGACCAGGTTTACCCGAGAGACTACTAGTTCTTCAAGAAAGGAGTGTATACATCCTTAAAGGGTCGGCATATGTGACATCCCTAGAGGTGCAGGCGTCCGTAGGCTGCGGTGACCGCTTACCATTACCACCGCTACCGCTGCGGTGGTGGTAAGCGGTGATGGTAAGCTGAGTGACGTAGTATAAAAAAATTACAACAATAAGTTGAGAATCTATATATATATTACGCGAAGCCGATCCTTACAACGCCCATCAGATCTACAGTTATGGACCGATTTTGATAAATTATATACCATAGGATTCGTCCCATGCTGCAGATTTGCAATAAGGTCTTAGTTTTTTGATTTTTATCCTGGATTTTTTTTTAAATTGATATTTACGAAAAATCCTGGGTGCCCCGACAAATATAAGCCTCAAAATCGTGTTCGATGACGCCGCATACAAGCGAGGGGTCAGCTTACCTTGGTAGAATTGTACGAGGTGTCAAAATTTAGCTTGGTTAGCACGTGACCTCCACGTGACTTGGGAACTGGCTATGATATGATTCCGGATGACATAAAATTAAATATAAACTAAAATTTTCCTGTAATATAAAACTTTTGAGTCGAGAAATACTCAATATTATTAACAATAAACGAAAGTCAAATTACTAATTTGTTTACAAGACAATACATACTATTCGGTCTAAGTATTTACAGTTTACATAAATGACAGACGTATTGTGTCAACTTTTTTTTATTGTGCTCTAATTATGTCAATATTAAATTGTCATGGTTTATACTTCAAAGAAGTTGATATACAAACCAATGACGTTTCAAATATACGTTCCGTATATCTTGACTGATATTGATATCTGCCAAAACAATGTCAAACCAAATTAAACTTTACATTGTAAGTTACAGAACTGTTTGTGAGTTAATCATAGATAAGCTGCAAAACATTTTGAAAGAGAAGAGGCTAGCTTTGTCTAAGTGTGTCTCTCTTCCACCTATTGCCATGCCAGTAGGGTGATCATAAGCAAAGAAGTTCAATCAGTAGACGTTACTTATTGGTGGATTCAGATGAAACCGACGAGAAAACAATGTTGCACTAATAAACGTTTACGACGCCAATAACGTATTCGACGGATATGCGCACCATTGATTCGACAAAACGACGAATATATCCGTCATGGTGACGGCGTCCAATGCGATATCAACCTAGATGCATTTCTATTGATAGTGCGCTTAAAAGGTTAAATACTTTAACAAAATTAAGACGTCAGAAAAATAATTAAACCCTTTAATTGTCGACAACATGGGAATACGTACGTTGTCAAAATCACCTTCGTTCTTTAGTTGACGTGTAAGTGTCACTGCCGTTCATAAAGTATAGCGTTCAAGGGGTTAATTGGCTATTCATCAATGTTTGTCTGAGGATGTCAAACGCAAAGTTGAACCCTATAGAAATGCATGTAGGTTGATATCTCATTAGAGGCCATGATTTATATATACGTCGTTAGCTTCGGACCGTTGGTGCGCAATATAGGTACATTGTTAGCGTCGAAAAGGTTTTAATAATACTCGAAAAGTTAGAGGACATGTATATTTCTCTTTGTTACGTTTCAGTAAACATGTCCAAAATAAGGGGAATAATGGTCACGTTAAACTGCCACGTTCTAAAAGGGCGTAGGTACATTGAAAGGATGAATAAGATTACCACTATTGGTAACATGTTCAATTAAAAGTTTAAATTATACTGTATCAGTGTCACCTGCAACAGTGACAGTGCCGGTTTTCAGGGAGTCTACCCGAAACACCCGAATATCGAAGTTCATTATATTTCCTTCTCTATCACACCAATAAGCAAGTGTTATAGAGATAGATATAACGAAAGATTTTAACCCAGTTACTTCACTTGACAAAATAGACCTCACAACTGTCATGCCAAAACCACACGATGGGCCATGATGGGCCACGTACAAGACGCAGTTATGCGGTGGAACGAGATGCAAATATTTTTTTTTATGATTGACTGACTGGCGATTGGCCTTAGTCTCACCTGATGGAGAGCGATGGCCTTTAATGCATAACTGCGACCTATACGCTGGCCCATAATGGCCCATTGCGTGGTTCCGGCATCAAATGTTAATACCAATATTGCCAATGTCGCATGCTCTGTTTTTTTTTTTCTAGATTAGATAGAATAGGTTATGAGGACACTTAGAGTATTTCTAAAGAGATCCTAATACGAGTACGAGTTCCACCAAAGGGAACGGAAAAGCTATTACCCACCTAAATTGAGAATTTGTCTTAAACGGCTGGCACCTTATCATAAACAACCTCTTTAATTTGGGCGGGTATGACGTGGACATGATAATGAGCCAAATAAAAAGTAGAACTATGACAAAGACTACAAATGATGTATCTCTCTCTGTCGCTCTTATTCCATTTAGTACTTGACCTCGGTAGTGGTATTATTATTCGAAAATTTCTCTAAGGGAGGGTAGGATAGGAGTCATATCACAGAACATTCTTAATTACGGAACTATGACAAAGACAACAAATGATATATCCCTCACAGTCGCTCTTATTCAATTTAGTAAGTATATGATATGATCATATCGCTCGCTAACGGTATTATTATTAGACGTCTTCTCTGGGGTACTCTGAGTTTGCGTACCTTATTAGAGCCTTATTTAGACAAGAGACGCCATCAGTGCACATTACCTAACAAAATATTTTGAAAATATTTTCCAATTACTACGCACCATTACACTGAAACAATCAACGCACACACATTCAAAACACTAAAATTATCTGATTATTATCAGATGGCCAAATTGACTGAATCTGCTAAGATGCATATTTTTCATAGAAATTCTCATAGTTAGTAGGTAGATCTTATTTCTTGAAATAAGGCTGACATTTACTGTAAATTTGACTGAGCCGTGATGATCAAGCACGAATGTTTTTAAATCGACTTTGTAATCGACCTTCCGAATACGCATATTCTATCCCGTGGCTTCGCTTGCATTCTTCGTAGTACGTCGACGCGGCGAAGCCGCGCGGGTAACTAGTATTATTTAAACTGTAAAGAAAAGCAATTTTCATTCATCAACGATAACCTTATTTTTTTCAACGTTCTTTCAAATCACATCATAGAATCGGCCGCTGTCCCAATTTTTCGTCCTTAAACCAAACTGACCTGACCAGTAAAATTAAGGCTGTTAAAACCCCCATATTAATTTAATTGCCTTCAGGTTCGGTGTAACACGCTTCGTTTATTTTTAACAGTCGACAAATGAAGCTCGGATCGTAACGTGGATGTGGATATGTCATGACTTATGACCTGCTCTGTAAGGAAATATAATCGAAATCGATCCGTGAAATCTTTTCTATTAATGTAAGGTTTTTAGAGAAAAAAAAAATTTTCTTATTTAATAACATAAGTAAGAATTAGTTTCACAGTGATTATCTTTGACCCGATTTAAGCAATTTGGTTCTCCCTTATTAGACTTAACTCCGTTAGCCCTAAATGCTTCATTTGACCTAGTGTTTCATTAGACCTGATGCGTTTTTTTCTTAAATTGTAATCTTTATAGGATTATTGCAAAACAAACCTAACCTAATGAATTCTTTTTCACGATATTCAAAGGAAACCCGAAAAGTTCACAGTTTTAACGAAAAATGCATTAAGGAAAAAGTTAGTAGGTCAACTGACATTGTCTAGTTAGCTAAATATTGCATAACCACCACTCTGTCTAATTAGTATTTGTTGACAGCCCAATAATTTTATCATCAGTAGACTAAATAAACAGATTAAACGCTAGTCATAGTTTGGACTTCCTATAAAGAATTAAGATATCGTCTCTTTAAACAGCAGCGGCTGTGGTAACGAGCAGCCGAGCTGTTCTCGAATATTCCTGCTCCATTAAAATATAAATACTAACGTCTGCATAGAAGGTTCAAATTATTGGACTCTAGTAAGGGGCGCACCGACACTGGCCGTTTAACGAAAATTGTTCATTTAGCGGTATGCCGATACATTGCTTTATATTTCTGTCTGTCAGATGCCATGACATGACAAGACGCGGTGTAGTTGATGTCGACCGCGTAACTCCACCGCTTAATGGCGTTTCATCCCCAATCCTTCTTTTTTAGTGTCGAGATTCCTCAAATAAGAGATGGGCAATAAGAAGCAAAGAGCTGTAGCTATCGCATCTCGCAGGTTCTGTTTCGAAAAAGAGTGTTGGCATGCACGACAAAATCTTTAATATATATTGGATCATAAATACTTCAAATAGTGAAATATTATGTTTTAGAACTTAAGTATTGCGGGTCAATCTTACACAAATCGACCCAGTCCCAAACTAAGCAAAGCTTGTACTATGGGTATACGACGATATAGACGACGGAGGCTATATACTAATAAAAAATACTTAAATACATACGAGTAGAAACCATCCAAGACTTAGGAACAAATTAGTGCTCTGACCGGGATTCGAACCCGGTACCTCCGGATTCGTAGGCGTTATAGGCAGGGTTACTACAAACTACCAACTACTTTGGCAGTGGTCGCAACAAAGAAAACACAAAAATTAAAATTATCACTAAAGCTCTGCACTATTTTACTTTTACGTCATCTTTGGCTTTAGAATAATTATACTTCACCTTTCCTTATAATACCCCTTTTGGTACCTTACTGTAATGTTGTGTGGATATGAAGCTATTACAAAACTTTACTCGATACACAGCGTCTTTAGTTCGAATATTGTCAGATATATTGGCACCGTTTGATAACTTGAATAGTCTGGATTTGGCACGCCGCTTGGCACGTAGGGCTTCATTGTACTTGGCAAAACTGCCTAGTTAAGTTTCGTTTGCTGGAGTTAAGTTTTCGTCGTATTCGTCTTTACTGTACGATTGTTTGTGTTGTGTTTGTATTTTGAACAAATAACTTTGTCCGCCTGATTAAAAGAAAGTGCAGGCAGGTTCACGAAATATGTACGTTCCTGGATTGAAAAATATATGTTTAACCATATTTTTGATTACATTCTCCATATAAGTGACACCATGTTATAATATAAACTATAACATATATTATGGAAAGTACCCATCATCATCCTAGCGTTGTCCCAGTACAGTTGCATCCTGAGGGAAGAATCAAAAATTGGCGTAGGCTCTAGTGTTCACGGAACCTACTACCATCTGACCTTCCAACCACACATCCTTATTGGGATATGGAAAGTACCCGATGGGGCAAATAAAGACACCACATTCCATTTGACAAGCCAACCTAAAAAGAGAGGTAGAGTACAGCGGAGCGTCATCTCTCTCATATTTGGAGCCTAACTGGGGAAGTACCTCCACCTTACAGAAGACCGCAGCCATACAGCAGCACTACTTGCTCCCTACGTATACTTTGGTGTTGTGTTCTTGGTGGTGAGTTAGGTCGCCAGAGCTCCCGGGGGTACGCTGTGTTGAGTGAGACCTGCATATGTCTCTAGCTACTAACACGAGTTCTCAAGTTAATAAAGGGATAAGGGCGCTTTTTATTCATCTGGAATCGCACGCATCCATAAACGACAAAATTTGGTTACCATCAGGCAGGCCGTAAGCTTGAATAAACTTAATTTAAAGCAAGATAAAAATTATACGAGTACACGTTGCAAGTGCCTCTCAGAGCGCTTTGCCTTCGAGTGAAAAAATGCATATAACCATGTTTTTCGCGTTGATACCTTATTTCAAAGAACGTTAATTTATGCTAATGAATCTTCATGAAACTTCATTCAAATGGTTTCTCTCTTTACTTTTCGTAAGGTAATGCCTCCAAATTAAATTGAGGCAGGTAAAACGACCAAAAGACTGTTACGACGAAGTCACCCGGGGCTTATTACTTTTTCCCGCCTCAGAAGTATGAATTTTTATTTTGGGAGTTTATCAGGAGTGGGTAGGTATGAGGTGCAAATTGCTTCTAATAAAATACGAATATATAATTAAATATATAGATACGGGTCACGCACGGTGATGGTCAAATACCTATCGTTTGACATATTTTGAACCGGAACGGGCTCCTTACTAATCATGAGTTGCCCGCTCACGCGAGTTTTTGAATAATATTTTCTGAGTTTTTGAAGCTGAGTTGACGATCCATAAAGAAATCTATAATTAATTGTTTAAATGTAAATAAACTGTACTATAATGTAAAAGAACCTTTTCGATTCACCCGATAATATATACATATATAAACTATTTACACACTGTTCCTGACATCTCGGATTTCATTGTTATTCCATCGCATTTTCCTGTTTTTATAACTCCCGACGTGGAACGCAAAAGAGGGCTGTTATGTGGGCTCTTATTTATAAGTTAAACATTTGTATGCTGTGTAAAGAGAATTATCCACAGTTGGTTCTTAGACAAATGATAGTGGTGGGCGTGGTTTTATTAAAATCGGTTAAACCGTTTTTGAGATATTGAACTTTGAAATGAAAATGTCGCGGGTTATTCAATTTATTTAAGGTGTCGGTTATACGACTATATTACTTACTAGCTTTTACCCGCGACTTCGTCCGCGTTCAACTCGTGATATCGTCGGCAAATAGTGTAAACCTGCTAACATCATATTATGGAAGTTTACTGGAGGAGAGACAAAAATTTGATTTAAATTAAAATATTAAACCATGAAAAACGGTGAAAATATAATTGGGTTATTTTTTCCCCTAATTCCAAAATAAAAGACAGGTAAAGCGTTTTGGTTATCTATTTGTTACGATGACTTTTGTAACTTAACTGTATTTTGCAATCAAATAACGTTTTAAATTATGGATTTAGCAGTTTGTCGAGAAAAAGAAAGTAAAAAGATGTAAATCAAAAGGTACTAAGAAATTTCTTGAAAGAAACTGAATGAAATATTCTGAAATAAATATATATATATACACACACCTCAATATATATAGGGATATTGGGTGTTGTGCGAAAATATTCATCATAGCATCATATCAGCCGAAGGATATCCACTGCTGGACGTAGGCCTCCCCCAAAGAGTGCAACAATGCCCGGTCCTGCGCCACCCGCATCCAGCGGACTACGCTGCGCCATCCAGTAAGTGGTCGCCAATCCAGAACCTTTCCGCCCTAACGGCCATCGGTTCTACGTGCAATGTGTCCCGCCCACTGCCACTTAAGTTTACCGATTCGGAGGGCTATGTCAAATAATTGGATTCTACTGCGGATGGCCTCATTTCTGATGCGATCACGCTGAGATACTCTCAGCATAGCCCTCTCCATTGCTCTTTTGATGACTTTAAGCCCTCTTATGAGGCCCATAGCAAGCGACTACGCAACACACACTGGTCAAAGACTCTCGTCTTGAGACACTGTAAAAAAGATTTTTTTGAGAATATGAAAAATACCTAATAATGTGTATGATGTGTTACCTGTTGGCGATCCTTAATAAACAAATAAATAAATACATGCTAAGTACGTTTATCGCGAAAGTAAGAATAAAAACTCCCATTAATTTTGATAAGATGTTAACCTAACCCCAAAACAGTGATTGTATATGATTTCCAGCTCAAAAGCCACGAAATATTAATAGAAAAAAATAATATCACATACCTTTGCGATGTTATACTTCTTCGTTTACACCAAAAACACGAAACAAAGTTATCTTATGCGAGAACACACATCTAGGCGATCATATAACTTTTAAACTCGTGGGTGGAGTTGACTGTTTTTACTCACCACGTGATTTAAGGAATCTGTTAAAATAACGGGCAGTAGCTGTTTTTCTCAGGCGATGCATCTTTTTTTTCCTACATATTGGTGGGTAAAACGAAAAAACGTTAAGAAATGGATTTAGCGGGTGTACACTCGTAGCAAACGATATTAAAGAAATTATTGCTATTCAACTGTTGTAGGCGCCCATAAAACTGTAACCCCCCTTTTCACCCCCTAATAAAACATTGCGATTTCGGAATAAAAACTATCCTATGTCCTTTCCCGGGACTCGAACTATATCTATACCAAATTTCATCTAAATCGGTGTAGCGGTTTAAGCGTGAAGAGGTAACAGACAGACAGACGGGTGACTTTCACATATTATAGTATGGATTTTATATATGGTGTATGACATCCTTTCATAGCACGGCATCGACATGTTTATATTTTTTCTTTTTAGTTTACTCATTTCTTTTTTCTTATTAATAATATAATTTAATATTCGTTTTGACATTCATACAATTAACTTATTATCAATTAATTTTCAATCAATGAGATGCAATGGTAATCTAAATATTTCATGCCATTTAGCTGATTGTGACGAGTCTTAACTGTATTTTAAGCAAGCATCAGATTATTTAAATTATTTGCGCTTTGTATGTAAATTGCATTGTTACTTTCTCAACAGAATATTTTACCTTAATAAGCTTACATACAATAAATGCAACTGTGATATAGTCGTCGTAACTTTTGTAGCATTTTCGGTGCAGCGTGGGTGCAGCGTAGTGGTGTTAACGGAATTGGGATAAATGATTTAAATTCTTATGATTAATTAGCGTTAATAACGTTAACTTACCTTAACCGTTTAAATTGTATTTGTCTATACCAACTCCGTTAACACCACTAAGCTGCACCGAAAATGATACAAAAGTTACGATCACTGGTCATATAATTAAAGTTTATTTTTAAAGCGTCGTAAAGGGAGGTATAGAAGATATAAAAAATCAGCCAGCAATCCGACCTCGTTAAACGACCATTAATTAGATTTGCAACCATCGGGAATCTTGGGGAAAAGACGAAATAGTGATTAGTCTCACTCCTCTAGGCCAATCGGACATGTATATTTCGTATTCCAAATTAATTTCAATATATATTAAATGCCGTTCTGACTTCTTATTTCAACGTAGGAAGTAAGCGCACACATTGAAATCAGATCAGAACGCAAAACGTCTCACATTGGTCCCCTTAACAATTGCCGATTGAAAAAACGATTTTAAACGACTTGAGAAGTGTATTTGAGTCGCGCTGAAAAACGCTCGGACGGGGACCCATCATCATTATGTTTTGGAAATTATTCAGGAAGCCCACCGATTAGAGAGTCAAGTAGCCGGATGAAAAGGAGCTGTGGAACCTACATGAGAATCTAGTGATATCTTCGTGTGAGAACAAAGTTTGAAGAAAGGAATATGCCATACTTAAAAGATTTGTTTACGTGTCTAACGCAATAATTATTTATTTACCTTTATTACTGACGTTTAAACACGGGTACCACCGGCCATGAAAGTATATGCTTAAATAAACAAAACCTAAATATGTCTATATTCGATTCATGAATACGCATTACCCCCCATTGCCATTATGGCATTTACCCCCCATGAAATTGGGGGAGGCCTATGTCCAGCAGTGGACGTCCTAGGGCTGATATGGTGGTGGTGGTGGAATACGCATTGTGATTATTGTATAACTTTAACTTAATAACAGATGAGTAGTTCGAGCTCTAGCTGGAAATAAGCAACTGATGGGATAAATTTAATTATTTAAAACTTTAATAATAATAATATTAAAAAACGGTCAAGTATGAGTTCGACTCGCGCACCGAGGGTTCCATACAACGATCATGTACCCATCTTCTTATCTCACAGTGTCTATGTAATAGAAAGTCTATTACATTAGTGTTAAAGTAGAATATCCAATGGAATAAGAGCATATGTCAGTGTGGAACTTAAAGTAATTTACCTGTACCTAGATCTTCCTTTGGCTTCATTCAATCTCGATTATTAGAAAAAGATTTTGAACAATTTCCGTACATTTCCACTCAGGAAATTGCATGAGTTCGAGTTATTAACCGACCTTAATAGAAGGAAGGAGATTCTCAGTTCGACTGCAAGTTTTTTTTATGTCTGTATGTTTCCCTATAACTCTTGACAACGTAGGCCGATTTTGATAAATCTGTTTTTGTTTCCAAGCAGGTACTCCCAAATTGGTCCCATATAAATTTGGTAAAGGTCTAATAATGGGATCCAGGAGGAATCGAGGGAACAAATTTGATAGGCACGCGTATGGCGATTTCGGTATTGTCAATAGTTAATTGGAGTTTAATTTGGTAGGTATAAATTATTATTTTCAAAATACTATCCTGACACAATTACAGTCCATGATATTTAAGACTGTTCTATTGAAAACTGGAATGACACCTGTCAAAAGAACAGTCTTAAAGACTATACCTACTTATGGTAAAGTAAAGTAAAATTTATTTTCAAAGTAAGTTCATTCACATATTATGCCATGATAGATCAGCGGCTCACACTAGGCTAAGCCTGTCCTGTGACACCACCTTATTAAATTTTACAGATTTGCAAATGACTTACACGAGAGTGCTTAATTTAATTAAAGAAAAGATTCTAAATTATCATCGTTACTTACATGTCCGATAAAACAGCTACATTATTACATTTCGGTTCAGATTACAGATAAAGAGACATCCATTGTATATAAACATAAGAAAATAATAATAATAATCGCGTTTTTCCTGAAATTTACAATGTTTTTATGTACATACACAATATTATCATAAATGTATTGACAGTGCAATGTCATTACATTAATGTTCTTAAACTTATCTCTAAGTGAGTCTCTATGGTTCATTTTATATATTGCTCGAATAGCCCTCTTCTGCAGAACAAAAATGGTATTAATCTCTGAAGCACTGCCCCATAGTAAAATACCATACGACATAATACTGTGGAAGTAACTAAAATATACTAATCGAGCTGTCTTCTCGTCTGTCAGTTGGCGGATCTTGCTCACTGCAAAAGCTGCAGAACTCAGCTTATTCGACAGATTAGCAATATGGGGACCACATTGGAGTTTGGAATCTAATGTTAAACCAAGAAAAACTGTACTATCCACTAGTTCCAATTCCTCATCTTTCACAATGACACTTGTTTGATTGTGCTTAACGTTAGTTGTGACAAACATAATACATTTGGTCTTTTTCTCATTTAACAATAAATTGTTGACATTGAACCAATTAACTACTTTAGAAATGGCATTGTTTATATCATTGCTAGCTTGTTGCTGTCGTTTGACTTTGAATATAAGAGAGGTATCGTCTGCAAGCAATACTATATCATGGTGGGTCTTTACGAGGTATGGTAAGTCATTTATGTAGATAAGGAATAGGAAAGGTCCCAATATTGATCCCTTCGGTACACCCATCGAGACCACTGATCCCGGTGATCGCTGTCCATTCACGTCGACCCTTTGTATTCTACCATATAGATAAGACTTTAGCAAATTCAGTGCCGATCCTCTAACTCCATAGTAGTGCAGTTTCCTGATTAATGTTTCATGACACACGCAGTCGAAGGCCTTGGACAAATCACAAAATATACCTAAGGCATCCTGTGATCTTCCCAGGTATCGAATACATGTTTAGTTAGTTCAACAGCCGCGTTGGTTGTCGAGCGACCCCGCGTAAAACCAAATTGCTTATTATGTATTAAATTGTTTATGTATTAAAATGTCTTATTAATTGGGACAAAACTAATTTTTCAAAAATTTTACTAAATGTTGGTAGCACAGATATTGGTCTAAAATTAGTAGAGTCGGAAGTGCGACCTGATTTAAATAAAGGAGTTATTTTACTATGTTTCATTAGATCAGGAAACTCACCGCAGTCAATACTGTTATTAAATACAACTGCCAAGTCAGGTGCTATGACTTCTATTAGGGATTTGACAGCATGGACAAAGACTCCCCAGAGGTCACCACTTTTAATCGTAAGATATTAATTATTTTATTACAATTAATCAGCTGGTATAACTTTGACGTTTGACGTTGGCGAGTGTTGCCACAGATCTTCGAAAGTATAACTCGTACTTCTGTGTTTTTATTTACCAAGGTATTTTCTGTCTTTTGGAAAGCCTAGTGACTTATTAAAAATTTGTATATACTCGTACCTGGAAGTGCGGTGCCGGGTTAAAATAGCACCGCCTCCTTTCTTTCGTTGGGTGTCGTAAGAATCGACTATGGGAACTAGGTTGAATTGTGTTGTGGGCGATGGGCAACATGTCACTGCTATATCACATTGTCTCCATCCATAAACCGCTAAAATTGGCACTTAAATTTATTTTCGTGTACTCTGCCTACCCCTTTTGGGAATATAGGCATGAGTTTATGTATGTATTACCTGGAAGTTTTGATAAAGTAAACGAAGTGGGAATCATTTAAAAGTCAAACGAAGTTGTTGTTTGTGAGTACGTAACCCTTTCCCTTTACCGTTTGATTTCTGGTCAAATATTCACGATCTCCACCAAACCTTGTCATCCTTTTATAACCAAAAGTCGTATGTGTATATGAGACTTGTATGTAAATACAACTTTTTAATTTTGCATTGTAGCTTGTACATAATAAAGGAAGGATGAACGAAAGTTACTTGTTTGATTTTCACAATACGGTGAACGAGATTGGCAGGCTGCGCAAATGTAGGCTAATGGACGATTCACATCAAACGGCTGGAGTCGGCGCGCACCCCACTAGAGTCAAAGGAATTCGAACCCTCCATACAGAAGATAGATTTCATATTTGAATGGATTGGGGGCAGCCGTTCAGAGCTGGTCAGCTGCCGCCGGCTCTGCTGCTGCCGTTTGGATACGAAGTCTAGCTTCTGTATTGAGGGTTCGTATTCCTTTGACTCTGATGGCGTGCGCGCTGACTCCAGCCGTTTGGTGAGAATCATCCATAAAGATAATCATCATGTCAGCCGAAAGACGTCCACTGCTGGACATAGACCTCCCCCAAAGACTTCCACAATGACCGGTCCTGCGCCACCCGCATCCATCGGACACCCGCGACCTTCACCAGGTCATCAGTCCACCGTGTGGGGGGCCTGCCCACGCTACGCCTTCCGGAACGTGGTCGCCACTCGAGAACCTTTCCGCCCCAACGGCCATCGGTTCTACGTGCTATGTAAACTAAAAAATATAAAGATAATAATGCTAAACAATTAGGCTTCTACAGGAATGGAAGAAGCTGTTTGTTATAGTTTATTTGTATTGTATGAGCCGATACTGTGAAAAGTAAAGTGCAATTTTGAGATGTCTCTTGTAAAACTTGCAGTTTTTGAAAGCTAGCGAAGGGTAGTTGGAAGAGATTCTTTATAGGAATAAGTTGCCTATTGCATTTTTATTGTGTTGCTTTGTTTCTTTTTTACATGTAAGTATTATAAACATATTTATATTGTGCGTCTAGTTTTTTTTTGTTGCGTCATGATTTTGAGCCTATGCGACGGAGTCTTACCTCGTTATTCATAAATGTTAATCAGTTTCGGAACCGTATAATACGAACAATCAAATAGAACAATAAATATCATGAGCTTATTATGAAAATGTGCTCTTTATAGGTAGTTACATAATTTTTCATGCGCGGGGATTTCCGCGTCTCGACTCACTTTTGACAGTATATGTGCATCATATTCTTACACACACACATAAACTCACGTCAATTTTCCCGAAAGGCGGGGGTAGAGCACAATAAATTTAATTTCAGTGCAGTTTTTACATTTTGTAGGTTCAGAGATGGAAAAGTGTGATATTGCAGTGATAGTATTGTAATAATATTGTATGAAAATAGCATTGTAATATACTGTGCCACTTTCTTCTGTCAGCTACCGGCTGGGCGGGCGTTCTGTTCTAAATATCTGTTTTGCTACATTTGTTACGGTATCCTCTGCCTGTCATAGAAGGCGACTAAAATGGAGTCCTTGGGGTCAAACACGGTCACAGTTGAGGCTGGGTCTAGGGTGGCACTGGTGCGTTCCGAAGGAGATCCCAGAGCCGCCGGAAATGAATTGAGGAGGGCAATCGGGGGGTTGCGGTGCAAGTCCGACATAACCACCGCACTGTCCCCGCGGTGCGGTGGCATCCATAATGGACTTACCTCCCGGAAAAAAAAGGTAAAGACATAACAGGCGGTTTTATAACTGAAAAGCGATCTCTTCCAGACCTTAGGGCAGCAGAAATCAAATCTATTCAGTACATTTCATAGTAAGCGATGCAGAGATAATTTATGGAAACCGCTAATAATTACAACAACAATACTAACCTAAGAATAAAAGTAATTATTAATATTATTATTAAATAGTACATTTCGATGCTAGTGCGGAAAGTATGTCAATTCTTTACGAGTACCGAGGGATGCCACGAGCCGCAGGCGAGTGGCAAGACTCGGGACGAGTGAAGAATGACATTTCCGCACGTGTATTGAACGACGTTTTTTAATACAGTTGCAAAAAAATAAGAAAAACAACAAGTAATATTTATAAAAGCAATATCGAATGTTGCCTTTAGAAACTTAAAACATGCTTGCAGTAAGTAAAAACGCCTCTTCTTTGACAGGCGTTTCGGCAGCTATTCCGTTCCACTCAGACAACTTATTAAGAACGGTTTTTCAATATTCAATATTAAAAAATAAACGTGTTATAATGATGAAGAGGTAAGTAATAATATATGAAATGTGTATATTTTTCGTATTCTGATATTAACAGTAGGTTTTTATGTTGATTACGACGTTTAAAGGAAACTAATATTTAACACCCAGCAATAAGGAGTCATGCATTGGAACAAGCATAAATAAATAAAAATTGGAAAAGTGAAAAGCACTAGTGCGCGAAAACCAACTTTCCGCACGCTAAACAGCTACGTAAAGTAGCACTTTTTGAGCAACTGTATTAAAAAGTAACTTACAGCATATTTTCACCCAAAAACTTGTTCAGCTGGCACCTCCCGAAAAACAATAATGAAAGCATTATACCTCTATAGCTATATAGACTTCCCCATAGGTTTCGACGATGGCGAGCCTTACAAATTATGGATTTGCCCTACTGACGTGGCTGGCTGGGCCACGTGCAAGGAATCAGCTAGAGCTTTGACGCATCAATACCTCAGCCTCATCGCCGGCGCCCCATCGCCGCAAGAAATAAATAAAATAAATATATATCAGGTGTATTTTTTTTATAAAAATCGAACTAGTCCCATTGTAAGCTCAATAATGCTTGTGTTACGGGTACAGTCAGCATCAAAAGTAGATACGTATATGAAGAGTTGAAATGCATATCTACTTTTGATGCTAACTGTACTAGGCAACGATATACTTAATAGATTTATATGTAAATATACTTAAAACTTAAAATCCAAGTCTCAGGAACAAATGTTTCTGCTCACCATAGAAACAAATGCCCTTACCGGGATTCGAACTCGGGAACTCTAGCTTCAGAGGCAGTGTCACTACCAACTAGGCTAAATAGGCCGACAAAAGTAAAAAGAAAGCACTATAATAATGTAATGATGAACGACACACATGTCGCGACCCTTTGCCACTTGATATTACGCCAAAATTGTTACAGCAATATGGTTAACGCAGTTTTCGTGACGTATTAACAGACGTAATGCGACTTTATGATGCTTCTTTTCCCTGAAATGACATGAATAACACTTTTACGGCTACACATCAAAATCATACGAGAGTTAGATTCAACGACGTGGCTCCTCGAGCTAAAAATTACTCATTTTTATGTCTACTCGTGGCATGGCAAATTTATGAGATATTAATAGCCCTGTTTAGGTTATTTCCTTATCTTGCGGGCTGAATTATTATGCCGTATTCCCTACATTACTAATATCGTCCAAATTTCCTCACTCGTCACTTGAAGAAGACTATCATCTTGATTTATTTTGAGAAAATTAATGCAACATGCTGCTGCTTATTTAAAAAATAAAACTTGGTAATAACTTAAACGCTTTTTTAGGGTTCCGTAGTCAACTACGGGAACCCTTATAGTTCCGCCATGTCCGAGGCTTTGCTCTGTGACTATTATTGCTAGAAAGCTGCAATTTGGTATGGATACAGAAATCAATAAAACTAACAGTCGTAAAAAAAATAAGGGTACACGTAAAGTGGGGATGCAACTTTTTTTTTGCTTCAACCCTATGGTGTGGGATGTTGTTGGATAGGTCTTTCAAAATGATTAGAGGTTTTCATCAAACACTTTTTGATAAAGTGAATATATTCGGAAATATTCACTCCAAAAAAAAATGTGCCCCCCCCTTCAAAATTTTTAAGTATGTATGCGTCCAAAAAATATGAAAAAATCAGGAAAGAAAAGCTTACTAAAGACTTTCAATGAAAACTACAGCGGACATGATCAGTTGAGCTGTTATTGAGTTATCGTAAAAAAGTCTTCCCTTCTAAGTAAAAGACGTATGAAATGCTGCGAAGGTATTCCCCTTTTGCTTGTTATTGTTTTTTTACTTAAAACCGTTCCGTAGTTGAAAAAAGGAACTTACTTAAGTTCATTAGGCAACTACGGAATCCTACACTGAGCAGGGCCCGACATGCTCTTGGCCGATTTTTTATGTTTTTATCTATGCACAGTAACCATTTTAAAGCTCTTAGTAATATTTGTCTTCTTATCCCCGTCTTTAGATTATAGTCTTACAAATTTAACCAGAATATCAGCCTCACTTTTTATATCAAATCGTAAATGTGTTCGCAAAGTGGAGCTTTCTGCAATGATTTCATTTTTACTGCTTTCTTTGTTATTATTCTTACAAGCGTTTAGCCGTGTATTTTATTCATAGTTTGAGGTGCAAACTAAAATCTGTCATTTACATTACTTTAGCGTCTTTTTTCAATCCACTATCGTACGAATATTAGTTTAGTGTAGTTTTCAAATTAAATGAAATGAGTACAATTAAGATTGTATGGTTTCGTAACTGTTAATATACTTATCGTAGTGCAATATAGCCACATTACAAACACCCACAATCGATATTTTTTACTTAAAGTTAATTTACAATCTAGTCAAACTAATTTTTTTTTACGACAATGTTTTAATGATGCACCTATACTTCCAAGTATAAAACTGGTTAAAAGTCATCGATATAAGCTATTCTCAATAACCCAGCCTCAAACTACCAGATGGGCTTTTGCCGTTCAGAGAGCTAATTTACGTCAATTTATCATTTTCCCTGCAATTGTTTCGACTCAAAAGACCCGGGTTTGAGCGGACAAAGGGTTACTCTTGTATGCTCTTATTATTCAAAAGTTCTATCTCACTTAAAATCTGTTGACAGTTAAGTCTTTTTGTGTGCAACGGTATTGGTCGTCTACAATTAATTTTCTTCCATAATGAGCTGAAAGGATTTTTAACCTAACGACCTTTTACTTGATGGGTAGGCTCAAATAACTTGCTTCTACGATTATTATGATCAAAGCGGTTTTTCTTTCAGTTCTCAAAGGTTTTTCTTTTTAATTTGCTATCGAAGATCCTTTGGATTTTAACACAGATAACACTGTTATCAATTTTACTGAGGCATTTTATAAAATATTATTTTTTTCTCTAAGTAAGGACTTTTTGGGCTCATTCTACTCAGAACCAATAAATCTATCGATTATAAGTATGTATCAAATTAAACCTCTCATAAATAGTTATATTACAAAAGTTTATTATATGGGGTACTAAGAGCCGTGGACAACATTTTTGGGTAAGTTGTATTTTTGCTAATTCTATATTCTAAATTCTAAATTCAATAGCCTTGTGTCCTGAAAATTTTTTTATTTTCGATAATCTTATCGAAAAATAACAAACACGTATTTTTTCTTTTTTTAATGGATCAAAAACTAATAAAGATATCGCTATTTGGCACTGATTGATTGACTAAAGAAAAAATAAGAGTCCAATATTTTTTAATAAACTAACTGACGGACTAATTAAACCTATACTTATATATTTTCACCCAGGACACTACCCTATTATTTATTTCAAATCTTTTTACTTGCAAAGAAACATACATGACAATATTTTGTATAAATGGGTACATGTCTCAACACGAGTGTAATAAATGTCATTCATTTCCAAGGTCGAGCCCGCTGGAAAGATGAAAGCGATGAGGCTCCCGACCATCTTTGCTTTGCCGTCGAGTGCCGCATCACTTTCAAATGTAACTTGAGAATTTAGTACAATAGTTTATTTAACTAACAGCAAACACAACTTTGTCAAGAACGATAGAGTGATACTATTAAAATACTGTCTAGTATCGTGGCATCGGATATTAAGGACGTTTCCGGGCCCCAAAGAAAAACTCGGAACATGATAGGGGCCCGCTTTGACGTCGCTTGCTTTAGGGAGAACGGTGCTTGATTTCTTTTAATTTTGCGTAATATTTTTGGTGCCGATGTCGACACGAGTGTCTATTTTTGGTGTAAGGGCAAGTATTGTGCAAGTTTTTACTTGTGTTTGACGTGGGTTTTCAAAGTTAGTTGGATTTTATTATCTCATTTTGTTGTTGTCGCTGTTGTTGTATTAAGTTTTTTTTTATAAGAAATTGAGAAGGGCACCTGGGTAAAATGTACAGTAAAAGTTTTTACAATTTATAATGACCTAACCGCATTCAGAATAAAAAAATAACACATGAAATTCACCATGTTATTCGGCCATAAGTATCACTTGTCTGTGTCTGATTGGAAATTAGGTTCCCTATGGGAGTGTAGGTTTGTATCCTACCGACTGCGCCATGTTAAGTAGGAATAGGAATGTGTCCAATGCAACCACCAGCTGATTATAACAGACTGGCTTAATATTTAGTTGCATGTCTCTTCCCGATTTACCCTAAATATCAACCTACCCCCAAAAATTACATACCTGGTCATTTACTTATGGATAGGTATATACAACACTTACATTGGTTATATCATGACTCTTTCTCTGGTCGTTACCTCATGGCTGAAGATCATGGTCATCGCTGGGCGATTTACACTTGGAGTATATGATTTGCTTCCATCGACTTCTTTTCATCGGCTTCTTCACGATGGAGTAGAACTTGGCATATCATGGCATGACGTCATTAGGTTAATTACATCTGAGCCCTTTCTCCCTGCAAACGGGTAATCTTAAGCAAACAAAATAAATTACCATGGTAATACAAGTGAGTGAGCCAAGCCCGTGAAGTGGAGGTGGATCTCAATGAGCTCTGAGCCAGTACTAATTGGCGAGAAATAGCCCAGGACCAAGCAAAGCGGCATGCTTCAAATTCAAAACTCAAACACGTTTATTCGTGACACACACGGTACATAATAATAAAAAGAAGGAAAGGCAATCAAAAAAGAGCCGTGCCACGAAATGCTTCTGTGTCGCATGCCGAGAGTCTTTTTAAGTCATCGTGACAGCCTAGTTCGTTAGTTGTGATAGTGAGTAAGCAAAGCACTGTTACTGAGATTTAATTAAAAAGTAAACAAACTTAGATATTTTAAATGAAGGCAGGAAATACGGTCTTGCCGACTTTCAGGCGTCCAGAGTGTTGAACCATAGCGCCACAAATTCTCATATAAACGAAATGTTTTAGTATTCTGGTCACTTGTAATTAATGCAAATGAGATATCGAGTCGTTTGCAGGAACCATGCCGTGCGATTACGGGTAGGTAATTTTCTTCAAAGATGCATAAAATACAAAATCTTGTACGATAACTGCAGACTGTATTTGACAAACTAGTTTTAATAGAAAAATTACAAATTTCTAATTAAAGGAATTTGAAATTTAGTTTTAATAGTTTAATGCGATTTTTGTAATACTACGCCGGTGGCAAACATGTGTGCCTATGGACGCTTGTGATTCAAGAAGAATAAATTAAGCGTTGATGGCCATTTATTAATTTAACGATTAGCATTAATGATGTACACGGAAGAACAAAAGAACAAGTGTCTAACGGCACAGCGATAGATTTGAACAAATAATGGAGTAATTAGAAGATTATAAAAATGTTAGCATATACCTACGTAGTTAGGGAGTAAAGAAAGCGACACAAGTAAAAAAACACAACAAAAAGTACTACAATTATGGACACACAAGAATCTTAATAAATCAATACAGACATTCCCCAAATCTAAGCAAACTGTTCACTCTATTTATTGGGAAACATGTCAGTCTATACTGAATAGAGTGATACTATACAATACAATATACGAGTAAATACTATTTACAGTACATATGGTGCTACTTTACCGCACGAGTGCGGTAATAAACAGATTACGTGCATATATCGAAACTTTAAAGAGACATATGTACTGTAAAACGTTGTACGATACACGTGCGAATAGGTAATTCGCAACTCGTGTCGATTTAAAACACTCCCTTCGGTCGTGTTTTAATTTATCACCACTCGTTGCGAATTTCCTGTTATCTGCACTTGTATCGTAATGTACTATTACAGTACATATGGTGCTATATTACCGCACGAGTGCGGTAATCAGCAGATTACGTACATAATTATGTCGAAACTTTAAAGAGCCATATGTACTGTAAAACGTTGTACGATACACGTGCGAACAGGTAATTCGCAACTCGTGTCGATTTAAAACACTCGCTTCGGTCGTGTTTTAATTTATCACCACTCGTTGCGAATTTCCTGTTTTCTGCATTTGTATCATAATATACTATTATTGCACACTTCACACAAATGAAACGTTACAAACAGAAACAAAACAGTAATGTGTATAGTGAGCGTGAGTGATATTTACTAACTTTATTTGTTTAAAATAATAAATTTTAAAATGTGTTTGACGACCAATTTGGCTTCGTTGGCAATGACCAGGGTATTTATTTCTGTAATCAGCAGGATGCTTCGGCGATGTCAGTAAGCACGTCAATTCGCCCCAGTTGTTCTGAAATCTTTGTAACGTCTTATCTAACACATTACGTAGCTATATTACCAATGGATTAAACTAATCTCCCTAACTGTATACGGTCAAAATCGCCAAGACTTTGAAAATCAATAGGCAGTCCGCAGTTAGCAACATGCTATGCGGGTGATAGCTCAAGTTCGGTCGACAGCTCTTGCAATCTGGATCTTGGGGGTCAACGTGAGATTTCGGTTTCGTATTCGAATTTGATAATAAAACATCACGCTTTCGTAGCCACACGCACCAAGCTAACATCTTATAAATTAGCAGCTATTATATGTATAAGTACTTGTTGAAGTCCGGACGGAGGCCCCCTATGAGGTGGGTTCATGACCTGGCTAAGGTCGCGGGAATTCGCTGGATGCGGGTGGCATATGACCGGTCATTGTGGCAGTCTCTGGGGAGGCCTATGATCTATCGGATGAAAATGATGATGATGACTTGTTGAAATCACTGTAACCAGAGAGCCTACTCCGAACTTCCAAAATCGAACTTCGTGCCGTGCCGTCACTTTCACTCTCGCGTTATAAACTATATGACGGAAAGGGACGGCATGATACGAAGTTCAACTTTCGAAGTTCAGAGGCACTTAGCTGTAATCACGCGCTATGCATGCGACTTTCAATCTAGAAGTCGTACCGACTCGTATCACTGTTTTTTTAATATCGTTCGATTCGAGTAAGTGACGAAAAAAATCGTGAAGAAACCGGTCTAGTTTTCTCCCTGGGTTGGAAGATCAGTGCCAAAGCGGAGAATGATAATAGTTTAATCATAAACTTCTATGTTCATAATAGGTTTATCTAAGTTAATTTTAAGCCCTAAATTAATAACTTCTACGTCTCCTTCTGACATCAATTCAAAATCCAAAACCTAAGTCAACCCTCTGCAGTTGCGGTCCGTTCTGATTCACAATGGGAGTTTCACTTCAAGAAGGCTGTATCTTGTTTCAATTTACATTGAATTTGTACCGAATTGCATTGGAACTGGATTGTTAATGTTTTAAGAGTATTAGGTTAAGTAATAATGCCGTAAATGGATGAAACAGCCGCAAATCAGAATAGTTATCTGTGTAGATAATTAGATCAAACTTAATAAAATCAAACGAAAATTACAATTATTATGTAGTGATCATAAAAATGTGTAATAGGTACGTACATGCTTGTTTTCCGATCCGGTTGTGGATTGAGCTGCCGAGGTTTTACCGACGGACTACAGTATGGAGTTCTTCAAGAAAGGAGCGTAAGATTTTTAAAGGGTCAGCAATGGGCATGTGATACCCCTGGAATTGCAGGCGTCCATAACCTGCGGTGACCGCTTACCAGCAGGCGAGCCGTACTCTTGTTTGCCACCGACATGGTATAAATAAAAAAAAACACGCTTGTTTTCCTAAAATGTCAAGTACAGCAGCAATACATCTAGAAATTATATTTAATATGTAAAGTCGTAATTAGACTTAGGACATTTGGTAGCATACCGTGGTTCTAAAATCCTGGAGTCGCCAAATGTGAAATTTTCGAATTGCAAATATAGTTAGCGAACCCAACGCCCATAACATCGGAATCAAATAATCAAAATCAAATATGAAAACACTTTCATACCTACTACCTATTGGTACCATACCTTAGTCATATTCATTATGTTCCATTTACGTACAAATTGAACAGCATTTATTTGAATACCATAACGTATGTATTTGCAACGATAAATGAAATGACACATTGACAAATACCGTCATGCCGTCGCTATTTGCTTTAAGCCTTTGACATTGATGCGGCTCTAATATTGACGTGATGAAATGGATACCAGCTAAGTAATTGATATAGGCTAGACACATTTTACGGTTGATAGCGTAATAAAGCGATGACCAATAATGTGATGCAGAACAACCATCGACGTATCAACGTATTATTACTGTTTCTATCTTAATTTAACTTTTTGCTTTACTATAATCCTACTATAAAGTCTCAGATTATTTAAATGATAAGGATGTTTGGAAAATTGTGTAACTGATATTATTAATACAACAAACATGAAAACATGATACACAGCAAATGCCGCAAATATATGACGGTCTGCAAGTCCGATGTATTTGCGGCACTTCGCAGCCTCGGCCGCTGCGGCTGCCCCGCCCGCTCTCAATGAAGTTGCGCCTAGATGGGACGGCGCCAGGGTATCGACACATGTTGCGTCCCAAATAAGGGGCCGTCCTAGTCTCCAGGGCACAATGGTCATGCCGTCGGGCCTCTTGCCATCGTCGCGAGCCAGGCCAGGAGGCTCTAAAACGGCCGGCACGTTAGCGCTGTAACTGATTAGTATTATCGAATGATAATGATTGACGATAAAAAACATGGTAATGAAATAACTGACGGATCTAAGTTTATCTCTGTATACCTACGAGTATATGGGAATAAAAAAAACATCGAATCTTGTAAGAGTATGCGTAATTTACTATTTTAAAAAGTTTAGAATAAACTTCGCTGGTTGAATGCAACTTCTACCCTCTAGAGGGCGCTGTATCGATCACGTTATTTTCTGAATCATGCTATAGAGTTTTTTCCTAGGTTGTTGGCATAAATTACCACTGGCTGGTAGGTTTTTTTTTTCTAATAAACGACGAAAAGTTATGAATGTATATTTTTACAAACGTACAAGGCATTGCTATACACGTATATAATACCGTTTAGTTGAGCATTTTTTGATATTATTTTGGGACGTCACTGATCAACAGCGATGTCTCGAGGCGTTATTTAAGCAAATTTAATTGGTTCTAACGAACTTATCAAATATAAAGTAAACGGAATTAAGGGAAGCAATAATACTTAGAGCAGGAAGTTGGATAATAAGCTCAGTTTAATTGGTCTGATGTGGGGAACGAATTTCCGCGACTGCCTGCAGCCACCGATTCGGTTCGTTTAGTATACAATTATTATACAAACACAATTATAATTGAACATTTTATCATGGCGAAAAGTGTGACTGATAATTGAACTTCATGTGCTCTGCCTACCAGTTTTGGGGATATGGGAGTGAGTTTATGTAATTAAACTGAAATTGCCAAGGGGATTGTTAATATCTACATTTAGTTTACGCATTGTAATCCACTCGGAATGCTACTCCGCACTCGGATGATATGAGTATTTGGATTTAGTCCGACTACCTATATATAACATTTGCAATGTAGGTTATACTAGAATGCCAACTGTAATTACTAAAATGCCACTAGTTTGACGAATACTGCTTCAGTTGCGTGGAACTTAATGATTTTGCTAACGTTTATAGCGACCATAGTGTGTCCACATGTACAGCCAATAAGTTGTTTCAGCGCGCTGCGCAAAGTAAAACGGTCTGACTTTGACCATCCATATGACTCCAATATTGCTGCGCAACGGATCCTTCGGTTAAATATTCTGACACACTACACTGTAGTCACGAAGTCTGCAGCAGCAATTATTGTCTTTGCGCGTGTGTTGTTTTAATACTTTAAGCTAATGCTCCTGCTCCAAAGTTGGTTTAAGATTATATTGTTTTCAATTTTGATAGTTACATTACCTACATTATGCTCTTTTGTTTCAGGTAAGTTAAATGGAGTTTTTGGCGTCCTGTTCTTGCAAAGCACCAGCTTAAGTCCAAAATAGTGTGGTAAGCCAAACCCAACAGTAAATAAAATCGATTCCAGTAAAATTTACATCCATGATACCCTGGGAGCAGATGATGAGTCTAGATACGAGTCCATGAACTATTTTTATATGAGTTAAAAATCGTCGTTCTTAGTATTTCGAAACAAAATTAATTCAACGAAGCTGTTGTTATATGATGGCTTAACGACCAATAGTATTTTAGATTTATTGTTACCCTAAGTATCGTATTTTTATTTCGTGTCGGTATCTAAAATAAAGATTTAAGATACCCAATGTGACAAGAACATTACACTCAACTACGAGTATGAAAGGTTATGCGTTGTTAAAAGCCCTTATGCATATCTTATACTATCAAAACAGATGATAAATAACTCAATACAATACATAAGTAATGAGGAAGTCTATCGTACAAATTGCTCTTTTACCTACACGAGTTGCTATGTTCATTGCTTATTCAATTTGTGATTACATAAGCTTTCGGTGATAGGAAACGAATAAAATAGCTGTAGTTATGGCTAAATAGCAATTTGGTTGTGATGCCTTTCACTATTAGATTTTTGACTACCGTCATATTTTATAGGATATAAAAAATAATGTTTTACTTTTTCAACTTCGATAGTATAATCGACAGCATTCCTGAGATACATAGAAAGTTGTAATATGACAGACAGACGGTCTACATTTTTGCTTCAGAACCCGAAATAGTATTTTATGCAACAGTTACGTAATAAAGGTTTTTAAAGTTCGAAACTCAAAACGAACGTAGTGAGTTTTGTTATTAAAGACTCGAGAATTTTAAGACCTAATTATGTAACGTTGCATACAATACTTTTTCTACGGCGGCAAAATACTTTAATTTAAATTAAAAATCGATATAGCGGCACAATAAAGGCATTGACGTGTGCCTCTTTTAAAATTTTAAAAAAAAAAGTTGTAGTATAATAATGTATGAAAATCCATTAAAATTCTCCCAACAGTCACATAGTGACTTGTCTATGGTATAGATTTGCATTTGTATAAAAAGTTCATTGTTTTTAAACTACTATCAGTTATTTAACTGACAGATTATGCTGGAGTAGAAAAAAACATCCTATAGCGGCAATATATTTTTTGATATAACCGCTTGTTTTATAAGTAATAAATTAAATTAGTGTACGCAGTATATTGCTGCTAAAAAATCAAATCAAATATAACGCTCTCGTAGTCAACACTAAAATCAAAAAAATATTGCATCGCTTCAGAGCACGAAAACTTACGTTTTGTTACAATTTGAGGCTATATCAAAAATAAACGCGTAAGAAAGCGTTGTAAAATTTATATAACCAAATCAGCAATACGAGTATTTGACAAAATGTAAAAGGCTACTTACCTACCTTTTTATTTTGTTCGACCTAAATATAATTAATTTTGAGCACGGCCTGCTTAATTGCATGACAGGCGGACATCGCGATTTGCGAGCATTAGAATTACGTGACCCGTAGGACCTTCTTTTGGAAAGTAATGAACGTGTGAAATCGTTGAGACTTTTAATGAAATTAGCCTAATTGTGCGATTGTTGGGCTTAATTGCAGCCTTGTATACCCGACAGCCGTAAAGTGGGATGTGTTAGTCGAGTGTATAATTAGTTCACATCACATAATTTTATATTTCTATTCCTGTATCTGTCCTTTTTAAATAGTCGCAACTCGGAATCATAATGAGCATTACTCGTATTTATTCCGTGAACATATACAATTACACCTATCAAACTCTACGCTCTATGATTCATAAACACACTGTTTAGCGTGTTTTTATAGTTCATAAAAGCACTGTTTATCATGATGAAAACCAGTTACTTAAAAAAATTAAGGGTTGGTTCTTGGTTATTTTATAACAATTACAGTGGTATCAACGTATCGACAGCAAACCAGATAAAATTGTTTTATACTTTTGTTTTCCCACCAAAATTCCAATTGAAAACAAAATCATTATTCCTTTTAAAATCGGGCAATACAATTGTGCGGGTTAATTAGAACTAATCGTCATATCAAAAACATAGGTATGACAATCTTCTTCTTCCTGCCCCTTATCCCATTTTTATTTGGGGTCGGGCCCCCTTGTACATCGGCGCCAGGACGCTCTGTCCCGGGTGTCGTTGTGGATATATTCAGGTCCTTCAGGTCTTTCTCGATGCTGGTCCACCATGGAGCTGGAGGTCTGCCTCTTCCACGGGGCTTTGTGGGGATGTTTAATGCTGCTTTCACAGAGTAGCTGTCGTCTCTTCTGCTTATATGGCCATACCAGCGGAGTCGGTTTTCCCTAAGCTTGTCCACCACCGGCGCAACTTTAAATGACCCTCTGATGTACTCATTCCGAACCCTGTCTAAGCGTGTTACACCACCTGCCCAGCGCAACATTTTCATTTCAGCTGTATGCAGTTTTTGTACGTGTTTCTTGAGGGTAGTCCAACACTCTGAACGATACGTCATTGCGGGTCTAACGGCTGTCCTGTAGACTTTTCCTTTGGTTCTTATCGGCATTTTGGTGTCGCAGAGCACGCCAGACAAGGATCGCCATTTCAACCAGGCTGTATTAACTCGGTGGTTTACATCTTCATCTATATGCGCGTCCGTCGTAATCATGGAACCCAGGTATTTAAAACGGGAGACTTTAGGTAATGCCACTGTGTCAATGTATATGCTGCATCCTGTTCTTTCTGCTCCACCAAAGTCGCATTCCATGAACTCGGTTTTAGTACGGCTAACGCGCAAACCGTGCCGCTCAAGTTCTCTAAGCCACATGTTGAAAGTCGTTTGTAGCTCAGATGCACTCCTTGCGACAAGTGCGATGTCGTCTGCATACAAACTGCACCACGGGATTTTCCTCGTTATATAGTCCATGGTAAGGTTAAACAGAAATTGACTTATTGTGGAGCCCTGATGTACCCCTACACAGACTTGGAACGGGTCGCTGATCCCTGACGGGCTTTTGATTTGCGTGCCGTTGCCATCGTACATATCTTGAATCAGGGAGACATATACTTCTGGGATTTCTTGTGCACGTAATGCCTGCCATACTAACTCTCTAGGGACTCTATCAAACGCCTTTTCCAGGTCTATAAAAATGATGTAGAGGTTTTCTCGGTTTATCCGGTACTTTTCCATGAGTATTCTCAGTGTTTGTATAGCCTCTACTGTTGACCTCCCGGCCGCGAATCCAAATTGGTTTACCGAGATTTTTGACATGGCCGCAAGACGGGCGCCGACCACTCTCTCCCATAACTTGAGGGTGTGTGACATGAGCTTAATTCCCCTGTAGTTGTTGCATTGAGAAATGTCTCCCTTATTTTTAAACAGTGGGCATAAAAAGCTGGAGCGCCAAGACGCTGGTATCTTACCCTCAAAGGTTATTTTATTAAATAATAATGTCAACCACGGTAAGGCCTCTTCCTTTAGGAGCTTCCATATGTCCACTGGCACATTGTCAGGGCCAAGTGCTTTGTTGTATTTCATTTTCTGTAGCGCTAGTTTGATTTCTGATGGCTGTATGCACTCCAATGGTCCCTTAACAGGTGGCAGTGTACCCTGGGCTTCCCTTGGGAATTCTTCGTTTAACAGTTGCTTATAATATTCCTTCCACCTATTATTAATCGCGACGTTAGTTGTAAGTAATGTACCGTGGTCGTCCTTAATGTATTTGTTGAATTTTGAGTCCAGTGTGGCCCTATGGCGCTGTTTAGCGATTTTAAAAATAGTGTTCTCGTTAGTAGCTGTTTCCAATTTATCATAAAAGCTTTGTCGCGATAGAGCTCTAGCTTGTGCGACGGATGACTTAGCGAATGATTTCCGTTTTCTATATTCTGCTCGATCTACCTCCAGCTCTGATTTCTGCCAGGCCTTAAACGCCTCTCGCTTAGATTTTATTATCTGCTGGATCTCGTTGTTCCACCACGTTGTATCTTTTGCTATAGGGAGACCACCTCTAGAGACACCGAGGGCCGATCTTGCAAATTTATGACATACATCTTCGAAGTCTTGCCACATTCTATCTGTAGTCTTCTCGCT
This sequence comes from Notocelia uddmanniana, assembly GCA_905163555.1. Classification (NCBI taxonomy): domain Eukaryota; kingdom Metazoa; phylum Arthropoda; class Insecta; order Lepidoptera; family Tortricidae; genus Notocelia; species Notocelia uddmanniana. The sequence goes on along the minus strand of LR991056.1, from coordinate 27,733,112 downwards.
GTCTAAATCCTCTTTCAGATAGGTTTGGATACTGTTCAGAAATTGGGCTCCTTTTGTACCATGTAGTTCTTTCCACTTGAACCGCTCTGATTTGTCTCTAGTTATTTTGATAGGTTTAGGAAGATTGAGAACTGCGACCAGTAGCCTGTGTTGAGATGTAATTCCCTCCCCCGGTATAACTTTACAGTCTTTGCAGTTTTTAGACCAAGTACCACTTGCGATTACGTAATCTATTTAAGTTGAACACTTTGCGCTTTTATATGTTATAAGGTGTTCATCCTTTTTCTTGAAGTGTGTGTTTATAATTCTTAAATTAAATTTTGATGCGAAATTTAGAATGTCCTGCCCTTCCCGATTTCTTCTACCAAAACCGTAGCCACCATGAACGTTACTAAAGGATTCGTTACTGGTTCCCACGTGTCCGTTCAGATCTGCTCCTATGTGTATACATTCTTCAGTTGGTATATTTTGTATCAATTCATCAAAATCTTCCCAAAAGGCCTCCTTCTCCGGCACCGTGCAACCAACTTGAGGAGCGTATGCTGAAATGATATTCAGGACTGGTTGGTTGTCCATTGCTAGTTTAATGGCAATTAAACGATCACTTTTCCTGTTCACATTTATAATTCTTTGTTTCAGGTTTTTGTCTAAGATTATTGCTACCCCATTTCGTTTGGTATCAGTCCCGTGGTAGACTAGTTGATAACCGTGGCCAATCTCTCGTGACTTAGACCCCTTCCATTTAGTTTCCTGAATACAACAAATATTTATAAACTGAATATAACATAGGTATGACAATATACTTCATTTTGCGTCAGCCCAGTGTGCTGTCTGTTTTCCCCTAAGATGAATAATGCCAACAGATCCGTAGTGTGAAGCAAGGTGTTAAGCTTCAACTCTGCTTAACAGTTTTCATATCTCAGAGTACCCAGAGTAGACGTCAAATAATAATACCGCTAAGAACGAGAAGATCATATACTAAATTGAATAAGAGCGACAGAGAGGGATATATCATTTGTTGTCCTTGTCATAGTTTCGCTTTTCTTTATTTGCCTCAATGTCATCTAAACGTCAAGTCAAATAGTTTGAGGCAAATAAACGATTATCCGGCCAAATTAAAGAGGTTGTTTATTGTAAGCCGCCCGACGTTTAAGGTAATTTAAGACGAGTTCTCAATTAAGCTGCATAAGAGCTTTTCTGTCCCCCTTGGTGAAACTCGTAGAGGATCTCTATAGAAATCCTTACTCTGAGTTTCATATGTCTTTTTGAATCCTTTTGGTTAGCCAAGATGAGTTAGAACGGGACATATAGTACGGTCATTTTTGGCTGTTGTCACGAATTGTTTCGATTTCAAAGCACACCACAATGTCAAATCCCATATAATCCAAAACGTCATAAATGTCAGTTCAGTACAAATTTGCAATCATCACAACCCACCCACGCCACTCTCCTTTTGAGACCCTTAATTCTTATACAACAGTTGCATATAACATTTTATAATTTGCTCAATCTCTGATAGTACTCACTCGGTGTATGTGGAAAGCCGTCTGGAATCATATAACTTCACCTATGCTTTTTATATTTGTTATACGTTTTATATGCAATATATTGAAGTGTGTGAACCACACGGGGAGAGTGGGGAAGTTATCCATATATTCGAGTGTCCCTATGCTAAATATATGTAATTACTAATATTCCAATATATGTACATGTTGCTCCTGGGATTTGGATGTTTTCTATGTATTTAAATATATCGTCGTGAAGTACCCATAACACAAGCCTTATTGAGCTCACTATGGGACTAATTCAATCTGTGGAAATAAAAGTCTTCTAATATTTATTTATTTATATGTAGGTATAATGTGGAAGAAACAACGTTCGACTAAAGGCGGTATTAAAATATTATGTTAAGTCGCACTTAGATTGATCCAATTCATACACGTGCTAAAATATTTGTCATATTTTTAAACAAATTAAAATGCATTTCTTAAGTTCTTGCATTTACTACTTGTTTACTTCTTGGCGCAGCGCAAGCAGCTGACGCGTCGCATCATTATTTAGTATTTCTACCTACATATCACTTGTTTTGTTACCATTGTGTTAATTACTGGATAATATGGATTATTAGTTATCAAGGACAGTGAATCCTGTTCCACCGTGATACAGTTCACTCTAGTACGGGGATCAGTTGACGCTAACTTAGCCTAACTTAGTCTTCTTTTTTTTTACTTTGCTAAGTACCTATACTACTAAACCAATGTAAGCAAAACTACGTACCTCTTATTACCACAATAAACGTTATTATTATTATTATTTCAACCTTTCTCAAAGTAAAATTTTCTTTTTAAGTTTTATTTTAGGTTAGTATTAAAATTTATCTTCGAACTTTAAAATTTCCGGCGGGGATATTGAAAATTGCGTCCAATCTTGTCATACGCTTTGATTGTTTATTCCAAGATGAAATTGTGCTGTGGTAGTATATTCATTTAATGCAAAGCAGTTTATTTACATTGGGGATGAGTTTTAATCAAATAGATGATGCACGAGTACGTGACTTAAATATGTAATTTTGTAGTGAACGTTTTTGTCACATAAAGCCGTGGTAATGTGAAACTACACCGACCCTTAAAATCTGTAATAGGATTGAATAGAAAGCGCCGAATTTTTCACGACAAGATTTACGACAGTTTGAAACTGAGGTCCCATTCCTCGTCACGTTTCGAATTTATTTCTGCACTTGTGCTATTTAAAAGACATACTTTTCATTATTCTAGGCCAACAGGAAGCATTTTGTAGGTATTTTTTAAATTTCGGCTTGAAAAGAGGCCTTCGGGCGGCTTGAGAACTTCTAGAAGTCAAGTTGCCCACTCATTTACCAAGCCTAATCCCAATAAGGTCTAGTTTACCACTTGGGTTGGAAGGCCAGATGGCAGTCGCTTTCGTAAAAACTAGTGCCTACGCCAATTCTTGGGATTAGGTAGCGGACCCCGGGCATCCTTCAGGATACAACTGTACCGGGATAACGCTAGGACGATGATGATGATTCCTAAGAAAAAAAAGGCTTAAAAGTCGGATAGGAAACGAAGTGATCCTATAAGAGTTTATTTTTTCTTGTTGGCGTGCGGAGTCGTGTAACAAGGTAGGTGCCATATTCCACATTAATATAATACTTGAAGGTTTTTATCTAAGTATCTGTTCATCTTTTTTTACATTAAATTGCTCAGTATCCTCACAAAAATATGATTTATTCAATAAATATCCAGTACAATCGTTTCATGAACAAGAAGAGTGCCAATAAATATATCAGAGGACCTGCTCCGAACTTCGAAAATCGGACTTCGTGTCGTGCCGTCCCCGTCACTCTCGTGTTATATACTATATGACGGAAAGGGACGGCACGATACGAAGTTCGATTTTCGAAGTTCGGAGTAGGCCCTCAGGGACTATGAATGTCGAGACGCAGCCGGTGTCAATCAAAACGCAATCTCTCCCCAGAGACTTTGTTCGGTTCTATTGAACTGGGAACAAAAAATATTCCTATGGGAAAGTTTAGGGGTGCTGTTTGGAATAATGAAACAAATTGGTTTTGTGGTAAAATTGGCTATAGCTAGTATTGTGACTAAAAGCTTGGCCGAGCCCCGAATACTTGATCTGTTAAAGTAAGGACTCACCTCTAACCGTATTATTCTCGTTAGGTCCACAATATAAAAATTGGTCAGTGTGAATCACGTTATTTAGAAAATAGAGTTGAATTTTAAATGTGTCATGAAAGGTGCAAATTGGACTCTTACGAGTTACGAGGTCAACTTCTACATCGCGCACGTCTCATAGGCACTTTCTCCTGCATACAAGATTTCGCATGTTGCCGGCTACGGGCGTAGCGCTAAGAAGTTGTTGGCAGAGAAAGTGTTAACTAAGACGGCAAGGGAGCATAGCGAGCGGCAGGGAGCCGATGGCGACCGCTTGGCGTCTGATGCCTTTTGACGTTTTCTTGCCTGTAAGAAAGCTCGCGCGTGGCTCACGCTAACCCTGGCAGCTCGACTCTTTAAGGCGTAGCCAAGCTCTTACTCACAAAACGCCCGGAAAGTTGCCGACCCCAATTTGTCAAATTTAAGTTGCTAACCCTACCGTGCATATATGTATTGGAACTTGCGCTGTTTGTAAAAAAAACAGTTGTCTCAATACAAATTTGTGGAAAGCGCTCGTCGAAATAACCAATTAGCCCTCCCGGAACCTAATCTCGATATATACAAAAGTGGACCTTATTACCAATCAATCAAAGTATACAACAAAATCCCTGACTTCATAAAAACGAGGAAAGGTATACTAGTTTCCGTAGTAAGCTTAAAGATTGGTTCATAAGTAAATCATATTACTCATATAAGGAATTTATGACAGCCCCATTAAATAGTTTAATTTACAAGTTCTAATAAATTGAGATAGAAATACATATTTATATATAAATATGTATTTCTATTATCAAAAAATGTTGTTTAGGTATAGGTATTGACATTATTAATAATTTGTTTGTATTGTGACCTAGTTAATAATTAGAGTTAAGTAGACTTTATAAAATTTAAAATGCATGTGCTTGACCTACATAGGTAATTCATAAAATTTTGCAATACCCTGTCAGGGTTGCACTGTTACTGAGTACAACATGTGTCATTGTAATAATGCTAAGCAAAAAAAATAAATAAATAAAAACTAGGAATAGATTCAATCGCCATCGCCAGCGTGCTCATCCCCACACCTTGGAGCCATTGCATTTAGTACAGTACGATTCAACAGGTACTTTAATACTGAGAACACTTAGGTTGTGGAATGAGCTTCCTGCCCAGGCATTCCCAGTGGGCTGGGCTACAGTGTGGCACTCTTCAAAAATGGCATGAAAAGGTCAATAACGCACGAGTTTCGCCTCTGGTATAGAAAGCGTCCATAGGCGACGGTGACCGCTTACCATCAGGGAGGCTGTCAGCTTGTTTACCACTGACGTGGTATAAAAAAGATTTCAGGTTCGATTTACGATGCATCCTTTTCAGTCTTCACTTTTTCTCCCACTTCTCTAAACACAAGTTTGATCTATAATATAACCTCGTCTTTGTATTATACCTACCACAGTTGCATCCTGAAGGAGCTACCAAATACACTACCGCTTATAAGTAACATAAATCAATTGAATGAATATCAGATTTTTACAACCACAGGATAAAAATGTTTATGGCATGAGGACCAATCTTTACTTGCTACCAAAAATAATAAATAGCCTCCCAAAACACATACAAGGTGTTATACCTCTCCAACCCTAGATCAATTAAAGAGGTTAACAAATATTTTATGTTCTGTAACTATTATGATTACGCCTTGTGATAAGCAGGTACCTTATTGTTGTTTATTACTGAATAGAATATAATGTAATCCTTAGTCCGAACTCTAGCTGTAAATAAGCCATTTCATGGCTTCATCAGTGAAGTTATATTGCAAACTCTGCGTTTAAGTATTTGGAACTTAAAAAAAAAAGTATATAAGATATGGGTTTCTATTCGTAGTGATTTGGATGACACAGTTAATCAATACACAACTGCGTTTCTCTGTAAGAAAAGATTTATTACATTAGTTTACATGTAAGATTAACATGAATAAACAGTATGAATTAAACAAGTAACAAAACAAACTTTACCTGCAAGAAAAGAAACGACATTTAATGTTATTAATATCAATGTCGATTCCCAAATCACAATTAGCTTTCTATTAACAAATATTGGATAAATTGCTTTCTCATGACAGCACATATAGGTTATCAAATAAAGATATCACCATAGATTATAAAACAAATATCGGGCGCGTTCCGTCACACGATCAAGATGACACTTGATCCGAGGGAAATTAAAATTATGTTTTTTTTTACAAGTATTTAGGCACCCATACCTTTTTCCATACATCTGTATACAAAAATGACTTTCAGAAATACACTGCCAAGTCAGAGTCCCTTGACAGTTTTATAGCTACTGATTGCTGGTTCATAGAAAAGTGTAGTGTGTTTGTATGAACCAGCAATTAATAGTTATTTAAGTCATTGCAAAAAGAAAACTACCTTTTTAAAAAGGGGGTCTCTGGTACCCATTTAAGGCTCAATAAGTCAGCTAAATAAAAAAAGCAAAATGCACGCAAAATAATGAAGGGACTCTGACTTGGTAGTGTATTTCTGAAAGTCATTTTTGTATACAGATGTATGGAAAAGGTATGGGTGCCTAAATACTTATGAGCGGTAGTGTACTTGCTGATAAAATTGAGATATAAATAATATATCTATTTTATTTTTATTATTTGCGAATGCTGTTCCATTTGTCCTTTCATCTTATGCAAGTTCATTAGGACCTCCTACATTATTATTACTTGTCGGCCTTTTTAGCCTAGTTGGTAGTGACCACAGTGACACTATCTATGAAGCTGGAGATCACGGGTTCGAATCCCGGTAAGGGCATTGCAATTTGTTTATGTGGTTGGCATAAACATTTATTCCTGAGACTTAGATGTATTTAAATTTAAATATATCGTCGTCTAGTACCCATAACACAAAACTTATTTAGCTTACTATGGGACTAAGTCGATTTTTGTAAGATTGACCATCAGTAATTATTTATTTGTTAAAGGAACATTATTAAAATGATTATGTAATAGTGAGCAAATGATCGTCCGATTATGTTACGATATGTATTTTATTAATTATTGGAGACAATTCGTAAGGGGCGCATCCTCGTTCTCTGTACTAAAATCCTGCCTTAAAAAACCCAATAGTCGTAAAAAGGGTATAATGTGATAGCAATAAAATTGCCACTTTTGTGTTTGACCGCGGACCGCGGCTGATAGGCGATATGCCGCAATTTCACGCGCTCGGGTTCTCGATCTAATTTTAGATGTAGAATGAGCTATTGAGCCTGATTGTTTGAAAATACGCGTTTTTGTTTAACACGGTTAGGTAAAGGACATTTTCCACGATCATCATCATGTGTAAATCCTCAAAACTTTGTATGCGAAAATGGTTAATCCATCTTCCAAGCATGCCAGGAGATTTTTGTTAAACTTCAAATTTTCTAATAACTAACCCGACACAAAACTCTATATAATTATCGACCTGCTCACAAAATTTCACAAGTATCGATTGAGAAATGCGACTTGTAGAGGAGACAAACGCATTTTTGTCGAAGCTGAAGCGAAGATCAATAAAAAAAATTCTAAGAAAGTTTGTCAATATTGTTTCTTGTTTTACAAGGATAGACTAACAAAAATTTATATTGACCCATATTATAAAGGAGAAAATAATCTCCGTGGAAGGCATTGAAACGAATTTAAATAATAAGGCGTTAAATATATAATGGTCTGGTAAACTGACGAAATTAATATTCAAGTTCTAATTGATTTAAAAATTCAACGGAATTGTTACTTAAAGTCATAAAAAGAGACTAAAGATTTAAGCTGCGACTCAAAACTTGAGCACTTAATGATGGAAAGACTTAATTATTGAGTAGGAAGAAATTGTTGGACTCATTTTAATTTGCCAAGGAAATTCGTGAAGTTATTGTTCCGTTTAAGATTATTAAAGTTGCATTTCAAGTTTTACAGTTGTTATGTGAATTAAAGGTAAAAACAATAAAATGTCGAAGCAGAAATTAGGACACTATTTTTTTGATTTGTAGTCATTTCTGCTATTACATTTGCTTTGACTTGGGCAAGAAATAAAGTTACCTATTTTCCCTGCCAAACCCATTTTTCCTTAATTTCCACTTAGCCATGAATAAAAAATAACATCAAATAGGGAATTAGTTCGTAAGTGCTTCTTTCATATTTAAGATTAATCTTCTTACGCATCAGAAAGTGTTTCATCAATTTCATCATAGATCGAATACATCGCTCCATCTTGTTACATCCCTTCGACAAAACCCTGCGATGTTTTATTCATTGACATAACTCGGCGATGAGAGAACTACCCGGTCAAAATATCTGTCCACTACGCGATATTACGGCAATAGGCGCTCTGTACACGGCGTGTACGGACGCCGTATTACAGGGACGTACACGTGTTGTGACAGGGTTATATAGACGGAGTTGGATCTCTGGTCGGGTGTTCTTTAGAGTTATTCTTCAAAAATGATGAATACAAGTGTTTTGACATTCATGACGGCTTCAGATATGCAAATATAAGGGTCGCTAACGCACGCTGGTAGTTTATTTAAAATTCTCTTTTAAGTTACATGAAAGTATTTTTCTGTTACTTTATTGCTGTTAAACTCTAATTGTTTAAGACTGAAAAAGAGTTGTCAAATTAAAAAAAAAAACCGGCCAAGAGCGTGTCGGGCCACGCTCAGTGTAGGGTTCCGTAGTTTTTGTATTTTTTTCAAAAACTATTCAACCTATCAAGTTCAAAATAATTTTCCTACAAAGTTTTTATAAAGTTCTACTTTTGAGATTTTTTTCATATTTTTAAAACTTATGGTTCAAAAGTTAGAGGGGGGGGGGACACATTTTTTTTTACTTCTGGAGCGATTATTTCCGAAAATATTAACATTATCAAAAAACGATTTGAGTAAACCCCTATTTATTTTTAAATACCTATCTAACAATATATCACACGTTAGGGTTAAAATGAAAAAAAAATCACTCCCCACTTTACGTATAGGGGAGGTACCCTAATAAAATATTTTTTTCCACTTTTTATTTTACCACTTTGTCGGCGTAATTGATATACATATTAGTACCAAATTTCAGCTTTCTAGTGCTAACGGTCACTGAGATTATCCGCGGACGGACGGACAGACGGACGGACAGACATGGCGAAACTATAAGGGTTCCTAGTTGACTACGGAACCCTAAAAAGAAATCATTAGGTGGTAAATTGAAGGTTTTTCGTTACGTTGTGGGAACGATTCATTCCTATGTGATATAAATGAACTATATATATCAGTTAATCCACGAACTGTAATAAATAACAGTGTTTGGACAAAACTGTCTCCCTTGGTACAATGCAATGAAAAATGACGCTGACCGTCCGGAATACACGTTTTTAATACAGTTGCTCAAAAAGTGCTACTTTACGTAGCTGTTTTGCGTGCGGAAAGTTGGTTTTCGCGCACTAGTGCTTTTCACTTTTCCAATTTTTTTTAAATTTATGCTTGTTCCAATGCATGACTCCTTATTGCTGGGTGTTAAATATTAGTTTCCTTTAAACGTCGTAATCAACATAAAAACCTACTGTTAATATCAGAATACGAAAAATATACACATTTCATATTTTATTACTTACCTCTTCGTCATTATAACACGTTTATTTTTTAATATTGAATATTGAAAAACCGTTCTTAATAAGTTGTCTGAGTGGAACGGAATAGCTGCCGAAACGCCTGTCAAAGAAGAGGCGTTTTTACTTACTGCAAGCATGTTTTAAGTTTCTAAAGGCAACATTCGATATTGTTTTTATAAATATTACTTGTTGTTTTTCTTATTTTTTCGCAACTGTATTAAAAAACGTCGTTCAATACACGTGCGGAAATGTCATTCTTCACTCGTCCCGAGTGTTGCCACTCGCCTGCGGCTCGTGGCATCCCTCGGTACTCGTGAAGAAATGACATACTTTCCGCACTAGCATCGAAATGTACTATTCCAGGTTTATTAATTTACCGAAGCTTTTTATTTATGAGGTATATCAAGTGCACCTATATTGATGACGAGATGTATTGCATTTATCTTCAATATTATGTGCAAGCAAAGTTTTTGCTGGCAGAACTAACTACTTGTATTTTATTGAATTTGACAGCTAGAGAGCGTTTTATGCTATTGCAAGTCTGCCTTTTGCACAATAAGGTTGATTCTTGTTTGTTAATGTTCTTTAACAAGTGCGTGTGTTAAATATGAGTTGAACTTAAGATGTCAGAAAAGAAAGAGCAACAATAATAATTTAATTTTTATGTCATACTCATAGCAATTGGTTGAGCCAAATATAATTTGATTGTGAATCCTCAAAGCTTGTAGGCACTGTCAGCTACTTAAATATGCTTTTTCTCTCAGTAAATGATACGATTTTTTTGTTGCAGTCACGTACAGGTTACTATTCAAATTAACTGCGATAGACTGAGAGCGCAGGCGAACCAATTTTATAGTTATGAACTCTGAAAAACAGACTAGGCATTAAATTACAACACCATACTCTTTATTTATAATATTGTTAACTAATTCATGTCACAGAGTAGGTAAGCTTACCACCTTTTTAACTTTTTGTGTTATTAATACCACTACAAAACGACATAGTCCTTTGCAAATTTGAATAAATAATTTGACAGTATTGTCTTACTTTTATTTTTTGTCTGCCACAATCGATTTGATACGAGGTTTAGTTTTGGCAAAGAAACCTGCCCTAATTAAGTAAGTTCGTGGTAAACAGTCAGCCATTTTCAATTCAGTAGGCAATTCGGGCGTAATATCCTAAAACTTTGAACTTAAACATTGACACATGCATATCTTGAAATACTGGGTGATGACTAGACAGCTGCAAGACCGTTTGAAACCAATAGAAAACGTTTCCTTAACGTGTCAACTACCCCCCAATGTTAGAGCTGTTTGGTTATAAGCAACATAGAAGCACCATTAGTTCCAGTTGCACAGCAGTAAGCTATAAAATAGCTTTGTAAACAGTTGTATTCCTTAGTTTTATGGAGCATTATATCCATGTTGTTCATATTACTTGGAATACCGTGTAGCAATTCTAGCGTCTTTGAAATTTACAAACGAAATTGGACGCTGTGTCGTAAATCTTTGAGGTTAATTTGGTTCAGGAAACTTGGAGCAGTTATCGGGTTAACTGCTAATGATGTTTGTTTGGTGTTAACTTGATACGAGTATGGCCTGGGTAGCTTCAGTGGTGGTACGTGAATAAAATTGATCGCAGCTAATCGTAAGTTTGATAATGTCATTTTTGTAAACATTTTATTGACGATATTTAACAAAAATCTTTTTGTTTTAATAAAAATAATAATTTTGTATTTGACGTTTATGAAAAGTACACCTACAACAGTGTTATTAATTATCGTGAGAATAAATGGAAATGACTCTCATTGTGATTTTGCTTCTGTGCATCAATTGTCGATTTCTAAACGTTGGTTTTGCTTACCTTTTTACCTATGTTTATAGGTATGATGTATTTTATTACATTCCTATGTAAATAATTTATATCACACGGTAAAAAGGGTAATATTGAACCATATTGAATAAGATTGCTAAAAATATCATCTACTCGTAGGTTCAAAAGATCGGAAACTAAACCATTAACTTAGTGACGTTCGGTTTATTTCTCATTTCAAAGGATAAAATATAATGTTTGATAAATAAATTCCCAGTTAATAACCGTTTTTCCTAGTTTCGTAAAAATAAATTTTAAAATACTCTTATCAATATCTCTAGTTCACTGCATCAAAAAAAGCACTAACCGATTTTCATACCCCAATCTCGCTTGGTTGAGTCTGTATGCGGCATCCATCTGGCAGATCGGAATGATTTATTAAAATTTCTTTCTGGAAAAATAGTTTTCTTACCTATCACGGGTCACGTTACAAAAGTATAATTAAGTTTAAAGTAATACATTTTTCTAAATATAGACTTTCTAAGCATTTTTCCCCTTACAGTCGTAAAATTTACAATTTAAGACGGGCGCAAATTTTTCGTTATTTTATTCTCACCTTAAAGTAAGTACATGTCAGAACGCTGAATTCATGAGTACATTCATTACGTCTAACAATATTTCAAGATCTCTTTGAGTGCCGAGTTGAGTTAATCTTGCTTTCTGAAAGGTATAAAAGAAATATATGATACTTGCGTTTTCAAATGAGTTTTGCGTGAATAATGATTTATTAATGACATATTATGGCATTTATCCCCCATGAAATTGGGGGAGGCCTATGTCCAGCAGTGGACGTCCTAGGGCTGTTTAAGTGGTTAGATGAGGAGTTTATTTGATAAGTATTTAACGAATACAATTGAAATAGCTTGATAAGGGTTCATGATAAAATAAAATCGGCCAAGCGCATGTCGGGACAAGCTCAGTGCAGGGTTCCGTAGTTGCCCAATGAACTTACTTTAAAAAAAATAGTAACATGCAAACGGTAATAATACCTTCGCAGCGTTATGCTAAGAGGCAAGCCGCTAGCTTTTACTTAGAAAGGAAGACTTTTACGATAAATCAAAAACAACTCAACTGATCATGCATGATAAATTTTACTTTCATGATTTTTTCATAATATTTAGACCGAGAATTCAAGTTTTGGTTTTATTATGCCAACAATTTATTGTAAACTAGCTTTTTCGGCTATTCCGTCCGCTTGAAGCTAGTTATTGCCTTAGAGAAAAAAAAATTGCTATTAAATTATTGTAGGCCTAATTATCGCTCTCCCATACAAATTTCCACCCGCCTTTTTGTCCCCTTAGGAGTGATTTCTGGGATAAAACTATCCTATGTCCTTTCCCGGGACTCAAACTACCTCCGTGCCAAATTTCATCAAAATCGGTTAAGCAGTTTAAGCGTGAAAAGGTAACAGACAGACAAACAAAGACAGACACACTTTCGCATTTATAATATTAGTGTGGATTAGTATGGATACGTAGCTATCCCTAAAAGTTGTGCATATTGCTAGCAGGGCAGTGGCTACATATGGACCACGTGCATTTTCGGTAACGTGCAGTAATAATAAAACAAGAAACTACTTTTTTTTCTACGCTACTCGTATTATCTATCATAAGTACACAAATCGTTTTATTTATTACTTATGTGAGAACACTTCAACAGTCACAGAAATAAAGTTTATTTTAATTTAATACGAGCTTATTTTTAAATTAAGTTGCTTGGTTATATTTTTAAAAGAGATAATTACTGAAAACATTAGGAACATGCTAGAGTCGTAAACACATTATTTACTCATCGCGTACATGCTAGCCTATACGAGGAATTAAGGACCGTGAACCGTCTCCGTCATTAGTTTACGAAGTCAGGGTCACTGCCCAGTGGTCAATAATTTCAAAACTTCGTGCCAATGTGATTTTGCAAATAAACATATTTGCTTTTTAACATCGTTTTGGTTTTCAAAAAGAACAGGGAAAGGTCTTGCTCTACTAATTGAGAAAGTAATAATAATAAGAATCCATATCCGTCCACCACCACCATATCAGCCGAAGGACGTCCACTGCTGGACATAGGCCTCCCCCAATACTATGGGGGCTAAATGCCATAATCGCCACGCTTCGCTTGCGGGTTGGCGGTTGCAGTATCTCCCCTGCACTCCAAGGATGCTGCTGGACTTGGTCGTAGTTTTAGGACATACACGGGACAATCCAAACAAGAAACCATATAGCTTCATGTAATCGAACTTGTCAAGTCTCATTATGAACTAAAGAGGTTCCCTCAATTACAGGAAAGTATAAATTGAGAAAATTGGCTGTATCATACTTAAGCCTCAACCATAGTTTGACTAACGAGAGTTGTTGAGAACTTATGAATTTTAAACGGCGGTATTTAAAAACTTTGGAACTGACATAAAATTAGACACACGTAAGGTGATTCCTTTAATATATTAGTAGTTTACGCTTACCTTGTTTATCGAATCGTTGTGTACCATTTGTATATTAGTATTTTTATATGAGAGTAGTAAACATTTTTTACTCGTTGCTAAAGGATTTATTTGCTACAAGTCAAATCTATTGATTGTCTTTATTTTTTTATTAGTATTGGGATTGCTCTTGGCCGGCATCTAGCCAGAGGACAAAGACGAGGCGAGACGATTTTTTTGTTTGAAACGGTATACTTCCTGGGTGGTCCCATTGTCATCGGGTCAGAATCTGATCATAGAGTCCTGGAGAAATCGAGGGAAATCTTCAAATATTTTAGGTGCTCCTATAGCGGTTTGGGTATTTTGTATAGTAACTCGTGCATTCGCTCTGGGAAAGGCTCTGCCAAGTTAAGGCTCAAAATGCATTAAGCCGCAGTAAATTAGTTTTACTGTAAACAATGCCAAAATTTATGATTTGTATGAAATACCATTAACGACCTCTTGTCCTAGTCGCACCTGAAACGTCATACTTTGCAGCCTTTATTATAAGGAACATAACATAACATCAATATTTCATTGCATGTTTGAAAAAAAGGCTATTACGACATTGAATTAGGGTACTTTTTGCCCAGCACATGTAGGTAATTGTGTTTTAACTTTCAGTTTCTTATTTTATGCAAACAACGCTGAATTAAGTAAAATAAATATCATGTGGGTGACGTACTTCTAGAAAATCCCGTGTCACAATATGAAAATGATATGTGAACATCACAATAACATGAGATGAGAAATTCCTTCTAACGCATTTCAATCAATCTGGGCGTCCATTACCCACGGAACCATTCCACTTAGATTTGAAACCAATTTTATATCAATATTTTTACATCGTTGTCTATGTACACTTAGCAACGCCACAGTTAAAATGTAAATTACTAAGATGTTGCACGAGCCTAGGAACGAGGTTGGCGGTGCGGTGATATACGTGTTTCGTTCTAGCGCTCTCAACGGCCGATGTGACGTCATCAAACCGTATTAAAGTAGTGTATTGGCCAGCGAAGAAAGTGATGAGACGACCTCTTATGTTGAAGCTTGAAACTTGAAACGCACAGAGCGCGGCGCAGCGTCGATGCGGGGCGATTGCGGTTTTGCGGTATAGTGAACGCGGTCCGGGGCACGTCGCACCAAAAAACCGCGCGGTATCCGGTACCACGTTTTGACATATGAAGCAGTAATCGACAGTCGACAGGTTCCGAAAGATCAAAACTGCCCCGCACCGCGCCTCGTCCGCTCTCTCGAGCTTAACTGAGAAAAAAGTATATAGTGCCATTGAGCATGATAGCGTGACCTATAGTATAGTACAGCCAGGCGAATAATATATTACCTTAATATAAATTATGATACTTTCTGAAATAGTTTCATATTCTAGCACAAGTTTGTGTCCAGAACTTAGACTCATTTTAAGACCAACAAGAAAATTTCTTTAATAATTCGAAGACCTCGAAAAAGCTTTCGATAGTGTACGTAGATTGGAAAAAAATGTTAAAGAAGCTTAAAGAAATAGGATTGGATTACAGGGACAGATGATTTATCTATGAATTGTATAGAAGCCAAGAAACACTGATAACAGTTTGGGGAAGAGACTGGCTCAGCGAGAATAAGAAAAGGTGTGAGATAGGGGTGCTCTTTTTCTCCACTAATCTTCAACATTCAAGGAATCAGCAATTACCGAAATCAACCAACAGACAGAAGTAGGAGGAAGATATAATGGACACAATAACAATAGCAGTAACAGAACTAGATAAGTATTTATATGTACTTTTAAATATAATGAATAAAACATTTCAAGATTTCTCTCTAAAATAAATATTAACAAAGCAAAATTTTAGTTACAAAAAAATCTGAAAATCCGGCCTATACACCGATCACATTAAACGGCATGGTAGTTGAAAAATTCAAGTCTTTTAAATATATGGGAAGCCTCATCAAGGCTGATTCCAGATGTACTTCCAAATTACTTAGTGCTATTTTCATTCACTACTTATTTTAATTTAGACGCTTAGAGACCATGTATAGGAATAATGGACTCTCAGAGACCATATACATCAGATATTTCAGATATTAAATTTATTTTGTGTACGTTTGTTTATTCGGACAGAGACCGTATATAATATATACGTCCCTAATACATACATACATACATACATACATACATACATATAATCACGCCTGTTTCCCATAGGGGTAGGCAGAGATCACGGATTTCCACTTGCTACGATCCTGACATACAACTTTCGCTTCATGAACTTTCATAACATTCTTCATGCATGCGCGCCGATTTAGGGTACTCCTGACCTGGCCTTTCTGCAGAATGTCTCCGATTTGGTCGGAGTACGTTCGCCGAGGTCTTCCCCTTCCAACTTTTCCATCCACTCTTCCTTCATACACTCGTTTTGTCAATCTTCTTTCATCCATCCTCTCTACATGTCCAAACCATCTTAGCATACCTTTCTCAATTTTCGTCACTATATCTTCATTCACTCCACACCTCCGTCTTATAACGGTGTTTCTCACTCTATCTCTCAAAGTAACGCTACACATACTTCTCAGCGCTCTCATTTCCACTGCATTCACTCGACTCTGATGTTTCTTCTGCCACACCCAACTTTCACTACCATACATTAGTGTCGGCACCAACACTCCTCTATGCACGGCCAGCCGCGCCTTTTCTGACACTTTCTGGCTCCCTAATATTACCTTTTTTATATAATGTATTACATCTCTGAGATATTAAATTTATTTTGTATACTTTTGTGTATTCGGACAAAGCCCGTATATATTATATACGTCCCTAATATTACCTTTTTTATATAATGTATTGAAATTTTATTTTAATTGAATATTGTAAGTTTGTTGGTCAGTATAGTTTTGAAATCATTATTATTATTGTCTACTTTTTTAGTTGTATAATTAATGTTTTGAAATCATAATTATTATTATTGTTAATTTATTTAATTGTATAATTCATATGTTGACTTGTAAAAGTGCCCTTGTATTTGCAAAATAATTTTTTGATTTTGATTTTGTACAAAGCAAGCATTTCACGATAAAAAACACTAAAAAGAACTTTATTAAAACATATATCTGGAGAATAGCGTTATACGACAGTGAAGCATGGACCATGACGCAGAAAGACAAAGTAATCCTCGCAGCGTTTGAGATGTGGTGCTGGAGGAGGATGGAGAGGATTAGCTGGACAGAGAGAGTGACTAATGAGGAAGTGCTCAATACAGTGGAGCAGAGGAGAGCACTGCTAGACAATTTGGAAAGGAGAAGAGGAAATATAATAGGACACCTCTTGCGGCACGACAATTTCTTATGTAACATCATCGAAGGGAAGATAGAAGGCAAACGTGGAAGGGGGAGACCAAGAATAAGTTATATGGAGCAGATTAAGCGTAAAGTAAATCGTACCAAGAGATAAAAGAGGTTGCCAGAGGGAACGAAAAAATGGAAACAGCACTTTGAGCTACACCGACAAGAGCGCAGCTCTTAATTTTGAGAGAGAGAAGAAAATTTATACATGTGTGACCACAAATACACGTTAAAACTTAAATATGATTTATTATTCGCTTTTATTGTGGATACATACCTAAAACTTGTTAACCTTTTTCGTTATCTTTTGAAAGTAGTATCCATTTTGTTGTTCTAAGATATTCCAACCTGCCAACACCTAATTTTTGTGTGTATTTAGTGGGAACTAGTGAGGAGGTCGATGCATGTTCAGTTTAAGTTTATTTTTTGTTTGTTCTATAAATAAATAAATAAAGTAAATATTAAACTTGAAGCTGCCGCTTCATTCATAATGTCATGTCACAGTATTGTGTCGCCGGTTGCTCGCCTATCATTATCAGCGTTCAATTCACAGCGCGCGAAAACAATGGTTTCATCGGAGTTGACACTGATATTAATATGATGCGTTTATGACACCACATCAGGAGCGGTCAGGGCCGCCACAAACCCTGATGATTTTTTTATACTCTGCATTCATATTTGAAGCGATGGAATTTGATTTAAAATACCTTGTTGACAATAAGACGAAGTCATATTAAGCGTAAAGTAAATCGTACCAAGAGATAAAAGAGGTTGCCAGAGGGAACGAAAAAATGGAAACAGCACTTTGAGCTACACCGACAAGAGCGCAGCTCTTAATTTTGAGAGAGAGAAGAAAATTTATACATGTGTGACCACAAATACACGTTAAAACTTAAATATGATTTATTATTCGCTTTTATTGTGGATACATACCTAAAACTTGTTAACCTTTTTCGTTATCTTTTGAAAGTAGTATCCATTTTGTTGTTCTAAGATATTCCAACCTGCCAACACCTAATTTTTGTGTGTATTTAGTGGGAACTAGTGAGGAGGTCGATGCATGTTCAGTTTAAGTTTATTTTTTGTTTGTTCTATAAATAAATAAATAAAGTAAATATTAAACTTGAAGCTGCCGCTTCATTCATAATGTCATGTCACAGTATTGTGTCGCCGGTTGCTCGCCTATCATTATCAGCGTTCAATTCACAGCGCGCGAAAACAATGGTTTCATCGGAGTTGACACTGATATTAATATGATGCGTTTATGACACCACATCAGGAGCGGTCAGGGCCGCCACAAACCCTGATGATTTTTTTATACTCTGCATTCATATTTGAAGCGATGGAATTTGATTTAAAATACCTTGTTGACAATAAGACGAAGTCATATTTGTCTACGTAACGTGTACACATTTAGTACGGTTAGAACCACACTCATGTAATGCGCTCTGACGGAAAAAAAAGCCAAAATTGATCAAGCTAAAGCCGTTTTATTACTAATTAGTCCTGATGCTCGTTACGGCTTATGAGCCACAGTATGCTGTGTCACATCCTAGTAACGTTGTTGTCATGAGCTATCAAAATCAAGACACGCGGTAGCGTGTCCAGCCAATTTCACCCCAGGAACTGGCGAGCAGCAGCCGTGTATCATTTTACACGAACCATTTCGAGCCACTTTTGACCCCTCAATAGCTTCAAACCAATTTAACATAAAAAATGAAATTTGATATACGTATTATGGAAAGAAATTAAGTAAGGAAAACTGCGAGGTTAAGCAATGTGGGCGCAGGTCAGTTCTTGGATGGGTGACCGCTTTGAGTGGTTACTAACTGAGCGCTCTCGTGCTTTGGAAGGCACGTTAAGCCGTTGATCCCGGCTGCTGTCTACGACAGCAGTCGTTAAGCCAAGTTAGAGGCCTTCGGGCGGCTTGAGAACTTCTAACAGTCAAGTTGCCCACTCACTTGACAAGCCTAATCCCAATAAAGTCTAGTTTCCCCCTCGGGTTGGAAGGTCGGATGGCAGTCGCTTCCGTAAAAATTAGTGCCTACGCCAACTCTTGGGATTAGGTAGCGGACCCCGGGCATCCTTCAGGATGCAACTGTACTGGGAATAACGCTAGGAGGATGATGAGGATGATGAGGTAAAATAGTTATTGAGATATTAATGTCCAGAAAACGGCATAGAAGACAGACTCTTGTTCGCAAATTTCCGCTAACGCCCCTCGTTAAACAATGCACTATTCTAATTTCATTACAGTTTACAATACTTGTTAAATTTGTGCTATGGATAATATGTATACAGGGTGTGGCCTGTAATAGGAGCAATAAATTAAACGGTACACTATTAAGCTCTCCAGCAATTATTTCCAAATGGATTTCATTGAAAAAAAAAAGTTTGTTTTGGAATTTTTTATTCGCAAATATAGCTTGTACATACGTACTTTTTTACTTATCAAATCTAATTGAATAATTTATTTCAGAAACACTTATATTATGTATAAACTTATATTAATAACAATTAATTAAAAAAAAACACTAAATAATTATAAAAAAATTAGATATCACAAAAATATCCTTTTAAAACAAAAATGCAACAACGATTATGAGTCATAACTAAATGCTACCTCAATATCAGCAGTGACTGCCGCGCTATAATCTCGTGGTGCCAAGATCCATTACTTGGAGGTCATAACTTTAGGTCAAGATTTCTCCCAAGTTGAAACAGATTTTGTTTTTTTGATACTAGAGGGTACTGCAGATGCTCTAAGAAAGAAGCTTTTTAATTTTTTGCTCCTATTACAGGCCACACCCTGTATATTTAGATAAGGTAGTGTAGAGGTAGGTACGCGTACCACCTCTTGTGGGCTGTGGGATATGGCGTCTCCTGAGACTCTGGATGATACTCCGATGGCCCTCGTTGAGACTTCGCCGGATGAAGCAGCAACCCGTGAGTTGCGGAGACATAGTTTTAGGTTAATTGGCAAGAACTTTATATGACCCGCGTATCCGCGTGGCAAGCTCAATTATCTCGCACGAGGGCGGGATCGAACAGTAGTACGGAACCCTAAAATAATATCTATATATAGATCACGCATTTTTAGGGCTTTTAAGGCTTTCACTGCCTCTTGAATGATTATTTTGGAAAATGTAAGGTACAGCGTAATTCAATGAAGGCTTCCAAAGATTGATTATAATATTATAACAATGTTCAAAAGATGTCATGCAAGTTTTGATGAAATGAAGCACTTTTGCGTAGACTCTTAGAGATAAGTCTTTGAGTTGTGTATGCCATGGAATATTAACTTTCACATAGAGAGTCTAAAAGTTAATAATGACTATATTATTAGTTATTAATGTTAGTTATTATATTTCAACATTACAATATATACAACACAACACATATTCATTGTTACGGTTCCGTAGTCAACTAGGAACCCTTATAGTTTCGCCATATCCATCTTTCTGTCTGTCCGTCTGTCTGTCTGAGGCTTTGCTCTGTGATTGTTACTGCTACAAAGCTGCAATTTAGCATGGATATACAGGGTGCCATGTGCCCCGCCCACTGCCACTTAAGTTTAGCGATTCGGAGGGCTATATCGGTCACTTTGGTTCTGCTGCGGATGGCCTCATTCCTGATGCGATCACGCAGAGAAACTCCTAACATAGCTCTCTCCATTGCTCTTTGGGTGACTTTGAGCCATCTTATGAGGCCCATAGTAAGCGACCACGTTTCAGTACCATATGTCATCACTGACAACACACACTGGTCAAAGATTTTCGTCTTGAGACACTGCGGAATATTGGACGAAAAGATGTGCCGTAGCTTCCCGAACGCTGCCCAGCCGAGTCGGATTCGACGATTAACCTCGCACCTCCCCGCTGCCTCCTCGCTGGATGCGAGTGGCGCAGGACCGGTCATTGTGGAAGTTTTTGAGGGAGGCCTATGTCCAGCAGTGGACGTCGTTCGGCTGACATGATGATACAGGGTGATTCGGGAGACGTGAGCAAGATCAACACTACGGATTCAGTAGATCATAAGCTACTGCTTCGTACCGCTATTAGTGAAATTAACGTTAATTTATCTTTGGTGTTGAAAACAAAATGGTTTAAATTATTTACGAAATTCATGGTCACTCTACAATCAGAATACTACAGTCAAGTGATACGTTTCAAATTGAATGTCATCTGAGTCCGATTACTTTTGAAATATCGTATCTCACTCAATGTGACAATTTACTTTCTTCATAATTAAAGTGCTGTCATAACAGTTAGAGGTTTAATCTTTATAAACCAGTTGTTGTAGGGTGACCATGATTGTATAGAATTAAACTTTAACTTAACAAAAATTAAAATACAGGAAAAAGGTGGGTTACTTATATACAATGGTGAACGATTCATTGTCATTTACTATGCATGTAGTGTTGGTCCTGCTCACGTCTCCTAAATCACCCTGTATAATGCAATATAGGTGACGAAGTGGTAAAATAAAATCTATTTTTCTAAGGGTACCTCCCCTATACGTAAAGTGAGGATGAATTTTTTTTGCTTCAGCCCTTTGGTGTTGTTGGATAAGTCTTTCAAAATGAATAGAGATGTACATCAAACATTTTTTATAAAGTGAATATTTTGGAACTAAATCACTCCAAAAGAAAAAAAAAGTGGTATCCCCCCTCTAACTTTGGAACTATAGTTCCATAATATATGAAAAAAATGAAAGTAAAGGTTAATAAAGACTTTCAACGAAAGCCATAGCGGACTTGATCAGTTAATCGCAAAAAGTCTTCTTTTCTAAAAGTCGTATTTAACGCTACGAAAGTATTCCCTTTCGCTTGTCATTGTTTTTTTTTAAATTAAGTTCAATGGGCAACTACGGAACCCTGCACTAAGCATGGCCCGACATGCTCTTGGCCAATTTTTATTTTCACTCATCCAGCGCAATAATATCAACTATACTGTAGGGATAAGTTTAAGAAATGTATTTTGATATTACCTATATGTTACTTATATGTTATAAATATTCTTGCCGTATTGAATGCTGGAAAACGTTTGAGGAAGTTGAAGTTAAATCTTTATACGGAGAAAACAGACTATTGTAATATTTTTTTATAAATTCCGCCGAAAGAATTGAATAAGGCCAAGTTAATAATTTTGTTCCGCTAGAGCAGAAGTAATGATTCATAGCTATCGAAGCAGACATTTTCAACTTGAGTTTACAATATTCTATAGCAAGTCCTTTGCTATACTTGACGTAAATGCGGTGTTATTACGGTTGGCGTTTTATGTAAGGTTATGTAAGGTGTATATACTACCCCGGTCGGACGAAATTAAAATCAATTAACAACGACGATCGAGCCCAATAATTAAAACTATATGCTCCTGTCATAAAGACTGATAACCGTAATAAATCAATTAATGTCAAACGACCATAGGTAGTATAGGTCGATTCACAAGAGCTGGCGCGGAAAATGTATATAACTGTCATTAATTTCATAGACGATGTTGCGGCCGGAGCGCCTACAGGGGAAGCGGGGGCGCGACGGTCCTAAACCTGTTGGTGGAATAAGAGGCCGAATCCGCCATGCGACGATCCCCACCTAACACTCTCGCTAACGTTGCCTTACATGCAACACACGCGCTGTACAATCGTACGCGCCGTAGTTAAGATTATTTAAATATAACTTTTTTATATCTACAACTTTGTGGAATCAAGATTATAGAAGTCCAGCAAATCTGTGTCTTCCTTATTTTCAACTAAGACCCCTAAGTCTTAAACATCTGGTGACCCCGACGTGATATCTACGAGAACTACGCCGCCATTTTCTGTACAACGAGAGTCTACACGTCGAGAAGGACGAACAAAGGTCAAGCCACTGAAGGACGCTGAAGGTCCATGTGCTTCGTTCCAAGCTGCCAACCACCCTTACTTCAAGCCCGCCGGTCATCCTCAACGAGCCGCAGCCAAGGTTTAGCAAGGGAAGTGCACCGTTCCATTTATTCCTTCTCGTTCCAATGTTTCCCCCTCTATTTGACTATTAAGCTCTGCCAATTTCTTTAAATATTTTCAGTCGCACAAGCTTTAGTCCCTTATTATTCTTTTATTTGCATTGCACCGCTTAGCTAATTTATTTTAGTGCCAGCACATACCCACTGGTCGCTCTGTCATTTGTCTACGCTGCATTGCCATTAATTGATTGATTTAAACAAAACAACGCAATTTGCCATTTTTAAGAAGGCTTGATTACTTTACTGCCAATTTTATTTGCAAACCTAATCTTCCTTAATAGGTGCAACTGTCACTCTTAATTACTATATTTTACATCTCCGCAGCAATAGCAATTAATATCTTCTAACTTCCTAAATAATTAAAAATAATCCACTATCCTCGTAAAATATTCCATGACGTTGCGTAACACAGTTGTTTTTGCCTAGCAGTGCTGTCCAAACCGGTCCCCATTGTCCCGATCGCCGGCGCTAGTATCGCTGCGCTTGCACCGGGCCGTTGCCAGGCGCACTGTTACCGAGCGCGCTATTACCTACCTAGCGCATCACGTGCCACCACGGTGACTGCGGACCTAAGCCGGACGAATTTACGTAACCTTTTATTTTATTTGAACTTAATACTTGTGTTCATCCTCTTGTTTCGAGTACTGTGATCATGTCAGCCTTGATAAATTCTAGAAGTTCAATTAAAGGTCGCATGACCAAATTTCGTAACTTCCTTGATAATTTAAAGCGAAGTGAAAGTATTTCGCCGAAAGAAGTGGATGAATGCTCCATGAGGTTGGATCGCTTACGTGGACTACTAAATAAGTTTGATGAATTGCAAACTCAAATCGAGATTGCCGATCCCACCTCACTGGACTCGGAAATTGATGTGAGAGAGGAGATAGAGAAAGAGTTCTACTCATTGATATCGGATGCCCAAAAATTCATTGATTTGGCAAACGATAAACCTGAATTTGCGAGTGTAAAGTCGGAGGTTCAAAGTCAATGCAATCATCATGAGAATGAGTTGAATTTCCGACTGCCTTTAATTAAAATCGCTAGTTTCGATGGTTCGTACTTTAAGTGGTTAGAATTCCGTGAATCATTTGACGCGCTCATTAATAAAATTGAGAGAATCAAACCCATTCACAAGTTTCACTATTTAAATTCTTATTTAGAGGGTGAAGCCGCACAGGTTATAAGTCATTTGGAAGTTACCGAGGCAAACTATGTTGAGGCCTGGCGCCTCCTCTGCGAGAGATATGACAACAAGAAGCAGTTGATAAGCAATCACTTAATTTCTCTTTTTAATCTTCAGCCCATAGGTCGCGAGTCGGCTAAGGCTTTACGGTATTTGATAGACCATGTATCCAAAAATTTACGAGCCCTGAATACTTTGGGCTGCCCCACTTCGCAATGGGACATTTTAATTATTCACATGGTGTCAGCCAAGTTGGATAACAACACTTCCTTAAAATGGGAAGAATTTAAAAATGATAGCATTAATGATGATTTGCCATCCCTGGCCGATTTTAATCGGTTTTTGAAGGGTCGTGCCGATGTATTGGAATCGGTACAGCGAAATAGGTCTGAAAAAACAGTTTTTAATAATAAGCGTGAACCTTATTTCTCCCACAACAAGCAAGAGAAAGCTGCCGTGAAAACTTTCACAATTTCAGCCACTCCCAGCACTGCGCCTGTTGGTCCTACTTCGTGTGTCTTCTGCCAAGGTGGTCACCGGATCTACGACTGCTCGTCATTTCGGTCGCTGTCAGTTGAGGATCGGATCTCCGGAGCGGCTAAGTTGAGGCTCTGTCTCAATTGTCTGCGTAAGGGACACACTTCACACCGCTGCAGAGCCGTGCCTTGTCACACTTGTAAGAAGCGCCATAATACTTTGTTACATAGGGAGGTTCCTCAGGTTGTGGACATGCCGGTTGCGCCTGAGCCGTCGCCGCCGCAGTTATCGCCCGAGCTCGCGTGTAATAATATGACCGTCGCGCATTCGAATAATGTGTTATTGTCAACAGCGCTTATTGATGTGTATAATCCGGATACTAACGAGTATGTTACCGCGCGCGCGCTCTTAGACTCAGTTAGTATGACGTCACTGATAACGAGTAGTTTGAAACAAAAACTGCATTTAATTCCGCAGCCAAACGCAGTTAATGTAGTGGGGGTAGGGAACGTTCCCTTGACCGGCACGCCCGAGCGTTGTGCTATACAAATACGTTCGAAATACGACAATAAGACGCAGATAGATATATCGTGTTTAGTTTTACCTACTATTTCAAGCAATTTGCCGCAGAGGTATATAGATATCTCGCGCTTGAAGATGCCTCACAATTTAAAACTGGCTGATCCCACATTTAATAAGCCGTCGTCTGTTGATGTTTTGATTGGCGCGGATCTGTTCTGGCATTTAATTGGATCGGAACATATTACTTTAGGCGATAGTATGCCCGTCATGCGCAAATCTAAGTTAGGTTGGATTCTGGCCGGACCGATAGGTATTTCCCCAATGTCAAACGATGTTTCTTTTAATAATTCTGTTCATTGCAATCACTTATCGACTTGCGATAGTAGCCTGAATGAATCGTTGACAAAGTTTTGGGAACTGGAACAGATTCCTCAACCTACCAAGCCTTTTACAGATATGGAAAATGAATGTGAGCAACATTTTGTGACTCATACCTATCGGGACGAGAATGGCAGATTTTTTGTGCGCCTACCGCTAATTACTGAACCTGATTGTTTAGGGAATTCGTTTCATCTAGCGAAAAAGCGTTTTCTCGCGTTAGAAAGGCGCTTTAATAAGAACCCTATGCTTAAAAAATTGTATCAGGAGTTTATTAGGGAATATTCTGAATTAGGCCACCTGTCCGTGTCTGCCACTGCCATTCCGGACCCTTCCTTCTTTGTACCCCATCTGCCTGTGCTGAAACCCTCCAGTGAATCCACTAAGATTAGGGTCGTATTTAATGGTAGCGCCGTTACTTCTTCAGGTTATTCCATAAATGACTTGCAGATGGTAGGCCCCACGATACAAGATTCGCTATTTAATATTTTGCTGCGGTTTCGCACTTACACGTATGTGCTCACCGGTGACGTCGAAAAAATGTATAGGCAGATTAGGGTGCAAGAATGCGATCGCGATTTACAGTTAATTCTCTGGCGAGAGAACGAAAATGAGACGTTACAAACTCTTCGTCTCAACAGCGTCACTTACGGCTATTCCGCTGCCAGTTTTTTGAGCACTCGGTGTTTATGGCAGTTAGGTGAAGAGTGCAGTGACACTAAAATTAAAACGATAATTCAAAACGACTTTTTAGTCGATGATTTGTTGACAGGGGCAGACACGGAGGAAGAGCTCATTTATATAAAAAAATCGGTCGAGCAGGCTTTATCAGCCGGTTGCTTTCCTTTACGCAAATATCGCTCTAATTTACCATCTGTGTTACAAGCTTCACAGAACCCCAAGCCTGAAGGGAGTCTAATTATTAGCTCCTCCTCTTATACGCTAGGCGTAGGCTGGGATTCTGCCTCAGATTTTATTCATTTTCCGACCGAATATACGACCAAAAACAAATGTCCCACTAAGCGATCTATTCTTTCGGATTCGTGCAAAATATTCGATCCGTTAGGGGTGCTTTCTTTGTTAACCATCATACCAAAAATATTGATCCAAAAACTATGGATTTCGCGGATCGGGTGGGACCATCCCGTTTCCGAACCGATTAAAAGTTCGTGGTACAACTTTGTTAATAGCTTATATTTAACTTCGCTTCAATTACCACGTCATGTTTTATGTAATTCTCCTGTTAAAATAGAAATGCATTCATTCTGCGATGCTAGTCAGGCCGCTTATGCTAGTTGCATTTATTTAAAGTCAGTCAATGATAATGGGGATATCATCGTAAGATTATTGTGCGCCAAAGCCAGGGTATGCCCGGTCAAGGCCATTACGGTCCCTCGCGCAGAGCTATCGGCTTGTTTACTAGGCGCGCAGCTCGCATCAGCTGTTTCGAAGACATTACGTTGCAAGATTTTGCGCACTGTTTATTGGACGGACTCGTCTATATGTTTATCGTGGTTAGGTACTAATTACAATAAACTGAAAACGTTTGTATCTAATCGCGTGGCTAATATTTTGGAACTCACTGATGGCAGTGAATGGCGTCATGTCCCCACTTCTCTCAATCCGGCAGATTACGCATCTCGCGGGATTGATGCTAGTAAATTACCTAACTTAGGTATGTGGTGGAACGGGCCTTCTTTTTTGCGTGAGCCAGAACAGAATTGGCCACAGTTCTCCGCGAATCCTGGAATTGACTTGCCCGAATTGAAGGTAAACGTTAACTTACTTAATAACGAAATAAATGAGCCTATTGTTATCGATTTCGATAGGTATTCGAAACCAAAGACTTTGCAACGATCATTGGCGTATATACTCAGGTTCTTATACAATTGCTTACATCCGACTGATAAGCTCACAGGTGTTTTACAACCTGAGGAACTTAAACGGTCGTTTAATAAACTAGTTGGTTTGGCACAACAAGACAGTTTCTCTCACGAATTGAAGATTCTTCGTGATAAACAAGTCCTTAGCGCTAAAAATAAAATTATTTCTTTGAACCCGTTTATTGATAACGAAGGATTAATGCGCGTAGGTGGAAGACTTGCCTCATCGTTTTATGCGTTTGAAAAACGCCATCCCCTGATACTGCATTCGAAGCACAGGCTTACCAAATTGTTGTTTCGGCAGGAGCACTTACGTCTTCTCCGTGCTCCTCCCCAGCTGCTTCATAGCTCCATTAGAGAATTCGTGTGGGCAGTTCGCGGACGCGACTTAGCTCGTACGGTGGCGCGCCAGTGCGTCACGTGTCGCCGCGCCACTGGTAACACTTCTGCTCCGCTAATGGGCCTTCTTCCGCAGGAACGCGTTACGCCGGACTTTCCCTACATTGTCTCTGCTGTTGACTTCGCGGGCCCTTTCCTAATTACTGACAGACATGGTAGAGGATGCAAAATTACAAAATGTTACCTAGCTGTTTTTGTGTGCACCCGCTACAAATGCGTACATTTGGAGGCCGTGAGTCAGCTCTCTACCGACTCCTTTATATTATCACTGCGCCGTTTTATCTCTCGCAGAGGAAAGCCCCGCGAGCTTATTTGCGACAATGGTAGAAATTTTACAGGCGCGGCCAGAGAGCTCAGCGATTTTTTAAAGAGTAAAACTGATCTCTTCTCTAATTTCGCGTCTGACGAGGGCATTAAGTTCAAATTTTCGCCGGCTTATGCTCCTCATTTTAATGGTTTAGCGGAGGCTTGCGTTAGATCCGCAAAATATCACTTAAAGCGAATTTTAGGCAATGCACACTTAACTTTCGAGGAGTTGGCAACTTTATTTAGTCAAATAGAGGCTATCCTAAATAGCCGACCCTTATGTCCCTTATCTTCATCTCCTAACGATTACCAATCTCTTACTCCAGGTCACTTCACCGTTGGCCGTGCTCTGACGTCACTGCCATCGCCCAGCGTGTTGGATATAAACCAAAACCGTTTAGATAGGTTTCAGAGGCTTGAGGCATTGAGGCAGCATTTTTGGAAGCGTTGGCAGCTGGAATACATCTCCGAGCTCCAGCAGCGGAAGAAATGGCGTGTTCCTGGCAGGTCATTTCAAGTGGGCGACCTGGTACTTCTCAAGGAGATCAACGCTCCACCACTTCACTGGCGAATGGGACGAATCGCCAAACTGTTTCCCGGCTCGGACGGCATTTCCCGAGTGGCTGACGTAGCCACCACTACGGGCACCTATCGGCGAGGTGTAGCCTACCTCTGCCCTTTACTGGACGAGACGGACGAATCCTTGAAGACAGGAGTCTTCAAGGGCCTCCAGGATGTTGCGGCCGGAGCGCCTACAGGGGAAGCGGGGGCGCGACGGTCCTAAACCTGTTGGTGGAATAAGAGGCCGAATCCGCCATGCGACGATCCCCACCTAACACTCTCGCTAACGTTGCCTTACATGCAACACACGCGCTGTACAATCGTACGCGCCGTAGTTAAGATTATTTAAATATAACTTTTTTATATCTACAACTTTGTGGAATCAAGATTATAGAAGTCCAGCAAATCTGTGTCTTCCTTATTTTCAACTAAGACCCCTAAGTCTTAAACAGACATTTCGCGCCAGCTCTTGTGAATCAACCTATATTATGTTACGTTTACATACAATATTTTTTCTACGACAGCTAAATAATTGTATTTCAATTAAAAATCGAAATGGTGGCAGAATACGGGCATTGACGCAATATTTAGACTTTATAAATTAAAAATCCCATCAAAAACATGAATGTGAAAATGGAAGCCAAGTTCAATATTAAGAATATGTCATGCTTGGTTGTCGTCTTCAGCGACAAAAGAATTGAGATCTAAATGGATTCCAAGTTCCGTAGATTCTCTAAAAAGGTGCCAATTCCTGCACTACTTTGTTCACAGTAAAACTGCGGCTTAATGCATTTTGAGCTTTAACTTGGCAGTTTTCTTAAATATCCAACAGATTTTATGGTATTATAACATACTGCATAGGTCCCATAGCTATCACAGATATCAGTAAGAATCTGATCATAGGGTCCTGGAGAAATCGAGGGAACTCTTCAAATATTTGAGGTCCACCTATGGCGATTTGGGTATTTTGTATAGAAACTCGTGAATTCGTTCTTAAAAAGCACCTTTTGGCAAAGATTGACAAAAAGTAATGATATTCTATCAAAAACATAAATGTGATACCTTTGAAGTATACCGTTTCAAACAAAAAAAAGAATCTTCCAAATCGGTTAATAAATGACGGAGTTCTGAGGTAACTAGCATAAATAATAATAATAAAACTAATAAAAAAATCACTGTTTTCTGATTTTTTTCTGGTGTACGCATACAATTACCAAGCTACATGCCAAATTTCAGCTTTCTAGGTCACCTGCAAGTGGGTTAGGTTTTTATTACTAGTCAGTCGGTGGTAAAAATGCCGTTATTTGGAATTTAATATCTCAATAACTATTAAACCTATATTTATGAAATTTGGGGATCTAGTTGTTATAAAGGATCTTAATACATGTACAAAATTTAATTTTTTTCTGTTAGATAGATTTTGAGTTATTCGGGGGTCAAAAATGGCTCCAAATGGTTCGTGTAAAATAACACACAGCTGCTTTCCGCCAGTTCCTGGGATAAATGGACACGCTGCCGCGTGTCTAGATAATAACAGTTGTATAATAATATATGGAAATCCATTCTGATTCTCCTACCAGTTATATAATGAATTGTCTATGATATAGACTTGCATTGATATAAAAAATTTACTGTTTTAATGCTGCTGTCAGTCATTTAATTGACAGATGATTGACAGAGTATTTTAGGCAACATCTGTATAAGAGGCGTATATAGGCGAGCGTCGCAAGTAGTTAAAAACATAAAAAGAATGAAACATATTTTATGTAGGCGATGTTACGCTTCGCCGTTTTGCTGTTCTGCTTCGCTGTACCGTCAGCTCCGATGCAGGGCGGTTGGTTGTACTGGAACTGCCGAAACAACGACACCTGTCGGCCTGTAGTCAGCATTCACGATGGTCCCTGCAGCGGCCGCGACACGCGCATAACAAACGAGCTGAAGTGCACGTAGTGGCGCGAACATATCTGGAACACCTTCAACGCGTAGACAGTCTTCTGACAAAGCAGCAGTCTTTGCTTCTTCTTTTATAATGCGCACTTCTAAGGTTTGAAATTCTCTGCCGGCGTCTGTATTTCCGAGTTCATATAACCTGGATCTTTTTAAGGCACGAGTGAATATGCATCTTCTGGGTGAGCTCGCTTCATCGTCGGTCTCATCTTTGCCCCCTGGCTAGATGCTGGCCAAGAGCAATCCCATTTTTAATAAAAAAAAAACGTGCTCCACCATTTCATCTGCCGTGGCGATGTAATGCAGGCGGTGTGACAATCCGCAGACCAGAATTAGCCTGCCCAGCTATACACACTGACTTTTTCGCGGCTAGCGCTTTCTTGGTACCGGTGTGAATCTCTTCTTATCCACGATGGCGCAAGGGGGCTTCTCGTTTGGAGAAGTCCAATCGTCGGTCCGGTCCGAAGGGCTGACCGGCAATGACATATATTATTATCCATTAACCTACCTAATTGTTGGCCTTACCCACAAAATACTATTATACTATTCTGTGCCACAAATATGTTAGTCATACTTGAAACCGAATGCAATGTAGGGTTAATAAAGAACTCGTCTAATGTCTCTATTAAAAATGCTTAGTGTCGTAACTCTATACTAATTGATTTTATTTAATTTTTTAACATCTAAACCTAAACAAGATTAACAATCACAATAACGTTAGTTAGTTACAATTTTAACGCACCCGTTGACTTTGCTCTTGAATGTATATGCTGACCTATTTAATTAAACTCTATCGAACGATGAAATGAGTACGAGTAGGTACACAACTATTTTTTAAGGTAAATAATCAAGTGGAACTGGTAAGATGCTCCAATTTGACTGGAGTTTATCCAAATAATTGAGTTTAAGGTACATTCGAGTGGAAAAGTAATTAATAAAATAGGTATTTTAATGATGGATAATGGATTTTGTTTTAATTTTAAATAAGTTGTGTTCCTCCTCTGTGTATTTGCGTTTTTTTTCTGCGACTAAATCATTTTTTATTCAAATATTTTAATTTATTTATTTTATAATTTTTGGTTTTTTGGTGGCACATAGTCAAGTTTTGATAATCTTTACTTTATTAAAAATGTTTTACCTACTCTTAACTACATCAATAATTTATTTATGCTCGTAACCCATATTTAGGATTTTTTTGGAATGATACTGACGGTTTTTGCCTTCAACACTCAACAATTTCATTTCTTTCTTTGACAGTCCATATAGGCACAAAGTAAAGTAGGGGAATCCGTTTGTCACTTTTCGACCTTCACGGCATTAAAATAGAGTTAAATAGTGATAAACCTCCATTCCGCGACTAAACAAAGGTAACTGGGACTAAGTTATAGGTACACTCATTTACTTTTGACATGAACCCAAAACTATATTGTAATTTATATCGATGTAATAAACGAATCTGAATCTGAATCATTTCCTTTTTGATAGGTCCATATTATTCTATACTTTGAACCTTTTTGCTTTTAGCATTTATTTAACGTCCCTTATGGTGTATGTTTATGTAGATAATATCTTGAAAGCCATAATTTTTTCCAACGTGTTCAATTGAGCTCAAATCTTGCACGCATGTTAGTTTGATGACAATGGTATAATGACAATATGATATCACAGAGTCAGGTTATATTGGAACATGTAGGGGGACAACTTTTAAAAACATCAATTGAAACCTTAGAACTGTTTGGGCAAGTTAGAATCTTTTAGTAGTATTTGTTGTTGCACAGGCAAAGAGAAACATAATGTTGATACAATTTGTCTGATTTTTTTCGGGTTCCTTACCCGAAGGGTCCAAATGGAGCTCTATTGCTATCAATTATGTGTCTGTCCGTCCGTCATCAGTCATACGGATTTTACAGCCAAACGGTTGGGGCTACGGACGGTGTTCAAATTATCACAATACAAGCATCTTATTGACCCAAAGCCATACAAATTGCCAAAAATTAAGTCATCATCATCATTTATTTCAATAACAAAAATACATTTGTGTTTGAAAACTTAAAACTAGATACATCAAAAACATGCCAACAAATTCAATTAAAAAGACTTAGGTACAAATAAAAAACATCTTACATAAAAGAGCATGTCATCAATTTAAATTAAAATATTAAATACAGATACGTCATCAAATCAATGTTAAAATATCAGTCTACTCAATAAATAAATTTACATTTACAATGGATTACAGTGGATAAATGCTGTATTTTTTGTTAGATAAAATATTGGAAAAGAAATAAAGGACAAACCACCTAAATAAGACACTTTTTTCAAAATTTTGTTCTGTTTACATTTCCATTAAACTTGAAATTTGGCGATAATGTTTACTATAACGTATACTTTGCTAAATGTTTGAAGTCTTCGACCACGCACTGGACAGGTTTTTTAAGAAACACTTTCTTATACACTTTCGAGCGTGACTGCGCACACGCACCATTGCTGCCGCGCCGCCACGTCATGTGTAATGTTTACCCTGCGGTGTGTTTGCGCGGACGTCTATTTCAGGATATCCTACCTACAGTAATTTTTACTTTACCTTACCTTTAGGAAAATGCTGTAAGCCAGGGAATCACAAATGTCCCTCGACACGTGACTCCAATGACGAGGTGGCCACACGTCGCTTGAAATGTCGTGCAACACGATGCATATGATAGGAATATCTACATTATCAATGTCCCTGCCTTTCCAAATCAGAATGATGAACTGAAGAGATACTTATCGCAGGAAAACCCAATGAAATCGAGACAATGTGAGGCAGTCTTCAAGCATTCAATAATCGATGTAATAAAGTATACTATAGCCTGTTCTTATATCCATGAATTTAAAATATCCAGGAAGCTGCCAGGACTCGTTGTACATTTATATCAAACGTTCAGGTGGTCAATTTGGTTCGAAAATTCGCATAGTTACTGATTATAATAATTATAAATAGTAATAATCGTATCGCAATTGTTTTCGAACCGCGAGATCATCGAGAAGACAGTACGGTTGCCAGTTTAATGCACTTTTAGCATCACCCAGGGGTAACGTGTAGGGTAACGGTGGGTACTACTGCCCATGGACGTGGTGCAGCTGCGAACCCCCTTGTCAAGTGAGTGGGCAACTTAACTGTTAGAAGTTCTTAAGCCACCCGAAGGCCTATAACTTAGCTTAACGACTGCTGTCGTATCGTAGACGGCAGCCGGGATCAACGGCTTAACGTGCCTTCCAAGCACGGGAGCGCTCAGTTAGTAACCACTTAAAGCGGTCACCCATCCAATATAGTAATTTTGATGTGTTCTCAAAAGGGATAGTTTTGGGAATATAGGCGTGAGTTTATGTATGTATATATGTGTGATAATTTTTTTGCGTGAAACCAAGCGCACGCGACATACTGATGTCACATTTATATTGGAAATGTAGGACCAAATCGGCCTACAGGCCTGAAGTTCAAGAGAGTTGTGTAATTACGCTGACGAAGTCACTTCAAAACGTGAGAACTTTGATTTCTTATTCAACTTGTAACTGTTTTCAAAATAAGATTACCTATTAAGTTTTCTTGTTGGTAGTCGTTCTACGAACAGTTGAATGTGGTCATTAGCTAGCTTCAATGGAAGTAAGGAGGTTCTCAGTTCGTCTGCATGTTTGTTTTTTTATGTATGTTCAGCCAGAATTCTTTACCAGTTGTCCAATTTCAAACATATTTTTTTTTATTACAAAACAGGTTTCGTCTACTGCACTTTTTAGTAGGTATTAAATCAAAATAAAATCGATATCGGGCCCATATACATTTGGTAAATTTCCAATGTAGGGAGCTTGCTGATGTCGAGGGAACTCCTCAAATGTGATAGGCACGCATATGGCGATTTTTGTATTTTCTATTAACAACCTTTCAATTAACAAAATGCATTTGCTTTCGGAAACCACAAAAATATGGCAAATGGAACATCTCAATAATTTTGATACTTCACAGTCCATTGATATTTCGTTGACGTAGCAACGAATGCTTAACAACATACGGATTTTGAAGTACAACTGATGATGAGGTACCGTGGATAAGCATGGGATTCTTGAGGAATTGACGAAAGGCCTCAAATATCATGGGATCATTCATTCCGTTAGTAACCACCGCATTTGATATGAGAAGGCAGTTTATGCGATGAAGTGGTTTTCCACTTGATATATGTGAAAATCTTCATATGTGTGGCATGGCGAAGTACAAAATTGAAGTCGATTTTTATGGGTACAATTATTTTGACACTAGTTTTTCTATTTCCTGAGGACAACACATACAAAATAATCGGTATTTATTTTTGGATAGATTAAAGTTTAATTACATTACTTTTTTTGTAACTAAACGTATTCTATAGTTGTATGCCTTTATTGTTTTTTTATGAAATATGAGGCAAAAAAGGAGACAAATCGCTTGATGGATAGCGATTGTCGCCGCCCACGGACACCCGCTGTGCGTGCGTTTCTTCAGAAACTTCCTCCAGTTAAGGACTGCCAACCATCTAAGTGGTGAGGATGGAAATGTTATCGCGTAGGATCATGGCGGAAAGAAGCGGCAGGGATTAATCCGGTAAAAATTCCACGGAGCACTCCCCGTTATACATGCGATAGAAATGGCAGAGCGAAGAAGTGAAGTGAAGTTTGTAAAATTTCATCTAACGTTAGTACACTGAAGAGCAAAAAATGTACTTGTATCTTTTATAAAAAAATTGTATTACAGTAACTTTATATGTAATATACAAAGTGTTACATCCTTTTCTTGCTCTTGAGTATAGAATGGTAATAATTTCAAATAAAATAAATGAACCGCATAATTTTCTTAGGTATTCAAATTAATTCCGTATTCAGAATTTATTTATGAACCAATTTAGATTTTGCCGCTGTGAATAATGTAGGTATGAATATATTAACATTTCTAATAATTATTTTATAAAGTTATTATGTTGATGTTAACTATTGGTTTTAATTGACGGAATATCGAATCATTTTTAGCTTTATCTTAGTCGAGTATTTAGCTTGTTTCCTATTTGCATTGCAGTAATTTTAGTATCTGAAAACACATTGTCTGAAAACACAGGTCTGTACTGTACATAGTAAAGTTGTGATCATCTCATTGTAATACGAGGTCATTTCCGAGGATGCTTGAGTAAAATAAATGAAAACAATACAAACGAAATTACGTCAAGTTGCGACTAAAAATCTACACACGCGAACTTCCCTACAGGACTATGAACAGGTTCTGGGTGATGTTTTCTTATTTCTGCTTTAATTGAATAGTGCGATCTAAACAATACATACATACATAAACTCCGCCCATATTCCCAAAAGGGGTAGGCAAAGCTCACGAAAATAAATTTCAGTGCCACTTTTAGCAATTGTAGGTTTATTGATGGAGGAAATGTGATATTGCAGCGACAGGCTGCTAGCCCATCGCCCACAACACACTTCAACCTGGTTCCTATAGTCGACTCTTATGACACCCAAGGGAAGAATGGCGGTGTTGCTATTCCAACCCGGCACCACATGTGGGATTTACACGTCCAGTGCACATAAAAGGATAAACCCTTCCAGTTTAATTACACCCAGTCCAAAAGCGGCGAATTATTAATTGGTCAAAGAAATCGTTTCGATTAAACTCGAGTGTAGTCCATTTATCCTTCGTCCTATTTCTTTTTACTGTATAATTTAGGTTTTAATTAAAATTTGCTGAACACTTAAGTAGATTCTGATTAGTTCTGGTTTGTTGTTTTCTAAGAAAGTAATATTTGTATTTGGCTTCCGCTTGTAATACCTATTCATTTAATAAAACGATTTAATAAGGTTTAATTGCGTATATTACTTGTCCAAATCGTTTTAATTCTTAGGAAGTATTTTAATTAAATTAATCTTATGAGAACAAATGCAGTGGTCAAAATTTATTCTACATTTTGATTTGTATATATTGGTTTTGTCATAAAGGGTTCCGTAGTCAACTAGTAACCCTAAAGTTTCGCCATGTCCGTCTGACTGTCCGTCTATCCGTCTGTCTGTCCGAGGCCTTACTCTGTGGTTGTTAGTGCTAGAAAGCTTCAAATACAAGCAAACGAGAAAGAAGTTAGTAAAAAACCGACGTATGATAATAACTAGTGGCTCTGTCGACACCGTGATACTCTTTTTTCAATTTTAAAATTTTCATAAACCGACTCACAAAGAAAGTCTATATAATTATCAAATCTGTTCACAAAATTTCATGAGAATCGGTTGATAAATGCAACCTGTAGAGGAGATAATCTGGGCAGTACGAAAGCATTTTGGCTTGAAACTGAGACCTTCGTTTCACTCGGTCAATTACAATACTAGTGGATCCGTGAGCTGCAGACCTTGCAAACCTTTTTTTTTCCAAATTTCAGTGTGATGGTTCGACAAAGAAATTCTATACAGGATGTTTTTATTGAATTCCGTTAATTGCGAGGGCACATTCATAAGATGAAACAAAGTAATCATCTCGAAGACACTTGTATCCCAATTCGTACCATTTCGAAGTTATTAGAAAATCATTTTCGTTATTTATTATTACCCCCTATTATACTATAAAACATCCTTAACAAATAAACAATGTTGACGTGCGTCACGTGCGGTGTCATTCGAATTCCGAATATTGTCATACCTGACATTTACTATTGCTTAACTCCATGTTAACTCTTAAGGCCGTTTTGATTTCACCCTTGGTGACATAATTAATTATTTTGTATGAAAACGAAAAAAAAATTTTATTTTCTTGAATTTTGAAAAACTAAATATGGTACGTTATTTCTATGGCTATGCACGACTATATGCTTGAAAGAACGGAAACCAGTTTACAAAACCCTGTATAATTATCAAATCTGCTCGCAAAATTTCACGAGAATCGGTTGAGAAATGCGATCTGTAGATGAGAAAAGGGGGAATCAGGAAATCCACCGGTCGGACATACGACAGCATTTTTGCCAAAGCTAAAACGGAGATCTTGATTTTACTCAGTCAACAAGAGCTAAATTGAAACGACGCAATTCAGACGGACACAAGTAAAAAATAAAATTAAACCGTTGATAACAAAATCGTTTGTCCTCAAAGCAAGAAAAATAGCTGGATAAGCGACGTTCTCTCGCCTAATGAGATAATAAATGGCCCTTCGGACAGAAAAACTCGACGATTTTCGCTCTTCATGGGGACTTGGGTGGAAGAAAGTTTTAATGTTGCTAATAATCGGAAAGTTGCTAATGATTTGACGAAGTTACGAGTTTCTGAATGTTTCGTACTGGCTATGGCGGTGACAGTGGTGTTGGTGGCAAAAGAGACTATATAACTTATGTATGTATGTGAGGTGTATTGTATATACGATACGATACGATACGAATATTCTTTATTGCACAACTCACACAAATGAAACGTTACAAACAAAAAATAAAATAGTAATATGTAGGTAGAGGTAGACAACAGGCGGTCTTATCGCTAAAGAGCGATTAACCAGCGAGCGGTGTAATGTGTTTTCAATTTCTTTCTATATCTACGCCCTTAATACAAAAAAAACAGTAGTAATGAGTCCTGCAGCTCTATATTCAAAAGAAGATCCAGAAGAACAAACAACCCGACATATTTAAAGCGCTGGAGGTATAAAATAAAATATATTTAAAACAAACATTTTATGGAAACTCTAACACCAATCGACCTATTCCCAAACTAAGCCAAGCTTGTACTACTCGTATGGTTACAAGGCAATGAACATAATAAGATTAATAAGCCTTTATGCACATAATTTGTTAACCTTAAGTATTTTTTCATATAACTTATTTTTGCAGGGAATGTATCGGAAACAAGTTAACAACCCTATCACAGACTTTAAGCATCACTTAAAAGCAGAGGTCTGAATTTTCGTGGCAAAACATATGACTGACGCAATCTAACTTGTGTTTGAAATTATATATTATCGATATCGATAATTGAACGTTCATTTATTATATACATTAATGGCAGTAAACTCATATTATTGTGAAAAACGAAAATGCCGAATCCCGAAAAATGTTGAGAAATTCATGGTTAACGGTGGACTTATTTATTCGTATGACAAAACAAATAGAATGTCATATGCTGTGTATATTGTACTGCCGTGGAGTTCGAAAAGACATTGCATCTTAGTATTTATTATTTTATTATACTAAAACTACCACACCATATCAAATGGCAAAATAAATCCCAGTTTTCATTCTCACATTTCACATTTTTATAATAAAGTTTCTCATTAATAAAACAAACGTCTCAATCATTAAAACGATAATTGAAGGCCACTTCGAGTCTAGTCGTACTCTGAGAATTCACGATACGAGTAGCCATTTTTGATCTCCGCCCCCTCCCTTCAGTGTTTGAGAAAAACTGTTAAAATTGCCAAATTTGGCGCCCCATGAAAATGCCGCCCGGGGCAAGTGAACCGAGATCCGGGGCTGATCTCCATCTCTATTGTCACGCAAAAGTATGAGTGAATTGCATTAATTTACACTTTTAATTGAAATCCTATTGTACTAGTGGAAATTCTGAATTAAGTAGTTGTTTTTCCACTTCGTTATTTAGAAGTGTCTCAGAACCTGTAATCCTCTGCGGCTCCCACAACGGCGTAATCAGTAAAAAATAAATCCACCATTTCGCAATAGTTTTTGGTACCTTTAGCGAAAAACATGACTTAATTTAGCTTCTATAATTAACTATTGGAAAAACGACTAATGCGCAGGCAATCAACGGTCGCCGCCCTCTGTGCCTTTAGAGGATTCCCGTTAGAATTAATATGTTGTCCTTATTCATTCAAAAAGTAATACAATTTACCTCAATGTTATTAACTTTATCAATTACGCTAACTAGCTTACTAAAGGTAAGCGTCCACAGACCCGCATCGCACGTATCGGACGCATCGCACGCAACAGATTCTAGTATTATTCGTATAGAAAGTCAAACTAGTGCGTCCACTGACGGTGCTGATCAGTGGACGCACTAGTTTGACTTTCTAAATTTTATTACTTATCGTGTTTCTTACACAAAAACTTCTTTTAATGCTATTCGATTGATTTCCATACAAAGTAAACTGAAACCAAGAGTGCCTTGCAACAAACGTCAATTAAGGTAAATTGCATGAAATTGTGTAGCAGAGCATAATAATATACTATAATATAATATTTACTGAGTATTTTTCTTCTATACGGAAAATATAAGGAAATGTCTCTAAAATAAAATAAACGTACTTCGTACCATTTCGAAGATATTCAAGAATTTATTTTCGTTAATTAACACCCCTAGTATAGTATAAAACATCTTAACAGTAGGTACATATGGTGCTATTTTACCGCACGAGTGCGGTAATCAGCAGATTACTTGCATATGTCGAAACTTTAAAGAGCCATATATACTGTAAAACGTTGTACGATACACGTGCGAACAAGTGTCGCAACTCGTGTCGATTTAAAACACTCCCTTCGGTCGTGTTTTAATTTATCACCACTCGTTGCGTATTTCCTGTTCTCTGCACTTGTATCGTAATGTACTATTAACAATTAAACCATGTTTACGTGCGTGTCATACGAATTCCGAATTGTCATACTTGACATTCATTTTTGCTTAACTCTACGTTTCTCATTCACCCGTGGTGATGTAATTAATTATTTTGTTTGAAAATGAAAAAAAATCTTGAATTTTGAAATACTAAATATCCTACGTCATTTCTATGGCTATACGAGGGCTATAGGCTAGAAGGAACGGTAGTTTATTAATAAATTGATATCGTTGGGAGGTCCCTAGGATAATTTTATTCGTGCCAAATTACTTCTATGTCTGATAATCGCCTAGTAACCATAGTACAAGGTTTGCTTGCCTACAATTAGTTTGAGACTATGTCTATTTGTGTAAGATTGTTCACAAATATTTGTTTATTTACTTATAACACCACTGTAACATTAAAGACGTGAAAACTTAAGCATGATAAATGCTAATAATTGGTTTTAGCATCAAAACTTGAAAAAATCCTTCATTACAGATTGTTTGTTACTACTGGTGGCTCTGTGAGCTGTATACCTCAAGAGCTCCCATGCTCCACCATTTAAAAAGAAAAAAACAAAAACCCAATCTACAAAGTCCCATACAATTATCGAACTTGCACACATTATTTACGAGAATCGGTTGAGAAATACGTCCTGCTGAGAACAGCTGGACATTCGAAGAGACATACCAAAGAATTTTTCCCCAAATCAAGCATCTGCTTCGCTCGCGATTCGTGCTCGCTCAGTCTATCAAAGTGCGATTAACGTAATTACAAGGCTATGTGCACGTCAGAAACGTCAAACGTCAAGGGTCCCGGGACAATGTCAAACTCAGAGATGTCAAATAATGGCACATGAATATTTTATTTATTTTAGTAAGCGAGAAAGACCCCTTACTGGAAATTTAACTGAATGAAATAAATTAAAATAAATAAATACAAACGAAACGAATCGTAGGAAACCACTTGAAAACTTTGATGAAAATTTGAGAGATGCCCCCGGAAGGTACACATTTCTGCCATGGTGTGCGCTGCTATCGCTTAGCTTACCCTCACCACCTACTTCGCACCTCTTCGCATATAACATATCCATTACATTATAGGTACCTGCCGCGTACCTTTCTGCGTATCTTTTTAGTAATTATTATCTATATATATATTCGCCAGTTGTGTTTAACAAATGCTAGAGACTGAGATCCGCAGACAAAATGCAGTGTAGTTTTGCGGATCTGATGACTAAGTTATAATGTTTGTGATTCTCTGTATTTAATAATTATAATAAATAAATTAAATAAATAGTTAATATAATTTGCTAAATTTTTCATTTAATCACATTTTAACGTACACCGTTTGCGATTACAGATGGTTTGACGCAACCCCGCCCACGCAATCACAATTTTATTTATATCCCTGGTACTTTATATCTAATCATGTTGCTCAAAACTCTGTCTTGTGTCGTTACAGTAAGTGCGGACTATGCCCAAGTTTATTCGTACCCTTTTCGGCGGCGGCTAACGGAGAGAAAATAAAGGATTTGATTGCGTACTCCGACCTACTGCAAAATTTATATCTTCACCGCGACGACGGCTCTAGCTGAGGGTCGGGCGCAGCGGAGAGGGAACAGCTACATCAGTTTTTAATTCCATACAGAAGCAAACACACTGCACATTGGTTGTCAATGAGGATAATTGGATAATAATAAAACCCGGCTTACATTTTAAAAGTAGTAAACATTATCAATGAGATAAGCTCCTCCATAACGAACTTTAACTTTCGTGAGTTATGTTTAAAACTATATCACTAAAACGGTAAAAACTCACTTATAAACTCTAAATTTCTAAATAAAGGGAATTAAAGGGGTGATTGTTTCGGTAGCTCAGGTGGCTTGAGTAATTGGATGCGTATCCTGATGTACGATGGGTTTTGCAAGAAATAAAAATCATTCCGAATTTAATTGTAAGGGAGGTATCCTAACTTTCCTTTTTTGCAAAATTTTACTACGTTGGCGTGATTGATATGTATATATAGCTTTATAGTAGTAACGGTCCAGCAGTGGACGTCCTTCGGCTGATATGATGATGATGATGAGTATAGGTAGTAACGTTTATTGAGCTAAGCCGCGGCCAGACGGACGGACATGGCGAAATTATAAGGGTTCCTTGTTTACTACGGAACTCTAAAAACAATGTACATGGTAAATACATAGTTCTAATAGTAATGTAACGCTTGTGTTTGTTCTGAAGTTGCAGGTGTTCATATTCTACGGTGTCTGGTTGCCATCAGGTGGCCCGTATGCTTAATTGGCGCTGTCATAATACAAAAAATCTTGTATGCACGTAGGCACATTTCTGGACCACTTCGTACCTTGTCACAGTGACAAGAATATGAGATTTCTAGCAGCTTTCATATTATTTTTCAC
Organism: Notocelia uddmanniana; assembly: GCA_905163555.1. Classification (NCBI taxonomy): domain Eukaryota; kingdom Metazoa; phylum Arthropoda; class Insecta; order Lepidoptera; family Tortricidae; genus Notocelia; species Notocelia uddmanniana. The sequence goes on along the minus strand of LR991056.1, from coordinate 27,690,503 downwards.
TGTGACAAGGTACGAAGTGGCCCAGAAATCAAATTCCTCGACTGTACCTATCTAAGCAAAGAAATAATATTTTATTGAGGTAACTGTTCTCCGTGTTCTGTGGATAGTTAGATGGATGATGATTATGTGAAGAGACGATTGCAATTTTATCTCCGAGATATCCATTTAAAAAAGATTGCTGTTTATGAATGGAGTAAGTCACTGTAGTCGCGCGGTAAGATATATTTCATCTGGAGAGGTTGTGGGTTCAATTCCGGGTCGTACTCACTGGGTTTTTTTCAAAATAGGTACTTATGAATATCATTTAATTTTAAAGGCTTGGTTACACAGCGTGCGCTATGCAAGCGGGCGCTGCGCAACTGACCGCTGCGTGCTGAAATGTATAATGAAGTCCCGCTCGCGTCGCGCAGACTGTGTGACACCGTTATAGTCGTTGGTTTTTAATTTTGTCCAAAGCACTTCAATGAACAATGGCTTTATTCACTAAAACCGCAAAACACCCACATAACCTTATTGTAAAAAGTCATTAGAGCCACCTAAAAAGTTCAATTGATTATCGACTCTATTTCCGTAGGCAATAGATTACGAGTGCACTGATAGTAAAATGGCTCCAAGGAGTTAAGTGTAAATGTTCTATCAGGTGGGTTTTTCTGTCAGTAATAGTCGCTAAGAAAATGGCCGCTTTATTTAAGTCGAGTTCATTAGCTTTGCAATGCAAAAAGGTTATAATAAAGTGTCTAATGTCGTATAAATAATAGTACGGAACCCTTCGTGCACGAGTCCGACTCGCACTGGGCCGGTTTTTTATGATTTACTAACCAGCGTTTGCCCCTAGTCTAACCTGATTGAAGGCGATGACAAGGACTAAGATGCTGTTCACTGGTTCAGTAATAGCCTACCTATTCATTCTTGTCTTCAAGAGACCCGGGACCCGGGTTGTACGTATGTATCAAAAACACAGACACACGATGATGAGAAACGACAGACGACGGCAGCAAATAGCAAATTCCGGTCCTTAGCTGTACGCATTATGAAAGAAGAAGAAAATCGCTTCGTTCGAATAAATGGTAGACTGACAACGTAAGGATGTAATCGCTTACCATGTCTGGACGTCTGGTTATGGAACGGGGAAAGCGGAATTAAGTCATGTGCACGCTCTCCAAATTGTATCTGAAAGAACACCGACAGTCAAACGACCTAACGGCGTAGTTTTTTTATGAAATAGGAGGCAACCGAGCAGACGAATCGCCTGATGGTAAGCGATTAGCGCAGCCCATGGACACTCGCAACATCAGAGGGGTTGTACGAGTAAGTGTTAATTCCGCCTTCCCCGTTCGTGGTAAGCGGTTACATCCTTGTCGTTGTCAGTCTACCATTTATTCGCAGGAAGCGATTTTCTTCTTCTTTCATAATACGAACAGCTCTTTCTTCTATTTAAGAGTTTCACTCTTGTTGGTGCAGTTTTCTCCAGTCCGTTCTGCTTAATGCTAGTTCCTTGACTTCCCGATACGACCCGACGTCTGCCTTTTTCTTGATCTGGTCCAAATAACTAATCCTCGGTCTTCCTCTTCCTCTCCTTCCCTCAATTTTCCCCTCCGTTATCTTTTGTATTAGATCGTCGTATCGTATCAAGTGACCTATCATTTTCCCTCTCCGAGTTTCCATTATAGGAAGTATATGTCTCTTCTCCTTTACCCTGTCCAATACTTCCTCATTGGTGACTTTTTCTGTCCAGCTTATCCCCTCCATCCTTCGCCAGCACCACATTTCGAACGCCTCAAGCCTTTTCCTGTCCCGTTGGGTCATGGTCCACGTCTCGCAGCCATAAAGTGCAATGCTCCAAATATAAGTTTTAATAAAACGCTTCCTAATGGGTTTGGCCATTTTTGACTTAAATATATGTTTTTTTACTGTGGAACGCGTTTTCTGCTATAGCTATTCTAGTTTTTATATCCGTAGTGCATCTCGAATCCTCTATTATTATTTAAGTTAAGCGAATAGCTAAGGATTGCAATTTGCTGCCGTCATCTGTATTTCCTGATACAGACAATCTGGGTCTCTTCTAGACAAGAGTGAATAGGCTATTACTGAACCAGTGAGCAGCATCTTAGTCCTTGTCATCGCTTTCCATCAGGTGAGACTAGGGCCAATCGCTGATCAGTCAATCATAAAAAAAGGAACAAGTTTACCATTTGTCTGACGTAACGTATCGTCAAGTGATAAAACGAGGTTACAAATGAAATTCTTACTCTACTTTTATTTGCTGTAAATTTAACATTTGCCATAATCATATGCCCTTTTTTCTCTGACACTGTTACATTTCCAGGATTGTTCCAAAACAAAGGTATAACCTAATCTACAGTGCTCTCATCATCATCATATCAGCCGAAGGAAGTCCACTGCTGGACATAGGCCTCCCCCAAAGAGTGCCACAATGACCGGTCCTGCGCCACCCGCATCCAGCAGAACCCTGTGACCTTTAATAGGTCATCAGCCCACCTTGTGGGGGGGGGTCTAACGACGCTGTGCCTTCTTACGGTTCCGGTCCGGTTACCAGGTTTTGAGTTCTGGTCATGGAGCAGGACTCTACAGGGCTCTATATAAAGTTTATTTAAATTATCTTGAATGTTTTACGGCCTGTTTTGCCTGGTTGGTAGTGACGCTACCTCCGAAGCTTGAGGTCCCGGGTTCGAATCCCGGCCTGGGCATTATTTGTGCACGGATATATTTGTTCCTGGGTGTGGGGATGTATTTAAGTATGTATTTATCTATATAAGTATGTATATCGTTGTCTAGTACCCATAGTAGCTTTGCCTTAGTTTGGGACTAGGTCAATTTGTGTAAGATTGTCCCCCAATATTTATATTTATTACGATTATGGCAACATTATAAATGAAAACATTCTTAGATATCTAGGAGCTCCAGATAAAACGATATCGGTTTAATACTTTAAGAAGAGAGCATCGCGTTAGATGAGTATGAATCCGTTTTGATTCGCGAACTAGTATTCGCAAATGAAAATTTTGTGATTACTAATAGAATAAAATAATTATGTGCGTATTTGTTAAATCATCTTAATTTTTCTTTTTTTTTCGTACCACAGTAAAAATCAGCAGCATTCTCATTGATCCAGTTGAAGTAATAGCCCACATCGGTGAAAATTGTGTTCGTCGTCGAGACGTCAGCTCTGTTGAACGATACAATCCCAATCTGAACGTTCTGCTTGGTTGTAAGAGCGCTGCCTGAATCGCCGCTGCGAATATTGAAAGACATATTTTTATAGGTAACGGTATTTACCTAAGTAATTTGAATATTATTTGTACGGTAAACAGCGTAGCGTAAGTTAACACTTCTTCACCTTGTCCAATGGAATTATGTAATAATGTTAAATTAATTTTGCTCTTCACTATACAATAATCTATGTCAGACAGTTTAATAAGTAAAAAGAGTCTCAGGTACAGAAAAAAAAAACGGCCAAGTGCGATTCGGACTCGCGCACGAAGGGTTCCGTACTATTCCGTACTATGTACTATACAACATTATACACTTATTATAACCTTTTTTAATTCAATTTAAATAATTTTTTTTTTAATTCTCTTATCAGTAATAAGAACGTTAAATATCAAGTAGAATTTTGGTCAAGTGCGAGTCGGATTTTAGTTTTCCCATACTGATGATACTGATGAACACAACGAGCAACCTTTTATTTTGTGATTAGTAAATTCTTTATTATAGTGGCAACAGCAATACATAATCTGTGAAAATTTCAACTGTCTAACTATCACGGTTCATGAGGCCAACCTGTGGGCCTACTCCGAACTTCGAAAATCGAACTTCGTGTCGTGCCGTCTCTTTCACTCTCGTGTTAATATGACGGAAAGGGACGACACGGTATGACGTTCGATTTTCGAAGGTCGGAGTAGGCCCTCTGGTGACAGACGGACGGACAGACAGACAGACAGACAGATGGACGGACGGACAGCGGAGTTTAGTAATAAGGTCCCGTTTTACCCTTTGGGTACGGATCCCTAAAAATAACGGAAACTAGCAACATTAAGTTGGCGAGCAATGCCTTCTGGCGTTTTTACAGTATAAAGTCAGTCAGTCAGTTAAATTTCACCTGTAGGGATATCCCATTTTCTTTTTATGCTCTCCACATATTGTGCCTCTTGGTAAACCTTTAAGTCCAATGGCACCACATTTCTCCCGTAAATATACTTTCTGGCTTATGTAATTTATTTTGTCGCTGATCATGTCACTGCCCTCCTAAAAAAGAAATAACAAAATCGTGGACGTTAATTGACATTTATATAAAATACTGTTTTTCTAATTCTGACCATTTGACATTTGGGTTTATGAGAAAGGATGTGAATATAATTACTTTAGTTCAAAAATAGGTTTGATGAGACTTTTTACTCAAATATGTTAAGTTTTTCATAAAAATAATATAATGAATTTATCGTCTATTGAAGACTTAATTAACTGATACGTCAAAACGTTTCATTTGGGTGTTGGGTGCAGCTACCCTGAGGCAACATGCCTAATTATAATAATATTTTTCTCGGGGTCAAAAATAGGAAAAAACATTAGTTATATATTTTCCTAAGTTAAATATAATAGGTTGGATTCCAGTAAAATTAAACCAGCAATATTTTGTATAGCTTAAAATGTTGTGTCCCATTGCTTTTTTCGCCTTTAATCTGGGTTCTGCGAATGTTCTCGCCAGGTTCAAAAACGTGTCTACGAGTGCATTGTTCTGGCTCAGTATCTCCTGCGGGGTTCATTCGGACCAACAAATGGTGTTCATGACCAACATTTTCTAAATCGGATGCTGGATTTTTTTCCTTATTCTAGGGTACCTATCCAAAATTTATACTTACTTCTGTTACTCCCCATCCAGCCACGAAAGCCTCCTCGTTGTACGATGGTTTCGGTAGCAAAGTAACTCTGCCGATGAACTTTCCAAATTTCAGACTCTCCTTTAATCTCAACAGGGCTATATCATTACGCATATCCTTAAGATTGAAATCTTCGTGAATGGTGAAATTTAAAACCCTCGACTGTTTACCCTGTTTTCGTAATTGGTGGCCAAGATACGCTTCTATCCAGTGAGGATCTTCACACTCATACACGCAGTGTGCGGCGGTTAAAAGAATTGCCTGGTTCAGTACGGATGCACCGCACGAAAAAATCCGCGAAGCTATATACACTGCGTGCGAAAAGACTGACATCTTTCCATCAAGCCCTCCAACAATGTTGCCCGTCATGTTAGATACTCTCATTGCTTAACCTTTTTCTAACCTTTCCCCGAATCTTGGTGTCAAAATAGAATTATAAATCGCTCATAACGATAAAACAATCCTGTCAGCGCAGTACATCAATTGCTATTGATTTTTAATCGGCAATCAATCACTAATTCATATGAAGTTTTATGAGTCCGTCGTAAAAAGCGGTAGGCCTAATTATGTTGCTATGCTTAAGATTAAATTAAACCATGTAGGGTAAACGCTCCGAAGTTTCTCACCTTAATTCCGCTAATTGTCATCCTGTTCACGTCGACTGCTGTGAATTAAGATGGAAGGTGTAATGTAAAAGAATAGGGATATTTAGCGCCAAAATGTACTCATGCGCGTTACTCTTGAGATGATTTAAAGGAACCACTTTATATGTGCGATTAATTAGGAAATAATCTACAAGAATGTTTTTACTGGACAACAATGCTTGTTACACGCAATTGGAAAGTAATGTGCTTTTAATAATCTACTTCGTTAGTCCTTTACTTTATTAAAATCCGGATATTATTTTATTCGTTCAAGTAATAAATAAAGTGTAGTATTCATATCCAGTGAATGCATCATGTGCTACAGTATTGTAATTATACTTAATCACAATATTTCACGAGATTCGGTTGAGAAATGCGACCTGTAGAGGAGAGCATCCGATAACCTCCAGAAATACGGAAGCATTTTTGCCCAAGCTGGAACAGAGACTCTTCGTTCGCTTGGTCAATTATTGACGCTTAGAGACCTTATAGGTATATACACCTCTAAGAGGCGCAATTGTACACAGAGGGAGAGACTATATATACATATCTGGGAAATCAAATTAATTTCATATACCGCAGAGATATAAATATAGACAGAGACCGTATGCATCTTTTACTATCTTAAATTAATGGTTAATATATTATTAATATTATTATTTTGTTTTATCATGGTGTAGCTTAAAATATAATAATATTATTATTGTAAGGTTCCTTCTTAAATTTTTAATTAGCATTTACCATTTGTTGTACTATAGCGGCCATTTTTTTAAATAAATGGCTGATTTTAATTTTTCTCTGTACTATTTTTTTAATAGATTTTTAAAGATACAAAAAAGACCGTCTGTATTATGATTTCGGTAATTTAAATCTCATTGCACTAATTGGAATGAGGCCACTACCTTTAAAAACCCATATACAATATGTAATTACGGGATGCGCAACCCTAGCCGCAGAAACCACCCAGAAACACTCAATTTCCATTTTAGGCCGAAGAAGTTTGTTCAGGCACCTAAGGACGTCTCTTGGGTGCCCGAATTTTCTCCGAATAAAAAGTATATTCCGAGTTTTTATTTCGCACTAAATACTTGTGTAAATGTCTGATGGATTTATCGGAGATTTTCATGATATTTTCAATGTATTTTTCACATAAGTATATTTTATAACACCGAGCCTTATCCTATCCAAAACGAAACAATATTAAACGAGCAATATTTCTACCTAAATAGGTTCTCAAAAAAATTATTTTATTCGATGTGAATATCAATACCTGGGTTTACGGGGACGAGGGATCGATTTGGTTAGGTCTCATGGGGAAAATTTCTAATTTTATTTATGTACAAAGAAAATATATACAAGAATACTTAATCAAAATAATATAAATTAAATTAAAACTAACTTTAAACTAAAACTGGCCCTTGAGGCATTGTTTGTACCGAGGTGCTGGCGGCATTTCCTCGCTGTATCGCAATGCTGATATGTTGAGCGAGGAAGTCGCCAGCTCTTCGGTCTCCAGTTACGTCAACCAGACGCCTCGATTCTTATTTTCTCCGGGTTTTCACTTACGATACTGAAACTCGGTCTGTTATCATCAGACGGCTCGTATGCCTGTTTGCCACCGTCTACCGACCGTTGACCTTTATCAATCTAAGACGGTGACGGAAGTATCTATAGGTAGATAATGTAGAATTTTTGAGATAGTTTTTATTTAACCATTGTTAATTTAACGCAATGAAATTATACGGAAAACTTCAGATATTTTATGCATTCTTATTATTCTTGCTGACAGGTTTTTAGGCCTTATTCTTAATATTTTCTCGTATATTATTTAATGTTTTATAATATTAACTTGGTCACTATTAATTAACTATCTAGGTGTCTCGGGGACCTTTGTTCCGCCTCGGCCCTATGCGTCCGTTTTTTTTAATTCGTATATCTTACTGATATATAAATAGTTTTTCTGCAATTCGGAGCTAAGACAAATCCATAAAATCAACGAACATATAAATGCACGGCCGTTGTTAAGTTATAATTATAAATGGTGTAACTAACACGACTTTGTTTTGTCTATAACATAATGAAGATTACACTTTTCATTCCGATTAGGGATGCTCATTGTTTTCTGTTCAGGGAGGATTCAAACAGGAATATAATTAGTTATCAAGAAGTACGTATATTGTATAATTGTTCTGATTAATAAAAAAATTACATAGTAATATCACAAACACAAAGTATATATCTGCAATAAATTCAAAAAACATACGGTGCAGATTTCATTCCATCTTGCAAAGGCAATTTGTGCTTTGGCATTAACCGTCATCAATTTATTTTTGTTCCAGGTAAGACACAAAACAAACGAAAATGTAGACAAGCTGTAGTGTTTCTAGTGCAGTGAAAATAAAACAAAATGAACAAGAAGTCGGCCAGTTCGGTACCAGGCGATCAGATGTGCGGGCAAGTGAGCAGCAGTGAGGAAGCGACGCCGGATTATTCGCCCGAGCTGTCGTTCGACGAGTTGAGAAACAAATTCGACACTAGCGCCGCGGTGGGGCGGCGCGACATCACTTCGAACCCTGCCTCGCATAACAGCGCCATGCGGCAGGTCGTCAGTGGGAAGGTTTTCAAGAAGTGTAAGAGCGCGACCTTTCAGATAGATGGCGCTACGTACACTATTGGTGAGTTTATTATGTTAAATTTTAGCGTAGAGAAAAATTTCATCCTATAATTACGCTAACTAGGCAATGTTTCAATACCTACCATATTAAAAGTAATACATAGCTTTCTCACGTAACATAACGACATCCCAACTAACTGTCATTAAAGTTCTTGAAGCTGGTTTAGTATCTTTTGAAACTGCTTTAGGAAACGACTGCTGTCGGGCGAAGTTAAATGCAAAAATAATACCTATTTAGTACCACCACTAAGGGCCGGTTGCACCAACCTACGATTACAGGCCGCTCAACGTTAAATATGGCGCCGGCAGCTGTCATTCCATAGAAACTTGTCAAACTCTCCATACATTCGAATTTTAACGAACACAGCTTACGATTACAGACGGTTTGGTGCAACCGAGCCTAAGTAAGTACGAGTATCCATTACCATCCAAGATACCTATTGCCTTTAATTTTTGATATTTTAGAATAGAAATGAAAAACGTAACATACTCGTACTGTAGGTACTTTTCCAGCTCATTCATTTAAAAAAGCTGACATAAAGATAATACGGTATTTTACAACACTAAAATAGTTATTTGTTATACAAGGGTGCAAAGTTGTATTTTACCCGCGAGAGTGGAATTGAAACACGAGCCAGCGAAAGGATTCTATAGTTGAACCACAAGCGAAGCGAGTGGTTTTAAAATAGAATCCCTAGCGTAGCGAGTGTTTCAACACACGAGAAGTAAAATACAACTTTGCACCCGTGTGTAACACAAAACTTTTCTCCTCACTATAGCGAGGAAAGTGCAACATGCAAAAACACAGTTCCACAGGCATGATTTTCATCACAGGAATCACTGATTTTTTTACGATATTATAACAGAAAACTCTGAAAGTTGTGTATAATATTTACGCGAGTCGGAGTCTGTGACAAGTTGTGTATATTTTAGTTGACATTGACAATGATGACATTTCTGACGATGCGTTTTGAAATTGCATCGACTCAACTTGTGCGTTTACAATTATACTCAGTCATCAAAATGTTACTTATAGAATTTCAAGGTTTACGACTTAAATCATTAAATAAAGCTAAATTTGGTATTTTTTATTAAATTCTCAAACCATTTATTTAATGATAATTGATATCAAACGAACCATTAATATGAGCGTTTTACGTTTTGTTATCTGTCAAAAGTTACTCAAACACGCTCCAAGGTCAAATTACTTTCCCCACTTGTGGATAAAATGCGTTAGTACCCGCTTGTTTCAAAGGATAAAAGACGGCTTTCCAAGCTAGTGAGGGGAAAAATACTTTTTTACACTAAAAGGACAATATTTTTGATTAACCGAGGTATTAAGTAGACCAGTTTCGTCATTTTCAAGCAAATGATACCTTCTTGTCGATATCAATTTTTAAATTGTCAAATTCAAGACGATTTTTACTTGCGTCATTAAAAAATATGGCGCCTCGATTGACAACCCGTTTGGTTGGGAATGGGCTTTTTTTATAACTGACAATATAGTTTAAAATAAGGCAGCTTTGTATTCCCACGTCTTTGTGCCAAAATGTTACTTTCGGGCGGCTTCCTGACTTGACTAGGCGGAGGCGGTACGATATTAGCAAACTGTCAGCTTTCAGAGTCAACTGTAAGACTAGTCAGTACATAGTATCAGTCCCGCTTCTTTTCTACGCGTGATATGCTTACTGGCAGGCGCGGGATGGGCGGAAGCGGGTAATACACGTGCAGTTTTGTCCCGCCTCCGTGCATGATATTACCTACTGCGATTGTAATACTGGCAGTAAACAGTCAACTGATTAAATCTGTAAGACATCAGTAAGCTCACGTCACAGAACAAAATACTACATACCGTACCCGCGCCCCGCCGAATCACAGAGCTGTTGAAGGCAAAGAGAAAACATCAAAGATGTGTAAGATTTAACTCTCGCCAAAACAATATCAGTTTAAATTGACGTGACTTATATTGAATTTAAGGGAAGGGTACGCAGTTCCATTTAATATATAATGGTTAGTTATTAAATTAGGTCAGCGCTTGTTGACTCGAGGCTTTGAAATATCTTTGGTTAAATAGTACTTTGTAGCCTTTGGCAATACAAACAGTAAACGACTCAAATGTTAGAGTCTGCCCGTCCCAAAGAGGTCAGTCTATTTTAGAACTGTTTCTAGGGACCTAAAGTGATTTATGTACAGTCGCGGAATGAAAAGGTTCGTCACTTTTCAACTCTAATTTAATGTCGTTAAGGTCGAAAAGTGACGAACATTTGTCATTCCACGTCTATACTTATTTTGTAGACTCTGAATATATGTTGGATTTTTGTTTAACATGAGACTTATAAACTGCTACAAGGATCAATACTTGTGATTTTAAATATGTTTAGTTTAGTTTATTATAATATCTCATTATACCATGTTCATATAATACGTTACAATTACATTTGGCTTATATTACTTATCGTATAGTACAATATTTAATGAAAATAACTTAATAAAAAACGATGTGCATGGTAGGTATATACAATATATATACCTACAAATTAAAAATATGGAAATATCAATAAGCAATAAAAGGTCGCATATGCAATGAAAAAATGTAAAATCAAAGTTGTAAATCAATAAAGAAAATATCAATTCTATTTATGTTTTATACACATAGGTATAAAAATAAAATATAGTAATTATTAAAAACAATGTCAAAAAGAGAAGGTATGTCAGAATTCACACTTATAAAAATAAAATAAAATGAAGGTACGGATTTGTTTTGCAATTTAGTCTCACTTTATTGCCAGTTGATGGAATGTAAATGCTTATAAATTAAGTTACTATTCTCTGTGAGATCTAAGGAGTCCCTTATAGCACATCGTAACAAATATAACGTCAATGCGCGTTACCAATAGAAATAATATACTCAAGTCCCTAAATTTCTAACTGGGCCAGCGTGGGGACTAATTCCCCTTCCCTTTCATCCATGATGCCCAGCAGTGGGACGTATAGAGTCATGATGATATTGAATGGAACCCTGTCAAATCGCGTGAAAACCAAAATTAAGAAAGTCACATTAATACCATTTAGCACTTCTTCCATAGGAGATATAAATTCAAGTATTTATTTTTCATTCAAATTCTGTCCCGCCGATACGGAATATTTTAAGAGTTAATTAGTTTTGTTCCAAAGTTGTGGCTCGTCCGCTACTTGAAATATTTTCATCTGTAATTATAAACTTCGTAATTAATTGGCGATTTTGTTAATAAGTTTAAGATTAGTTTTTTTTATAAATTACTTTCTCACGTTCTTATTATTTTTACACAGCAGTACTTAATTGCGTATGCTTAACCGAAACTAAACCACATTGCAGTCTTCACTGAACGTTTCGTTTATGTCACCACGTATGTGTTATTCAATTCATCCCAAACAAATCTATCGTAAATTTAAAAAAGTTCCTTTGTCCGTGATGTTAAATACGTCCAGGCAAATTATATAACTTGGACATGGAACAGTACGGAACTCCGACAAAGTTATAGTTAATGACCACAGAATCTGCCACCTGCCTGTGTTGGTTTGGTCTTTAACTTGCTATCTATATCAGCGTCGAGCTTGAGGCGAATTTGATATTATTTATCTATTTAAAGCCACAATTGTATAAACTTGACTGCGGGATCGGCAGTCTCTTAGTACTTAAGTAAGTAAGGCATTAATTATCAAAGTTGCTAGAGGGTGCCGATATTCTTTTTTTGAACTTATAGTCTTTTAATTTATCTACAATTTAAAAGATTCCGTTGTGACACAAGAATTGGTTATACATTTTATATGGTTAACTTTCGAGCCACAGTGGAATGAAAATAATTGTAGACGAATTAAAATACTTAATTATGGTCAAAAAATGTTTAGGCTAGCTGTGTAATATTTACTGGAAGCTTTTTTTGTATTTTTTTTTTAGGAGGGGAAAATGCACTTTACCCATACCCATATTTAAAAGAAACGCAAGTAGATTTTGACTTATAAAAGTGCCATTGCAGCCTACTTTCAGAATAAAGTTCATTCATTTATTTCAAAACATACGAGCTAAATTGGCCTAAACGGTCAATTAATTGGTCGAGAAATAAACATATTGTATTAAAACAAGGATACCAGTTTACAGTTCCGGGAGAACCTTGTATCATCATCATCATCATTTCATCCAAAAGACATCCACTGCTGAACATAGGCCTCCCCCAAAGACTTCCACAATTACCGTATATTGTATATTTTAAAGAATAGTATTTGAAATATTTGATACTCAACAGTCGCAAAATATAATCCAGACAGACACTCGTAGTTTATCCCTCGAAACGTTGACTAAAAATACTTTTCCCGCATAATCCCAATATCACTGCAACAATCCCTTACCAGTTCTTCAAATAATAATACACTTGTCTCGACTTTATATTCAAACCCGTAGATCCCCTCGCGTCTAGCAAAGCCGTCGAAATAAAGTCCCGGCGAAGGGAAAGAAGGTAGAAATAAACGTAGGGAAATTCCACCTTCGCAAGTTTATCTAGTGTTGCGATAAAACAAATTGCCTACACCAACGGCAGTGGTGACCGCAACAGTAGACGTAGTCCATATTGCTAATAACCTTTATAAATAAGTGGTGGTACCATAGTTGACAGTAGTACACTTGAACTCATAAGGACACTCGGGTATTTCGTCGCTTTCACCTGTGGAAACATTAGTTTCACAATTTAGTGACAATTCTGCAAGGCGCATTGGTGTTGGTGTTAAGCCCCTTCTGAATTCGACCGTGCCTATGTCTTTTTAATCTCTCCATCACAAGATAGCATTGTATGGTTTTATAGTTTCCTACTTTCCATATGATATTGGTAAGATTATAAATAAAATAACAGCAGATTGAATTCATTTGATTAGGTTCAAGTCTAAATAAAAAATACTTGAGTAAATTTTTGCGTTAAATATTTATACTTTAATATTCAACTCTATTTTGAAGCCGTTAAGGTCGAAAAGTGACGAACCTTTTCATTCCGCGACTATACTTAGAGAAAATTTAAAAGTATCGTTTTTTTTTTGTTAATTTTATATTTTACGCTCTCTATAACTGTGATAAGTAACTTAGTGGGTACTTCTGTGTGGGTAGTGGTACTATATTTATTTGTCTCAATATTGTGAAACAACTCGTATTAGTTATTGACCCTGCTAGCCTGCTACCATTGTCTCCGCTACATTCAGGTACAGACGAAATGTGTTACTGACACGCGAACTCTGTTGGCTTGCCGACTTTGATCCAATTAAACGAGGAAAGAATATAAAACGTGGAAAGCTACGGTAAACTCTCATGACCAGTATATCTAGAACTCGCACGCTTATTCTATGCAATCAGTGATAAGTGTCTACATGTTTTGGATACAGCACAGCGGTGTATCGATTTACTATTGTCAGAAAATGCACAGGCGCTTAAAATGATGGAAGAAATGTCCGCTGCCTATGTATAGATGATTGACGGTTTATTTACGAAAACGCTGATAATCTTAAAAGTTTTGTTTGTGTGACACTACGCCTGAGACAAACTGTTTTATGGAAAGGAATAATTATAGTTGTTACAAAAACAAAACTAGCTGTGCCTTTTGACTTTCTTGTCGTAGAATGTGACAGATATTTCTTTATTTTTAGTTAAATCATATGAAAGGTAAACAATAAACATTGGGTTCGGTAAGATTTTCAAAAATACTCGTCAGAGAGAACTTACATGAGCCATGGATTAAATTTGTTTACTAAATAATTCAAATTATTAACAAAACTTGAACATACATTTATGTTATATTCTTTGTGTACATATCGTTTACCTTATTCAAAACAAAGGGCAGAATAAAAAATAGACATAGGCCTCCCCCAATTTCATGGGGGGTAAATGCCATAATCGCCACGCTTGGCATGCGGGTTGGCGATCGCAGTATCTCCACAGCACTCAAGGAATGCTGCTGCCCATTCCCCGGTGGTCTTGGTCGTAGTTTTAGGACATACCCGGGTCCATATATAAACAATAATAAAGTAACCACATATAGCAGTGATACTAAAAATATCGAAACGTAGCAGAAAATTACGGGGCTCGTTTCCGACAATTCGTTGATTTAGCTAGGTCTGCTTTGTAAGGTTAAAACAATAGTACCACTAATACAAGTAACGAATAGATGTCGGCGAGTTGGCTGTTCCATGCCTCGTTACGGAGAGCTCGTTCCTGGTCTAATGACGTATTTTACTTGATCGCGTTACTTCGCGAAAACGAAGCCAACTTGGCGAAGCTATGATCGACTTTTTATCTGTTTGGGCTTGTTTAAGTTTGGATTTAAATGATTGACTATTGTCCAATTATGGTACATTAGTGCGAAACCTACGCGCGTTATACTAAAAAGGTGATGAAATTAGCGATCTGAAATTTTAATAAATGAACTATGAATACGATGTTAAAATAAATATGCATATGAGGAGGTTTTGTCCTCAAAATTCTCGTTTAAATTATGAACTATGAAGTGATATTTAACTGCTCTTTCGGTAAAATAAACAAAATAATATTCATCTAAAATTTTATACTGTACATAATAATAACAAATGCAACTATTAAGATTTTTTAAAATGTTTCTGACAATAACGGACTGAGAATGTTATCTGGCTGACAGAATATTAGTAATTAGGTAATAATAATGTTTTCTCAAACATGCAATGAAATATTGATGTTATGTTCCTTATAATAGGCTGCGAAGTATGACGTCTCAGGTCCGGCTAGGACAAGAGGTGGTTAATGCAATTTCATACAAATGTTGCAGCCCTAGGCCGGCAAAGTCCTCTTTTTTAATTTCTATTCCACATAAATTTGTGGCACAGGCATCATGACATTCTGCCATTATGCGTATTAAAAATAAAACTTTGATTTTATTGTTGTTTATGTTATTGCATGTTTGAGAAAAGCACTATACATACCTCGGCGGAAAATATGGGGTTGCCCGCCTCAGACCTATCCGTCTATTATGTCTTCGGCCGGCAACCCCTTTCGTCCCAGCCTATGTAATAATGTACCTACTATTATAAGTCATTCTAAACTATTGTTTACTTTTTTAACGAGTACATCGCAAGTTCACAATTCTCAGAGCTCTAATCTTGTTAATATTGGTTAACCCTTTACACTCGAGAAATCGCGATTGAGAAAAATTAAAATGAACTTTAATAATCAATGTTGGAAGTCATAAATACATCATCATATAAATTAATCCAACTGGGTCTATATTGGAAGGACCCGGGTATGAGTCCTTAACCTACGACGAAGACCACCGGGGAATGGGCAGCAGCATTCCTAGAGTGCGGTGGAGATACTGCAATCGCCAACCCGCATGCCAAGCGTGGCGATTATGGCATTTACCCCCCCATGAAATTGGGGGAGGCCTATGTCCAACAGTGGACGTCCTAGGACTGTGGTGGTGGTGGTGGTGGTGGTGTATATATTAGTAAATTATGCTACTTACACGTTCTACAATGTGTTGTTATGGCAGCAAAATAATGAGATCACGTGATACTATTATGATAAATTGAACTGACAAGCGAATTATCTCCGGTTTAATAATTGAGGTATAATTCACTATGCGATTTGAAACAATTATAGGTACCAAGCTAGCACTTTGGAATATAAAGGATCATCATACATACTCGTATATGTAATGTGATGATTTAATAATTACACATAAGATTGACGGTTCGCACAGCACGTCTCGCTTAAGAGACGTGCTGTGTGAATTATGGAAAATCCCAAACTCACAAGCTTAACCACCACCTTTAAGTTAAATGAGAAACTTTTCCTCCTTTGGGGGTGTTCTATGGCTTGTGTAATGAGTTGTGCTCCGAAAATTGTTCGACATGATGCCCACGGTCGCTTTCTACCATCGCAGTGCTCGACGTCGGCGGGGTATTCATCCTCACACATTAGAACCTAAATGGTCGCGTACGGTACGGTTTCAGAGGAATTTCCTCCCTCGGACGATCCGATAGTGTAATGAGCCCCTGCTGAGGTTTTCCTGTGTAACTAAAGTATGGCGTTTTTATCTACATTTTAAAGGGTCGGCAATACGCATACACCCCTGGAGTTGGAGGCGTCCATAAGCTGCCTGCAGTGACCGCTTACCATCAGGCGGGCCGTACGCCTGTTTTTTTTTTTAATTAAAAATGGGGTTGCTCTTGGCCAGTATTGGCCAGGGGGCAAAGATGAGGCCGACGATGAAGCGAGATCACCCAGAAGATGCAGGTTATATGAACTCGCAAACCACTCTGTTTGTGACCGACGTGGTATAAAAAAGTCCATTTTCAATCAAGGGTTAAAATACACCCATTATAAGACGATTTTTTTTATATAATTCAAGACTGAAATGGATGGTTTCATCGGCAAACACTCTTTTTTCCATTTCAAATATAAGGAAATAAAATAAAAAACTCGCCAAGTGCGAGTCGGACTCGCGCACGAAGGGTTTCGTACCATTATCAGATCTATAAAAACGGCAAAGAGTCCGACTCGCACTTGGCCAGTTTTTAATATTTGGTGTTATAGCGGCAACAAAAATTCATCATCTGTGTAAATTTCAACTATAGCGGTTCTTGATATACATCCTGGTGACAGACAGACATTCAAGGCTTAGTAATAGGGTCCCGTTTTTACCCTTTGGGTAGTATGTAAAAATATTTTCCGAATCAGTCAAACTCTAGCGAATTTATTTTAAAATGTTTAGTGTTAGGACTATTTTTGGCGGAAACATTAATGCTGACTGACGTTATAGTGTTTGTATATGAACCATTTTCATGAACCGGATCTGAAGGGCTTTAATAGTTCCGGACGATGAAAGACGGAATTGAATAAAATATTGCTTATAATTTATTGTAGAATATTGATAGCAGTATATTTCTAAATTTAAATTATCTAATTTATCTATTACCTATCATAATTATTTGCTCGCTTCGCTGACTTCGCTCGGTCCCTCAATTATTGATGTTACTTCTTTTTGTTGGCAATACTGGGCATAGTCAAAGTTCAAAAATCTTTCTTGCCCACAAGTCCTTTTATACTTTAAAATGACTTCTTTAAAGACAAATTTTAGAAAAGTTATTAATAACGTTTACTAAAAGATTTTTACTACAAGATTTGTACTAAAAGATTTTTAAATTGGTACAAAATTGGTCCCTGGAAACTAGATTTAAGTAACCTTAGTTATAGGCTTATTACTGTTGCTATGCCCTTGCAGGGCGTCACATGTAAACCTACCTTGTAAGATGTTCCACCTTTAACCTGTAATGTGACATGCAATAAATGATTCATTCATTCATTCAGGCTAGACCGCTCTTTCTGGACATCGTCAAGAGTATCGTCTCTTACATATTCCGTCTGAAATGTATGTGTAGTAATTCATTTATTCATTCCAAAAGTACATGTAGTACCTACTTAATTGAATGAATAAACGAATTAATCCCACTCTTTAAAGAGCCTGCCGGCACAATAAAACATAGATAAAATCGACCATCATAAACCACTCTCTTACACACTCAGCTCGATCAATCACTTATACTGGGTGGAACAGAACGAAGGACTTTCCTGTCAACAGGAAATAGGTTAGCCTTGGTACTATACTTTTGCCAAATAAACTGTATTAATATTCGTAACCGTTTTCGAGTTACAGCTTTTTAAACATCAATTTATTTAAAAAACAGCAGCAGCAGCAATATGCATTAATTTGAAGGAATTATTTTTTTCTTTCTACATAAGTGTCTTATGATTGGTAGCTTAAGAGCGCTCGTGGCCCAGCTTCGCCCGCGTACCGCGTGCGGTATGTGAGGTTAAGCAATGTCGGGCGAGGTTAGTCCTTGGATGGGTGACCGCTTTGAGTGGTTACTAACTGAGCGCTCCCGTGCTTTGGAAGACACGTTAAGCCGTGGATCCCGGTTGCTGTCTATAATAGCAGTCGTTAAGCCAAGTTAGAGGCCTCCGGGCGGCTTGAGAACTTCTAACAGTCAAGTTACCCACTCACTTGACAAGCCTAATCCCAATAAGGTCTAATTTCCCCCTTGGGTTGGAAGGTCAGATGGCAGTCGCTTCCGTAAGAAATAGTGCCTACGCCAATTCTTGGGATTAGGTAATGGACCCCAGGCATTCTTCAGGATGCAACTGTCCTGGGAATAACGCTAGGAGGATGATGATAAGTTTCTTATGATTACAAGTCGATTGTACATCATTTAAATTACAACATACTTTCGGGAAAGTCCATGGTATTGTTTCTCCCTGTATAATACATTTACAATATATGTTGAATGAAACACCTTTAAGCTGTCGTGGAAAATTGGGATCGATACTCTTTTTATGCCTTTGAATGTTCAAATAAGACGGCATACATTACGGATCTCCATCCATCAATAGGCCGCGAAGCCCTATATTGCTCTACTTATTCAAAAAGTTTTATTGTGAACCAGGCTGGTTCAAAAATATATAAATATTCCTTATTTCAAATGATTAAGGCTCATTTTAATGTGCGTATTTTTTTCTTTGGCATACATTATGATTTCTGACAGATCTAAATTAGAAAAGCGAGTAGAGAAAGTAGGTACTATTTTTACACTATCCTCAGGAGGCCTCGTGTACTATATGTCCAGCAGAAGTAGTAACTAAGCATTTTAACACGTTCGCAATTATCTACACAGAACCCGAGAGACTACTCTTGACAATAGAGGATTTCTACTGCTGACTGTACCACATAAAAACAATTGATCGTATTAGGGTTGTGATTATTTTGTTATTCTTATGGTGCGATAGTGAACAAGGGACCCTTTTAGTTTCCCCATGTCCGTACGTGGCTTGGCGTGCAACAGCGCTTAATTAAGATACCAGAGTAGTATTACAATTATTTTTATTTTTATTTAAGACAACATAACAAAACAATAACAAGATTTCATAATTTATACTGAGAGATAGAGAAAAAAACTATTTTTTTTTCTAAATTGTACACTGTCCGAATAAACATCCAGGTCATAGATATTTTGGCAACAATTGTACCGCGTTTGAAATCTTATTCATAACATAAAATTTACCCAAGTTTTTTACGAGTCTCCGGAAGTTAGTAAACCAACCGAGTTCTGCGGAAGCGAAGTTCAGGCCCAATGGGTCAGCGTTCGTTGGTATTTTAACGCGCTCGCGCGCTCCACGGTGACATTTGGTAAATTTCATTAAAGCTCAGTAAGAAATACGGTTGAAATCACCTGTAAAGTCACTATTTGCGACATGTTTGACTGTTAATATATATATAACGTTGGTATAAATTTATGTTCATTAAAAAATGTAAGTACGTTACTATAGTTAGGTCTACAAAGTCTTAAGTAATTCATACATTAAAGTCGACGCGTAGGAAATGCGATTTTCGCTCTCACACCCATCATATGATTCTATAAATATCACCGCGCGCGCTACGAAAACAGCCTTCGATCTGCTTTGACGGATGCGCTATCACGCAAATTTACTCGTAATCCATAAGGCGTGTCCATTAATTTTGTCACAACCAATAACACACAACGTCGATCCGGCACGAGTTTCCCAACAGAGCTAGCGGACGTTGGGCAACCCCCGTTTTGAATTGGGACCTTCGAATATCAGCGATCAGCAATCAGCTACCTGTGGCGGCAAGAACATGTGTCCGAGGCGACAGTCGTGCGCAGGCTTCCACGCGAAACGGTCGCGTCGCGGTTATGCCGCCGTAAACCGCCCCGAAAGCAGCTCCGTCCGCACCACGTCCGCTAGAAGCGGTAACTGGCTGGCAAAAAATTAAATTTGCAGCGTTTATTTAAAAAAAAAGCTAAAAACAAAAAAAATACGATCTCGTGACACCTAGTGTAGTTTCGCAGGGACCATCGACCACCTGTTGGTCCCGATTTGGCAAATTCCAGTGGATAGCGTCACAATCTGTTTACTAATGGGGGGTCACCCCCCACCCCCGGCTAGCTATGACGCAATGTTTTACGGACGCCCGCCGTATGCGTAACTGTGGCGGAAAAACAACACTCGTCGACTTGAAAATAGATTTCCGTGTTCCCACCTGTGTATGGCTGAATGCGTACCGTAACATAGTCAAGTGAATTACGAGCTATTCGAAAAAAAAAACAACGTCCATTCCAAAGAAAATGAATGTTTATTCGCGTTTAGAAATGATGTGGTGTTGTTACCGTAAATATTCTGTGCTCCGTTTGAATTCGGTGCTAACTAATCTTAATTAGACAGCAAATTAACGTGTGGTATAATTATTCGGTAACCGCTAACTTTGCTGGGGCCTTGAGGAATATGTACAAAGGATTCATTTAACTCAAAATATTTAAAGCCGTTGACCGTTTTCTCGAAATTGAGTAATATGAGTAGGAAAGTTCCTTCACTGCTTTTCAGAGAAAGGTAAACGATTTGTTTACCCAGCACGCTAAAAGCGATCGGAGGCCGCTCGGGTTACATTATTACAATATGAAAAATACTTCTTCGGCATCGATTAAAATTTCAACGTGATTTCGTATTTTCCTTTTGATCCTTTTCATTTATTTTGTCTTTTGTCCGCTTTGGCAGTCCATTTCAAACACTACATAAAATTTCTTTAAAACTTTGTCTCTGAGCAATGTCTTATGTCTATATTTTTATTGTTTGTTTGTTTTTCTCTTCTGACCTTCTTTAGAGTTTCTAGCCCAAACCGCTTTGTTTATTACAAAAAAAAAAGATTTGTTAATTCAGAGAAACGTTAATTAAACTGACACGGTTTTAGTTAACATATTAACACAATGTGTTATTTACTTATACTTACGTTAACTACGACTTCAAAGTTAGCTGAACCTCGATTATTCTGCAGTATATGTATTAGTACTGCTTACAAGATAGTGATCCTTATTACTATTAACCTACATACAAGGATTTACTTTAAGACGATTAATGCGATCAAGTCGTGATCATCCATTTATAACGCTAATTCAATCGACTGATTAAACGGGTCGTTCGGGCTCCGAAAGGGCTCGGAATGACGTCGATTGGCACTCGATTAAGTTGTCCCGCTTTAGACAGTTATGCCCCTTCTGATTTATGTCAACGACGATATCAGCATGGCCCCTCTTGAATCGTGAAAAGGCTGAACTGAAAAGCTAGGGTTAGAAAGCAATTCAAATTTTAAGCAATTTTTTGGAGTTTAATAATCAAGTCAATTGTCAAGTTTCTTGTTCGCTTTAAATCCTCCCATAACAAAATCGTAATTAACAACGGAAATTTGCAATTACGTTACTCATTTCAAACACCGAGTTCACGAGTGCAGTAAAATTAGCCGATTAAAATTACTCGGCAATTTTAATCAAAAGTTATTGCCACATTATCAATTAATAACGCTCCATTTTTATCTATCGCGGGCTCGCGGCTATTAACAAAAAGTACACTATCACTTATAGCTAATAATTTTCTGATTTATGACCCCCGGTATAGCGAGGCAATGAAAATGTCGAAATTACCCACGATATTTACGACGCCTAGCTGTTACATATCAAAACATACAGTGTCGAAACTCTAAACATATCCAGATAAGTTTGAGTGATTGATTATCAGAATACGGTTGTGTGGACCAGTGACGTCAGAACGGTGAATTTAGTGACGTGTCTGTGACTGTGCTGAATTAAGTGAAGTGAATTAAATCGCCTGAGATGTTTCTGAGTGGAGATAGCGTGTGATGTAATGATGCGTCGGGGCAAAGCGCTGCTTGAGGGCAGCAGGCAGGGCTCGGTTGACGGCGGGAGCAGTGTCAGTGACAAAGAGCTTGTGCACAAGTGTCACAGCGACCCTGGCGGGGGCAGGGCACTGGGGGCAGCGCCCAGAGCGGTACGGCATCGGTCTGCTTCGGGCGCCGCAAGAAAATGCGTCCTAACGCTCGATGGATACTCGTATGTCATTGGTAAGTGCTTGTCACACGAATTATGCACGCTCGTAGCCGCGTGTCAGATTAAATAAAAACACTGTTTTAATGATGTAGCTGATAACGTGGACTTGTCTGACAAAATCGACCTTAATAGGGCTAGAGATTACGAACAGCCGCGGTTAAAACGGCACGAAAGACGTGATATTGATTCGTAATTTTATACAACTCCATAATCAGGGTCCATTTAATTAAAATTTAAAAGATCACACAGTTCAGTACAGACCGAACTGTAGTTATATTAAAATCAGATAAAAAAGAAGTCGCAAGAGGTTGTTATCCTCGTCCCTCACAAAAAATGTATTGCGTTTGATCTTTCTATCAATGCTTACCAAATAAGTACTTATACATCTTATATTCGTTTCTTTCTGTGGTTTCTTTGATCATATATTCATGTCCAATTTGATCAATCACTTTCAGCATACCTGTTGAATTAACTGTTCCACCCATAAACAATTTGATTCCTGGACTTCAACTTATATCCTAACATAATCATTTATTTCAAACCATGTCCATACAAATTTGTTAGTTAATCAAGAATTACCTTAAAACTATAGTTTTAGTAGTAGTATATACATACCTATATACATTATTCTCAGATTATGATTATGATTTCGTTTTGAAATTATGAATATGATATTGTTGCCATAAGTAATGAAGATCTTTGAAGGTGAATTGTGCTTATCTGTATGTAATGAAGATCCTTGAAGATATATCAGTTAGTGGAGTTGCAGGCTTCCATAGGCTGCGGTGACCGCTTACCATATCAGGCGGCCGTACGCTTGTATGCCACCGACGTGGTATAAAAAAATGGTCTCCATTATACTATTTTAAGTAACTTTTAGTATAATAAAGTTTTGAATTTTAGAAAATTTTACGTCCACAATGGAGATTCTTGTAAATTGACATGTATTTTATAATGCAATCTTATAGTGTGAATCGATAAATTTGATTCTAAATCTGAATGAATGCCCGAAATTATCTTATAAATTGAAATACCTAATTTTTATATGTGCATATCAATATCATATTTTCTCCATCCAATTTTTTGTTACGACGTGGTATAAAAAAATGGTCTCCATTCCAAATGGTCTTCATTTGTATTTTAAGTAACTTTTAGTATAATAAAGTTTTGAATTTTAGAAAATTTTACGTCTACAATGGAGATTCTTGTAAATTGAAATGTATTTTATAATGCAATCTTATATTGTGAATCAATAAATTTGATTCTAAATCTGAATGAACGCCCGAAATTATCTTATAAATTGAAATACCTAATTTTTATATGTGCATATCAATATCATATTTTCTCCATCCAATTTTTTGTTACGACGTGGTATAAAAAAATGGTCTCCATTCCAAATGGTCTTCATTTGTATTTTAAGTAACTTTTAGTATAATAAAGTTTTGAATTTTAGAAAATTTTACGTCCACAATGGAGATTCTTGTAAATTGAAATGTATTTTATAATGCAATCTTATATTGTGAATCAATAAATTTGATTCTAAATCTGAATGAACGCCCGAAATTATCTTATAAATTGAAATACCTAATGTTTATATGTGCATATCAATATCATATATTTTCCAAAAAAATTTTTGTTTCATCCTTCCTTTATTTTCATTCTCTTCTACAAATTATTTCTCTATATCAATATTTAACCTTATCGCACGAAACACAGAAATGTACAAATAACAGGCTTAATGCAAATCAGCGTAGGTCACCAATAACAATGCGAATATAAATAATAATGTTCAAGGCGTTGTAGTAGTCAATAAATAGTAACAGTAGTACATTTGTTTAGTAGTGATAAACATCGTTTTTTTAACGTCCGTTGTTGTAGGATCCCTCCCTCCTTCAGTGGATTCCGGGCAGTCTTTACAGCCAACAGATCTAATTAGCCTCCTTGTGCCACTTAGCCTTATGGAGTCTGCTCTTCTTCTTTGCTCTCTATTCTATTCTACTATGTAGGTAACATTCTTGCCAAAAAGTTTATATGTAAATAGATACGTCATATCCTTCGAACAAGAATATTAGGTTGAAACCCCGGTTAATTGGTGTATCAAGGGAGGTTCGTCAATTTTAATGTACCTGGATGTACATTATTCACGAACGCCAGTCCCTGACTGCCATTCACAACTTGTTTCACTTCACTGTACCGGTTGCGTCTACCGTATCTTGACCCTGGGTTTCGAAATAACAACGCTTAACGGAGGTATGCTTACATTGGTTGGCCTAGGGTGAGAGGTGAAGCATCGCGAATAACAGCCCTGCATACATTCACAGACCGCATTGAAATAGACAAAGACATTTGCCTGCCTTTGAAGGCTCGGCTGGGATCAGTGCATAACATTTACATTAATTAACTAGCCTCAATATGTCAATACTTTGAATTTCGGCTTGGTAACTAAATCTGCCTTTATATAACAGGCATCGAAAACCATCGAGTTATTCAGGAATATTCAAATTGTACCTATTTTGTACAGGTTGGGTGAAATCAATTACATATATTCGCCTTTTTAGCCTAGTTGGTAGTGACACTGCCTCCGAAGCTACAGGTCCTGGGTTCGAATCTGGATCAGGGCATTATTTGCGCATTTAGCACGGATATTTGTTCCTGGATCTTGGATGTTGTCTATTTATTTATTTATATAAGTATATATATCGTCGTCTATTACCCATACCCATTATTAGCTTTGCTTAGTTTAGGACTAGGGCGATTTGTGTAAGATTTCCCCCAAAATTATTTATTTATATTTATATTATACTAGTCTAATTAAAAGCTGCTGCATATTCAAAGATGCACAACTAAGTACCAAGGCACAAGATAAAGATCGTAATACAATCCAAACTAACTATCAATAGTATTACTTTGGAAGTATAGTCTACTATTATAAAAGCCCATACCAACTTAGACTAGGAGCCTGAACTAGGAGAATAATTTCGATCATATTAAAGATTGATCTCAATGTCATTTTCATGCTAAATATGACTGTTAGATCTAACGTAATTTTGACACGTTATGTAAACAACTAGCTGCTCAAAACATATAATTGAATAAAGTTATAAAATAAATTCGACGAACTGTCAGCAGTAAAAACATTTGGTATACACCTAATTACTTTCAAGCTAAAAGCAAATCGTGCCACTGTTAGTGCTATTTATCTATCATAAGGACTAGATTACCGTGCACAAATAATTTTCAATCCCGTCTCATCCCGTCCGTAATTAAAATTTGTGTGCCTGCTTAGCCAATTAACCGTCACTCGGGTCTATATCAAACTTTAGGTAGTTGACCTGGCTAAAAATATTACGGTTTGGAACATAATTGTCTCTCCTAACAGGTTGCAAGTATCTTCGAACATAGACTTGATATTTAAATAACTGTAAGCTTCCGTTAGTGGGACTCATTTGTAACCAAAAAAACTAAATTTTTGTACTTTGTCATGTCACAGACATGCACAATATGCACATCCTTTCCACTTCTCCACCCACATCTACTGCTTACCGATAGCAAATGCATATTTTGATAGCAATTGCATCAGTTTCAGTTTATTTAATTCATGAACAATTTTCATTGTGTTTGAATATCTTAAAATTAAATAAAACATAATCTACAACATATCATAAAAGTAATGACACAATTAAATTAAATTACAATAAATAATTCCTTAACAAATTGTCCAAAGAGTAAAAGAAAAAAATCTATGTCAATAATAATAAACTAAAATAATACAAATAAAAATATGTCATAACAGCATTTTTCTAATAATTACGATTTTAACCTATTCTTAAACATTGTGGAGCTTCTAATTATTTTTAACTCTGTAGGCAACTTGTTAAATAACCTGACTGATTGCACCCTGGCGCTGTCCTCCACAACCGCCAGCCGCGGTGCTACGATCGGATTAATTTTTTTTTGTTCTGGAGGATTCTCGCAGCTCCATTTCAGTTTCCGTCTCGTAGCGACTGCGATGCTTGACGACATCGGTTAAGAGAACTAGTATGTAAAGACTGCGCACCGTAAGTATTTGCAATCTCGAGAAATGGTCCTTACAGCTTTCCCATGGAGGAATCCTTACTATGGTGTGTATAGCTCTTTTTTGAGCGGTGAATGCACGTTTGATATTATACCTATATAGCTGTTCCCCCAAAGTTTGATGCTATAGCGAAGTTTCGTTTCATCTCTGGTCACCATCATTTTCTATCCTTCATCCTCGATTTCTCCTCGATCCGATCATTAGACCTTCCCCAAATTAATGCACCCCTCCCCCACCTTGCGGGAATCTGCCTTCGTACACAACAAGAAATATTAAAAGTCTATTTGTAGCTGAACATAGATTACTACATAAAAAAAACAAGAAGACAAATGTAGTCTGCTTCCTTGTATTAAACTCGGTTAAAAATAGAAGAAAAAAAAAGTAAAAAGTAAACATATCATAATAATTGAATTCAATGATGTTGTGTTGGGTTAGGGGTTTGTGAAATGCCACATTTCAAATTGTTAATTACAGAAAGCTGCACTTCTTATGCAACTCCTACGTTACTAAAATCTTGTTAATAATATATTATTGTGCTTAAATGTATACAAACTCGTTAATTGCATGCCTTCTAAACTTAATTAAACCTGTAGGAACGTGGTAGGAACCAGATCGGATAAGTTTTGACACAGACAGTATAATAGCAGAGCTCTGATCAGCAAGTATTATATAAAGCTTAGTCTACACTGAAGTGACACATATAACTTAGAATAGGGTTTAGGTGAGACAGAGTAGTAGAGTAGGGAGATCTTTTTAAATATTAGGTTGAAATTGTTATTACATTTTATGACGTGCTCGTACTGTATAAGGGAGACCTAGTATCATTTTCTTCATTAGTATATTTGTTCAAAGTAGAGTAGAGTTGTGTTATAGTAAATATGTAAATAAATATAAGGGGAAAATGTTAGTGAAATCGACCTAACCCGATAGTAATCTCAATAAGGCTTTTCTATGGGTAATAGACGATGAATACTTAATGCAACACGTTGGAACCATTCGACATTCTTAAACCTTAATAATTTATATTCGCGAAGAAGTCGCAGTAAAGTAGGTAAAGTTTTGTTTCACTTAAATTTAATATAATTTATTATTAGGTCAATTTGTGTAAGATTGTCCCCCAATGTCTATATTTATGGACATCACACAAAGGACCACCACCACCACCAAGCACTTGAACCTAGGACGCTCAGCTTTGTAGGCAGGGTCACTGCTCACTAGGCTATAAACTGATCATAAAAATTATACAGAGAAACAGTGTAAGTTGGTAACATCGTTTCGAAAACTTACCCTGGTTTCATATAATTTTCTTGAACTGTAATATTTTAAAAATCCTTTTATTGCATAGTACAGGAAATAACAGTGTATTGAAATGAAAATTTTCATTTCATGATAATGGTCCCAACCGTTTGTGTATTCGGTCTGACGGTACTGACTTTGTGTAACGTGTATTCTAAAGTCAAATACCTGTAATAAGCACTTTCTGCGGCATTGTTTACAGGTCTTAAGATAATTATCTTGGTAAACTCGTGCTAGCAAGTTTCCTATTGTTGAATTGAGAATTTCATCGGCTAAGGTAACTTTACGTAGGCAAACTTGCCCCGCCGGGATACGGGTCGGTTTATCTGGTTTGGGCTGACGTGGCCGCTATCGTGTTTGAGGGTTATGGAAACAAGCTGAGGTGGAAACGCTAGGGGTTATGAAAATGAAACTTTAGGATATTTAAAATTATTATCGCCGATATCTATCCACAAGATGGACTCATGACTTAAGAAGGGAAGTGGGAGTCCACTGGATACTGGGTTGCGCAGAATCGGTCCAAGGGCCACTTTATGGGGGAGGCATGTCTAGCAGTGAAAATAAATATAAGAATACTTAATCAAAATAATATAAATAAAATGATAACTAACTTAAATTTAACACAGGCCCTTGAGGCCTTGTACCGAGGATGCCGGCGGCATTTCTTCGCTGTATCGCAAAGCCGATACTTGGAGCGAGGAAGTCGCCAGCTCTTTGGTCACCAGTTTGGTCAACGAGACGCTTAGCAATTTCACTAAATAACTTATGTGCGCTGGGACCCCAAGGATCTACCTAGAGTTTCGACGCCAAAAGGTACAAAATCACAGGTTAAGTCGTTATTATTGTTTTGGCTTATTCAGCCTTATTTTGAATAGATTCTGTCTCCCAATCTTACCTGAAGTAACTTTTTCATTTCCTAATACAAAATGCTCAAACCATGCAATTTATTATAAGCGTCAAAAACTATATAAAACAAAGGGCTTGTAAGAGGCGGATTATTAGGTGAGAACTGTAAGCCTTTGATCTCCTCGATCATTAATTACTGCGACTTACTCAGGCTTCATAATCATAAGGCGAATGTTGCTTAAGGAAAAGGAAAATACTACAATTGTGAAGATAGAAACACTACATTATTTTTTCTCAAACATGCTCGGAAATTTTGTTTGGAGACGAACATGCAGTGTTCCTAATTTTTATCCATCACCCTTAAAAAAGTTAAAGCTCATCTATGCCTAGGAGTATAATAAACCTATTACCAAAAAAACATTATGTTCCGCTGTTATTCTTTTAAAAATTCTGATAATACCTTTTTTATATCACTACAACTTCTGAAAAATGATATTTAACCGCCCGCCCGCAATTCGCGTTTTTCTGTGTATCTGAATGTCATTTTTATAATTTGCTTCAACCCTTTGGTGTGGGATGTTGTTAGATAAGTCATTCAAAACATTATTTGTAAATAAATAATTTCGAAAATAATAACTCCAAAAGGACCAACCACTAAGGACTTAATAAGTATACTACATAACTATAATTTTAATATCCACATAAATTCTCCAACTAGACTGAATTCGTGTATTGATCTAATAGTAAGTAACATTAAAGGAGTGGAGTCTGAACCGCTTTATCTAGTTCTCTTAGATCATGAGTCGGCTCAAATGATAGAGATAAAAATCAACAAGAAAAGGGTGTTTGCCGCGTGGTTTGAATATAAAAGGGACTACAGTAATGAAAATCTGTCTAAATTCCGCAACTACATTTCAGCACTATTTTTCAGGGATGTTTACGCATCAAATGAGTTCTCGAAAGCATTTAAGAATGTATATGAAATATACTGTCTATTTTACAGATAATGCTTCCCTGTAATTAAAGTAAAAATTGTAAATCGTTCAAAAAAAACTAAAATGGCTGTCAAAAGGATTAATATAAAGATAATATAGAACAACTTACGTTAATCCTAAGTTACATAAACTTCAATTTAAACAATACAATACCATTTTCAAATCTTGTATGCTAAAAGCACAGCAAATAAGCAATAACAAATTTATAAAAACAAATAGTAATAAATGTCGAGCTAGGTGGAATGCTATTTCAAGTACCCTATCAAACGAGAACGCTAATACTGAAATAGATAACCTGCAAATTAATGATAAAATTTACACTGATCCCCACGACATATGTGACTATTTTAATAAATACCTTGTAGATTTGACAAATAAAAATACATCCAACCCATCTGGCAAAAAACTACACGGGTCGGTACATAATACGGCATCGATCTTTTTGAAACCTTCTGATGGCCATAAAATCCACAAAATAATTGTCTCTTAAGAATACTAGTGCTTCTGGATTCGACGAGATAATAACAAAAACCTTGAAATTATGTGCAAAGTTTATATGTGGTCCTCTCTCGCACATTATAAATCTATCGTTTACTGATGGCATTTTTCCCGATGAATTAAAAACATCTATAGTTAAACTTTTGTTTAAAAAGGGCGACAAATCGGATCCCCAGAATTATCGACCAATAACAATAGTACCAATACTATCAAAAATCTTTGAGAAAGCCATATATCATAGGTTTAAGGAGTTCTTTAACAAGTATAACATAATAACGCCGAAACAATTTGGATTTCGTAAGGGAAAATCTACAACGCTAGCCTGCTTCAACCTAATAAAATCTATATCTGAGAGTCTAAATCAGAAAACCCCTATAATGGCACTTTTCTTGGCTCTAAGCAAGGCTTTCGACTTTATTGACCACAAAATAGTTTTAAATAAATTGGAGTCATATGGTATTAGAGGAAAAGCTTATGACTGGGTCCAAAGTTATCTTGGGAAAAGACTTCAGTGTACTGCAATCGAAAAGTTAATAAAAATGAAATATAAAAACAAGAGGTATGGTACTGGTGTTCCACAGGGTAGTATTCTGGGCCCATTGCTATTTCTTATCGATATCAATGATCTACCAGTTTCCATAGATCAAGATTGCATTATTTTTGCTGACGATACGACTCTTATAATAAAAAGCGACAGTAAAGATGTATCGGTATTCGAACGAACTGTTAACAAAACCTTATCTGACACGATTAGCTGGTTAAAAAGTAATAAAAGCCATGCCATTTAATAATTACAAAGCAAACCCCGTACCATTACAAATTAATTATGAAAATTTCTCTGTGGAGACAGTCAACGTGGTTAAATTTTTAGGTTTTAATATTGACAAAAACTTAAGTTGGAAATTTCACGCAGATCACGTTTGTAAAAAACTAGATAGATTTGTTTTTGCTTTAAAGAGAGTAAGACAAACAATTTCCGCGGAAGCTGCGCTCACGGCATATCATGGATACGTCTCTTCTGTCCTATGCTACGGCTTACTACTATGGGGAAATTGTGTAGATATAGAGAGAGCATTCAAACTCCAAAAAAAGTGCGTCCGTGCCTTTTTAAAGCGTGATTTCTTGACAGCTGTAAGCTTTTATTTAAAAAGTTCAATATACTTCCACTTCCGTGTCAGTACATAAAGGACGCGTGTTGTATGGTCAAGGAAAACCCGCAATACTTCACTCAACGTAGCGAAACTAGTAAGAGACATGTGAGAGCAGCTCAATATAATAATATAAACCTTTTATACCAGCCTCTTTGCCGTTCGGCCATATACAACAAAAAATAGCTACAATATACTACTGTACAACAATTTACCTGACATTATCAAATTAGAAAATATGACCTCTTTCAAAACTAAGTTGACAAAATGGCTACACGAACAATGTTTTTACAGTATCAAGGAATATTTAACAAGAAATAAATAGATTTAACCCAATAGCTTATTTATAAGTGTTAGTATTTAAGTCTAGACAAATCATGAAATCTTTTGACTGTAAGATTTGAAACCGACATACAGGCTTTCAACGAAAACTAAAGCGGATATGATCAGTTAAGCTGTTTTTGAGTTATCATATGTACTTTTATTCCCCCCCTACAATACAAAAAATAAATCTAAAAGTTGAGGAAGCAACATGCGGTCTTATAAAGAGCGATTCAATCCAAAGAACGTTCGGGTAGAGAAGATGATGCAACATATTCATCAAATTTAACATGTCGATTTAAGTACACTACATGTAAATCAAATATGAATCATTCAAGAAACTCTTTAATAGTAGTATTCTTTATAGGTTGCCATGGAATTCAAATAACTTGACTGTATTATTTTTATATATTTTAATTATAGTGATTAGTGACTTGTAAAAATTTGCACACCTGTGTTCAGGTTGAATGCGCTGGAATTTCATTGTTTAAGACCTTGTAACCGTATTCTTGCAAATAAATTATTTCATTCATTCAAAGAAAATTGTGTCCCGTCCTAACTTTTAAACTATGCATGTACATAATAATATATATCCAAAAAATACCATAAAAGTAAAGCTTAATACAGACTTTCAACGAAAACTAAAGCGGATATGATCAGTTAAGCTGTTTTTGAGTTATCATATGTACTTTTATTCCCCCCCTACAATACAAAAAATAAACCTAAAAGTTGAGGAAGCAACATGCGGTCTTATAAAGAGCGATTCAATCCAAAGAACCTTCGGGTAGCGAAGATGATGCAACATATTCATCAAATTTAACATGTCGATTTAAGTACACTACATGTAAAACAAATATGAATCATTCAAGAAACTCATTAATAGTAGTATTCTTTATAGGTTGCCATGGAATTCAAATAACTTGAGTGTATTATTTACAATCATGCAATTGTTGATTATTCAGATGAGCAAAACTATTTTTAATCACTTGGAAAATTACCGAGTACGTCAATGGCTTCTACTAGTTTATTGTTGTCAAGATATTTTATATGCAGATTAGTCACAGTAGTAGTTACAATGTATTCGTTTCGACTGAAAACCTCATTTATGCATTTATGTCAATCAACTAGGCATATGCTTTCAAATGAAATTTTCCTCAAAACAATTCAAAAGTCACGTTGAAAGATGAGTCGAATGCAGCTATATTTTACGAAACGCTTTATCAAATTGACTGATGTGGAAATTGTTCAAGTTGAGTTACAGTAGTGCAAACAAAATTACAATGCTGTCAATTATGACGCTACAATATTCAGAAATATCGATAATATATTCATGCGCGGATATTGACGGTCTGTGGTTGTTGTCGCATAGATTGTAATTCGGAAGACAATTCAACACGGCAATCAAGAGAGTAACTTAACTGTAGCTGCTGGTAAGTATGCTGTACTCAGAGTAAGCAATTACTATGGGGATATGTTTTCAGAGTAAGCAATTACTATGGGGATATGTTTTCAGAGTAAGCAATTACTATGGGGATATTTTTTCAGAGTAAGCAATTACTATGGGGATATGTTTTCAGAGTAAGCAATTACTATGGGGATATGTTTTCAGAGTAACCGATTACTCATTGAAAAGCGTTTACCATATTAACGCCTTACCTGCAGCTATTAGAAATGAGAGAATCAATCTATCTCAATATTTATCTATCCACTTTATTCCACAACATTTAAAGCTGTTTTTTATTCATTAAGATTTTACCACTAAATATATATATATATATATATTTTTTTTTTTATTCAAGAAAAATACATTAAATTTTACATACAATAAAACTCGCCAAACTGTGAAGTGATGTGATGGACTCATGGATCCCACAGTTAACCTGCGCAAACAGTTTTTTGGGACGTTATATAAATTTTGAAATCCCTGTCAATTGCTTAAAAAATAAAAAATAAAAATAAAATAAACATTATGTCATCATTATGAAAACGACTGCTATCTGGCCTTCCAACAGAGGAATCCAAATAACTACTGTTAAATATCAAATCGTATTTTGCACATTAAGTTTATTTTTAAAATAGCAAATCGTACGAGCCCCGGTTCGAACCCACGACCTCAAGGTTGAAACCTGTATGTACCAAAAGAGATTATTATTATCATCATTACCTCGGCTACAGCAACTTTCTCAGTAAAGACAAACCAATGTTGTTTATTATTCGAACATCGAAACAAACCATTACGTGGTTTTACGATGTTTTGTTTGTACTCAATTGTTTATTAATAAAAAATAAAATAAAAATAATAATAATAAATGAATGATGTAGTACTTCAGGCAATCTTAATGAAGTTTTGTATAGTAAAAGTCCCATCGGTAATTACACCGCGACACTGTTGCGTATTCCGTATTGGGTGTAACGGTGACGTTATTCGTGATAAGCTTATCAGATAGCGTGATGAAGCATTAATCGAATGTGTTTGTAGCTTTGTGTCTGATACCGGCTGTCTGATCTTGTTTAAGCGTGTCGTCGGTAACGCAACGGAGACTCAAATCAATAAAGTGTCGACAACGCTTTTTTTTTCTTTCTGGCGCCGTATGCGGTACCTGCTTACCATGAGGGCGGCCGTTTACTTATTTGCAACAGTCTTAGTGCAAAAAAGTAACAGTGTCTGAAGATCCACTGAAATTATGCATTGGTTTAGTAGGTATTTTAAATACTTCTCTTGATTCCACTATCAGTCAGTATTTTGAAGGCAAACTACCTCTACAGTAAAATCATAATTTATTGTGTCCACTCTAAAATGCCATTTCAAGTCTTGTGGAAGTATTGAACTTGACGTAAAGAAGCCGTTTTCCATCTGAAAATCCCATACCCACTTAAGCAAACTGTCCAAATATTTGACAAGAAAATGAGTTTTAAATTCAATTCAAAGTCAATGTCAAATAGCTTGGCGTATTGATTGAATACGATAGGGGATGATATATTGTGTCTAAAGAGTTTCGCAGTGGAGGTATTTTATAAACTCAAAAAGGCCTTATAAAATTAGAATGTATTGAAGTAATTATTATCACAAAAGTATTGATATGCCAATAAATGATGGTATGCTCGTGACTAAAGTTTTGATAGTAACGCAGGCGTTTTATGGTTGAAATTTGACGATTTGGAGTAATATTTAAGAAACGATATTTTTTAATGAAGAATTTAAAAAATTACATGTAAAGTCTACGATAGGTACTGCACTAGTCCCTGTACAAACAGTAATGACAAGGAAATGTCAAGATACGTTTCAATTTACACAGAAAATAAACTAAATAGTTAAGCTTTTTTACTGATTAGGACCCTTAACTTGCTTTTTAGGGTTCCGTACCGAAAGGGTAAAACGTTGTGTTCATCAGGCGCTGGGTCTCAAAATGTATGGGAAAACTAAAAACCGAGTCGCACTTGACCAAAGTCTACTTACTAAGTTATTATTTAACGTTCTTATTACTGATAAAAAATTAAAAACATAATATATGATTATTTGAATTAAATTTAAAAATGTTATAATAAAGTGTCTAATGTTGTA
This sequence comes from Notocelia uddmanniana, assembly GCA_905163555.1. Lineage (NCBI taxonomy): Eukaryota > Metazoa > Arthropoda > Insecta > Lepidoptera > Tortricidae > Notocelia > Notocelia uddmanniana. The sequence continues at coordinate 27,655,590 of LR991056.1, read as the reverse complement.
TAGATAAATAGTACGGAACCCTTCGTGGGCAAGTCCAACTCACACTTGGCCGGCTTTTTTAAGATATACTCAAGACGAGCGCCCGTAGCCTAGCGGCGCTCGCGTACCGCGTGCGGTATGCGATGTAAAGCAATGTCGGCCTAGGTCAACTCTTGGATGGGATGAGCGCTTTGAGTGGTTACCTGAGCGCGTTCGTGCTTTGGAAGGCACGTTAAGCCGTTGATCCCGGCTGCTGTCTATTACAACAGTATATAAGTAGATGCCTTCGGGCGGCTTCAGAAAAAAAAAAGTTGCCCAATCACTTGACAAGCCTAATAATACCAATAAGGTCTTATTTTCCTTTTGGGTTGGCAGGTCAGATGGCAGCCGCTTCCGTAAAAAGTTGCGTCCTGTATTGGGATAACGTTTGGATGGTGATGATACTCAAGACAGGGACACGAAAATAGGAATATCCCTCTGACATGCACGGTCACATTTTGTCATCTCGAATTGAGACTCAAAATATGTAGGTAGTTTCGTTTACAAATTGGACCGAGAGCTCGATTCGACACGCGTACTTAGGTTTTCTATGGCCGCTGTTTTGTTAACTTACGTCTTTTGTTTATACATTCGTTTACGCGTAAAATAGATAGGGATAATTAGCGTGCGAGTCTAATTGACTCTTTGTTTGTGAATTAATTGTTATGTTAAATGTTTTCAATGCTTTTTTAAATACCTAGTATAGTCTAAAGCAAAAGTAAGTTGACATTTTTGCATCTTATTCCATTGCGATAATGTGAAATAGTCCCGCTTACCGGTCTGAAACATGTGGAGCCATATTCGACCTTAAAGACGTGAGTGACCAGTTTCATTATACATATTTAATATATGAACAAGTGTTAACGTACTTTGCTCTAGGCTGCACAAGGATTTCACAGATTACACAATTAGTAATACACCTTTTTTTCTAATAATTGTCTTTAGTTCTGATATGATAAATTATTTATAAATATAAAAAAAAATACTAATATCAGGCAATATGGCAAAGTGATATACTTACATAACTGTATCTAATCTAAAAAAATGTATATTTTATGCTTAAAATCATACGACTCCTGAATCTTTTTTCGTAAAATTAATCATACGACTGAAAACGATTCAACCCGCGTACCAATAGTTGCTACAGGCAACATGTTTCGAACTCTTCTGCATAATAGTGCCGCGAGAATACTCATCTAAATAATAAGTTTGAAGAAGAACTAGAAAAAGAGTTCAATACAACCAATTGTGTTTTTCCATTACCAACATGAATATAAAGAAGTTAACGTTATACCTATAAGCTCGTACACTATACACGTTTTCCTACACGGCAACTTTTCGGCTCTGACAGACTTGGATATGATGTCCCTTGGGAATGAAACTAGAACCCATCTAATGTAATAATATCCTTTCCCAAGGATAGGTCATAGCTACATGATACTTTTCCAGATTAGTCGAACCGACATTTAATATTATAAATGCCGGTGTTTGTTCATCTTAATCTTGAAAACTACTAATCTGATTTATGGAAAATTTTCCAGTAATTAATCTTATACAATCAAATATGACATATGCTATTTATATGGATATAATAATATATCTCAAATAAAAACTTTAAATGGAATCGAATGGACTACAATTTATAAAGCTTTTTGTTTTGGTCGAGGGTTCATATTCATATTCATATTCATATATATTTATTGCATTATGTTGTACAATAAGGTCTTAGGGTTAAACGATGGTTGAAAGTTTGTATGCGCAACCTGATTTGAAAGCGATTAAGTTCAAACTTGATGTCTGTGTAGACTAGTAGATAAAGTCTTAAATTCATCCTTTATTTATTTATATACTCAATACAATGTGAGCTTACAGTATCGAAACAACAAATCACTTATACGCAAAATGAAATAAAAATAACTATCACAGAAATAAGATGTCACAATTAGAGGGTAATGAAAGGGCTAGACTATATTGTAAATTGTGTGAAACTGGGGAGGCTAATGTTGCTTTTTATCGACTTCCGACGCGGGATCGGACTTGTCTATAAGTCTGCTCCATGAAATCGCGTGTCGCACACGTGTCGTGTTGCCAGCCAGACATGTCAAGCGACGTTGACACCGGTCGCGGGTTTTCATTCCCCAGTGAACCCCTAGCTTTAGCTATGTTATGACTTATGACGAACGTCTTTTATGAAATGGGCACAGATAATATCTTCATCGATTAAAATTACATTAACGCTGTGTTAATCACAGTAATTGACATTCCAGCGTAATAGGTAACGTGTTAGTCTATATTATTTATATTAACTACGTCAATTAATTAGACCCGTTTAGGTATGTAAGGCGATAAATATAAAATTGGGTACAGGGGTTCAGAACAGGTAGGTATGCACCCTTGCACGATTCTATGAAAAGGGGGTTATTTTGGTACAAGGAGTATTACAAAACTGGCCAAGTGCGAGTCAGACTCGTGCACAAAGGGTTCCGTACTATTATCTATACAACATTAGACACTTAATTACAACCTTTTTTAATTTAATCTAAATAATAATATTTTTTTCTTTTATTTTTCAGTAATAAGAACGTTAAATAAGTACGAGTAACGGTCGTATATAAAGTAACGAGTCGGATTTTAGTTTTCCCAGCCACTTTTTAAAAGCTTTTTGTATAGGAGCTCCCTTAAATATTTATTTTATTTTGTTTTGGGTATTTGTTGTTAATGTGCGGCAACAGAAATACATCATCTGTGAAAGTTTCAACTGTCTAACAATCACGGTTCACGAGATACAGCCTATAGCGGAGTCTTAGTAATAGGGTCCTGTTCACTCCGACTCCGAATCAACAACGCTCTAGAAGAAGATAAGTGTGCCTAGAACAGTTTTGTTCCTTTTTATACATTTATGTTTAGTGATAACAAATTCATCATAGAAATTTATTATGTAGGTTCTTATAGAATCGATAGTGTTTGAAATTCTGGGTCACAGAAGCCCAAAAAATACATATACAGAAAAAAATCACTGGAATCCGCCAATTTCTTTGATATTCCCCGAAAGCTTCCCTTAACTTTTGCCACAAATGATGACTGTATGGGCATTTCTGTAATCGTTAATTGAGTAGATATAGGAGTATAACACAGAAGTAGATTTTTTCTAACAATTTTTTATTCTATTTGTAAAATGCGTGGTCCTCTAAAATAAACTAATGTGAGTAAGTTGCTTTCATCAAGCTAAACAAGTTTTTATCACATGTAAATTACATTCAAAGACATAAGAAACGGTGGCATATTTGTACAACCTACTATTATATACTGAAACAGATGATGCAAACGACGTAACTCGATGGGGTTCCTGTAATAGTCAACTTCCGGCTCATTCATATGACCAGCACCGAGCTAGGTGTAACTAAATAGAAGCAGTAGTAGTAGTAGTAGTAGTATTAAACACTTTACAGTACATATGGTGCTACTTTACCTCACGAGTGCGGTAATCAGCAGATTACGTGCATATGTCGAAACTTTAAAGAGCCATATATACTGTAAAACGTTGTACGATACACGTGCGAATAGGTAATTCGCAACTCGTGTCGATTTAAAACACTCCCTTCGGTCGTGTTTTAATTTATCTATCACTACTCGTTGCGAATTTCCTATTCTCTGCACTTGTATCGTAATGTACTATTATTGCAAAAATCAAGTAAATAAACACACACACACACAACTTAATTTTAGACATTTTTACAAAGGCGAACTTATCCCTTTCAGCTAACACTGAGAGGACATTTTATATGGCAGACAAAAGCTTGTGCAAAAGGACACAAACTCATTCTTTTTTAGGGTTCCATACCCAAAGGGTAAAACGGGACCCTACTACAAAGTGTCTGCTCTCCGTCCGTCCGTCCGTCCGTCTGTCTCATTATCTCATGAAGCGTGATAGTTAGACAGTTGAATTTTTTACAGATGATGTATTTCTACTGCCGCAGACGCTGCTTTTAGTATTCATTGTTTATAACAACAAATACTAAATCAAAATAAAATAAATATTTAAGGTAACTACCATACAAAAAAAAACTTTTAAAAAGTTGCTCATTGCCTTCATCAGGCGATGGGTCTTAAAATGTATGGGAAAACTAAAATCCAACTCGCACTTAACCAAAATTCTACTTGATATCATTTAACGTTATTACTGGTACTGTGAAATTTAAATTACTTGCTTTTTCTTGTCATTTTGGCAACAAAAAGTCGTTAAAAAGAAGTTTGCTATTAGATTCTAACAGGCGAAGTATTATCGTGCTCCCACAGACACTTTTATCTTCCATTTCATACAGTTATGATATGATTTTGATAATAAGAAGTATCAAAAAAAAGTAGGCTATAAAATGTGTTTAACGCTAAATTGAATAAAAATCCGTTCCGCCATTTTTGCGTGATAAAGTGACAAACATTAGATTTTTTCGCGCTATTACACAATTGTAAATCTTTCTTTCAAACCTTTGAACTTCATTTGTATTTAAATGTATCATCTAAAATTAATCTAAAATTACCAATGATATTAGTACATTGTTGACGAAATTTAACCTCATCGTTTGAATTTATATGTTATCTACGCTTATTATTGAATTAAAATTCAAATGCAATACATAATTATGTACACAATACTTCAACCTTTATAATAATTTTAAATTATCATCTCAGTTACAACACAAGTTTATCTTTACGAAGCTACAAATTTAATTAACGCAACCAATTAGTGCAGATGTCACTGTCGGTGAATGGTATGAATGGGTATGATAGAGTAATTATAACCGCTTTGATGTAACCCGTTTGCTGTCCGCGCTGCTGCCTTGTATGGCAACTCTTTGGTCTGCCCGCGTTCAATGATTGGTGCTTTGCATTTGTTTATGGATTATTTAAGATCATATCTAGTTTCATTTGTAAATCTTATATTTCGTTAGAAAGGTATCTGTATCTGCAATTTTATAAAGAAAACTCCCTTTTGTTTTAGACATATTAAAGTATTACTAGTTACCCGCGCGGCTTCGCCGCGTCGACGTACTACGAAGAATGCAAGCGAAGCCACGGGATAGAATATGCGTATTCGGAAGATCGATTACAAAGTCGATTTAAAAACATTCGTGCTTGATCATCACGGCTAGTCGTCAAATTTACAGTAAATGTCAGCCTTATTTCAAGAAATAAGATCTACCTACTAACTATGAGAATTTCTATGAAAAATATGCATCTTAGCAACTTCAGTCAATTTGGCCATCTGATAATAATCAGATAATTTTTGGGTTTTTTGAATGTGTGTGCGTTGATTGTTTCAGTGTAATGGTGCATAGTAATAGGAAAATATTTTGTATGTGTGGTTTTTTATGTGTGTGTTACCTCCCCCAATTTACAAAATATTTTGTACGGTAATGTGCACTGATGGCGTCTCTTGTCTAAATAAGGCTCTAGTAAGGTACGCAAACTCAGAGTACCCCAGAGAAGACGTCTAATAATAATACCGTTAGCGAGCGATATGATCATATCATATACTTACTAAATTGAATAAGAGCGACTGTGATATATCATTTGTTGTCTTTGTCATAGTTCCGCAATTAAGAATGTTCTGTGATATGACTCCTATCCAGGGGCCTTTCAGCTCGAAGTACGAATTTTTCTATGAAAATGTTATTTTAACTTGTTTGTACCAGATGTCACTTGGTGCTATCTCTATCGCACTTGCATATTGAAGTGACAGGGATGCAGCGGTCGTGCGGTTAGTTCTTACTAAATACACAACGGCACTACGATCTATGTGGAGTATTTCACTGGTATCTCTATCTCAGTATATATATTGTACTTTGTGCTCCTATCCTACCATCCCTGAGAAATTTTCGAATATTAATACCACTACCGAGGTCATGTACTAAATGGAATAAGAGCGACAGAGAGAGATACATCATTTGTAGTCTTTGTCATAGTTCTACTTTTTTATTTGGCTCATTATCATGTCCACGTCATACCCGCCCAAATTAAAGAGGTTGTTTATGATAAGGTGCCACCCGTTAATACAAATTCTCAATTTAGGTGGGTAATAGCTTTTCCGTCCCCTTTGGTGGAACTCGTACTCGTATTAGGATCTCTTTAGAAATACTCTAAGTGTCCTCATAACCTATTCAATCTAATCTAGAAAAAAAACAATGCATGCGACATTGGCAATATTGGTATTAACATTTGATGCCGGAACCACGCAATTGGCCATTATGGGCCAACGTATAGGTCGCAGTTATGCATTAAAGGCCATCGCTTTCCATCAGTTGAGACTAAGGTTAGTCCCAATCGCCAGTCAGTCAATCATAAAAAAACATATTTGCATCTCGTTCCACCGCATAACTACGTCTTGTACGTGGCCCATCATGGCCCATCATGTGGTTTTGGCATGACAGTTGTGAGGTCTATTTTGTCAAGTGAAGTAACTGGGTTAAAATCTTTCGTTATATCTATCTCTATAACACTTGCTTATTGGTGTGGTAGAGAAGGAAATATAATGAACTTCGATATTCGGGTGTTTCGGGTAGACTCCCTGAAAACCGGCACTGTCACTGTTGCAGGTGACACTGATACAGTATAATTTTAACTTTTAATTGAACATGTTACCAATAGTGGTAATCTTATTCATCCTTTCAATGTACCTACGCCCTTTTAGAACGTGGCAGTTTAACGTGACCATTATCCCCCTTATTTTGGACATGTTTACTGAAACGTAACAAAGAGAAATATACATGTCCTCTAACTTTTCGAGTATTATTAACCTTTTTGACGCTAACAATGTAGCTATATTGCGCACCAACGGTCCGAAGCTAACGACGTATATATCCGTCATGGCCTCTAATAAGATATCAACCTACATGCATTTCTATAGGGTTCAACTTTGCGTTTGACATCCTCAGACAAACATTGATGAATAGCAAATTAACCCCTTGAACGCTATACTTTATGAACGGCAGTGACACTTACACGTCAACTAAAGAACGAAGGTGATTTTGACAACGTACGTTATAATTCCCATGTTGTCGACAATTAAAGGGCTTAATTATTTTTTTGACGTCTTAATTTTGTTAAAGTACTTAACCTTTTAAGCGCAATATCAATAGAAATGCATCTTGGTTGATATCGCATTGGACGCCGTCACCATGACGGATATATTCGTCGTTTTGTCGAATCAATGGTGCGCATATACGTCGAATACGTTATTGGCGTCGTAAACGTTTATTATTGCAACATTGTTTTCTCGTCGGTTTCATCTGAATCCACCAATAAGTAACGTCTACTGATTGAACTTCTTTGCTTATGATCACCCTACTGGTATGGAAATAGGTGGAAGAGAGACACACTTAGACAAAGCTAGCCTCTTCTCTTTCAAAATGTTTTGTAGCTTATCTATGATTAACTCAGAAACAGTTCTGTAACTCACAACGTAAAGTTTAAATTGGTTTGTCATTGTTTTGGCAGATATCAATATCAGTCAAGATATACGGAAAGTATATTTGAAACGTCATTGGTTTGTATATCAACTTCTTTGAAGTATAAACCATGACAATTTAATATTGACATAATTAGAGCACAATAAAAAAAAAGTTGACACAATACGTCTGTCATTTATGTCAACTGTAAATACTTAGACCGAATATTATGTATTGTCTTGTAAACAAATTAGTAATTTGACTTTCGTTTATTGTTAATAATATTGAGTATTTCTCGACTCAAAAGTTTTATATTAAAGGGACATTTTAGTTTATATTTAATTTTATGTCATCCGGAATCATACCATAGCCAGTTCCCAAGTCACGTGGAGGTCACGTGTTAACCAAACTAAATTTTGACACCTCGTACAATTCTACCAGGGTAAGCTGACCCCTCGCTTGTATGCGGCGTCATCGAACACTATTTTGAGGCTTATATTTGTCGGGGCATCCAGGATTTTTCGTAAATATCATTTTATTAATTTTCCAGGACAAAAATAAAAAAAACTAAGACCTTATTGCACATCTGCAGGATGGGACGAATCGTATGGTATATAATTTATCAAAATCGGTCCATAACTGTAGATCTGATGGGCATTATAAAGATCGGCTTCGCGTAATATATATATAGAAGATAGATGAAACTGGTCACTTACGTTTACACGTCTTCAGCAAGCATGCACTAAACGAAACGCCACAACCAGCGCCCATGTTCAAGGACCGCGTACCGATCCGAAACAAGTCGAGTATTATTCGACCGTAAAGACGTGAGTTTCATAATATTTTAGTGTCCAGGGATTGATTCCGCCCCGCGATGTCAGGAATTCACATTGCTCTGCATATAGAAAGTCAGTAGAACCACGTAGTTATACCAAAATATGATACCTATGAGATGTCTCGAGTCGTATTAATTTACATTTACAAAGATTGCTATTTCCGTGATATAATGCAACATTTGGCACCGCTGCAGGGCTAAAATGACTTATCTTATCTTATCAATCTTATCTTAGAGTTTATGCGATGGACGTGCAGTGTTACCGCGCTAGATGAAATTCACAATTGAATGGGTCTGACCCAATAAAGTAAATGTATGAGAGTCCACTGCGATGGCCATGTAAAGAGGCACACGACTACGTAGTAAAATTAGGACTTATCCAGGTCAGAGAACTATAGGCAGACCCAAAATAATGTAGTGCTAAAAGACAGTATCAGGCATCAGAATACGGTGTAAAAGATAAATCGAAGTGGGGACGATTAACACGGAAATCTGACCTCACTATTATGAGGAAGTCATAGCAAAGAAGAGATTGAGTACGTGTACATTCCTTCATAACGTTTTTTGTTACACAAATCCAAATATTCCATTTTTATCATTTGTCATATTACGCAAGAATATTATACGTATACTAGCATTTGCCCGCGGCTTCGCCCGCGTACTAAGCGAAATTTTTAACCGTCTACAAAAAAGAGGTACGTATGTTTGTCAACGATTATCTCGCGTTTGGCTGAACCGATTTAGATGCGGTTTCCAGAAAAGTAGTTGTTACATTCTGGGGGTTTCGGTATACGAAGTTTAGTGATTGTGATTCATTAACAGATGATGAAAAGTCAGTATACATTCTGAGAACCGGCAAACTGTTGAATTTCATTTGATTTTGGCAAAAATAAGGATCGAAAACTATTATCATACATTTCCGACAGGCCGAAGGGGAAAGGGCCGATGAAATAAAAGCATGTCTTAAATGGCACTTAGTAAAAGTATCTGTGTGCTACAGTAACACCAATAGGTCTGATAACGACCAAGCAGCGCGCAGCGGTCATAAACTCTGGTCCTTTGAAGTACAGAAATACGGCTAATTCAATATCACGTGTAACATTTATTTTTCCTAAAATTAAATTTATTAGGTAGGTTTTGCCAGTTCAAAAAATTTGGCCTCACTTCCATTCGCACTCCTTACTGTCAGTCCGTCTGTTACAACCGACCTATCTAAACTGTCAAGAATTTAGAGCGCTCGTGGCCCAGCGGCACCCGCCTACCGCGTGCGGTATGCGAGGTTAAGCAATGTGGGCGCAGGTCAGTTCTTGGATGGGTGACCGCTTTGAGTGGCTACTAACTGACTCCCGTGCTTTGGAAGGCAAGCCGCTAAGCCGTTGATCCCGGCTGCTGTCTACGACAGCAATCGTTAAGCCAAGTTAGAGGCCTTCGGGCGGCTTGCGAACTTCTAACAGTCTAGTTGCCCACTCACTTGACAAAGGGGGGTCGAAGTTGCACCACGTCCGTAGGGAGTACCCACCGTTACCCGACACGTGACCCCTGGGTGGTGCTAAAACTGCAACAAAAACTGGCAACCGTACTTGTCTTCTCGAAGATCTCAGGGTTTGTAAATAAATGCCATACGATTAAAAAAAAACCCAAAGGTTGATTTAAATGGAAAACAATATCGAAACCTCTATGTCGTTTTTAAAAGCCAATCCATAGATACTCCACACGCCTATATAGTCACATTAAACTTTTTTGCATGCAGGCATGTATAGGGTGCCAAACTTTACCTCAGATTCGTATTAAAAGACCTCTCGAACGCTCAGATATCGATTTTGAACGAAATCGGGTTGAAAACGAAGAAAATCAATATGGCTGCCACTTTTTCCAAATTTTACCTCGGATTCGTATTACGAGACCTCTCGGATGCTTAGATATCGATTTTGAACGAAATCGGGACGGAACTGAGGAAAAGCAATATGGCCGTCACTTTTTCCAAATTTTACCTCGGAGTCGTATTAGGGGACCTCTCGGACGCTCAGATATCGATTTTGAACGAAATCAGGACGGAAATGAAGAAAATCAATATAGCCGTTACTTACCTCGGATTCCTAAGTCCTCTCAGACGCTCAAATATCGATTTATGTCGAAATCGTATCAGACGGCACTGATTAATAAAACCACTTACAATACATTGAATCAAAAAAGGTCGTATCTTCATAGGGAATTCACGGCACTTCATGTACCTTTAGACCTTATAAGGAACTTACATACCAAATTTGGTATCTCTCGAACCAGCAGTTTGGGCTGTTCGTTGATATGTCAGTCTCTCAGTCAGTCAGTAATTTCTTGAAATTTGGCACAAACTTTCAAAAGTTTTCATGTCAACAATATTAAATTTCAAAACCGATGCCATTTTCGTAATTAACGTCCCAAAAAACAATAAAAACGACACCCATATTAATATTTACACATTTCATCCCCCTCGCACCCCAACAGGGGGGATAGTACTTAACGTCCTCCACGTGGGATTTTAAAATCATTGTTGTTTCCGTAATCAGCGACCCGATAAACCAGAGAAACAACACCAATATCGATTTTCAGAATTTGTCACCAGATTTCCCCATTTTAGGGGTTGATTTCTTAAAAAACCTGAAACACATGTTTACTCATTTATCGTTAGAAATACTCATGTGAAGTTTCGAATAAAATAATCCAACTAATCTTGATTCCCCATACAAACTTCGGACCCCCATTTCACCCCCTTAGGGGTTGAATTATGAAAAACCCTTTCTTAATTACCTTAATTGACCTTATATAGAACCTACGTACTAAATTCGGAATCTCTAGAACCAGCAGTTTGGGCTGTGCGTTGATATGTCAGTCACTCAGTCAGTCAGTTATTTCTTGAAATTTGGCACAAACTATCAAAAGTTTTCATGTCCACAATACTAAATTTCAAAACCGATGCCATTTTCGTAATTAACGTCCCAAAAAACCATAAAAACGACACCCATATTAATATTTAGACATTTTATCCCCCTCGCACCCCAACAGGGGGGATGGTATTTCACGTCCTCCACGTGAGATTTTAAAATCATTGTTGTTTTCGTTATCAGCGACCCGGTATATCATAAAAACAATACCCATGTTGATTTTCAGAATTTGTCACCACCTTTCCCCCTTTTAGGGGTTGATTTCTCAAAAAACCTGTAACACGTATTTCCTCATTTATCGTTAGAAATACTCCCGTGAAGTTTCGAATAAAATAGTCCAACAAATCTTGTTTCCCCATACAAACTTCGGACCCCCATTTCACCCCCTTAGGAGTTGAATTTTGAAAAATCCTTTCTTAATGCATCCCTAGACCTTATAAGGAACCTACGTGCCAAATTTGGAATCTCTAGGACCAGCGGTTTGGGCTGTGCGTTGATATGTCAGTCAGTCAGTCAGTTTCTTCTTTTATATATTTAGATAAATATTAGGGGACAATTTTTACACTAGTGAACTAGTCCCATAGCTCAACTAAGGCTTGCTCACCTTAGAAATAAATGCTCTTACCGGAATTCGAACCCGGAACCTCTACCTTCGGAGGCAGTGTCACTACCAACTAGGCTAAACATGCCGACGAAAATCATAAGAAAAGTATTCCACCACCACCACCACCATATCAGCCCTAGAACGTCCACTGCTGGACATAGGCCTCCCCCAATTTCATGGGGGGTAAATGCCATAATCGCCACGCTTGGCATGCGGGTTGGCGATCGCAGTATCTCCACCGCACTCTAGGAATGCTGCTGCCCATTCCCCGGTGGTCTTGGTCGTAGTTTAAGGACATACCCGGGTCCCGGTCCCGGGTTGTTGCCGCCATCTATATGTCCAGATACATGCAATCTGGGTATAAGACAAGAATGAATAAGCTATTACTGAATCAGTGAACAACATCTTAGGCCTTGTCATCGCTTCCTATTAGGAAAGACTAAGGCCAATCGCTACTCAGCATATATATATAAAAAATATTCTTCTGTTTTCTTTGGCGTCAAAGGCTCATTAGATTAAAAATAGTCTAGGTGTAATTCTACCACAACGCAAAATAAATAATGGTTTGAGAGAAAAGGAGCAAGATACTGACATATCAGACAAGGATAAAGTATTTCTCGTATCATTGTGATTACTGTAGTTCAATTATCACAGAGATTTAACAGTGAATTGACACTTGATTAACACACGTTACACACGCTGTTCTTGATTGAAATGCGTTTATATTAATGGAATATCACTCCTGGGTTAGATTGATGATGCTAAGTCCCGTACTAAATCGCATCTACTGTAATCCAGTGTTTATTGTTAGTGAATATTCCTTACGTTTCTTTCTTTGCGTTGCCTAAGACAGATCTCATCAACCGAAGCAGAACTAGTAAATTATGATAATTTACGAGGATTTTATGCGGAGCGTACATGAAAGACTGCCGTCTGGTTTCATTTCAGCCGAGGAAAAAGTACGACGTAAAAACCAAATTTTATTGTTTAGCTTAAGGTATAATATACGGTGTAGTTTGGTTTCCGTTCTTGAATTAATACTTTACTTGAATTATACTAGCGGCCGCCTGCGACTTCGTCCGCGTAGATTTAAGGTAATAAGTGTAATAATAAATTTTATAAATCAGGTCAACAGGTGGCGTTGGTAGTAATAATTTAATTGCCTTTCAAGTAATTATCTTAATTACTTCACGTTTTAATGAATTTGGTGTACCTACATATAAGAAATGACCAATGGCATTTGATGATGATAATTTATATCATCTTGTGATTGATATGTGCTTAATAACAGAGCAGAATAAAACAACCTTTTTTATTTACGTGAAGTTGTAAGGCGCCAATAGGTGGCGGTAGTAGGTAATTTAATAATAAAAAATATTTACCATAGATATTACCTTATGTTATCTTAAACTTTATATCTGCGTAATAACAGAATATTACTTTCCTATAATATTCTTAAAACATAGAAACTTTATTCTTATGTTAATTAACGACTCAATGATACCATAAACAATTTATATTTTGGTTATTTATCACATCAGACGTACCGTATTTGTTGCATTTAAACAGAGAGTCTGTATACGAAGTTTCAAATCTCTAATTGTACAAACTTTGAACTCCCATTTTACCCTTTTATAGGGGGGAATTAGAAAAACGCTTAAATACGTATCTGTTGTATTTAAACAGAGAGTCTATAAACGAAGTTTCACATCTCACACTTCAAAAAATATTTGCTCCTCATACAAAATTAGAAAACCCCTTTTTCACCTCTTTTGAGAAAGAATTTCAAAAAAATTATATATTTAAATAGAGCGTCTATATAGGTACACGCAATTTTAAGTTTCTAAGTACAATTTTTTTACTTTTCCCATACAAACTTTCATCCCTTTTTTTACTCCCTCAGGGGATGAATTGCGAAAAATACTTTCTTATCCCTAGCCTACGCTATAAATCTAACCGACTGTACAAAAATCAGTTCTCTAGTTTTAGTAGTTTCGGCTGTGCGTTGATGAGTCAGTCAGGACTTCTTCTTTTATATATATATATATAGAAGAAGATAGAGCCAAATGTGTACCCAGCTGGGCCAGGCCTCGCGTCTTAATTGTAAAATATAAACACACAGGCGCTTTTTTTCGGCGTTTGTTTTTTGATCCAATAGTATGGATACACCACGTATCCTAGGTGCCCCACTGCATATAGGTATGTATTCTGAATAGGAGCGCTGGTAGCCCAGCGGCGCCCGCGTATGCCGTGCAAGGTTAGGCAAACGTCAGCCCAAGTCAAGTGTTGGATGGGTGACCGCTTTTAGTGGTTACTAACTGAGCAATCCCATGTGTTGGACGTTGATGCCAGCTGCTATCTATGACAGCATACGTTAAACCCCAAATTAGATGCTTTCGAACGGATTGAGAACTGGTAACAGTCAAGTTGTCCACTGCTGCTGACTTGACAAGCCTAGTCCCACTAAGGTCTAATTTTTCCCTTGGGTTAGAAGGCCAGATGGCAGTCGCTTGCATAAAAACTAGTGTCTACGCCAGTTCTTGTAATTAGGTAGTGGACCCCGAGCATCCTCCAGGATTCAACTTTACTGGTGTAACGCTGGGATGATGATAATATTTTTTATAAACTTTTTTTTTCACATAGCTAATAAATATTAATGATGATAATTACTCAAATAAATAAATAATAATATAATAAATAAATAAATATTAGGGGACAATTTTTACACAAATCGAACTAGTCCCACAGTAAGCTCAATAAGGCTTGTGTTATGGGTACTAGACGACAATATATTTAATAGATATATACTTAAATACATAGAAAACACCCAAGTCTCAGGAACAAATGTCTCTGCTCACCACAGAAACAAATTCCCTTACCGGGAATCGAACCCGGGACCTCTAGCTTCGGAGGCAATAACACTACCAACTAGGCTAAAGAGGCCGACAAAGAGACCGACAATCAAATAATGATGATGATGATTCTAAATTTAGAATTATTAATTTATTACAGTGACATAACAATAGAAATAATGTATACTATACAGGGTGGCCCATTCAAATCGGTCAGTATGAGAAAGTCTGAAACTATAAAACATACGAAGATTTGTTCTTAGGAACCATGTCACCGATTTTGATAAAAAGAAAAACTGCATTCATACATTTGAAAAAAAACACTGTACCCAGCTAGGGAATCGAACCCGGTTGTTTTGAAAAATTAAACTTACACTATTTCTATTCAGATATCGTTTGTGTAGGTCTTAAGCAGTAAATGTCTGTAAGAAACATAATGTCTAAAATGAATAAAATGCATTTTTTTCACATACTTTAATTTATCATAGTAGGTGTTCAAAGTGACCACCGTTACAATATTCAACAAGTTCAGGCATGTAAAATTGTCTCTATGGTTGTTTGTACCTTTCTACTTGTAAAATCGGTGACATGGTTCCTAAGAACAAATCTTCGTATGTCTTATAGTTTTAGACTTTCCCATACTGACCGATTTGAATGGGCCACCCTGTATACCTCTTGTGTTCATAAGTTTTGAGACGAATATTGTTTTGAATAAATCAATTAGAGAAAATATTTCTGTCAATGTTATTATTTTCATTGAATCACTGTACTGTAGCTGATAAAAGTAAATAGAGTTTATTTAAATTGGCTTTCAATATTTTTGATTTAGGCCTTTAAATGCGGTGGTCTCTCTTAGGTGCCGGCACGAAACGAAAAACGCCTTTTTCACTGACAAGTAATGTCTATGGTAGAAAGAAAGTTAAGGCAGTGGTTCGAACTACTGCATAGACAGTACTGCAACCTTATCACCCTACTATGTTCACGATACGGGCGATTATTACGGGTAGCCTTTTCTTTCTATTTTGAATACTAGATGCTCAAACTATGCCTTAAAATTATGCATTTACCAGATTGACTATTGGAATCGCTTGTTAAAGTTTATTTGACACGTATATGCATCAAAATAAGTGGTTTTTGACAAAGTTTTAGACAAAACTGTAACAAAATAAAATTTTCATACGAAAACTGCTCAAAGAGAAATGTATGTCTTTTATCAGTCAATAGAAGTAACTTTCTTCGAGCTTGGCTCTAAATACTCCTGATTAGTCTTTTTGGACAAAATTACCTTTTTTGAACACACAATTTAGAGCTAAAAAACTTCTGTAAATACTACTCAAAAATAGTTACTCACAAATGAGCCACTGAAAGAGAAGCAAGAGAATCCCTAATGAAAACTTTCGTGTCTCGCGGGGTCATTATCTAGGAGTAGCCGACGCAATAAATGGCATCTAACATTAAATATTGGAACGCAGTTTAAATAATACATATTAAATTAATGAAACTATTGTCAAGTAAAATTAACAATGCGTTTATCGGAATATATAAAAAAAATGGTGAAAACATCGAGTATTTAGCCGTCTCAAAACTTATGAACACACGAGGTAATAAATTTATAGGTATCATACAAAAAATATCTAGAAAGTGAGAATTCTGAAATAAAGTCATTTAAATGGTAAAAATGACCCAAAGGGAAATGGAGAGAGCTATGTTGGGAGTTTCTCTGCGTGATCGCATCAGGAATGAGGCCATCCGCAGCAGAACCAAAGTGACCGATATAGCCCTCCGAATCGCTAAACTTAAGTGGCAGTGGGCGGGGCACATAGCACGTAGAACCGATGGCCGTTGGGGCGGAAAGGTTCTCGAGTGGCGACCACGTACCGGAAGGCGTAGCGTGGGCAGGCCCCCCACACGGTGGACTGATGACCTGGTGAAGGTCGCGGGTGTCCGCTGGATGCGGGTGGCGCAGGACCGGTCATTGTGGAAGTCTTTGGGGCAGGCCTATGTCCAGCAGTGGACGTCTTTCGGCTGACATGATGATGATGATGAAATGGTAAAAGTGAGCAGTTTAAATATATCGGTAAAGGATGTCATTCTTAACTCTGGATTAATTAACTGTTATGTCATTTTTGACAGACATATTAAACTTTTTTAAATTGTTTTTCAAACATGAGGAGTAAAACGTATACTTTAATCTAGACACGCGGTAGCTTGTACGGCCAAGTTCACCCCAGGAACTGGCGGACAGGAGCCGTGTGTTATATTACACGAACCGTTTGGAGCCACTTTTGACCCTCCAATAACTCCAAATCTATCAAACATAAAAATTTGAAATTTATTACAAATATTAAGACTTTTTAGAACAACTAGAACCCCAAATTTCATACATATAAGTTGAATACTTATTGAAATAATAAATTCCAAAAAACGGCATTTTTACCACTGACTGACTGACTGACTGACTGACTGACTGACTGACTAGTAATCATAAACCTAACCCACTTTCAGATGACCTAGAAAGCTGAAATTTGGCATGCAGCTTGGTAATTATGTGTATACACCAGAAAAAAACAGAAAACAGTGGTTTTATTATTATTATTATTTATGCTAGTTACCTCAGAACTCCGTGATTTATTAACCGATTTGGTAAATTCTTTTTTTGTTTTAAACGATATACTTATACTTCCGGGGTGGTCCCATTGTCATCGGGTCAGAATCTGATCATAGGGTCCTGGAGAAATCGAGGGAGCTCCTCAAATATTTTAGGTGCACCTATAGCGGTTTGGGTATTTTGTATAGTAACTCGTGCATTCGCACTGGGAAAGCACCATTGGATGAAGTTTGACAAAAAGTAATGATATCCCATCAAAAACATAAATGTGAAAATGGCAGCCAAGTTCACCGACAAAAGAATTGAGATCTAAATGGGTGCCAAGTTCCGTAGATTACCTATCTGAAAAGTTGCCAAGTTTGGCACTAGATTGTTTACAGTAAAACTAATTTACTGCGGCTTAATGCATTTTGAGCTTTCCAACCGCTTTTATGTAGAAAACTGCCAAGTTAAGGCTTAAATGCATTAAGCCGCAGTAAATTAGTTTTACTGTAATCAATCTAGTTCCAAACTTGGCAACTTTTCAGATAGGTAATCTACAGAACTTGGCGCCCATTTAGATCTCAATTCTTTTGTGGGTGAACTTGGCTGCCATTTTCACATTTATGTTTTTGATGGGATATTATTTTACAAAAACGAAAATAACCGAACTATAATAAAGTCTAATCCAAGTTTAAATCTTTCAACTTTGACGTTTTAACCTTACCTAAATAAAGTTTACCTAATTAATTAATTCCTTATTAATTAAATTCCTGCTTGTTCGAATCCGGTTTAAAGTTAAGGACCTGTATAATTGGTTCGCATTTCAATCTGTCTTCATGTCAACAAGATAAGAAACTTCTAACCAGTGTCGTCCAACTATTCCATACAAGGCCGCGTCAATGGGAAGGTTTCTAGCAGTTCCCAGCTCATTAAAACTTCCGTATCAAGTGCGCGGCAAGTGTTGAAAGTTAAAAGGACTCTCGCGTGAGGAACTATACAAACGAGTACTTGGCTGCTTCACAACGCTTAGCAACAACCAACGTAATAATATTGATTTAACTAACTTATTCCTGAGGATCGCGACCACGTATGCTCTATCTCCATAGAGTGCGGTCATAGGCCATGTGAGTCGCACTCTGAAAGCTGCCGCCAACCGCCTTCTTTACAGCATCAGACCATCTTGTGGGTGGTCTACCTTGAACTTATTTTGTTTATGGGAAATGCCACATAAAAAGGTTCTTTACAGTACTACAAATAACGAAGAAAGAAACAAACGAGTTATTTTACCATACGACTGATGCTGCGTTCGACATGGTAGAGTGAAAGAACTGGTGTTTTAGTGTCGGAAGAACCTTATCAAGGTTTATGCTTGTAGAAAACAATACAGTATTTGTATTGTAGCCTTGGTATTTATGTACCTATAACTATTACTCATACCAATGGATATGTAAACTAAAGAGTAGAACAAACTATTATGCGATCAAATTGGACGCTTTATTATAACGAATTATGGAAGTCTAGCGACGTACATACAAGTTTCAGAACATTCTTAATATTTCAGGAATGTCCCTGCGGTTTCCGGAAACAAACACAATTTAAAAATGGTGAAAACATCGAGTATTTAGCCGTCTCAAAACTTATGAACACACGAGGTAATAAATTTATAGGTATCATACAAAAAATATCTAGAAAGTGAGAATTCTGAAATAAAGTCATTTAAATGGTAAAAATGACCCAAAGGGAAATGGAGAGAGCTATGTTGGGAGTTTCTCTGCGTGATCGCATCAGGAATGAGGCCATCCGCAGCAGAACCAAAGTGACCGATATAGCCCTCCGAATCGCTAAACTTAAGTGGCAGTGGGCGGGGCACATAGCACGTAGAACCGATGGCCGTTGGGGCGGAAAGGTTCTCGAGTGGCGACCACGTACCGGAAGGCGTAGCGTGGGCAGGCCCCCCACACGGTGGACTGATGACCTGGTGAAGGTCGCGGGTGTCCGCTGGATGCGGGTGGCGCAGGACCGGTCATTGTGGAAGTCTTTGGGGCAGGCCTATGTCCAGCAGTGGACGTCTTTCGGCTGACATGATGATGATGATGAAATGGTAAAAGTGAGCAGTTTAAATATATCGGTAAAGGATGTCATTCTTAACTCTGGATTAATTAACTGTTATGTCATTTTTGACAGACATATTAAACTTTTTTAAATTGTTTTTCAAACATGAGGAGTAAAACGTATACTTTAATCTAGACACGCGGTAGCTTGTACGGCCAAGTTCACCCCAGGAACTGGCGGACAGGAGCCGTGTGTTATATTACACGAACCGTTTGGAGCCACTTTTGACCCTCCAATAACTCCAAATCTATCAAACATAAAAATTTGAAATTTATTACAAATATTAAGACTTTTTAGAACAACTAGAACCCCAAATTTCATACATATAAGTTGAATACTTATTGAAATAATAAATTCCAAAAAACGGCATTTTTACCACTGACTGACTGACTGACTGACTGACTGACTGACTGACTAGTAATCATAAACCTAACCCACTTTCAGATGACCTAGAAAGCTGAAATTTGGCATGCAGCTTGGTAATTATGTGTATACACCAGAAAAAAACAGAAAACAGTGGTTTTATTATTATTATTATTTATGCTAGTTACCTCAGAACTCCGTGATTTATTAACCGATTTGGTAAATTCTTTTTTTGTTTTAAACGATATACTTATACTTCCGGGGTGGTCCCATTGTCATCGGGTCAGAATCTGATCATAGGGTCCTGGAGAAATCGAGGGAGCTCCTCAAATATTTTAGGTGCACCTATAGCGGTTTGGGTATTTTGTATAGTAACTCGTGCATTCGCACTGGGAAAGCACCATTGGATGAAGTTTGACAAAAAGTAATGATATCCCATCAAAAACATAAATGTGAAAATGGCAGCCAAGTTCACCGACAAAAGAATTGAGATCTAAATGGGTGCCAAGTTCCGTAGATTACCTATCTGAAAAGTTGCCAAGTTTGGCACTAGATTGTTTACAGTAAAACTAATTTACTGCGGCTTAATGCATTTTGAGCTTTCCAACCGCTTTTATGTAGAAAACTGCCAAGTTAAGGCTTAAATGCATTAAGCCGCAGTAAATTAGTTTTACTGTAATCAATCTAGTTCCAAACTTGGCAACTTTTCAGATAGGTAATCTACAGAACTTGGCGCCCATTTAGATCTCAATTCTTTTGTGGGTGAACTTGGCTGCCATTTTCACATTTATGTTTTTGATGGGATATTATTTTACAAAAACGAAAATAACCGAACTATAATAAAGTCTAATCCAAGTTTAAATCTTTCAACTTTGACGTTTTAACCTTACCTAAATAAAGTTTACCTAATTAATTAATTCCTTATTAATTAAATTCCTGCTTGTTCGAATCCGGTTTAAAGTTAAGGACCTGTATAATTGGTTCGCATTTCAATCTGTCTTCATGTCAACAAGATAAGAAACTTCTAACCAGTGTCGTCCAACTATTCCATACAAGGCCGCGTCAATGGGAAGGTTTCTAGCAGTTCCCAGCTCATTAAAACTTCCGTATCAAGTGCGCGGCAAGTGTTGAAAGTTAAAAGGACTCTCGCGTGAGGAACTATACAAACGAGTACTTGGCTGCTTCACAACGCTTAGCAACAACCAACGTAATAATATTGATTTAACTAACTTATTCCTGAGGATCGCGACCACGTATGCTCTATCTCCATAGAGTGCGGTCATAGGCCATGTGAGTCGCACTCTGAAAGCTGCCGCCAACCGCCTTCTTTACAGCATCAGACCATCTTGTGGGTGGTCTACCTTGAACTTATTTTGTTTATGGGAAATGCCACATAAAAAGGTTCTTTACAGTACTACAAATAACGAAGAAAGAAACAAACGAGTTATTTTACCATACGACTGATGCTGCGTTCGACATGGTAGAGTGAAAGAACTGGTGTTTTAGTGTCGGAAGAACCTTATCAAGGTTTATGCTTGTAGAAAACAATACAGTATTTGTATTGTAGCCTTGGTATTTATGTACCTATAACTATTACTCATACCAATGGATATGTAAACTAAAGAGTAGAACAAACTATTATGCGATCAAATTGGACGCTTTATTATAACGAATTATGGAAGTCTAGCGACGTACATACAAGTTTCAGAACATTCTTAATATTTCAGGAATGTCCCTGCGGTTTCCGGAAACAAACACAATTTAAAAAAAGAGTTTTTATTGTAAAGATTTCTACGGAAACTTTTCATGGGTGTATCATTAATATTACGTTAATAACTTATCTTTTAGGCAGGCAATTAAAACAATTGATAATGCATGTATCCAGTGGGTATTAGACATCAGTGAATTGGGCGGTTTATAACGAGGAATTTGGTAACTTTATGTACATACGTATATTTGTATTTGTAACTAGGTATTTTTTATTTTAACTAACGTCATATTTAGTCATCATTCACAGCTTTTATCGACCTAGTTAACCGAAGGTCTCCGTTTCAGCTTCGACAAAAATGGTTTCGTATGGCCAAATGTTTAGATGACCGGATTTCCGGTTGTTCTCCTCTACAGCGGGCGTATGATGGTTGTCATTTTATCACTTATCGTCGTGGATAAGACACCCGTCACTCTCGCACTCGCATTCTTGCTAGAACGTGACAAATGTCTTATCCACGACGATAAGTGACAAAATGGCAAGCATCATAGGCCCGCTGGTCGCATTTCTCAACCGATTACCGTGATATTTTGTGAGCGGATTCGATAATTTTATATCGTTTTTTTGTGTAGTCAGATTTTGGAAAATTTTGTTAAAATCTATGTTTTTTAGAGTGGTCCTCATTTCACTGGACACTAGGTTTACGAGTAATAGGTATTTAATCTGTCTAAATTACTATTAAATTTTGAATACTACGAATACAGCTTTTTCAAGAATCCGAAACCTTCTAGCACTGAAAGATCAAATAAAATGAACTTATTCCTTTACTTTCAGGCATTTGACAATGATGTGAATTCATTATTATATCTTTATTGCAATTGTTTCTTGGCTAGTACCTAATCATTATCTCTCAGCTTGCGTCGATTGGTCGAGCTTTCTAGTCGCGTGATGTTAGAATTGAACTTTAGTTTGTGTTTTACTGGATATTTCATGTGGATAATTTTACTCTTAACTACCCATTCCTTAAGCAATACTAATTAAGAAGATTATTTTGATGCTGTTTAAGTAATTTTCATTATTTATACTCAAAAACGTTGTTACTGGTATTTTACAGCTTACTTCAGTTCTAGGATTCAACCAAAATGTTTCTTAACATTACCTTTATTTATTTTGTGTTTCATTAATTAATGCTACAGTTGTCGTTTAGCCATCTTTTCCTATTTGAGAATGTTTGTTCCCATCGCTGTCAGCTGCAAACGTGAGTGCGATAGCAATAGAAACCCAATAAGACGACCTGTTTAGCCTAGTTGGTTTGGTAGTGACTCTGCCTCTGAAGCTAGAGGCTCCGGGTTCGAATCCTGGCCAGGGCATTTATTTGTGCATTTTCACGGATATTTGTTCTTGGGTCTTGGATGTTTTCTATGTATTTAAGTATGTATTTATCTATACTAGTACGTATATCGTCGTCTAGTACCCATAGTCCAAGCTTTGCTTAGTTTGGGACTAGGTCGATTTGTGTAATATTGTCCCCCAATATTATTATTATTATATAAATAGTTTAATCATTTAAATTTCACTGGTATGGAAAAATGCCAAAATTTGAAAATAATTTATAAATAGTATATTTTTTCTAAAGAAATACATACTCTTTACATCATTTTAGTAATCAACTAATCACGTAGAGACGTAATCCTACAAAACATCAGTTATTACATTAAAAATGGGGTTTTTAACAAAAATAGTGAACTTAATCAATCATATAGGTACCTACCTAATAATTATCTATTTTAGGGTTCCATAGTCAACTAGGAACCCTAATAGTTTCGCCATGTATGTCTGTCTATCTGTCCGAGGCTTTTCTCTATGATTGTTAGTGCTAGAAAGCTGCAATTTGGTATGGATATATAAATCAATAAAACTGACAAAGTCGTAAAATAAAAACTAAAAAAATAATAATTAAAAGTACCTCCCCAACACATAAAGCGGGGGTGATTTTTTTTTTCGATTCCTCCTGGTTCTCGCAATCAGGTCTTCACCAAAATTTTATGGGATCAACTTGGACTTACTACTCTCAAACAAAAAACATCTTAATCGGCTTGTTAACGACGGAGGTCTGCCTTGAGAGAATTGAGAACCTCCTTCTTTCTTTGAGTTGCTGGAAAATAGACAATGAATGCCTCTTTTAGATTGTAATATTTACTTCCTGATGGGAAGATTGCGGAATTATTCAATTGATGTTGTTTCAAAAAGAAATAGACAAATAAACGCACAATTACTGATTCATATTTTTCAAACCCCGTAGTTTTACTAGACTCGATAACTATTAAGAAGGGTTTACTGTAGGTACACGTTAGAAAATACTCGCTAACGATTCTATTCCGGCGATCTATAAATTACGCTTGACATTATGCACTCGACGCAAGCGCAGCGCTACGTTCACATTTCGCCGTACATACCCTACATACCGCAAATACTAGAGCCCTATCCGACTTAACGTACTGATTAGGAACTGTTTTTATATATCATGCACGCTTGTATCTGGGAGTAGCTCTCAAATATCAAGTGCGTATTGATTACGAGTAGTTTTATAATAGGGAGTTTGACGAAGTACAGCAATTTAAAATGTTTTCATATTTGTTTGAGACTCTCTCGAGTGTTATTATTAAAACTACCTAATAACCAACGTACCTAAAAAGTTAAGTCCAATAACGTCACAAGATTCTTGACAACTTCGCATCCCTATTACTATCATTACCACTACTACTGTGGGTACTACGTACTATGCCTGAGAAGTATAAAACTTAGTTCTCTAACAAATAATAATAATAATAATTTATTGATCAGAAAGTTGTACACAATTTTGAAGCCTCTGACTTCTGAACTAGGTATAAACCTGTATCTCAGTTGCCAGCGTCTTCTCCCTTTATCACAAATAAATCACTTACAGATACCGACAATAAAGACTTACCACTTTTCGCCCCAAGCTTTTTACTAGTGATACCTACTTTTATAATGGAGCACTCAAGTTCGCTACAAATATTGCTTGAAACAAATATTTGTGTACGGCCATCGACTCCCGGGAAGTGCGGATTCATTTCAAAGTGCAATAGTGTGTTCTGCCAGATAGAATAACGATCCAATGAATTCATCATCCTTTTTTTTAATACCACGTCTGTGGCAAACAAGCATACGGTCCACCTGATAATAAGCAGTCACCGCAGGCGGACTCTTGCAATTGTTGCTGTTGCCGATCCTTTAAAAAATTATACACTCCTTTCTTGAAGAACCCCATAGTGTAGTCCCTTGGGAAAACCTCGGCAGGAAGCTTATTCCACAACCGAAGCGTACGTAGCAGGAAATTCCTCCTAGCGTTTTACTGGTTTTGGTACAGCCAACAGCAAAAGTAGATGAACATTTTAGTACCTTGTCACTTTCACTACTTTGACGCATCCCAACTGTCGCAGCATTGTTACGTTAGTGCGACAAAGTACTAAAATGATCATCTACATTTGCTGTTGACTGTATCTAGTTCCAAGATTCGGTGTAGGCAGTTTTACGAAAGCGATAACCATCTGACCTTCCAACCGAGAGGATTAGATCGGTTTCCTCACCGTGTTTTCTTCTACCGAAAAGTGGCAGTTAATTTTATTTTTATTAGTGGTATAATAGCCGGGATTGAACCAAAGACATCTACATTGAAATTCGCGTAATTTACAGTAGCTGTCTAACTAGGCTATAGTTGTAATGACGATCGAAGTCCGGTCCAATAACCATCAAGATACAAAACAACAATGTACACCACTTAGGTACATACCCACTCAATAAAATGAAGCTTCAGATACAAACAAACGGTAAAATGTTTGTTTGAATTTCAATTAAATCTATAGAGGCAACTGAAACGAATTCAATCGTTGTTGACGAATTTCACAGTTTAGAGGTTCTGTTTACTTTGATATTCATGGATTATTTAGGCCCTCTGGTGATATTTTTCGCTTGAATAGTTGCTGTGTTGTTAATATTATTTGTTGGAGGTTTGAAATTGATTACCAGGAATAAATGCGAAAGCTATATTTATTAGTGGGTTAGATTATCGAATACATGTCTGCTATATATGTCGTCATAATCATTTTACAAAGAGAACCTAATTTTACTGGATATTAGTTGACTTCATTAGACTAGAACCACACAAAAGACATTCTTATTACAATTACTATTTATATCACGGAATAGTATTTATTTGTTCTGTGATTTATATCTTAGGTACTATAACAGAGAAGGATATTTTTGTTTCCCTAAGTTACCTAACAAAGAATAATACTCAGTAATATCACATATTTCGTTTTAAAGATACCACGTTGCATTTATTTCCGTTTTAAGATTGTTTTTCTTGAAATCCTATGACAGCTAACGCATTTTTTTTTATCCCAAAAAAACCAACTGTTTATAAAACGTGTCTTCTCGATCTGGAACTATAAATAGCTGCTAGAGAAAACATGTTCTAAGTAACCACGAGTGTCTCATCCCATATAATTTGACGCTATTGTACAAAAAAAATTACAACATCATATTTTTTCTAATTTGTCGCTAAAACATGATGTTTCAAGATATTTTAAATCACTCGTCTCTTACTTTACATGGACGTTACACAATGTAATAATGGTGTGTCCAACCATGACACATGTCTAAACTGTCTAAACGCTTGGCAAGATCGCGGCCATCCTTTGAAAATAGACTTGATTAAAAAGGACACCGAAGTAATTGTCGACACACGCCACATAGCAACCTAATTGTAAAATGATCCGATGATGAATCCTTGCTATTGGACCAGCGTCAACTGAAATAGTGAGAAAGTGAGAAATATTTTCGTATTGCCATGATTTTATGTGAAAAAGGCTATTTCCTCTAAGTCTATTCTAGATCTACCACTTACGGTGCATCCTCTGCAGTGCAGTCAAGGATTGCGACATTTTCAGCGATGTGCTACGCTTAGAATCTACTTACGCTATTTTATATGAATATTTTTAAACAACAAGGACCCTTAACCGGGCGACCTGTAGGTGCGACACGATAGACTTCTGAATTTAGAAAATGTAATGGGTATATTAAAATACACCAATCAAAAGCCGTGCCAATATTAGCTCCGGAGTTTACGATAGGTATACCGCAGTTTGTCGGTATAACGTTGTTAATTCTGAAGCTCTTGGACTATTGGTAGAGAATTGAAATTGGTGTGGTATTTCTTGCACGCGCTTGTTCTGTTACGTTAGGTAAGGCGTGCGTGGAAGCGAGCGCGCGAAAAAATAAATCGATATCAAAATGACTACGGTGACTAAAATAGAGATAAAAAATTAAAGAAGACAAAATGATTGAGTCAGATTCGGTACTAAAGTTTTTATTTCAAAATGTCTGCAAATTTAATGTGCAAACATTAGTCCTATACTAATTTTATCACTCTGAATCGTGAGCAGAATTAGTTTTGTAAACAGAACAATTATACAGGATGTTTTTGTTGATATCTGTTCCTTCAAGCATATAGACGTGTATGGGCATAAAAAAGACGAGGCATATTTGGTTTTTGCAAAATTCAAGGGTGAATGCAAAACGGCCTTAAGAGTTAACGTGGAGTTAAGCCAAAGTTACGTCAAGTATGACCATTTTCGGAATGCGAATGACACGTACGTCAACATTGTTTAATTGTTAAGTATCTTTTATACTATACTAAGGGTGTTAATTAACGAAAAAATTTTTTTTAATATGTTCAAATCATACGAATTTGGATAGATTTCGGGGCGATAAGAAAAGATTACTTTATGTCATCTCAGGAATGTGCCTTCGCAATTGACGGAATTAAAAAAAAACACTCTGTTTATTTAAATACGGGTAAAAGTTAGTTTCTAATAAATACGAGTATCATTGATATTCGAATACTGATAAACTTTGTTAAGTTTACTCATCAGTAGGCGAGTTCGCCGACGCTTGAAATTATCGTGGGCCCGGCACATGTATTTTGGCGCAAAATGAGAATAATTTCAATAGCTATAGTAATCTATTCTCGAATGGTTGGCATGTCCACGCTAAACGTTTTGATATGACATCATTAATGTTTGTTTGTCTTAAATTGTGTGACAAAAATAACTACCTAAGTGTAAAAAGCTTTCGTTGTACGACAGCTAAATAAGTGGATCACTATGTTTGCATTCGCAGTATGTGACAGAGAATGTCCCCACTTCCAAGTCTCTTTCAAAATCAAGAATGACGGCAACGTAGGTATACTCGTACTTATATCCCGTTGTGTCAAACATCGCAGATGGAATACCGGCTCTATTTAACGATATCCTCGAAACAACCATCCTTCGTGTTCAAAAATATGTAGACGGAAAAAGTGACCAAATAATGTGAATACAACTTTTTTGTCTAGGGCATAAGGCTGTTCAGATATTTTTGAAGCTTTGGGAGCGTCCATATGTAACTGGAATGTACACGTTTATTTATACTTAGTAGTCACATAGTAGTGTGTTATTACATAGCAACCATTTACATTGTCGCATTTTAATACCATCATTACATACTGTTAGCACAACACTAATTGATCATACGAATACATTATTCATAATTACAAATATTGCTTGACACATATTTCATATCCACTAATACTCTTTGCCACAACACCATTAAGCCGGTAGTTCGACCAAGTTGAATAGTGCGTTGCGTTGGTCAAAGTGGTATAGGCTAGGGGACATTAGATTTAGTAGTATCATAGCAATTGATCGCGGCCGCGCCTTGTTTGTGCTGCGGTGCAAGTGATGAAATATGTAAGGCTTTTAGTAAAAAAAATGTACGCATATTATTGTTGACAATGCAAATAGTCCAATAGTAATTTAAGGTACCCAAGAGTACCCTTGAGCTCTGATAATGGAAAATTAAGCACGATCAACGTTAAATCCGACGGACGCTCCGGTTGTGGTCCCTGAGGTTTTCCCGAAGAACTATAGTATGGAATTCTTTAAGGGTCGGCTACGCGCATGTAACAACCCAGGAGTTACAGGCATCGATAGGCTGCGGTGACAGCATCAGGCGGGCCGTACGCTTGTTTGCCATAGTCATTCTTGTAAATCTTTCCATAAAAACACATTTTAACGGACACCGTTACCTACCCCTTCCTTCCTCCTCAGTTGACATCTATCTGCACATAAAGAAGTTTAGTTGTCAATAATTCTTTTCATAAATGTCAGTCTGTCTTCAGAGATTCAACCTGTAGGATCTCTAGCAATTTCGGTGTGCCGGCTTAGATTTAGCCCATATAAAGGTGCTGATGATTGAGCATTCTAGCGAATGTTACTTTACATCAGGTAAGTTCGCTAGAATTCTCGCATGAAATGGCAAAAAACCGTGATTGCTCGCTGTTTTGCGAGTGAATACTCACAATGTACCAGCACTTTAACAAAGCTTAAATTGTTATGCTAAATTAAAACGTCAGCCGCTCGCCGCTCGTGTATCGCGTCATTGAATGCCAGCCAGCGCTGTGAAATTCGCCGGAGGCACTACGATTTCATGTAATTTATCTCACATCACACAGCAACAAATCTACACTGCAGCAAATAATAGCGTAAGATGATCTGTTGCGTGAACCTTGACTAATGCACAGTCAGTCATAAAATGTGTACATTTTCGACCCAATCTCTAAACAATTAAGTGCTACAGTGTATACATATTTATGATGCTGACTGTACGTCAAAGGTATGTATATAACGCCCTATTACAAAGGATTAAGGTCCAAAAGCGTACGACAATGATGACGTCCGCCATCATTGTTGCACGGTTATTAAGCACACGTGTAACATTGTTAACCTAGATTGGTCTGTGTTTGGAATATTCTAGGTGCTGAGCTTATTTTGTTAGTATAGTCAACAGCAAAAGTGGATGATCATTTTAGTATATACCTTGTCATTTTCACTACTTTGATGCATCCCAACTGTCGCAGTATTGTTACCAGGGCTTGTAACCGGTTAATTTCTCCATACAAAAAACCGGTTAGGAATTTCGTTTTTTTCGTTTACTATTTCATGTTTAATCAGGCAATCTAATAACACAGTCATAACCTAAATACATTACACAGACCTAGATAAAGAGCATAAACTAATTCAAATTATTTGGCTATTTCGGGGTTTTTGAGATTAACCGGTTACAACCCCTGATTGTTACATTAGTGCGAGAAATTACTAAAATGATCATCTACATTTGCTGTTGACAAAACTGAAAATCTAACATTAGTAGTAACAAAATAATAAGAGGATACAGAATGAGGGACCTTCATATGTCTCTGTACATGAAGTGTCGATTACACCTTATTGACACTAGATGTTGCTGGTGAATATGGTCACCACAGGGCCCTGTCGCTGTATCTAACTAATATACAAATTTTTACAAGTGTTCAAACAACAAACATGTGATATTGTAGAGCATGCGTGGTACCAAAAACGACAAATTCCATCCGAATGTGTAATATGTTGATTGTAATTTGTAATTTTAAGTTTTGTGTAATAGGGCTCTGAGCTCCTAATAAAGCACTGTTAATGAGAAACGTTTAATACGTCCCGTGAGGTTGTCAATCGCAGCATCCTCAATTCCTCATACAGGGTATTTCATGACACTAAAAAAGAATATTTTTTTTCGTTACCAATAATCGTTTGAAAATATCAAACCTCAGCTTATTTATGCAATTTTAAAGATTTTACAAATATATAAACTTGAAAAAGAACACAGTTTGACCATCGAAAAGTGTGACGTCATTAGGCACATTTCCCTACAAATTGCATACTAACCGAGCGTTTTTGAGTAGAGTAGACGTCAAATAATAATACCGCTAAGAGCAAGAAGATCGTATACTAAATTGAATAAGAGCGACACAGAGGGATACATCATATATCATTTGTTGTTCCGGTTTTCTTCTTTTGCCTCAATGTCATCTAAACGTCAAGTCAAATAGTTTGAGGCAAATAAACGATTACCCGGCCAAATTAAAGAGGTTGATTATTGTAAGCCGCCAGACGTTTAAGACTAGTTCTCAATTTAGCTGCATAAGAACTTTTCTGTCCCCCTTGGTAAAACTCTTATAGGATCTCTAAAGAAATCCTTACTCTAAGGTTTTTGACGTTTCGTAAAAAGTTGCTGATTTGACTGTCAGTGAAATAGCGTATTATGAAAAGTTGGCAACGAGTATAATTTATGTTTTCAGTGGAACGAAATATTTAATTAACGAACTCACTATTCAAAAAGGTGAACATACGGAACGGGTGGCAGGGACCTGCCTCGCTCTTCCGCCAGATTCAGAAGCGGGAACTTTATTGATAAAACCGCGCCCACTTGCGCCGCGCGCCGCACAGGATCTCTTAATTCACAAACCGACTCATCGACACGTGTCACCTCACACATCATCATCATATCAGCCGAAGGTCCACGGTTGGACATAGGTCTCCCCAAAGAGTGCCACAATGATCGATCCTGCGCCACCCGCATCCAGCGGACGCCTTCCGGTACGTGGTCGCCACTCGCGACCCTTCCCGCCCCAACGGCCATCGGTTCTACGTACAATGTTGTGGAATCGACGACATTCTTAGGTATTATATTAGATGCCAGGCTGCAGTGGGGACCACATATCAGCAAACTGTCTAACCGTCTCAGTTCTGCGGCCTTTGCTGTAAAAAAAATCAGAGCTCTAACTGATGTTGACACAGCTAGAATGGTGTACTATGGCTATTTTCATAGTTTAATGTCATACGGCATCCTTTTGTGGGGGCATGCTGCCGATGCGAATTCAATATTTATCTTGCAAAAGCGGGCTGTTCGAGCTGTTTACAACCTAGGCGCCAGAGTTTCATTGAGAGACAAATTTGCAAAATTTGGTATCCTGACTTTTGCGTCTCAATACATTTTTGAAAATCTAATGTACGTACAGAAAAACCAAAATCTTTTTAAGAGGAAATGTGACGTACATACTAGAAATACTAGGAATAAAAATGAACTTGTGGTCAATTACAGCAGACTCCATAAAATAAGTTATTCGTTTATTGGTCAATGTATACGTTATTATAATAAGGTTCCATTAGACATTCAATCATTGCCTCTACATAAATTTAAATTTAATTTAAAAGAAACATTAGGCAAAAGGGGATATTATAAAATATCTGACTATGCCAATGAACGCGATCCGTGGAATTAAATTGTATGTTTTAATATTTAGTAATTTATTAACGAATATGTACATATTATTTTTTATTGAATGGAAAGGTTCCGATTTCGTGATTACTTTTTTGATAGCTCAATTAAATCTAATAGTTGTTATATGGCGCAAATGCTAACTTCCCAAAATCGTGAGTAAATCCGTTTAATCCCAGCAAGGTCTAGTTTTAGCTCTGGGTTGGATGATTACATTGCAGTCGCAAACCTCATTCGTAAAACTGATGCCTACGCCAAATCTCGGAATTAGGACCCCGTGCTCCATTAGAACACAACCGGGAAAAACGCTAGGAAGATGATTAATATTGATTAATGCTAAATTTATTATATTATCTTCTTTCTTTTATATAAAATCTTAAAATGTGCGAAATAGCTTATACCCAATTGCTCATAAGGCTTGATCATAATTTCCAACCGGAGTGAAAAATTTAAAATCTGATCACCCCGGGCGGGATTTGAACCCACGACCTCTGGAATACGTCCATCGCTCTTACCAACTGAGCTACCGCGGGTATCCCTCGTGGCAATGAATCGTTCACTCTTCTAATTAAGCCTTAGGGAGGCTTGTAGTGACATCTACCGCGAATTTGCTACAACTTTTGATCATATTTGACGGTCGCGAAGGCCTACATATGTCCAGCAGTGGACGTCCTGCGCCTGATATGATGATGATGATGATATTTTAAGAGCACTTACTCGTACACATATCAGTCATATCCCCTTTTTCCTGAAATAAAATGGAATAACACGTGATCTAGGCATACGGGAATCGAATCCTGTCCTGTATTCACCGACATGATTTCATACGGCGGCATTCTTAAGATAATTATTGTATCATTTGCTAAATAGCAAATAGCCAATTCATAAATTGTGCGGTGATATTTGTAATCGGTACCCCTCATTCTGATTTGGAATGACAGAGATATTAAAGCGGGGATATCCCTATGACATGTTGGGAATTCGCATTTTTTCCACCTCGAATCGGGCCTTAGTTTGATCTGATCTAAACGAGCATTAAATACATGCAAGTCACATCGTTTAGTCACTCGCCCTATCAGGTTCGTCATGTACAACTTGTACAAGTTATTGTTAAGCGCGGTAAGTGCCCCTGCGGCGGGTATTGTTCTGGCGGCGTTTGACATGATCCGTCACACTATTGTGCACTGCCGACTTGTTCTGATGCAAACGTGGCACAGTCTATGAGCAGCAACAGTATTCGAAGTGGTGGTTTTGGATATCTGAAAATAATACTGTATTAAATTAAAAAAATTCGTTGCGAGACGCTAGGTCATTATTATTGTCGCTCTCCAATCCGGTAAGAACCACTCAAAACTTAAATTTGAAGAAGTTCGTAAACGGTTTCGCTAATAAAAGAAGTGAGATCTAACGGGCTACCAAGTTCTAACAAAGCTCCTGTCATACATAAGTATAAGTACATAACGTCCTTCAATTTCTTAAGTATATTGATGTGTTGTTTATAGTGTGACTTAGCAAGTGTTCTTTTTTTCTCATTCCTCTACTTTATTGCACTGAACGTAAAGTTTATCACTTTCTTTACATACCATGCTAACTTCGACACACTTATTAAAATGCTTGACTAGATCTTTACCAATGACATACTAGACTACATTGAACATTTTATTTAATAACATAACAAATCATTATAAGCAATTGAATATTCTAGCTGCAGTGATCTAAGAAGCTTTGAAAGAATTTGATTTTCGGATTAATCCCCTTTTCTATTAGCGATATTTCACGCCTGGGCAGCTTCTTTCTTTATACAACGCCCAAGTCCGATCTTGCATGTAGTATTGTAGTTATCTTTGGGATGGCTCGACTAAATACCAACTTGCCGCAATGGACTCGGTGGACCGCAGAGCCAGGAGGCTCATTGGCGGCAGTACGGTAGTGGGAAATAAGCTGCAGAGCCTAGCACATAGACGCAAAGTAGCATGTTTGTGCGTCTTCTACAAATTGTACTTCGGGGAGTGTGCTCAGGAGCTCCATGAGCTCATACCGCCTTCCCCCTTCTTCCATCGGACATCCAGACGTACGGCTGGCTACCATCCTTAGGTCGAAATTCCTCTAATTCGAACCAAGCTATGCTTCATCTTTCATAATGCGCACTTCTAAGGTTTGGAATTCTCTGCCGGCGTCTGTATTTCCAAGTTCATATAACCTAGACCTTTGGCACGAGTGAATAGGCATCTTCTGGGTGAGCTCGCTTCATCGTCGGCCTCATCTTTGCCCCCTGGCTAGATGCTGGCCACGAGCAATCCCATTTTTAATAAAATAATTTAAAAAAAAAACCGACTTCAATGGGGGAGGCCGGTAAAAGATTATTATACTTAGATGGTGCACTCTTAGATAGATATACAATAAAATAAAAATGGCTATAATATATGTTTATAATGGTAGAAGACTAAGTACCCTCAATTCCTCATGGAATCATGAAAAAACCTTGCTTGCTTGACAAACAAAACGAAGAGAACAAATCGCCAAACGTGAACTACGCGTCGTTGAAGAGTTCCGTTCTGATCATCATCAGCAGTTCCACTTCATCAAATGTCACTTTTATGAATGAAAATGCTTGATTAGTTCATGAAAATACTAAAATCACTATTTGTGTGCCTTTCACATTTGAGGAGTTCCCTCGATTCCTAATGGATCCCGTCATCAGAACTCGAGCATGACAAAAATCAATCGTGAAAATAGAACTTGCTTCACAAACACAGCTAGAAGGACAAATCGCCAAACGTGAACTTTTCGTCGTTGAAGAGTTCTGTTCTGATCATCATCAGCAGTCCCACTTCATCAAATGTCACATTTTTGTATGATAATGCTCGATTTCTTGATAAAAACACAAAAATCACTATATGTTTGCCTTTAAGATTTGAGGAGTTCCCTCAATTCCTCATGGATCCCATCATCAGAAATCAAGCATGACAAAAATTAATCGTGAAAATAGAAATTGCTTAACAAACACAGCTAGGAGGACAAATCGCCAAACGTGAACTTTTCGTCGTTGAAGAGTTCTGTTCTGATCATCATGAGCAGTTCCACTTCATCCAATGTCACATTTTTGGATGAAAATGCTTGACTTGTTAATAAAAACACAAAAATCACTATATGTTTGCCTTAAAGATTTGAGGAGTTCCCTCAATTCCTCATGGATCCCATCATCAGAACTGCGTTTTGACAAAAACGGGACAACTTGGATATATATACTTACAATTAAAAAAAGAATTTTCCAAATCGGTTAAGAAATGACGGAGTTATGGACTAACAAACATTAAAAAAAAAAAAAAAAAAAACACAACCGAATTGATAACCTCCTCTTTTGAAATTTTGAAGTCGGTTAAAAAAGCGAAACCGTATACGAACTTTTATGTTACACATGTATGTTTTTGATGAGACATCATTATTTTGGTCAAATCAGTAGATATTCGCTTCTTATAAAATTGAATTACCAGCAGGCGCTCAAATTACTTAGGCTTCGCGGTATGCCCTCAGATTATGAAAGCACGGAAATGACGGTGTACGTACAGAGATGTAAATTAAAAATAATTACTTCGCAAATTGACTTACTGATCTAATATTCTACGACAACCCAGTTCTATTTTAGAAACTCGATACTTTATTCACATGTGGCATTTTACCGCCCATTGCAGCGACCGGTCTGACAGGCCAAGTTGCACCCTGCTATTACCAAATGACCTAACTCAGTAGGAAAATAATGTCGCTTGTGTACTTCTTGAGGTAAACTAGAGTTCTTGTGTGACTAAGACGTTTTGCCCACTTGTCTAACGAGCTTTTTAGGTGCGAAAATGCCTCATTAAAATGATCTTTGTTATTATTTAGTGTTTTTTGTCACTGATTAAATACTAAACTTCATTTAATCAAGCATGCTTGGGCTTGACCGTATGATAATTAGAGGAGATAATTCACAATTATTGACATTTATAATCCCACGGCTTGTCTTACAAAAAGACACGAGATTTTATGAGACTTTTGAAGCAACTGATAGAACGCCAAAACTAAGGTACGAGTATGTACAAGTTTTCAGTTTATTATCTCTCCTTCCGAGGTTGTACCCCTAATGTGTATGGACTAATCTGGTAACGTTTTGGTCCGCGTACGATCACTATGCCTGGCAGTACGTCATGTCCAAAAATGTAGTTAACAATTACCAGGTCAAATTACAATGTTTGTCCTTAAAAATAAGTTTACAGCAATAAAGCTATAAAACCAATTTATGTATTCTCCAATCAAACTTCAACATTCCAAACTTTATGCCATCTTTATGCACTTTTTATATCGCAACCTTTAAGCTGCAGTGCAATAAAAATACATTACTGCACGTGCAGTAAAACAACAATGTCTCGAGCTTGTAAAATTGTGTAATAAGGCTAATTTAGTTAATTGGTGCTATCAAAGTTAAACTTCGCCGTGCCGTCTGGCCACCCAAATATTGCGCACAGTTAATTTCATTCAGTTTTAATTGTTTTGGCCTAAAGAAAGAATATAATTTTCTGTTGTTTTATTTATATATTGTACTGTAAAATTAGGGAAGGTGAAGCATACCTTTAGTAGCGAAAAATATTGAAACCGCGTTTTTTTTCTTTGAGCATAATATTGTTTTTGTAATTGTTGTGAACTTGAAAATGTATGCGTACAAGAAAAATAAAACGACCGATCGATAGTGAGAGCAATAATGAAGCCTGGGCCTTAAACAATATATTGCAATTATTTCTCTAAGGCGAAAAGTTCTACGCGGAAGAAGTCGCTGGAAAAAGAAGCATATTACCACGACGGCATGCGTTTTATGAATTTGCACAGTAAACCTTATTTTTCACCTCAGCGGCTCGAAAATGGCGGTTTTGTTGCGTGAAAGCAGTGAGCAAAATGCAGTTTTGCTGCGAGCGTGAAAAAAACTAACTTTTTAATTTTACATATCATAGGTTAGTTTAAGTAACTTCATTCTCTCTATCACTACTCCTTTGCGTTAGGTATATGTTCTCGCCGCTGAGGTGAAAAGTTGTACGTATCACACGAGAGCAAAGATATTTGCATCTCGTGTCTTTGAGTCCCTCGCTACGCTCAAGATTCTAATTTTGAATAACTCGCTACGCTCGTGATTCAATTATAGAATCTTTCGCTTGCTCGGGACTCAACATCAACAATCGCAGCAAAAATTTACTTTGCTCTCTTGTTTAACAAATAACTATTTCACTGCAAGAAGAAACATGGTGCGCTGCACATGCACATTGTACAATTTAATTCAACAGAGGGTTTTTGTTATTAAATAACGTTGAGGTGCGATCTCTGGACTCTGCTGGCATTTTCCAGTTGTGGGGTCACAGTCGGCACTGTTAAACTAGAACGCAGTATTTGAAGGATTCTGAGCGAAAATTGGAATTAGGGTGTTTGCTGATAGTGAAATCGGCAACATTTTTAAAACAACAAAAATGCTCTGTTATCTATGAATTTTATAGGGACTGTACAAAGTTTTAGGTCTGCATTTTTTCTGTGAATATTATCAAACCAAAATAAATGTCTACGAAAACCAATTTTTAGATGTCTCTTAACTTCCATAAGAGAAGTCTCCTCTTATATCGCTTTACGCGATTAAAACATTTAATATACTCGTGTGCATGTAATCTCTTTTTCTGACTGAATTTGGTACCAATGAGTTGCTACGCCAGGAACTCTGAATCAAGCAGCATCTATCATCCATAGTATAGCCTCGCATCCTTACATTTTGGCCACATATGTCATCGGGGAGACGTAGCTATCGGGTGACTTGTGATCCAGGGGAAAGTCGAAGGCACTACAGGGTGATTCAGGAGACGTGAGCAGGGCCAACACTACATACATAGTATATGGCAATGAATCGTTCACCATTGTATTTAAGTGAAACACCCATACCTTTTTCCTGTATTTTAATTTTTGTTAAGTTAAAGTTTAATTTTCTACAATCATGGTCACCCTACAACAACTGGTTTATAAAGATTAAACCTCTAACTGTTATGACAGCACTTTAATTACGAAGAAAGTAAAACGGTATTTCAAAAGTAATCGGACTCAGATGACATTCAATTTGAAACGTATCACTTGACTGAAGTATTCTGATTGTAGAGTGACCATGAATTTCGTAAATAATTTAAAACATTTTGTTTTCGACACCAAAGATAAATGAACGAAATTTTACTAATAGCGGTACGAAGCCTTACGAGTATGATCTACTGAATCCGTAGTGTTGAGCTTGCTCACGTCTCCCGAATCAGCCTGTATATTAAGGTCACGCAGCAGGCAGATCACCTATGACATACCAAATACATGTAAATGTATGGTGGACATACCAAATTTAAGCTGCAGTTGATGAACAATTACACCGTGATTACACTCAAGTATAAAAAGGCGGCTGTCAGAGATAAATGGAGGCGTTATGTCTTGGTAGCACCTAACATGATGACCACGACCACTCAAGAGTGAATCGACGAAGTTTTAAAGTATTGACCACATGGAATACAACTATGGTTTTTATGTTTATTTGCTTTCCGTACAAGTAAGACATTCATAGGTACAATTAATATTAATATACATGTTTTAAATATTTTACTTATTCTTAGCCTATTAAATAGAAATATAAATTCTTTTATAATTACATTGTTGGTAGGTATCATTTATCATTAGTCATACGTTTATAAATCAAGTGCATTGGCAAAAAAATATTTAATTGTGTAGAATGGTCTATTAATGAAATATTTCGTTAATTTTTTGTGAAAATTTCTAAAGTCATTACATTGTAATATTGATAGATGCTAGCAATATTTTCTTCGCTAGATAGCCATGGACAGCTTTTGCACCAAAAAGAACTCGGCAAGGTAGGATATACATATTTTATAATGTTATTAATACTAAATTTCAAATTAGAATTAATAATATTATTAATTCTACCGCGAACATGACTCAACCCGTATCTAAACGTTAATAATATAGGTAAATAAATAAAGCTTTAGACCCGTGTAAACAAATATTATGAGTACAAAGCGTGTTATAAATAATGTTATTAATATTATAAATAGATTTTATCAGTGAGTCACCTAACAGTTTTTTTTATTCGTTGTCGAAAAATGTCAGCACTGCTTTTCAAAGTTCACTTAACATCCACCACCACTATATCAGCCGAAAGACGTCCACTGCTGGACATAAGCCTCCCCCAATTTTACAGAGGATAAATGCCATATTTGCCACGCTTGGCATGAGGGTTGGCAATCGCAGTATCTCCAGCGCACTCCAGGGATGCTGCTGCGTACCCCCGGTGGTCTTGGTGGTAGTAAAAAGTAAAAAGTAAAAGTAGTTTATTCTTCAACTTAGGCATATTACATGCACCTATGAACGTCAATAAACTACCACCGGTTCGGAAAAATAAACCTCTGCCACGCGAAGAACCGGCGTAAGAAACTCGGCGAGTAGTTTTAGGACATACCCGGTTCCACTTAACATGCAAACAATATATCTTTAATTATGCTTTTTTTCTGCTTAGTAAGTACTTGCTTTGTTCAAGAAAGTGGTTACTACAAGAATTAGAAAACTTTATTCACTGGCTGCCACGGTCTGTACTAGGTTCTGATCTATCACAGTAGCTATCTGGATTGACGCTCGCATCGTGTGCATTGTTACGTTGTGTGCACTGCACACTGTCGGGCACCGACGGCTGTTGATGCATGTAGCTCTGTTTGGGCTACGTTGTTGTGTGTACATGTCTTGTTTACATGCAGATGTGAGTTTGGGGCCTATGATTTTGCTTTAAATTTTCTCATATGTGAGGTCTCTATGATGACAAATTGAGATATTTTGGCCATCTATGATAAATAATTATAATATTCCTGCCCGGTTGCCCTGAAAATGTGTCGTGGTGTTCATACTAATTCATTAAATTTACTCGTATTTAACATGAAATACTTGTGCTGAGAAATCTTTTCATGTACATGTCACAGAGTTTTGCATGCTTGTAATGCATGCATGCAATCATGCCTGTTTCCCAGAGGGGTAGGCAGAGATCACGGATTTCCATTGGCTATGATCCTGACATGCAACTTTCGCTTCATGAACTCTCATAACATTCTCCATTAATGCACGCCGATTTAGGTTACTCTTGACCTGGCCTTTCTGCGCAATGTCTCCAATTTGGTCGGAGTACGTTCGCCGACGTCTTCCCCTTCCAACTTGAAACTAAGAACAACTTGACTTCTAATAAGACATGAATTTTGCTCATTTTGGGTCGAAACGCCACATGAAGTTTAGTAAATCATTGTTTTTTTCTTTCTTTTAGTATTTTGTTTTCTTTTTCCGAATAATCATGTTGTTAAAAAAACATGAATGAACATCCCAATTTACATATATGGCTCGGTGTTGTCGTGTCTCGCCGCGACACGCTAGAAGGCTTTCTGACGTTCTGCGGTTACTGTGATCTGGGTAACATTGGGATTCCGGTACGGTTGACAAAATAACAGTATTATTTATTTAGACAACATTAGCAGAAGACAAGTCCATGTTAAGTCTGCGTTAATCAGATCTATCAATTACCAGACTTATCCGAGATACACTTTTGCTTGCGACTTTCTGGACTGGATAACTCGTTATCGCCTGACAAACAATATTAAAATTCATTTTGGCACCTCAGACCAAGAAAAAAAGATAGACGGAGCATTACGAACAAAATAATGAAGCCGGTTTTTAAAACCATGCCCAATAAATAAGCACTAGCACGCACACATATACTTACTAAATTATGTAAGTATAAACTAAATTAAGTATGAACAGAACTCTTCAGTATATGTGTAATGGCGTCAGGGTCACTCGTTTTTGGGTTTGTGCATGTTTTAGTGTGTATATGCCTGCCTGAGCGTGTGCTTCCTTATTGGGCATGGTTTTAAAAATCGGCTTCACGACTTTGTTCGTAATGCTCCGTCTGTATATTTTTTTTAGTCCGAGTTTGGCACAGGCTTATTCACAGGTCCCTCGTTCAAACCTATATGTTCCGTTTCACCCCTGTTAAGGAGTGTTACCGAAACAAAAACTTTCATATCTCGCCATCAAATGTTTAGTTTTGGCGAGTGATTTTGAATTTGAAAAATGTAATTTTTTTTGAAAAAAAATATTCTTATATCCTTACCATCAAACGTCAAACCATCTTCATACCAAAGTTTATTTAAATCCGTTTAGCGATTTGAACGTGAAAGGATAAGAACCTATTTATAATGATTTATATTTTGAATTTATGTTACTACAAAAGACCGCAATTTAGCCATTTATTAATAAAGTTGTACATTTGGAGAGACCTTCAATAATATTCGTGTACAAAGCGTTTGTCTTATGTAAGCTAAACTGCGAAAAAATACCTTTTAGCCAAAACCACAGTCAGCGTCGGCATGAGTGTTCTCCTCTTTCATTAATTGGGCCCTTAAGCAGATGTAAAAAGGTATAATTTAATTATGAAATACTAAAGAAAGTAAACCTATAATACGTTATCTAGAGAAAATTAGTGAACGTAGTCGTCGATGTTATGTTATAAAATGATGCAACAGATCTTGATTGGAGAAGTAAATATTCGAATGACCTAGATAAGAACAGTGAAATGACGAAAATAGTGTACAATAATGGATTCATTTTAGGTTTATGTTTGTGTAACTATTACTTGGGAAATAACGGAGTCTGTAACCTCTAGATCTTTTTCGAATTATAAACACTAACGAATAAGTTTGCGTTTATTTTTAATTAGTACGCGTTCGTTAGTGTTTACGTTTCAAAAAAATATATAGTAGAGGTACTGGTTCATTAGCTGACGCGCTGTTTGTCTACTATACTACAATAATATTTCCCTACTTACACTAATAAGGGTTATCTTGCTGCGGCTTGTTACATTGGTATCATCTACACAAACATCTGTTCAGGTTTGTTGTACTAGAATACGTCCTATTATTATACTTTATTGCGGATAGTACCTATGTTATGTATGTTGGTTGAATTACCCATTAGATGATAGTGACCGTTCTCATTGATTTCTGAGTCAGGCTGTAGTTTTTTTTCCAGAAACTAATTTGTGGTAAATTCCTATTAACATTATAATACTTTCGCTTGTGCGAGAAGTAATCTCATAACCTGGCAAAAAAGGCGAGTATCGATGGCAGTAGTGCATTGATGGCGTATTGAAGCATTTGGCAAAAATTACAATTCTCAATACATATAAATAAACAAAAAGGGTAGAAGCTATGTTCATTTTTTTTATTTAATTTCTAAAAATATTCGGGTAGCGTTTATGCTTTTACTTTGAGCACCAAAGACTCGCTTCCGACAATCTCCACAGCTGTTGCTTCAAGCACGTCACTAGAAAATAAAAGAAAACACGTTATTAACCTGAGTATTCAATTTGTTTGAATATTGAAGAGTGAAAAAGATTTTTTTGGCAATTTGCAGTAATTTGTGTAATACGTATTAAACAAAAGAGGATGTCATTTTAAGCCAAATGATTATATTATTATGCTCCTTCACTGCTAGAGAGTGGACACAGACCTTTTTTATAGACAAGAGGCAATTTGGCAATATTACACAGGCTAGCCGAGTACAGGTTCTGGACTTAGCGTACACGCACGTAGCGTTTCCTCTGATGTTTTTTTTTTTTCATTTATCAAACAATATGCCATTCATAAGCTCCGAAAACCTAGTTTTCTTTGACCTTAGGGCCTTCATTTGCTGCTTTTGTTAGAACTACCAGGCACTCATGGTTCTACTAATATTCCAGATTAATTTTACCGAAATTATGAATATTCTTAAACGATCTCTGGATCCTGTATTTTAATAAATACTTACCCTGCGTTCTTCGGTGACTGAATACTGGCGAGAGTAACCTCTAGTTGTCCGACAACATTTTCGAAGTAGCTAAAGTCGATAGTGTAAGATTCTTCTCTGAAGTTAACAACGATCACGTAGTTTTCGCCATTGTACCACCTGTTGAGACAGTCAAAAATAAAACACTTGTGATAAAATGCAAAGCAGTTGGCTTAGCTTGTCAATGTGGAGCTTCGTGGCTTAAGATATTGATATAAGTGCCAAAAATGATAGCAGATACTAACAGGTGCTTATGTTATCAGAAAAAAGTGTTTATTGACAAGCTGTAGCATAGGAGCATTTTATTCATTCAACTTATACTTACCATTCAACGTTAGAACTTATAAAAAATATGTACCTAGGAATTTCGCTATGCTTAATTGAAAGATGTCTACAGTCT
The DNA here is from genome assembly GCA_905163555.1 of Notocelia uddmanniana. NCBI lineage: Eukaryota > Metazoa > Arthropoda > Insecta > Lepidoptera > Tortricidae > Notocelia > Notocelia uddmanniana. The sequence goes on along the minus strand of LR991056.1, from coordinate 27,612,613 downwards.
ACAATTCAGTACTTGATCCAGAACTTTTAAACGAAATCTAATTTGATTTATGATCTCAAATTATAATGAATTAATTCCTCATATTTGGTATTTACGATAAGTTAATGTTTATAACTTTATATGAAAAGGATCATAAGAATATTAAAAAAGTATTATTTCCTCTGTGGTTGAATTTTGACAACAATGGCGCTTTAATAACATAGTTCATATTGACATTTCACTACCTTCTGAAAGCAAAAACATCGCCATTCAGTGCAACAGATTCGTATCTGCCGTATCTGAATGTGGATTCCGTACGAAGCTGAGCTAGAGCCTTGTAGACGTTGAGGTGTGACCGCTCGATACCTCGCTGGACTTCCACGTTCAAGTCTTCATAGCCTTCTGCAACTGGCAGCCACGTCTTATCTGCCGTGGAGAATCCTATAGAAAAAAGTTATTAGAGCAAATATCACAAATTTCTATAGACTAATTAATATAATCTCGTTTTATCTGAAACTTATAAAGTTGGGGATATCAAAATCCAGTATAAAGTAGTATAAAGTTCCTGTTTGGTCGAGTAGTCAAACGAATGCTCCCCTTTAATATTTTGTTATCATTTTAAACTGTTTCTATGCATGTAAGATCGTCTGACTTTCGTGTCTTAGTTTTTAAAACTTTACATTTTCACCTACCAGCATTTTTATCTGAGCTCCACTGGAAAGGCGTTCTTTCAGGATCTCTAGACGCTTGCCAATAATTAATGGGATCGTCAGTGTTGCAACCACTTGGATCCACCGTGTCTTCCCAACTGACGTAACCATCTACCATGCCGATTTCTTCACCCTTTAACAAATAATTAAAATAATATTAGATTAACCTTTCGTTAAATACCTAGTTATAATTAAAATAATCAAATATAGGGCTTAACCTACGGTTTCTTAAAGATATTCAAATACGGGTCTAATGCGAAATTTATTTATTTGCCTTAATTACCGACGTTTCGACACGGGTTCCACCGGTCATGTTCGCGGCAGAACTGACATCCCAGCAAGTTGTCAACGGAGATATTGATACACAACATTCTACCCCACAACAAACATACATAACAAAGCGCGAGAATTTAAAGTCTTAGGTCTTACCATGTAAGTCACTGCAATTCCCGGCAGTAAAAGTGTAAGCATATTCATGCCATCCACTATTTTTGGACTATATCTAGAGGCTACTCTGCTGTTGTCATGGTTGCCTGTCTGAAATTAGGGAATAAGTTACTGTACGGTTCGTTGGATATAATTTACATGGAAATACTCCAACACCAGGTTCATAATACTTACCACCCAGTTAGCAAACTTGTCAATCGGTTTAAAAGTCAAATATTTATCAATAGCATATTTGATTTCAGCAGCAGTAGATTCACCGTTGACATCGGAAATCAATGCAAAGTTAAATGGCATATGAGCTCCTTCGCGGTCACCTTCACCGAAGTACCTCATCGTATTCTGCGGACTTGCGTAGATTTCAACCATCATAACTCTAGAGAAATCATCCTTAACTTTATATTCGTTGTAAACATCACGCCACTGGTAAACCATGTCGTAAGTTTCTTCTTGATTAGTAGTGTATATGTGGTCCAAGTAAGCATAATTAAGCGGATCGTCTTGGCTATTTCCTGATATGGGTTCGTTTGGGTATTTTCCACCATACTGTTGTTTATCAACTTCGAAAAGATGCGCAATGGCGTCAACTCTAAATCCAGCAACACCTTTGTCAAACCAGAAGCGGATGACGTTCTTCATCTCTTCAACTACGTCAGGATTACGGTAGTTGAAGTCAGGTTGGCCAATGACAAATTGGTGAAGGTAATATTTTCCTACTTCTTCTCTGTATTCCCAGGCGCTTTTACGGAAAACACTCAGCTGCGGAAGAATAATAATCAGAATATGATCATTTCTTAAAAATAAATTAACTTTGGCAGCTTACTGACAAAATGCGGGAAAGGGAACAGTAGTTTATATAAACTATAAAGTCAATATTAAAAAAAATACCCAGTTGTTTGGTGGCTGTAAATCTCCATTTTCATCAACAACCCCATCCTCCCAAACGAAATAATCAAAGTATTTCTCGTCACCTAGAAGGGCTTTTTCAAACCACTCACTCTCATTACTACCGTGATTAGGTACTAAGTCCAAAATTATTTTAATATCTGCAAAAGAATATACATTTTTAGCCAAATTTTTCATCACATGATTGTGAAGTGAAAAATTACAATAAATTGTGACATTATCACTATTCAATTGATAAAAAAGGTAGCTACCTGTCAGTAAACTTACCTAATTCATTCGCTTTCGCGATCAGTCTTTCAAAGTCCTCCATAGTCCCGTACTCATCATGGACATCGTAAAAGTCGGATATGTCGTACCCAAAATCGTACATTGGTGAGGAAAACATAGGAGAGAGCCAAGTAGCCCCGACACCTAGCTCCTTGAGATACTCCAACTTCGAGGTTATTCCTAGCACAATAAACAATACAATACTAATACTCTTTATAATATTGCTTACAAAGAAAAATAATACATGACGCTTAACCGCGGTCTTATCGCTAAAAAGTGATCTCTTACAGGCAACCTTTGGGTAGTGGCGACAAAGCAAAAAATAACTATAATAAAATATTTGATTTTTTAGGGTGTTTTAACGTTAAGATTAGTACCCAGTCAAGTTAAATAATATTAATTCCTTCCTTTCGTTTCAGCTTTGTAAAATATGTAGATTACACACCAATTTATTTATTAAATTATGTACTTAAACTTTATTGCACAAATCAAATAAATACAAAGGGCGGACTTAATGCCATGACCCATGAGGCATTCTCTACCAGTCAACCAGTGAGGGAAAAAAACATGAAAAGTTAAATAATTTCAGAAGAATTGACAATTTAGAGAAAACTTTGTATTTATATCATCTTAACTCAATATGAACTTGACTCTCTTTGCAGACATAAAATTGACTCTATTGTGTTGTCTATAAATAGGTAAAATCCTTAAAATGAATAACTTTGCTCAAATATGAATAACTTTAATACTGACCGTGTGCTTACATGTGACATCCTCGGCCAAAATTCGCTTTGTCAACAGTCAAGTAATGAAGTGTTCCCTTTGCCTGGCAAAGACACATATTATTCAATGAACACTTACCATTGAGATCCCCTATACCATCACCATCACTATCCATGAAAGATCTTGGATAAATCTGGTAGAAGATAGTCGTCTCCCACCATTCTAACTCCCTCTCTGTACTCCCTTGAGCCAGAACCAAGAGTAAAGGCAAAATAAAAACCGACTTCATATCGGTATATTGATCTTGCAGTTTACTATGTGAAGAAACAAACAAGTGCAGACTTTTTATACTATTTCGATATCTATTTCGTACAGATAAATACTATTTTGATCTCATATCAGTAAATCAACACGGGATAGGTACTCGTAAACTATCAAGACAGATAGCAATGCGTCTAGTCACATACGATAGAATATCGGTGGTATTCCATATGTTTATACTTTATGTCACCCTGGATTTTATTATTTATTTTTCGACGGATTCCCTAAAATGGTTCGTTATTAATAGTTTTTTTTTTTTTCTTTATTAATATTATTTAGGTATATTTGTTTTCCCGATATACTATTTTCAAGGATACATAATACAAGCGCTATTTTCAAGGATAAACCGACGTTTAATTCCCACACACAATAGCTACCTTCTTCTTCGTTCGCCTTTGTCATACAATGCCACAGTTACTACCACCGTCGGTATTTTCACTCAAAACTCAATCATAGTCACATTGTTTTTAATAGTATTTTTTATGAATAATGATCATGTTAGCTTGTAAGCACATATTGACTATATGTTTAAAATGTTATGCTATGCACTCAAGATAAAAACAGAGCTATTTAATATTTCATTTGACAATAGATTACACATCAAAGCCCGTTATTGTTTATAATTGTAATTTCTAATTATGTTATTTAAATCTTAACATGTGGCATTAAGGGAGCCCTTATTATAAAAGCAAAGCTATTTTAGCTCCGGAGTTTAGTAATATTTGTTGTACTCTTTATTGAGATTAGCAAAATAATACTATCTTCCTATATTAAATAACGCTACTTTTTACCTTCGAAAACTGAATTTTACTTGAGAATTAAACTCCATAATAAAACAGAAGAGCAAGATTATAAACCGTTTATTTCTTACTTAAGTACATGGTTTTGTAAGCTTAATATAAACAATTTTAATTTACTTCTTTTTCTATAATAATAATAATAATACCTGCTCGCATCAGTGAACTGGCTACGTTTTGGGGATCTTTTTGGGGAAACTGAAGGTTTTGTCTGTGCAATTGCGGACGAGGTTATCATGACGAACAACTACCGGAAATATATCCGGATGACCTGTTTAGCCTAGTTGGTAGTGACTCTGCCTCCGAAGCTAGAGGTCCCGGGTTCGAATCCCGGCCAGGGCATTTATTTGTGCATTTTTCACGGATATTTGTTCTTGGGTCTTGGATGTTTTCTATGTATTTAAGTATGTATTTATCTATATAAGTATGTATATCGTCGTCTAGTACCCATAGTACAAGCTTTGCTTAGTTTGGGACTAGGTCGATTTGTGTAAGATTGTCCCCCAATATTATTTATTTATATCCTGAAGGACGGCACGGTCGACATTTGTCGGGCATGCCGCCGTCTCGGAGAGTCACTCAGGCACATTATTTCCGGTTGTAGTCATCTTGCTAATGGCGAGTACTTGCACAGACATAACTTGGTGGCCAGGATTATTCACCAGCAGCTTGCTCTTTTGTACGGTCTTGTGGACTTCGTAGTGCCGTGTTATAAGTACACACCTGCGCCAGTTTTCGAAAATGGTCGTGCAATGCTCTATTGGGATCGATCTGTCATCACGGACAGGACTATTGTAGCCAACAAGCCTGATATCGTGCTGACAGATCGATTGAAGCGCCAGGCAGTACTCGTTGACATCACCATCCCCAATGACGAGAACCTCGTGAAAGCTGAGAAGGACAAAGTCAGCAAGAACCTAGACTTGGCATATGAGGTAACCGCCATGTGGGATGTTGATTCAACGATTATTGTCCGGATAGTCGTCTCTGCGAACGGTCTAATAGCGAAGAGTCTCGACCAACATCTCAAGAGACTCTCGTTAGATGGCTGGGTCAAGGGTCAAATACAGAAGGCAGTACTCCTGGACACGGCGCGGATAGTCCGGAGGTTCCTCTCTCTGTCGCCCTAACCACCGGTAGCTTAGGCTCGCCTCGCTGCCGGCGGCACCCTAGGTTAGGTTTTTTTATAATGCTTTTATATTTTGTATGTCTATTTTTATATTTTACTTGTATAAATTTATTGTAAAAAATCTATCTTAAGAGAAAGAAATAAATAAGGTGAATATAATAATAATAAAATGTTCTTTATTTAGGTATAAACCCATCACATTTATACTAAACATTCATTAAAAATACAAATAATAAAATAAAATAAAACATTTACAATAAAAAAGCCATCTTTGACGCCTTACTTGTCAGATAGCATGTCGCGTACACCATGTTGACAATGCTGTTCGTCGATTCGCTCACTCTCCCGATGAAGGACCAGTGTCTCTTAGGCATTATAGCGTAGAAGTCGTCCACTCTGTTTGCGGCGAACATACCAGACGCACTGCACCGCCACCGGTAGCCGTAACATCGCATGAAACGCGTTGTTGTATTGCACTCTCAGCCTATTGAACGATCGTTTCGTGTGTATACCACAGGTGACTAGTGTAGAACGACTGGCAGTAAGCCCCAAACAGAGTTATTTTTACTTGGTCAGAGGGATGAGCGAATCGGCGCGTTGCTTCGCATTGCAATGGCCCGTCGCTGTCTTTCGAGATCATCGTCGTCTTTAAGTCTGTCCGTCAGAATATGTCCGAGATACTTAAAACTATTAACTATTTTTAATTCGGTCCCGTTCAATCTAACGGATCGGAACTACATCAGGCCCCTTGCCGTACTTAAATACCATAATCTCGGACTTTACAACATTATACTTTAGTCCGTGTAATGCAGCATAACGCTTGCATATGGAGACCAAAATCCTCAGTCCCTCGATATTAACATCGCTGGTGCATCAGGTGTACTTTTTTACTCAATGAATCTTAGTTGTTTATACTATACACATGATAGTTTCGCGCGATATAAATATCTATGATGTTAAATGACTATGGCATTTTCAGCATAAACAGTGACGTATAAGTGCCTAATGGTTAGCATTTGAAAACAGGTAGACTAGTAGATACACGAAACACAACGAAATGATGCTGAGACTCTGCAACGCAGCGGCACCGTTGATTTTGGCTTTCCATACCACCGACTCGTATCCAGCTATTGGTACTGATTCCGCAGAGAATACCTCCCTGAAAATGTCACAAGAATCAACAAAACAGCAAAACTTAACAAAATCAGTAAAAATTGTATGATGGTAATGATATTTTGGAAGGTTAAATGGACAAATATGTATTAACGAAAAGCTATGTAAAGGAAAACGATTGGATGAGGCGGGATATTTGAATGGACAGACATCGCCGAACTTATACCTACCAAATGGGAGAAAGTTAAGGAACATTCTGGTCAAAGGCCTCCTAACATTAAAATTAATGGAGAGTAAGTTTTTTACCGTTGTGTGTATGCCGCCGGAAAGCGGGCATGATATTTATGTAGGTAAGTATACTTATTAATACGTAATTCAGTTTTCACAGTCTCGTTCGTGGGAGATGATACTAATATGGCATTGGAATAGAATCAGTTGGAAAATGAGTCCTAACGCAAAAATATATATACAATCACAATAATAAGTACAAACCCTTCGTTTTTATTCGAGTCCACGCTCCTAATCACAACTGTGACGTCACCCTCTACGTTTTCAAAGTATGTCAGGTTCACGTCGTGCGCCGTGTCTCGCATGTTCACTACCACAAGGTAAACTTCTCCGTTGTACCACCTGTAAACATCATTTAGTGGTCAGTATGCCATTCCCACCAATCGATATTGACCTTTATCGCCTTGCCCTACAATTTCCTATTGGATCATTGGGTCGAGAATAACTTAGGCCATTTCAAAATATAACATCCACAGTGTCTGGGTTCGTGCATAGTTATAAATCTTATCCAATTATAAACTTAGCCAAGAACATTGTGATGTTAAACTGAGTTAGTTAATGTCAACAATATCTATAAATAAACCGTCTAGATCAATTAATAAATGAGACGGACAACATCAGGCGTGTTTTCTGTAATCAGTACAATAGTAAACAGTTTAAGAGCATACAGATAATGTTCCGATCATGCCATTCACCAGTCGTAAAGGCTCTTTACGCACTCGTATCCTGGGTGCAGCGACAAAATAACTTGAAACTCTAAATAGTTACCTATATGTCCACAGAAAAGATTGAATAAACTTGTGTCTTTTTCTGTGAACACTCGTGATTATAACATTTTTGAACATCAGAATAACCAATAACAATCTTTCATTTTTACTATGGAAAATGACATTTCGATTTAAATAGAAGAGATCGAAAACGTTGCGTAATTAGCTCGCTGATCACCTTAAAAACTTTGAACATGTCCGAAGAGAAGAAGGAAAAGTTCCGTCTTCTTTGTGGACACTCAGTTGAAAATATTTTTGAACAGGTTACCGTTTGAAAGCGAAGACGTCATCGTTCAAAGCCAAAGATTCATAGCGTCCAAGTCTAAACACTCTATCCAGCCTGAGTTTGGCAAGAGCTTGGTAATTCTTCAAGTGAGATCTTGCGGCTGCCTGTTGAGCTTCCACGTTCAATGTCCTGTAGTTGGATGCTACTGGCAACCAAGTCGTACTAGCGTTGGAGAAACCTTATACAGAAAAGAAGTAATTAAAAATCGCCTTCGCCAAACACATAAGATTGTAAGTATAATAATTATTAAAAAAATTAAGAAAAGAAATTTAATTATCACTTTGGCTTCATAAATATTCCTACCAATATAATAAACGCCATTTTTATGACGAAAGTCATACTCGTACTTTGGGCGATTACTATTATTCATTTACTCAAGAAATCCCGAATGGATGTTGATGAAACTTTCCATCAGGTAATATGATTTTAGCGCGATTTACATGGCCGCAAGAGTTTGTTAGATCAAAGCTTTGATATATCAGTTGAACTCATAATACCTTGGTAACCCGCAGTGTAGATAAACTTGCATACAATTCATGCGCCTATATAAATTGGACTTAAACCATATTACTGGATACTTTTATCCACATCCGTTCGGCGTTTTTAAGTAAATAAACACTCTCGGTTTCAGTCTTTAAACATTGGAATAAGAATAACATAAACTTGTGTACATGCTCAGTCGTTATTAAATGTATCTTTATTCTTCAACGTACTCCAAAATATCTTAACATTCACTCTAATGACTATATAGTCATGTTCAAATATTTTGGAGCACCTTGTTTATTTCAATAAAGCTGAGGGAGACTGTACAGTTGATTACAAAGAGATGTAAACACTTTTTCACATTACAATGCAGTGTAATGAGGTCTAAATGTCGATATATCTCCTTGTACTCGATTGTACGAAGTCGCAGGTGCAAGTTAGCTATGAAACCTCTCTTACCAGCATTTGCCTGTGCGTTCCACTGCATGGGTGTCCTCTCAGGATCCCTAGAATATCTCTGGTAGTTATCTGCATCGGTGTTACACCCGGCGGGATCAACCGTTTCTTCCCATGTCACCTCGCCATCCAAGAGACCGATTTCTTCGCCCTCGAAAGACATTAAACATTACTAAATTGGGCCAATATCTTTTATCGTCGCTAGTTGCCGTGATTATGTCTCCTGCCACTTTTTTAAAACTATGAATTTGAGGATGGAAATCCACGAAATGTAGGGTTTACTTGGACATTTAAGGAAATGTTTTATGAGCAATCTTCCAGGCATGTTAAATGTCCATTAGGCGACAATTGGTATGAGAAACTGTCATATTTTCTCCTAACTAAGGGGACAGATGAACAACAAAAAATAGTTGATTGTCTCAATGACATAATTATACAATCAACGTTATCATACAAAATTAACATTGGAATAACTCATACGCAATAAATAGATAGCCAACTATGTAAGACAACTATGTACTCTATACTTGAAACCATCATGAGCAATAATCTCATAACAAAATGTGTTTAAGACTTCTATAATTTATTAAAAAAATACTATAATTGATATCTATTGTTTTGGGATGAAACATACCATGTAAGTAACTCCGACTCCGGGAAGAAGTAAGACGATCATGTTAATTCCGTCAACCAGGGAAGATCCGTACCTCGTTGCCATCCGATGATTGTCATGATTTCCAACCTAAAATGCAAAGTGGATTGTATTAATTTAAAGTATGATATTTATTGATTTTTTTAATGTATTTAATTTTATAGGTTTCTTCAATAACACATAGTACTAACGTTAAAATATTTATCATTATCACTTACCACCCAATTTGAATCTTGATCAAGGGGTTTGTACGTCAAAAACTTGTCAATTGCTCTCTTGATATCAGCAGCGGCCGAAGCAGAATTCACGTCAGTAATCAAATCGAAATTAAAAGGCATTTGCGCACCTTTCCTTCCGTCTACGCCAAAATATTTGACAACATCCTGGATAGTAGCGTATACTTCCGTCATCATGGTCCTGGTCATTCCATCATTGGCCTTGAACTCATCAAGAATATCCCTCCAATCATAGATAATGTAGTAGGTTTCATTTTGGTTCTTGGTGTATATATGATTGAGTGAATCATGGTCGTCTAAAGCCACGCCTACAGCTCCTGATAATGGCTCATCTGGGTATTTGCCGCCAAAAGCGGCTTTGTCAACTTCAAATAAAGTATTTGCTGCGTCTACTCGGAAACCAGCTACTCCTTTACCGAGCCAATGACGGACAACATTCTGAAAAGCAAACCAAAACTGTGTTACTATCTTGGCCATGTTTAAAACTGTATATTCACAACCATAATTAATTCACGTTATAACTTTATATCCTGCTTTTTACATGGATTATATTAAATACTTATTATTTTTTGAACCTAGATGTTTATGTTGTACGAATTTTAGATACTCCTATGACTGTGATAGCACTTCTCATTCTTTATATCTCTGTCTTTGTCTTATGTCTTTTTTTGTTTCAGGTAAGTTTGATGACATATCACCTGGGTCAATGAATATGGCTGATTGCAAATAAAATGCATTTCGTAAGTTATATACCTAGTTCAGTTTTAAGTAATATATTATCATCTGGTTTGGACATATAGACAAGTAAAATACAAATATATATTATACTTACATTCATCTCAGCGACCAATTCAGGGTTTCGGTAATTCAAATCCGGCTGCCCGATGACAAACTGATGTAAGTAGTATTTGCCCACTTCTGATCTATATTCCCAGGCGCTGCCGTGGAAGTGGCTTAGCTACAGGATAGAAAAAATCCAATTAAAGTAATATAATAAAACAGAAATTCATAAGCGAAATGATAAAAACATATAGAGGATCGGCAGTATCGAGTCGGTTTAGTTACTATAAAATATATCCTTTGTTTTTAGATTTAATTAAAGATTCGCCTTGTTTAATTTGCATTGCGCTAATAACAGTGACTTGACAGGTTTTGTCTATATCATTTGTTTTTTTTGTAACTATTATGTTTATCACGAGTAAACGTTTGAATCTAAATTTGAATATAAGAATTTAATCATATTTTTACCCAATTATTAGGAGGCTGAAGGTTACCATCAGCGTCGATGACACCATCTTCCCAAACGAAGTAGTTGTAGTACTTCTCATCACCCTCCAGTGCTTTTTTGAACCATTCGCTTTCATTGGACGAATGGTTTGGCACAAGATCTAAGACCACCTTTAGTCCTAGAAAGAAATATTAGTTATACCTACTTTATTACAAACGGCGACTTCTTGTACTGGTATTTATTTTTCAACATAGGTAAAAAATGTTAAAAAATCATAAAAGTTAAATAAAATTAAAAAATGTAGTTATTTACGATACAAGTCGGAAAGTACTTATATATAATTCCAAACGAGTGGCAGTGATACTACTTTGGAAATTTTATTCTCAATTATTTATCGACTTTATATCGACCCTCGTCAGCTCGGATCGATAAATTAACTCCTTTTATACACTAGTAATCTGTACATCAACTGTTTTCCTATGATTTAAACACCTCTGGTTTTTTTTACGATAGGAACCATTACTATATTTTATTTTGGCAATTAATTAATGTAAGTTATCACCTAGGTAGTTGGAATTATGTAATATTTAGTAGGACTATATGAATATATACAGGATGTTCGGCACATGGACCATCAGAATATTTGCTACCTTTCCACCCTTGGACCCTGGGTCCTAAGAGTCAACTTTTTTTTTAACCTGGGGAAATGCATTTACGCGTCCCGCCTAGCCAGGGAACTAGGACAGGTATGACGGACTCCCGGGAACCACCCGGACTACCGTCTAAAACCACCAGGGTATGCCCATCACGCAGCATTAGTGGCGGTGACACGGGATCGCCAAGGCACACAACCGCGAACACCGCCTGCTGCGACAGCCGAAGCTGTCCCCTCTTGTAAGAGGCTTGCGCCCCCCACCCGACGGCAAGCGTGCAGGGCGACACCACACACTTGCCGACCAAAGGATCTCCACGCCAGGAGAGAATGAAAAACCCCGGATTCACTCTCTCAGGTCCCCTTGTAACTTTTTGTAGAGGTTCTCTCCCTCGCTGCCACCACCCAGCCCCGGCCTTCTGACTAAAACGTTATTTGGAGCGATTTTTTGTTTATTTATTGATGTGTGTAGCATCCCTGGATGTGCCTCTTCTATCGGGGTGATCGAGCATGAACCATTAAAAACAAATTTTCTCTCAGTGCTGCTCTGCAGTCTTTGATAACTCATTATTCCCCGTTTGACCAGACTGATATCTAGCCTGTCAACGAACAGTCAGTCTTTTTCTTTTTGCTACAGCTTAGATATTACTAATACTGTCCACTAAACATCTTCCCGCTTTATGTATAAACGCTAATTTCTCTAACATGCATTTTATTACATACCGAGTTCAGTAGCCCTAGCTGTAAGCGCTTCAAAGTCTTCCATGGTGCCATATTCGTCATGGATGGCGTAGAAGTCCGCAATGTCGTATCCAAAATCATACATAGGGGACTGGAATATCGGCGAGAGCCAAATTGCGCCGACGCCGATTTCCTTGATGTATTCTAATTTTGATCTGATACCTGCAAGTAAATTTTTTTTCATAAAATGACATTGAAATATTCATATGACAACCAGAAATATCACCCATCGTTTTAAAAGAAAAGATTGATGATGCGTTGGCGTAAATAACTTTAAAAAACTGGCAAAGTGCGAGTCGGACTCGCGCACGAAGGGTTCGGTACCATTATCTATAAAAACGGCAAAGAGTATGACTCGCACTTGGCCGGTTTTTAATATTTGTTGTCATAGCGGGAGCAGAAATACATCATATGTAATAATTTCAACCGTCTAACTATCGCGGTTCTTGAGATACAGCCTGATGACAGACAGATGGACGGACAGACAGCGAAATCTTAGTAATAGGGTCACGTTTTTACCCTTTGGGTACGGAACCCTAAAAACTATTGAGCGAAGTTGACATTCAAAGATACATTTTAATCGTTAATCATCACAATTGAAATTCTTATGACAATTTAAATAAATATAGTTCGCTTTTCATACTCTAAGATAAGCATCCTCATTTTAAATAGTTGACATCTGTTGTTCTCCTCTATTCTATTATCATCATCATGACGACCTGTTTAGCCTAGTTGGTAGTGACTCTGCCTCCGAAGCTAGAGGTCCCGGGTTCGAATCTCAGCCAGGGCATTTATTTGTGCATTTTTCACGGATATTTGTTCTTGGGTCTTGGATGTTTTCTATGTATTTATCTATATAAGTATGTATATCGTCGTCTAGTACCCATAGTACAAGCTTTGCTTAGTTTGGGACTACGAGTAGGTCGATTGGTGTAAGATTGTCTCCCAATATTATTATTATTATCAAGAATATTAATTTATGTATTTGTAAATTTTTTTTATGTCGCAATACGTACCAATTTTTAGAGACGATAATGTCTATATGGGACTAATTTCTTTGGTACAGTTGGCCTCATAAGTAACTGGACACTTTGGGACGTTGTCGCTTTCACCCGTTAGACATTTAGTATGACAGTTTAAACATGACGTCCCGCTACTTATAAGGCCATCTGTACGATGCCACGGAGGCCCTTTTTTAGACATAGTTTTAATTTTAATTTTAGGTTATTTTTAGTTTTTACTAATTTGTCATTTATATTTGTTTTATGTTGTGTTTATAAATTGTAATATTTTATTACATACAAATAAAAAAAGTATATGACAAATAATATTCTATGTCAATTACATTTGTTATGAGAATTCCTACAACGGAAAGAAGGTTCCTACAAATTGACAGTTGTTTATGACGTCACACGCAACTAATCGAACCGAACCGTTGTACGGGGAAATAACTATATTGCTATTTTAGTCGTGAAATACTGCGTTGAGGTACAAAGTTGTTCTGCAATTTATTCTTTATTTTTACATAAAGATTGATCTGATCAAGAACCCTTTTATTTGACGTTTGGACGATTAAAATAAAACACATTTTTTATATTTTGTAGTTACGTATATTTATTCGATTTTGGTAAAATTGTATAATTCGCGATTTATGGTGACATTTTGGTGGTTTATTGTCTATAGAGTGACACCATGTCACAAATTTTGGTAAATACCCAATTAACACTGAAAATGTCAAGTATTGGGTTATATTCAAGCACTGGGGCATTTACTTTATAATGGGTTGTAGTCCTTACACTGGTCGAGGGCAGGTTTCTGCTTGATGTTATCCTTCTCTTCTTGAACTAATAAAGTAGATGTAGTGGAACAAAATTTTGCACTAATACCATTCTTTAACATCTATGTGTAATCGGGTACTTGAGCAGATAAGTTACCATTAACGTTAACATTAATGACAAGTACTAAGCTCATGTAAACTCAGCATTACCTACTTAACGGATTGTGCAAGAAATAAACGTATAATTCCATTCATCTAAACTAATTACAACATCTCTAGGATATTGTTTTTATGGTGTGTCTCTTCTGTTTTTGAAAGACAAGGACATAAAGTAGGGATATCCCGATAATATTTCCAGATGTGTTCAATTAGGAACTAAAATTTAGCGATCACCCGTGGTTTGACAAAAAAGGTTTTCCAAAGATTTGAATAAAGGTAGTTGAACGAGCGAGCGAAGCGAGTACAGTTCTCCAAGTCTACCGGAACAAACCGCGGTGTAGGTATGTTTGTTTGTACAATAGGGAATGTATGAAATTTGGAAAAGTCCTTGATTATTTTTCTCGTCGCCATTAACAGAAAAAAATCTGAATTTTCCGTTGCGCCATATATTTTATAAAAATACAAACCTTTTTTATTACCTGGCAACAACTGTCCCATATCGGACTACTAAGACATTTCTAAGTCCGCGTTCTAAGTTTGGCGCAACCGAAAAATCTGATTTGTTTCTGTTAATCGCGACGGTTATTCCTATCATTAGAAAAATAATCAAGGACTTTTAAAAATTTCATACATTCCCTATTCACGATATCTCCAGTGCCGTTGTCAGGAACAGCGTTTATAGGTGAATTAATTTGACGAAAAGAATTTTCTAATTCGTACAGGTCCCAAATATTTCAAAGGGTTTTCCGAGATATGTTCTTCCTCGTCGAAACCTTACGACTGGGGGTCGTGATCACCATGAGTTTAGTCTGCAGTGCTCTCCAGGGTGTTCTATTTTCTGCTTTGCCCAAGGAGCCCGAGATATAGAAGGTTGTAATATGTTGAAAAACAGAGGTTCTTTAAACACCACTAGATGGCGCTGGATGGTTGAAGTAGTATAGGATAGGAGTTAGTTGTTTAATAGTCAACTTACCATTGAGATCACCAATGCCATCGCCATTGCTGTCGGCATACGATCGAGGGTAGATCTGATAGAAAATGGTACTCTGCCACCAATCGACTTCCCCTTCCTCAATGGTGTCACTTAAACAAAACGCGACCAAAAATGGCAGCAGAAATACCACTTTCATGATGCTGTACCAAGCGGATCTTAATTAAAATAGAGACCACCACTGACTACTAGTGTTAGGTGTACTGAGACTTATTTATAATATCCCTGAGTGCAATTATTCGCAATCAACACGTTATCTTTCTCTGACACTTGAACCGGTAAGAGTGCTACGTGATTAAATCCGAGGAAATAGTTGGCGAGGATCTAGTCATTGTTGTTTTGCATTATCATTTGTATCATTTGCAGAACTTCACTACTGAAATTTGTTTTTTTTTTCAATAAATTATTGACTCCATCAGCCGCAGATCCGGAATTGATAAAGAAGGATTGTTCATTTTTTATATAAAATTTGATAGGCAATTTTAGTTTAAAAGTATCTTGTTAAATTAAGATCCGAAAGTTATAGAGCGCTGATTTTAAAATTGAATGCACCATAGAGACTCACTTAAAGATAAGTTCAAGAACATTAGTGTAATGACATTGCATTGTCAATACATCTATGATAATATTGTGTATGTATATAAGAACGTTGTAAATTTCAGGAAGAACTGTGACATACATAATATTAATACTCGAAATATACACAAACTCGCGGTGCCCACCACTCGCCTTCAGAAAATTAGAAAATCATTCATGGGTAATGGTGTGAAGTTTTATAATAAGCTTTATAAAAATATACATTTAAGAATATAATAATATATTTTATTAATTATTATTATTTATGTTTTGACGATCCTATTGTGAATTTTACTACACAATGATTTCTTACTATGACATGTCTACAACAATACAATATTTATTTTAAAGAATAATAATAGCATCAATAAATTGCTCTAAATAATTAATTAATATATATGTTAATACATGTTATAATTATAACTGACGATTCGAAAGTGCTTGTTGCTAGGCCTATTTGAATAAAGAATATTTTGACTTTTAATTTAAATTAATTATGCCTTAATTTAAATTAACATATTTGTTTACAATATTCTTCGGTGCGATGTTTATTTTATGCAATAAAACTCATATTTTTTGGAGTTTTGGAACCATTGTTTATCTTAAATTAGATCTAATACTTTGCATTAGATGTGTCATCCGTTTAGTGAACCGGAGATTGATCAATTAAATGCGGGTTTACCGAAAGATTACATAGCGGAAGGATCGAAAAGACATCTTGTTAACACCAAAATATATTGTTTTTTATTGATTTTGGCGTATTCTTTCTAGGTGCGACTAGTGCAATGGGATTCAACTAATATTTTTTTAACGATAAAAGTGATATACCTAAGTACTTATACCCAAGTAAAATACGAAAAATAAAAGATGACCATAATATTGAAACGTGGAATTTATTATCATGCCCTACATTAAAATTTAAAATGGCATTATCTGACATTGTAAATTCGTATCAATATTGTAACTTTCAAGATTAGAAGATTGTGTAAACAAAACTGTTATAAGGCAATATATGTAATTCCACATCGGATTAAGCACTTAACAATTCAGTGTGACGCGCCTGATAACTTCAATCAGTATACGAGTACTTATATGTTACCAGAAGTGACCACTACGATTGTGGGTGATAGTGATTTCATAGAAGTCCTTGGAAATCTTGGAAAAGATAGTTGAAGTCTTTGGAAATCTTGGAAAAGATAGTTACCTATTACAACGAGGTTATTTACTTAAATGTTGATTTTTGTTAATTATAATCACCAAATTTAATTTCGTCATGTGGCCGACATGATGTTGAGCCTAGTTGGTAGTGACACTGCCTATGAAGCTAGAGCTCCCGGGTTCGAATCCCGGTATGGGCATTTGTTTCTGTCTGCGGTGAGCAAAAACATTTGTTCTTGAGATTTGGATGATTTCTATGTATTTAAGTACAATCTATTAAATGTATCATCGCCACAAGTACCCATAAGTCCCATAAAACAAACCTTATTGAACTTACAATAATAATAATAATTTATTTACTCAGACAACGGAGGTCCATCGAGTCGTTAGTAATTAGGTACTTATCTTTTTATTAATTTATATAATAAATCAATTTAAAATTAATTTATATAAAAAACTACTATGGATGGGACTAGTTCGTTTTGTGTACTAATAAAATTTAACTCTAATTTCTTTTTTATTATTCACTTTATTTATCTTTGACTTATGTTTTTATATTTATTATTATTATTTTCTTAATTTCATTTACAGACCATTACTAGACGACTCACTGCTATTTCCTGGAATTGGCTATAAAGCCATCATATTTTAGTTCGTCTTATAAAGTAATTTAGCAAAACAATTTTGGTTTTATTTAAACTGAATCTAAGCATATTAAATATTATCACAAGACAACTATAATAATCAAATAAATCAAAAGTAATCACATTACTAACGACATAATGTTCATCCCATATTCGGTCATCGTGTGGTTTGACGGCCTGTTTAGCCTAGTTGGTAGTGACTCTGCCTCCGAAGCTAGAGGTCCCGGGTTCGAATCCCGGCCAGGGCATTTATTTGTGCATTCATCACGGATATTTGTTTCTGGGGTCTTGGATGTTTTCTATGTATTTAAGTATGTATTTATCTATACAAGTATGTATATCGTCGTCTAGTACCCATAGTACAAGCTTTGCTTAGTTTGGGACTAGGTCGATTTGTGTAAGATTGTCCCCGAATATTTATTTATTTATTATTTTATACATCGTGGTATCATTTGCGAGTAAAGGTTATCCTGCTATTTCATTATGCGTACGACTACTGGGCACCGGCCTTCTGATTAACCATCGAGATAAAATGGACTTTTAACTGTTCCAATAGGAATAGGAGATAAGACTTTGCTCATCCGTCCATTTTCTTAATACTTCATATTCTTATAGAACAGTGAAAGTCTAGTAAACGTAAGAATGAAAAAAAAAATGAGTGAAAAAATTCGGTTACCTAAGAAACTTTTTTGGTACGATTCCTGATTTAACACACAACATTTGAAAATCGTCCCTTGCTGCATGATTACAAAATAATTAGCAAATATCTGTCCTTGTCAACGGTTACAACTAATGAAAGTAACTAACAACGCACTGTACCTAATGATACAGTATTTCTTGAGTTTTAAGAGGTTTATGAATTATTCATACACGTCTGATAATGATAACTCTGGCATAAAGTTGTAACATTACTTTTCAACACGTCTTAATTCAACTGCACATCTTATTCTACATTAAACGTTATACTTGCTATAAGCTAGCTACTAAGGTATAGTTTCAAAGGCAGAGTAATGGAATAACTTAATTCAACTGCACATCTTATTCTACATTAAACGTTATACTTGTCTTAATAAGGTATAGTTTCAAAGGCAGAGTAATGGAATAACTTAATTCAACTGCACATCTTATTCTACATTAAACGTTATACTTGTCTTAACAAGGCATAGTTTCAAAGGCAGAGTAATGGAATAACTTAATTCAACTGCACATCTTATTCTACATTAAACGTTATACTTGTCTTAAGTTAATATTAATTACTAACATAGTTTTAAGGATCACTGTTACTAATAAGATATGGATATTACTGAAATAAATGATGATTATTATTATTTATTATTATAAGGTATAGTTTCAAAGGCAGAGTAATGGAATAACTTCATTCAACTGCACATCTTATTCTACATTAAACGTTATACTTGTCTTAATAAGGTATAGTTTCAAAGGCAGAGTAATGGAATAACTTAATTCAACTGCACATCTTATTCTACATTAAACGTTATACTTGTCTTAATAAGTTATAGTTTCAAAGGCAGAGTAATGGAAATTACTACACATGGAAAGCTACTCCTCGTATAATCACAACCCTCTTGAGGGCAAACTCACGTGACTAAGTGGTCGGGACTTGAGTATATCAAGTTGGCAAGGCGACGACACAACAAGTACAGTTGAGTCCGATAACATATTATTATGCACGGAAAAGTGATCAAAGAATGTTAACATGACTTTATTGTTAAGGATTTAAGGTGCTTAGATGTTTTAGAAAGCTCTAGCTCACTCAATGGAGAGTTTTCCTAAGTGATCGAACTAGAAATGAGGAGATTCGTAGGAAAACCTTGGTCGTCGACATAGCTCAGCAAGACTCGAAGTTGCTGTGTTTACATGACATTATTTTTCATACATTGATCGTTTTTGGATATACCATTTTTTATCCAGTTTTAATAAAAATAAAATAAAGTAGATGAATGTTGTATGTATTTTTTTCTTTAATTTGATGGATTTGTATACTCACTTCTTGAATTCGAAGTTTTATTCTTGACTCTGAGATGTTACAGTTATTAAAGGTTTTGTGTATTTATTTTTTGACATTATTCTATTATTGTGTTATATTACTTTTTTTTTAAATTTGTCATTGCGTTGTATTGCATATTATAATTGTTATGAATTGTCAGCAACATATAAATAGCATGTAAGCGACTTGGTGCCCGCACTGTAAGTTTATTATAAATAAATAAATATTAGGGGACATTTTTACACAAATCGAACTAGTCCCACAGTAAGCTCAACAAAGCTTGTGTTATGGGTACTAGACGACAAGATATTTAATAGATATATACTTAAATACATAGAAAACATCCAAGTCTCAGGAACAAATGTCTCTGCTCACCACAGAAACAAATGCCCTTACCGGGAATCGAACCCGGGACCTCTAGCTTCGGAGGCAATGGCACTACCAACTAGGCTAAACAGGCCGACAAATTATGATTATGTGACTGAATAAATGAAAAGAAAGACTCAGGTGAGCGGGGCACATTGCTCGTACAACCGATGGCCGTTGAGGCAGAAATGTTATTGAGTCGCGAACATTACTCAAAATCGACCATTTTCAATCTAAAACGGTTTTTATCGCTTATAATGCTTATAATCTACCATGCATCATAAAATCAAAAAGTAACTGTTACTATATAAGATCCTAATACAAGCATATATCCTTTAATCAGTTTATGGGAATCATCAAAAAATATATATTTGTAAAGCCTCTTAAAGCCACTGTGGTAATGAAAATAAGAAGTGTGATAGACATTAACTAAAAGCGTTCCTCCCTAATCGAAATTCTTCACAAAAATTAGTGTTAAGAATACTGTAAGTATTTATTAGTGATTTATAGCGAAGTTAAATGACAACAACATACATCATCATGACAATGTACATCAACATAATACATACGGTACGTATCTAATCCTGAAGCAAGGCTTTGAGTCTGGCTAACTTCGAAATACATTTGAAGCAAATTTTAAAAATTTATCTATTTAAAATTGTACTTTAGTACTTGTTATTTGCAGTTCGTTAAAATTATTTTGTAATATCCTGTGAAGGTTACAAACGTCATATCCTTTTTGATATTATGACATTTCTGTTTGTATCATACTTGTCATTGTTAGATGGTAAAAAAATCCTGTATTATTTGGTTATACAAAATGCTTAAATTGTGTTGTCACTGGATCACAATAAATCAGGAACCGTTCATACCTATGATTAAAAAATATACAGTAGTAGTTACGTAGTATGTCAGATGTATCCTTTTCCACCCAGTGGTTTTAAATCATGTTTCTTTGGAAGCTTTGTGATGTAAAAACCTCGCAAATGGAATCCCTTTGAACATGGGACATATTTTGGTCATCTTTGGGAGGAAAGGGACGCGTTAATGTATTTCGAAGGTTCTTATGGTTAAATAAGGTATAAGTTATGTACGAGTAGTATAACTGTAGTACTCTAAAAGGGACAGCTATGGTGAATAAAAGTACCTCATTAATTTCATAATTGCCTTTCTGTCTTTTATTGTAATAATATTAAGTACAGCAAGTACTTAGCCCTAGGACACGGGCAACCGCGATGTAGCATGTTGATTCAACGATCATTGTCTCGATAGTCGTTTTTGCGAACGGTCTAATAGCGAAGAGTTTCGACCAACATCTCAAGAGGCTCTCGTTAGATGGCCGGGTCAAGGGTCAGACACAGAAGGCGGTACTCCTGGACACGGTGCGCGGAAAATGTGGAGGTTCCTCTCTGTCGCCCTAACCACCGCTTAGGCCCTGCCTCGCTGCCGGCGGCATCCTGGGTTAGTTTTTTATAATGCATTTATATTTAATACGTATTTTTGTATATTATACTGTTATAAATTTAATGTTAAAAACCTTACTTAAGTTAAAAAATAAATACAATGAATAATAATATAAGGCGAAAGGATGTGTGGACCCGATCGCTCACGGGGTTTCCAGTGCAATCAGTCAACGAGGAGGCAGCTTGTGGCGAGCTGTTAGAAAGTAGCGACTTACGTTCCTAAGCCTCTGGGGGTGTTCTGTGGGTTAGTTCTTGAGACATCCCCCTGCCACTGCCTTACCTTAACAGGCTGTCCCAAGTGGAGTCGCTAAAGCTTTTGCTCGGGGGCGAATGTGGTCACTAAGTGGCGAGTTGGCTATATGTTTTAAGTCCAGAGCCACCTAGCCCTCTGTACCGTTGTTGCCCTTAGGCCATTTTTTAATGTCCCTATCTATAGAGGCCCATCTAGCAGAGGCGAGAAACCATCTGCCGGAGAAAAAAATGAGAGGAAGTTTTATAAGGCAGGCGTCCGTTGTTACACTCAATAAACACCCCAAGTATTAATCTAATGTATTTACCCAATAATCCGGTGTATTTAGATTCCATCAACCAGCAATAGTCCATGTATGTACACCCTGGCGGGTGCTGTCTCTGTGTGCGTCCCATGATACGCGCAGGGACAGCATCCACTCGATGCACCCCTTACATTTCATGAAATCAATAACAACAAAGTTTATTTCGAGTTTATTAGTTCATACAATTTTGACAATTAACCATATTCTAAGTCCTCGTGTTTGGTTAAATCTGGCCTTATAATTGATCAATACACAACATGTGAACGGATTACCAAAAACTTTTTTTTTCCGACGCTTTATACACATAGACAATCACTCTAGTGGAAAAGTGGAAAACATTGTTGCCATTTTAAATTCAATACAATATTAGTTAGGTATACAGTCAAAGAGTGACAAGTTATCCTTGTTAAAGTTTTCATGAGATTAATTTAACTGTATTGATAGTGTTTTTAATCGGTTTTTTAACTCAAAATATAAACTTACAGTAGGCATACACATCTATTTCACCAAACTGTATATAGTTTGGCGAAATAGATGTATTTGTAGGCCTCCACCTAAGAGTGCCACAATGACCTATCCTGCGCCTAGATATTTGTAATAGCAAATTGAGTCAGAAAATTAAACGCTTGCAATACATTTCTAGACTTCACAATAATACTTCCAGGATAGCGAAAGCCATAGAAGTTAAACTATCGCATGAATATGTAAATCAGTTTTATTCGCTGAAGTATTTTCTTGTTAACATTGCACCTATTATTGGATTTTAATTTACAATTTAAATTGTCTTTCTGAAGCATTTGTACGGTTTGAAATATTACCTTTTCCCGTATTGACTGCTGTGAAGAATTTTATAACAACAAAAGCCTGATTCAATCAAGGCGCCAACATCAAAATCATATGGGTTCATCTAGAATCCTACGTCGTTTTATCAAATTGACACTAAGGAAGGAACGACCATAAAACCGTACAAAGGAGGTTGTCCCTCAACATCTGTAGCTGGCCGCTCAGCAGGCCAAAAAAACTTAGGACACTATAATCCTTTAGGATCCTGAGCCTCATACACCCAAATAGGTACAATTGAATATGAACCATACGGATAATACTATTGGATTTTCATTTATTCTAAAATCAAATCTGTTTTACCTTTTGACATTCCATTGAATCATATTTTTGTTATTTCTTAAGAACATGGGATTCAGGCGATTAATACAATAGAGGTCCCGGGTTCGAATCCCGGCCAGGGCATTATTTGTGCATTTAGCACGGATTTTGTTCTTGGGTCTTGGATGTTCTCTATGTATTTATCTATATAAGTATGTATATCGTCGCCCAGTACCTGTACAAGCTTTGCTTAGTTTGGGACTAGGTCGATTTGTGTAAGATTGTCCCCTAAGACAATACCTACCTTAATTATTAAATTTGACCAATACCTATGACTCATTTATACTACCTATTAATAGAAGATATGATATTATGACTAAATGTACCATAATGCCTTTTGTAACACAGACAAAATGTTTAATAGATAATTTGGTATATTATGCTTGGTGACTTTCAGCACCAAGGATTCTCCTCCGACCAAATCAACACGAGTTGCTTCAACGATGGACCTGTGAAAGGAAAATGACCATTAGACAATTACATAAAGTATTTCTTCTAGGTACCATAACTATACCTAATATAATAAGCTATTTTTCTACTTTCTTCAGTAGCTTTCTACTCCGATTTATTTCAATGCAATGGGATGGTAATATCTACAAAAAATTGGATTATTTCTACATTTGATAAAGTACAGAATACTTCCATTTTAGCCTAGTTGGTACCCCGCCTACCTACCTGCTGCCTGCCTACGAAGCCGGTGATACTGGGTTCGAATCCCGGTCAGGGCGTTTATGTATGTATAACACTTTATTGCACAAAAAAACTAACAATCGAAACAAAATAACAAAATGTAAAAGTACAAAGGTGAACTTATCCCTTTAAGGGATCTCTTCCAGCTAACCTTCGAGAAAATGAGAAAAATATATGTAATACACAAAGGCGACAAACAAAATTTGCACAAACACGGATATTTAAGAAAGCAATGTCAGATTATGAATACACGTAAAACTAATAAGCTTGTATACACTATAACATAACTATTCATGTAAATATATACTTAAATATATATATAATACACACATATATACGTTTTATACATAAATGCAGGATAAATAGCAAATAATAAATAAACATTAGTATTCAATATGTCCATGGTCAAGATTCCGAAAGCCACAACTTTTTTAGTCTGTCCTTAAGCGAGTTCTTAAGAGCGTTTATTTGTCTCTAAGAGTCTTGGATGTTCTATTTATTTTTCTACATAAATATGTATATCATCGCCTAGTATCTACCAATAGTTGTGTAAAATGTCCCTAAATATGAATTAATTTATATTATTCCTATGTAGGTAATGCTTATGACACACTTACCCGATGGTTCTAGGTGAGTGACCATTGGTGAGAATAACCTCAAGAGCACCAATGACGTTCTCGAAGTAACTCAAGTCAACAGTATAAGCTTCTCCTCTGAAGTTGATAACGATCACATAGATCTCACCATTGCGCCACCTGATGAATAAGTTAAATACTTGAAATAAACTTCAAATAAAATAGCTAGCTATCCGTGCTTATTTAACTTTCGATTATATCGCATCAGTCAATGCAGTGTTTGAGGTAGCATCAAGGTATGAGACATAATAGTATTTACATTTCTTGTTTTCAAGAATATTTTTGTTTTATTTTTCAATTTTTAGTATTTTTAAAATAATGGTTATTAATAGCACTCCATAAGAGTGAAAAATACACATAACATAAGCTATATTTGAACAAAATATATATATTCATATTTTTTTCAATTGAATAATTCCTGGCTCGCTCAATAGACGCCCGTTTAATTTTTTGCTCCTGTTACAGGGCCATTCCTGTAAATCTAACCTGTGTTAAGTAATAACATGAAAATGTACATAATCACAAATAACTATTATGGCTTTTATAAGCACCTAGAATTTGATCCAAAATTACTAACAATATTAAAAACCGGCCAAGTGCGAGTCCGACTCGCGCACGAAGCGTTCCGTACCAGAAAAAAAACGCCAACAACTACTCTGTTGTATGGGAGCCCCCCTTTATTATTATTATTATTATTATTATTATTTTGATTGTAGTATTTGTTGTTGTAGCCACAATAAAAATACATAATCTGTGCAAATTTCAACTATCTAGCTATTACGGTTCTCGAGATCTAGCTCGGCGAGTAGTAGCCATGAAAAAGGGCTAAAATATCACGTTTTTTGTATGGGAGCCCGCCTTAATTATTAATATTATTTTGTTTTTAGTATTTGTTGTTATAGCGGCAAAAGAAATACACAATCTGTGAAATTTCAACTGTCTAGCTATTACGGTTCTTGAGATACAGCCTGGTGACAGACGGACGGACGGACGGAGTCTTAGTAATAGGGTCCCGTTTTTACCCTTTGGGTACGGAACCCTAAAAACGAAACCAAATTCCAACATTAGTTAAGTTGTAGTTACGGTTAATTTTAGTTAGATTTAGGAATTTATCATGTTAAGTATCACTTTACACAGGTTACATTTATACAGATTAGAGAAGCATGGCTGGGCCAGCGATTCACATGTAAAATTTAATAGTATTATGAATAAATGATTGAAATTGATAAAATATGTGAATATAATATTGTTATCGAGCAAAAGTTCCGCCTATGTTGATGTCAAAAAGATGTCCGATATGTCCAGCAGTGGACTAACAGGTTGATGTTGATGATGTTAAAATAGATGTGTCTTATTGACGCCGCCAAAAATTGTATGGTAACAAACTATGTATACTTGAACAAAATAATATTGTTATAAATATACTACGATATAATACACCGAATTTTTTTACATTATACCCTAATTATAATGAAATAGTAAGTATATCTGTCTTGAGTTCACTTTACCTACCTTTTGAAAGCAAATACATCGCGGTTTAAAGCGACAGACTCAAATCTGCCGTATCTAAACGGGGGTTCACCACGAAGCCGAGCAAGCTCCTTATAAATATTGAGATGTGACAGCATGCTGCCGCGCTGCACTTCCACATTAAGATTTTCATAACCTTCCGCAACTGGCAGCCATGTCTCACTGGCATTGGAGAAACCTTTTGATAAAATAAATATGTTACTCGGAACGTAATGTCGACTGTAGAAATCTTAGATTGGTGATGCAAGACTTGCATCACGCAATCTATGCATTGCAAGTATTATGTTTCATGTACCAGCGTTTTTATCAGAGTTCCACTGGAAAGGAGTCCTGTTGGGATCCCGGGAATATTTCCAATAATTGATCGGGTCGTCAGAATTACATCCACCTGGATCCACGGTATCTTCCCAGCTGACAAAACCATCGACCATACCGATTTCTTCACCCTGAAAGAATTTAATAATTATTTTTACACCAGAATAATATTCTCTACTGTAGATTTTGTACATTTAATTCTTACCATGTATGTGACACTAATTCCTGGAAGCAACAATGAAACCATGTTCATTGCATCGACTAACTTCGGACTGTATCTAGATGCAACTCTGCTTTGGTCATGATTCCCAATCTAAAAATTCAGACATTCAACGTTACTACGTGATTCAGAAGAGTTATCTTACTACAATAGATAGTATCACCTACCACCCAATTCGCCATCTTGTCAATTGGTTTGAAAGTTAAATATTTATCAATAGCGTATTTAATTTCATTGGCTGTCGATTCACCATTGACGTCAGTAATAAGTGCAAAATTAGATGGCATATGTGCTCCCTTGCGATTTACTTATCCAAAGTACTTCATTGTATCCTGAGGCGTGGAGTATACCTCAACCATCATTACTCTACTAAAATCATCGTTAGCCTGGAATTCATCGAAAATATCGCGCCATTGATAAACCATGTCGTACGACTCTGGCTGGTTTTTCGTATAGATGTGATTTAAGTATGCATGGTTGAGTGGATCATCTAGACTTTTCCCAGACAGAGGTTCGTCTGGATACTTCCCGCCGTATTTTTCTTTATCAACTTCAAATAGATGGTTAATTGCACCAACTCTGAAGCCTGCTACTCCTTTGTTAAGCCAAAAGCGGATAATTTTCTTCATCTCCTCTACTACTTCAGGATTACGATAGTTAAAGTCTGGCTGAGCGGTAGTAATTTGATGGAGGTAGTATTTACCAATTTCCTCTCTGTATTCCCAGGCACTTTTACGGAAAACACTGATCTACAAAACAATTTAATTATACGAGTGTAAGCAAATCATTATTTATAGTTATTTTATAATAAGTGTCAATGAGACACATTTTTCCTGACGCAACGCAGAAATCGTATTAATTGGCATCGACAAAATGACCTTTTCCTTGACAATCATACATAGTTATTATTTACCCAATTATTTGGTGGATTAAGGGTGCCTATTTCGTCGATGACACCATCTTCCCAAACAAAGTAATTAAAATATTTCTCATCGCCCTGAAGTGCCTTTTGAAACCATGAACTTTCATTGCTGCCGTGATTTGGTGCGAGGTCTAAGATGACTTTAATATCTAAAAAGGGAAATAACATTTGTGGTTAACTCTTTTTAGTCTTAATTAATTATTTTCGGCCAGACTTTATTAATATTATCATATGTAATATGGCAAATATTATTTTGGCATTTAAATTATGAAATGGGTTGGTCCTTCAAATGATTTACTATATGATTAAGTCGTACCTAATTCATTGGCTTTGGTAATTAGTTTTTCGAAGTCTTCCATATTTCCATACTCGTCATGGATGTTGTAGAAGTCAGAAATATCATATCCGAAATCATACATAGGCGACTGAAATATGGGCGAAAGCCAGGTAGCACCAACTCCCAACTCCTTTAGGTATTCTAGTTTCGAAGAAATTCCTTAAACAACCGACATGATTTTACACGTTTTGATTAAATAATACATTTTTAAGGTTTTATTGGGTATCAGATGGCATAAGGTAAACGGATGGCAAATGTAGTTTACAAACAGTAATGTATTTTTTGGTTTTGAATTAAATGATGATCATGCTGATGACACATATACCGTTGAAATTCATAACTTTGCCTATGATGCCAATCTTTGCTTACAATCACCACGATTACCACCCCGACAACTTTCAATTCAACACGACATTAAACGAAGACAGGCGGTAAAGGCGAAGTAATAGCAGGATTGGAAGGCACCAAGCACCTTAAAATGAAAATTAAACTAGGCAAGTTTTGGCGGTAAATGCTTGACACTCTAATCCCTAATCCCTATTTTGCTTCATTTTAATGTACCATTTCTGGAAAGGAAATCGAATAAGGAATGAGTATATATGACGAAGCATGTAAGTAGCACCTATAGTTGATGAGAGCTTGTGAGCTAATGGCTTACGGTGGTACGAGTATGAACATGTTAGGAGGTATGAAAGTCACGTGACAAGAAGAGTACTTATTAAATTTGGTAAGAATGTGGAGGGATGTAATACAAGAAGTAGGCGAAGGAAAAGGGGGATGGTCTGCGTAAGAGATTTTATGTACAGGAAGGATGTGATTGACGAGATGAAGGGCAATAGATATGAACGAAAAAACATGCCGCGCCGATCCCAAGTAAATTGGATAAGGGCAAGCGGAGGATGTGCCGTGTCTGCAAAAATTAGAAAATATACGACAACAGCTGGCTTCGTTGTCGGGAACATTGCCTATGTTGCCAGCAACTTTGAATCTGACAACGAGTTGTCTCCCCATATTCTATTGTTTTTTTTTTTTTCATTTTCCTCAACAATTTTGATAAACCTCCTTCTAACTTAATGGGTGCACGTAAATCCGCATAAGTTTATTTGTCGTATTTTGCAATTAAAATCAAATGTTACTTTTTTACAGGAAAATTTGCTGACAGTACGGGAAATAATTTCGGCAATATCCCTAGTGGCAATAATACTGGGAATGGGAATATTGACATCGGCACATCAGTATAGGTCGTCAAACTTTTCGTGTCGTAAAACTTTATCAGTCAATGTCTAATGTCAGAATGAAAACTGGTAGTATTTTGCCATTTGACATGACAGATGTTAAATAATACGGTAATTGATTGACACTTCTTCGTGTCTAGTCATATTTCGAGTTTAACAGATTGGAAAGGATTAATCACTACATCTGTAATTAAGATTTAAGGGGTCAAATAAGTATTGAGTAAGTATCGAGTGCTGGAACATATCTTAAGTTGCAAATAATGACGTACCTTTTAGATCTCCAATACCATCGCCATCGCTATCCATGAAAGATCTCGGACATATCTGGTAGAATATTGTCGCCTCCCACCATTCAAACTCGGTCCCTAAACTACCATTAGCAAGAACTAACAGTAAGTATATAACGAAAATACTTTTCATTTTATTGTAACTTTCCATGAAGCCACAGCTTCACTATTGAGTGTGTATTAATGTCATTTTTGTTTAAGAATATCTCGTTCTATGCATTTTATCACATTTTAGATATAATGCGATTAAGATAGTGTCAGTTACATGTTTCAATCTACAATTTTTGTGCATTGAAGCTAAGATACACATTTTTACAGATGTTGAGATGAGCCTTGTGTCCGGGGACATGCCATGGTATCATGATTATGATTTCATCTAATAGTGACTAGTTCTTAATTATTTTTTCAAATAAAACTCATACAGCCATGCAAGCCATGTATTTCACATATAAATATTTTTTATTCGGACATTATCAGTAGTCAGATAACATTACAGTCATGGATAATATCACGTTTATTTCAATTTGAGCACGAACGAGTCGTACGCAGCCACAGGTACTGCAGAAGCCTGGAATTTATCTCTGCAACAAAATTGAAAAAGTAATTAGATTATTGAAATTAAGTAGTGAAAAACACATAGTTGAAATAAAACGCTGGATGCGGGTGGCGCAGGACCGGTCATTGTGGAAGTCTTTGGGGGAGGCCTATGTCCAGCAGTGGACGTCATTCGGCTAAAATGATGATGATGATGATATCTAGTTTCACGCCTCAACACGATATGCCTGGAGCGCACGCTAAGCTTTTTTGGACATATCATGCGATCTAAAAAGCATGACCTAGAGAAGCTGATGATCCTAGGTGAAATGGACACCAGGCGTGCACAAGGTAGAGCACCCAAGAGATGGTCTGATCCTGTAAAGAAGGTGGCTGGCGGCAGTATGCAGAGTGCGACCCACATCGCTTATGACCGCACTATTTGGAGACAGAGTATACGCGGTTGCCATCCTCAGTAATGAGGGACCGAGGAAGAAGATCTAGTTTCAAACAAAAGAAAGCTTGTATTATGGATACATACTTAAATGCATAGAAAACATCCAACACCCAAGAACAAATATCCGTGCTAAATGCAAAAATAATGCCCTGGCCGGGATTTGAACCCGGGACCTCTAGCTTCGGAGGCAGTGTCACTACCATACCAACTAGGCTAAACAGGCCGTTGTAATATGGATATACAGGGTGTGGCTTGTAATAGAAGCAATAAATTTAAAGGACGCTTCCTTAGAGCACCTGCAGTAACCTCTTGTGTCCCAAAAAAAATCTTTTTTCAATTGGGAGAAATTTTATCTATAGTTATGACGTCCAAGTAATGGATCTTGGCAACCAAAGATTATAGCGCGGCAGTCAATGCTGATTTTGAGGTTGATCCAAGTTATGACTCATAATCGTTAACGCACTTTTGGTTTAAAAGCATATTTTTGGGGATTTAAAAAAAAAAAATTTAGGGGTTTTATTAATAAATAGTTATTAATATCACCTCAGTAGAGTAAAAAAGTACAAGTAAGCGATTTTTGTATTAAAAAAAACCCAAAAATCATTTTTTTTTTTCAATTTTAACCATTTGGAAATAATTGCTAGAGAGCTCAATAGTGTACCATTTCATTTATTGTCCCTATTACAGGCCATACCCTGTATAGAAAACATCCAAAGCCCCTTACCGAGATTCGAACCCGGCACCGCTAGGACTGTAGCCAGGGTCTCTACCAACTACACTTAAGTATTCGTCAATGATTGAAGAAAATAAAATATTTTATACGTATGTATATTTAATATTAGAGGCTATTAAAATTTCTCATCCCCACAAAACAATAAGAAATAATAAATTGACTCAGGAACAATCTTAAAGATCTCCTGTAATACTCGTAACAATCAATTAGTGAAACTTTCCAAGACGCAAACTCGGGAAATTTCCAATAGCAAAGTTTGGGAAGCAATGACCACGTTTTAACGCAAAAGTTGCCGAATACTCGTTAATGAAATTAAGGATAACGATGGAAGTTTTATGCAAATTAAAGAATAAGATCCCATGTGCATTATAAAACTAAATCTATTTAAGCTGTCATCGAAAAAGCTAGGCGTGCTCAATTGAAGGGGTGTTTACAAAAACAACATTACTGCATAGTAGGTGATTTTACAAGCTGTCAATAAAACTAAATTACTCTTAAAGTGTTACTTATTCATATGTCTACATAATAATGAATAATGAAATAGTTATTCCAACCATATTTATTTCTTGAAATATATAATAAAATAGTTCTGTCAATTGCGCTGCTTTTGTAAAAATTTTGTTAGTTATATTGAGTTAGTAAGAGATATTTTTTCATAGAGAATCCTTTATAGGTTTTTGGTAGATTCTGGTCTAATTGGAAAATTTAGTCTATTTTAATGATAATTGAACACTCCAACTCATGTTAATTCTACATTGCACGTAGGGTGGAGCGTCAATGTATGGACCAAAAAAAAAGTTGTCTGATCGACCTGGAACCATTGTAGTATGTTGCCTATAGATAAGATATTTATGAATATTTTTTATTTTTTTGATATATGTTTTAGCCCTCTACATTAGCTCAAAAGTTTTAATTTTTACTCAAAACTTTGGAAATTTTGTATTTTTTTAAATAGCAGGAACTAAAAAAAGAAACGTTTATTTAATTGAATACATAAAAATAAAGACCTAACTGTCTTGAAAAAAATGTTTTTTTCGCAAAAGCAATATGTAATTGTTTTAAAAAATATAATCAAAGATTGTTAAAAATGAGTGAATATTGTGTTTCGGAACCGTTTTTAAAGCATACATTTAAAATAAAATTATTTAGAGTTTATATTTTTTGTGTTAAAATACGGTAATGTTTGCGATTTAATTCTGTAACGAATAAATCCATCTCTCGCCTTTTCATCACCCACGGCGACAGACGCTGCACTCACCATTTTAACACAACGTTCAACTACTGGAGTGTGGCAAGGATAAGCCGGGAACTCAGTAATATGTTATTGCTGTGACTAAACTTGTCCTTCAATTCCTCGTCGGTAGACCTGTTTAGCATTGGTGGGGGTGTAACTTGTGACTTATCCCATGTAATCATCTCGGTATGGTACTTAGCGTCAAAGTTTAAAGTCGGAACTTTGAACATTCTCACCTCCGGCTTGTAATGATTTCGGGCAGCGATTATTCGTTCTAGGCAGAGTTCGATTATATGAGGTCTTTCATCGAATAACATGGACAATAAGAGATTTTCTGGATGTGCAAAAAATGCGATTTTTTATTTCACTGGATCAATAATTTTCTTTACATCGGAACTCAAGCATCTCGAATAGGCAATTCATTCAAACACGTATTTTGGTCCTTCCTTAAACGACTTTTCGTTTTTTTATACTGCACCAAACCGGAGCATACATCTTCACAATATATTCTGTTAGTTTTATAACGTTTGTTGAAGGATTAGGTGTGGCTACATGAAGTCTTAAAATTCTGCTGGCCGTTGTCAACCAACGTCCAACGTGA
Source organism: Notocelia uddmanniana (assembly GCA_905163555.1). Taxonomy (NCBI): domain Eukaryota; kingdom Metazoa; phylum Arthropoda; class Insecta; order Lepidoptera; family Tortricidae; genus Notocelia; species Notocelia uddmanniana. The sequence goes on along the minus strand of LR991056.1, from coordinate 27,579,848 downwards.
GTAAGCCATTTTACCTGGATTTCTATGAGGCAATTCTTGGGAACAAGTACCACTTCCTACAGCTTAACACGTCTCATAAAATACTTTTGATCTGTGCTGAGATCTTTCTCAATCTCTTTTCATAATGTAGGCACATTAGACGTTAGGTATAGGTAAAACCTCCACGACGGGAGACTGTTACAGTTTTACAAAGATTTTCCTATCGGCCCCGAGAAGTGAGACCCGCTTGTTATTTCATCTAGTTTTATAAACAAATGGCGAATGGTTTATTCTACTACGTACCTCTACTAGTCTAATAAACCATTGCAGTGGCCTACCTAACTGTAACTCTAATGTTTTGCTGCGCGTTTCCATCCAGTATTCGTTGCAGTACCATCGCACCCGCTGACCACCAAGTTACTTAAACCAATATTATTTTTCGTACAAAAAGCGTGTATTGAGTCCGCTATGGCCTTTTCCGTGTCTGACAAAGTTGGTAAATGTCCTAAATATGTAGCACCAGGTTCAGATGTTAGCAAAGTTGCTCCTCAGTTCCAATTGTTTTGAGTAACCGCTGTTCTCTGTCTTGTCTTTCCTTCCATCGAAATATAGATTGCTGATTTCTTATTGCTAGGATATTTAATCGCATTCGCTTACGAGCTCTACGAACTTTGCTGCGGTCTATTACTTTTGCCATGTTTTCCGATTTTATAATTCCTACATCCTTCAAAACTGCACTTGCGACTGCAGCTGCTGTGCGATCGGAGACGCCATTGAGCGTACCTACTTAAGATTGGTAAAGATGGAGTGTTTTCAAAGCTGCGTCATTTAAAAATAACGACCAAGGATTTGGAGTTTTTGAAAAACATGGTTGAGGCTCATTTATCTGGTCGGATACAGTTTTCACAGGTACTCTATCTTAAGGCAACTAATTCGTTAACAATGTTAATTGGGTCAAAAAATCAGTGTTTCTGATAATGTAATGTTTTCTAATATGGGTATATTTTTATGCTAAAGATATTTTTTATTTCCACTTTTATGTGTTTAGAACAAATTATCTTGATTTTCATAAAAGAAAAATATGATTTTGATGAAAGAGCGATTTTTACAATATGGACTAGATTTAACGTATTTTTAAATATTCAATATGGGAGTAGAGGGCTAAAAGTCGTATTAAATATTTATATTATATTTTTTCTCGTTCTAATGCAACGTCTAATATAGCAGTCTAATGCAACGTTTTAGAATGGTTCTGAGTTGAATTTCCGAAAAAAAAAATCTCGCTCCACCCTAGCACGGTTGTTGTCTTCACTATTCTCATTTCTAAATGCATGAGAAGTGAATTCTAGAAAACACCATCATAAAGCAATATTTTTTTCACCAATTACTAGCCCATCCAAGGTCTAACAAAATGTTACCATAAAGTTGCATTTGCAAAAGATTAAGTTATGTTGCTTTTGTAAACAGCCCTTTAATTAAGTGAAGCGTTACTACACCCCGGGACAGAGACTTTTTTATTTATTTACAAAAAAAGTTACTTCTATTACATAAGTCACGATCTCATCCTCACATAGAGTATTGCTGTCACCTCTGGGCGGGAGCACCTGGTTACCAGCTTGGGCCTTTTGATTCGCTTCAAAGACGTGCTGTACCAATTGTAGACGATCCCAAACTCACAAGCGATATTGAAACGTTAAGTTTAAGGAGAAACTTTGCCTCCTTGTGCGTGTTCTATCGCTTGTATATAATGGGTTGTGCTCCGAAGAAGAATAACTGTTCGACATGATGCCCACGGCCGCTTTCTATCATCGCACCACTCGCCGTCAGCAGGGCATTCATACTCACATCTTAGAACCTAAATGGTCGCGTACGGTACGGTTTCAGAAGGATTTTCTCCCTCGGACGCTCCGGTTGTGGAATGGGATGCCGAGGTTTTCCCGAGGGACTACGGTATGGGGTTCTTTAAGAAAGGTGTGTATAATTTTATAAGGGTCAAAAGCGCGCATGTGACGCCTCTGAAGTTGCAGGCGTCCATAGGCTGTGGTCATCGCTTACCATACGTGGTATAAAAAAAATTGTTGGACGGTAACAAATCGAGTAATGTTGATCGGCTTGTAGTGAAATATGGTAGGCGAATTTATGTCATGACCCGAACAGATTTTTCAAGTTCACACGGTTGCCGAGATAACAAGCTCCCATTATATAATATGTTGAAAACATGGTTTCTGTATATGGCGGATCCACGAGAGTTAGTAAATTGAGGCGTGTAGATAATTTCGCATTGTTTTATTGTTCAAAACAAGTACCTAAATGTAAAACTGTTTCGCAGGTTTCTTTGGTAAAATGTCTAACTGTGGGTGAGACTAGACATTTTTATAAAAAACTCACACTCAAATACACTATAATATTGTTCAGATTTACTAGATACATTATCCTTATCATGGACACTATCGGCTACCATAACCGCCATACAATATACGGGATGTTATTCACTCGAATTTTAGCTCGCTTTTGCACAAATGCAATTTTATAGGCGTGTGAGTGATGATGATGAGTCATCGCAAAACAAGATACCGTTTTTAACTAAACTTTATCTAGTGATTGTCTATTGATATTCAACCTGTTACTACCATTATTGCTTACAGACACACTGTGGGATATCAACTACTCACCCTTCATTTTTCGGGGATTGCACACTTCTAAGTACAACCACAAAGTCAGGATGGTGTGAGTCTTTGCCCACGTTTTCAAAGTATGTAAGATCCACTACGTATTCCGCATCCCTCATGTTTACGACCACGATATAAGCTTTGTTGTCATACCACCTGTAAACAATAACGTTGTATTATTTATATTGCGTTCCACCTATAGTATTGAAAATATCGTCTGTTCCTTTTCTGGTTTTCAAAATCAGCAGCGATGTGGTGAGACATTCCTTAACTAGAACAGCTGAAAAGTGTATAAATTCATTTTATTCACCTTTTGAATGCAAAGACACCTTTATTGAAAGCCAGCGACTCATAGCGTCCATATCTGAATACAGGGTCCTGACGAAGTGCCGCCAGGGCTTTGTAGACTTTCAAATGGGATCTGTCAGCTGCTCTTTGAACTTCCACATTCAAAGTTTCATAGCCTTCGGCTACTGGCAACCAAGTTTTATCGGCAGTAGAAAATCCTGAGTGGAATAGAATAATATTTTAATACATTGACGAAGGTCATCTAAAAAAAATTGCTCTTTAGCGATAAGACCGCCTGTCATTTATCTCTACTAGAAGCTATGTTTTGTGTTGTGTTCTTTTTTGGGGTGTGCAATAAAGTGTTTTTATATCGTATTGTATTTTCAATCGTAAAACGTGCACATTTACATAGTGTTTTTTTCCCCTGAAACGTTGCTTTTTTTAATTATATAAAATTTCTTGAATGGTTTTGAAACTTACCAGCATTTTTATCAGCGCTCCATTGGAAAGGTGTCCTCTCAGGATCCCTGGACCATTTACCATAGTTGATGGGATCATTGCTATTGCATCCAGCAGGGTCCACAGTTTCCTCCCAACTTACTTCTCCATCTACAAGACCAAGTTCTTCACCCTAAAAATTTAAAGATAAGCCATTTTGGCCCGGTGACTGAAAATCAGCTAGTATCGAGGGAAAACTCATCAGCTGGTGCATTTAAATAGGCAATAAATACTTTTGTCTGATTCCTGCATTACAAACTTTAGGGCAACAGCTGACGGGTTTTCTACCGAGATACAACGTGTTTATATATTCACGAAAGCATATAAACTGTTTCATATAGAAGAAATTACTGAAAAAAAAACCACACATTTATGTGCCTAGCTGACGGATAATCCACCACTCTATTAGCCAGCTGACGATTTCTTCTCATTGTGCAGGTATTGCGCTAGCTATCATATGATAAAAATTTGAAAAATGAATAACTGATATTTTTTCGTACGGTATTTCATAATACAACTCTCCTAGGCAGTTTACGCATCTTACAAGTTATCGCTCGAGAGGAAATGACTGACGATATTTGCTTCTGCCCGAGCACTGCTGCGAAAATAAATTGAAATTCGATTAACACATTCGCTACCAGTGCCAGGCTTACCCCCTAGGAACAGCATTGTATGTGAACACAAACCCTGCGTTGCGCGCAGTAAATTTATTAATCCCTCTTGTTTTATTGGGGGGGGGGGGGGTAGCTTACCATATAGGTTACACCAATTCCGGGAAGTAGCAAGATGATCATGTTGATACCATCCACCAAGTAAGGGCTGTATCTAGTTGCCATACGACTATTGTCGTGATTGCCAACCTGAAAGAGATGCAAAGAAACATGTATCGCTATTATATTTGGCTGAGGTTAATATTGTTTATATTATAAATATTTTCTGTGTACTTTTATTTACATACATCAATAAATTTCATGCTTAATGCTCAATATTTTTAGTGTATACAAATCAAAAATAATAAGCACTTTATTTCAACAAATTTAATGAACTATCTTCAACTCACCACCCAGTTAGCATCTTTGTCAAGAGGTTTGTAAGTCAAAAATTTATCGATAGCCCTTTTGATATCGCCTGCGGATGAAGACGCATCGACATCCGTAATCAGATCGAAGTTAAAAGGTATTTGAGCGCCCTCTCTGTCCTCTTCACCGAAATACCTGACCACATTTTCAATGGAAGCGTATACTTCGGTCATCATTACTCTGGTTAACCCATCCTTAGCTTTAAATTCATCAAGAATACCTCTCCAATCGTAAACAACGTAATAGGTTTCATTTTGGTCCTTCGTGAAAATATGATCGAGTGAATCGTGGTCATTTTGAGCTACTCCGTAAGCTCCTGACGGAGGTTCATCAGGGTATTTGCCTCCCCAAAGATTCTTATCCACCTCAAATAAGCAATTCACAGCATCAACTCTGAACCCAGCAACTCCCTTTTCGAGCCAAAAACGAACGACGTTCTAAAATAAACATTAAACACCTTTTAGTATATATGCGCTTATTAAATAAATTATAAATGTTATTACTTATTCTGCTTACGTTCATCTCAGCAACGACCTCTGGGTTTCTGTAATTAAGATCTGGCTGACCGACAACAAACTGATGCAAGTAATATTTCCCAACTTCCTCTTTGTACTCCCAGGCGCTATCGTGGAAGTGGCTCAACTAAAATCGTAATGTACACTTTAGCTTCACAGTTCTAGGCACTTTGTTTTTAGATTTAAATTAAATACTAATAATTATGGTTAATTTAATACTCATGTTACCCAGTTGTTTGGAGGTTGCATATTTCCATCCTCATCGATTACCCCATCTTCCCAAACGAAGTAGTTATAGTACTTTTCATCACCTTCCAGCGCTTTTTCGAACCATACACTTTCATTAGACGTGTGATTAGGCACAAGATCTAATACAACCTTGATACCTGGAAATTAATTCATGGTTAAGTATTGTAAGAGATGTCGAAATACTCCCAATCATCACAATGCTGAGGAACTTGTCAATGTATACTCGACTCCACAATGGGACTATTTTATTTTATTTATTTTTTTCTTTTTATTTTTGTACAAACAGTCATTACAAAGCGTTACATTTTGTAAATAACATTACATAGAATGTCAACAAAAAAGAACCGAATAAGATAATATATTATTACTTTTCATTGTTGGATCGGACCTGAGGTGTGAAAAAATTAAAGAGACGCATTTCGGTGGAACCGTAGATCATGGAAGTGATATCTAGCATATATGGCGGTATATACTCACGAACCGCTGCATATTTCAGTTGTTTAACAGTGGAAAAATAATTACTCTGTAGATGTAGATGACGCGTAGGTTAGCATAATAATACTTGTAAACTACTCTTAAGACTTGAAGTTTTAAACATTTTTTTTTTATTTAATGTTATTGGTCGTAGATGGAAAATTTACTAAAAATTTTACTCTTCAAATCCCTGAGAGTATTGTTAAAAATATCTAGGTCATTAAATTCTTTATTGTAAAGATTCATCGTGCAGGGAATGAAACTGTTTCTGGTGTAGTTTTTTATTGATTACCTTCCCGGAAGAGTTCCCGAAATTTTCTAGTTACATGAAGACTGTTATGCTCTTACCATTTGGGGTTCTTGATGCACCTTTGTGCTCTATCTAAGGCCTTCTCGCATTCCAGTCTAAAACTGATCTGGCCAGTCCCCGGTGTTTACGTTTTAAGAAACACTTACTGCCACGCGAAACAAACCTGCAAGATCTACTTAAATAGTAAATATTTCGAATTATGATTCACAGTAAGATATCTACCTAGTTCTTCAGCTTTAGCAGTTAGGGCTTCGAAGTCCTCTATGGTACCATATTCGTCATGGACAGCATAAAAGTCCGAGATGTCGTAACCAAAGTCGTACATAGGAGACTGGAACATGGGTGATAACCATATAGCTCCGACACCAAGTTCTTTGATGTATTCCAATTTTGACGTGATACCTAAAATAAGTTAAAATGAAAATAATCAGAAAATTATAAATATTTGGATAGCAGATTCGATTTTTCTGCTTTATATTTATGAAATTACATTAATTTAATTATTATGAAATTAAAGGAAATAAATTCATGAATTTATTGCTCCGAGCAGGATTCGAACCGGCAACATCCTGGTAAATGCGGTCAGTCTCTCTATCCAACTGAGCTATTGGAAAACCCGCTCCATATTTTTTAAATCTGTTCTCATACAACGCGTTTAGGAATGCAGAAGTACAACGACACGTACCTAGAAGACTCAGGCTTCCTTAGTTGAATTAATAAAATTATAAATAAATAGTAACTTTCGTAATTTACCGTTTAGATCACCAATCCCATCTCCATCACTGTCAGCAAACGATCGAGGATAAATTTGGTAAAAAATAGTGCTCTGCCACCAATCCTGCTCAGCTTCGTGTTTTCTTTCAATAGCACTCCCGACACATATAGCCACCAAAAGTGGCAGCAGATATATTGTTCTCATTTTAAAAATATTTAATTTTATGACCGACCACCAATGTTTCGTATCTGGACTCCCAAGGCTTATATAGTTGTTTGTGCCCAAGACTTATATAAAAAATATATCAGAGATTGTGTATCACTTCAGAGGTCATCTCTGAAGTGATACACAATCTCTGTTATATCTTTTATCTGTGACACCTTGAACTATTTCGTGATAAAATGTTGAAAAATGCCAGGCTGAATAAAACCCATAACAAGTTATATAACGTGATGCAAGATATCTTGCGCATGCTAGACAATTCGATTTCTATTTCATAGAGTCAGATAAATGTGTCAATTTCAAGCACTTCTACTAAGTCTAGGTGAAAATAACAATATTGATGATATGATGATTCATTCATATTTCGAGATATCTACATTGTTTTGTATTATCTGTAACTGTTTTCCTATAATATACTGCAATAAATTTAAGTAGTTTTTTTTTGTAATCACTAGTACGGACCGCTGATAAGTATAGAGGTAATAACATAATAAAAATATAATTTTCTGTGAAAATAAAAATATTTTCTATGAAATTTATTATATTTATTAATTTTACAGTTATGTTATTTGTGTAAAATGTATTAAGGTAGCATTTTAATTTAATTTTTTTTTAACTGGCAACTGTAGTCTTCTCGCATATCTTACGGTTGGAAATGATTTTCATACGTAAATAAATAAGCAAATTTTACATGTTGGATTTTACGACGGAATATTAACAACAACTCATGTCACTCGTTTGAGATAAATTAAAATACGAGATCATAGAAATAGTATAGTCATTAAATAGAAAAGAGGTATGAAAAAACTGAATATTTGAATTGTCATTTACTAAAATACTTAATTGACTTAATTTATGGTTTGCTCTTGAACATGTGTTAGTTACAGTAAAGTAAAATATTGTAGAAAGGAATAATAAATGTATCCAATGATTTCGAGAAATTTCGAGTGTAACCATAACTATACCATCATTCGAAGGACTAAAGCTTCATCGGCAGCTAAATCTACATAATTCGCGTAAACATTGTCACTGAAAGATAAAAACAAAACATTATTAAGAATGCTTAAATAATTATTTAATTGTAATGTGATAAAAATAGTAAGTTATAAATAACCCCGAATAATGTTTGTGATCTTTTAGCGTTTATATTCAAATTAAGATCAACGCCATTTACCATCCCTAATTTAAAAGCATTCTGATTCATCATGTACCTAAACAAATCTTTGAGATGGCAACATTTTTGACGACCACCACCACTTCATGATGTATGGTCCTATTTTATTCAGGATTCAGGGTACCATCATAACTACCCTTAGGATACCATCCAACATGCTTTTATTTAAATAATAGACTACATTTCCACACCGTTATTCATAAAACTTTACTAATATAAGTACTCTTTTTTTGCACACCTCTCATAATAAATCATCACCACAAACAAACAAACAAAGAACCATCATGACATATTTCTGTTCACAAAAAAATCTTTGTCCCTTTCTCACAAATACAAGTGGCTAAGTATTAGATGAAGATCGACATAGGATTGATTAGTATAATAAGTTCATTCGTATGCATATTTATTACTTACTTGATAGATCTAGATGACAGTATGCTGCTAGCTTCGACTTCTAGTTGACCAAAAACTAAGTCGAAACTTGACAAATTCACAACATTGAATGTCGGCCCAATGTTCATTACTATTACGTAAGTATCGTCTTTGTCCCATCTGTAAAATTTACATCATCTATATTAATATAAGAAATGTGGAAATAATTCTGTATGCCTGTTACCTCTTCACGCTTATAAGTATTTCTTGATTCTGTCACGCCTTACGTGTAAGAGACACGCATATATTATGTCTTCAGCGTACGAGTTAACGGTATGCAACACCGATGGCTTTTTTTAGACAAATACCATCATTCTAATGTGATTGTGTCGTTTCACGTTATACGAGTATTGTTTTAGTAGTCTGAGGAAAAAGGTAAAATTAAGATTTAACTCTGGATTTTTTTTAATTCATTTTATCGTATGGCATTTTTTTTCTACACTAACTTTTGAGCAATCATGTTTTATATTCCGTCAATTAAATTATTTTTTTCATTTACGTCTTCATCATTAGGTTATACAGTATTAGTTACTCAGCTTTTATCAACACTAATACTGCAACCACTATGTTACCGCTACTACACTACTCATCTTGATCTACTATGTCCAATGGATGTATAGTTATACAAATTTTGTCTAAATCAGATATTAATCGTAGGGATTTTTTTCATTTAATATCTCGACACAATACAGTCGGTTACAAAGAAAGCGCTTGCAAAGAAAGACCGGCCGCGTACTGAGCAGCGCTAGAGAATGGGATCCATGTTTTCAATTTTCTAGCAACTATCAAACATAGGTTTTGAATGCCATCTGCAATCTGCATAAGTGTTAATAATTATTCTATGCTAAATCTAAATGACACATTTAAGATTGCAACCCCGTGTCCTATAGAATCTGCCATGAATCGCCAACCCGCATGCCAAGCGTGGCGATTATGGCATTTACCCCCCATTCAATTGGGGGAGGCCTATGTCCAGCAGTGGACGTCCTTGGGCTGGTATGGTGGTATGGTGGTCCTATATAAAGATGTACACGTGGCTCGCACTCGTTCGTAGCGTGCGCTACAATATTTGTAAGTACTACTTATATCAGTGACTAGCGAAATCGTTCTGAATTTATTCAAGATCTGTATTGTTTTCTCTTTTACTCGACATAGATAAGTATTGATACAGATTGGAAACTCCCCAAGCGTGATAGTCAATTGAGTTTTGTCGACCCTACCAAATTTAATCATAATAATGATAACAAACCTCTTGAACGCAAACACGTTGTGACTGAGTGCTTTGCTCTCGAAACGGCCCACTCTGAAAGCCGGTCGTTTCCGAAGAGCAGACAGGGTCTTGTAGACCATGTAGTGGGACTGAACAGCTGATCTTTCGCCATCTACATTGATTGTTTCGTAACCATCAGCTAGCGGCAACCAGGTCTCATGGCCTTTTGTGAATCCTGGGTGATGAATGAAGATGTATTTATTTGTATGAAATCTATACACAATCTTCTTTTTATTTTGATATAGATCACGCCTGATTTAATCATGTTTGAAATTGGGAATGAAGTGGAGCAGTTTACTAATTAATATTTGACAAGTTTTTTCGCAAAAGATTCATTTTGCCATAGTTTTATTTCTAATATCACAACTTGTTCTGAGACCGTATGTACGTACGTATCTTTCACGATGTTGTCAAACAAACTTAACCTAACCTTTTGGACACTATACGATTCCTGATAATAACGATTTCACTGTTTGGGAAACAAAACCTGTGCAAAAAATGGTTTGCTTATAGTGACCTAATTTGTGACCCCAGTTAGAGTATGTGATGCACACGTATGATGCTCAGATTCACTCGTGATCACTTTTGTTTCCGTTTTTGGTTAACACTCACACAAAGATTGTAAAAGAAGTAATGTATAATATTCGAATGTGACGGGGCTCCAAATTTCTTCCCTCTCAATGATTATCTTTGCTAGATATGAACATAATCACATAGGTATATAAATAATAATGTAAGTACCAGCTTTACGTTCGGAGCTCCATTGGAATGGCGTACGTGCCCCGTCTCTCGTAACCTGAACGAAATTGATAGGATCGTCCGTATTGCAAGCAAGGGGATCCTTGGTGTCGACCCATGGTATATTTCCATTTTCCATCCCTATTTCTTCTCCCTAAAATAATGGGAGAAAGCACGCTATAAAATTAATTGATAATATTTACGAAGTAATCACACAACCTATTGAAGAAAGGGTTGCATCGATTGTTGAATCGACATAAAATTTACCATAAATTTACAGTTGGTCGAACATGTCAAAAACTACTTCATTTGCAGGTATCTCATACCGTAGGTTATTGAAATAATTGAAGGAATGAGGGTACTTTTCCGCGTGACTCCTTATAGCGTTGTGCTGTGCCGTAACAATTTTAAGTCAACGAAATTACGGTTGTTATTTTCGTGCCGGAAATATTACAAAGAAAAAAATATAAGAAAACTGCAGCAAGATTTCTTTTAACGACTAGGTAGTATTTATTTGTATATTACCATATACGAAATAGCGATCCCAGGAAGCAAAAGAACAAGCATGTTGAATGCATCTACGAGCTCTGGTCTGAAGCGTGTAGCTACTCTTGCCTTATCCTGGTTTCCGCTCTGAAACACGTAATTTTTATAAGTACAACGACGGTGTTAAATAAACTTACGGCCTGCCCGATGGCAAGCAGATACCGAAGCCTATGGACGCTTACGACTGCAAAAGAATCACTAGCGCGTTACCGACCTTTTATTGACTTGAATGTTCGTTGTGTTGATCGCTAGAGACATATTCAGGTCTCTCATTCAAGACAGCAAGCGAGCACCTCCTCGCATCCAGCTCGCTTACCGCCAGGAACAGAACAGCACATACCTTAAGAGCAACTAGGGGTGCTATTTTGGTTGCGGTCTTCTGTAAGTTGCAGGGACTTCCCCGGTCGGGATACTCCGATTATGGGCTGCAAATATGAGTATTATTGTGCCCAACCTCTCTTAAAATACAGGGCCATGATGCCATCCAAAAGACTTACACTACTGGACTACCTTCCTCAATGATTGCAAGAATAGCTGGTTTATTGCTGTTACCTCCCAATCAACTTCGTTGTAGTCTATTCCAATGTGTTATGACAGGAAACTGTGATTTGTGGCCACAAGTATATAACAGCTTTTATCTTTTCCTTACTTAATAACCATAGGGGCTCAAGTGTTTGTGAATATTTAATATATTCTAAGAAATAAGAATATCCAATTTAATCCTGCTTAAGGATATTTTCTCAACATCTAATAAGATAAAAGTATTTACCATCCAGTTGGCCGCTTTTAATAGTGGTTTGTACGTAATCCAGCGGTCAACTGCGAATTTCAAGTCCCTGGCGTCCATATCTTTTCGGAAATCGTCCATTAGAGCAAAATTTACTGGAATCTGGGCGCCTAAATTTGTACCTTCTCCGTAATATCTCACCAAATTCTTTATATTTGAGGTTGAAGATTCAGTTATTAGCACTCTGCAAACAAATTAGATAAAATTAATTTACTTGTCAGACGATACTCTCTTAATAATTAAGTGCTCTGACTTTTTCATATTTGAGTAAGCTATGAGATTGTCATGGGAAGTTCCATTACTCTCTCTTTCTCTAACAATTAATAGATTTAGATTAGCTTACGTTGTAACAGAAAACAATATTGTTTAATTTTATTCGAATGTGAATGTGGACCAAAGCAATATAGAAAGGATGTATATATTTATTGCTTGCTATATACATATGTTAAGAGTGTCAGGCATCCGAAGACGATGTGCAAAACACAGCGAAGTTGAGAAGATTATCACCGAAAGCTGACCCCAAGACTGCCCCACGAACATGTAGAATTCATAATTAGGCAAAAAGAGAGAGACAGAGAGAGAATAAATATAAAGGCATTTAAGTATCATTTATAAAACAGACTATTTATTACCTGGTGATATTATCTCTTATAGTAATACTATCAAACACTTCTCTAAATTGCGATATCATGTCATATGACTCTTTCAAATCTTTGGTGTAGATATGATTCAGATACTTATAGTCGTCTTCTCCAAGCCCTACTTTTCCAGATTTGGGCTCATCGGGATATCTGCCGCCAAAACTGTCCTTATCAACTTCAAATAAGTGATTGACGGAACTCATTTTCATACCAGCTACCCCTTTTTCTAGCCAGAATTTGATGATACTCTGCAAAAAATAATTGTTTTTAGTCGTAATAGCTCACGATTCTTGAACATTCTTCTGAATCTTATATCTTCTTGCAAACTTAAATCTGTTAAATTGCACATTGCGTTAATTTTTTTGCTTTTAAGTAGAAATCTTCGATAAAGGTTTTATATACGAAAAATTACCTTTAACTCGTCAATGACGACGGGGTTTCTGAAGTTCAAATCTGGCTGAGATTTTCCGAACTGATGTAGATAGAACTGGTCTCTGTTAGGTACGTATTCCCAGGCGCTTTTCCTGAACATGCTTACCTGAGCAAAAAGCAAAGTTAATACAAGATTTTGTACATCTTTTTTGCTATAATCTGGCTACTGGTGAGAACCTGCTCGAAAACTTCGATGCGCTCGATTATAATAGATATGCAATATCAAATAAACATTAGCACATTGCTTCAAATTACGAACTGTCGTACAAGCGTATTAAGGTTATTAACGTTTTTGTGCTCAGAATATATGAGAAATATAAAGCGCATGTATGTAATCACACGTATGGACTTATGTTCTTCACGCTTAGGTACAATTCTTAATTAACAAGATACCACCCATAATTAAGAAATTATGACATTCTGACCTGCTGCATTTTAAAATGTTGAAAGTAAAGTAGAAATCATAGCTTACCCAGTTGTTGGGTGGACTGTGTACGGCCTGATTGCTCAAATAGCCTTCTCCCCAAATGTACCAGTCGCTGTAATACTCATCCTTGCTAACTGATTTCAAGAACCATTCACTTTCGTTGCTGGTGTGGTTTGGCACAAAGTCTAGAAGAACTTTTATATCTAAAAAAATTACTAAATTTAGGTGTATGAAAATGACAGTACAACGCCAATAAAGTATGATAATATCGAAAATGGCAGGAACGTACACTAAATTGAGCCAAATGGCGAATTTGCAGGTATAGGAACACTACTGTACGCTAAGGTCGGATTCATAATTATCTAACGAAACGGCATGGGCTGTCACGTCAGAACGAATTAGATGAATCTGAATCTTACCATACTAAATGCATGAAACCGATATCGCACTGGCGCGTCACGACACGTCACGTCAGATAATTACCTATGAATGCAGCAATAGGTACATACAGAAATACATATAGTATATAATAGGGTCTTAAGGGCCGACCACGACTTCGAGCGGCAGCTATTTTCCTAATATATTGCGTGTGATCCCAAATAGCCGCAGTGCGTTACGCGTCTCGAGCGAGCAATGAACAGATAAAACTATTGCAACGCCGCCGATTGTCGTGGCCGGAATGTTATTATAAAGAATGATCTCCTTCAGAAGACAATGAAAAAACAAACTTATTGGAGTAAATGATGCAAAGATAAATTTAGTCTTAACTAAGTAATAGTATAGGTATTATATCATCAGCCAATCATACTTAAATGTTGTGCTTCTTTTAAGAGTTCTTCAAAATCATCGATAGTTCCATAGTCGGGATGGATGCCGTAATAGTCAGACACGTCGTACCCATAGTCCTGCAGTGGCGACTTGAAAATTGGAGACAGGCATATCGCGTCAACATTTAATTCTTTTAGGTGTTGCAGACGCGCTGTTATGCCTTAAAAGTTATTATAGTTATTAATTTAACGGTACACTGGGTATAATAGACTTACTTTTTAACTGATACGGGGCCTGAATCGAGACGTGGGAGCAAGAGGGGAGACGTCAAACAGTAGCTTAATATTTGTGTTGATGGGGGTGTCTTCTTTTAAGGTACAAGTTCGTAGCTGAACGCAGACGGCAGCAGCAGGTGTGGTCGCGACACTACTAGTTTGTATGTAGTATTTCTATAAAATACCGAAACGAGCGTCACGACTCCTGCTGCTACGCGCCCACTGACAGACGCAACTGTCGCGTGCTGTCGCCCGACTGCAAATCAGTAGTGCCGCCGACGTAGAGCGAATACGGGATTTAAACCTCCTATATAGTCAACAGATTTCATATTTAAATGGTCGCGCAGTCTGCTACTGCCGTCTGTAGTTGGATTCGAAATCACGACCGCGGCGACATAGCGCCGCGACGTGTCATCTGATGCTACCTCATGTTCCAGCCATCAAAAAAATGTATTTTATCATCGCCTGTAGCCATCGTCAAACTGTGTAATACAATATACATTTCACTGATTTGGAAACGATATCTCGCGTGGGAGAGAACGCGTTATAGATTTCAAACTAATATAATAAAGGTATGTTTCAGGAAGATTCTAGTTTCTGCATTAACCTAGTGGTTGGTTAGAATGGCTTCTAGCTACTTGGTCACCTACCCTTAATATCCCCTATCCCATCATTATTGCTGTCGAAGAATGAACGAGTGTAGATTTGGTAGATAAGAGCAGTCTCCCACCAGTCCAGATTTATTGGGACTTCTGGGCCTCCGTGAGCGACCACCACTACGGCAGAGATTGTCACCAGCTGCCACATGATTGACGACAATCTAAAAAGTTCTGAAATTTAATATCATTCAGATTTCTTCAACGGGTTGTAAATTCAATCGACCGTTATCTAACTTAAGGTATAAAATCATCCCTACACCAGTCATGGAACTACAGGTACATTACTTTCGAGACGTTTTTGCATTTGTAGTAGTATGTGTATATTTACAGGGACACACGTTGACGTATACAGACACACGTTAACGTGTGTGTGAAGCTGGCTACAGAGATCACAACTACAAATGTACACCACTCTTGTCATTTGCGATTTGCAGTGGTTTCTCTTCTCTAGCAATATGTTATTAAGTGTTTAAAACCATTCAATGTTATGTTTTCTGTTTTTTACTTTGACGTAATTTCGCTTCACTAAGTACACAGTACACGCTCGAGTTGTCATATGTCATCAGTCATGATTGGTTCTTGAAAAAACAAAAACGTCAAGTTGTCATGTCATTTTAATTTTTAATGTTCGGCCTGGATTCAAGTTTTTTTGCCCACAATTGAGGCGTTTTTTTCCTTAAGTGTTTTAGTGTTTTTGTACTTTTTTGTTTCTTAATTATTTGTTTCTCGTAATTGTGTGTATGTGTGCGTCGTCATGGCTCCGTGATTTCACCAAATGGTCACAGCGGAAGACCAGCGCTGGCTCTGCCAGCATTACGCTGAGCTGTGACCATTTCGTGGCAAAATGTTATAATGTAATGTGTTTGTTTGTAAATTGTATTGTTTGTCATGAATAAAAATTATTATTATTATTATTATTATTGAATGCAAAAACGACTGAAAGTAATTTACCTGTAGTTGGTTAGATCAATATTGAAACAAAGACTAGGCGCTATACGCTTTTACTAGGTCATTCATCAGGTACGAGTATGTATATACAAAATTAATAGGAACAGGCTTTTATTTTTAAAAAAACCTATTTATTGCTTGCTTTTGATGGCATCTGTGTGTGCATTACCTATTTATATCTAAATTATCGATATATACCTCATACATTTTTGTGCTAAATTGTGATATTGGGAGATAAAATTGTTCATTTTTAGGGTTCCGTAGCCAAAATGGCAAAAACGGAACCCTAATAGATTCGTCATGTCTGTCCGTCCGTCCGTCCGTATGTCACAGCCGATTTACTCAAAGACTATGGGGACTGTTACACGGTTATTATCATCACGCGATACACTCATATCACGATCCGTACCATGTGCTGTTTAATGAATATTTGACCACTACACTTATGAAATTTGGTGTGAAGGTATATATTATAAACCGCGATAGAAATATGATGTGAAATTACGAAAAAAAAACTGGGGGGCACCCCATACATGTAACAGGGGGGTAAAAAAAATTACTTTTACTTTTAACATGAATGCAATATTGTAATTTTATAAATTAAATAAATTAATCAGAATGAGAGTCATCTTGAGAAGTTGCAAAAATGACAACAGATGATGATTTTTTAGTTAATCGTAGCTAAGTTTCAGTTTTTGAGGAACATTCCTTTCTTTAATTACGCTTTGAAAAATCTTGGCAATCACAACCCGATGTTGTTAAAATGTAAGTGCTCGGTTTAGTAACTGAAAATCATCGCAGATAAATGACAACAGAAGTAATTAAACTGTTCATGTAATCCTGCATTGCTTTTTTTATGTTGAGGTTGAAAGCTGCCCATTTGCGACGAGACATTTTGGCGCTCGAACGAAGTGACAGCGCCGATAGTTCATAGCGAAAATGGGTGGTTTCACTCGAGGTAAACACTGTACTTTTCATTTCAAATGCGAGGAAACTAGAATAATTATACCAAATTTTCAAAAAAACTTTTCTAATCAGTTAAATCCTATCAAATCTATTTTAAAATCGTGAGTGTATGATCATTCATTCATTTTGGAGGGAACTATTCACTATCGTTAATAGTGCTTGTGTATTTTCTGGAAGCGGTTCCCAAGAAACAATGATAGAAAAACGACCAGAAGAAGTTCTGAAGCAGTAATATTTAAAAAAAATGCTTAGAATGTATTTAAACACCGTGAAATAACAATAACCGTTTTTGTTTCATTTTCTTTACTATGATTTAAAAAATGCTCATTATAATCACTAAGGCTGGGTTGCACCAAACCGTCTGTAATCGTAAGCTGGTTTCGTTAAAATTTGAATGTATGGAAAGTTTGACAAGTTTCTATGGGATGACAGCTGTCGGCGCCATATTTAACGTTGATCGGTCTGTGATCGTAAGTTGGTGCAACTCAGCCTAAGTCTAAAATCAATACAATTTTACGGAAGAAGCTGTACTCGTACTGGTTTCTTGCTCAGTTTTTTAAATTACTTTTCAACCTTGAGGGCGGCATGTCTCACTTTCAACCCGTTTCTTAGGTCAAATGTGATTTACTTTTAGAGTATGAGGAATGAAAAAAATATTTACGTATGTCTTCTTCCACGATCAGAATGTTTTCAAAAGAAACCATGTTCCATTCAAGTGAGTAACGAGATCGACAGAATTTATGTAAAGTAGACGTGGATTGATCTTTTCAGTTTCTTTAGGTTGAAGTATGAATTGGCTTTGCTTTTCTTTATTCTGTTCTGATTGTCGACAAGCTGCCCAGGATAGAGCACAGTGTCTTTAGTGTCGGAGGCCAAAATCAACTTCGTGTCGATGAGCCAGCGCAGTAACTAAGTAAGTATTGTTGTACACCTCTTATATTTGGTGGTTGGTTAGTCTGCAGCGTAAAATTTGATGGGGTCTCCTTATTTATTAGTTAATTATGTAATAATAGTAAGGGCATTGTTTATTAACGGTGGAATAAAAATAGCACGAATAAAAATCAATTAGAGATCTAGTACTAACTGCGAAGGTTTTATTTGATACACGAATTTTTCCGTTCTTGTTAGCATTGAATGTTTTAGACATATGTATTTATGAAGAAATATTTTTTATGCTAAGTAAAAAAAGTAGGCTGAAAACCTTGTGTATACCCAACAGGTCAAAAACACTCATGCATAATAAACTCATGATTGAGTGTACAAGTTGAGAATAGTAGCTCAGTATATCTGCAATCAAAGAAGAATAATGAAAAATGACTTACTTGCCTCAAAACATTATTGAATCTCACAAGTTTACTAAAGTTTTGTTGTTCCGCTTCTTCGCCAAAACTTATTTATAACGATAATCACCAGGAAACTTACATAAAATTAAACGTTTGCACTTCCTGGCTACGAGCAGACTGACTCTGATCAATTTCCAAGCACATCCGCTTTTTATATAGACTGAATTGGTATGTTTTAATAACATTTTTTTTTACAATAGCAACGTACGCTGAGTAAGAAACAATTGAGACTTCAATACGATTAAATAATGACATAACATAACCAACGCTGTACCTCGTAAGGCCTTTGTTTTTTCAACTGTCGTAGTCCTAACTACCCGGTATACTACACCAAGTACAAACTAAGAGTAGTGCTTCAGACCCAGACGTGACTGTTTCGAAATTGCATAAATTCTTGCCTTTGGTTATGTTCAGTATGTCGATGGTTTTTAGCGCATCCTTAATTTATACTTCGTGAAGTACCACCATATCAGCCAAAGAACGTCCACTGCTGGACATGGGCCTCCCCCATATTCACGGGGGGTATATGCCATAATCGCCACGCTTGGCATGCGGGTTGGCGATCGCAGTATCTCCACCGCACTCCAGGGATGCTGCTGCCCATCCCCCGGTGGTCTTGGTCGTAGTTTTAGGACATACCCGGGTCCATTTTTTTCAACTGTCGTAGTCCTAACTACCCGGTGTACTACACCAAGTACAAACTAAGAGTAGTGCTTCAGACCCAGACGTGACTGTTTCGAAATTGCATAAATTCTTGCCTTTGGTTATGTTCAGTATGTCGATGGTTTTTAGCGCATCCTTAATTTATACTTCGTGAAGTACATTAGGTAGTTATTTATGCTATGCAGTTAAAATGAGGACCCGGGTATGTCCTAAACTGTAACCAAGACCGGTGGATGGGCAGCAGCATCCCTGGAGTGCGGTGGAGATACAGCGATCGCCAACACGCTTCCGCTTGTGAGATTGGGGGAGGCCTATGCCCAGCAGTGGACGTCCTTCGGCTGATATAGTGGTGGTGGTTAAAATGTCAGGTCCGAAGTACTGTCGTCAATTTGTACTTGTACAAGTACGCGGGGGCTTACGAGATTGAAACATCATATTTTATTTCTGTATAAGTTTCACAGGACAGTAATCGTGCAAGTTTGCTCGGAAATTACTGTTAATTTATTTTTGTAACGTAGCCTTAGCGCTCGTTTGGAGTATGTATTACTTTAAGTTGGGAGTTTTATGAAGATAATCATCCACCTATATTCTGTTGTATAATTTAATATTTTTGTCATCCTTTTTTTTCGATAACATATGGAACATTTTAATAAAAGCTAAAACCAAATACAAATTATAATTACTACATACATTCCCCGAGGTCGCTGCCTCTGGGGAGGGTGCCTATAAGGCTGGCCACATTTCCCCGCTGGATAGCGATACCTATCCGTTGACCGAGGAAGTGACCAGCCCTATTCTATTCTATGGTCAGCCGTATATCCAAAAATTTTTTTTCGTATTTTGACGGCCTGTTTAGCCTAGTTGGTAGTGACTCTGTCTCCGAAGCTAGAGGTCCTGGGTTCGAATCCCGGCCAGGGCATTTATTTGTGCATTTGTCACGGATATTTGTTCTTGGGTCTTGGATGTTTTCTATGTATTTAAGTATGTATTTATCTATATAAGTATGTATATCGTTGTCTAGTACCGATAGTACAAGCTTTGCTTAGTTTGGGACTAGGTCGATTTGTGTAAGATTGTCCCCCAATATTTATTTATATTTATTTATTTTTAATGGTTTTATATAGCTGATGTGCGTCCGGGCTGCAAGGGCCGAGAGTTTCGACCGCGAATGCCGAAAATATGTGGCTATTTGTCAATATATATTGACCTATATTTTTATATTTGTAATCTATAAGACGAAAAAATCTAATTATTGTTATAGAAACACCAATTTGCATGATAATACTAATTTTCACCATCTTGTGCCATAGGGTAAGATGGGGTATAGTTCTTAGAGCTGGTTCCCACTTGTCGGATGTCGGGTCCGGATTTTAATCGGATGGTCCAGTGGCAGAACATTTTATATGAAGCTGTTCACATTTGTCGGACACCAATTTGTATGAGCCGCCGACACCCGATAAAAATCCGGATCCGACATTCGACAAGTGGGAACGAGCTCTTAATCGTCTAATACAAACCAGCGGGCGTATGGTGGTTGCTATTTTATCACTTATCGTCGTGGATAAGACGCCGGTCACTCTCGCACTCGCATATTTGTTAGAACGTGACGAATGTCTTATCGACAGGACGATAAGTGATAAAATGGCAACCATCATAGGCGCGCAGGTAGGTAGTGCCCACTTTTTAGGGTTCCGTAGCCAAAATGGCTAAAACGTAACCCTTATAGATTCGTCGTGTCTGCCCGTCCGTCCGTCCGTTCGTATGTCACAGCCGATTTACTCGGAGACTATGAGCACTACAATTATGAAATTTAGTAGAAAGGTACTGTTATAGAAATATGATGTGAAATTATGAAATAAATGTAAACGGGGGGGGGGGGGGCACCCTATACATGTAACAGGGGGCTCATTCTTTTTTCAATGCACATAGGCGTGTGGGGGGATAGGCCTTCAAAAATGACATAGATGTTTCTAAAAAACTTTTCCATTTAAGTCAACCGTTGGTTAGATATTAGCTGTCAAAGTCGTAAAAAGTGTCCCCCCCCCCCTCTGATTTCCAAATTATGAAGTTTAAAATTCTAAAAAAAAACAAGATGATGTACAATTGTAAATACTTTCTACGATTTTTGGTTTGAACACGATAGGTCTAATGGTTTTTGAGTTATTGCTGAAAAACTGTCTTTCCCAAACAAAAGGGCGTAAGTTCTGTGACTTCCCTATGAAGATACGACATTTTTTTTATTTACTGTAGATTATAGTGGTTTTAAATGTAGATTAGGAGGTGTCGGTACGGAACCCTTCTATGTGCGTGACCCGACACGCACTTGGCCGGTTTTTATAATATTTATTAATCCTAAAAATAAACAGCGAGCTTATCGCAATGCCCATCACTTGGCTCAAAAAAATAAAAACAAAACATTCATAGGTCATAGTGTAAAGGATGATTCACAGTAGGCCGTTCCGTGTCCGGGCCGGCCCGTTTTCTACTAGGGTAGTACGCCGGTCGTTGCGTTTGCTGTCGTAGAAAATGGCCCGGCCCGGACACGGAACGGTCTACTGTGAATCATCCTTAAAGCTTCCAAGAAACGTAACTGAATTATCAGTTAACAGTTATCTGTTAGCGCGATACAGTGGTTTGTTAGAGTGAGTCCAAAAATCATATATTTACTCGTAAAGCGAGTTCATCGTGAGTTCTTAGTTCGAGGCGAATCACTAGTTGTAACGCTTTATTTAGTCGACTTCTGATATAGTAAATAATTGCTTGCTTGGAGGCATTTCATCTTAGTTCTCACATTAAGCGATCCTTTGTAATCTTTGATTGCTTCTATTTACGAATTCTTACATCTAAATCCCACATTAGAGGACAATACATGTGGACAAACTTACTTTTACCAGACATTATTTTAACATCATGTTTTTCCTATTCCAGGTAAGCTGATTCCCATACTCACGCGAAGAATACGTCAGTGACTAGTAAGTTCAACTCATGGAAAACAATTGAAAAACGATGATTATGAAAATCATATAACTATAACTTTTTTTTTATACCACGTCGGTGGCAAACAAGCGTACGGCCCGCCTGATAGTAAGCGGTCACCGCAGCCTATGGAGGCCTGCAACTCCTAGGGGTGTCACATGCGCGATGCCGAGCCTTTAAGAATTTATACACTCCTTTCTTGAAGAACTTAACTTTAACTTACTACATGTCGAGTTCGTGTAGTCTACACTGCAAACCAAAAGTAACTTAATTGGCAGATTTTTATTTCGTAATCGCTATGCTAATATTTTTTTTTTTATAAAATGTGATTCCGCAAATTTCACAATGAAAGTAAGTCTGCTACCTTTACTTTAGGAGTGTTAGACATCGAAATAATATAATCTTCATATAATTATATCCTTTCTCAGTTTTGTAACATTTGTTCTTGATATGTTACTCCAACTCTGTTTTACATTTCAATTCCAAGTTAATGCTTGGAAACCCGTCTTACACGATCTTCGGGCTTCCCGCTCCAAACCACATCAAACTACCCTCCCATTACCATGTCGGGAATTCTGAAAGGGTCTCGGAATGTTGCCCTTTGTTTTTATAAAATATTTTGTACTATTACGCGAAGCTTTTTAGGCTTGAATGGCCATCATGTTTCGCGCCTTTTTGCTAAATTGGATCTGTTTAACCCAATTCTGCTAGAGTACAGATTTTTAAACCAGAAGGTAGATTTTATGCTAGGTTTTATTATAACGAACTATGTCCGTCCGTTAACTAGTATTATGATTTATTATATTCAAAAGACAGACAGAGGATCTAGTGAATCTGTAAGGGTTCCTTGCTTACTATGGAACCCTTTCAAATATTTTTGTAGTTGACTGTACAAACAATACTAACGATCCTGACCTTTAAGACTGGAATATTTAATTCGATGCACAACCATTTTGCAGCACCTAACTGAATATAATAGGGTTGTTAACTTCCTCTCAGTGAATTTATTTACAATTTAAGTGACTCCATGGCTTTTGAAGTGCATACTGTAAACGCAGGAAAGTCTTCAATTAATTTAACAGTGAGGCTTTATTTTCTACCCATGTTCAATATTTTAATCTCTTTTAATAATGTAAACATTTTCGCTTTGTATCATGCAAATTAATTGTACGTATATAACATACCTATGTACGTATGTATTTTATAACATACCCTTGTACGTACAGTCGTGGAATGAAAAGTTTCGTCACCTTTCAACTCTATTTTGAAGCCGTTAAGGTCGAAAAGTGACCTTTTCATTCCGCGACTATACTATGAAAACATACCTATGTATTTGTGATGCCTGTGTGAAGCTAATACGTGTGTATTAAATTTTAAAATTAAAATGTTATAAAAAATATTTAATATTATATGCAATGCTTCAAAAGGCAAGTGCGATATAGAACAAAAATAAGAATTTACTTAGAATGACCAACGAAAAAAATAACGAATAATATGTATCATTCGAGTAAAAATAATAATATTTGTAAATAAAGCGAGGATCTAGACATAATAAATCATAAAAAATCCACAATTCTTTTAATATTAGGAATAAATTCCAAACCAATAAAGTTGGAGCCTGAATGTAATTAATATCTATTATTAAAAAACGTGTTCTAGGGGTACAAAAACAAAATACAACTAAACTGCTAAATAATAGGTACATAATTGATTAATAACATGCACATTAATATTAAAGGATATGGAGGGGCCCCGCTTTTTATGAGTAGATCCGTCTTTAGATGTCTTAATATAAATGATCTTGACGTCGTCTGTGACGTTATTCACTTTGAGTGACGTCAAATCATATTGGAAGCATTAAGTCTTAATAGCGTTTTCACTTTAACTGTGTCAGTGTATGTGGCCTGTAAGTTTAACTTCTATAAAATTCTATGAAATCGATTTGATTTTGTTTTTTGTTCGATTTCGGAACAATGTGGGATTTCATGGGATGTCGTTTTCGCTATCGTTGTCGCCCTCCAATATAACGTACATACTTTAGTATATGCAGTCATCGTTCCATCGATACATGGGACGGCCGAGCGGTCTCCTCCCTACTGGATGGCTCAGATAGGCCCGTTTGGCGCCCCGATCTTCCACGAAGCTAATCGGAGGTCCATTGTTCTTCGCTATGAGTCGATGGTATTGGGATCAGATCGGTTTCTTTCTCTTTTCGGTTACGTAACAACATTTGTTTTTGAGTCGGACCTGCGCAATCTCCAAACCGCGAACTGGCGGGAAGTGGTGCAGGATCGGGTTAGGTGGCAACGACTCGTGTCGGAGGCCAAGACTCACTTTTTGCCGATGAGCTATTTTAGTTAGTAAATGCAGTGGCTTTTGGGTTAAAATTACGACATCATGAATACCGTCCCTATGCTGAAATTGGTGACAAACTTTGTATAAGTAAAAAGAAAAAATGCCGGTCTTTAAATAAATAGTAACAATTGTTATACTTATTAAACTAGTGTTAGTACCTATATTACACTATTTTTTTACTTGTTTCTGCGTGCATGTATCATGCAGCAGTTGTTCAAGTACAGGTCGTCAATCGTGTCCGCCATCATGCTCAATCAAAATGCTGTTGGAGCTAACCCACACTCCAGGATGCGCGGTGGTGATCCCCCTGTTGCGATGCGCGGATAGCGGTGTAAAAGTCATTGCATGTTTCCTTATTACTAAAATCACATTTACACTCGTGCTAGAATCGCATGTAAGTTTGACTAACTGCGTGGTTTCAGTCATCATTCGATCAGATCGATAGAACTTGTTATACTTATACCTTGGTCACACCCAGAGTTCATATTTCCTTTTGTGAGATTTTAGATGAGGTAAAAACCATCATTTAAAAACTGACTTGTGTCGTTTAATAATGTATTGTTTGAGAAGGCTGCGGAAAAAAGTAAATAAAAGGAACGGACATACACGTATAGATGTTAAGCGCATAGCACTCCTTTTTTCCTTCCTTTTTTCGCCGCGGTCAGGTAAAATGGTAACTTATTGAACACACACACTATGGCTGATGAAGAGTGTCTCTTCAAAAGAGTTTATTTTTCCGTGACCCCCACCCCAATTTCATACGGGGTAATTACCATAATTGGGGAAGACCACCAGAAGACCACCGGGTTGACGATCGCGTATCTCCACCGCATTCCAGGGATGCTGCTGCCGATTCCCCGGTGGTCTACGAGTGGTCTTCTCCCGGTGGCCGTTTTTGGAACTACTTCTAAATTGGACCTTGAGGTTTCTTAAGCAAAGTTCTCTTTAGAAGTACCGCTAAGACAAAAATAAGCCTGTTTGAAAAGACTTCCCTCAGATAGCCCTCACGGAAACGCCGGAACATGTTTCCTTTTGGCCAAAGCGGTCCCTTTATCAGAATTAACGTTTAATGTACTCTCAGCTTATATTTTAATTTCAATTCAATTTAATTATTTATTTCAGGAATAGACATAGACATAGACATAGACATCATTTATTGGTAATGAAGTGTACATTACAAGTCCAAATTTAAGTTTAGATTACATAAATACATCTATAATACATTTATATTTATTCAGGCAATATTTCCTAATTCCTTAAAACTATAAAAACATTTTTCGACGAGCCACTTTTTTAATTTGATTTTAAATATCGGAAGACTATTAGTTTCCGTTATCTCTTTTGGCAGCTTATTATAAACTATCGGACCAGCAACATGGACTGTCTTTGCAGTTTTAGTGAGCTTGTGTGAAATAGCGCTGAGTTTATCTGCATTACGAGTGACCCAGGCACATCCATCCCCTCGCTTCCCATACAGTGACAAGTTCTCCCTCACATAAACGGCGATCTGATAAATTAGTAGGGACGGCAGTGTGAGAATTCCTAGCGGTATAAAGTGTGGCTTGGTGCTCTCGTCTCGCTTGGAGCGGGCTAGTGTACGTACAGCACGCTTTTGTAGCCTGAAAACGCGCTGCCATTCGGCGGCTTGTCCCCAAAATTCCAGCCCGTATTGCATTATGGACTGAACGTTAGCGAAGTAGCATGACCGGACTGCCTGGCATTGTAGGGATTGGCCTAACCTTGACAGGGCAAAGCAAGCCTTACTCAGTTTTCCACAAACGGCACTGATTTGTGTTTCCCATGTAAGGCCTTGATCGAGCTTGAAGCCTAAGAAGGTGGTCACGGTCACTTGTTCGATTGTGGTGCCTTGGTGTTGTACGCGTAGCGGCTGACGTTTCCTTCCTGACAAATTGAACTTGATAAATTGTGTTTTAGTTAAATTTAATAATAGCCCATTTTGGTGACACCAGCCTAATATCTGTTGTGTTACGTTATTTAGCTGAGACTCTAGTTCGTGAAGGTTATCAGCCGTCACAACTGCTGCCACATCATCTGCATACATAAAGACTTCCCCCGCGTCCACAACATCCGGTAGGTCATTGAGGAGGAGGGAGAAGGCAAGGTTGGAGAGGGAAGAGCCCTGGGGCACGCCTATTTCTGGTGACAAGCCTTCTGATTTGAGATTCTCTCCTTGACTCACAACATATTGTTGTCTGTCGCGCAGAAAATCCGTTGCCAGTTTTAGGGCAGGTCCACGTATACCGTAATGGTGTATTTTTTTACATAGCACTTCCTGATCTACTACATCGAAGGCTTTGGAGAGGTCACAAAAGAGTACTGCAACCTCTCTCTTTAGTTCTCGCGCTACGCAGATGTGACGTATCACTTCGCGAGTTAGTATTGTGGTGGATCTCCCTGCACGATACGCGTACTGTCTCTCTGATAGCTCGTTGGATATATTGAGGAAGGATGTCATACGTGAAGTAACTCCATATTCAAAGATTTTTGCTACGGCTGGAATTATGCTAATGAGTCTGTAAAAATTAGCATCGCTAATTTTCCCTTTGCCTTTGTATATCGGACGGACTTTAATCTGTTTAAAGGCTTTCGGGTAGTTACCACAGCGGAGTAACTCATTAAAAACCATTGCTAACGGGGAAGCTAGGATTGTAGAAACTAAAGTTAGTATTTCTGTCGAGATGCCGTATAGATCTTTAGTGTTTTTTATTGCGACTTTCTGAGATATTATTTTATTAACTTCGTCTGGAGTGAATCGATTTAATAACAGTGAGCGGTTATTGGGCGCTCGCGCAAGAGCCAGCGCAGCGAGTGCAGAGGGGACATTAGCACGCGGGGCTCCGCAGCGCGCCGCCGCGTAGACGAAGTGTCTATTTATCGTGTTCACTAAATGTTTTTTTGAGGTAAAGCTAGATCCATCTACTTGTTTAATTAAGTCAGTAAAATCCGTGGAGTCTTTGGGTTTTTTGCCGGATTCAGTGTTCACTATTTGCCACATAGTTTTTGCTGTGTTGGAGCTTTGTTTAATTTTGTTTGTATAGTATTGGGTCTTAGTGGTTTTAATCAGTTCGTTATACTTTATTTTCAATTCATTTACGCGATTTTCGATCTTTACACACGCCGGAAATTTATTTTGGAGGTTTATTAAATCGAAAAGTATGTATTTTAGGTTTAATACTTCGTTATTAACCCAGGAGTTTCTTTTGCCGGATACATTTTTATTTTTTAAGGGAAAACATACTTCTAATAAAACCCATATCGTGTTAGTAATAAATACAACTGATTGCTTATGGAACTACGTCTTAGTAGATAGAATACAATGTTCAAAAGGTTTGCCCTCTGTTATTAGTGCGCATGCACACTTATCCAGCGGGCCAGCATCGGCCTGATCAAGAGCAGTACGCCAACGCGCTCAAAAAAAATTAAACATCACAATATCCCGTCCCAGATTACGAAAAATATCCCAATAAGGCTACAGCCAAGACGAAAAGGGTCGCTTGGGACGAGTAACAATTACCTGAAATTACCGCTGCGTTACAGTTACTGTACGGGTATCAGACGGTCGACCTTTGTTTAGGAGTCCTTCACACTAGCGATTTTTAGTAATGATAGTCTAGTACCAGACTACGCCTGTCTAAGGCTACTTTCTTACTTGGCGGTCTCAACCAGTATGCGGTATATTCTACTTTTACGACAGCATATCAAACCTAGATTTCCTTACTCATCAGTGTACTGTCAGTATTATATTAATGCTAGTGTTATACAGTGCCCCCCCCCCCGAACCCGGGTATGTCCTAAAACTACGACCAAAACCACCCGTGGGTGGGCAGCAGCAACCCTGGAGTGCGGTGGAGATACTGCGATCGCCAACCCGCATGCTAAGCGTGGCGATTATGGCATATACCCCCTGTGAATTTGGGGGAGGCCCATGTCCAGCAGTGGACGTCCTTTGGCTGATATGGTGGTGATGGTGGTGGTTATACAGTGTGTTACAGGCATGCGGGCTTTTCTTTAAGCAGGGTATCGAAACGTAGTTCCTAAACCTAACCTTGAACTTGGTTTTATTGTGAAATTAAATTTTAAATTCCTTTTTTTTTCGAACAAAATTTAAATTGCCAGCAATGTAAAGCAAAGTCGATTGTCAAGACAGTAAAAATTACAGCTCTTGTTTTGTTTACTACGACGTCATCTTAAGCAAGTGCACCTAGTACATTGAAGGTGCAGATTTAAGAAGTTTAATGGTATAGTTAATTCAAATGATTATGATTTGCTAATAAATAATAATAAATAAATAAATATTAGGGGACATTTTTACACAAATCGAACTAGTCCCACAGTAAGCTCAACAAGGCTTGTGTTATGGGTACTAGACGACGATATATTTAATAGATATATACTTTAATACATAGAAAACATCCAAGTCTCAAGAACAAATGTCTCTGCTCACCACAGAAACAAATGCCCTTACCGGGAATCGAACCCGGGACCTCTAGCTTCGGAGGCAATGGCACTACCAACTAGGCTAAACAGGCCGAAAATTGCCAATAAAACATACTATTATTCGTTTTGAAAAAGCCCGCTTACCGGTAACGCACTGTATACAGAAGCGGCCAATTAGGAAGCATTCTTTTGTGCAATGTAGGCGCGCAGTAAAGAATCTGTAAGTACCCACTCGGTTAACAGTCTACACTGGACAGCTATCTGATATCGCACCGACATCAAACCGGCAACACAAATCAATTTTATATTTGGGTGCTATTTGGGTGAGGACCAAATTTTTGACCATTGTTGAGGCTTTTAATTTGTATACAATTAAAATGTATTCTCTGTGACACAAAATTTACCTATATAAATTGTATGACACTTTCTCGTGCCACATATCAACGGAATAAATAAAATTATAGACGAATGCTGTATTAAAACTGTATTAAAACTACGACCAAGACCACCGGGGAATGGGCAGCAGCATTCCTAGAGTGCGGTGGAGATACTGCGATTGCCAACCCGCATGCCAAGCGTGGCGATTATGGCATTTACCCCCCATGAAATTGGGGGAGGCCTATGTCCAGCAGTGGACGTCCTAGGGCTGATATGGTGGTGGTGGTGGTGGGCTGTATTTTAAATATTTTTACGTTACCAATTAACATATCTTACGATGTTACTCAGATAAATAGGTACAACCTTCAGCTTATTTTATGCAAATTTAACCGTTTTTACATACATACTCACGAAAAATGACGCATTTTTACCATAGAAAATTCTGAGGTTATAAGGAATATTTCTCCACAATCTTAATACTAACCGAGCGTTTCTGACGTTTCGTAAAAAGTTGTTGATTTGAAGTAAGAGTAAAAATAATAAAAATTATATTTATTGCACGAGAATGGGTTACATAGCGATGGCGATTGGCAAGCGTGGCGATTATGGCATTTACCCCCCCATGAAATTGGGGGAGGCCTATGTCCAGCAGTGGACGTCCTAGGGCTGATATGGTGGTGGTGGTGGGGTTACATAGGTGGTCAGTAATTTGTACAGTCTCCATTTTCTACCTACATGAGGTATACAAAAGTTAGTATGTAATTATATATACATGTTGACAACTAAGGGTCCAAAAATCTAGTCCTCACACATTTCATTGATGTATAAAATAATGAATGAATAATTTTTTGCGTATATGGAATTCAGGTTTTATAATGCTATGGACATTTGCCACATGTCTCCACCATCAATCAGATCAGCTTAATAATGGTACCATAATATTGCATTGTCACCTAAATTACATAGGTAAAGTATGCTTAATTTCAGCTCAATCGGATGCCGGCAAGTAGCTGAAAAAAGCATTGCAAATTTTGAGTAGGTACCTACCACTTACATACTTAGGCACGAACAGTGGAAGTTAAATAAAAGCTTGTAATAAAAATCGTTTGCGAGTCGAAACCCTAACAAAGCCCCCTACCAAGCAACAATCATTCTTAACCCTTTACCGTAAGAGTCAATTAGCATAAAACGAACCGTTGTAATCCCCAAAGGCAAGAGTTGCGGTTAATGCGACCCAGCCTTAACGTAATTACGTGGTAACCACTCGAAACAAGAAGTTAATTTGACTGCTACATTAGCTTTGCGCACTTGTGTGTATGAACGAGGCTGAAATTCGCGTAAAATTTTTTTTAGGAATTTCTAAGGGTGGGGTACGTCTGATTATGATCGAAACGCTATCACACTCATATATGGAGCAGCCAATCTGGGGAAGTACCTCACACATTGCAGAAGACCGCTGCTCTATAGAAATGTGGCACAGTGTTCCTGGTGAGTAAGAGCGCACGGTGAGAGTTAGAGACCGTATTACATAACGGCTACCCGTTTTGTATTACGGCGGTTCAACGATTAGCCGTTACGGTTCTGGTGCTTCGGCAGCCGCTGCCTCGCTTCTCGCACACTATAGGGTCGCAGTTCTTCCTAACACTCCTTCTTGCTTCGCTCGTCCTCGTATCTGACTTGTATTCCAACAAAGAGCCGCCGAACACGGCCCTGTTTTGTAAAACGTCTAGCCGTAATGTAATACGCCGAATGGAGGCGGCTACTGAACCGCTGTTTTACGTTACATTCCGGCGGATTTTCGTTCAGCCGTATTCAATCCGGCTAATGGTCAGCCCGCGGTAATACAAAACGGTCCTATTTTGTAATAGCTGTAATGTAATACAGCGAATTATACAATTCAATTCAATTACAATATATCTGTCGCCATAATAATATGGGCCGCACCTGGGATCAAATCATTTCGGCGTCACTCAATAGCCAGGGGGCCCCGTCGATGGAGCTTGTGATGAATCCCCGTTCATCACAGGTGCGAGGTGCTGTCATTTTGGGCCCCCGCCCCTTGGTGGGCCCCCAGAAGCGTATCAACTTCCAAGATGCGTGTCATACCCAGAAGCATGTCACCTCCAGAAGCATGTCACAATCAAAAAGCTGTCGCCCAGGACGAAAGGTACGACAGATGAATACTTTAATCACTAAAGGGGCAACGAGGTAATGACTCCCGAGTCGTATGGCGTCAGCTTGTCATCAGGCTGGTCGTATTATGTTTGCCATCGTTGTGGTATGAAAATATATATACAAAAACATGTTCAATGCGTCTGGGTTAGCCTTCATTATAACTATTTTCAAATTGATAGCATTAGTAGTTCCCGAGATAATTAGCAAAGTGACAGACAGACAGATAGACAAAGCGGTACCATAAGGGTTCCTTTTTACCATTTTGGTACAGAACCCTCAAAAGGCAACATGCACGGCCAATTTTGTAGGACAATCAGTGATCCTTCTGAACCTACCTACCTATTATAGTATAGGCAGTATTTTAACCAACTTCAATAGAAGGCAGGATGTTGTCAGTTCGTCAGCATGTTTGTATTTTTTATGTATGTATGTTCCCCGATAACTCTTGACCACCTTGGCCGATTTTGATAATTTCTTTATTTTCAAAGCAGGCATTCCCAAGTTGGTCCCATATAAATTTGGTGAAGGTCTGATGATGAGATCCAGGAGGAATAGAGGGAGCAAAATTTTACCAATTCATATTAAGTTTAGGCACCAAATTCTAGTTGAACAATACTTTAGGTCTGAAATTCAACATTTGGTGTCCCATTCTAAAATAACAAGGCAGATGGTAAACAATAAACTTAGCAAACCAAAGTTCAAAATTTTTTATGGGAAAAGAACCTCAGAATATATATTGGCAGATTTAATCAACAATCTCCCTAGATTATGTAAAGATAAAATCACACCCAATAATATTAGCACAATACTAAGGGCAGAATTTTCAAAACATATTTAGAAATTATTACCATTTATAATTTATTAATTGTTCATTCTTTTGGAGCAACCTGTATCCGTATGCCGTAAACCGGTCCTACGGTGCAGCGCGCGGTGAGTGATAACGCCAGCGCTCGAGTGCAATAAAAACAATAGGTAAATGTAGATCTTGCGCGATTTGTTATTCGGAATATTTTAAGAATGTAATAATAGGTAACTAAATTTTAATGGCCATAAATCATAATGCTTAACTGTTAATTATGTAAAGATGTATTATGCATTGATTTGGCTCGAACGTCGAGACAAACCATTACGTGGTTTTACGATGCTTTGTAGATAACATTGTATTCACTTGTGTAATAAAAAAAAAAAAAAGGGAACTCTTCAAATTTGATAGGCACGCGTATAGCGATTTCGTTATTTGTTGTAGTTAATTGGAGTCGGTTTTATATGGGTACACACATTATAGTAGGGGGGTATGGGTACATACATGATTATATATTTCTATATCGAGTATTATTTTCATTTTATTTTTATTTTTTTAATCGTATTATTTATTTCAATAACAATATTTCATTGTGTTTGAAAATAATATTAAAATTAATTAATTCAATATAAAAGGCTTACAACAATGAAGATTAGATTAGAATTATTTCATGATTTAAATATTGTTATTCATGTCTAAGAGATGTCTTATTGAGCCACAGAGGCTGTGTAGTGCTCAATCCTTCCATTTCCATTTTAACAGACATCCGGCCTGTCATCTCCATTCATCAATCTTTAGTAGCATACGGGAATAGCGATTGAAATCATTATGTTCATTTTTAGGGTTCCGTAGTCAACTAGGAACCCTTATAGTTTCGCCATGTCTGTCCGTCCGTCTGTCCGTCCGTCCGTCCGCGGATAATCTCAGTGACCGTTAGCACTAGAAAGCTGAAATTTGGTACTAATATGTATATCAATTACGCCGACAAAGTGGTAAAATAAAAAGTGGAAAAAAATATTTTATTAGGGTACCTCCCCTATACGTAAAGTGGGGAGTGATTTTTTTTTTTTCATTTTAACCCTAACGTGTGATATATTGTTAGATAGGTATTTAAAAATAAATAGGGGTTTACTAAAATCATTTTTTGATAATGTTAATATTTTCGGAAATAATCGCTCCAGAAGTAAAAAAAAATGTAACCCCCCCCTCTAACTTTTGAACCATAAGTTTTAAAAATATGAAAAAAATCTCAAAAGTAGAACTTTATAAAAACTTTGTAGGAAAATTATTTTGAACTTGATAGGTTGAATAGTTTTTGAAAAAATTACAAAAATAATTTCTGAACTAAGTTTGTAATTTAACCGTATAAACAGGTGTTTATTGTACCTGTCATTTCTACAAAATCACAATGAAATGACGTGCTTTCAAATAAAGTAAAACCGGTGAAAATCGGTTCACGAAATAAAGAATTATTCCATAAAAATCATCTTCCATACTTTAAGCTCGCGCGCAATAGTTTACTTAATTTGCCGATAGATGTCGCTGTACGTGGAACGCTCATTTCTACATGGCGGTGTTAAGATTTTTCCTGATTTAATGGGGTCTGAGCAGGTGCGCCCATACATTAGGGCCCGTTTTTAGGGTTTTGTGTTTCTGTACTTAATATGTCAACTTAATGTGACGGACGGAAAACTACGGAACCCTACACTGAGCGTGGCCCGACACGCTCTTGGCCGGTTTTTACTTATTTATTTAAACTTTATTGCTAATAACAGAAATGTACAAATTGCGGGCTCAATGCCAAATGGCATTCTCTATCAGCCAATCAATGGACTAAACAGAAATGTATACATTATTTCAGTACCAAATAAAATAAGTTACATTTAGCTGCAATATTTGTATATGTCGAGTAAATACATTTAATTATGCCAATTACAGCAAGTTTATAGATTTGCTGCAAGTGCTTGGAGCAATTTTACAGCATCGTACTAATAACTCACCAAATGAAACCATACGTATGTATAAGCAGACTTAAACATAATAAACGTGCATCTAGATTCTAGGCTGCTTTATTTTATAAAGTTCGCACTAAATTAGTAATTAAGTCAAGTAGTGATTAGGTATGTTATGTTAGTAGCTACGTGTTGGAATACGGAACATTTTCCTCAGTAGTGAAGTAAATGGTTTTATTGTTAGCTAGACCGACAATCAAAACAGTATGGGTGTCTATCATCTACCAAATAAGCAAAACCTACAGGACCAAACAAGGCACCATTTACGAACGCACCAGTCTTGCGCGCGTCTTTTGTTTAGCAACGAGTACCTAACAAGCGTGCCCATTCATTTACACGCCATTATCCTTGAAGAGCGTACATTCAGCTGCCGTAATGAGAGTCCTGCAATACAACGGGGCTGCATTTCTGCTCTGACTCCCTTGAGCTATCATGTAAAAGGCTTTCTGTGATCTCGCTTCTACGCGAAAAAGGTGTTTTGTTTTAATTACTATTATGTTTTTTTTTTGGCAGGCTAGCGCAGTAACAGGGTAGATGCCTCATGCTACAATTTATTCACGTGATGGGCCCCTCCGTGTAACAAATTGCCAATGAGCATAACAGACGCCCCTAGTCTTATCAGCTTCAGTAATAAACTTAAGGCTTGGCTTGTTGAGCGGTCGTTCTATGACATTGAAGAATTCTTTAACCTTAAATAATGTATTATACAGGTAAAAATAATGACGTCGTGTACCGTATATAAAAATTTACATATACATATACCTACAGATAATTAGTATCCTAATCCTAAGCTTATGACATGTGTACAATTGTTTTTGAATTGATGGAAATGTCCTATATAATAATATTGACTTGTAATCTGTGTTACTAATAAAGTATGAGTATGAGTATAACATAGTGCGGCTATATGGATAATGAATTATCAAAATAAAGCAATAAATAGTAAACAAGGTAAAATAAAAAAAAAATAATCATTGAACGATATGAGACTACAAGGATTCTAATAAAATTATGTAGTCCAAGAGTAAAAAAGTTATCAATATAATTCCCATGTTACAATAAAATATAAACGTGTTTGGACCACACCGTGTTAAAATAAAATACACAAACTTATAGCATAGTAGTGATCACAGAGCAATCTTATTATGTCTTACACAGAAACGAAAAACAAATATCGTAACGACACGTCCGAAACAAGACAAAATAGCGTTTACATCGGATTTCTAAATCGAGAAGTAAAAACAAATGACTAACAACGATTACACATGGAAGGAGGAACAGTTCTCATACTTCGTGTCCCAATGACCCCGTTTCAGGACCCGTAAAAGACAACCCGAACCCTTCGGAGGTCACGCTTAACCTCATTCAATTTGCTCCTCGAATCGCGTACAAAGGCGTTAAATCAGCCTTGTGACGTCACGTAATGGGTTGATGGACAAGACATAATACTATTTCGTTGTAGTTTTACGTCTTGGTGGCTGTAACATCTTTACACGCAGTCGTATCGTTATTGTTATGTGTACATACGAGTTTATGACAGTGTGTAATTATGCACTAACTTTAATTTCATGTATCCTATAATCGTGATATACAAGAACAATTCATCCATACTGGCTCACTGCTGGAGATAGGACCTAAACATCGTTGAGGGCATTTTATCTCAAAATTGTACGCTTTACTTTTTTCTCTTTAAGTTTATTATTTTATTTATTTGTTATTGGTAAACAGGACCTAATTGCGTACAAATGAAATTTATTCTCCTCAATAAATGAGGTTTGCCCAACGTTTCGAATGTATAACAATATCTGTATGTAGTCACGAGCTGACTTAGCTGAGCTGTGTCAGGGGTCTACTCCGAATTTCGAGAAAAGCAAGGCGAAGCCGAGGCGCGCCCACGGCCCATCGTGGTAAAGCTACGCTCTAGAACCGCGCGCGCCGGCTGGCTAAAGCATAAGAAGTCCAAATTAACCAACAAAGATATTCTTGGGAATGATAACGTCAAACGCATCTATATCAATGAAAACCTCACGAGACAAATGAGGAGCCTGTTTTGGAATACCAAAATGGCACTAAAAGGGACTTACAAATATATATGGGTACAAGACTTGCGGATACTTGTGAAGAAAGAAGACGCCTCTAGGACGTACAATATAAAATCAGAAGCCGACATTTCGAGGCACTTGTCTATAGACAACGAGGTTGGCGCGAGACAATAGCACGCACGCTATTGTGAGAACACACTACGCGATTATTATTTTATAATATCTTCACGGATCTACAAGAATTAAATGACAGTTACGATTTCTACAGGTTCGAAAACGTGAATACATGGAGCAACTATATTAATCAAACATCCCAAGAGCTGCAAGTAATACACTTGAATATTAGATCGTTACGTAAAAATTTCAACGAATTATTATGCCTACTCAACAAAACTAAGCACTGTATAGACATATTGATACTTAGTGAAATTAATATAAGACAGGAAGAATTATCTATATACTTCATTAATGGATATGACATGCACTCCATAACTAGAGACAAGCGTAGGGGCGGTGGTATCCTAATGTATACTAGATATGGTCTCGATGTAACCCTACAAAAGACCCAAGGACATGCTACTGAGATACTTCATACTGTAATAAAACGATCAAAATACGATATCCATGTTATAGGACATAGGTATTTACAGACCACCTAATACTAACAAACTTCGCTTTATAAAATAAATTGTCGATTTACTCAAAAAAATACCAGAAAAGGATCACATAATATTTGCCGGTGACACAAACATTAATATAATGTTATCCAATAACGCTATAGAGGCGTACAAAAACACCCTGTGTGGCCGCGGCCTGCAATGTATGATCAACGAGTGCACGCGAGTACTAGGCGGCATGCTGGTGACATCGTGCATCGACCATGTGTGGGTGCGAGCGCCCGCGCAGCGCGTCAGCGCACATACTCGCCTGTAAGCTATCCGACCATTATATCGCACCTTTAGAATTATAGTGACCTAATACCTATACTACAAGTTATTGAATCAAGTCACTATAATTCTAAAGGAGCGATATGATCGGTGCAAACTTAGCGAGCGGTAGTGATTATAGCGGACCAAGTGAAAGAAAACAATCGGTGTCTGTACTTAATATTAAATTAATTCATGAACTGTTAGATAAAGTGAACTGGGAAGATTTTATTGGTATAAAATGCCCATTATTATTATATAGAAAACTGATGCACGTTTTTAGTTATATCTACGAACAAGCAACAACTACTACCTTATGTAAACAAAAAAGAAAAACAGAACCATGGATAAATAATACTGTTATAAATATGATAAAAACAAGAGATGAACTATTTAGAATATGGAAAAATAACGTAAAAAATGTAACCAACAGGCTAAACTATACAAACTTTCGAACCTTAACAAATAAGTATATATACATATCTAAACAAAAACACCAGGAAAATGAATTAAAAAATTGTGAAAGTAATATTAGAAAAATCTGGGCTACGATAAATAATTGGTTAGGAGCCCCAAAG
The DNA here is from genome assembly GCA_905163555.1 of Notocelia uddmanniana. Taxonomy (NCBI): domain Eukaryota; kingdom Metazoa; phylum Arthropoda; class Insecta; order Lepidoptera; family Tortricidae; genus Notocelia; species Notocelia uddmanniana. The sequence goes on along the minus strand of LR991056.1, from coordinate 27,542,079 downwards.
CCTACCGTCGACTCCGATATTCAAAAGTACTTGGGCAAATCGGACACAATGCCTAACATATGTACAAAGTTTGCTAAAACATTCACGGATGAAATAAATAATATTAAACATAATTGCAACTTCAAGTTCCTGGATCGACAAAGTTATGTGAACCAGTGCAATGTAAGTTTTAGGTTCCAAAAAGTTAACAAATATCAAATTGAAAAAATAATTAACCAAATTAGAAAAAAGTCACCGAGCGTCGATGGTGTGAGAATATCAGAATTAAAGTACATAAAAAAAGAAATTAGTCCGATTTTGGCAAACTTTGTAAATATGTGCGTGAAAACGGGGAAATACCCAGTCGAACTTAAAAAGTCGCTTATCCGGCCAATATATAAACAAGGAAGCCATATGGATTACTCAAACTACAGGCCGATAGCCATCTTACCAGTTATCAATAAAATAATGGAAAAAATAATTGTTAATCAGTTGAGTACGTTCCTCGAGAAAAACAATATTATCTCTAACGCGCAACATGGTTTTAGGCAGGGCAGGAGTACATCCACTGCGTTAGCACGCTTTGTAGATGAAGTGTACAGTCATCTAGATGGTAAAAAATGTGTAGGGGTGCTTTTTATAGATTTTAAAAAAGCATTCGACGCATTGGATCACGAACAACTATTGCAAGCTATGGACGAATGTGGTGTCCGTGGTCCGGTGTTGGAATGGTTCCGTACATATCTGTTGGGAAGAACCCTGCGTGTTGCGGTGGACGGAGTGAGCGGCGACGAGGCAGAGGTGCGCACTGGTGTCCCGACCGGCTCCGTGTACGGCCCGGTCGGGTACATCATGCATGTGAACAGCGTGACCAATGTTGTGCGGAACTGTTCCACATATATGTATGCGGATGACACCTGCCTAGTCTATGCGGATAAAGACATAACTAACATACAAAACTGTATACAGGAAGATCTCGAGAACGTACTTAAATGGTCACACGATAACGGCATATTATTAAACATAGACAAGACTAAATGTATGGTTATAAGCTCCCCTTACATAAAAACAAGTCACCAGCCTATTAGGATAATCGGACACACGTATGACTGTTTACATAACAGAAAACTCGCTTGTAAATGCAATCCGTTAGAAGTTGTAGATAAATACAAATATTTAGGCTTAACCATAGATAAATATAAATTGGAAATTGCACATAGATATAGTATGCAATAAACTAAGATCAATACTATGTAAAATTATTAGTTTAAAAAATATAGTAAATAAGAAAATATTACGCATGCTATATCATGCATTGGCGGACGCAGCAATCGGATATGGAATTATAGCATATGGACGTACTTTTAAAACCTACATAGATAATATATTACAATTACAAACTAGACTGCTAAAAAATATAGTTGATAAAAAAACCAAAGACAGCTTTAAAAGTAATAACTCCACGGCCTTATATAAGGAGCTAAATATACTGCCAGTGCATGATAAAATTCGGTATGTAATAGCAACCGACCAATTTAAAAAATCTGAATTTAAATCTGTCCGAGTGTACACCCGCGAACTGAGAGCTACGACACCCCGGACCTATTTGGAACCCATAGCTAATAATTACTATGGCAAAAGAACGCTTAGTTATATAACTCCCCGATTATTTAATTCAATTTTTTCCGAAAACGACTGTACTAGTAAATACGTGTTTAAGAAGAGGCTAAAAAAGTTGCTATTAGATTCCATAAAACTATAGGTAGTGAGTGGAATTGATTTGGAGTGTTGTTGGTGTTATTTGAAATGCACGTATTGGAATATAGACCGTATGGCACAAACAATAAAGATTGCACTTTCATACCAGATCATTTCTACTGTATTATATATTCAATACTGTAAACTTGTGTTACCCACTATTTAAAAATCATAATTGTAAAACCATTAGTACCCACATTTTAGTAGTTGTCTATTATTATTAATATTAATAAGTACTTAAGATGATTATCTCTGCATGTAACTAGTAAGGTACATATAAATTGGCATGAAAATGAGTGCTATCTCGCCAATAAACGTAAAGTTTGGCGATCTTATTGTATAAACAACAAATGTACCATAAAACATTTAAGAAATAAATAAATAAAAAAAATTAAAATTAAAAATTCGAAAAACGAACTTCGTATGGTGCCGTCCCTTTCACTTTCCTGTCATACACTATATGAGTGAAAGGGACGGCACCATACGAAGTTTACGGATGTTGTGATACATTCGAAATGTTTAATAATGGTGATTGCTGCCTCTGTGCATGTAGAGGGATCAAAATGTCCTAATTTGATTTGTCGCACTCGGGAACATATGTATTCATAATAGGGCTTTGTTACACCAGACAATCACACGCGAGTTCTCTTGTCTGTCGCAGTGATGGATGATCAAAGCATATCTCTTTTATCGGATTTTTAATTCATTTAAAATTAATAAATAAAACTATTATAATTTTGTTTTTAAATTATTCGGCAAGAGTGGCCATTGAACCAACTGAGCTATCGTGGTGACGCTTCGTAACGACGAATTTTTTAATTAGTTCACTCTTCTATTTACGCTTTGGGAGACTCGTGACGACATCCATCTCGAAATTGTATAGTGTGTTTGATTGGAAGTTATGATTTCGCTAGCCGACGCATCTGCCTGGTAAAAATATTAAGTTACGAGGTAATATTTGAACTTATTATTAAATTTTTACTCTACTACCTATATATTCTACATTCAATACGTTTGGCCTGTTCAAAGGCTATGTTCAAAACAAGTATGATTAAAACTAGTGCCCAGATTATTTTGAAGATTTATTCCGAAGTCGAAATGTTTTTATTCCCCTGTAGATATGGAATATTTATACATCTTTGGTATAAAGATGAACACTCTATTTACCATAATTTTATAAAGCTAATGCCACATACACTAAGAGAAACTTAAATATATTTGATTCAGATAAGTCGATAGCAGAAATGACTTGTCGTAAAAGTATAAATTTACTTACCTATCACTTGAATCCAAAATTTTTAATAAAAAATATCGTTTCAATTACACATTACCACCACCACCACCATATCAGCCCCAAGGACGTCCACTGCTGGACATAGGCCTCCCCCAATTTCATGGGGGGTAAATGCCATAATCGCCACGCTTGGCATGCGGGTTGGCGATCGCAGTATATCCACCGCACTCCAGGGATGCTGCTGCCCATCCTCCACATATTACTAGCTATTCATAAATTCAATTATTTATTTATTTTAGATTTTTACTTTTATCAACTATAAACAAAATAAAATTAATTAATCACATTACTACTACATCACAACACATGTCAAATAAGAAAAAAATAGTAAATGAAAAAACTATCAATCCAGATTTGATCGAAATGTATTAAGTCTCCAATTGTCAAAACAAAATAAACGTAGTAATACACTATGAAAAACTGATCAAATATTTTAACCAGTTCAGAATAATTCAATGAAAATGTTTTCACTCACTTTCAAGAATAACGATAAAAGGTTTCCTAGGTTCCTGTGAGATTGAATTAGCATTGTTTTGCTATTAAGGACTTACCGTTGTAAACAATTTTCATGAGCTAAGGTGCTTCCAACGGGTTCTCGTGCACAAGCGTTAGTGTTAAATTCTAACTTCAATATCTTAAAACTGGTGAAAATTGCATTATTTAATTTTTATCGACATAATTACGAGTGGATTTGTGAGCGCAAACCGCGTTTTTAAAATTTCGAAATTTCCAAAAACTGACTCTGGAAAAATATCTATATACTTAATTATAAAACCTGCTCACAAAAATTCACGAGAATCGGTTGAGAAATGCGACCTGTAGAGGACAACAACAGGAAATCCGGAAATCCGAAAATCCGCTATCTGCTGGCCGGACTTAAGAAAGCATTTTTGCCGAAGCTGAAACGGACACCTTTTTTCACTCGGTCAGTCATTATCACGCCTGTTTCGTGGTAGTCAGTGATCATAGATATGTATATTGAAGTCAAAATAGGCGTTATTCATGTAAGATGTACGTACCTAAGGGGGAGAACACAAGCAAAATATTATTCGGTTAGGGTTTTTAGGTTGTTTTAAAAACGAATCACTGAAAAAGGTCTGAGGTTAGTTATTATAAACCACGGGTAGAGGGTGAAAAAGATTTTTAATTATAATTCCCGTTTAAAAAAATCTGCAAAGACATTGTTTGTTTTGCATGCATTTTTATGAAGCGCCGGTCGCATAGTATCGCGTATCTAATTTTAATACGAGTAGACGCTCTTACTTGTATATGTACTACGAGTAACTACACAATTTTATATCGAGAAGGTAAAACAAATGACTAACAATGAATAAACGTAGAAGGATATCTTCTACTGCGCCTAAGAAGAGTCCTCAACTCATACGATACGAGTATATCGTGTCCCACTCGCTTTGACCCTTGCAATTTTTATGAAACGCTGCATAGTGTCGTGTAGCCTAACGTGATCATTAACGTACTCAACGTTATTAACTTTTGGATTAAAAATCACGTTTACTTACGTCTCATATTAAATCAACAAATTTTCAAAGAAAACCAGCTCAATAACGAACCTAATATCCATTTAGTTTCGAGTCCTTAACTATCTTACAGTCAACTTAATTAATATCTTTATCGTTGGCGTCTTTTTATCGGTTTCGCGTTATTTTTCAAGTAATTAAAATACTAGAGCCGTCAGTAACAAGATCGGTGTTGATGCATTAATCTTAAGGAAAGTTACTTCATCTTTAAAGATTGCTGGTTTCAGCCACAGGATTCATTGGTCCCTGATGCAAATATTTTCACACTATGATAAAAATCATCACCCGCAATGACACAGTAATTGTAATTAAAGATTGCTGTTAAGAAGTTGTTTTGGATCTAGATCATAGGTAATAGACGAGTATACATAGACGCCTAAATGAAGTCACTGTAACAGATATATATCCAAAACCACTTATAAAAGACATCCTTGATGAATAAGGCAACTCTAAATATTTCTCAACATTGGATTTAGTCCGATGTACCATATAGTTCATGTTCGCAGGATATGATTTCAATAATAGACTAATTGAACATACAAAGTCTCAATTGAATAGCTCTAATACTTTAGATTTTATTGGTATCTGAAATACACCGATTTCGTCACTGACACACTCACTGACACACTGATGATCATCAAAATGTTTGGCTACTTCCTGAAGTGCTAGAAAGCTGGGAATGTAATCTAAGTTTAGTATATAACCAACAAAAAATCATAAACTTATAACTTTCGCCCCCCATCCCCTAAAATGTGGGGGTGGAAGTTTATATGAGACTTTCACCAATTTTATGAATTAGGACATGAAAGTTTACACCGGACTGTAGACAGTAACTAAAAAACCTATTAATAAGTACTAACAAGAACCTCCGCCTTACAAAAAGAACTGAAATCCCACCAAAGACATTTCATGTAAAATGTTGCCAAGACGACCACATAAGGTTCGCCCTGTGAAAAAGATATCAGATGTCATTTAGAGCCAAGCTTCTGAATCTACACGGCCTAACTCTACCGACCCTAACTTCATCAAATTCTACATATCAGTAAATATGTATGACTTAGCTGTTTCGTTACTAACTTCAGATCAGAAACTAAATATTCGCATCACCTCCACGACGGTAGCGAAACGGCGAACCCATGCATATTTACTGATTTGTAGAATTTTTTGAAATTAGGGTCGGTAGAGTTAGGCCGTGTAGATTCAGAAACTTGGCTCTACATGACATCTGATATCTTTTTCACAGGGTAAACCTTATGTGGTCGTCTTGTCAACATTTTACATGAAATGATTTTGGTGGGATTTCAGGACATTTTGAGTTTAAAAGAATGCCTCTTAGGCTCAAAAATTCCCATTCTAGCTTTCAGCGCCTCATGAACCTCGTCCGTCCGTTCAGCCTTACAGGGCCTACATTGTTATATATAGATGTTTGCATAATATATTCCCATTATTTAGATTTTCTACTACCACTTATTACGTCACTTTAACTAATAATCCGCACACAGATTCGGGACACGGGGCTTTTAAATATATGTAGGTCTATAGCGAAGACTAAATTCATACCTACCTATAGAAGAATAAAATTTGTGTATCATTACGGCGTTATTATTATATTGCACTCGCGTAGGTTAAAAAGTTCAAGTTTTTTTTGATATTTTTTTTTCGAAGGGGTGGGCAAGCTCTTTCCATACAAACTATGTGCAAATTTTTCTTCGTTTGTGTTTGCACTCCAGTTACTATTTTTGGTCCATATGCTTATTTTTTTATTAGCTATGTCTTGATGTTTTCCTTTTTTAATTTTAATTATTTTATGTATTTTTTTTAAATACCTAATGAAAAATTTCAACATTAAGTTCTGCGTATATCCAATATGTACCAACAAAAAATTAAATTAAATGCTGTGCAAAAAAAACTTTGACAACCTTTGTATGGAAAATGGCTTGCCCTACCCTGCGCCTTAACCTTCCTGTAACATACGCCACTTTAAAAAATTCAAAGATTTGTACAACTACACACGCCAACCTACACAATAGGGCGTTGCTTTATATGATGAAAGTATGTTTTAAGCCATTTCGTGCAACTACAAGACAGCTCAGTCACGCAACCGAATCGATTTAAAGAACCCACGTAAGTAGAATTCTAAATGATTGTAAACATGTCTTTCGGAATTAAAATATTAAAGTGAAATTTTTGTATGACTTGACGACGGCGACTTGATAATTTATCGAAAATTTTGCAGTAGTTTTATACACAAGATGGCTGGCAAACTCCAAGATCATGTCATCAAGACCAACAAGATTACAAACGAACAATTTGCACTTCACGGGGTTCACTTGAAAACATGAAGGATTTCGGACAATCAACTAAATTTTCTTGTTAATCTGTCTCTTTAACCAGTAAAATTTAAGAGAGTTTCTCAGACAAATTGATACGAGTACATCCTCTATTTACATAGGTGAGCATGTTAGAATATGCTTCGAAGTGGGCTCGTAAAAATGGGTTTAAAATTTCAAATAAACGTAAGATACATTTGGTGGATCCCCATATAATCACAATATTAAAAAGTGACCATTATACCACCGAAGGGGTCACATACCTACTCGAATATCTCTGTTTTTCAAAATCAGTGACAGAAGCAAGCTCTTTTTTAGAAAAATATGATATTCCGTAATTTTCTTCTTTTTCTGTCTGATTGTGGACTACTCCATGCTGAAATTTTCCGACTACAGTATGGAGTTCTTCAAGAAAGGAGTGTATAAGTTTTAAAGGGTCGGCAACGAGCATGTGACACTCCTGGAGTTGCATGCGTCCATATGCTGCGGTGACCGCTTACCATCAGGCGGGCGTACGCTTGTTTGCCACCGACGTGGTATTAAAAATGAGGCATAAAAATCTACATTTCAAAATCACTAACACACTAACTTAGTTTTCTAACTTTTTTGAAATACACAATGATCCGTTTTAAGATACCTTGTTTTATCCCGATTTTTACATATTTCCGCGCTCGGGCAAGGAGGATAGCATATTAAGTTAACTCTAGCGAGCAAGCAGGGTAAAAGTTGAGCCTTAAGCTGATGCTGACTTATTGTCACTACTCGGCCTCGTTGAGTGGAGGTTCCTGGCACCAACCCTATATTTAGCGACCCTCGGGAAATGTTAGCGACAGAACTATTTCATCAACCTATTTTTGCTAAAAAGGTCAAAGCACTCTGTAACTTTTTCTAGAGATGCTCGTCGAAACAAAAGGATTTTGATGTTCAAGTAACCTGGCCAGGGTGATAGGGTCGTTGTGCCGGTTGTGCGACCCCCAAAATGTTTACTGTGCCCGTTTGCGGCAGCTTAGGTAGTAGGGGAAGTGTTAAATGACTATTTTATAATATTTAGCGATGAGCTCTTTGTTACAAAAATATGGTTTTTATATTATATTTGCAATATTTTTATAAAAAGTTAAGTCTCTATGTTTATATGCTGAATAATTATTATAAAAATTAAGATGAGTATGATTGTTTAATGTTCAGCCGCGTATCATCCTCATATAAGCGTGAGTGAGCTAGATGGCTCTGTTACTCGCTGCATGGTTCCTGAATCGCGCTATTAACTTTTTCCTGCACAAAATACCTCTGGCCGGTAGGTTTTGATATGTACTTGTAAGTTAAATTGAAGAAATTTCCTGATTATCATACTTAGAATGAATAGAGTGAGTTATCAACTGGTTATCAAGTAGGTATCAGTGCTAATATTTTGGGACCCTTCTGAACACTGAATGTACTATAAATTACATACATGAATTTACACCAGAAACATAGCATAAATCGAACTTGTACGTAAAAATGAAAGAAAATGGAAGTCTTTATACGAAAGACCTTTGTACCTACGGGTAGCAAATAAATAATGCATGCCGTGAACACGCGCGCAGTAACTCATCGTTTGTTGTTCTTAATTATCTTTTGAAAGGGGCTGCATTGTATCCAAGTCCTACAACACCTACATGACTATATAATATTAGGGAGAGATGTGATGAGGCAATAGGTATATGATAATAACAGTTGTTAAGTCATCGACCCTGTGGCCGCCCATTATTCGAAGTTTTTTTTTTAAATCTAGTCCAGCAACACTGGACAAAATGGGCAGTAGTTATTGATCACAGAGTACTACAGAGTAGACCTAAATTAATAATACTATATTTGTTGTCCTTGTCATATTTCCACTTTTTTTATTAATAAAAAGGAATTGAAGTAAAAGGAGCCGAATTCATTGAACATCTAGTAATGTGCGGACGTAATTATTACTTACATTTGTATAAAGGATTAATATTGGTGAGCTTTACTTTGAAATTTCTGAATGAAGAGTAAATAAAAACATACGACGAAAAAATAGTGTTACCTTTAGTTATTCACAGTTCTGTCCGTATTTTAGAGCTTACCAGTAGATAAAAAAATAAACGAAATTGGAATCCAAAAACTCTACAAAGCACAAAACTATTTTCAGGCATGTTAAAAGCAAACTGCTAACGAGATGTTGAAATTGGCTATCCTGTTTGCTAATTAGCAATGTTAATTAATTAACAGTGTAGTTGTGTTGAGATTGTACTAATTTTAAATAGGTACGAGTATGTGGTAGACATGTACATACTGGCAACAAATAAAACACACAAGTCACGAAAGGACACATTTACTTTATGAAAACTATACGAAAAAATTAAACATAATAAAAAGACTAATAATAATCCAACACACGTCATGTACAGACAAGGACTTGGGTTGACAGACATGTCATGCTGTTCAGTAATTCAATGAAAACTTTTGCAAAATGGGTCGCATATTAAAGAGCGCGACCATTCAGTAAGGTTATTTTTAGAACAGAAAACTTGACATGAAATATTACGTAGGTACATGTACAAACGCCGACACAGTAAACTGACCCTTATTACAATGAGCATAAAGTGTATTAATGGTCAGTTAACTGTGTTGGGGATGGTACTTACTAGTGTCTTTTTATATATTTATTATTTTATGTGTACTCGCTTTATTGCCCTGTGTAACCACAGTCGTGCGTGTACAAAGCATAAAAGTCCTATAAAAGGCGTTTGATGATGAAGGGTTCTTCTTTAGCAAGCAAATTAGTTCAGTCACCTATCACCCAATGATGTATAATAAACACCAAATAAAGGAACCTTTTATTTGATGACGTCATACCTCCCCCCACCCCTCGCACCAAAAGTCAAGATGGCTCTCCTTCTCAAAATGTTGTAAGGGTTCATAAGAATCATCCTGCCAAAGGAGAACCCTTGATCATCAAACGCCGTAAATTTAAGGGCCCAACAGCGACTACTAGTAATATTTTCGACCGAACGAGCGAATCGTCTCCGTTTCAGCTTTCGACAAAAATTATTTCGTATGTCTGTCTGGCTGTTCGGATGTTCTCCTCTACAGGTCGCATTTCTCAACCAATTCTCGTGAAATTTTGTGAGCAGGTTCGATAATTATACATCATTTTTTTGTTGATTCAGTTTTTGAAAATTTTGGAATTTGAAAAAAAAATTAAGTGTTCAGTCGAAGTCAGAGCCCTTATACAAGGCAACTTTTGTTCTGGACTGCAGTTGCGACGACTAGGTATGTCGCGTTTCACGCCGTTCTCAAGCGGAGCATGGGTCGTCCTACATTTCGTTTTCTGAAAGCGACTTGGCTCAGCACAACCTACCTGGGATAATGAGAATAGTCCATAGGATGTACATGCCCAGATCACAGCAATTGGGAGGATCTGACTGGCAACCGCAATGACTGGAGAAGCGCTATTGCAAAAGGCCGCGAAACCCATGACACCTTATCCCAAGATCTAGCCTGCAAGCTAGTTGAAATACATAAATAACCTTAAAGATGTTGCCGGTGATACGGCCCCTTTGTTCACGTGCCACAAATATGGGCACAACTAAAATATTGGTATAGGTGAAAAACTTAAGTAAGTCACCTGTTGTATGTAGATTGTAGTTGTGACGTGTTCGAATAGGCGTTTGATTTGTTTGTGTTGCACATTTTAAATAATATACTGGGTGGGCCCTGTAACAGGAGCAAAAATCAAACGGTGGACTATTTAGCAGCCCAATAATAATTTCCAAGTGGTTTCAGTTGAAAAAAAAAATTTTTTTCTGGATAATTTTTTTTCAAATATGACTTACGTGTTTTTTATTACTTATATGAAGTGAAATTAATGTCAATTTATTTTAAAAAGTCAATAAAATTGAAAAAATAATATAAAAAATACCAAAGATAATCTTGAAAACACAAAATGCAAAAACAATTATGACTCATAACTTGATACTACTTCAAACACGCATTGACTGATGTGCTATAATCTCTTGGTGTCAAGATACATTACTCGGAGGTCATAACTTTAGATCAAAATTTCTCCAAAACGAATATTTTTAAACAAAAATTGTATACCAGGTGTTACTGCAGATGCTCTAAGGAAGCGTCCTTTTAATTAAATATTTGCTCCAGTTACAGTGCCCACCTTGTATGTAATGTCTATTCGAACACGCTACAACTACATACAACAGGTGACTTACTTAAGTTTTTCACCTATAACAGATTGGCTTATTTAGCTGCGAATGGCCCTGTGCTTCACGTACAGACGTTGTTGATAGTATTTGTCAAGATAAATGAGGCATATGGTGCCCTACAGTCGCCAATTTTCTACCTTTATTCACCCGTCGACTATAGAAAGAAACAGCGATACAGCTGCAATACAATCACTGGACACAACAACTGCAGTGATTTAATCGCGATGCAAACAAGATACAGTGTGAATACCACATGGTTAATGAGCGGCTTGCGTGTGAGTGACTATTGCAATACATACACGCGTTTGGATCGATTCAAACAAGCATCTATTCAACAGCGCTTTGTATTGATACATCCACACATTTTAATTGATTTGTAAGCGCGACGGCATCGGTACAATCATACTGTTAAATCGATGGAAACGGGTATCAAATGCTGGTGTAACGATGCAGTCGCGTGCGTTCGTGAAACGCTTGTTTGCATCGCTGCAAAAAGTTGCAGTGTATAAACGCACTCAAAGATCTCACTTGTAGACTTGTTCCTTTATTTATTTATTTCTTACTAATGTTTACATGGCCTTACAGTTAACCCAATGCGACATGAAACTAAACATAATAAGATAGATAGAAGACATTTATTCACTACACATAATACAATAAGGCTTTATAATAAGGCGAAACGCATATCGATATTTGACTTTGACTGTCCAAGTGTCCATATCAATTAAGAGAACCTTATATGACTTTTTTAAGAGGGCGCAGTACGCTCGGTCTGGCTCGGTTCTTCATACAAACGTATTTACCCTCTCATTTTAAAACGCCATGCTAGAATTACATGAAAATTTGTATACACAATGGGATCCGGCATATCTAGGTCGGACCATAGTTTCTGTTCCTATAAATTGTTTAAAGAAAAAAAATACAGCTGCTTTTTGAGTTTTTTACGGCTTGTATGAAAACCTTAATAATCGCTGTATTTTATCTCCATTATAATTTCAAGCAACAGAAACTATGGTCCGACCTAGATATGCCGGATCCCATTGTGTATACAAAGTTTCGTGTTATTCTAGCCTGGCATTTTAAAATGAGAGCATAATCACGTTTCTATGGAGAACCGAGCGTACTGCGCACTCGTCACAATAGACAATGACAGTAGAAACAAAATTTTGGAATTAAGTGTTTCTTAGAATTAGCTTTACTTTGATACCATTTCGGTAAAATAAAAGTAAAATAAAAACTGCCTACTCCTTAACATGTAAATTGCCTATAGGAATCAATGCTCGTCTACGTTAAATGCCACTCGAAACTACAAACATATTATGCTGAAAACAACAATATCATCGATATTATCCACAAACTCGCAACTTGCTCTTCCGTCAGCTTGTAATTTAAACTTTATCTTAAATGAGTAAGATCGAGATTTCAAGTAATACAAAAATTATGCAGGGAGTTGGTGAAATGTACGACAAAATAGCAGACATTTCCAAGTAAGACAAAAGCTGTATTATGCAGAAATTCCACGAAGAGTGCGCTGTCTAGGATTTGGAGAGGTTTCGGGTGGTTTTCGAATTGAAGCCTGTCAGTTTACGTTATTTCATGTAATATTAACCTGAACCGTTCTTGGTGTTATATTTATACGGAAAGATCCGGCTTTGATAAAATAACTTTTTTACACTCTATTATTTTCATTAATAACTGAATGTCATGAAGGCATAATGTTACTTGGTGATGACGTAAATCTTTCCAGTTACCACGTGACCTCACAATTACTCTGCTAGGGTGCGGCTAATAAAGATACCTTTAATGCTGGCAACTTTACTGAACCAAAGCATGTTGAGCTCTATCATCGAATACGGTATAGTATAAGTAGAAATTTAAAATTAGGAAGAAAGAAGAACAAGAAGAAAATACATTTATAAGTCTTAAAAATAAATCATCAGGCAAGCCTAAATAATCAAAAATACCATGTGTAATGATACTCACCACGTCAATCTGTTTATTTATTTAAATATCAAAATTACAAAACAGAATAATAATAAACTGCGATAAAGCTCTTGCCCAAATCACCCCGGTGACATCAAAATTCGGTAGCACGTAATCGAATCCGGAATCTAAGTATCTGATTTAGGTGTATTAAAGTACGGAGCATTATTAGGTGTCCTATTACACGACTAAGTTTACATCAAATTTTCGAATTTTAAGGCTATGTTAATGTGATGGAAGAACAGAACCTAAATGGTCGCGTACGGTACGGTTTCTGGGGAATTTCCTCCCTCGGACGCTCCGATTGTGGAATGAGCTCCGCCGAGGTTTTCCCGACGGACTGCAGTATGGCGTTCTTCAAGAAAGGAGTGTATACATTCTTAAAGGGTCGGTAACGCGCATGTGACACCCCTAGGAGTTGCAGGCGTCCATAGGCTGGCAGCGATTAGAAATCTGTGATTAGGTAATATCAACCTCTTCAGAAAACAGTTGTGATTAACGAATATATGTGTACTCTAAGGAGACCGGCAAAGCAATAACAAACTTTGTTGATACATTGCAACTTAAAATGTTTCAGACATTAGGACTTTACGAAAACAGGTCACTGTTCCTTCAGATAAATCGAACAAAAGGTTTCCCACTTCCATTGTTAAATTTTCATCAACGTCTTTGCATTCTGAAACGGTCGAGAAACGCCGCGATTCGCTTCATTACCGCGAACTAGCGCTGCGGTGTGAATAAAACATTCAAGTACCTAGACGTTTAGAATGGTTTCCATCGGGAATATGGAATTATGTTATGACATTTGGTTTCGGAACGTGCTGAGCGGTATACGGAATAATGTACTTAGGTCAGTTCGCCGTCATCGATTGAATATTGTGGTGCAAGCGGGATACATTTAACCTACTTGCATGGCAGAGTTTAAGTCCATATATTTCTAACGTATCCAATAAATAAATCTTCGGGGACAACCTTTCACGAACCGACCGATGTAATCCTAAACCAATCAAAGTGTATCATTTCCAATCAAAGTGAAAAGAGGGAGCTGATATTTTTACCTTTGATGGAAATTATTAGTTAACTGACGCTTCCTCTTGCTAAATATTATACTATTAGCACCTATTGGTAAGCAAAGTTTATACTATGAGTTATGACGACGATATTATACATACTTAATATACTATGTATACATAAATACTTAAATATACAGAAAAGACTTCCTGACTCAGAAACAAATGTGTTCATCAAACAAATAAATGCCCTTTTACCGAAATTCGAACCTCCTCCAGATTCGTAGGCAGGGGGCAGAGTCGCAACCAACCACGCAAAAGTGGCTGTGGTGGTTTATGCTATATCTTTTACGTTATCACATCATAATTTCTGATATTTGCTAATGGCTCCAATGTTATATTTGTATTTTAAACTATATCAGTACCACAAGCCTTATATTATTAGATATAAACTTGCCTTGTTACTATTTTCTGCGGGATTGATACCTTATTACATAATGTAATTCCATTACATTATGTAATAAGGTATAATCATTTGCCGAAGCAAGGTCAACTTTATCGATAAATAGTCAGTAGCGACATTAAACAGCCCAGCCCGGCCGAAATAGTTCCTAGTTAGAAAATTATTGCAATACTCTTTCCCAGTGCCAATATTATTGCTGGAAGTTTTCAGATAAAACAAAGCCTTGATAAATAATTACCAACTTGCAATATTCTACGACCACAACTTAATAATGATCCAAGAAGTAACAATAGTACATTACGATTCAAGTGCAGAGAACAGGAAATTCACAACGAGTGGTGATAAATTAAAACACGACCGAAGGGAGTGTTTTAAATCCACACGAGTTGCGAATTACCTGCCGTCCCTATACGTATTTGAAATAATAATGTATGTTAGGAAGAATTTGTGCAATTTCCCAACGAACGCTGATAAACCAATAGCCACCAGAAACACTGGGAAACTGAAAATAACCTTCTATAGACTAGTAAAGGCGAAAAAGTCGTTCTTGGGAAATTGTATTAAATTCTACAATAAAATTCCAAAACACATTACTGAACTTAGCAATTCTAAATTCAAATCTGTAGTAAAACAAACACTTATTTCAAAAGCATATTATAAGGTAAACGATTACATCATGGACAGGGATGTTTGGCAGTGATAGTGTCCTGCACGGCTAATCTATCGCGAAAATAGGTTTTCTACTGTAGCTTGTTATTTTTGTAGTAACTGAGACTGTAATTTTATATTTAACTATACAATGTATATTGTTTTGAAAAAATGACACCTCGCCGAGTTTCTTACGCCGGTTCTTCTCGTGGCAGAGGTTTATTTTTCCGAACCGGTGGTAGTTTATTGACGTTCATAGGTGCATGTAATATGCCTAATTTGAAGAATAAACTACTTTTACTTTTACTTTTTTTTTTTACCTGTTCGCACGTGTATCGTACAACGTTTTACAGTACACATGGCTCTTTAAAGTTTCGACATATGCACGTAATCTGCTGATTACCGCACTCGTGCGGTAAAGTAGCACCATATGTACTGTAATAGTACATTACGATACAAGTGCAGAGAACAGGAAATTCGCAACGAGTGGTGATAAATTGAAACACGACCGAAGGGGAATCGACCCGAGTTGCGAATTACCTGTTTGCACGTGTATCGTACAACGTTTTACAGTACATACGGTGCTACATTACCGCACGAGTGCGGTCATCAACAGATTACGTGCATATGTCGAAACTTTACAGAGCCATATGTACTGTAAAACGTTGTACGATACACGTGCTAATAGGTAATTTGCAACTCGTGTCGTTTAAAACACTCTTTTCGGTCGTGTTTTAATTTATCACCACTCGTTGCGAATTTCCTGTTCTCTGCACTTGTATCGTAATGTACTATTATGTCTCACATTTTTAGTTATCTTTTAATTTTAACTGGCACTCAATGTTGTGTTATATTGAAAAAAAAATGGTTGTACTTGATTAAGTTTAAATTATTGATTTAAAAAAGTCTTTTGACCTAAATTAGGCTCAAGTCATATATAAAACTAAATAAACTTCGAAAAAATCTTAATTTTATTGATACATGGTATTCGTAGTATAATTATTAGAGTCATAGCTGCATGAATTTCCAGAAGACTGGCATTACAAGTCTAGGACCTAGGTACGTCTTCATAATAAGTAATGTACTCCGAAAATGCAACAACGAAATTGTACCTTCAAATTTGCCAACAGAATACTATATTAGCTTTCGGGGAAAGCGTGGATTAGTTATGCTCCGAGTGGTTACATAATACAAGACTAAGCTTCAAACAGAAGTGTTTCCTTAAACAGAAAGCTCAATTTCGCCGCTGGCCGACCCATCGTGTATGGTATAAAATTTCAATTTTGCCACCGGGCAAACCATCGTATATGGAAATTGAACACTTTCTAACCAGAATCGCGAATTCCAATGGGAAATTACAAATTGAGTTTCATCGTTTTCTGCATGGCATGGATTGCTGACGATAGGGGACCCTTTGCGGATGCCCGCAAGGAACTGAATATGGAACACATTGGAGATGGTATCTTATTTCCTTATACACGGAGAAGCTTAGTACTTACTTAAGAGGTGAATTGCAAAATTAAAATTATAGGTTGGGATTTAAAACTCCGTAAATATTGGAATAACGAATCTCATTCAAAATTGTATGTAAAGTGACTCGCACAAGTACGAGTATCTTATTTTAGTTCGTCCATATCAGACATCTCATGATTAATTTAAACGCGAAAAACAACAAAGGAGGTCTTTATAAAAAACTGGGACCAATTCTTGTGGTCTGAGTCGTTCCGGTGTCAGAGAATAAAGAAAGTCCGAAAAGACAAATGTATCTTAACAACATTTCATTATACCTCTCAATACTTTCGTTCTGTACTCTTTTTCTAGCTAATTGGATTTAGAAAAAATCTAGAGTCAGCTGGTTCACACCTATATATGCTTCCGCCAAAACAAGCTATGGCTGAGCAATAAGAATTTCAGGACTAATAAGGGTTCCGTTATCGCCGTTTTTGCTACGGAACCGCGAAAATAGGTTTTCTACTGTAGCATTATTATTTTGAAGTAGCTGACGCTGTAATTTTATATTTAACTATACAATGTATATTGTTTTGAAAAAATGACACCTCGCCGAGTTTTTTACGCCGGTTCTTCTCGTGGCCGAGGTTTATTTTTCCGAGCCGATGGTAGTTTATTGACGTTCATAGGTGCATGTAATATGCCTAATTTGAAGAATTAACTACTTTTACTTTTTTACTTTTACTTTTTTCTAACGCTTATTTTTCTTTAGTTTTAAGCAAGTTGTAATGTTGTGTTGTGTGTTTCAAATAAATCTTTATTCATTCATTCATTAGCAAACGGTTACACACGGCAAAAACGCGGCATTGTATCCGTAACAATGCTTTATAATAAAGGCTTTTACTGCGGAATACCCCGCGGCTGACTTGCTGGCAACCCTCCAAGAGATTAAATCAACAGTGAGTGAAGAATGCTGCTAATTTTAAAATTTACAACGTTGCTTCCAGAGGTTTTTAAGCTTGTTTTTGGGTCACTGGCCATACTCATAACTTACCAATGCGATTATATAGGTAAAGTGAAGTCTGGAGAACTGATGTATAAAATCGAAGTCGTAGATGCTGGCCAAAGAGCAATTCCATTAAAAAAAAACAGTTTCGGTAACGTAGCATAATGGCTGTACACTTTTGCGGGTTTGTAATCGTAGGTTATTCCAACGATTATGCCTCTAATTAATACCACACAAAGTACAGGGTTAATCAACCCTCCAATTTAACAGAATGGCAGAATGATGGGTAATAAAGAAACATTCAGACTTAATAAGTTTTATAACATATTCACGATCGTTAACATGCTATTTGATAATTTGGCATCCGCAGTTTTTTCTGGACGACTGAAACCAGTGCTGTGTTGTCAAGATGGTTCGGCAGCCCCGGGTAGACCATACTTTTTCAGGTGATTTAAAAGACTATTGAAGTCTTGTAATTGATCTTCATCTGAAAATTATATATTACTAGCTGGTGCCCGCGAATTCGTCTGCGCAGGATTAGTATTTGGACAATTCACAGAATATCTTTATTAATTGTAGCCTATGTGTTATTCTGATGTATAAGCTATATTATTGTAAAGTTTCATTAAAATCCATTTAGTAGTTTTTACTGGAAGGAGTAAAAAACATCAATCCATACTTACAAACTTTCGCGTTTATAATATTAGTAGGATTAAAAGCTCAAATAGACAGGGTTTTTATGTTTTGCAACAAAGACAACCTGCAGAATATAATATTAATTACAAAACATTCATATAAGAGTTAGAGTAGAGGTTGAAATGACGTTAGAAACATTGTGATAGAAGAATCATTACCTTCTTTCTTTATCATTTCGTCTGGAAAAAAATTGAAAAATGAGCTAAAAAAATTCATTAACATTTGGAATAGATGTTGATGCAAGAGAATAATTTCCGTTGCCTACCAATAAAACGTATACCGCCGAATACATATCGCTGTTACATTCTCCAAGCCAGGCTTGTTACGACTCTGTACTCTATGAACTCAATCCCCTAAGACACAGGTTTCATACCTAGTTTAGGGGCCGAAAGTTTTGACCTAGTATGTAATTCTTTTGCACAACTAATCAAGAATGTATCACCTCGTGTAACAATGATTGTGTACAATAAATTAATTTATTATTATTATTAATTTATTATAATATTAAGTCAAATTAGATAAATCTTTTTAAAATTGGTAATAAGTCCTTGTAGGTGGGGGATGCTCTTGAGATTAAAAGGGCTTAATTCCGTTTTTAATTTATTGCTTGTGATCTACTTAATGTTTAAATAAAATAAAAACCAGATGAATATGACGGAAGAGACGTTCCATCGTTCGTTCTACCTAATGTGTAAGTGGCTATCTAAAAAGTTTCTCATACTTACTTAGAACATTCACATTAACTGAATTCCCGTCAGCCAGTAGGTACAGAAATAATTAATCACGAAAATGTGTTTACTTACAATACTGGTTTTTAACTTCATTAATTGTTTCTTTCTTTGCTGTAAAATGAATACCATTTCAATATACCTCTAAATTTGTATTTATATGCTGGGTCAATGACTTAAAGAGGATCTTGACGAGGGTTACCGCATGTTCCGAATTTTTCGGGACGTCCCGATTTTCAGCGCTGATATTTGGCCATGTCCCGCAATTCAGTTTACCCGATTCGGGACCGAGCATTGTCCCAAATTTTGGGGAATCAGTATGTACCAAAAATCAATAAAATTTCCCACACTCGAAAAATATGTACAATGCGTAAATTAAATTTCCATTTGGTATTGTTGATTATTATTGTATTTAATGTTTAAAAAATACGTGTTATACCCATTGGTTTGTCCGTATAGCTGACTGTTTCGTATTTTATAATAAAGAGTAAGGAAACGTTAATTTTAAGACAATGAGACGTTAATTAATGAATTGTCCCGGATCTTAAAGTTATGTTACGAAATTTTAATACTGTTGTCCTGAAAATTATGAAAACGCATTCTGGTAACCCTAATCTTGACGTCTTCAGAAGAAAATGCCAGCTTACGCCAATTAAGTACTCCGAGGATTTGTTAATACTTATAAGAATTAAAATTATGTAACTACGAGTATAGGATGATTCACAGTAGACCGTTCCGTGTCCGGGCCGGTCCATTTTTAGGGTTCCGTAGTCAACTAGGAACCCTTATAGTTTCGCCATGTCTGTCCGTCCGTCTGTCCGTCCGTCTGTCCGTCCGTCTGTCCGTCCGTCCGCGGATAATCTCAGTGACCGTTAGCACTAGAAAGCTGAAATTTGGTACTAATATGTATATCAATTACGCCGACAAAGTGGTAAAATAAAAAGTGGAAAAAAATATTTTATTAGGGTACCTCCCCTATACGTAAAGTGGGGAGTGATTTTTTTTTTTCATTTTAACCCTAACGTGTGATATATTGTTAGATAGGTATTTAAAAATAAATAGGGGTTTACTAAAATTATTTTTTGATAATGTTAATATTTTCGGAAATAATCGCTCCAGAAGTAAAAAAAAATGTGTCCCCCCCCCTCTAACTTTTGAACCATAAGTTTTAAAAATATGCAAAAAATCTCAAAAGTAGAACTTTATAAAAACTTTGTAGGAAAATTATTTTGAACTTGATAGGTTGAATAGATTTTGAAATTAACCGTATAAACAGGTGTTTATTGTACCTGTCATTTCTACAAAATCACAATGAAATGACGTGCTTTCAAAGGTTTTGTGTTTCTGTACTTAATATGTCAACTTAATGTGACGGACGGAAAACTACGGAACCCTACACTGAGCGTGGCCCGACACGCTCTTGGCCGGTTTTTTATGACAGCAAACGCAACGACCGGCGTACTTCTCTAGTAGTAAACGGGCCGGCCCGGACACGGAACGGCCTACTGTGAATCATCCTCAACTTATCTTTTTCGCCACTTATTTTTTATACCTAGGCAACATTAGAAATATTGAGGGAATCAATTAAATTTGAGTGAAAAGAAAATACATTGTTTACACACCCGCGCATAATTAGAATTTCGAAACTGTCATATTGAATCTTTATCGACAGTAGACACTGAACACCATGGCGAAATCAGGTTGGAATCAGCACGACAAGACACTATAGTGGTCGGCGGTTAAGAAGTCAATTCTGACACCTGTCATTTCCATACAGTTTATAACCTAAAAGTCACTTTGAGGTTATAAACTATATGGATATGACAGGTGTCAGGATTGACTTCTTAACCGCAGACTATATTATAATTGGAACTTACCCATCTGCTTATACTTGTAGTGTGCTATGGCTGTTAAAAAAGTAAGGCCGTTACACACGTGCAAGAATCTTATGGTTGCGGGGTTTGAAAGATCGGTGGTACTCATTATATTTCAGTAATCCTCAATATAGATAAACTGAATCCTTGATTTATATTCAACAAAACAACATTTCCCATACAGGTGTTTACTAACCTAGTAAGAAAAGGTACATCATTATCGGCTGACGTCCATTGCTAGACATGAAACGTATTGAAGGACTTTATTTATTTATTTATTTATCAGACACACCAACAAGATACAAGGCTTATACATTTATAATGATAAGATAACAGATGAAACAATTCTTGTCTGTATCTGAATTATGGGCGTGCAACAGCGTTTAATTAAGATACCAGGACAGTATTATTTTGAATTTTATATAAGACAAGATGACAATAATAAGATATCATAATTTATATTGAGAGATGAGAAATACTTTTTTATGACTTCTTGAGAATTGTTCGCTTCCATTTAGTGGGTCTGTCGAAATAAACATCCAGGTCGTATACCTTTTTACAGCTTAAAGAATTCATAAAATTAAGAAGTGTTACTGTGAAATAAAGAGTAAGATAATGTATGTTACCTTTTAGAGTTTCTTCAGATTCTTCTGATGTATCAATATCGTCAAGCATTTTCGGTCCCATTTCTATCAATTCGGATGATGTGGATCCTAAAAATTGCAAAAGTACTTAGCAGTCATATTGAATACGGAAATTAAGGAAAAATCTTTAAATCTAGACATTCATCTGAAAATTACTGCACACATCGTAATTTACAGGAGTTTATGGTGAATAATAAAAATAAAACTAAAAATTAAATATAAAACAAGAGTTTCACAGACCGGGAGCCCTGAGAGTTTAAAATATTTTGAGTACAGTAAACTACATAAAGATGTAGCAGAAAAATGCTTTGACATAAGAAATGTATAGGTACTTCTCTTTGTTGTCAACTGTACTTGATTTGACCTGGCTTATCACTGAGTATGAACGGTTCTTTATTTTGTGGACATTGGTAAATATACATTCAATATGAAGATGGACAGTAACGTTATCGCTTAAATAGTAAAAAATATTTATCTAAAACTCACTACTTTCGCTGCCTCTTGTCAACACATCTCGCCAGAAAAAAGATATAATCTGCAACTAGAGGAGAAAGTAAATTATTGATTGTCATATCTACATATTCTACGAGAGCCCCTGGACCTCCAGCTTCATAGGCAGAGGTCACTACCAACTAAGCCAAAGTGGTCGTCAATTATATGCCAGACTTATGAGCAACTCTAACTTTTAAAATTAAATTCTGAGAGAGTATTAACTGTAAAATCTAAGAAAATACTTGACTAAATAATAAGATCCTTTCGTTTATAAGCCGATTTAGATACTTACACAAAACAAGGTCTTCAATATCATTTTATAAGATTTAATATTACCTCCAACACTGATTAATATTGACGGTTCTCAGCGGTAATTAATTAAACCCTTATGGCGGTTACTTCGCTCTAATTAATTAAAAGTTGAATTGCTCGAGTAGATCGCTTCGTACGTTCTTATCACTGGAAAGCACAGTATGAACAAATCAGTATGATTGCTTTTCTTTAACGCAACGGTGGTGAACAGGTATACAGATTGCCTGATAGTAAGCAGATACGGCCTGTTTAGCCTAGTTGGTAGTGCCACTGCCTCCGAAGCTAGAGGTCCCGGGTTCGATTCCCGGTAAGGGCATTTGTTTCTGTGGTGAGCAGAGACATTTGTTCCTGAGACTTGGATGTTTTTCTATGTATTTATGTATATATCTATTAAATATGTCGTCGTCTGGTACCCATAACACAAGCCTTATTGAGCTTACTGTGGGACTAGTTCGATTTGTGTAAAAAATTGTCCCAATATATTTATTATTATTTATTATTACTATTATTAGATACAATAAAGAGTCCCCAGTACGCTCGGCTGAACTCGATTCTCCATACAAACTTAGTTACGCTCTCATTTTAAAACACCATGCTAGCTGCACTAGCTAGCACAATGGGAGCTGCCATATCTAGGTCGGAGATAGAAATTGTAATAGAAAAAAAATACAGCGTGATTTTGAGTTTTGTACGTCTTGTATGAAAACCTTAATAATTGCTATATTTTTTCTCCATTATAATTTGAAGCAACAGAAACTAATTTTCGACATAGATATGCCGGATCCCATTGGGTATACAAAGTTTCATGTTATTCTAACATGGCGTTTTAAAATGAGAGCGTAACGACGTTTGTATGGAGAACCGAGCTTACTGCGGACTCTTGAGATAGTGCGTAACCGACCCTTTATTTATTTAAAGATTCGTCATGTTGAAGAAAATACAGGCACTTTGTTCACATACCTCACAGTGCATTTTCGGGATATCTAGGCATCGTTACACACCACCAAAGTATAGAATTCTTGTACAAAAGAGTCTTTTCAGAAAAATATGAAAACTTAATCTGAACCCCGAGATCTCAGTTGATGACATACTCGTAGTTAGGTACCTACATCTTGACATTAAGCAATATTTAACAGTAATTATTAATCAAATTGGTCAACACTTTAGATCGACAAGAACAATGGATATTTAAAATACTTACTTCAGAAACCAACTGCAGTTTCTCATAATAAGACTGCGCGTTCCGATACAAGATAATAAAAATATTTTTACTGTTGTTTTATACTTCCGTCTCCGTAACTGCTTACAGCGATGCATTAAGTAAGAATACACATCTAGGGTACTAAATAAGTATTAAAATAATTTATGAAACTGAAAATGAATGACATTTTATACCTAAGGAGAATTCTATTTAAAGCTTTCTAAGTCACATCGTTTACTTCATGGGTTTCTTATTTGCAATATTATGAGTTTTATTTTTTGATTCAAGTTTGACAAATAAGTCAAAAGAAGGAAATGACATTCAGTTTTCATCCAAATCAGTCAAGCCAAGCTACGTGTAAGAGCCGGGCCACACAGCAGCGTTGCGTTGCGTTGCGTTGCGTTTATGAATAGATTCCCACGATGTCGTCATGCTGATTCTATTCATAAACGCAACACAACGCAACGCAACGCAGCAGTATGGCCCGTCTCTAACATCACAAATGAAATACAAGTTGCCACGGGGCGCGACGGCGCTTTGATATATCTGTCTCGCTCTAACGCTCTCCAAGGGTGGCGTGACGTCATTCGACGCTGTGTAGCGCACTGATACGCCTGTGAAGTTTACTTGCGCGTAAACTCTTTGTGTAACGCTTACAGCCGGACCACACTGCTCCGTTGCGTTTATGAAAAGGTTCCCACGGTATCGTCATCCTGATTCTATTCATAAACGCAACGCAACGGAGTAGTGTGGCCCGGCTCTAAGATAGGGTGAAAGGCAACATTCCATAAAGAGACATTATCAGTATGTGTCTGCACACTACCAAACCCGCACCCAACCCGCGCGCATGCGGGTTGGATCGCCAACCCGCATGCCAAGCGTGGCGATTATGGCATTTACCCCCCATGAAATTGGGGGAGGCCTATGTCCAGCAGTGGACGTCCTAGGGCTGATATGGTGGTGCTGGTGGTCTGCACACTAAGAAAAAAAAATGTAGATCCCAGCTATATTTTTCATCTGTGATTAGTTACACTGCTCATACGTACCTTTAGATAGGTAACTATAATACTCCTAGTTTCCTTTAAGCAATTCTGTATTTTTTGTTTTATTAGTGGTAACTATTTTGGCTCGTAAAATATTCAGTTAATTTACTTTGTAGTATGTATAGAGTGTGTATCAATTCATAAAAAACTAGCTGTTGCCCGCGTCTATGCTCCTATTGGTCGCAGCGTGATGTTATATAGCCTAAAGCCTTCCTCGATAAATGGACTATCCAACACAAAAAGAATTTTTCAATTCGATTTTTTTACTTCCTGAGATTAGCGCGTTCAATCAAACAAACAAACTCTTCTGCTTTATAATATTGCTATAGATAATTTAAAATACCAATCAAATCAAATGAAAATCGAAGTTTTGTTTTGTAAGTTGGCCTCATGGGCTCTTTTACAAGTCATACAGCATAATTTCTGACCATGACATTTTGACATGACAGCAGTGGTAATGAACAAGAGACTAATACCTGGGCACATACACAAAAATGTAAAGTCTCCTACGTCAGAATACCAATGAAACTTAAAGTAGGTATAAAAATTCTCCTAAGTTAGGAATGCAATGCATGCAGTGCAAACACCAACTGTTACAACTTATTTCAGTAAGACGAATAGATATAATTCTAAGTTCAGTTTTAAGGGCAAATTTTACAGGATCATGATTTTAATATCGACCTGATTGCGGTGGAAAAGCATGATCACAAGACATTGAAATCCAAATTTAGTCAAATATTTTTTCAATAATTTGTTGTTTGGTTTTTTTTC
This sequence comes from Notocelia uddmanniana, assembly GCA_905163555.1. Taxonomy (NCBI): domain Eukaryota; kingdom Metazoa; phylum Arthropoda; class Insecta; order Lepidoptera; family Tortricidae; genus Notocelia; species Notocelia uddmanniana. Next base: position 27,516,634 of record LR991056.1, on the reverse strand, counting down.
AATAAAAATACTACTGTTTATTTCATTAACGACTTGACATTTTTAAAAGCAACACATTAATATTTGTAAACACAATGTCAAAAACAAAATAAAATCAAAAATCGTTTATTTGCTTAACCATTCACAAGTTTACATAGAATGAGATGCCTGGCGGACCCCAAACTAGGCTGAGCCTGAATCTTGGGACCCTGGAGTGCAATTTGTAAAACAATCTAAAGTTATTCTAGGAGAGCAGACTGAACTCAAAAGAAGAAAGCATTATACATATAAGATAAAACTTTGCGTGCGTGCGTGTGCGTGCTGCGCGTGTGTGTTTGTGTGTGTTTGTTTGTGTGTGTGTGTGTGTGTGTGTGTGTGTGTGTGTGTGTGTGTGTGTGTGTGTGTGTACACTCAAATTGTTTAGTCCTAATGACGTTATGTCTAATTTAGTTCTCTTATTATATGATAAATTGATTTTCCTTGTAATTATACTCTTAGCTACCTTAAATATACACTAGCTAAAATCTAATTATGACTTCAATATAATTATGAAAAATACCCTGAGTATTATTTATAATAGGAAACTTACAGTGCTCTTTACTTTGGAGTTTCATTTTGTCTAAATTGGAATAGATTGGTTTCCCTCATAGCAAACTTCCAAACAATATCCCAGCCTTCCTTAGTGATCCAGCAATTCACAAGCCAAGCTCCTTCTAAATTAAACTCTATTCCTTAACCATTAAGGTGAATATAGCCCGTCTGTTATTCAGTCTGACAGCTAATTGTCGAGATGCCGAAGCCACGTATTTACATTTCCATTTGCCGTTTCCCGGATCCAGAACAACAGGTGACATTTATCGGGGATTGGCGAACGTTCGAAAATGAAGCTATACACGTAATGTTTGTTCATTTATGTTATTAGCTGTACGGCTGGTAAATGATTGGTAAATTTATAGGTACATATTGTAATTTACACACTCCCTAATACATAGAATTAAAAAAAAAACTTTGTTAACTAAAATGTGTTTTGTGCCGTTCTGATCAAACGTTTATCATTAGTTTCCGACGCATTTTGTAGTATACAAAATATACATGTCTGGGTCTCAAGAAAAATGTTCCATGAATACTACTGCTTTTGTACTAATTTTGGTTCAGTAGAAAGTATTAAGGAAGGAGGAAGGCCAAGAATAAGCTACATGAAGCAAATAAAAGAGAAAGTAGAAATGTCCTACAAGAAAATCAAGGAAATGTCTCTGGATAGGATAAAGTGGAGAGAATTGCATGCGCCATCGGCTACTTCATGATGAGAAAGTATTATTGAAATCTTAAACCTGAGATAAAGAAAAAGTATGGATAGTATACATTTTAGAGGATAAGAGGTTCACTAAATATCTATTTATTTAGTTATTTATTCGGAGAACCAACAGCTACCTACCGTCCAAATATAATCCTCTAACAATGTGTGTGAGTAATATAATTGAATAACTTAGTCATCAAATAGTGAAGTACCAAGTCACCTATGCACAGGAAATTGTATTTTTCGAAGGTAAAGTCAATACAGATAACCGAAATCAAGTCAGTGAATTCCTAGAGAGATCTTCGATAACTCGATAACAGCCTCGCTCACACCAACCTTCTCAAAACTCGATTAAAGGTTGCGTATTGGTATGCAAATAGGATAAAATATGGCACTCTTAGGGCTCGGGAAGATACGAATTCGAACCAATATTTACACGAACACGGCTGGCAACATGTTGGATTTTGAATTTATTCGCCTTGTTAAAATGTATACGACGTAATGCGTGAATTGAGGGTGGATGAAAATTTTATACTCTGGTTTAAAATATTCCTTTGATAAATGCCTACATCAATTTCAATATAAGTAATCCCGTGGTTGAATGTCAGTAAAAATAATTGTTAAAAATGTTTATTTACAATGTTGGTGAAGTATCTTAGTGCTGTTTAAAAGGAATGGATTGCTACTTTAACCCTTAATTCAACAACGGGGGAAATAGTTTACTAACTATTACTACTGGGCACTTATGGGATTTTTCATTGCACTCAAGCAATATAAATTCACACAAAAATGTCGCTAAGTATTTTTTTAGATATTTGGAAAATTTTATTTATAATGAAAATGAATACGGAAAGCTTATTTTAAAACATATTTCTTCTCCTAAGTAATATCAATTAGAACCTTTACTTTGTTATTTTTGTACCGGTTCCGCATACCTAATAATTGCGCTCAAAGAACTTCGTGCCATTGTTGATAACGGCCGGAGGTGGAACCGAAAATGTGGTTGAGCTGAAACGAAACAAATCGAATTAACATCAGAACCAGTACAATTTTCAATTACGGGAGGGAAAACAATCAAAAGTTTAAAAGGTGACGCAATAACTTATTTATAATGTACGAAATTAACGAAAAAGAATACTAAACTGAATACCCAATTAAAAATATTATTTACGAAGCTGGAGGTCCCGGGTTCGAATGATTTGTTGATGTTGTTATTTTGGGATTTGTTCCTGAGTCTTGGATGTTTTCTATATATCTATTAAATATATCGTCGTCTAGTATTCAGGCCTTATTGAGCTTGAGCTTACTATGGGACTAGTTGGATTTGAAGTGAATTTGTCCCCTAAAATTTATTATTAACGCTGCATTTTGGTCTCATTAAATAATTTTATACGAGTATGTTAACCACGAAAATTACTTATCAATTACATTTTTATTCATAAAAGACAAACCAACAAGTAAAAGAGAATATTAACGGAATAAACCTACTATTGACGGTGTCATTACCGCGTACTATTACTTCACACTATGTCACGCACGCCCCTCTCAATATTAACCCCTTGCTAAATGCCCCTGCAACCCCACTAATCTACCGCACCCCGTGAAAACTTACTAAACTTTACGGAAGTCGCTTTGAGAAAAACGAGCTTTATGAAAATGATTTGGCCTTGTGATCGTCTATGGTAGAACCCTATTAGTGTTGTGTACCGTAAGCAACCCCTGAACTTTAATGTGAAGCTGGTAGGATCGTTGGACTCTTCATCTCTACTAATATTCGCGACCTAATCTATCCTTACACACATCGCTACTCAGTTGACCTAAACGCCACCTAACTAAGATTGGGCTGCGCTGGCAGCTTGTATCATTAAAGTACACGCTTGAAACTAATTCTAATAGGGTTTTACTTAGGACTAGCCTATTTGAGAGGAGCCTAGAGATTACTCTGCCTGTCCTAGTCGTTGTAATGGTCCTATTAATGTAAAACTTAGAGCGTTACGTAGCTCAACTAACCGGCTTCTCACCTAGCTGTTCCTAGCGGCCCTAGCGCTTGGAAATATGGTTTTATATTTGTATAGATAATTTATCCCCGACCATTCCTGATAAGACCGCTTTTTGGCACCTGCTGACGGGGCGTGTTGTCGAAGGAGGGCAAATCTCCCACCACAGCACTTTGAAATTCCTAAGCCAAGGATACCTGCTAGTCTAAGCACTACACTCTGACTACCCTATTCTAGCTAAAGTTATCCTTGGTCATATATGTATGTTGTGACGTGCCATTTTAGCTACTGTCACTGTCAGCAAGCCCAAGAGGGTGGGGTAAGGTCATATTCTATAACGAACTAAATAATCTAGCTTCGCAAAACAGGGTAAGCTGTTTTGCTCGGCCACTCAGATGCTCGCGGGCATCTCTAGTCTACACTACCACTGAAGGCGCTGATGCCTTATTAACCCTATCGCTCCTAGCGGCTCTAAGCCCTATCACTAGCATGCCTAGCTCCCGTTGAAGCCAAAAATGCCGAACCGTAACACGTAGCCCACCGAATTCCCCTTATTAGGAAACGAGTTAACCACGTCATGAGCGTTCAGCTACCCATTGTGGAAAACGTCTGATGTACGGCTCTGCTAGACATCAGTCCCTAGTAGGCATGGCCCAATACTCTGGGTATATGCCCACCTCCTATTCACAACGTACACTGATCACTTTAAATATACAACACTAGGATCGGCATTCTCAGCCTCACCGTGACTAGGTCCCTATCAGGCCTATGCTAAGTCCCTAAAGACTAGCGGCTTAAGATTCCACTTATCTCACTATTCACTTAACACTTTTACACACGTATACTGAAGACACTTCGTTCTCTGCCATCGGAGCTATAACTATTCCGCGACTGAAACACTTCAAACACTAAAAGAATCCCTACTGTGATCCTGGAAATAAAACACTTCACTTACAGAAATATTACCCATCCTAGATGCCTAATATTAACCCTGTGTATGAATTTAACCTAACACTACCCCTTCTCAGCCCTACTCTGCATTATTCGTAACTAATTCCAGGAATCTGGAATTAGTTCCGAATAAGGCCGTGAAGTCCCTACTTTAAGCTGTAAAGTCTAGCCGGCGAAGCTAGGATTTAGAAACCTGACACGCCTGTGTGTTGTGCGTTCCCCCCAACACGCTCGAGAGCTCGGCGGTGTTAGTAGAACACCCTATTGTGTATATAAATTGGATATATAAATATATTTAACAAGACTGCACCTCGGATACTGACGTCTTCCGCAAGCGGAGTAACCTCCTATGCTGAGCCTTCAATCGTGCCAGCCATGCTTCCGATCGTCAGCTGGACACCGAGAGTACAGGGGGGCCTAGACGCATCACCTATGTTGGTAAAGAGGTGATGCCAGACGGACACCCCAATCTGGTAAGTTACGGAGCTCCGGGGTAAACATCTGGTTAACGTTCTGGCTTTTTACAACGAAATAAACAATGTATCATTATTAACACAAATAAACTTAAGTAAGAACAACAAACACATCCTTTCGTTACTCCAAAGTCTTTGGTATAACGATAGGATTTCAACTAAAAACACTACAACACTAAACCCCACAAAATTAAACAAACTTTAATATTAAGATAGAAAATCCCCGTATCATGCAGCGCGCCGCCACATAACAGAGAATTCCCTACCCTAATTACTAGAAACCCACCGATAGATATGTGCTACAAGCCAGAGGTATGTTAACAGCCCACCGCCGAATCGCAAAAAGCCCCAACTGCAGTCCGCCGCTTGCTTTTATAGCCATTGACAAGTCGTTCGTGTCAAAACGCATATTCCCACCTAAGCACTCAATACGACCATCCGATACAATCTACTCTTTCCACCAATGTCCCCATTCCTACCAATCGACCGTAAACAACCAAACTATACCTTCCGTCGTTTCGCCCGACAAGACGTTACCGCCGTTCCACACTTTTTCCCATCCCATCTGAACCGAACGTTTTGCCGTCCAGAATAGAGAGAGCCCTCAACCTTAGCGATATCGATGCGTGCCAGGGTTCAAGTAACAGTGGCGCTGCCTCAACTAAAAATTCATGTTCTCGTGTTGTGAGGAAGGAAGTACCCTACGTATTTGCTAATAAAATTGAAACTCGTCAACCGCCCGACAGATTGTTATGATTTTAGACTCATTATATAGGTCTGCTTATTTTCTATGCATTGTTTGTATCTTACGTTCTTAGTTTGTATGATTGAATGCCAAGTCGAGAATTCTAATTAGTAATATAATTAACACCCGCCTATTCTTTCTATTAAATATTTACTTTTCGACCGAGCAAGCGAAGCGGGCGAAGCGTCTCCGTTTCAGCTTTCGACAAAACTCCCCCGTATGTCTATTTTAAGTATTTTCTTTTGTTTTATAGTGCTTGTTCAATGGCAATGCTCAAGCTTATTTAGGAAACTTATTAAAGCATACGAAACTACTTAGCATTTACATATATGACATGGTTGTGCTTTCGCCAAGACTCCTATTTCCGACTATTTTCTTAATAATGCTTTTAACGGGGAAACCATGAATTTATCTGACTGTCTCTTGGAAAATATTTCAATATGGAAGTGACGGAGCGCAATGGCGTTCTGTTACAACTCTCCCCCAAGATGAGTTTGCAAGATGAGATCTCTCAGATTTCGTCTGTAAAAGTCATCTTCAACCTCAACTACAATAAAATGAAAAATAAATTATCAACTCGAAAAGTTTCGACTTATTGATATGTCAACCCCTTCAGAAAGTGGCTTTAGTGCGGTGAGTGTTTAAACCAATAGCAATTAACCGTGACGATCCTGCAAGAAAAGAGTGAACTTTTGAACCTCAACAATAATTCTTGAAAACTTTTTCCTCAAGCTTTCCTGCCCCGTTAGAGATGCTAGGTTGTGAATCTAGCAGGTCATAAGGACCCCGACTTTGACGTTTTACCCCGAGACTGTGTCTACATTGTACAGACGGCGCCTCTAGGAAACATTGTCCTTCCTATAGGTAATCCTCTCATAGTCTCCTCACACATGACAGGAAAGTATTTGGTAGAAGTACTAAAGTTTCCAATCGTCAGTATTAAGATCCGTTCCACTCCCCCATTACCGAACAGCCCCAGTCAATTCCATCGGCGTATGTTTCACCTTGAAATAAGATAACCGACTGATTTGTTTGAACTTCAACAACCGGCAATATTTATTACAGTCTGTTGACGTTCACTTCGCTTGGAAAGGACAATATAAAGTTTGTACCCATACCCATTTTTCCCACGATTTTTATTCTATAAACTGAATATTACCAAAGGTGTGTATTATCTGTATACACTCGTAACTGTTAGAATAATTACAAATATATGTATTTAAAGTGGAAATATTTCTTTTATTCCCCACTTTTCTGTATCAGTATGTTTGTGTTAACAAACCCACATGGCTTATTTAAAAAAAGATTAAGATAACAAAGTGTAGTAGTGTGCAACCATATTTTTGTTATATATATGATGGTGCACATTACTGTTTAACAATAGACATTCAAAATTATAAATATCGGTCATCCTATCCAAAGCAAGGTGTGTATACCAATTTAGATTGCTGTGTAAGCTCGAGTAGAGTATGTGTCAACACAGTAAGCCTTAGATAGACCTTGTCATATTATGACTTTAACCTAACTCCTATTACTGTGGCAACACATTGTGTATTTATTTGAAGGGACCAATTACCAACAAATCTAGGTTGTACCGTAAGTCCCATTTGACTGGAAGCAACTCATGCATATCACTCACAACACATTCATTGACTACCAAACTCTCATCTCTCTTATGTCGACTCATCCTTCATCCCATGCCAACACATACCAGTCATTCTTTCACGCTAACCCTTAACGCCCAGCCGCTACCTGACAAATGGGTCTCCTTAGATACAAACCACAACATAAATGTTGCTCTTTCCTAGTTGAGCTCAAATATTAAAGACTACCTTTATTGTGTAACAAGTTACTCTAGCCACCAATAATATACCTCTCTTAAAAATATCACAAGCATACAATTTCCCCGATAATCTTTAAATTTATATGTTCCTTTAAAGTAGCCTCGCCACCCTCGCTCTCAACCTTTGCAACTACTGGTATAACGAAGGGTATCTATATTTATACATATATATATAAAACAAGTCTAATACAACCCCATTTATATATAACATTTATCTCCCGAAACTTGGAATTAAACTACTTAATACCGCCATTTACTGTTACGAAGAACCTCGGCCTCTACAATGCTACTATCCAATTAGGTCAAATTATTACCCGCAAGTTTATATCACAACTTAATATACTACTAACCTTATCGAAATGAAAAAAAATCCGTAACTCCTAATTCAACCTCCAAATGGCAAAGCACCTAATTTCTTGGTTATTTTTTTTTTCGATTCACAATTAATCACGTCACTGACACACTTCACTTGATTTTAAATGCACTTTAAACAACCCCACCGCCCTTAATTACACTATTTCCGTTAATTATCTGCCAAACTAGTTATGTTTGTTTACTTTGACTCGCGAGCGAAAACCCAACTAAACGATTGTCACTTGTCATTCCGTTGTCACTTTTACGTTGCGCGTCGAAAGAAAGAAAATCCGCTGACTGGAATCGACTATTTCTTGAGTTTATACGTAAAATAGTTACCTACGAAACCGAACCGTTTCACACAACGTTTAATCCTAGAATAGAACAACACTATACCTTTCTCCCTCTGTCGACACTCCTACGTTATACTCAATTAATGTCCCGTTCATAATGATCTTATCGTCAACGTATTCCTATGTGCAATTCGGACACATATTTCTGTAAACGCTTCCCCATATTATAGCACTTTAGGGTCCAATTCGAACTTACACACTTTATTTAACCTTATAGTACAAAATAAAACGCACTGTTTTCCCATGATAACTAAATATCACAAGTCGCAACTAGTAAATATTTATTCTTCTCACATTCGTTCGAAAAACTATTATAAAATTGTTTCTTATTCTTATTATACCGCGAATGTGTAAGCGTGAATCGTGAGGTGAATGACAACCACGACTGTGTAAGTGTGGTGTTACTGCCAACTGTCAACTAATACGTTCTACTATACTGTCATGTCAGTGTCACTGACAACGTCAATGAACGCGATGAACGCCGCCGAATCGAACGACGCAATTAGAAAATTCAACTCGAAAATGTTAACAAACATTTATCAAAACCTTCGTTATGCCTACTTCCTTATCATGTAATGGAAATGTAAACAATCTGTGATCGAATAAGAGAAAAACAAACGGAAATACTGCAGGTGAGTAATTGTTCTCCTTGTTATTAAATTTCATTATCCCATATGAATTATTTGTTCGCAAATACCCTAGCGACTTATGTTTATGTAACATGAGCGTGCCCCAAGATAAAGCATTAACGATTATACTAGTTAAGTCGCGCTAATCCGTACTGTGTTGTAAATGCAAGTACTGCCCGAGTGAAGCTGTGATCAGAGCTGCCTACTAAACTAACATACCATAATAATCTAATTCTCTTTTATATTTTGCCTTTGCAGAGTAACCTTTCGTAAATATGATGAAATTCATCTACACTTCTTCGAAAACTCAAGCAATCATGGCCCTAACGGAAGTCTTTTGTTGATCTATAAAGTGGTGTACAACTTCAGAGACCCACCCTCGAATCTCTCCATACTGAAGAATCTATGTAAGTCACCTAAGCTTTTATTCATGAACACATCCCCTAATTCTGTCGACCCCATAAATATCACTGGGTTACTTCTTATTCTAGTTGAATGAAAATAGAAGCTGTGTACTACTAAATCATGCTAATTAATGAACTCAATATATAAACATCCATTGTACACACTGTCTTAAACTAATAAACATAACCTTCATTACAGTAAAACAAATTCCCAGCCGAAGAAAACAATATTTGAATGGTGAAACTACAACATACAATGATGAGCAAGCATAACCCATTAAACAGTGAGTATTGCCTTCTTTGATTTTAAATATCTAACATTTGGTCAAAAGAAGTTCCATATATTAAACTTGTCCCTTCCATCTCCCCTTTTTGTATGTTTATCATTATCAACACAAGCAAATGGTCATATTTTATGCATTTCTTGAACAAGAAAAGTGTCTCTGGGCCAACTTACTCGTACCCCAAACTTCACTTATTGTCCATACATACATACTTGAGTCCCAATCTTACCATGAAAAATGTAAATTTAAATTCTATATAGTCTTATTAAACCTCAATTCACTTCACTATTTAATATAATTGCTAGATCATCATACAAACTATCTCCAAACTATCGTTCGAAATAATTTTTTTTCCTTCTCTAGGGATATTAATCATAAAAAATGTTATATTACTAGCTATGTCCTTACATTATATACACTTATTCAGCTAACTTATCATATCTATTTTATGTTACAGAATGAATGAAAAAGCAAAAATAACAAGATCCCGGAAGCCCGAACAACATCACACCAAATAAGCCCGCTTACTCCTGTGTGTACTCCTGCTTACCCGCAAAGCCCATATTCTCATAATAGATATCATCCAAACCACTGTATGATTAGTAAACAAAAATGTGTTTTGTTTTTTTTTCTTTGATTCTTTGTTTTGAGCTTTATAAACTGGACTGCCTATGCTGTATTTTCATTAAACTTTTATTGTTCACTGTGTTTGAAATAGTACCCAACAAACCCAACCCTTCTGCATTGCACCTTGTATGGCCTAACCTGAACAAGCACTAATAAATAGTGGAAATTGATCCTTGCTTATGAAAATTCCTCCTCTTTTTTTTTTATGATGGAAATGCCTATTACTCTTACTTCCTTCTGGCCTATCTTAAAATTATGTTTGATGTTGCATATATCTATAGCTAGTTCAGTTACCAAGTTTTGTGTTAAAATATTTATGCCCTAATGAATAACCTAAGCTTTTACTATACCATTTTTCTTCATCCATTCATTCTAGCCATCTCACCCTAAAATTCCTTTTCTACCCATAGTTTGTATGAAGCTAAGCTAACTCACCCGTATGCAATACTAAGTAAGTAAATAACCACTAGTGACTTGAAAAGTAGTAAAACCTCAATATATTTGATGTCACTTCTGGTATGCAAGATCTCAATTTTATCTGAGTAATGAATAATCCATATCAGGTTTCAATTTCTAAGCACTCTGACCTGTTAAATTGTTTATACAACAGATTTGTCTTTCCATGTCTGACAATTTGGTTCAAATACTACCAGTGACATCTACTAAGTACTTTAATGTTTTGATAAATTGTAAAACTTTAATACAGTTATTCTAGTATCTAAACCCAATGTTTGAATGAAAAATAAGCACTTGAACAGTAAAATTGTGTACTTGGGCGACCGAGCCACACCCGGCATTCCCCATTCTTTCCCAGAGAAAACAAGACCTGACCTGATCAGTATTTTAATCGAAATCGCCAGAGTTGCTTCCGCAAAACTAATGCCTACGCAAATCTCGAGACCGAGCAGCTCTCCCCCGGACCTCCCTCTAAATGTACTATCTCAGAGATAACGCTAGGGTGATAATGATGATGATGATATCATAGACTTATTTACACAATACACCTTTTACAAAACGTCACTGCTAATAAATAGCTTTCCTGGATGGAATCGCGGCTTAGATTTGACCGTTCGAATGTCGAATCTGTTACGTACGACGATGTAGGTATATTAAAAACATTCCAAACCTCAATAATCAATCAACTCATCGTTGGTAGCATCCAAAAGGTCCTAAGTTGACTGCCACTTATGATTACACTACACTATACGTGAAATTTGACGTACCCCTTTTAATAATCATTGTTTGTATTTGAACTACGTTGAACAAATACGATAATTCTACTACATAGCCTACCTAGATCATGACAAATCTTAGGCAATAAATGAATTCTTAAGTCTTAAATATTTAACTTGATGTAATATTCTATCTCAAAAACCTTAACATGTGATTTATCCATGAATGTGCAAGTAATATCTCGCAGTCCCGCATACTACTACAAGTACATATCTCACCTTGTCTACATTGATCAATGGCAATAATTATTGCATTCTTATTGCGCATAGAAAGATCACGAGATAAGTCTCATTCTTAAAACTAAGAGGGTATTTCTACTAGTACCTACTTAACCGGCAACGCTCGAATAGAATAATTCCGCCAAATACGGGTAGTTCTATCTAATGGCGCTCGCACCCTCGCTATAATACTTCACTCACTACTTTATCCTAATGTTATTTAACAGAAAATTTATCAATAATGTGAACCAATTTATTCTGAAAACCAAATCATCAGACCCCATATTGAATGAGAAATTCAAATATGAATGTAATGAAACACAATGTTTCTTTGAAGGAGGAATCGCCAACCTTTGGTTCACAACGCTATGTCATTGTCGGTATCCTAACATGATGTTAATTATTTTTATATTACTAACAGGAAAAATTAATGGAAAGTTGAAATATGAGTATATAGATAAAGTAATAGAACCACAAAGTTATCCGAATCATAAATTCACAATCCTTGGTTCACAATATTTTAAGATTGTTGGTATTCTATCATAAAGTTACTTATTTATATGGGCGATCATTGCCTGATTTTAAATCTTAAAAGTAAATGTGGCGACCGTGCTTAGCTCGGCATCACGAGTGAAGAACACTGAGAACATATATTTGTTAACCTACCTACAAGATTCACCCATACTATTCATTGTGTGGATATATCTCATCTCCTGAATTCCATCAAAATCTCCATAGCCGAAATCTGAATTAAATCTGAACCAATTAATATTAGCCTAGGTACTACTCGTTTATTATTATAATGTATGCGCATAACCTTACTCACTACTAAGGCTAGGTACTTGTTAAACTTTCTAAACCGAATCGAACATTCTCTTACTATCTCGTAAGTCTAGTAATTGTAAAATTTAACGAATGATAAGTTTAATATGATACCGCATTAAATTTACTTAAAATTTTGAATTGTCCACTATTTGTAACAACCGGGCACGATAAACTTGGGTACTGAATTGAAAAAGGTTTCGAACCCCTGCATCTGACTCGAACGCCAGACAAAGCACTTCGAATGGAAGGCTTTTTGTCTAAAAATAGAAATACTAATCCTAAATGAACTGATTGCTAATATTTTACATTTAGCATGAAATTAATATTCATATTCGTAAATTCCCCATAGCCTATGGAAATCCTTTTGTTTATGAATGTAACTTTTAGTGAATTCTCGGGATGTATGGCGGTAGTTAATACACACACAGTCAATAGGATGCTGATATTGATGATCTACCGCTGTAGCCTAGGGACGCTCATTATTGATGAGTTTAATTCCAATGAATTCAAGTGATCTATACTGATAGCAACCAATGACACAGCCTAATTGATGATGATCTGCTGCCGCAAACTAAGGACGCCTTATGTTTATGAAGTAACCATAATTGATTCGGGTGAGCTACAGCAATTTGGTTAGGTATCCTATCATGATTAACTAAATAGATTATGATGATGATGGTAGATGGTCGTTGTAGCCTATGAACAACCTATGACAATGAGTATTATTTTGATTAAATCGTATGAACTACGGAGGTGGTAAATAAGCAAATGGCCTATTAAAATAAAACAGACGTATTACAATGATGACGATGTGAAGACGTCTTTAGCCTGTAGGTAATTATGATAAATCCTATGAACTACGGAGGTGGTAAATAAGCATACGGTCTATTAAAATTAACTAGTCGTGATATTATCATGATGGCGAGTAGACGTCTTAGCCTATGAACGACCTATGCTTATGAATATAGTTATGATAAACTTGCATGAACTATGGAGGTGATAAATAAGCATATGGCCTATTAAAATAACCTAGTCGTGATACGATGATGATGATTATTAGACGGGTTAGCCTATGAATGACCTATGCTTATGGGCGTAATTACAATTGATTTGCATGATCCACGGAGGTGGTGAATAAGCAAATGGCCTATTAAAATTAACTAGTCGTGATACGATGATGATGATGTGAAGACGTCTTAAGAACGACCTATGCTTATGAATATAATAATGATAAATTTGCATGATCTATGGAGGTGGTAAATAAGCACATGGCCTATTAAAATTAACTAGTCGTGATAGGATGATGATGATTCTTAGATGACTTAGCCTATGAATGACCTATGCTTATGGACGTAATTACAATTGATTTGCATGATCCACGGAGGTGGTAAATAAGCACATGGCATATTAAAATTAACTAGTCGTGATACGATGATGATGATGAGTAGATGTCTTAGCCTATGAATGTAATTATAACAGACTAGTAATTATAAACATCTCCCCCCCGCGTTTCAAACTGTAGTCCAGGTTTTCTACTTGCTGCAGCTTAATTTGCTAAATTCGCGACCGCCGCTTACTGAATCTATCAATAAAACTTAAGGTAACTGTCCCATTATCGTACGCCTTTTCGTTTCCTACCCCCGAGTTTTAAACTGATGATTCTTAGATTACACATAAACGAAGAATAGCTAATAAAATTCTCAAAATCGAAATGAAGAGTCCAAAAACTCCACCAATTCACACTCCGTCGTATACGGCGCCAAACTGTGGGCCAGATGACCCACTACAGCGTAAGCTGCTACTAAACTAATAGCCCTATAACATGTCACCAAAGATGACATTTGATCCACTGGTCACTGCTCAAATTTGTCACCATAAGGTGACACCGATCCTGATCACGGCTTACCAAACTGTCACGCACGCCCCTCTCAATATTAACCCCTTGCTAAATGCCCCTGCAACCCCACTAATCTACCGCACCCCGTGAAAACTTACTAAACTTTACGGAAGTCGCTTTGAGAAAAACGAGCTTTATGAAAATGATTTGGCCTTGTGATCGTCTATGGTAGAACCCTATTAGTGTTGTGTACCGTAAGCAACCCCTGAACTTTAATGTGAAGCTGGTAGGATCGTTGGACTCTTCATCTCTACTAATATTCGCGACCTAATCTATCCTTACACACATCGCTACTCAGTTGACCTAAACGCCACCTAACTAAGATTGGGCTGCGCTGGCAGCTTGTATCATTAAAGTACACGCTTGAAACTAATTCTAATAGGGTTTTACTTAGGACTAGCCTATTTGAGAGGAGCCTAGAGATTACTCTGCCTGTCCTAGTCGTTGTAATGGTCCTATTAATGTAAAACTTAGAGCGTTACGTAGCTCAACTAACCGGCTTCTCACCTAGCTGTTCCTAGCGGCCCTAGCGCTTGGAAATATGGTTTTATATTTGTATAGATAATTTATCCCCGACCATTCCTGATAAGACCGCTTTTTGGCACCTGCTGACGGGGCGTGTTGTCGAAGGAGGGCAAATCTCCCACCACAGCACTTTGAAATTCCTAAGCCAAGGATACCTGCTAGTCTAAGCACTACACTCTGACTACCCTATTCTAGCTAAAGTTATCCTTGGTCATATATGTATGTTGTGACGTGCCATTTTAGCTACTGTCACTGTCAGCAAGCCCAAGAGGGTGGGGTAAGGTCATATTCTATAACGAACTAAATAATCTAGCTTCGCAAAACAGGGTAAGCTGTTTTGCTCGGCCACTCAGATGCTCGCGGGCATCTCTAGTCTACACTACCACTGAAGGCGCTGATGCCTTATTAACCCTATCGCTCCTAGCGGCTCTAAGCCCTATCACTAGCATGCCTAGCTCCCGTTGAAGCCAAAAATGCCGAACCGTAACACGTAGCCCACCGAATTCCCCTTATTAGGAAACGAGTTAACCACGTCATGAGCGTTCAGCTACCCATTGTGGAAAACGTCTGATGTACGGCTCTGCTAGACATCAGTCCCTAGTAGGCATGGCCCAATACTCTGGGTATATGCCCACCTCCTATTCACAACGTACACTGATCACTTTAAATATACAACACTAGGATCGGCATTCTCAGCCTCACCGTGACTAGGTCCCTATCAGGCCTATGCTAAGTCCCTAAAGACTAGCGGCTTAAGATTCCACTTATCTCACTATTCACTTAACACTTTTACACACGTATACTGAAGACACTTCGTTCTCTGCCATCGGAGCTATAACTATTCCGCGACTGAAACACTTCAAACACTAAAAGAATCCCTACTGTGATCCTGGAAATAAAACACTTCACTTACAGAAATATTACCCATCCTAGATGCCTAATATTAACCCTGTGTATGAATTTAACCTAACACTACCCCTTCTCAGCCCTACTCTGCATTATTCGTAACTAATTCCAGGAATCTGGAATTAGTTCCGAATAAGGCCGTGAAGTCCCTACTTTAAGCTGTAAAGTCTAGCCGGCGAAGCTAGGATTTAGAAACCTGACACGCCTGTGTGTTGTGCGTTCCCCCCAACACGCTCGAGAGCTCGGCGGTGTTAGTAGAACACCCTATTGTGTATATAAATTGGATATATAAATATATTTAACAAGACTGCACCTCGGATACTGACGTCTTCCGCAAGCGGAGTAACCTCCTATGCTGAGCCTTCAATCGTGCCAGCCATGCTTCCGATCGTCAGCTGGACACCGAGAGTACAGGGGGGCCTAGACGCATCACCTATGTTGGTAAAGAGGTGATGCCAGACGGACACCCCAATCTGGTAAGTTACGGAGCTCCGGGGTAAACACGCTTGACAGCCGTTAGGTTGTATGTACCCCGTCAGATTAACTGTAATCTGGTTAACGTTCTGGCTTTTTACAACGAAATAAACAATGTATCATTATTAACACAAATAAACTTAAGTAAGAACAACAAACACATCCTTTCGTTACTCCAAAGTCTTTGGTATAACGATAGGATTTCAACTAAAAACACTACAACACTAAACCCCACAAAATTAAACAAACTTTAATATTAAGATAGAAAATCCCCGTATCATGCAGCGCGCCGCCACATAACAGAGAATTCCCTACCCTAATTACTAGAAACCCACCGATAGATATGTGCTACAAGCCAGAGGTATGTTAACAGCCCACCGCCGAATCGCAAAAAGCCCCAACTGCAGTCCGCCGCTTGCTTTTATAGCCATTGACAAGTCGTTCGTGTCAAAACGCATATTCCCACCTAAGCACTCAATACGACCATCCGATACAATCTACTCTTTCCACCAATGTCCCCATTCCTACCAATCGACCGTAAACAACCAAACTATACCTTCCGTCGTTTCGCCCGACAAGACGTTACCGCCGTTCCACACTTTTTCCCATCCCATCTGAACCGAACGTTTTGCCGTCCAGAATAGAGAGAGCCCTCAACCTTAGCGATATCGATGCGTGCCAGGGTTCAAGTAACAGTGGCGCTGCCTCAACTAAAAATTCATGTTCTCGTGTTGTGAGGAAGGAAGTACCCTACGTATTTGCTAATAAAATTGAAACTCGTCAACCGCCCGACAGATTGTTATGATTTTAGACTCATTATATAGGTCTGCTTATTTTCTATGCATTGTTTGTATCTTACGTTCTTAGTTTGTATGATTGAATGCCAAGTCGAGAATTCTAATTAGTAATATAATTAACACCCGCCTATTCTTTCTATTAAATATTTACTTTTCGACCGAGCAAGCGAAGCGGGCGAAGCGTCTCCGTTTCAGCTTTCGACAAAACTCCCCCGTATGTCTATTTTAAGTATTTTCTTTTGTTTTATAGTGCTTGTTCAATGGCAATGCTCAAGCTTATTTAGGAAACTTATTAAAGCATACGAAACTACTTAGCATTTACATATATGACATGGTTGTGCTTTCGCCAAGACTCCTATTTCCGACTATTTTCTTAATAATGCTTTTAACGGGGAAACCATGAATTTATCTGACTGTCTCTTGGAAAATATTTCAATATGGAAGTGACGGAGCGCAATGGCGTTCTGTTACAACTATTACAACAAAATGAAACTAAGGTCGGAGATAGTATAATATAACGGATCAAAAATTTAAACAAGCAACTATTAATGTCGAAATAGCTTTCCTTTTGAAAACCTTTTGCTACTAGCATAAATCATATCAAATATCCAAAGATTTTATATAATAAACACAAATTCGTAATTAAATTTTAGCATTAAAAAAACAGTATTTTAAAGTATTCATAATATTTCTTTCTCTCTAATTCAAGACGTAGTAATGTTCTTTAATTATTTAAATAATTTTCTGCTAACCACTTAACTATTTTTGAGGCAGCAATAGCGACCGATTTGTTTATGTTTCTGAACTCTAACTCCGTCACAGACGTAAAAATAATTTAACAGTGCACATTCATATGACATAAATCGATTATCTTACGTACAATTGTAAACATGAAAGTGTATGGATTGGCAACGCGTAAACGTTGTCACAGTTTCGTGCTGTGCACCAGAATCAATAAGGGGCTTTGCACTCTATGCGTCGGCTTGCACTTGTTTTGTAACGCATGTCAACATGGTGATGCCGCTGGGTATTAAAATGATATAATGTTATGACGTAACCTAGTTTTATTTAATTGGATTGCCAGCGTGCTTTCCTCTTGTAGAGAATTGCGGCAGGCCGTATAAAAACGTTTTGAGTTTTAATGCAGTCTGCATGTTTTGTATGCAGTCATAAGCTTATTGGGCAATTCGCGTTCACGTGATTCTGCATCAAATCAATGTCCTCCCAATCTAGCTCCTTTGATGAGATCAAACAATTGGTTAAGGCTCGAGTGGTTGTTCGCTTTCAAGTTTCATCAGACATCTATTTGGTCTTAAGGAATACCTTTAGACCAAATAGATACAATTTCATGTAAAATTAGCACCATATTGTATCTCAGTGCAATAAAGTTCAACTTACTCGTATTAACTAACATATCACTTTATTACAAATTTTCACTTTTTCAATAAAGTTGTAATATATCACTTGAAGCTGTATTCTTATTGACTAATAAAGTAGTGGAGTACAGTAGTCAGTATGTTCCAGCTGCGTTCGCGCCACTAAGTGCACTTCAGCTCGTAGGTAGTACGCATGCCACGGCCGTTGCAGGGGACTATTGCAGGAACTGACTTCTGGCCGAAAGATGTCGTGTTTTGGCGGTTCTGAGGCCATGCATCTACCGAACCATTGAAGCTAAGGACGCACCGGAGCCACACCGTTACATCGCCTAAATTAACTCTTTTTTTATTTATTGATATATTATGTTAGTCTGTTTGTAAATATTGGCCTTGTTGCCCGAAACAAATACCGAGAAAGAATCACACGATACAATTAATTGCTAGAGTTTATAATTAATTTGTGGCTTAGACCTATTCAAGCTGCGAGTAGCTTACCATTTCGACATAAAGCCCAAAGTTCCACCAAAATGCCAAATAATCAACTAAATGGACACGTCCACTGATACATACACACACTGACACGTACTGATACATACCAATAGCTGTTGATATGTTTCTCACCTGTAGCTAGAAACCCGAAACAAATGACAAACTCTGGAGCGCGTGACACCGATACAAAGCTAGTTAGTATCGACCCCTAATTCGTAATTGACTTTTGCAATTGTTGCTAATGAGGTTAGCGAAAACTTTGATGAGAGAAAGAGGGAGAATAAGCTGAGGTCGATCAAATTGTAAATGTATTCAAGGATATCACCCTGGATTTCATTTAGTGTACCAGTTTATTTTTGACACCTTCAGAGCCTTACTTACCCAGACTTTACTTTCGTAGTATTGGTTGCTGAAATTTAGATGTTTAAAATCCTTTAAATATTCTCTTGCTTGGTATATATTTTTTTATTTAGAAACAGTAACGAATTGTAAATAATTTGAAACATATTTAAAATAGCTGCATGAGATCAGTATTAAATTTACATTTCAATGACAACCAAGCACCCATTTTTTAAATACATCCACCACCAAAAGGACGTCCACTGCTGGACATAGACCTCCCCCAATTTCATTTGGGGTACATGCCATAATCGCCACGCTTGGCATGCGGAGTATTAAAAATATTTTTTTAAATACATATTTATTTATAAAGTGGATATAATTGGCAGACTCGATGCCAAAAGGCACTCTCTGCCAGTCAACCACTGGACCAAACAGGAACGGTAGTGGTAATCGCGAAAGGAAATTCAATTATATTTACCCTTCATTTCTGACGTTTTAAGGCCGACGCAAGTGCGAAGCCGAAGCCGAAGCATATGAATAGGCTAAGCTCTCTTCTAAATATTTCAACAGAAGCAAATTATTCCGCCAAGTGAATAATTCTTAGCACGGAATTTCCACGGCAGCTTATTTTGACGCTTTACCGCATCTGACACTTTCATATAGGTAACCAACCGTGCCGATGTGGTTAGATCTGACTTTATTACTTTATTAGATGAAGTCATTTTGTTGGTTAGATTGTGTCCTGAAAGAAAATACCAAAAGAATGCGTATTGACGTAGGTCAAGATTGTCGAAATGTGGTTTTGAGCCTCGTACATATATCCAGAGCTTCCGACGTGATCTTTTATTGTGATAAATGTCAAAAATTGCGCCGTCCCCGTATTGGTATTTTCAGTCACCGCAAACGGTGTCTACTCAGCAATGCTTTAATCGTCTGCAATAGACGTGAAGGCCAATGATAATATACTGAATATTTCGTTTTACAATCAAAATTAAGAAACATTTGTACTAGTACCTTACTACATCGAACTTATCCAATACTGTAGCATGTAAAGCATTTACTTGACCTTATAATAAGCATGTCAGGCCATGCAAGTAATGGTTTTAATGAGCTTAAAATTTGTTTTTTGTTTCAGGTAAGTGGAATGGAATGATCATGAGCGGTACGTGAGATCAAATCGCAGTGTCTACATTAAAGTAGCGTTTAGGTGGCTCAACATTATCAAAATCGCTTCTATTAAGTAGGTATTTGTTCACTAATTGTATATAACTAACATGCTCATAAAATCTAAGATAGCGTTTGCAGCGCAGCCTCGGCCCGAATGAAAAGACACATACAAGTCGGTTCCGGGGCTGCAAACCCAACCGATCGTTTATTAACCGCCTTCAAGATTTCAAAAGAGGAGAGATTTATCAATTCGGTTGTAAGTTTTTTTTTAATGTTTGTTACTTCAGAACCCCGTCATTTCTGTACCGATTTTGAAAATTTTTGTTTTGGTTGTAAGTATATATATCCAAATTGGTCCTATTTTGTCAAAACACAGTTCTGATGATGGGATCCATGAGGAATTGAGGGAACTCCTCAAATCTTAAAGGCAGACATATAGTGATCTTTGTGTTTTTATCAAGAAATCAAGCATTTTCATACAAAAATGTGACATTTGATGAAGTGGAACTGCTGATGATGATCACGACGGAACTCTTCAACGACACATAGTTCACGTTTGGCGAATAGTCCTCTTTGCTGTGTTTGTTAAGCAATTTCCATTTCAAGATAATCATTTGTCAAGCTCGAGTTCTGATGATGGGATCCATGAGGAATCTAGGAAACTCCTCAAATGTAAAAGTCATCTGTACATATTAATATAGTGATTTTAGTATTTTCACAAAAAAATCAAGCATTTACATTTAAATAAGAGACATTTGATGAAGTAGAACTGCTGATGATGTTCAGAACAGAACTCTTCAACGACGCATAGTTGGAGTTTGGCGATTTGTTCTGTTCGTTATGTTTGTCAAGCAACCTAGGTTTTCAAGACATATTTTTGTCAAGCTTGAGTTCTGATGGAGGATTCCATGAGGTATTGAGGGTACTTAGTCTTCTACCATTAAAAACATACTTATAGCCATTTTGATTTCATTGTATCGAATCTAAGACTGCACCATCTAAGTATAATAATCTTCCCCCGCTGAAGTCGGTTTTTTTTCTTAAAAATTATCTTTAAAAGTTACTTTTGATGGATGCGAAATGACGAAAAAAGTGATGATTCTAAGGCGATTCGATTGGCATATTAAGGCGCTGACAATACCTAAACAGGCTTCACATTAACACTATTTAAAAAAAAACTATTTGTTTTGCACAGCGATAAAAATATACGCTAATATTTTACGCTAAAGTTTCTATCTCTAAAACATGATTTGAAAAATTCGGCACTATACAAAACAATATAGACGACCTGTTTAGCCTAGTTGGTAGTGACTCTGCCTCCTAAGCTAGAGGTCCCGGGTTCGAATCCCGGCCAGGGCATTTATTTGTGCATTTTTCACGGATATCTCGGGTCTTGGATGTTTTCTATGTATTTAAGTATGTATTTATCTATATAAGTATGTATATCGTCGTCTAGTACCCATAGTACAAGCTTTGCTTAGTTTGGGACTAGGTCGATTTGTGTAAGATTGTCCCCCCAATATTATTATTATATTATTTACCTCTGAAAATCCTGTTTAAAAAAATCTAACTTGATGTAGAATGATGATAGTGATCATAATTAAAAATACAATATTACATCACGATTGAAGTTTGCTATTATTTTGACAGTCCTTGAGTTACATGCTCTTCAACTTGGTTTTCATTGTTATGCCATATATATTGTGGGTAGTTCTATTTATATATTTATATTATACGGGCAGTGTGTTTTCTTATAATAATCATCAGTTTTATGATTTATGATTTGTATAACGTACGCGAGCGGAAAGCACGGCATTTCAAGCTACCACTAGTAAGCGAACAAGACAAAAAGTCATTGAGAACCTTTTTTCAAATCAATCGATTACCAATCCACTCGCAAATGATTAACGATGGCATTGGTTACGGCTCTAGTTTAAGAAAGTCGCACAGTGTAATTTTTACTAATCGGGTTTTTATTGACAATATTATGTGAGAACAAAATTTAATGCTGAAAGTCTAGTGAATATTTTCTTTTTTGTTTCTGGAAGACGTGCAAGTTTACATTATCGGTAAAATAAAATGTTCACTAGCTATTTTTTGTTATAAATGTGTCAAAAGTAGTGAAAACAAGCGCTCTATAGCAGCGGTTGACAAAAGGCGGTCCGCAGGCCCCCTGTTGTTGTCCCCTGGACGTTTTGTGTGTTGTCTGATAAAGTCACAAATTGTTATCAAGTGCGATCCGCGTCATCTTCTATAGCCCTTAGGTAAGGTTGCCGATGCTCTATAGTGTAAGCGTTATAAAAAGCTCACAAGGAAAATGAGACAGCAGTTTTCATACAAACTTAATCGTCGAACTCCATTATATTATAACCCGAGCTGATTGTCATGTAGGTATTCCGGGAAAGTTCCGAACCGATTGAGCTGAAATTCCGAGTAGGCACTTACGCCTATAATATGTATTGCTATGGCTTCTTGAGACGAGCGGCTCCGTTAATCAAGAGTTTGAGTAGAATTCCGTTTTCCAGATTAAAAGAAATAGGAAACGTGTAAACAGAGTGCAGAGTTTTATTAGAGTAAATCTTAAAAACAATTCTTATGTGATTCTCTATCGTTTGCTTTGACACTCACAGCCCTACGAGTGCTCGTTGCTGAGATATCGATTGTGTATAATTAAAAAAAAAAAACGACTTTAATGGGGGAGGCCGGTGAAAGATTCCATACAATAAAATAAAAATGGTTATAAGTATGTTCATAATGGTAGAAGACTAAGTACACTCAATTCCTCATGGAATCATAGAAAAACCTTGCTTGCTTGACAAACAAAACGAAGAGAACCAATCGCCAAACTTGAACTACGCGTCGTTGAAGAGTTCCGTTCTGATCATCATCAGCAGTTCCACTTCATCACATGTCACTTTTATGAATGAAAATGCTTGATTAGTTCATGAAAATACTAAAATTACTATTTGTGTGCCTTTCGCATTTGAGGAGTTCTCTCGATTCCTAATGGATCCCATCATCAGAACTCGAGCATGACAAAAATCAATCGTGAAAATAGAACTTGCTTAACAAACACAGCTAGAAGGACAAATCGCCAAACGTGAACTTTTCGTCGTTGAAGAGTTCTGTTCTGATCATCATCAGCAGTTCCACTTCATCAAATGTCACATTTTTGTATGAAAATGCTCGATTTGTTGATAAAAACACAAAAATCACTATATGTTTGCCTTTAAGATTTGAGGAGTTCCCTCAATTCCTCATGGATCCCATCATCAGAAATCGAGCATGACAAAAATTAATCGTGAAGATAGAACTTGCTTAACAAACACAGCTAGGAGGACAAATCGCCAAACGTGAACTTTTCGTCGTTGAAGAGTTTTGTTCTGATCATCATCAGCAGTTCCACTTCATCAAATGTCACATTTTTGAATGAAAACGGGACCAATATATATGGATATATATACTTACAATCAAAAAAATAATTTTCTAAATCGGTTAAGAAATGACGGAGTTATGGAGTAACAAACATTAAAAAAAAAACATACAACCGAATTGATAACCTCCTCTTTTGAAATCTTGAAGTCGGTTAAAAAGGGTCAAAGTATGCCAAAAATTGGTAGTATTATATTCAAAACGGCTTATTGTAAAGAGATATATTTTCACTTTAACCGTTGTTTACGTTTATGAATTTGATCCTTATATCATGAAAAATCTGTCAAGCTAAGTAAAATTTAAATTGCGTAAATGATCGAATATAAGTAACCGCGTAAAATTTGTATTCTTTATAAATGGAGATAAAGTTAGAAAAAATTGAAGAAGGAAGAAGGGCAGGTAGTGATGGATGAAGTTAGTTCATATAGTAATGAATTGAATAGGGCATTGAATACTTTGCGAAATTCAATGTACATTACTAGAACAAAACTCTTTTACTATTCTGCCAAAGAATCGTTAGCGAACTAACAAAAGAATGTTTAGTCCAATAAATAAATAATCTTAAGCGGAAAAGAATATTGTACAAGAAACCTATTTCATCCAAGAAATAGGTTGATTTTACCAACAGCAAGATATGACATGTAGAAGAAAGTAGATACCTACTGATTGGAAACTGCACCACCGAGAGTCATTTACAGAGTTAAATTTATCCTATCCTATACTATTAAACGAGCAACATTTATATATTTATTTATTTGTTTGTAATTGAAATCTCGAAAACCGCTCTAACGATTTTAATGAAATTTTCAATATATGGGGTTTTCGGGAACGAAAAACATATCTAGCTTGGTCTTATCGTCGGGAAAACTCTTATTCCCCGGGAAAACACGAGCGTAGCTCGGTCGCCCAGTTACTTAGAGAATAAATTGAATAATTATCGTTAAGCGGAAACTCCACTCTCTGTAAAGTGATAACAATGAAAATTCTCCCATTTCCAAAACAATCATGGGCACCATTCTCTATTCAAAACCCGAGCGTTGTTAACGCGCAACTGTAACTTGTCCAATTTATGTTGTGACATTATTTTAGAGAGGCGAGCCGGCCGTGTCATTTATCCGTGGCCCCGGGGAGTGCGGATTACGCGTCAGTGAAGGATTTTACAATATATATGCGTTTGTTGATGGGATATCTGCTCGCCAGTCTGTGGGAGGCTTTATCATTATTCACTAGCTCAGGCGATCGGAGCAAATCGTCATTTAATACTAGTACGCAAAGCACGTGAGTCATCATCATCATTCGCTAGCCCTTTTCCCATTTATTTGGGGTCGGCGCACCATGTCTTTTTCTTCCATATATCTCTGTTACATATTTCCTATTCATATCATTTCTCACACAATCCAACCACCTTTTCTTTGGCTTACCTCGTTTCTTGAATCCATCCACATTCTTATCTAATACTTTTCTTATTATTAGTTGTTGCTAACTAATTTGTTGAAAACTATAGGTTACACGATCCACTGCTTTACCAATATTATCAAAGATTTCAAATCGTTTGTAATTTTCAATATGTTTCAATAATAACGTGACACTAGCCTTTTTAAAACTTGCAACTTGAATAACAAAATCCGTGCTCAAGCATAAAATTCTTACCGTACCTTGTCAATATATATTTGACTTAGCCTTGTTTGCCCGTAAGAACTTGCAACACTACAAAGTATCCCAAAGTAAAAGACACATAAACAAAATATTTTTACCAAATGAAAAAAATAAATTGTGCAGAAATGACCCCTCTCATGCTGCTGTAAAAAAATTATAACAAAATACCAGATAGCATTAAGTCGGCGGAGCAAAAAGACACTATATTTGTGAGTAAGCTAAAATCGCTCCTTATCAAAAACTGTTATTATTCAGTAGAGGGTTTTCTGTCCGATGCTATTGTATTATTCAGGAGTATTAAATATTAATCTTGACATGTTATTTTGTAAATCCGTACTATTAATCTTGCTTAGTAATAACCTATTTCAATGTAATCTTAATTTCTTTTCAATTCTTCGATCTGCTCGAGGTAGCATTTATGACACATTAGTTTAATTACTTTGCAATACCATCTGCATTTATAATTATACACATGTAAGCAATAAATAAATAAATAAAGTACTCATTGTATGAAATTGAAATAGGGCAGACATAAATAACAAGTATTTTATTTGTCATTGAGAGTAGTTTGATGATTCTATAAATATTCATTATTCTATAAATACGCTCGCTGTTCGACAAAATAAACGAAACAATATTCGATTTAGAAACTACTGAAATATTTTAAATTATACACACAGAAACAAGATTTTAAACTACGGTTATTATTTTGCAAACTTAACAATGGAAAATGTTTTAGTACCTACTCGTATTCTATTATCATTTTGATCGCTAGCTTCTATGGGCGGGATGGATCGAGTATTTTCCATCGTGTCTAGACCTCTAGACCTGTTTTCATGCCGTATCTGCACTCGGCTTTTCTTTCTTAGATTTTTGCTTAATAAATAAAAATAATTTAGAAACTAACGTGGCTTAGAATTCGCATTTCGAAGTACTAGCTGTCTCATTATACAGGAGACCCTTTAAAAGACGATTGTTTATTACTTTTTTCGTAGGCAGGTATTCTTTCAGGTGTACAATATTAGACATCGGTGGTGAAAAAATCTTTGAAAATCTGCATTCCACACAATAAATATATTGGTAGTGCAATTTATCGATGAATTAATACCGTTGGGAAGTTCTTAAGCCAATTTTATTCGTGCCAGAAAAACTTCTATCTACTTATAACATGGTAAAGCAGTAGTCATTTTGTATAGCGAGGTGAGGGACGGAAACCGTGATTTGTGCAATAATTACGATAAGCCGGCAGCTATCATCACATAGAAAATGTCAAACTTTCCATTCTATCGGATTTTTAACCTCCGACGCGGAACGGTAAAGAAGGGTGTTATAAGTATAACAAGTGTAGCTGTGTATCTATGTATATGTGTGTCTTTCTGTGGCATCGTAGCTCTTAAACGGTTGGACCAATTTGAATGCCTTTTTTTTTTAGTAAACATAGATTTTTATTAACATTTTTTTCGTGTAACTAACTATTTGAAAGCAGGTTTTGCTTTTAGCAGCGATTGTTCTTAGACCTATTTAATAAAAGTCGGTTCAGCCATTTTTAAGATATCGTATTTTGAAAATGATAAATTCGGGTGTTTTTCTATTTTTTATGTTGTCTCTTATTACGAACAGCGCTTACGATTACAGATGGTTTGGTTCAACCCTCCCTTTATCTTAAGTATACGGAAAACAAGAATCCATCAAAAACATTCTGTAAAAAACTAGCCAAGTCGCGATGGAGCTGCTTGTTTATCTCTAAAAAGCAATGAAATCTAGACAAAGTCGTGCCAAGTCTAAGGTTCCTTACTGCGATTTCTTTATTATTTATAGTTAATGTCGTGTGACTTGGCCGTTGACTTATACCCACTAACGTATGAAGAATGTTCAAATTATATTCTCAACGAACATTCATACTACGTAATCCTCTGTGTACAAATGTGTTGAACATTCACCTTTATATTTGTGAGATATTTTGTAGTACCAAGTCTCAGGCATTCTTATTATTCTTTATTTGCTAACTAAATAAAATTCTGCAACTTGGCAATCACAAAACTTTATTGCATTTAATAATAATTATTATTATTATTACTGCATTTATGGTACATACCTAAAACTACGTGTATGTAGTATTGTGTAATTGCCAAGTCACAAAATTTTATTTAGTTAGCAAATAAAGAATAATAAGAATGCTTGAGACTAGGTACTACATAATTTTTAAGGAAAAAAAAACCCACTTCAATGGGGCAGGCCAGTAAAAGATTATTATACTTAGATGGTGCACTCTTAGATAGATACACAATAAAATAAAAATGGCTATAATGTATGTTCATAATGGTAGAAGACTAAGTACCCTCAATTCCTCATGGAATCATGAAAAAACCTTGCTTGCTTGACAAACAAAACGAAGAGAACAAATCGCCAAACGTGAACTACGCGTCGTTGAAGAGTTCCATTCTGATCTTCATCAGCAGTTCCACTTCATCAAATGTCACTTTTATGAATGAAAATGCTTGATTAGTTCATGAAAATACTAAAATCACTATTTGTGTGCCTTTCACATTTGAGGAATTCCCTCGATTCCTAATGGATCCCATCATCAGAACTTGAGCATGACAAAAATCAATCGTGAAAATAGAACTTGCTTAACAAACACAGCTCGAAGGACAAATCGCCAAACGTGAACTTTTCGTCGTTGAAGAGTTCTGTTCTGATCATCATCAGCAGTTCCACTTCATCAAATGTCACATTTTTGTATGATAATGCTCGATTTGTTGATAAAAACACAAAAATCACTATATGTTTGTCTGTCAGACCACCGGGGGATGGGCAGCAGCATTCCTGGAGTGCGGTGGAGATACTGCGATCGCCAACCCACATGCCAAGCGTGGCGATTATGGCATATACCCCCCGTGAATTTGGGGGAGGCCTATGTCGAGCAGTGGACGTCCTTGGGCTGATATGGTGGTGGTGGTTTGTCTTTAAGATTTGAGGAGTTCTCTCAATTCCTCATGGATCCCATCACCAAAAATCGAGCATGACAAAAATTAATCGTGAAAATAGAACTTGCTTAACAAACGCAGCTAGGAGGACAAATCGCCAAACGTGAACTTTTCGTCGTTGAAGAGTTCTGTTCTGATCATCATCAGCAGTTCCACTTCATCAAATGTCACATTTTTGTATGAAAATGCTCGATTTGTTGATAAAAACACAAAAATCACTATATGTTTGCCTTGAAGATTTGAGGAGTTCCCTCAATTTCTCATAGATCCCATCATGCGTTTTGACAAAAACGGGACCAACTTGGATATATATACTTACAATCAAAAAAAGAATTTTCCAAATCGGTTAAGAAATAACGGAGTTATGGACTAACAAACATTAAAAAAAAAACATACAACCGAATTGATAACCTCCTCTTTTGAAATTTTGAAGTCGGTTAAAAATATTCTGGCTCTGGTCTTATCCAGAGGTTCTCAAATAGGGGCCTGAAAATGCGGCGAAATGGTTCCAGTAAAGGATGGTACGGCAGTGTTTGCTTCGCGCTCGACTTGGCGGGGGCACTGCCGTACCCCCAGATGACCCTGTAAGCATGTTGTGTTATGTGCTTGTTACGGTACTCCCATGGTAGACCTAACTATCATCATCATCAGCCGAAGGACGTCCACAGCTGGTCACAGACCTCCCCCAAAAAGTTCCAAAATGACCGGTCCTGCGCCACCTGCATCCAGCGGACACCCGCGACCCTTACCAGGTCATCAGTCCACCTTGTGGGGGTCCTGCCCACGCTACGCCTTCCGGTAAACGTAACGTTAATTAAACCTAACTACGTTATCCCTAAATTCTTCATTTGACTTAGTGTTTTATTAGACTTAATGCATTTTTTCTTAAATATTAAACTTTATGTGATTATTGCAAAACAAACCTAACCTAACTTATTGACTTCTATTTGGTGATATTCAAAGGAAACCCACCGTGAGGGAGGCCTGCCTACGCTACGCCTTCCGGTACGCGGTCGCCACTCGCGAACCTTTCCGCCCCAACGGCCAACGGTTCTATGTGCTATGTGCCCCGCCCACTGCCACTTAAGTTTAGCGATTCGAAGGGCTATATATCACTTTGGTTCTGCTGCGGATGGCCTCATTCCTGATGCGATTACGCAAAGAAACTCCCAACATAGCCCTCTCCATGACCTGGTAAGGGTCACGGGTGTGCGCTGGATGCGGGTGGCGCAGGACCGGTCATTGTAGAAGTGTTTGGGGGAAGCCTATGTCCAGCAGTGGACGTCATTCGGCTGACATGATGATGATGATGATGATGAAAGGAAACCCAAATAGTTCACTGTTTTGTTAAAAAATCCATAAGGTCTAGTGAAAAATTAGGTCTAAAGAGACATTACAGCAAAAGTCAGTAGGTCAAGTAACAGGATCCCGCTTGTTACAGACATTTTGAACCTGCATATTATAGACATATTACCGAGAAAATGTATGTTCTACAAGTACCCATTAAGCTTAACATAAGTTTTTCCCTTCCAATAATGATATGCTCATGTTATTCCACCGTAGTGACACACAATTTTCTCGAATCTTCCCGCCACGCACCAAACGCCCTGATGTGAATAACAATTACTTCGGCGGCGTCCCGCTTCAAGATTTCCTCCGGTACCATTTATTTTTATTAGGTATCTGAGAATCTAATTTTCGGCAATATTGAGTCGGCGATAGCGGTAGTTTCGAAATCGAGGGCTCTTTTTTTATACGTTACGTTCATTGTTGGATGTTGACCACGAAATTCTGATTTAACCAATATACTTATATATACTGCACTTTGAGAGCAATGGAGAGGGATATGCTGGAAGTTTATCTACGAAATCACATCAGAAATGAGTCCTACTAAAGTAGAACCAAAGTAATCAATGGGCGGGGCACATTTCACGTAGAACAAGATGGCCGCTGGCCGGAAAGTTTCTCCAGTGGCCACTACGTAACGGAAGGCGCAGGACCAATCATTGTGGCACACCTTGGGGGAGGCCTATGTCCAGCCAGTGGACGTCCTTCGGCTGCTCATCATCATCCTATAGCGTTATGCCCAGTACAGTTGCATCATGAAGGATGCCCGGGGTCCGCTACCTAATCCCAAGAATTAGCGTAGGCACTGGTTTTTTGCGGCCGTCCTTCGGTTGATATGATGATGATACTGTACTTTTTATGGGCTGTCCTGGTAATACGCCGCAAATTGTTACACTTTCACTGTCAACGATTTCGTAGCGCTGCACTCGTAGCGGATCACTTGTAGAGGAAAAAGCCTACGAGACGAGCGTCCGCAGAGCGGGTTCCCGGCACTTATCACTAAGGCCGTGGTCGTTCTGACCCGCCGGCCGCGGCTTGCAGCGGCCCGTCGGCCGCGGCGTTCCGTATGTTGTGTTCGTGAATATTCGGGAGCGGTCGTTCTCGCCCGCCGCGTGCGACGTCTATCTGACGTCGTGGATAAGACGTCCGTCAGTCCCGTCACTCTAGCACTCGCATCATACTTGTCAGAACGTGATGAATAAGAATCCACGATGATAAGTGATAAAATGGCAACCATCATAGGCCCGCTGATTTTTCGATACAAATTATGATGGGTCTGACACTTCGACCAGTAATTTAACTGGTTCGTGACATGTCTTTCATACATCGGTTGGACGGATTAATTGTTAGATTGTGTTATGTGTTGTGTGCATGAGACCGCCACGTGTTGACAAGGATCATCAACATCATTATCGTGGCCGTTTTTGATCACGGAGATTGTAGAAATGGAGAAAAACTGGCTAATAAGGGTGCTGGCCAAAGATAAAATGTATACACACATAATATATGACATAGCCATAAAAAACTTAGCAGTAAAAATACCTTAGATCCTAAGTGGTCGCGTACGGTACGATTTTTATACTTGCGATATACTTAACGCTTTACTTTTACTAGTAGTAACTGAACTAAAATGCGTAAATATTTAAATCCCGTTTAAATTTTAAATACATTTAACATTTACATTAAATTTGTTATTTATTTTAAGATTTTTCATCTTTAGTATTGTTATTTTTATTGAAAGTGGCTCTATGAGTCATCCTTTTAAAAAGTACATATGTAGGGCTGGGAAGGCGAACTTAGGGTTAGACGTTTTTATTTTATGGTTATAATATTATGCATAATAATTGTATTTCCTCCAATTGTTGCAGAAAAGCACTATATATGCCTAGGCGGGTATGGCAATTCGGGGGCGCGTATCTTCTGACGGACTCGTCGTCCGTCTAAATCAACTTGTCCACGTATTTCTTTATTTACTTTTTCCCAGCCTCTGCAATAATTTACTACGCCTATTGCAGGATTTTCCATTTTGTAATTAATGCGGAATAAACCAGCTAATTAGATTTTACTTCCGCTTTTATTAAAGTCCCAGTAGAACTTGTAATAAACATTTCTTCGTTTTTCTCAGATTAAAACCTTCAACGTGCACTACAAATTCCAAGTAGCGCTTGTAGCAAATTACAATATAACATTTCACGTTGAAGCAATAAATAAAAAACTTATGAACTTTGCCTACAATTAAGAGAGCTTAATAAATACGAGGCATTCCTGTTGAATTTTCTCGGATGTAATAAAATTACCCACCGGCGTCATCGGGGCTCGGAAACATTCGCAAATAAAAGTACTGTGATACAAATCCCATTTATCCCTTTCTTATATTCATTTCTGTTTTTGTTCTTTTACTTTTGATCAGTTAAATCCACATTATTATTATTTAGAGAACGATGCTGCTATTAATAAACGCCCGTCAAAGCTACTTTGGAAAGATAAAAGAAATTATACACGTGTATAATTTAATGCATTGCGTTGTGGAACGCTTTCGCCAATTCATATTAATTAGTTATTTATTGTATACCGTGAAACGGGGGGAAAAGGGACGGCGGGGGCAGCAGGGATGCGAAACCAGTTTTTTTTCAGTTGCTACTTTAATTTTCCGGCTCAGGTTGTTTTTTAAGTAATTTTACTATATTTTTAGACTTATATTTTCTTCTTCAGGCAACACGAAGTATTCAAACAATAAAATTTAAAAAATCACTTTTATCGAAGTTTGCATTTCTGTATTATTTCTTCTCCCCCGCTTTACGGTACATAAAGTTAGCCCAATCAAAGAGAATGTGGGCACAAGCACTTGGCAAAATTAGACGGCAGATAGTCAAAAGTGAGCCTCAGTGATGGCCAAGGTTAGGACACAGATCTGTACGTAGACTACGTAGACCACCAGTTCGTTGGTGCGATGACATTTAAGAATCGGCAGGAAAGTCGTGGATAATACTAGCTCAGATATAGATTTTATGTCATAAATACTATCTGTCGTTATTTTGTTGTACTCTTCTGTAATATCTGGATGTACTTACCCACTTAAACTCTCCAAATTCGAGAGAGTTAATCCATTAAGTTCTCCGTAATTTACTCTAGATTTGAAGGATATAATGTCTTTACGATTATACTAACGTGTACGTAAACGCTTACTCGTAATTTTACTATATACATATTTACATTCTTAAAAATACAGAAATAGTAGGTTACCTATAACAGTATGTCCAAAGACGGACACATCCAAATACTTTTTTAAGTAAACATGAATTTAGGACTAATGTCATCATCTTAATTATATGATTAAACATCACTCCTCCATAATCACATTACATCTGCCTCGCATAGCACATCACAAAGCTACAACTAAATTACAGAAGGTCGTAAAATACTAAATTATCCCCAAAGATAAGCCCTTTTGTACTTGGACGTACTCAAGACAATGATATCTCCGAACGTACATCGTATATTCCATACTACGTGCAGAAGCCCTCGTCTCACTAAGCCTTGCAATAATCCCTCGCTATCTTAAGAGGGCGCAGTACGTTTGGTTCTCCATACAAACGTATTTATGCTCTCATTTTAAAACGACATGCTAGAATAACATGAAACTTTGTATACACAATGGGATCCAGCTTGTCTAGGGCGGAAATTAGTTTCTGCTGCTTGAAATTATAATGGCGAAAAAATACAGCGATTATTAAGGTTTTCATACAAGCCGTAAAAAACTCAAAAAACCGCTGTATTTTTTTTCTTTTTCAATTTCTAGCAACAGAAACTGATTTCCGACCTAGGTATGCCGGATCCCATTGTGTATACAAAGTTTCATGTTATTCTAGCATGGCGTTTTAAAGTGAGAGCCTAAAAACATTTGTATGGAGAAACGATCCACACCGATCGTACTGCGCCGTCTTAACTCGTTTCATACTCAAGACACTTGAATGGATAAATGTTGACATTATAATTATGTGCTTGAAAGGGATACTAAAGGGCGTTTTCGCTCAAAGGTGTAACTTTTAGATTGGACTTTTCTATTCTCAGTTATGAACACTCTTGATTTTGACAAAGAATACGAAGTCCCCATTTTTAGGGTTTCGTAGCCAAAATGGCAAAACAGGAACTGTCCATCCGTCCTTTCTTCCGTATGTCAGAGCTAATTTACTCGGAGACTATAAGCACTACAATTATGGCATTTGGTAGGAAGGGGAACTTTAAAAACCGCTACAGAAGAAAGATATGAAATTACGTAAAAATATTAAATTAGCGGATGAAAAAAGAATGTTCAATGCACATACTCGTAGGGCATGGGCGTATAGGGTTTCTAAAAAACTTTTCCATTTAAGTCAACCGTTGGTGAGATATTATAGCTGTCAATGTCGTAAAAAGTGTCCACATTCTATTCCAAACCATGAACTATAAAATTCTGAAAAAATTAGGTAGTGTACATTAAAAGTTTCAACAGTTTTTGGTTTAAATTGTGAGTTACCGCTAAAAAACACGCACTAACGCACTTGTGATTCCTCTGGAGTCATCAGGCAGGCCGTAAGCTTGTTTGCCACCGTCGTTGTATAAAAAAAACTGTATTGCCCAAACAAAAGAACGTATGTGCCGTGCGTTCCCCTAGAATATACGAGCTTTTGTAATTCAATGTATTTTATAGTGGTTTTAAATGTGGACTATTTATTTACTAGTGGACGGGACCCTTCTTTGTGCGTGATCCGACACGCACTTGGCCGTTTTTTTTGCATTCCATTACGTGGCGTTATTTCAAACATTTTCTATGGACTGAAATCTAAAACTACGAAAAACTGGGAATATTTAAATATTTGAATTAATCGTATACATGATTCTTAACAGGAAAAACAAAAAATGACCAAATACGTACTTACTGTGATTTTTTTTATAGCGAAATCCCCTAAAACATTAATAAAAATTGCGGCAATGAAGTTTAAAAGTTTACGACAAAACCTTCCAGTCTAATGGCTAGGATTATCAAACTGACAGAAATGTGGCCCAAACCAGAGTTCTAAATAGCATTAATATTCATATAGTATATTTTAATTATATCACGTCTAGGAAATTAGTAAACGCATGTTGTCGTGTTGAACTACACATTTTAAATATTCTTCCTTATTTGTTTTCATACTCATATTTACTTAAATTAAGTAGGTTAAGTAATATCATTGTATGTAATAAGCACATTTTGGGAAAAAATTACTGACTGTCGAGTTTCTTTCTTTTTCAGAAATGCTAGTAGATTTTGACTTGTAAAGTTCATTTATTTCATTTACACATTGACGTAAAACAAAACGTTTGAACCAAAGATCGCGACGAACGTGATTCACGTATATATCGTTTTCATTAGTCATAACTACGTTCCTATTCTTTTAGTGCTGAACGTTGGTGTAATCGTTTCAAATGAATATTTAATGGCAAGAATGAAATTTTTATATTACGTCTTCTTCATAGGGGTTATCCAACATATACATATTCCGATTCACCGCTGTTTTAGGATACCCATAATAACAGTTTAATTGAAATCTGATTCTCTATTTTTATTTCATTAGCACGGAATCGGTAAAACGAGTAAGATAAACTCACCATTCTTCTGGAGTAAAAATATTATTCCTTAGGAATTCATTATTGAAACGATGATTGAAGTAGACCCACAATATCAAAATCCGGATTATTATTTTAGTAAAACAAAATGATTAAGTTTATTCTTGTCTTAAACGGCTCAGCATCCTTTATAATGTAGTTAATATTTTGTGATTTTGGGACTTTGGAGATGTGCCATTTTGACATAAGGATGGAGACATTAATTACGTTCCCTTTCCCTGTCCCCATATTACAAAGGGCAAATTTTGCTCCTGAAGTCCACTTCAATAGTTATTGTATTTTGTTTTTTGTTTTAATATCGGTTTTATTAGTATTTTTAGCAATTCTATTATATTTTTATGTGTGAGTTTTTATGTGTGTATATATATTATGTACGTAATCATGCGTCTTTTTTAATTATATCATATCATATATTTATTAACAATAATACATTGTGTCTGAATGTTAGGTTGTAAATTATAAATTAAAATAAATACATGAAAAATTTATAAGTATGACAAACTAAATCATAGCATACACAGGGCAATCCGTAAAAATAATATAAATCTAATTACGACTATTCTAAATACATGGACTGCAGTTTAACATAGACTTGTTATCCAAATGGATACCTACACTGGGCAGGACGTGGTAAACTGCGCCTTTTGCCATTTCTTGATTTGAAAATATAGGATATACAAAGGAATTTTAAATGGAAATAGTGTAAAAAATGTTTTCAAATAATTTGAAGTTATTTACATATAAATCTCAACACAATATTTTTTGTAGAATGTATAATAATACATCGCACTCGTAGGTAATGTTTTTATGGAACCAATATATCATGAGTATGTACCGGGAGACTACGGTGAAGATCCATTACTACACTCACATTACCTACTCAATCACTACGTTAAAATATGTTTTTGTTGTGCTGTATACCTAATTTAGGCATGAAAACGAATAGAGAGTGTATTTGAAAAATTATACATATATGTACTAAAATTACGACCGTAACCAACGGGGGATGGGCAGCAGCATCCCTGCAGTGCGGTGGAGATCATCCAAAACCCCGAGAGCTTTCAGCTGGAACTTCAAAACCGTTTTGATTGTTTAGGCGGCGATGTGAACGAATTCAATGACGGATTTGTGGAAACTGTCCATAGCATTGAGTCTAAGTTCTTTAAGGCCCAACATCCTCTGTATCTCCACTGAGAGGCTCATCGAGGAAAGGAGTAAAATGGTTCTGCAGTCTTCAGCCGATGCGACATTATACAGGTAGCTCAATAAACAGATATTTTATTTCAATACACCTATAGGTTTTTGAGTAAAATGCCTGTGATATACGGACAGGCAGACAGACAGATATGACGAAACTATAAGGGTTCCGTTTTTGCCATCTTGGCTCCGGAACCCTAAAAATGTAGACACGCCTTTATGTAGACGATAATTGTTTCAAAAGGTCCGGAGGCTTATCTTCAGCGCTTCAAAGTAATTTAAAAGTAATTTTACTGCCCTGTGTTGTAAAAATAAAATGATATGACGAAAATGTCACAGTTCTGGACAACATTAATAAAAGCACTGCTCAATGTAATAAAATATGATTTATTTGTTTGTTTACAATACCTATCATGGTTAAGTGGTGGTCATGGTGGTGGTATACTAAGTTTAGCTGTATCAAAAAAACCGGCCAAGTGCAAGTCGGACCCGCGCACGAAGGGTTCCGTACCGCATGATCTATAAAAAGAGTCCGACTCGCACTTGGCAGGTTTTTAATATTTGTTGTTATAGCGGCAACAGAAATACATAATCTGTTCCAATTTCAACTGCCTAGCTATTACGGTTCTTGAGATCTAGCTCGGCGAGTGGTAGCCACGAAAAAGGGCTAAAATATCACGTTTTTTGCCTGGGAGCCCCCTTCATTATTATTATTATTTTGTTTTTAGTATTTGTTGTTATAGCGGCAAGAGAAATACACAAACTGTGAAAATTTCAATTGTCTAGCTATTACGGTTCTTGAGATACAGCCTGTTGACAGACGGACGCACGGACGGACGGACAGCGAAGTCTTCGTAATAGGGTCCCGTTTTTACCCTTTGGGTACGGAACCCTAAAAAATAGTTGGTGAAGGCAATGTCAATATCTAAATACTATCTTAGGTCAATCGTTCGCATCATACTACTCTACTCAGTGCATTTTGCAATTACTTTCGGTAACCCTTTGCCGCTGAGTATTTTAATATTACTTATACTAGGTTCCTTGTTTATTACGGAATCGTAAGAACACTAACTTCGTAATTTTAGTGAGGGCTAGTAATATGAAGAAAACGCTTCTAAAAACTGAGTTCTAGCCCAACATCATGTTTTCCAATTCCCAGCCTACATAAATATGTTCCCGGAACGTCCGCTCCGTCGACGCGCTGTCATAGTGGCGCGGATGCCCGCCCGTTTATTGCTTTTAATAACATTTTATGAAAAATATTGAAACGGAATGCAACGAACTGGATTATATTTATCTGTGTGTGCATTTGTGATGTTCCTTTGAGTTTGATATGTTGCGTTCCGATATGTGTGTCACGGGTTATATTGCAACAGCTAACGCGTTATTGGAGTGCCTGGTTCAGAATTTCAAGTGTTGTTGTTATTGAATCGGGGAAAGATTCGAAAAACATGATCTCTGGTATTATTTGTAAACAGGACTTAATATTTACCTCTATAAGATCACCCGGCATTCATAGATGTAAATTAAATTAAATTATACGCAATTAAGACCCCCAGGCTAATCACGTAACCTTTCGAACTTACGAGTACAGTAGGTCAATCTAAGTGTCATTTTTAGTATTGAAATTATGTGTATTTTAATATTTTATTTATTTAAATTATATATTTATTTTCTTTGTTCCGGCTCTTACCTGGTCCAATAAATATCTGTCATCATACAGCGTGGCAACGCTGGCAGCATTTTTGGCACCTTTGGACCATGTCAGAGCCGGACATGGTCCAAAGGTACTCTATATATTTAAGTATGTATTTATCTATATAAGTATGTATAAGTATAGCGTCGTCTAGTACCCATAGTACAAGATTTGCTTAGTTTGGGACTAGGGCGATTTGTGTAAGATTGTCCCCCAAGAAAAAAAATTACTTGTTTTATTCATGTTGTACATTTCTTTTTTATTTTGTAGTATTTCTTAGTTTACTCTGTCAATAAATGTATATTTCGGTAGAATTAAATAGTAGGCTATGTAGTAGTAGGTACTACATTATACTAGCAAATACATTAAATTGTCGACTCGCTTTTATATATACTATTATTTTGTTTTAAAAGCTCCGGCGAAGCTCCAGTGCTTCAAAGTAATTTAAAAGTAATTTCACTGTCTAATGTTGTAAAAATAAAATAATGTGACGAAATTGTCACAGTTCTGAACAAATTTATTCTAGGCGCCACTCAAATCTAATCCACCACACCACCACATCAGCCCTAGGACGTCCACTGCTGGACATAGGCAAATCTAGTCAAATGTAATTATTTGTTATACATATCATGGGTTTTTAGATAAAGTCAATATCAACCTATCTAAATATTGTCTTGTCATTCGTGCACATTATTGATATACTCACTAATCAGAGCGGCAAAAATGACCTTTTGGTTAATTTTTCATATATTCTGCTACAATTTTGACTATGTCATTTTTACAATGGAAAATGAAGTTTAGAATGTTTAGATATGTGCTAAGGTAGGCACGATCGAAAACGTTGCGTAATAACCCCGCCGTTTACTAAAAATTATGCGTGATCATCATGAAACTTTATATCAATATAAATATTATACTCAGATGGTTTACCCAGAAATGTAAAATTTTAAAAAATTGTTGAAATATAATAATATAAGTCTACCCTGTATTTGTTATTATAGAATATAGTTATTTAAAATATGAACAAGCAAAATAAACAGTTCCTAAGGACGACAAAATCTACTTCAAAGTTTTTCCAAAAGTATTTTCTCGATGGTTTTCCACTATGATTACCAGTAATTTAAAATAACGGCAGCCTGAGAGCAATTCCAGGTCCCCTTCCTTTTCAATTCCAAGCAACTGATAAAACAATACAATGCAATGCTCCCGAACCATCCTGTAAAGATACGGGCACACCAGCATTATTATCACTAAAGATGGTCAAGAGCAAATAAACTGACTTCATTTTGTATCGAATTTCCATACAACTTGACCAGTTTTAATCACTCTGGAGTATAATATATAAAAGAAAGTCCTTCGCCACGTTTGTCTGTAGGTATGCCTGTACGCGATAAGCTTAAAAACTACCGCATGGGTTTTTATATGATTTCCACCAATTGACGTAGTGTTTTATGACGAAGTCTTATAAGTATAATTCCTAAATATTTTGCATAAATTGGCTAAAATATGTGACATTTTTAAAGCTATTTCACCAGAAACTGAATTTCACGCGTTGCGTACGAAGTTGCAGGCTAATACTAGTTCTACATATATATTTTAACAAAATAGTTACATATGTGTTTCTAAACGCTCCTCATTGACAAATCATCATCAAAATGAGTTGCTTTGTAACCATTTCATCCATTTTTGATACAAAAATGACATTTAGATCAATTTTATGTACATTTGACGCGTTATGGAATCACCTAGCTACTTATTTTTTGCGTTTTTTTTAATACCACGTAAACAAGCGTACGACCTGCCTGGTGGTAAGCGGTCACCGCAGCTTAATATGGACGCCGGCAACTCTAGAGTTGTCACATGCGCATTGCCGACCCTTTAAAAATGTATATACTATTTTCTTGAAGAATCCCATACTGTAGTCCTTAATGAGTAGATGTTTTTTTCTATGAAAGGTCCTTATCAGTTAAGAACTCATTAACTTATTGAGGTTTTTTCTGTGTGAATTATGAAGTACCTTGCCTTTTTTTTGTTTTTATCTAATAGAGGACTCAATAGTATCATCTAAATCTATATCATAAATGTATATCAAACTAATATCATTGATTTTAATTTCGTTTTAAATATATTATAAAATATATAAAAACTAAATAAATAAATATTAGACGACAATTTTTTACACAAATCAAAATAGTCCCACAGTAAGCTCAATAAGGCTTATGTTATAGGTACTAGACGACGATATATTTAATAAATATATAATTAAATACATAGAAAACGTCCAAGTCTCAGGAATAAATGTTTCTGCTCACCACAGAAACAAATGCCACTCTAAATACCACAACATCCATATATCACTTCAAATCGACGAACTTTTAGCTACAACTAGCTTTTTTCGCTTAAATTCTACTACAAATTTAAAAAACAAAACAAATAATAGCGGAATATCTGAAACTTTAATAAGGGATTGTATCCTTCAATCAGTTTATTTGAATTATGAATAATAATATTGTCATTAATTGAGTTAAAAAAAAAATTAGTAAGGTCTCACCATTTATAGCCGCATATAATATGTCTAAATTGAACAAAAACTAACGTTAGCTTTGACTTTGACTTTTCAAAGACTGACTAGTTATTGACCATAGTTACGTAGTACTATTACTTATTCTGTGCCCTAGTCTCAAGGGTAAGAAACGCCAAGACAAAAAATGTAAAATAAAATTAGATATCCTTATGTGTACATATATTTTGGTCGTGGTGGACCGTTATGTTTATATTATTTTTCTAATTACTTTGTTATAAATATGTTCCGAATACCTTGTAAAGTAATATTAGTGTAGCCACGCCCTTACTTCCAGTGAGCCACGAAACTGCAATAAAACTAACTATTATTGCCACGGATAGAAAAGAACTTCGAAGTTTTAGTTCCATGATAGAAAATAAGTTT
Organism: Notocelia uddmanniana; assembly: GCA_905163555.1. Taxonomy (NCBI): domain Eukaryota; kingdom Metazoa; phylum Arthropoda; class Insecta; order Lepidoptera; family Tortricidae; genus Notocelia; species Notocelia uddmanniana. The sequence goes on along the minus strand of LR991056.1, from coordinate 27,475,538 downwards.
TCACAATGGAAAGCGTTAACGGACTTTCTTGGAACACAGCTATCGGTTAGATCCAGAGATATGAAAACTATAAGACGAGTAATAGAAGCTCATTTTTATTACAATTAGGTGATTTCAAGTAAATAATTGTCGGGGCGGTATCGATATGTGGTATTTGTTCTTTGACGTGAGCTTACTGATGTCGCAGAGATATTTCCTCACTTGTCGAGTTACAAATAAATATTTTAGGGGACATTTTCGTCCGTATTACGTTGGCGTCGTATAATAATATCACGTGCAGAAGCAGTGCAATACTGCATTCGTATCACTACGCTTTCGCGCGCCATGCGTCAGTCAGCTAGTTAAAATGTAGGTGCGCGGTAGAAAGCGGTACTGACTCGACTAACAAATCGACACTGCCAGCTGATATCGTACGTATTGCTGATATCGTATCGTTTTCTGATATCGTACCGCCTTCGCACCAACGAATCAGCCCTCTTATTCACAAACTGACTCGGCCGTACCGCAGTCACCTCAGACCTCGCCCGTTTTTGTATGGAAACTGTCGAATGTCATTGGTCAAATTTTGACAGTATCCATATTAAAACGGGTGAGGTACATAACAGGGTGAGAACGAGTCGGCTTGAATAACACCCCAGAAGTCGCCTAACGTGCGACTGACGCTGCTACCTTGCCATACAGTTAACACTTTTAGTACCAGGAACCCACTGGTGGGAGACAATTTTCTTGGCTGATTGTACCACTAGATTTTTCAAAAAAACTTATGAATAAGTATTTGATATGTAACGGTAGCTTTACAGTCTTAACATCAAAGACTATTATATTTATTTACATTATTTATTGATATAAAACATTATTAAGAAAATCATTGTGCTATTTACTCAACAGGCAAGCGTTATGTAATCGTGTAATCATTTAGCAGATTTAATGATTAAATTTTAGAACTAACAAAACTGTTAAAATAAATGGATATTAAATAATATATGTAGCAATGAACACTTTGTATGTTGGCGGTACTAAAACGTAAAGTTGCTGGACGTTAGTTTAAATTGTCTAAATTAAACACGTTGCACAATTCGCCACGGTTGGTGCATTGCAGCTGGTGCATCCTTGCGTCGAGTACGTGTTCGATTAATATAATTTACGCTTACACGAGTGTAATTATACCATAATTTCGAAACGCTATTTAACATTTCATGGTAAGAAACTCCACGAACAAAGATGTAATTAACAGTAAAATAAAATAATCGAAATTTTTTACATTTAAACCGACTTCAACTGAGTTATGATTGGATGGATCGGTCGGATGAATTCTCTTACACATTCCAATCACATTTCGATGTAATATCAGCTAATGCTACGGGTTCACACCTCTAGTATTATTTGCGAATGCACTTCACAGCGTTCTCTATCTACCAATAGAAACGGCCCGCCTGCAGAAGATTTTGTTGACAGTGTGGACCCGTAGCGTTGGCCAATATTACATATGGTAATTTTCTAGAAGTAGCTCTTCTTAAGATCTTCACTTTTAAGATCTTGTGCTCGGGTTGAAGTGCGAAGATTCTTTAGCCACGAATGGCGCCGACGCCTTCTTCCGGGTGGTCCTTTTCTTCAGGTCTTGCCTTGTATAATGAGCTGCAGCTGCTAGAAGTGGCACTGCAATTCAATTTTATGTGCTCTGCCTGCCGCAGTTGGGAATACAGGCATGAGCTTATGTTGTTGTTGTTATCGTTGTTTACCCGGTCGCTCTGACCCGTTAGCTCACCGCGCGTCGAAATACTCGACGTGACAGATTGTAATGGAATTACTATCGGAAGCGGCGGTCAAAATGTAAGCCTCGATGCTCAACATAATTTTATAGCTTCTATTAAAATGTTTGACCAAAGGCAAATCTAATTCACTCAGCTGTCGGCACTAATTTAACCGGATTATTTCTGACCAGACTACTAGTTGTGGGATAACTGTCGTTCAACGCCCGTCCAGTTAAATACGATAACTCTAAGCAATTTGTATAGATATAATACATGCAATTTGTATAGATATCATACATGAGGATTTCAGCTTAGACTTAAATTAATTTGATACTAGTAATACATGTAACCTGTCGTATCAGATCAACTGATCAGACAAATCTGCTTGCGAAGTAACGTTCGCAGAGGCTGGGCACTGGATGATTGACAGTTTGAATAAATGCTAGATGAATGACAGCAGTGGTTAAGACAAGCCTTCGGACCGCCTGCGAACACTTAACAGTCAGTTTCAAATGAATAGTATTTATGTTATGACAATACGCAATGCATTTTTAAAGCTATGTTAAATAGTATTTTGTTCTTCGATGTGCGCTTACTTGAAGTCGCACATATTTTAATTGACAGGATGCCTACTATCAGTATTACTTATTACATTAGCTCAGTATTAATACCATGCGCTTTCGTGTCGCTTCTCTTTCGATTATCCCGTGCTGGTCAGAGAGTACTCATTTAAAAGTCGCAGGCGTCCTGAGGTGACCTCTTACCATCAGGCGGTCCGTAAGCTTGTTTGCCACCGACGTGGTATTAAGATAATAGTTTTGGCAGCGTACAATTGACAGCTTTTATATCGTAACCTAACCTTCAAAGTCACCTAATTTTAGACGGATAGTAAAAATACGATACCGACTAGAATATCTGTTGGAATTATGACAGCTTACCAGTATCGTATCACTTTCATGTCAAGCCAGGAAGTCGCCTAATTCAACAAAAATAGAGATATCAAACTTCATAAAACGTGCGACTTTCAATGAAATCCCGTAATAGTGTACCAACATTAATTTTCCTCGCTATCCACCAGCGCTGGCCGGGTCACGGGGTAACCGCGCAATTTGCCCCCTGATCACGTCCCACCACAGCACGTGACGCACCCTGTCTCTTTATTGTGCTATAAACATTAGAGGCAAGATTAATACACGTGTAAGGCATTAGTTTGGTTATTGTGTGTTGTATGATGTTCTAACACGTCGATTACAACTATGACAAGAAAGGCCGTGACGCCAAAAATATCTTTAAATAAGCTGGAACTACTTAAGTACGGTTTATTTTCTATAAGAAGCCCCTACGCCTCTAGATGTGTTTTATTTACACGATTTTATTTCCATCCACACTATTTGCGTGTGCTGCCTGGTTAGAATAGCACCACCCCCTTTCTTCCCTTGGGTGTCATAAGAGTCGACTGTGGGAACCAGGTTGAAGTGTGTTGTGGGCGATGTGGTAGCAACCTGTCACTGCAATATCACATTTTACAAACCGCCTAGATATTGTATAAGATATATTCCCAAGAGCTGGCGTGGAATATCTATGAAATTAATGACAGTTTCACTCAGAAATTTTCCGCGCCAGCTCTTGTGAATCGACCTATAAGTACTCATGACTCATGACAAGAGATGTAGGCTGTGAAACCAGTTTTTATATTATTAGCCCTCTCCTTTCCTTCCGGCGGAAATCCGTTATGGATACCACCGTAACGCGGGCACAGTGCAGAGGTTGGACGGGATCTCCTTCGGAACTCACCAGTGCCGCCCTAGAGTTAAATAAAAAAAAATGTTAAATATTGGGGGACAATCTTACACAAATCGACCTAGTCCCAAACTAAGCAAAGCTTGTACTATGGGTACTAGACGACGATATACATTCTTATATAGATAAATACATACTTAAATACATAGAAAACATCCAAGACCTAAGAACAAATATCCGTGATAAATGCACAAATAAATGCCCTGGCCGGGATTCGAACCCGGCACCTTAAGCCTCGGAGGCAGAGTCACTACCAACTAGGCTAAACAGGTCGTCAATATGTGAGCAGAAACACACTGGAGAAGCGTTCAGTTGAAGATTGGTTTTACTTTACACGAAATGTCTGAAGGTTGAAACGCATAGAGCGCGGTGCAGCGTCGTTGTGGGGCTTAGACGGTTTTGGTATAAAGCCAACGAGTCAATCACCTGACATCACAATACGTTCCAACTTACCTACAGGATACGTTTGACCCTACTCCGCTGAAACTGATTTGAATTCAATACGCTTAGTCAAATAGGCTATCTGATTGGTTGTTTCGGACAGCTGGGATAACAAGGATTTCTGACTCAAAGCACGTGACGTGGTATTCAATGCAAACTTGAATGGCGTAGTGACCTTCAATTACAAAGCTCGTGTTTTATTACAAGCTTAATTAATTTTCTAAAGTACAAGCTTTTATTTGACTTGCCCTGTTAGTATATCTGTGTTGGTCATCTTGTTTCTTAATTTTAGAACAGTTATCCTCAACTGATTGAGCTAAAATTTGATAATGCAATATTATGGTACCTGCACCAAGCTAATATGATAATATAGAAGGTGGCCACGTGAACCCGTCGTGTTTGGGTTCTTTGGGACCGTTTCCATTGATAACTTAGACAACATTGTTTCCTTTTGATTCCACATAATGGTTGGACAACTATGGAACACTATATACATTGCGCCTGGCCCGATACGCCGATTTTTTACAATAGCTAAAAAAACTATAGAGCAGTAAGCGTTTCAGCAATTAAACGAGTTACTACAAAAACAAGAGACACGCGAACACATCGCCTGCTGAAACAATTTTCCCCCATTCCTTCTATTTGTTTTTATCGTCAACAATTTGCCTAAACGAGCCACGAGTACAATCGGAACTCAATTCGCGTGAGGCCTAATTTCAAGTAAGTACTGTTGGATACAAATATTATTAATAATGAGGAAAATTAAATTTAAATTTATTCAATTCTAAAGAGTTAAAGTTTGTTTAGTTGTAAGGTTTATCTCCGGAGCGGATTTTTCTATATTAGTTTTCCATTTGTTGGAGATACGGGATCTTTAGATAAACCACCTTTAATCAGTTCGAGTAATTTATTGTCAATGAATTTTGTGCCGACCAAACAAACAAACATAAACAAACCATTGACATCCGTCATAGGTCATAGAATAAGTAAATAAATATTGGGGGACAATCTTACACAAATCGACCTAGTCCCAAACTAAGCAAAGCTTGTACTATGGGTACTAGGCGACGATATACATACTTAGGTTGATAGATAAATACATACTTAAATACATTGAGAACATCCAAGACCCAAGAACAAAATCCGTGCTGAATGCACAAATAATGCCCTGGCCGGGAAAGTTTTAAAACGATTTGAATTTGTATCGTCAACAGCAAGAGTAGATAATCGTTTCACTACTTTGGCGCATCCCAACTGTCGCAGTCGTGTCGACGTTAGTACGAGTAAATGCTAAAATTATCCAAATTTCAAATTAAAGGAAAAAAATTAAAAATCCTGCTCAAAGCATAAAATTTTAAAATTTTCCCTTTAATTTGAATTTTTTGTTAGCAGTGTTACTACTTAATACGAAACTAAAATTATCATCTACATTTGCTGTTGACTGTACGTATAGGAACTCTATGTTCCAACGCCATTGATATTATAAAAATCATTAGCAACCGACTTTAATTAATTTGAACCAAAAACATGGTAGGTACTTTCATGACGTCAATCATCAGCCTGTGTGTGTACGTCTCATTGCTAACCACAGAGGCCTCCTGGATAAGAGCAAATGGGTAGGGACCACGCTCGCCCAGTGCGGGTTGGCAGCTTTCACACCTTTCAATTTTATCGCGGGTTCCTCACGATTTTTTCGTTCGCCGAAAAGCTAACGGTAAATATCAATTGACATATTCCGTAGTCATTGGTTAGATATTGGCACAAACCGGGATTCGATCCCACGGCTGCCATTTTAACCGCAATATTTTACACTCTTTTATAAACGGAAGTTATTAAAATTGCTATAAGTACATACCTACTACCAGTGCTTGAGGATTATCTTAGATAGACATGGGTCTCATATATCATAACCATAATACAATTTATAAGACAGTTTAGTGCAACTGTACAACACACGCCGCACCTCTCTTATCAGATGTCCAGCTGATAAGCCACGCCCTTATTAAGGTGACTTTACCACACCCGACATCAAGCCGTAATAGTATTATGGAAATTGATTATACTTGGTACTCTTATGGTCTTTCTTACATAGTAGTATCGATATACATATGTTGACTAATTTATATGTATGTAAAGAAAAACATTATTTTCTTTATTTTACATATTTCCACGGATGTCTCTTGATCGTGTGACGGAACGCACCCGATATTGGTTTTAGAATCTATGGTGATATTTTTTTTTGATAACCTATATGTGCTGTCATGAGAAAGCAATTTATCAAATATTTTATTTTGTTAATAGAAAGCTAATTACAGGATTAAACGAACTTACCTGAAGTGAAGTTCTATCCTGATTATATGAAGTATTCAGTCCGAGGTATTTACTTGTAGTAGTAGATGTGCCCACGCCTTAATCGTCGCGATTTTATAGCTAGGAAAAAAAAAATGTACCTAGCAACATTACTAGTTGTCAACCTCATTAAGTTTAGAGCTAAATAAAGAATTCAATAGGGGAAAAATTAACATGTAGGTATCATGATAATATTTGGGAGGGAGGGAACTCCGTACCTCGGACTGAATACTTCATATAATCAGGATAGAACTTCACTTCAGGTAAGTTCGTTTAATCCTGTAATTATATTCATATTCAGTCCGAGGTATTTACTTGTAGATGTTTAGAGGAATTGACATCACTATTATACCAGTCGCATAATAATGCAGCTGTTCGTATCTAACTTTTGTAAAAATACAAGATTAACTACTAAATTAAATTCCATTTTCCTCTCATCAGAGGAGGCAAGCGCTCAACATTCATAAAATAGGCTGATGATGGTGAAGTCTGTATGCCTTTTATGGTAGTTTACTTATGACGATGAATTCTTGAAGCTGCAGATATAAAAGTTTTATTAAATTTAACATTATTATATTGCCAATCGGTTGTAAGTTTTGTAATAAATGACTTTAATAATCTAATGAAATCGTATAATAAGTTAACATGTAATATTTATTAGCAATGCATTAATATGAATATGAGTTGGAACACCATATAAATATAGTAACTATTCATAGCAAAAATAAAATAAAAAGTAATAATTAAAAGCGAGAGCTATCCAAAGGTAAGGTATACTTGCGCGAGTTGCGCGAATTGCATTTTATCATTGCCACTATTAAGAATTATCTTAAGACAAAGAAGATTACGATATTGAAGGCAACTTTAATGTTTAACTAGTTGAAAGCCCGGCTTCGCTCGGGTGAAATAAATAAAGTAAACATTTATTCGTGACTGTTGTGCAAACGACGAAAGAAATAGTGTACAAAAATGTATAAAATAAAAACATTACAACAACGGATTATGATGAAACTTCGTATACAAATATAGTCTGTAGTCTGGATTAACATATGGAATAGGGATTAGGGAGTAAAAGATTACGCTGACGACGTCACGGGCAAAGGCTATTTCCCTCTCCGCGCTCGAATATGCAAGTGCGACAGAGAGGCATATATATTTAGTTTTCGGTTGGTAGCACTTTAGTCCGAGCGCGGCGGACGGTCAAAGAAAGTAAAAGAACATTCCGTGTGTTGTCTGTCACACATATAATTTTTTAACTTCCCACCGACCTATGAACTTGAAATTAGGTGATAATGTTTATTATGAAGTATATTTCACCAAAAATATAAATATATTGATAAATCACATGTGTTTTTTAGTTGTACGGAACCCTCAGTGCGCGAGTCCGACGCACGTGGCCGGTTTTTCTTACATTTTGAATTTTATTTCTCATATAGTAAAATACCCTATTCGTTTTGAAGTTGACGCCTGAGGGCCTACCGCCAACCAAAAACGAACTATCTTCCTCTCTGTCGTTCGAATATACATGTGCGAAAGAGAGGCAGATACTTCGTTTTCGGTTCGCGGTAGCGCCTCTTACGTCCGAGCGCGGCGAACGGCATGAGCTGGATGTCTACTCCGAAATTCAAAATCCTAACTTCGTATGGTGCCGTCCCTTTCACTCTCCTGTCATAGACTATATGAGTGAAAGGGACGTCACCATACGAAGTTCAGATTTCGAATTTCAGAGTAGACCCCCAGTACCACTAAGTTATAAGATAGAGCGAGATAGGGATAGAATTTTGCTAGACGTTTAAAGGCCATAAGTCACCTAGTAATTTGTCACAACAAAATAGAGATGCAGCTTTAAGATGGCGGACTGACTCAGCAAACATTCTAGTGGTGTCCTTTACACGATTAATATTATCACAATACTGGGGAGTCAATATTATAACAGTTTTCAAATTTGTATAGTTTCTGCTTCAATATTCACGTGACACGTATCGTGATATGAACGTATCACGTGATACTAATAACCATGTAACAGGCCCCATACATTTGAAGGCGGTTATTGTGAGATAGGTGTATAGAACGCTTGAAAACCACAAAAACAAAACCCTGCAGAAGCGACTTGCCGGATCCACACAATGGGCGACGATGGTCCACCACCCAGAACGCAGCCCAGCACCCTGGCCAACATACCGGACGCAAAAATAGTTCACGATTTCCGAACGTAGCCGACACTGTCAACCAACAAATTTAATATGGCAATATAGTCTGTGGGCAATATGGACGACGTTTTGTCATAAAATTAACACTTTTTAATGCAAAATACGCGACAATCCGAATTTTGCGGATACATATGTTCAAGTCGAAATCGTTATTTTTATACGTTCTTCAATTTGAGACAGGTCTCGTTCGGGTCTACCGTACCCCTGCACGAAATTATTAATATAGATTACACCTTGTTAACCACCTCACAGTTTTCAATGTCTATGTTGTCCATCTAACTACTGTGAGATCTCTATCAAGATAGTGAATCATGTCTAAAAATCAAATCTCATTCTCACTATACCTTCTAAAATTGTAAGCCGTCCTAGTATCGGCTACTTTAAAAAAATTAAGGATACATTGATTGAAAATGCCTTAATCAGTGAACGAAAAATTCACTGGCCTTATTAGAAATTGATGTTAACCTAAAGACATCATAGTTTTTTGGGAAAATATGTTCTGAGCCCTGACATTATTAATTTGTATTAGTTACTGTAAAAACTCATAGACCAATAACAACACTTCTCTTACTTCTAGTAGGTATATTTTGGCTAACCAAGTATTTCTAGTTGTTATCTCGGAGATAATATAATACTTCTAACATGTTTTAAAAATGACCAGTACGAAAATAGAATAAAAAGGGGGGTCATAATTGATATGCAAATAACCCCTTTTGGGGGATAAAACCAAAAGTTGATTCACCCCATAACTATATATAAGTGGTTATCCGTGTTATCACGAAATTATTTTATCGATTAGGTACTACTGTGATGTAATCATCGTCAAAAACATCATCTTGTACCTAAAATATAATGAACTAGTAGGATACCTAATCTGTGTTCAATTCTTCCAGCGGAAAAATAATTTTATATGATCGCTGATTATTCTATTCCATTATATATCTTTGAAGTCGTGTGCGACATACAGTATGTGTACCTATGTGTTTTAACCTGTTATTGAACACCTTTATAATGCTTCCAATATATAACATTCATTATTAGAAATACTGCCAGAATAAACATTTGAATGGTTAACAGTATCTTACTTAGAACATTTAGGCCAAGTATGATGTAATATTAATTATAATTATGTATGATTAATATGGTAATGACTGTATCTAAATCCTGAAGACTTTTAATACACATTGACTTTAGTGTTCTTGGATTTAAGAGCAATTGTGATGCCACCGCGCAACAGATATACTTTTGATCGCTTTATGATGACTTGTGTAGCATGTATTAATTAAATATTTGAACTTCAGACAAACCTATCAAGGTTGAGATATAATAAATAGCACGACGCAAATATCCATAGTCTTTTTCATAATATTAATGAAAATGATATGGTATGACATATCTAATGTGTCCAATAACATGGAAAGGTCGAATTGTATTACATGTATACCTGATATTTAAAAAGCCATTTCAATCTGCACGGTTTATGTTTATAAGTATTCATCTTAAGAATGCAAACAGACGCAAACTTGTATTTGGATTTTTGCTGATTCACTGTATGATACAAAATATCCAATGTTACTTAACATTCCATGACTAAATAATTCCAATTTCTTAATACATAGTACATACATTCATTTATTCATTCATAAGCGTAGAGTCAACTGCCTGAGGCAACAAATTTTTCTTCACGCTCCAAAACCCATATTAGGTATTTATTTCTTGTATGATTTTTGATCACCACAGTCATGGTGTGGCATAAATTAATCTATTTTTTGTTTGCGCTTCCACAGACCAGATTAATCTTTTAGGTTTTCACAATATGCAAGCACTTCACTAGGAAAATACTTCATTTCAGTATGTGTTCTCCCAAAAATATTTGTAAATTATTATGTCCATAATTTGAAGTGGTTACTTTTATTAAGATGTTCTAATGCTTCACCACATTTATTCCATTTTGTACCTGTCTTTCTTCCAAATATACTTTGTGTAAAGTAGTAGGTTTATGTGTAAACCTACCTAAATATGGAACATTTTTGCTATGTCTTCTAATATATATATTTATATTGCCTAATATGAATTACATATTTAATACACAATGTTCATGGTCTTGCTATTTTATTAGTCCATCAATAACATACTTCAAAAATGTATATTTGGCAATGGCAATGGTCGGCTGGTAGAGAATGCAATTTTGCATTAAGCCCGCTATTTGTACATTTTGGTTTTTAACAATAAAGTTAAAATAAATAAATATTTTCTCATTGGTGTATGCCATCAGATGGACCATATTGTCCACAACAGGTTAAAGAATGATCGTTATTCTGTCCATAGTCTATATATTAATATATACTCTTAGGTATATCACTCAATATACTCTTACTCATATTGTGCACAACACAACAATATGTACTCCATATATGAGGCTTTTATAAAAAATAAATAAAAAGTTATTTGTGTGTAAGTTCATACAATGTTCAGCTTTTTTAAAAATACATATGGCTATATGTATATTATGACCACATTCTTAAGACCTCCAACTGAACCCTTTGGATGGCAAAGTGCAGTTCTATATTAAGTTTGTTTAGACATCCCTTGCTCCAGAGTTGATATGACAGTTCATATCAGAAATAAAGTTTTACTAAAAAAAAAACAGTTCTATAAATTATTCATATATTACGCTTGTGTATGCTGTTACACATTGATAATAGACATTGACTTAGACTTATTGCGTCTGTTTAAGCCACAACTATAGATGTTGTAGGCAAGGAATCTTTATTCTGTGGTTGTAGGAAACAAGAAAGGTACATTATTAAATATCCCTTTTATATAGTAAGAAAAATCTCCGTTCATTGAACTTTTTGAAAAGTGTAAATACTGCCTTGTAGTTTCTTGGCCTTTCAATTCCATTTGTATTCATAAGCAGGAAATTATCCTTCAATAATAAAAACTAGTGAAGGAATACAGTGTACTCACCTGCATGTTTAGTATGATCAGATTGTTAAACAAAATATTCAAACCTTACAAATATTAGAGTTGCAAGCTCTAACAAGAGTTTTAACTTGTATCAAGAGATAGTGTGATAGTGATATTATTGGTCTCTATTGCCAAAGAAAATGGATTCTTGCAGTCAGACATAGCAGCAGCAGCTTGGGGGCAGCGAGTCTATTCATACTATTTTTCATGTTGACTAGGATCTCTGAAAATTTTGAATCTCTGTCTTGAATGTACCATCTGGTAATATGGCTGATGATGAGGATGTCTATTGAGTTCTCTATATTCTTCATATTTTTGGCCATTTTGTCAATTGTTAGACTTGAGTAAAATTGCTTGATAAAACTATGAACCAAACAATTTTTTACCAATCAATCCATTTATGATTTTTAATATTGTAACACAATATTAATTGTATGTAGTTTGTGACATTAGTAACTTAAAGCCATGAACTGCTGCAACACAGATTTGAAATTCACTCCTATAACACAAAAATATGTTATAATTATAACTATGGCCCTCAATACCACTATTGGATACTTAATGGGTAAGTATTATTTTTAAGCAACAGGCAATTCTGAAATTTGTTTAATTTAGTAGGGCTTGGCTAGAAACAACTTTTTCAATAGTTGTGATATATTGTAGCCAATCTAATATCTTTTTGTTTTTCTGTGGCTTATTTGTGCTTCTTCTTGAGTGTTTTTTGTATGTTCCACTGAACATTCTCTTACTATACATGACCAAATAATGATATCTCCTCACTTGGATCACGAAGGATTTGTGATATGTACATGTATATATTCCTCAAAAACTGGATTTCCTCCTGGATCTTAAGCAGAAGGTTTACTTAACTTGGCCTTATGGTGCATAATAAAGTCTCACTATGTTGTTGGAGACATAAAGGTAAGATATCATTTGTCATACTGACTCGGTAACAATACCAAACTGTTCCGAAACACTTTCCAATGGAAAGGATAAAAAAGTTAAGATAAACAAACCTCTCTTACTTTTTTGTGCATTTACTATGATGTAAAGTATCTTCCCCCAACGGGAGAAGTGAGTTTTTTCAGTCATCGAAAAATAATTATATGTAAAGGATTCATGATCAACTTGTCTAGTAGATTATTAATGGTCCAAATTAGCTGCATATTCTATTCCAACGGAATAGATGACACAATATTAATAGTTCTCTTTCATACACTCTTGTTTTGTTCTGTTCTACCAATCATGGTTTTCAATAAGTACTGTAAAGAACCTATTGGAGTTAATTTATGACAGTCATTTCCACAGTGTTCTCAAGCCCTGCATTGTCTCGAAAAGACCTTTATACCACGTAAAATGAGACAATATAACATAGTATGACAAAATTCATGGATTTCAAAACTTGAAAACCAGGAACGAGATTGAGCCGCTTGTAAAAGCATGAGAGTGTATTACTAACAAAATATCTCGTATAGAACAGCTTTTCCAACGGAAAAGGCAACATAATATAACATATTATGCCAGTAATAGTGTCAAGTGTCATTGCTTTTTGACCAACAAAATTCAGATTATCTCGTATAGAATGGTTTTCCCAACGGGAAAAGCGACATAATATAACATATCATGCCAGTAATAGTGTCATTGCATCTGAATAAAATCAAATATTTAGTTTTTGGATTGAACTTACGTGAGCCAAACCTACTTTCAAATTTACGATTTTCATGTATGATGTTCGTAATTTTAACCACTCTTTGACTTCTCTGCTTTTATTTATCCATCTGAGTGTCTGTAATGTTCCTGAAAACCTGAAATTTCACTGAAAACAACTTTTTTCGTGAGAGACGCAACGTTTCGGGCGGCGCGAAAACTTCTAATGAGGTTGACAACTAGTAATGTTGCTAGGTACATTTTTTTTTTCCTAGCTATAAAATCGCGACGATTAAGGCGTGGGCACATCTACTACTACAAGTAAATACCTCGGACTGAATATGAATATAATTGTGATTTAGGAATCGACATTGAGATTAATAACATTAAATGTCGTTTCTTTTCTTACAGGTAAAGTTTGTTTTGTTACTTGTTTAATTCATACTGTTTATTCATGTTAATCTTAGGTACATGTAAACTAATGTAATAAATCTTTTCTTACAGAGAAACTCAGTTGTGTATTGATTAACTGTGTCATCCAAATCACAACTAATAGAAACTAATATCTTATAAAACGACATTTATTGTCATAAAATGGAAAAGTTGAAGTTTACGTTTCAAGTTAAAGCAACAACAGACGGAAAGTCAAACTATATTGCCATAACCTCAATTGCCACACAAAATGACAAAGTATTTCTTATTCCGGAGGAATATCAAGCAGTATCACAATATCACAACCATATCCAAACCTCTAAAGCATTTGCTACAGTGAAAAATACATTAAAGAAAAGACATCAAAGCAGAAGTGTATGGATAAAAATGACAGATAGTTTATTACAAACATATTGTGATGAGGATGAAAACTTGATTTTCCAGAACCAATTTCTTGAGGAAATTACCCAAGAACAGTCAGCTATTGTCAGCAAACAGAAATCAGAAGAGCCTTTAGTGAAGATATTGCAAAAATTAATTGAAAGTCAACAAAACAAGGAGAAACAAAGTATAAAGAAGTTAGCTGAGAGATTTGTAATTGAAAAATTTGATGGAAAATGTGTAAGTGCATGTAACTGGATGGAAATATTTGAAAAGGAGTGTGTGAGGTTTGACATAGTAGCAGATGAAGAAAAAATTGAAATTTTCAGATTATTTCTTGAAAAATCCTGCGTAGATTGGTACTCTTCCATGATGATCAAGCATAGTTTACAATCGGAGTGGTCCGAGTGGAAATCAAACTTTTTGCAAACCTATGCTAATAAAGGTTGGACTACAAGCAAGTATGCTTTATTTTTCAAGTATCAATCAGGATCTTTATTAGATTATGCTATCAAGAAAGAAAAACTTCTATTAGAATTAAGAAAAACAATAGATCAAGGAACCCTGGTTGATATTATTGCCGCCGGCTTGCCAGATTTCATAACAGATAGAATCAATAGAGAGGAAATTGTACAAACAAAAGACTTATTTAATGAACTTGGCAAGTTAGAACATTTGGTTGGAAAGAAGAAATTTATTAAAAAGAAAGATGACACCAAGCAACTGAAACAAAAGTGTGGTATTTGTGAAAGTTTACAAAAAGGTGTGCGCTATCATCCAGAAGATTCCTGTTGGTTTAAAACAAAAATGGATAGTGGAAAAGAAAGAAATAATAAACAAATAAAGCACATTAACAATTCAGAGTTGGAATGTGAACTTCAGTGTGAAGATCCAAAAAACTGATTGTGCCGCCATTAATTAAAATAAAATTAGTATTGAATAAAAATACTGAAGTATTTGGAATCTATGACTCTGGCTCTAATGTCTCATTGATAAATTCAAGGTTATTAAAGATAAATAATAAAGAATCGAGTTACTCAAGCAATACTAGTTTAAAAACAATTAATGGCGTTAAAAAGGCAAATGGCATGATAACACTCGATATAAACATTTTCAATGTGGAGAAGAAAATGAACGTTTTTGTAATCGACAAAGAAGATTTTAATTACGATTTTTTAATCGGATTAGATTGTATAAAATAATTTTTCTTGATTCAAAATGAAAACTTAGAAATCACTCAGAAAGTTCCTATACAAAGAAGCGAACTAGTTTCTACAGGAACAAAAAAGTCGGATATTGACATTTCCAAGGAAATTAAAACTGATAATTTAATAAACTTCAATGAGAACTTCAGTGAAGAAAAAAACTTCAAAATTTGGATAAATCATCTAACCTCTCAACAACAGGCAGTGATTGATGACTTAATATCGAACAATAAATCAGTATTTGCAAAAGACAAATATGATATAGGAATTGTTTTTATTGGAAATGTTTTTGTATAATTTAGACGACATAATAATTTATTAATTAAGTAAGTACATAATTTTGTATAAAATTGTATAAGTTTTTTTTAATAAGTTCACTCGAGAGCAAAAATTTCGGGCCAGTAGCATTTAATGTCTCGAAAACGAATACAGCTGGCGAATAAAAAGAAATTTAATGTTACTTAAATGAAATGCATTACGTTTTATACTGAATGCTTATTTTATTTTTCAAAAAATAAGCAATAATTCGTCTATTGCTGGATTGAAAACCAAAATTGATAATAATAATAAACGATGATCACTTGACTTTGGTAGCTCACAGGAGCAACTACGTTGCAACCTACCCCCGATTGATTGTGGCAACAGTAATTATTACCAAGCGAAGTATATGCGGGCTGCAATTTTTAGTTTGTGAAGCAATTTACGCTATTACCATTTTTATATAAGTTGGAATAATAACTTAATATTTTAACGATATCATCATCATATCTGCCAAAAGGCAACTCTGCTGGACAAAGGTCTCTCCCATGGATCACCACAATTACCGCTCTTGCGCCGCCCTCATCCAACGACTTCCCGCGATCTTGACCAGACCATCGGTCAAACTTGTTGGGCGCTTTCTCACGGTTGCTGCGTCTTCTAGTGCGTTGTTGCCACTCAAGAACCATTCTGTCCCAACGGCCTTCGGTTCTTCGAGCAATCTGCCCCGCCCAATGCCAATTAAATCTCGCAACTCGATGAGCTATGTCGGCGATCCTAGTTCCCCTACGGATCTCCTTATTACCGTTTCAATCCAACAATATAATAATAGCAAAAAATAAAATTAAACTGGATGTGTATACCTTGGAAACCTTAATTTAATTAATACCTTTAGGTTAGTTAGCGATTTCTCTGAAAAAGGAAAGAATAGAAAATGAAGAAAAAGAATTCAAGCTAATGGATTTCTCTTGCTAGATTAGTAACATCCAAGGAGAAACCTACTTAAAAAATGTTCTATAATGGATTATTGTATTATAGCCTTCTTTTATTGCTAAGTAAGATAGGTATTTTTATAGTAGTATTTGATTTTTTTTATGACATAGGAGGCAAACAAGCAAATGAATCGCCTAATGGTAAGCGATCAGCGCCGCCCATGGACACTCGCAACACCAAACGGGTGGTAAATGCGTTGCCGGCCTGTAAGATGGGAGTACGCTCTTTTCTTGAAGGTTTGATTTTTATCTACACAAATATCATAAGTCTTCTAAGGAATGGCTACTTATAATGTGTGTGTGTGTGTGTGTGTGTGTGTGGTAAAAGTAAGGGACGAGTACTATTATTTTTCGTTTTAATAATGTGTGTTCCAAACACTTAGACATACTTAAACTATTTCAGCGTCAAGTTGCAACCACCTCATTGAGAAGGCTGAAAAACAGTGATTTGTACTATTCGTAGGCAGTTATGTATTTTATTCAAAACAAACTACTCTTAGAATTGAAAATAAAAACTCAAGAAAATCCTCTCAGCCAACCAACTTATCCAAGTGATCCCAAACTGGCACATTGCCTAACGTCGCTTACCGAAATAATGACCCTACTGAGTGTCTGTCATTTAATCCGTCGCTTAAAACAATCGTGACAAACCTTAATTCCAACAGAAAACACTCAAAACAACATTAATTCGCTAATTGCCATTATAAAGGGAGCCAGACACCGGCCACCTGTAGAATCTATTTATTATGAAAAGTTAACGGGGCCATGACAAATTGAGACAACTTCGCTGACAAGGTGGGTAGGGCAGACGGGGAGCTGAAAAACGCCTTAATGAACTTTCTTTGGAAATTTTTGTTTGAATTTATAAAAGGTTAAGGACTTAATTTCCTTTGATTTATTTTTATTTTAGAGCGGAACCTTTACCAAGCTACTTAAAACTCGAATATGGCAAATGGAACACAGGGAATTTGACACAAAAAAAATTGTCATTAACCAAGCGAGTGAAGCGAGCAAAGCGTCTCCGTTTCAGCTTGGATAAAATGCATTCGTATGTCCGGCTGTTCTCCTCTACAGGTCGCACTTCTCAATCAATTCTCGCTAAATTTTGTGAGCAAGTTCGATAATTACATGATTTTATTTTTGTTCAGTTCCGCTCAGTCCCAGTTTTTATTTTATTTTGTAAGTTGAAAAAAGTACTGGATCTACAGCTCACAGAGCCACTATTTTATTGTTAAAATGCTCGCACGTTCGTTATAAAATTATAGAACTGTCACTTGAAGGTTGTGTTTAATTAAACCAAACAAGATCACCTATTTCAATAATTATAATCCGTCAATAAACTAATAAAAATATATTGTGGGAATAAAATATGTTTCAAATCGTTAGACGTTTTTAACCGCTTTAAGTCGCCGGTGTATTTTATCTAGGTCCCGTTACCAAGTAATGAACTTGGGCCCGGCGGAGATTAATTTTTAAACGCGCCTAATCCGATGTCAGCTTTAAATTTCACGGCCGACTTACTTGTCGACGGAAAAACGCCTCTGTCTTTTATTTGAATTTGGAACTCAACTTTTTTATCTGGATATTGTGATGGCCTGTTTGATTTGCCTAATTAGTTTTTAGGGTTCCGTAGTCAACTAAAAACCCTTATAGTTTCGCCATGTCCGACTGTCTGTCTGTCTGTCTGTCCATCTGTCCGTCTGTCCGTCTATCTGTCCAAGGCTTTGCTCTGTGATTGTTATTGCTAGAAAGCTGCAATTTGGTATGGATATATAAATCAATAAAACTAACAAAGTCGTAAAATAAAGTCTAAAAAAATTTTTTTTAGGATACCTCCCCTACACTTAAAGTGGGGATACATATTTTTTTGCTTCAACCCTATGGTGTGGGATGTTGTGGGATAGGTCTTTCAAAATGAATAAAGGTCTTCATTAAACATTTTTTGATAAGGTGAATATTTTCGGAATTATTCACTCCAAAAGAAAAAAAAATGCCCCAACTATTGAAGTATGTAAAATATGAAAAATATGAAAAAAATCATGAAAGTAAAGCTTAAGACAAACATTCAATGAAAACTATAGCAGACATGATCAGTTAAGCCGTTCTTGAGTTATCGTAAAAAGTCTTCTTTCCTTAGTAAAAGTCTTATGAAACGCTGCGAAAGTATTCTCGTTCGCTTGTTACTGTTTTTTTTTTTAATTATGTTCATTGGACAGCTAGGGAACCCTACACTGAGCATGGCCGGACATACTCTTGGCCAATTTTTTGACACCCAGTGTCGTGTCGTATGCGGTGTTAAGCAACGTCGGCCGGGGTTAAGTCTTCCATGGGCGACCGCTTTGAGTGGTTACTAACTGATCGCTCCCGTGCTTTGGAAGTCACGTCAAGCCGTTGATCCCGGCTGCTGTCTATGACAGCAGTCGTTGAGCCAAGTTAAAGGCCTTCGGGCGGCTTGACGACTTCTAACAGTCATGTAGCCGACTCACACTTGAGCCTAATCGCAAATAACGCCTAGTTTTCCCCTAAGATGGCAGTCGCTTCCGTAAAAACTGCCTACGCGAATTATGAGGATTAGGTAGCGGCCCAGGGCATTCGTCAGGATGCAACTATACTGGGATAACGCCGAGGGACGTCCACTGCTGGACATAGGCCTCCCCAAAGAGACCCTCGGTGACGTCCTGTATTGGGTAAAATGAACGCCACGCTTGGCAAGCGGAGCGGCGATCGCAGTATATCCACCGCTCTCCATGGATGCTGCTGCCAATCCCTGTGGTGGTCTTAGTCGTAGTTTTATGTCATACGCAGGTCCGCGTTTTATAATTGATTCTGTTATTATAAGTTTGAATTGCGGATGTTTCGTATCAAATTAACAGGCAACTGTCAAATACTTCCGGTACAGCCGTGAGAAACGAAACCAATGCGCAAATAAGATAGATTATTATCTATGGTGTTGGATATGTCGGAATAAGTGACCATGAATCATGACATCGACATTTTGACGTCCTGCTAACCACCAGTTGATCATGTGTGCCGTCAGGGGGCTTTCAGCTCGAAGTACGATTTTTTCTATGGAAATGTTAGTTTAACTTGTTTGTACCAGATGTCACTGGGTGCTATCCCTATCGCACTTGCATCTTGAAGTGACAGAGATGGCAGCGTTTGTGCGGTTAGTTCTTACTAAATACACAACGGCGCTACAATCTATGTGGAGTATTTCACTGGTATCTCTATCTCAGTACATAATATTGTACTTTGTGTGTGCCGGTATAGGAGCACTTTGACGAGTTGGTGAATTAAATAGATAATTTTGTCTCATTTTTTAATAGTTATTTAATAGTACATTACGATACAAGTGCGGATAAGAGGAAATTCGTAACGAGTGGTGATAAATTGAAACACGACCGAAGGGAGTGTTTTAAATCGACACGAGTTGCGAATTACCTGTTCGCACGTGTATCGTTCAACGTTTTACAGGACATATGGCTCTATAAAGTTTCGACATATGCACGTAATCTGCTGATTATCGCACTCGTGCGGTAAAGTAGCACCATATGTACTGTAAAAATATATATTCATTATGGTATCCTGTTGGTCGACTAATGAATGAAACCGACCCCTCCACTTAAGTATGACAATACCTACATTAGGAGAAGGCACTCCCCCTATCCGAAATCACATACAGACCGGTCACCAATTCGATGACTATCAAATAAAACCCAAAACGCAAATAAATATTAGGGGACATTTTTTTACACAGACCGGATTAGTCCCATAGTAAGCTCAATAAGGCTTGTGTTTGGGTACTAGACAACGATATATTTAATAGGTTAACTTAAATACAAATAAAACATCGTAAGTCTCAGTAACAAATTTTTCTGCTCACCATAGAAACAAATGCCCTTACCGGGACCTCTAGCTTCGGAAGCAGTGTCACTACCAACTAGGCTAAACAGGCCGACAAAGTGTGACTCGTTGTTTAGTGGCTGTAGAAAAGTTAATATATTCAATTGAAAAAAACCTTGTCCTTCCAAATTCTCGCTGGTCGCGTAACCAGCGTAATAACCATAGGTATTTGTTTTGGAATGGAATCAAATTGTATACATAAACATTTGATGACTTAAGCACAAAGTCATGAGCCTCGATTAAAATGGATCGAATCTGAGTTCTAGTACTTTACACACGCTATGTTCCTATGCAAGAGATTTCGTAGCCCAAGACGACTTCAAGGCGAAAGTTAAAATCATTACGCTAAATCGCGCGTGTTCCCACGCGGGATAAACGTCAAAAATATATATCTAACCGCCAGCAGAACGGTTGTGCAACTTTTAGGACATATCAACTGTCATTCTTTATTGGAAAAAATATAGTTATAAATTCCAAATACTGTTACTTACGGTTTATTCGATTAGTTCATGGACACCGCAGGAGGTTTTCATTTATTAGCTCATGTTATGTATTCATGCTTTTGATCTTTTGTCCGTGTTGATATTTCTGACCTTGGCTATACATTATATTTTCCTGTATGTAATACATATACTGTCCTACCATCATATTGGTCATCCGAATCCAATTCTGAGGCCCACCCATGCCATTACCACTCTAATAACCCCTTTGACGCGATGCCATTCATTATACGGAATTTACTCATTGATCATCTGTATGTAGTGTATCAATACGACTCTTAGAAATTACGGGATTTCCAACCTTATATTGAGTGTAGGAATATCGAATCCTGGATTGGTGGCTAACCCAGCCCAGCGGAACTGAATTCCTGGTATATTTTGCCGCAACGTTCCGCATTTGATTGGCTAAGATTAGTGTTGGAAAAATATAAATGGGTTTAGCTAAAACATAGAAAATCACCTGTTTTAAAATAAAGTGATTCAGCCGCACAACAATTCTCCTTAGCGTCAATGTATACATTGTTCTAATAACCCGCTAGATGGCACTGAACCACCCGTATCAATTCCTGAATCGCGCTATAGATATTTCTGAGATGGTGACGTGTATCTTGTGATGCCTCTGATGGCTCCAACTGAACAAACGTAATATGTGAAGGGTTCGAATTAAGAGTTCCATTAGTTGATACAAGCATAACCAAAGATATAGATAGATAATTAGTCAATGTTTTGAATTATTATGTTGAAAATTTAATACGCGCTGACAGATAGCAAAACCACACACTTAATTTTCCTTCAAAAAAGAAAACCCAACAAGCAACACACGACATCTAATCAAGTAAAACACTTTAATCGTCCAAACAACACCGCCGGCACTCTAATTAAGCACAACAAGTTAGCGCTGCGCGGCGGCGCGCGATGTTTACGGCAATCGACCTGACAGACGGCGGGTCAAGTACACAGACCTTTACCGGAGCGCTCTCGCGGCTACTCATCATTGTTGGGAACACAATACATGCTTTTCATGTTTTCCTGGTAGGTTAATGTTGTTATTTTCAAATAATAAAGGTTTGTTTTCATTTTTCTATAGCTCATTTAATCACTAACAAGTCAACTTGCGTATAATCTATTTATATAAAGATCATCATCAGCCTAGCGTTATTCCCAGTAGGTACGGTTGCATCCTGAAGGATGTCTGGTGTCTGCTACCTAATAAAAAGGAATAAAGATATTTCCACAAATTGTTTATAAGTCAAATATTCTAACTGCCTTAGCAAATAGTCCAAGGTCATTGCTCAATTAACTAAGTGAGTAGTAGTTAAGTAGGTAAAATTTTGTTTATTGTTTTCAATGTTTGTTTGATGTTGTTGATTTTTTGCATGTTGTAACGATCCCCCCCCCCTCTCTTAATATAAATAAACCCCCAATACCTCCCTTAATATGAATTAATTAATTAATTAAAATATTAAAACTAATGACTGTTAAAACCCAGGATAAAATTACGTATTGGCCAAAGTGGATCGTCTAGGTAGGACCCCGAAGAGTTGTGAACCGTAAGAAACCCTGAATCTTTAATGCGAATATTTGCCAGGTATTGAACTCCTCTTCCCTTTGCTGAAACCCTACTATCGTTACCTAGTACCTTACTCAGCCTATACCTCAATGAAATTACGTTAATACCGAAGTTAAGAGAAATATAAATTTATAGGAATTATTAATGATAAAATAGTAACCAATTATATATGATCCTTAAGAGATTTTCCATCCCTACAAGCATAGAGCTTGTAGGGATGGCAAATCTCTAGTACCTAGCTTCCGAATAGCTCATATCCTGTTATGTATTGCTTATTTACAGGTTCGTATAAATATAATCAATTTTATTGATTGGTGTAAGGTAGGGCTCCTCCAGCCGCCCTAGGGATTGCTATCCCCCTCCGGTACTAACCAGAGACCCGTGGCTCTCGACCTTAGACATGGACAAGCCCCCGCCAATCTTTTATTTCACTATGCGGAGTGTAAGACAATTTCGTCCAAATGACCTAAGTTACTTTAACAGGAGTACTCTGCTAGGCTTATCCGATCAATTCGTTCGGATGGCCTTTAGGAGCGCTCGGGATAAAATCAGTTTGTATAAGAGACTAAACCATAAGAATATGGTTCTACCTAGCAAATGAATCTACTAGCGCTTCGGAAGACGCGCCGTATGATGAGGAGAATCGCCGCAAGGCCTCATCATCGGAAGCGGGCGAAATCCTGGTGATTCCTCGCCAGAATCTGGCCCTGACCCTGAATAACCTACTCTCCCTACTCCTCGTTCCCTAATACCTATGAACTACTCTTCCAGACCTTTAAATTAACTAAAAGAAGTGAACAGCTCGGCTCGTCACTTAAGATGCCTGATTCAATGAACTGCTCAGCTTGTCACCGAATAGTCTATCATGTGAACTGCTCTGCTCTTCACTTGGAGAGCTTAATTTAACGAACGGCTCAGCTAGTCATTAAATTAGCTTATTCTGAGTAAATTTTAATCATTTAACTAGAAATCGTAACTTTAAAGAAACTATCTTTTTATACCAAAAATGACTAGTTTTATCACAACTATTCCCAATACTCCAAATTAACGACCAACCTAAAACAAATGATTAAACCCTACTTCCCTAATAAATGTGTGTGAAGCTACCCTACTGTTCCCCAGGAAACTTGCTAAACTGAAAGAGCATAAATCCCTTACCAGAACCAGCTCTTTTGACCGCGAATCCCTAACCTATGCAGCGAAAGTTCAGTCGGCTAAACTGAGAATTGCAATGCTAAAGGCCTGTGTTGGTTGTCTCCCCCCACTGCGCCCGCAGGCTAGGATACAGTGAGTAAGACGCCCTATTGTGTATATAAGTTTTATATACAAATATATTTAACAAGACCGTTCCTCAAATACTGAACAATTTCGACAAGCGAGGTATACACCTCTATGCTGAGACCCCATATTGGCAGCCATGTCTAGGTTGTCAGCTGGGCATTGAAGGAACGTAAGGGATTTGATTCGTCTCCATGTAGGTAAAAGGTAGACGCCAGACCACCCTTAGATCTGGTAACTAAAGACTCTGAACCCTGCTCATTGGCACCGTTAGGCGAGCAAGACCCCTCAGGCAAAACTGGTGCCTGGACAAGATTCTGGTCATTTAAATCAAATTAAATAAACTCTTAAAGCCCGAGGAAATATTCAATATTTTACTTAAAAACTGATTCCTCAACATGAAGAGAGTCCCCTCACGAAGAAGAACCACTTTTAAATCAATAGAATAACCCACCAAGTATATATTATTGCGAAGACCAGAGACCTTGTCAGTCTGAATGTCGAATTCTAAGTGCCGTCAATAAAACTTCGCGCCCCTTTATATACTCTAATATCTCAGACAAATGCACGACACATGTTCGACAAATATCGGACAAATCCCCGACACATCTACGACAAATCCACGACATATGTCGGACAAATCCCCGACAAATGCACGACAAATCTACGACATATGTCGGACAAATACACGACAAATCCACGACATATGAGGCCGAAGCTAGTAGGGTAAACGTTACTATGCTCATCCAGCTTATTAAAACTACTTTTCCTTCATATAGGTATTTTAATAACACGTGTTTTTGTAGCCTAATTGTGTTCCGTTACAATGTTTAATTTTGTTTACTTCTCGCAGCCATTAATGTTGTATCTTGATATTGTAGTGTACTTCTATTGATTTATTTTCTTTGAAAAAACCTTTGTCTATACACTCAGTCATCGGGAAATGACTGGGTTATGTGGTATTTCTGCCCACTAAATCTCCGCGGTGACCGCCATCTGCGCTCTAATGCGGAGGACTCATGGTTCTCAATACTGAACGCAATGAAACCCCTCTCGCGCTGTACTTCCCCTGACTCATCCCGAAGCCATCCATGTCTAATATTGTTATATAAAAATACAGCGGACTTTCAGGATGAACATGGGCGTATTATCCCGCGGCTCCAACTGGGTTCTCTCTAATACGCTGGCGGGCCCGCGGGGACAGCTAGTTTAAAATATATTTTGTCTACTTAATATTATTTTCTATTCAGCGCCCTTCAACCATTTGTAATTATATGTAGGTGTATATGAACATACACTGAAGGCCCAACCTTCCGTTTCCGCTCCTCTGAGCGATCTGTATTCTCACCTAAAATTCACCTTTGTGTTATTTTGGGTTGCGGGATATTTTGTAAGATAACAATTACTTTGTCTGTGTACCTATTATATGTATTATTATAGGACTGTTAAATGCCGATCATACAAGTACGTGTATTAAATGCATAAGGCACGGTTTTATTTAATTTTTTTATTTATTTAAACAGGGTTTTACAAAGGCTGCCCTCATAGTTGTTCTCTTATGGTGGAACCACACTTCGGGTTGAGTGTTCGCGTTACGTGTTTACCGCCCTTTCTTTTTCGATATTAAAGAAACAGGTGTAACACGAATATTTGCACAAATACCAGAATTATGGTGCCATAGTTAATCACTCTACGGGTCCGCCTCGCACACGTATGATATTAATAGGATCTGGACGCTGTTGTTATCCAGTCGCCAGAGCAAGTTGTAGCCACGCAGCCTGTTACTTATCTAACCAGGCGTGGATCCAGCATTCAAAGTGGGGGGACCAGTCAGGGAGAGGCACTATTAGGCTAGGGTTCATATTCTATTACTATCGAAAAAACAGTAAGATCCTGCAACACAGTATTTTACAAAAAATGAAATTGGCTAGTCATAGCATATAACATACCTGTCAGATTACCCAAACCACGTCGGTCGCAAACAAGCGTACGGCCCCCTTGATGGTAAGCAGTCACCGCAGCCTATGGACGCCTGCAACTCCACGGCTGTCACATGAGTGTTACAGACCCTTTAAAAATGTATACACTCCTTTCTTGAAGAATCCCATTACAGTAGTCCTTCGGGAAAACCTCGGCAGGGAGCTCATTCCACAACCGGAGCGTCCGAGGGAGGAAATTCCTCTGAAACCGTACGCGACCATTTAGGTTCTAAGGTGTGAGGATGAATGCTCTGTAATACTGACAGTATATCATCATGTGACGAAATCTCTGCGCCATCAGTACCTCTTTTATATTCTTTTCGAATCATAAACGCAATTATGTTTCGGAAAAAAATTATATACTAGTAACTAGAGGTACTACAGTACGCCCACGTCAAAGAACAAAATATGAATACCCTACGCCCGTACAAGCTCTGAACACAAATTACGATCTCCTTAAAACATATAACATTCTTCACAACCCTTTTAAGTTCGTGTGACGAGCATGTTAGGTTCGTGTCGCTCGTAAATAAGGGCTATTTACTTACCAAAGCACGTATCTTTGCTGCATTGCTATCGAAAGTGAACTTAATTTTTTACAGCGAAAGGTTGGGATTACAATAACCCAACGTTTAGTACGATGTTGTGAAAATTCAAAGTTGATTTTCGGGTTTTCTCGCAAAGACGATTGGCTATTTTATCTGCCCGAGATGCCTCCATTAGGGACGATGTTGAATTTAAGATGTTCTCGCCCTCTGCAATCTAGGCCTCTCTTCTAAGAAGACTTTGTTCATTACAACGAAAGTAAAGTCAAGGAATAAGCTAAATTAGTTTTTTCACAAGCATTTTGTTTGAAAAAGGTTAATAAAACTAAGAGTGTCGTGTTTGTTATGTTAAATAATGTCTATCCGTATGTTAATGTAAAAGCTACCTTACTGTCGGCAGCCCAACACGTGTATTAATATTAAAGAAATATTATACGAATAACTATATTTAATTATTAAGTACACAGCATTCTAGACTAAATAACTTTTCTGGTACAACAATATTTGCTATTTAATAATAACTTCTCAAATTTGATCATTCGAATTATTTACACAAAACATACAACTTAGGACAAAGTTAAGCTCAGACTCGACTAGTTTTAAGTTACCAGCAAGGCAATTGTTTTGAAGAGCGAAGATATGACCGTACAATATAAATACAGTAACATGAGCATAACATAAAGTAGATATGTTAATTAGCTAAATGTATTACTTTATTGTACATAAAACACGACAAAATGATAAGCGTAAACAAAAAGTAGACGTACAAAGGCGAGCTTATCCCTTCATGAGATCTCTTCCAGCTAACCTTTGAGCAAATGAGTTCATTAAAAACAAATGGAGGATGACGATAAACAACCTGTGAATTATGCACCGAACCAAATAAATAAAAAAACAATTTAATGTTGAATACTTGTCGTCGCGGCTGGTTAACATCTCAGGAGACCCCAAGGCCGGCGTACGGATACAGAGAGGTAACGCGGCCAGCGTTATGGGGACCATGCCGCAGGCGGACCTTTTAGAAGGCGTATTCTTTTTATAGTTGGGGTTTTTAGTTTTAAATTATCTTATGTTTATTTTTATTTATTATTTACTTTGTAGGTTATTGTGGTATCAATACATACAAATTATTTAATATTGTTATTGAAATAAATATGTACCATTGTCATTTATAATTGAATACAGAAAATAAGATTAAATATCCTATTATTACTTACAACTCAAAATATAAATGTGTGTACTTGTATGGGATCAACAACGCTCCGTGGCATTGTAACGAAAAGCTCCTATTACACTTATTATATTTTGTGTGTATTCAGTTGTCTAGTTCCTAATATTGTAAGGTTATTATAGTAAATGCTATTACTTTGAAACTGTGATACTCCCTAACAGAGTTCTACGTAGTGGTTTACCATAGTATCTACCTATCTACTACACTATTCAGTTAAGATAGATATTCGTAAAAATATAGTGCAGGATTATAATTTTCAAGCAACATAAAGGCGATATTTCCTGGAAGATTTAACCAAATATACTGGGAACCTCCTAGAACTTAACTGTTTGAAAGGATAACACGTTTATAAAGACGCAGAGTTTATAAAAACTATTTTTGCTACATTCTGCAGGTGGGTGACAAGCGCAGCACTGATTGTACAAACCAAGTAAGCGAGACAACGTTTTAACGGCGCCGTTCTAGTAGAAATAGGAAAGCAGCCTCGAGGCTCCGCTCGCTCATTTCAAGTCAACGGCTCTCAATTCAGACATCGTATGTTATACGTACCCACAATAACCATTTGTGTGGAAAATGGGACGGTCGATGTCTTGACTTACTAAGGTTTGGCACAATTATTCGTCTGTTTTGATTGTAATGGGTTAATTTTGCATGCTTTAGTGACAGATAAGATTTTCCTTTGTTGTCTGACATGAAGTTACGATTTTTCCTTAAATATATCAAAGAGCAAATCCATTATTTAGAGGGGTGAGATGTTTAACGTTACTCTGTGACAATGTGTTATGAATGTTATGATTATCATCTCAAGTTAGGCTGCATACAGGTCTTATTTACACCAATAGGTCCGAACCACGTATTGATCAGGAAAGTGTTTAGTCGTTCTTACGACTTTTTTTTCAAAATAGTATACCTAATTTCATAAATAACTACAACTTAGAAAAGTTGAAAAACCCCCGACATTTTCATTTCAAAGCTCAATCTCAAGAACGGCGGCACCCCATCTTTTTTCGTTGGGGTTTAAAAAATCGTACAAAGACGGCGACAACAATAACAAGACGACACAGTAAAAATAAGTTGCGACGAGAACTTGCGTTCAATTTGAGATGCCCTGAACACAGTACTGCCACTGGTGGTGGCCACCGACGAGATTACACCGATAGAAATAACTACCAATTAGTGTAGTTTTTCTCGAAAACTTACAAAAATTTGAATTGCAGCTCTCCATGAAATGGGTTAGAAACGGGTTAGAATCTCAAATTTCTAGAAGGGGCCGGCCTGGGTGGAACCCTTCTACAGGTTACAGCTGGGACCCATCCATACCCTCCGCTATCGAGCGATGGAAATCATAATCTCTTAAGCATGGGCACGCTCTGGGTGACACCCATACGATTTCCAGCCCGGGTGCCACTCATGCTACGATCATGTATTCATATTTTTTCTTGGTATACTTCGGAGATAAGGGGAGAACGGTTTTGTTTTCCTTCATAAATCTTTAATTTATCCACCGTGTAAACAAATAAAGAAAAGCCCTCCCATATGACACACCACTTATATACACTCACATCCAAAAGGGACAAAAGTTCAAAGTGTATGTCACTCACATAAGTGACATACACTTTGAACTTTTGTCCCCCTGTTGTAGCGGTAAATTTTCACAGCAAATAATAGAATATATTAAAAAAAAACATGTTCAATGCATCTATGTTAGCCTTTTTTCCAAATTTCAAATCGATAGCATTAGTAGTTCTTGAGATATTTAGCAATGTGACGGACATACAGACAGAGCCACACATACAACATAAGGGTTCCTTTTTTACGATTTTGGCACAACCCTAAAAACTGAAATAAAAGTTTTTCCAGATCTCAGTACCTTTTTTCATATATGAAAGGAAAATCTCCTTAGTACCCGCCCCCACCATAAAGGCGATGGACTTAATAGAATTTGTAAGGCGGCGGCAGTACCAAAATGGAAACTTTCGCAGAACCTTCTAAAAATGTAATCTCTCACAGACCTTGTATTATGGCCCGACCTTTGACCTCTTGGTGTTTGTTTCTTATATTTTTAGAATGTGAAGTACCTTTGTGGAAGTTCTAGGTACGTGTATGTTTAGTTAGTAAGCTATCCCTTATACTTATTTAATGTAAAGATAGAGATACTATCCCGTAAAATCGGTGACTGGTGGTTAAGAAGACAATCCTGAAATCTGTCATTTCCATTCGGTTAATAAATTCAGTGACTTTTAGGTTATAAAGTCTATGGAAATGACAGGTGTAGAACGAGATATTATGCCGATTTAGTAATTACCATACTTATATAGTTGGGTCCAAAAATTGTTTCAGAATAATATCAGTATTTTTAGGGTTACACTACCCGAAGAGTCAATACGGAGCCCTACTTATTGCTGTCACTTGCGTGTCTGTCTGTCGTCTGTCACATATTTCGTCCCGAAGAATTCTTTAACTTCCCATTGACCTATGAACTCGAAATTTGGTGATAAGATAATGTTTAATATTACGTCCTTTTACCAATAATAATGTTCTCATCTGTCATATGGAAATTTTGTACTATATTAGCTAGCATTCACTGTCAAATCCAACGATACCCACACAGATTTCTAAAAATTATTCAATTGCTGTGAAACTGTTTGTAGAGTGTACTTCTACTTGATAGCGTTCGTATGGAAATAAAACTGCATTGCTACTGTATTTTTCCTTTGGGAATACCGGAATTGGATACACATTTCCTGAAGCATAGAACGCAAAAACGTTTACGGGTGTCCGTTTTGCCGGTGATCATTTATTTCTATACGACTGGAAAGCGATGGCTCCACCACTGTATTGGCTGTAATTATGATTTTGAATCTTCTTGCAAAGAATTTAAAGTCGCTTTTTGACTAGTCTTCTTTGATACAACTAGGCCAATTCAAATGATTTTACGAGTAAGTATACAAACTTCATTTATTTTAATACCGTTTTCGGGAATCCCATTTACTTATATTGTATCACAGACATCAGAGAAAAGCAGACTCGCAGTATTAAGCCAGATGGTTTTTCATATAGTTGTCTCGTTAAATCCGTATGGTGCACCATAATGAGTTAGAATGCGACAGATAGTACGATCATTTTCGGCTGTTAACGAATTGTCTCCATTTAAAAGCACACCAGGATGTTAAATCCCATATAAACTTAACACACCACAACGTCAGTTCAGTACAATTTTCAGTTATGAAGACGGAGACTAGTCTCTCTCTCAAACTTTCTGACTTGTGCATTAGTGAGAATAGATCAGATGTACAGAAATCGTTCTAATTAAATGAGCCGATCTGCTTTACTCTGATATCAGTGTATTGTATACAATGTAGTGAGAATGAGTGGATGTATGTGTGCTGTAAATAAATGTAATGAGTTCACGATGTTTCATTTGGCAACTAATAATTCCGTTCTCTCATCAATATCAGTGTGTTTTTTTCATACATTCTGTGCGACACTGCAATACATACACTGAGTAAATTTTCGAAAATAAACTTATTTACCTAACCATTTACTTTTAATCACAACAACAAACCAAATAACTTTCAGTAAAGCAGGTTTAATCATCAATTTTTTTTTCTAAAATGTCCATCATGGTACCATTTTTATTATACTCGCCCAACTGACAAAACAGTTTGTTGGCGAGACCGCGCTCATTTTTTTTTACTTTATTTATACAGGGTTTGACAGGTCTATCATGCACCTAAGTTACTTAAAATATAATGATATATCATTTCTTAAGGGGGTGTAAAGAAGGGTGAAGTGTAAGGTTTTACGGGAGAACAAATAATTCTAAGGCAACACAGACGAAGTCGCGGGCAAAAGCTAGTGATAAAATAATATAATGAGCACTAATTTAATTTGACAAATCATGTTTTAAACAAAAATACATTTTAGATGAAAAATAATTGTTCCATCCACTTGACTATTCTCGAAAAATACTAAAACTGAGTTACGACTGACGCTATTACAAAACTTTTAGGCAAAATCATTATATTTTTACTTTGAAAAAAGTTACGTCCCGAAATTAAAGTTAAAGTACCTACTTAAAACTCTATACTTTTTGCACGATCGTTCAAATTTACTTTACGCTGTAGGAAAACCGAACCTACTCTTCAAGCGTATAAGGTCATTTTTCAAATGCTTGCGTTTACATAACGCGTGTGGGTGAAGTTTTACAGAAATATAAAATTCCTGCTCCTGTCAGCGATCCGGGAAACACCGTCGATAATGGCTTCGAAGCGATTTACGATCGGTTCCACGGTTTAATAGGTGATCGTAAAGTTGAAATTCGCTTAGCACGTTCAGAGTCTTTAAGTATTTTTACAGTAGGTACTCAGTGTACTCACAACGCTTGTGAATGTAAGTGTGGTTCAACATAATGTAAACAAACGATTTTACCTTCACTACTCCATAATCACTCACTTTTGAGGAATGAACACAGTCTTACCAACAATTTAAAAGCATAAACTTTGTATTTCACATTAACTTGTAATAGGTGTAGGTGATAGGTGGGGTGATGGGTTTGTAATAGGTGTGTGTAGGTAGGTTAGGTTGACGGTGTTGACGAAACCTGTTGCGGATTTTGTAAATCGATCATATCTTTGACGTAATAGTAAATAAAATATTACCGATGCAACAATTTGTAATTAAAACATCCATAAATTGTTCATATTTCAGTCAAAATCAATTCCATTTGTAATATCTGGTTGTGTATCAAATATCTAGACGCGGCAGCGTGTCCAGCCAAGTTCACCCCAGGAACTGGCGGACTGCAGCCGTGTGTTATATTACACGAACCGTTTGGAGCCACTTTTGACCCCCCAATAACACAAAAACATGAAATTTGGTACATATATTAAGATCCTTTAGAACAACTAGAACCCCAAATTTCATAAATATAGGTTTAATAGTTATTGAGATATTAAATTCCAAAAAACGGCATTTTTACCACTGACTGACTGACTGACTTACTGTGTGACTACTGAGTGACTGACTGACTAGTAATCAAAAACCTAACCCACTTCCAGATGACCTAGAAAGCTAAAATTTGCCATGCAGCTTGGCAATTATGTGTATACAACAGAAAAAATCAGAAAACAGTGATTTTATTATTAGTTTTTTACCTTATTTATTTTTTCGTCTTAAGTTAGATTTTTTACAATAAATTTATACAAGTACAATATAAAAATATACATACAAAATATAAAAGCATTATAAAAAACCTAACCTAGGGTGCCACCGGCAGCGAGGCTAGCCTAAGCTACCGGTGGTTAGGGCGACAGAGAGAGGAACCTCCGGACTATCCGCGCCGTGTCCAGGAGTACCGCCTTCTGTATTTGACCCTTGACCCAGCCATCTAACGAGAGTCTCTTGAGATGTTGGTCGAGACTCTTCGCTATTAGACCGTTCACAGAGACGACTATCGGGACAATAATCGTTGAATCAACATCCCACATGGCGGTTACCTCATGTGCCAAGTACTTGCTGACTTTGTCCTTCTCAGCTTTCACGAGGTTCTCGTCATGGGGGATGGTGATGTCAACGAGCACTGCCTGGCGCTTCAATCGATCTGTCAGCACGATATCAGGCTTGTTGGCTACAATAGTCGTGTCCGTGATGACAGATCGATCCCAATAGAGCGTTGCACGACCATTTTCGAGAACTGGCGCAGGTGTGTACTTATAATACGGCACTTCGAAGTCTACAAGACCGTATAAAAGAGCAAGCTGCTGGTGAATAATCCTGGCCACCAAGTTATGTCTGTGCAAGTACTCGCCGTTAGCAAGATGACTACAACCAGAAATAATATGCCTGAGTGACTCTCCAGGACGGCGGCATGCCCGACAAATGTCGACCGTACCGTCCTTCAGAATATATTTCCGGTAGTTGTTCGTCATGATAACCTCGTCCGCAATTGCACAGACAAAACCTTCAGTTTCCCCAAAAAGATCCCCAAAACGTAGCCAGTTCACCGATGCGAGCAGGTCTACGTCGGGCCCCGTAAGGGCCTTGTAGAACCGCCCACGTAGCCTTAGTTTTTTTATTATTATGATTTATACTTGTTACCAATTTTGAAAAAAATGTTTTGTTTGAAACGGTATACTTCTGGGGTGGTCCCATTGTCATCGGGTCAGAATCTGATCATAGGGTCCTGGAGAAATCCAGGGAACTCTTCAAATATTTTAGGTGCACCTATAGCGGTTTGGGTATTTTGTATAGTAACTCGTGCATTCGCTCTGAGAAAGCACCATTTAATGAAGTTTGACAAAAAGTAATAATATCCCATCAAAAACATAAATGTAAAAATGGTAGCCAAGTTCACCGACAAAAAATAAAAGCTGTTAGATATTTAAGAAAACTTCCAAGTTAAAGCTCAAAATACATTCAGCCGCAGTAAATTAGTTTTACTGTATCTAGTGCCAAACTTGGCAACTTTTCAGATAATCTACGGAACTTGGCGCCCATTTAGATCTCAATTCTTTTGTCGGTGAACTTGGCTGCCATTTTCACATTTATGTTTTTTGGTGGGATAAGATTTAAGATAATATATATAAGATTTTTTACTCATCTGGAAGCATCGAAACCTATTTTGTCTTTGAAAACACTTCAATTTTTAGTGACGGGATTGGGAAATATCAGTCCTTATTTTTACATTATTTTCCATATCGATTAGCGTCTGGTATAAATGTGACTTAAAATCGCACAAATATCCCTTGGAATTTTTCCCTATAACCCTAAATTATAAAAGACTAGTCTAATAGCAATACAAGAAAGCTTTGTAATTTGCTCATTTGTAATGCAAGCACATGAATGATGCATATCGTGCTGAAAATTATCCAAAATTGGGTATGTATTTTCCACGTGTTAAAACTTATAACATGGCGCCATTCTATGGATAGTGAACCATCAAAATATTGTAATAAATTGTAAATTACAATATTACATTAAAGCCATAATAAGATATGTAACTTGAAACATTATGAAAATTATTTTCTTTTTCTTTATTAAGTACGTGAAAATGAAGAGAATGTGTTTAAAGCTATGTACCAGAACATAACGCAGTATTTCACGACTAAAACAGGAATATACTTTTCCCATACAACAGTTGGATCGTTAACGTGCGTGTGACTACTTATAGACTGTGATTCGGGAGACGTGAGCAAGATCTACACTAGATCATAAGCTACTGCTTCGTGCCACTATTAGTGAAATTAACGTTTATATATCTTTGGTGTTGAAAACCACCACCACCACCATATCAGCCCTAGGACGTCCACTGCTGGACATAGGCCTCCCCCAATTTCATGGGGAGTAAATGCCATAATCGCCACGCTTGGCATGCGGGTTGGCAATCGCAGTATCTCCACCGCACTCTAGGAATGCTGCTGCCCATTCCCCGGCAATTGTTGAAAACATTTTTTTTTAATTATTTACGGAATTCATGGACACTCTACAGTCAGAATACTTCAGTCAAGTAATACGTGTCAAATTGAATGTCATCTGAGTCCGATTACTTTTGAAATATCGTATCTCACTCAATGTGACAATTTACTTTCTTCGTAATCAAAGTATAGACATAACAGTTAGAGGTTTTAATCTTTATAAACCAGTTGTTCTAGGGTGACCATGATTGTAGAGAATGAAACTTTAACTTAACATAAATTAAAATACAGGAAAACGGTATGGGTGTTTCACTTAAATACAATAGTGAACGATTCATTGCCATTTACTATGTATGTAGTGTTGGTCCTGCTCACGTCTCCTGAATCACCCTGTTATAAAAGAGCGCATACAATAATAAAACCTTATCCTGCGGGAACGTCAAATCGATTCAACTTTAAAATTGGAACTATGAAACCAATCTGAATCTCATTATAACTTGCCACGTGCTTGAATATACAGGTGAAATTAATACGTAATCAGAACTCGATTATTCCAAGTCAAGAAATGATCGGCTTTTCAACGCAATAGTTGTTACTTAATATAGGATGAGACAAGTTTATTTTCTTAAAATTTTACTAGGAAAATAATAACCAAATACTTAAATCATGGTATATGACTTTTGTCTCGCGTTGTATGAGGAATTACAAAACGTCGTATGGTGTACTACAGTAAGCACGTATGAAATATTTTTCAATACTGTGAGTAAAAACCTTGATATAGTCTTACGATATACTACAAGTTACAAGTAGACCAAATGTCGTCACATATAATGTTTTATTATCTCTGACAAGCTCTTATGCAATATTAAAATGAAATATCTTTAGTAAATATCCTTTTTATCTTTTATCTTTTTCTTTTTTTAATATTTACATAGTTAACACTACTTAAAATAATGAACCTTCAAGTCTGTTGTTTTTTTTTTGTTTTGGTATATTTTTTGTATGTACTGTGAATTTAATCTATACTATAATCTACGAGTATACTAATATTATAAAGCTGAAAAGTTTTGTTTGTTTGAACGCGCCAATCTCAGGAACTACTGGTTTGAATTGAAAAATTATTTTTGTGTTGGATACCTAGTCCATTTATCGAGAAAGGCTTTAAGGCTATATAATATCACGCTGCGACCAATAGGAGCGAAGACATGGACGAAGTCGCGGGCAACATCTAGTATGTTTATATGACTGTTTGTGTTCGGAATGAATTAAAAATATAAATAAATAAAATACAAATTATTATATGATGTAATAATAATATTTTTTTAACTAAATTATTTTAAAGTGGCAATTAAATACAGTTCCATTGAAACCTCAAACCCAGTAAGTACGCGAAAATAAGCATTAGTTTTTGCTGAAGTGACTGCCATCTGCCTTACAGTCCAAATGAGAATGTGGACCTCATTAGCATTTAGGTTTTATATCACGTGAAAGGGCTTGATTGTCTGTTAAATGTTTTCAACTGTCGTGGAAAACACGTGTGACTAACGTACTTTCGAAGCCACGAAAGCGCTCGTTTAGATAACCGGTCAAAGCAACCGTCCACTGCTTAACTTCTTTTACCGTCACCAGTCTTCGAACGCGTCTAGACATACCTAGGCTTGGTCCAGAATAGATCTACACGGTCTCTCCCACCTGTCGTAGAAAGTGACTCTATAGGGTAGAAAATAGTAAAAATAACTTTTCACCACGAAATTTTAAGTCTTTATTTCATTTTTATTTAACCCACAGATAACACCGCTCATAACCTGTGCGGGGTCGCGACGTCACATACATAAATCTCGTTCGCTCGTTACGTGGCTATACGAGCTATGCAATTCACAGTCTCTCTCGACACACCTAACACCCGAATATAAATTGACCCCTGAATATCTACTAGCTAAGCGTAATTGAAGATCAGGCTTCTCTGGTCGCCTAAGGTGATAACCGTTGTAGAAAACGGGATGAGTTAACAACGGATTCCGCCCATGACTCTTGATTGTATATTATGCGACGTGCGTTTTCCTACTCAATAAAGAACTTTGTTTTTGTAAAATGGTATTTGATTTTGGTAAGGGCTTTGACCAAGGTGATTACACATATTAGGTAGCGTAAAAATAGAGTTGCTACTTATTATAATTATTTTTTTTCATAGTATTACTATAATGAAAAAGATTTGGTGTTATTTGTCCTGACCCATTTGCCTAGTATAATTGATTTAATAAATATTATAAAATAATTATATAAATATAATCCATATTAAGCTCAATCAAGATTGTGTTTGATAGATGTAGTAAATAAACATCTAAGACTCAGAAATAAATATTCATTCTCATCACACAAATATTATTATTTTGCCTTCGCAGCAAAGGTCACTTATCACGTGATCATTGATCCGCGGCTCGCTGGTTCTGCGGATTGTCCACTGGAGTTTTGAGATAATATATTATCTTGATAGACTTGACTTTCCTAAGGTGCTTAAAATAGATTTTTATGAGATAATTGAACAAGTGACCGAGTTCGTACACGAGCCAAATCCGTTTAAAGTAAAAGTAATAAAAAAGTAAAAGAAGTTTATTCTTCAAATTAGGCATATAACATGCACCTATGAGAAGTTAAGAGGTTTCTGATATATAGAGGTATGTGAGTTTACAATTTTTACCTTTATTCTACGAATAGGTCACGAGAAGAACACGTGTATGACAGACTGTTCTACAGACGCTTCGAAAATTAAAACATAGATTCAAGCCACAGGTCAGGTCTGGTACCATATATTGGCCTATTGAACGCCTAAAAAACCCAACAAAGCCTCCCAAAACCATTAACAGTGCTTATACAAGATAATATGCACACACACACACACACACACACACACACACACACACACACACACACACACACACACACACACACACACACACACACACACACACACACACACACACACACACACACACACACACACACACACACACACACACACACACACACACACACACACACACACACACACACGCGCGCGCGTCATAATTTCCACACCGTGTGATAGAACCTATTGCAAGATCTAGACGAGTGCTGTGGGTCTTAAAAGAGAATTACAATGAACTCTTTGAAAAACCCCCTTTTGTACTTCTACCTTTTAACCAATCATGTAAGGACCTACACACCTCTGTCATTATGAAATAAGATAGAAAATTCCATTAATTGGAAAAGTGTCAAGCACTGGGATCTTATCTATAAACCTAAATAAATACATATACGTAACAATCCAATTTTATCTAATACACTGAAATTATAGTTAAGTATCTAAGTACTAATAATATTAAAAAGTTACCCATACTGGGACACCAACTGTTTCTGCAGTGAATATTTATCCCCACCAGAATTATTAAGATGGATGAATGGATACATTCATTGAGCGCGCATAAAAAACAATCATACTCGAAACATATTTAATGATGTCTAAAGGTAATATGAGGAAGTAATAAATAACTCATACGCAGATGGGATGTTACTCGTAAAGCTGCGCCGAGGATCGATCCTTGCGGAACCGTTACACCGGGTGCTTCAAGTGTGTAAGGGATACACTTTTATACAATGAATAAAAATCGGCCAAGAGCATTTCGGACCATGCTCAGTGTAGGGTTCGGTAGTTACCCAATGAACTTACTTTAAAAAATCAACAACAAGCAAAAGGGAATACTTTCGCAGCGTTTCATACGTCTTTTGTTAAGAAGGGAAGACTTTTACGATTACTCAAAAACGGCTTAATTGATCATATCTGCTATAGTTTTCGTTGAAAGTCTTTATTAAGCTTTACTATCATCATTTTTTTTTCATAAATTTTGGACCCATAGTTCAAAAGTTAGAGGGGGGCTTGATGAAACATTTTTATTCTACTGGGTTGAATATTTCCGAAAATATTCACTTTATCAAAAAATGTTTGATCAAGTCTTTTATTTATTTTGAAAGGACTATCCAACAACACCCCAATGCCACAGGGTTAAATAAATAAAAAAACATCTGCACTTCACGTGTAGGGGAGGTACCCTTAAATATTATTTTTAGATTTTATTTTACGACTTTGTCAGCTTTATTGATTTATATATCCATACCAAATTGCAGGTTTCTAGCACTAACAATCACAGAGCAAAGCCTCGGACAGACAGATGCACATGGCGAAACTATAAGGGTATCTAGTTGACTACGGAACCTTAAAAATGCGTCGCCAGGTCCATGTAAACATTGCGAAGTTGTGTTTCGGCACAACTATTTACTCCTCCTTTTTAACCGACTTCAAGATTTCAAAAGAGGAGGTTCGCAATTCGGTAGTATGTTTTTTTTTTTTTAGTGTTTGTTACTCCATAACTCCGTCATTTCTTAACCGATTTAGAAAATTCTTTTTTTGATTGTAAGTATATATATCCAAGTTAGTTCCGTTTTTGTCAAAACGCAGTTCTGATAATGGGATCCATGAGAAATTGAGGGAACTTCTCAAATCTTAAAGGCAAACATACAGTGATTTTTGTGTTTTTATCAACAAATCGAGCATTATCATACAAAAATGTGACATTCGATGAAGTGGAACAGCTGATGATGATCAGAACAGAACTCTTCAACGACGAAAAGTTCACGTTTGGCGATTTGTCCTTCTAGCTGTGTTTGTTAAGCAAGTTCTGTTTTCACGATTGATTTTTGTCATGCTCGAGTTCTGATGATGGGATCCATTAGGAATCGAGGGAACTCCTCAAATGTGAAAGGCATACAAATAGTAATTTTAGTATTTTCATGAACTAATCAAGCATTTTCATTCATAAAAGTGACATGTGATGAAGTGGAACTGCTGATGATGATCAGAACGGAACTCTTCAACGACGCGTAGTTCAAGTTTGGCGATTTGTTCTCTTCGTTTTGTTTGTCAAGCAAGCAAGGTTTTTCCATGATTCCATGAGGAATTGAGGGTACTTAGTCTTCTACCATTATAATCATACTTATAGCCATTTTTATTTTATTGTATGGAATCTAAGAGTGCACCATCTAAGTATAATAATCTTTCACCGGCCTCCCCCATTGAAGTCGGTATTTTTTCTTAAAAAATATTTCATATATGGACTATAATAAGCTTGTATCAGGAACTACGCGTCCATCCTGAAAAATGTTTACGCCATTATATAAAAGGGACATTTGAGATAAAAAGGGATTTGAATTCGTGATTTTAGTAGATTTTAGTAGTCTGCGTACTTTACAATGTCATACAATGGAACGCTATCTCTCGTCCCGCGGGCCCTGTTGCTTGATTTTTATTGGCATTTTTATCGTCACAGAGCAATCGTGCGCCAAGGCACGTAAACTTGGTCTAGCTGTTCAGAATCTGAACTGTTTTCGAAGCGCCATTGAGTGGGTAGTTACTCACTTTATTCTCGAAGAATTTTATTTGAATAAAATCTCACCTAGGTATCGGAAATGTGAAAGTAAGTTTGATTGAGTTTCTAACTTTTTAAATATACGATTAGCTTTCTGGAGGTAAAAAAGTTTTAAAGAGGAGGCGTAAAAAATCAACGCGATTTCTTAAATTCATTTGATCATTCACACAGCTTAAATTTAGAATTAAGTACAATATCTGACGGGTGTCTATGTGTATTATACATGAAATACCTATGCTATGAAAAAGTGAAAAGGTTAAGACGACCGGAAGAGACGACTGCATGTTTGAGTGCATGTTCAAGAAAATTCTTTGTTAATGACATGTTATTGATTTTGCTTTAAAAATAAAATTATTCGACAAATTAACTATTTCGCAGTGCAAGTAAAAATCTATTTACTAATGCTATAACGGCTTTTTAATGTGGTTTTCGATTCATTCATACTAAAACGACTTTTTTAAAATGTGCAAGCATCTTTCATAATATTATTAAAAACACACTTTCTAATCTGTGCTTATATTTTATAGTACAAAAAAGTTATTTTCGCCCAAAACGCCACCTAAAGCCACGAAAAGAAAACCTCAAACGTTTTAATCCTGTTTATCGACAAAGTTACAGCTAATTTTTACAAGTACAGCTTCAAAGGTCTATAACAGACCTATATACCTCAAAGACTTTC
Source organism: Notocelia uddmanniana (assembly GCA_905163555.1). NCBI lineage: Eukaryota > Metazoa > Arthropoda > Insecta > Lepidoptera > Tortricidae > Notocelia > Notocelia uddmanniana. Next base: position 27,434,543 of record LR991056.1, on the reverse strand, counting down.
GAGTCCAGCGCAAACATTTGCCCACTTTATGATCCTCACCGAATAAATAAACAAGCGGGTTAATTAATACCTCTTCTACGTAAACTACCGAAATGCAATAGCAAGTACGATCGTTCCCGAATTATTAAACTGGATTTCCATTTCGCAAATACCCGTTTGATTCCGATCCTATCTCAACATCAGAGCTGCTGGTAGCGAGTGCCTGAAAATGACAGTTCGTATACCTGTATTTTTAACACTCGAATCGGTCGTGTTTGCAGTATGTGGTATTGTTAGGGTTCCGTTTCCTTTCGACTTGAGGTATTTTCTTCCATACTTCTCTGTCATTTGTCACACACTTGTTTTCCCTTCGTAATTATCAGGTCTCACACAATTCATCCATCGTTGGCCTAATCTCATCTCCTTCATGAGGGATTAAGGAGAAGAGATTAGAGAGAGACACTTTCATATTTAATACTCTTCCTGTCACATTACTATCATCCTTGCATTACATGCCCTAATTACTATTGGACCGCAATACGTTAAGCAATAGGATAGAGCTGTCAATTCATGCTATACAATATTCCCATTATATTCGCAGCCAAACAATAACACGCAAGGCAATTGGCACTCAACTTTTCAAAAATCGACGCTTCTATTAGGCTTCCTCTTGTATAATATTAATAATTCTTTGTTGCAACCATGGTAAAATACAGTTGTTAGGAATACAGTAACATGCATCTCGTGGACCCCGGCAGGGCAAAGCAATCATTATATTCATTGTGTGGTCACCCAAAAAAAGCGCCTCTTTGAAATTCCGGTTAGTTGTAGATAAAATTTACAAATTTATTTTGTATCAGGAGCATGTTAGACTTCCACAAACATTTCAACTGATATTCAATTTCGATTTATTAAATAATATTCGACGAAAACTCAATAACATAATTTAGTTCATTGTATCTGCTTCTGTAGTATTAATTGAAATTGAGCTGAGCTGTTAATTTGGGATGGGTATTCATTTCATGAATTCTCATAAAGATATAATGTAGTACAATTATAATTTTGAAATTATTATTTCACTAAATATTTCACTCTTTTAAATAAAGCGAGTTAATGGTGTATAAAGAACTATTATTTTTACCTAGCATAATTTTATGTTTAATCGAAGTTTTAAAAAAGGCAAGGAGGAAATTTACATTATCGCGGTTCTTTTTTATTCGATTGTATTTAGACGCATTAACTAATTTTATTAAATTTGGTATTTTCTATTTCGTACAAAGACGGCTTATTTTCTATTGTATTTGTTACTTCATATCTAACAAAATTCCTCCTTCTCAGACCATTGAATGTCGCCAAAGGCCATTTACTAACATACATCAAAAGTTGAGAGCTTAATAATGCCGAGATCTAATGGAAGGAGGAGGATTACATCAAAATCAATATTCCCACAAGATTACACGGCGTCCAATATACTCTGACACGTATCACCATTCTTGAGACAAAGGCTGATGGGTCATTTCTCATTGGCTCAGTGTATTGGATATCAATGGAGATTAGACGACGTGATAAGCCGGCGGGACCGCTGTTAAGTTTGAACATTATTTTCATAATGCCGGCAGCCCTTTAAGGGCGTATAGTGGAAAAAAACCCGTACTTTGAAATACCGTTCTGGCCAGATTTAGGAAACAAATTTTGAGATAATAATATATGATTTATTACTATATGGTTGTTTCTCTGGTTATTACCAAAACATGATTGCTTAAATCTTATGGATGGAAAAAATTCCAAAGTTGAGTCTTTTCCCTAATCTCCTCAGCCTATACTAACTAAATAATACGTTATTAAGCAATACAATGAAGTAAAATTATGGTGATTTACGTCATCTTCAATCCCATACGAGCAAATATAAATAAAACTTCACAAGTCAAAGTTAGATTTTTATAAAAAATTGTTCAAGAAAACAATTTTCGTGGAAAGTTGCATCTCATTTTCTCATTCACGGGAGACGATAAGTGTGTAACTAATACGGGGACGTAGCTTACAGGAACGAGGCATACCCTTAACACAAAAATTACGTTACAGGTACAGTGAAATACTTTAAACAGGGTGAAATAATTATATTATGTCAAGACTTTGATCGGAAAAAACTCACTTATCCGGTACGGAGTTTAAGAGCCCGCGCAGACAGAGCGGTCAGCCGGTTACCAGGAGGCGTATGATGGTACCATTTTATCACTTGTCGTCGTGGATAAGATGCCCATCACTTTCGCAATCAATTACTTGTCAGAACGTGACGATCGTGAGTTCTGCATTCACGATCCATTAGACTAGATGAAACCACCATATCAGCCCAAGGACGTTCACTGCCGGACATAGGCCTCCCCCAATTACATGGGGGGTAAATGCCATAATGCCACACTTGGCATACGGGTTGACGATCGCGATCTCCACCGCACTCCAGGAATGCTGCTGTGCTGCCCAACCCAAGGTGGTCTTGGTCGTAGTTTTAGGACATACCCGGGTCCTAAAACTACGATGGAACGAAACGAAATAAACTAGATGGAACGCGAAATCATATTTGGAGTACTTGTTCCAAAACAAATGCAAATCGTGACTAAAATGTATATATAGAAGATAAAGGTCACTGTGCTCCTCGGCAAATACTTCTTTTGAATGCTAATTCCAATATTTTTTGTTTCAGGTAAACACCCGATTCATACAACAAACACTTTACTTTCTTATTTGTAAGTAAACAAGATCCATTTTGTTTTACCACGTTTTATTCAAAATTTTGTAATAAGTAGATACCGATTTTCACGTCAAATATTTGTCTCAATTTTGTTGAACGGTAACTTGTGTCTAAAAGAGTCACATAATCCCATTCGAGACACAAATTCGAGTTTGCCTTTCCGCTGTTTGCATTATTGCTCAAAAGCCAGTCGCCTGTGTTGGCGTCTCTAAAGCGCATAGTCGAAACTTCAATATAATTTGTTTTAAACGAACATCTTTGATTTTAAGGGTTATTATAATACTTATAATTAAGGTCAGGTAGGTTAAACAGGGTTTTTAAGTGGTGGTAGTGAGAAAAAGTATTCCCTTAGTCCAATTTTCCTTTAATCTTCGGTATTTCCACTTTGTTCGATTTATCTTAACTCACCCTTTAGCTACAGGGACCAACCTAATTTGTGGTCAACTTTCTTCTAGTTCTGGATTTTTATACTTATGAAATTGAAATAACATAAAATGCTTAAATTATGGATTAATTTGATTTTTTCCCTTAAATAGTTAAAACGCTATGTAAATTAAAGTTCACGTCAATAAGAAGCAACTGAAGATCTACAAGTAGGTAATGCTGTATTTTAGATATTTTATTATACTCGTAGTGAATAAATCTCCAAGAATCTTTTTGTTGTCAATTATTGCCGATTATTTTGTATACACGAAAAAAAAATATTTTGAATATTCGTAAGTGTAAAACAGGTTATGTTACTTACAAAACCAAAAAATGAACTTGTATGTGAAAAGTTTGTATAATGGGAGGATTAGGATGGAATTTGTATAAATACACTGAGAGAAAAAATATTGTTCGAATTAAAAACCTGATGAACCTGTAAAACGTGAATATCAAATTCTATTAACTTTTTTTTCTATGCGGTAGAATATAATATAGTTTTAAGGAAATTTTATTAATTTCATAGTGTAGGAAGAATATTCATCATCATCATCATTCAGCCGAATGACGTCCACTGCTGGACATAGGCCTCCCCCAAAGACTTCCACAATGACCGGTCCTGCGCCACCCGCATCCAGCGGACACCCGCGACCCTTACCAGGTCATCAGTCCACCGTGTGGGGGGCCTGCCCACGCTACGCCTTCCGGTACGTGGTCGCCACTCGAGAACCTTTCCGCCCCAACGGCCATCGATTCTGCGTGCTATGTGCCCCGCCCACTGCCACTTAAGTTTAGCGATTCGAAGGGCTATATCGGTCACTTTGGTTCTGCTGCGGATGGCCTCATTTCTGATGCGATCACGCAGAGAAACTCCCAGCATAGCCCTCTCCATTGCTCTTTGGGTGACTTTGAGCCTTCTTATGAGGCCCATAGTAAGCGACCACGTTTCAGTACCATATGTCATCACTGGCAACACACACTGGTCAAAGACTTTCGTCTTGAGGCACTGCGGAATATTGGACGAAAAGATGTGCCGTAGCTTCCCGAACGCTGCCCAGCCGAGTCGGATTCGACGATTAACCTCTTTCTCGAATTTGGACTTACCTAACTGGACAGTCTGTCCTAGGTATATTTAATCGTCCACAACTTCGAGCGTAAAGGGAAGAATATTATTTACTCCGAATTACAGAGTTGTTTAATAGTACATTACGATACAAGTGCAGAGAACAGGAAATTCGCAACGAGTGGTGATAAATTAAAACACGACCGAAGGGAGTGTTTTAAATCGACACGAGTTGCGAATTACCTATTCGCACGTGTATCGTACAACGTTTTACAGTAGGTATATATGGCTCTTTAAAGTTTCGACATATGCACGTAATCTGCTGATTACCGCACTCGTGCGGTAAAGTAGCACCATATGTACTGTAAATTCTATTGAAACATTCCTTAAGTTTATAAATGATGTACTAGCACTACGTAAGATAACGAAATATTCCTGTCATTAATCATTAGTAAAATTGATAAGTCCTGGGATTAGTATTTTTTAATCGTATTCTACAAAAAAATTCTCTCTGCGTATAGTTAGGAAAATGTATTTACACAAGGCAGTCTTCATTCGCTTCACAAACGAAACAATATAATAGAGTATCTCGCATTTTGACGTTTACATGCGAATGGCGCGATATACTATGTCGCTCGAAAGCGAATTCGAGAGTATCCCGCGGCTGCCTGACAGCGACAAAATTTTTGTCGCTTTGACATTTGGACGGTGCCACAAGAGCCGTCTTATGTTACGAATTTTCTATGTCACCTCTTATGCCGATTTAGGAGGCGCGAGCTATTTCGACTACTGCTACGTGATTGATAGCTTTGCCAGTATTTTAAATTTAATGCCAGTCCATTCTCAATTCGATCGCATTCTGAGCTTTAAATTGAGACTCTAAATAAACGTATTATTTAATTATTAAATTTAAAATATCTTAACTAATGAAGAGTATCATTCAAACGTATTTAATGGCACTACGGGTGACAAGTTTCGAATCCTTCAAGAGTTCTTATTTAGGTATAGTGTTCTCGCGGCCTCGTGACTGTGACAACGAATACGAGACTGTAACACGGTAGTTACAGTGTAGACAAAATAAATTCAAATTAGAAATGAATAATTCAATCATTACCTACAAGTTTGTGTAAACTAATTTATTTCATGGCAATTTAAGGAAAGTGATATAGCACATTCAAATTCGAATATGTATTCGTGACAAACAAGTACATGTTATTCGCAGATAACAAACAAAAAGACGGCTTAGCCCGGACACGAAATTAACCCAGTTCAACATAAACACCTTAGAACCTAAATGGTCGCGTACGGTACGGTTTTAGAGGAATTTCCGCCCTCGGACTCTCCGATTGTGGAATGAGCTCCCTGCCGAGGTTTTCTCGACGGACTACAGTATGGAGTTCTTCAAAAAAGGTGTGTATAAATTCTTAAAAGGTCGGCAACGCGCATGTGGCACCCTAGGAGTTGCAGGCGTCCATAGGCTGCGGTGACCGCTTACCATCAGGCGAGCCGTACGCTTGTTTGCCACCGACGTGATACAAAAAATGAACAATACAAAAATACTTGTACCTTAACCTAAAGAATTAAAATTTATAAAACGCCTTTCCTTATACCTAACTATTATTAACTTTAAGAATCCATGATGATAATTTTGATAATACAAAATGCATCGTTTTCTCAAATGTAAACATATAATCGCTAAAATCTTTCCCGTGTAAAATCACCTTTACGAGTTGTATTGTTGACGTGCAACCAAATTGCTTCCGATATAAAAATTCAATCATGTACTCTATACATCCATTCAATACTTTTATATGAAAAATTGTTTTCCCAATCCTGATATAGAAATGTGCCAGATCAAACGGACAACGTCGGCGGTAGGCAATTTGTTTCGTCACGATATTTCAATGTTTCAACACAATTGGGTTTCGGTTTCCCCGTCTGAAACTGTATCTGGGAATGGCTGAACTTTTCATCGGGTCGGGTTAGACCAAGGTCAAAAGTAACCCATTAAAAAGAAACTTCATATTATTAAAGAAAGTTGCTCGGACATATTCTTTTATGTCTGTACGTTATAATAAATAAAATAAAATAAAAATAAAAATCATTTATTTCAGAAAACAAGTTCCATATTTTGTTAATAACAAGCCACTTATAATCTATGTTATATAATATAAACACATCGGGTCCACACACAAAAAAGACCCCTCCCCTCATCGATCACCCCTCACGTGGAGATCCATAAAGCGGGCGAGGACGGCAGAGTCCACCCTGTCCGAGATCATCTCCAGGATCCGGTTCCCACTCCCCCGCATACGCCTTATAATGGATGTAGACTTTTTGCGCATTATGGCGTAGAAGTCGTCCACAGCTGCGTCCGCAAACATTCCTGACGCACTACAAAAGCGGGGGAGTCGAAACAGGGCCCTGAAAACATTATTGTATTGCACTCTTAGTGCACTATACGCTCGCTGCGTGAAACTGACCCATAAACCACTTGTATAAAAACTTTGGCAATAGGCTCTAAAAAGAGTTAACTTTACAGGCACAGAACAGCGAGTAAATCTATGTGCCAGCATGTTGCCACGCACTGACAATGACCTTCGCTCACGCTCTAGGTCCTTATCATCTTTGAGATCATCGTTCAATATATGACCCAAATATTTGAACTGTGATACCTGCTTTATTGGCACATTTTTTAAAAGAAGCGGTGGTATGTAATATGGCACTTTATTTTTACCTTTGAAGATCATGAACTCGCTCTTTTTTACATTGTACCTCAAGCCATGCGTCACGGCATATCTTACACATACATTCACTAATTTTTGCAACCCATAAAATGACGGACTGAGCAGCACCATATCGTCCGCATAGCTTATGTTGTTTACACTTACATTATCTACACGACAACCGACATGCATACCACTCAGTTCGCCGATCAGCTCATTCACATATAAGTTAAACAAACGTGGCGATGTTAACCCTCCCTGTCTCACACCGCATTTAAGTGAATACTCGTCAGAATAAACATTTGCCCATCTCACTTTATTTTTTTTGGTTACTATACCAATATGAGAAAAGATTCACAACCTCGGGTGAAACACCCATCTCCCTTAGCTTGTCCCAGAGTAGATCGTATGACACTAAGTCAAAAGCTTTGGACAAGTCTAAGAAGCACGCATATATAGGAGTTTTTCTCTTGACATAGTAATCAACAGTGTGCTTAAGTGTTAAGATTGCACTTTCAGTCGATAGCCCCTCCTGAAAGCCAAACTGTGCTTCACAAAGTTGTATATGTCGGCTAAGATGCACGTCTAGTATTTTATCTAACACTTTTGCAACCACCGTAGCCAGCGAGATAGGCCAATAGTTCTCCTTATCAGCAATGTCACCTGACGAGTTTTTGATAAGCGGAGTCACAATAGTTTTCATAAGATCACCTGGCAAGTAACAATGGCGCACACAAAAAGTAAAAAGCATAGCTAGTATTCTATTCAGATGTGGACCTGCATGCTGTAGGTGTTCAATACTTAGTCCATCATGTCCCGGAGACTTGCCCTTTTTCATGTTTCTAATGACCTGTGACACCATTGTACTTGTTATTTCAAAGGTAGGGCTAATGTCCAACATATCTGGTTTTGCATGTGACTGTAATTGTGATTCTACTTTGAAACACTTCCCAAACATATTGGCAATACTCACAGGATCACTTATACCATCCACACTAACAGGCAGAGATACCTTTCCATTTAACCTTTTAGTGCTTTTCAAAAACTTGTTAAACTGTTTAGATGCATGCTGCGAGGCAAGAATATCTATACTGATTTATTCTTGACTGACTTGACAAAACTTTAGTCTAGCCTTAAATATCTTTCTACTGAGGCACATAGCTTCATAAACAGGCCCACACTGCGGCTTCCCATATAGGACATATGTGCAAAAGTCCAGTCTTGCCTGCTTATGCGCTCCCGCCACATGTTTATTCCAGCCCCGCAAACATCTATTTCTATTGATATTTTTAACAAACAACACAAACACAAAACACAAAACAGCTACCGAACAGTTTTCCATGCGGTTTTGCACCAACGGACGAACATTTTCATGTATAATTTGTTGATGATTTGAGTAAATCGGCTTAAATATGTCGCTTTTCTTAACTCTAATCCTGAAAGAATATGAATTCCGAATATGCCATCGGCCACCGATCGGCCCAAGGGTCTATTACCAAATACCAAGCGCCATAAAAACCGCAGACAGCAACAGATCATTTCTATACAAACTCAAAAAACACCTAGCTTCCGCTGCCTTTTACTCCTTGAACGATTTTTTTTCCGAGAGCAGTGGGTAGTCACTAGTCGTAAAATGATAACACAATGTAATAATGTTGTATGATTAACTCTTATTGTAATTTAATATATGACGTGTAAAATTTATATTTTATTAATAAATATTTAAATTTGAATTTGAATTATGAATTCCACGCATACAAAGTCTTGCTGCCAATTTAAAGCTAATAATTTTATTGATGAATATACTTATATTATTTGATGATCCTTTAGCCGAGCTGTGAGTGACCTTGCAAACAATGACGATCCTTGGTTCAAATCTAGGTTAGAAAAATATTTAATCCTGTGTCTCGGATGTGTAATTTTCTCAAAAACTTTTGGACTACTAGAATATAAACCCTTGACCCCCAAAAATTAACATCTTTTAATAGCGATAGGTTACTATTTACCGTACTTAAGATATGGGCGCACCAGCTGGTGCGGGAGGCGCCGATGACGCGAGTGCTGCGTTCTCTGAACCTCATAGCCGAAGATACAGATTTGTTCTTTTGTCCTTGGAGTGAATTCGCAAGAATAGCGTTGGTTAAAATTTCCTATATGTTGAAGTAATTAAGGTTAGGTTATTAGACTTTTAAAACTTTTGTAAAGATGTTGCTACAATATCGCATTGGGTTTTTAACCTGTAATGATAATTGTACGAGTATATATATACGTGGGAGAAATAAATAAATAAAAATAAAATGTACAGGGATGTAGATGCACGTTTCCAATCCATTACTCGAAGGTTTTTGAGGATTCCCTTATTTACTTTCATAACAATCCTCATACATGCTAGTCGCTCTTTGTATATCTACTACCTATACTTAGCTAACTCGTTCTTTGTTCGTTGTTCACGGTTCAAGTGCTGGCATTACTATGGTAATGTTTGAAGTTACGCTCTAAAGTGGCTTGCGGCGGCGAAATAGTTTCAACTTATTTCATGAGAATGCACGTTTAAAGGTTAACCTGTCCCGTTGTTTTGTAATTAGATTCAGACTGAATCGTGAAATTTTATCATTTATTTAGAACTTTGTCTTTATTTAAAACTTTATACGGCCACTTTGGCTATCCATCTAAATATATTATCATTCCTTTATCTGGTACTGTGTGTGTTTTCCAAACCAACTTATGCAAATAAAATGAAGTGATGGACGTCATTTGATATATTTAATAAATCACTCGGTATCTATCCTTCTCTCACAGATTGTTTTTTTACATTATTTATACAGTTAATTCAACATGCAATTTATTGGCTATACATAGTTATATATAACGACTCATACCACTGACATTTGATTATCTGTAAGAAGTATCCCATCAAAAACATAAATGTGAAAATGGCAGCCAAGTTCAATATGCGATGCGTCCTGGACATACCCGGGTCCTGGTCAAATCGCTATAGGCGCACCTAAAAAATTTGAAGAGTTCCCTCGATTTCTCCAGGACCCTTTGATCAGATTCTGACCTGATGACAATGGGACCACCCCGAAAGTACATCATTCCAAACAAAATTGAAATCGGTTAATAAATGATGACAGAGTTCTGAGGTAACGAGCATCCACCACCATATCAGTCCTAGGACGTCCACTGCTGGACATAGGCCTTCCCCCATTTCATGGGGGGTAAATGTCATAAACGCCACGCTTGGCATGCGCAGGCATCTCCACCGCACTCTAGGAATGCTGCTGCCCATTCCCCGGTGGTCATAGTTTAGGACATACCCGGTACCGGTCCGGGTAACGAGCATAAATAAAAAAGAGTTTTTGATTACTAGTCAGTCAGTGGTAAAAATGACGTTTTTTGGACTGTAATATCTCAATAACTTTTTCGCCTATATTTATGAAATTTTGGATTCTAGTTGTTCTAAAAGATTTTAATAATGTAGCAAATTTCAGTAATACATTCGGAGTTATTGGGGGGTCAAAAGTGGCTCCACTGGTTCGTGTTAAATAACACACGGCTGCTGCTGTCCGCCAGTTCTTGGGGTGAACTTGGCTAGACACGCTGCCGCGTGTCTTGATAAAACTTAGTGACGCATTAGATTGCTGTTCAAGAAAACCTTAAAAAAATTTTAGAACATTGTTGTAATTTTTTGATAAATTTTATATTATAACAACATTCAGAACTTCCGTTTGTTAAAAATATAGTTCGTATGAAAGACACACGGTATCAGTGAGAGATCACTGTACCTCTCTTTTTCTTTGTTAAACTTTATCCTTCCTTAATGCCAAGTGAAGATCATGACCATGATTCTTCTTGGTCTGCTCAATCACTCTACCTACATTATTTGCCAGCTAAGACTGCACTGGCAGCATGGTTGTGTTCATGTCTGGCACAAAGCGATAGTCTATCTCCCACTTACATCATCATTAATATAAAAAGCATTCATGTCAATTTTTCTCCGATCTATCGCTACCGAGGTCTCATTTGTTTCGTACTACCTAACAGTCGAACGCATAGGTGGCTGGGCATTGGTTTGTTCTTTCACTCGTTGAGAATTAAAAATGACACATAAAGCGGCAAGATACAAAGATGTTAAGCTCCTTGTGAGATCGACCACATTTATTGTATTAGTTGAATATTTATTTAACATATCGCATTAGTTGAATTTTCCGCACGTTTCTCCAGTTTTGCAAAGTAAAAAAGCTATACACTCATCTGAGGATTATAAAAGAAAAGGCTCGTAGTTCTCAACTTTCGCGCTTAGAAGTTTTAAAAAAAGTGAATTGAATAATATGTAAAGCGTAAAGTTAGTCAACAGAAATATGTCAATGTATAAATTGCTCCATGTATCAAATCTGATGATTTATCTATTAATGTGTATGTTTATGGCTAGGTGAAATGTAAAGGTAATCAGGAACATAAACAACAAACAGTTCCAGCACTATATAACTAAAATAATAAATGACATGTGATTCTTACTTATGTACTTATATATTGATATACACGGTGTATTTTAATTGCCGTTAACTTCAAGGGAAGATTTTTATTTTTTTTATAAAATACAACAATATTAACTAAACAACAGAAACAAAACAAAGGAATGCGAAAAAATATCACTTAACTAAATACCTACAACTAGAAACATTAATAATTTAAAAAAAAATAACTATATAACTAACTTCAATAACTAAATAAATTTTATGGCTAAACCAGTGTATAAAGTGTCCTTTAGGTAGATATTTCAAGTCTTAGCTATTAGAGGAATATTGTATTTTTTTCTGATTTAAAATTTTCCAAAAACTGATTAGACAAAACATTCTTTTTAATAATCAAACCCGCTCAAAAAAATTCACGATAATCGGTTGAGAAAGGCGACCTAAACATGAGAAGAGCGAGAAATCCGGAAATTTGTCGGCCTATACGAAAGAATTTTTGCCGAAGCTGAAACGGAAACCTTCGTTATATTCGGTCAATTAATTATGCGTTATAAGTAAAAACTTATTTTCATACATGTGCCTAAACAATAGTTCGTGGTGAGTCATGATATAATGATGATTCCTCAGCATTTGATGCTCCTCAATAATTTATAAAACACTTATCTGATTATGTCCTACGACAAGGAGTGTAGGTATTTAATCAATCTCTAAAACTTTTCCAAAACTAAGATTAAAATACTTTTACAACGTCAACTTTTTCCGAATTTCAAAGGAATGTAACTTTTTATCGCGTAGCTTGACTTCTTCAATTTCAAGTTTTAGCTGTGAATAAATAAGGGAGCAAATCATTGAGAAAAGCTGAGGTACTTACACCCTTTTGCTTAAGACAACAAAGTTTTTCATAACCCTGAGGCTACACGACCCAAAGGGTCAGAAAGTTCAAAAATTTTCAGGGCTTTGAATACAACGAGGTTATATCAATAATTCCTTGGCTGTTGCAACTTAAGTCTTAACTGAATTCACATTTGGTTAGTATTTCTCCTAAACTGTTATTCTAGCTAAAACACCGCGAAGATTCTACACCTGCAAATTAACAGTGTTCGGTGTATCGAGAAAGTTTGTAACCGTAACTAGTATCAATAGAATATCAGTCGTCCGTCGTTTTGCGTACAGTCACAGAATAAGTATTTCACTTCCTAGCAAGAACGGAGCTTAGGCATAAGCAACGTGCCTACTCTGTGCACCTCTGTTTATCGTATAACACAGGTATCTGTAATACTTACAGAAAATTATCAATTACTGCTTCATATGTCACACACGCCGCCTCCGCTCTACCGTGCTACCGAATACCGCGTTGTTTTTTGGTGTAACGTGCCCCTGAACGCGTTCGCTTTACCGCAAAACCCGTCCCGTAACAACGACGCTGCGCCGCAGTCTGCGCGTTTTAAGCTATATGGACAGACATATAACGTTACCCAAAAATGGGTAAAAATTGGGTAAAAACGTTACCCAAAAATGCTCTCGGTGACTGATGACTAATCGCTTTTAAATTGCCATTGCTCAGCGTGCAGCGGTCCAATTATACCGCTTTCTGACCATGCGGTTGGTCGACGGAACCGCATAGCAGAGTTGGCGACTTCCTCGCTCAACGCATGAGCATTATGAATCTATACACTGGAGTTGACGACGCAACGGAGTCTGAATATTGTCACCTATATAATTTGTTAAAGTTTTTAAGAATATTTTATGTATGTTATGTAGGTCAGTACTTTGTTGCCTGAATCAAATAACTAATAAAAATTATATAAAATAGTTTCAGCGACGAAACGCTGCAAGCATTCTCAATTGCCACGGGGGCCTATTGTAGAATTTGATTTATAGTTTTAAGATTATATACATGTATATAATTATTTAATTAGTTTTAAACTAAATATTTATGTAGTTGTTTATGTTATTCATTTCATTTATTAATTTTTCAAAAAGAAAACATCTCATAAAAGGCAAAACTAGCAGAACAAATATCTCAATGTTCAGTACTGACATACATAGTAGTTTCACTTAAGTAGTTTGAAAGTGAACTTTCTCCATTTTGCCGTCTCTACTCGTACGGGGATTGCGCGACTTTTGGAGTTTGATTCTAATACTAATAGTTCAAATAAATCCTTGCAAGAAGAGGGCACTATCCATTATTTTTGTTGTCCTTACCTCAAAAGGAAAAAAAGGTTTCATATCCGCCTGTCAAAACCCTTTTTCTTAGAAACGCATAAAAGTAACAAAATGAAAATAAGTGTGTTAAAATCAAACTTATAAGTTAACGCAATCAAAAGATACAGCCGTTTTTTTTTTTTTTCTATCAACCATCAATTGTAATTGACAACCACGTAGAATACGAGTAGATAATTGCAAGCGATCGTGTCGGCTGTAAGTTAGTATTGTTAGTAAGGGCATCAAAAGAATAAATAACTTGTAGACCCGAATGTCTGCGGTGCTTGCCTGTAAGATTGTGACATCTAATGTAAATCATGAATGTATTGATGTTAACAATTGATGGCGAACCTTAAATAAATAAATAGATAAATCCCATTCTAAGTACATGCTCACGGATTGTGTTTAAATTCCTTCTTAATACTATGTTTCTCAATAAACAACTGGATATGAAGGAGGAAGTTGAAGACTCGTGGAATATCCAGATGTGCAAAGATACTTATATTTATTTGTGTTCTCTTTGAACTGAAATGGCACGTGTATTCATTTCTACGATATTATGTTTGCAGTGAAAGCATTAGATTAAGTCGAAGCTAAGTCTTTATAATATCCTTACGGCAATACTCCAATTTTATGAAATATTAATCTTAAGGATTATTTAAAAACCGAACAGGTTACCAATTAAAATATGCCGTTATCTACTCAAAGTCTCTTATGTAGGCTAATTTTTTTTTTTTAATTTACCTAGTTTTTTTTTAATGAAATTATTTATTTATTTAAACTAAAATAACAAAGGTATACACACAAACAAATACAAAGTGACAAACAAATCTAAATTCTATTCAAACCTAATAAAAACAAAACCTAAACTAAAAACCTAATTTAAAAAAAACTGCGAGAAAACGGGACCGTTTGGTAGGGTACCCATAACGCAGGCAGCATTCCCGCGCTGGATAGCGATTGCTATCCTTTGCGCGAGAAAGCTGCCTGCCCTCGGGTCACCTGTCGATTCTCGCAGGCGTTTACTAAGCGCCTTTACCTAGGTTGGTATTTTGTGTCCCGTTCACATCTAACTTCGCTACTATTCTACTTCGTATATATAACCTGAGTTTGGTTACACGAGACCAAAGAAAGTTAGTTCTAGCGTCTGATTGAAACATCCCCAATCTAATTGAAATAATGTTGCCTACCCTCTGCCAGTGTGCACTTCGTTCCAAAATGTATCTTATGTTAATGTCCATGTGGTTGCTGTTGCAGTGGCGAGTCCGCCGGGCGGCGCGGGCGCACCGCGGGAGGAGGCGCCGCGCCCCCCACCGCCCCCCGCACCGCGCAACGGCACCCCTAGTAAGCACGGTTTTATAGGAGCAGGTGGCTATCATGATTTTTTTTAATTATATCATAATTCACCTCAGTGGTACGAGTACACAAATCAACCTTAATTACCCAGGTACCAATTATATTTTTCTTCACTTGATTTCTACAATTTTTCGAGGTACTTAATTTCATGTTAAAGTCACGTTAAACTGCACCACGGTCCTCCACTTTGTAACTCATTTGAGCTTATGCCATACAGCATACCTGAACCACAAACACGTAGATACAAAATCATGTATTAATGAATCGATTCATTAATACATGATTCTTCCCTGGGTTGTGTCCCAATGTAAATTCATCACATTTTGCTTTAATGCAAATTTAACTTGGGTATTCGTTTCATTAGTCATATGTTTCCATGGAAAATTAAGTACGAAAATCTATTTGCAGATGATACCTATAAAATAAGTTAAATTTTCCCACGTAACTACGAGAACGAAATTCTGTGAAGTATGGTTCAGGTTTCAGAATTTCGTATATTTTTTAAATTCATTATTTCTCTCTGGCATCAACGAGAAATGGCTTACACACTTTCTCGCTAATGCCAATGTAGTCGAAATTTCCGCTAGATGGCGTTGTACTGTCTGCGGCGATTTCTCAATCGCGTTCTTAATTTTATCCTACGATAATAACCTCAATTAGCTACAAGTTATCGCGTATCAGTTAGCTGAAATTATGTAAAATATTTCTGTTTAATACAGTAGGTACCTGAAAGTACAGTGATACACAATCATGATAGCCACCTCCAGAATTCGTGCACGTTGTATTTGCGCATACCTCCCCCAATCTTGCACTTTTATCCTTGCAAGTTGGTTTCAAACCGTTAATTTTGTTTTTATTTTTCATAATAATTTATCGTTGAATAGTTTTTGTCATTGGTTATAACTTTCATGGATTTTGATGGGATTCAATATGTTTAAAGAAATCGTTGCAGCATTGCCTACGACCACAATGTGAATTTAACTACAAGGTAAATATTGTGTGTAAAACAGTTCATTGCAGTTCAGAACTGTCTCCACGACATACATATCTCTTAATTATATGTTACTGTCTTATATCCCATTAAGATCCAAATATGTGTGCCTGCATTCTATGGCAAATATCACATTATACAATACGTATCCAAACTGTTCATTCGCAGATCTCAAAGATATGAGAATAAAGTCCCATTTACACATACAAGAATTGCGTGCATGAAGTGTGTGCAAGTTACTTTAATTATACTCTTAATTATATGTTACTGTCTTATATCCCATTAAGATCCAAATATGTGTGCCTGCATTCTATGGCAAATATCACATTATACAATACGTATCCAAACTGTTCATTCGCAGATCTCAAAGATATGAGAATAAAGTCCCATTTACACATACAAGAATTGCGTGCATGAAGTGTGTGCAAGTTACTTTGCGTAGTTTGAGAGATCAATCGATCTCATTATACCTCAGTGGGGTACAAAGTAAGGAAACTTGCATAAAATTCTTACCCCTGTGTAAATTGCGCTTAAGAATAGGTTGCACTGGTTACACGTGTCTCAAATGCAGGCTCTGATTTGACTATGCTTAATGTAGCATGGCCATATTTCCAAATTATCAATGTTGTCTTCTTTATTGCTGCTATTTAACGGCATTTTCTCTATGGTTTCTTGGCATGTTGATATTTTTATTCCTGTGACTCCGATAAGGACGCATAAAAAATGTATTCCTCGTTATGTTTTATTTTACTTTTTCTTTTGCGATTTAGCAACATTAATTACAGTTTACCGTCTAATTTTGCTGCTAAATAATTAGGTAATAGTGCCTAACGAAAATATTGCATATTTTACGGACGATTCTTACCGAACAACCGGAGACAAAGAAATTCGAACAAAATAGATCGGTTGCCGCCGGCCTACTCCTGCCTTTGGTGTGAATCGTCCCTTATGTTATTTTATTCTTTACACGTTATTAAATTTCGTTTAGAAGAGTATTCTTATGATATAGTCTTGTATTTACTTATATTTTATGCGTACCTAACGACCTGTTGAATCTCCACAAAATACGTATAAATAGACACAGCACATAAAATTTCATATCCCCTTTCCAAACCTCCGAACAACGAGACGTGAACCTCGCTGCGTGTATTTCGCCGACTATTATTTTCTCGACATAATCCGATCTCCAAAATTAACAATCACCCTTAATCTGCTAAAAGACAACGGTACATTTTAACCTGAAAGGCTTTTGCTTACTACTGGAGATTATAATTTTAATAAGCTCCTAAAAAGGGTCCCGTAGCATTATAGGTACTACTCCCGGCAAGTCTACAGTTTGCCTGAATAGAATAGATTGTTGCTAAGCTAGAGTATTAGGAACTATATGTATGTCTAGACTCGTTGTTATTTCATATAAATACTCATACTCGTACTCATTTATTTGCAATGGGCATACATTACACGTCAAGTTTTACATTTTCGTATACACATTAGGTTATCTATTAATAAAAAAAAATACAAGGATGTTTCCATAATTCAATAATATTAGAGGACATTAGCAATGTCCTCTAATCTTATTGATCGAAGCCTCTAATGAAGCACCCACGGTAAAGTCACATTACCGTGGATACTTCATTTTCGAAATGTCACTAGCAGCAGACAACCTGTGAACCATCCAATACATCGGATAAGTTTAGTGAAGATTACTGTTCTGATTTCTGATGCAAACTGAGCCCAGTCCACCTCACGCAACGTATTCAATGCATTATTACAATAATTTATTCCAGAACTAGCCCATAAAATTGAAATACATTTTAAATACATAAAATTGAAATAATAAATAAACAATTGAGATGTCACGCGTATCTTTGAAACGGAACGGAAATATTCGGAACTTTGAAACGTTGCGTTAGACAAGTATGTTTTAAAGCATACTTTCGGGGTTCAAATGTCATAATACTCATAATGGATTGCATAACGTGGGCTCAGTTTGTCCCTGCCTTAATTGTTAATATTGATCAGAGTAAGTAATTTAATGACATAAAACCTAGCCAAATCAACAAGAGAGTTAATATTGATTACATATAATAACAAACAATCATAATGATTTCTTTGAACATTTCACTTAAATCCGTCTTTTGCTTGATTACGTTTCATTCATTCAAATTCTGCAGCGCTGTGTCCGTTGCCAATCAAAGAAAATGAAAAGGTACACGGCTTTCCTCCAGAGTGAAAACGCCAATATATTATATACACGACTAACTATATTAATACAATTTAGAACATATGTCCGTGAAATAAGATTCAAAGTTATGTAGGTATAATTTTAGTTTGCATCAATAGGGATAAAAACGAATGGCACTGCAATGCAACGGACGCCAGACGGACGCAAAAAGGCAAGTGTCGTGCTCAAAGAGTGAATGCGGAGCCGGGCTCAATGGGTACAGCGAAGGAATTCAATGTATTGATAGATAAATGTATACAGTTCAATAAATGGCTCGAAATAACTGTAATCTTTTGCACGATTCAAATTGTTTTTTTATTCGTTTATTTTTAACGTGGAAGTTACCACGATCAAATTTTCGATTATTTGATACAGAAAAATGGATAGTTAGGTTTAACAAACAAGAAAAAATGATAATTAAAACAACGACTATTAAAATTAAACTAAAAATAAATTAATATTAAGAATTTAAATACCTACCTATAAAAAAAAAATATCTCCCAATTATAAAAAGAAAACCCCATCTAACAGGTCCACCTGCGGCATGGACCCCATTATGCTGGCGGCGTTGCCTCTCTTCACCGCTAGGGCGATACGCTGAGAGAAGTACGCACCAGCCCTGGGGTCCCCTGTAGAGTCGACCAGCCGAACTGACAGTGCCCTAATAAAAGCCTTCATGTCGGCAGACCAAGGGCCCAGCGTCTCCACTGCGAGCGCCGCAAATTCGTAGTCCTTAAGTAAGGAAGAGTATTTGCGGCGCTTGAGAATCTGGGCCTGGTCTGCCGCAGCACCAGCCTTTGAGCGGGTCGCCTGTATGTGGCACTGTGCAAAGGTGTCTACGCACGTTGCATCCCACACCAGAGCCTTTCCTAATTTCCACGGCACTAATGTGGCTCCGTCAGGTCGCTTGCCGTCGTCTCTCACCATTCCCGCGGGTTCAAGGACAGAAAAATAAAAAGAAAAATGAACCGTGATCTTGCAGGCAGCCTGTGAGCCTTTGAATAAAATACATAGGGGTCGCTAGTGGTACCTAGAGGTTTAGAATACACGCAAAGATTCGCTGTGATGGATGTTTCGGCAAACCAGAGGCGGGACGTAGCCTTTGTCGGGTTCGATTCCCGTCTAAGGCTGCGTCCGAGATCACGGTTCATTTTTTAGGGTTCCGTACCCAAAGGGTAAAAACGAGGCCCTATTACTAAGACTTGGCTGTCTGTCCTTCAGTGTGTCCGTCCGTCTGTCCGTCCATCTGTCTGTCACCAGGCTGTATCTCAAGAACCGTGATAGTTAAACAGTTGAAATTTTCGTGCGCGAGTTCGACTCTCACTAGGCGAGTTTTCTTTGTATTTGTTCTCTGTGTCAAATAATTAAAATAACTATTGCGTTAAGAAGTTCAGTTAAGGATTATAAGCAAAATGAAGGCACATTAGATTCATCGTCCCAGTTTTTCTACTTTTTGGATTTCGTGAGATTTCATTCATAATAGCGGGTTTTACGAGTATGCTGTTTGTGGCAAATAAAATTCTTTTATTTTGTTGTTTGTTGTTTTTAGTTCATTTATATAAGTATTGTAACCTAAGACATGCTTAGTATATACAGGCTGATTCGGGAGACGTGAGCCAGATCAACACTACGGATTCAGTAGATCATAAGCTACTGCTTCGTGCCACTATTAGTGAAATTAACGTTCATTTATCTTTGGTATTGAAAACAAAATGTTATAAATTATTTACGAAATTCATGGTCACTCTACAATCAGAATACTTCAGTCAAGTCATACGTGTCAAATTGAATGTCATCCGAGTCCGATTACTTTTGAAATATCGTATCTTACTCAATGTGACAATTTACTTTCTTCGTAATCAAAGTGCTGTCATAACAGTTCCTCTACCTGATGATTGTAGCGAATTAAACTTTAACATAACAAAAAATAAATTACGGGAAAAAGGTATGGGTGTTTCACTTAAATACAATGGTGAACGATTCATTGTCATTTACTATGTATGTAGTGTTAGTCATGCTCACGTCTCAATCAATCACCCTGTATGTCCGCTTACAGAAAAAAATATTCTCAAAATTCTTTAAATAATTTAGATAAGTACCATTAGTCGTTCACAAATCGCATGTTGCACGAAAAGAACGGCAATAGCAATGAAAACTGCTTTAAATACATGAAACAAAACTTATATTCTCGTCGACACAGCTTTGCCAGGGAATAATGTCAACATTTTATTTCCTGTGTTTGCATTGTTTATATTACTATTTAGCTTTATTTTAGTAAACATTTACACTTACATTATGTGTGTAAATTAGTTATATATTGTAGATTTTTAAGTTGTTAAATAGTCATAAGTCTTGTGGCTCTTATGAGTTTATTCATCACCATCATCTTCAGCCCCTATTAGCCCATTGACGAGCATATGAGCGCTTCGATTCCGCCACTCGTCCCCGCCTTAAGAGGCCGCAGTAAGCTCAGTTCTCCATACAAACGTAGTTTCGCTCTAATTTTAAAACGGTTTGCTGGAATCATTTGAAACTTTATATACACAAGGGGATCCAGTATATCTAGGTCGGAAATTAGTTTCTGTTGCTTGAAATTATAATGGAGAAAAAATACAGCGATTATTGAGGTTTTCATACAAGACCAAAAAAATTAAAAAAACTTGCTGTATTTTTTTCCATTCCAATTTCTATCAACAGAAACTAATATCAGACCTAGATATGGTTGATCCTATTGTGTATACAAAATTTCATGTTATTTCAGCATGGCGTTTTAGAATGAGAACGAAACTACGTTTGCTAGGAAAATCGACTTCGGTCGAGCATACAGGGGACTGTTAAGTTAATCTTACCTAGTACAAGTGACACAAGATTTTCCTAATAACCACTATCTTAACGCTTACCTACAATAGCGCTAGGCACGCTAAAATAAACAGGTATTATCGTAAAAAATATTACTAAAATATATAAAATTATGTCAGAGTATTGCGCTGTTGTTCTACTTTGTAAACTGCATTGTATAATTACAAAAACAAAGTTCAGGGAGGTTTCAACCAATTCGTAAATGGACCATAGTTTCTAAGGAAAAACTATCGAGAAAATTTTCACTTTGCGTGTTTTCCGATCCCAGTTTGTTAGATTATATAATGAAAATTAACATACCAAAATTTCATATGCGTAGATTAACTGGTTTGCTTACAATATCGAAAAAAACACTACCAAAAATTCGAATGCCTCGTCTTAATGAAAGTCTTGTCATCGATTCACGTTATCCAAAACGCGTTACCGTGTTTGCATGAAAAAAATGCAATGAGCACCGCTACGTTGTACCAGAAGCATTCACTGTAAATAGTACCTAGTCAAAAGGTAAAACAAAAGATTAAGGTAAAACACATCGGTATCTCGCAATTAAAGTTTAAAGACGCATGACTGTCGGCAACCAGCAGCCTGATTGCGTAACTATTGTTCTAACGTTAGGCATATTTTAATGTCACTTTTGAAGTAAAAATCTATTAGCTTATGTCATATTTTTTCTACCTAACGTTAGGTAATATTTGAGCCGAACTGAATGAACGACTGAATGGAAATCCCATACTAAAATCAGAAAATGATGAAATTATTGGAAACGCGTAACTTTTTGACGGTTAGATTGGACGGTACAAAATGTCAATTACTGTGTGACAAAGTCATAATGTCTGTCATGTCAAAACATGTATTGAACAAAGATTATAGTTGTTGTTTATTCATTAAAATGGGAAAATTTTCCAACTATTTCATTGTCAAGTCGCTATAACACACGATAGAGTACAAAATATCAATATCACTTTGTAAAAAATCGAAAAGTAAGTAGGTAACAATAAATGTTATGTTATGTCATAATCATAATATTCATTTAATTTTTACTATTGTGTGCTTCGTTTCAGGATGTAAACCGGAATATCCATCTCTGTGATGATGATGCCATGCTCTATTAAGATGATGTGATTGAGTAGCAAAATGAAATGAAGGAATGTAAAAAACATGTACCCAGCAAAAGAGATCTCTTCTGTAGTATACGTGCCATATTATTAAACAATATATGATGAAATATATAGGTAGAAGTGTTCTCCTATAAGCATGTATTTTTTCATACACGCGCCCCACACGTTGATGCCAAGGGCGTTGTTCCTACATGCTTGTCGATTTATGGTAGGTACTAAGAATTGATGAAATGACGTGATGAATAAATATCATAATCACAGCATATCATTCTGAATGATTGACACTAGTGTCTACATTCATTTTCAATAACCGTGAATTTATTGATTCTACTTACTGGTGCGTGATGAGGCTCTTGTCAAGATTTTATGCAGTATCGACCGGTTTAAGACGTAAAATTACAAAAAATCAAATTATTAATTATACTATACTTTTATTTTATCTCTTTGAATATAATAAAACAGTAGCAAAGTACGGACAGATCTATGAACCATGAAGATATAGATACGAAGACTGTCAATGCGCATATATATCGCGCCCAAAGCGGACTCTACGCTACAAGCATAACTTTACTATATTATACCTACGTTTAAGCTTTGAAAAATCTTAGTAAGAACAAAAAGGTGCAACCATGCTGCTCGTCAATAACGATCATATAGTTGAGTTTAATGAATCATACATGAATCAAGATTTTATACCTATAATTATATTGGTGGGGTGTAGTAATGTAATCCATTTATGATGAAAACCATAGTTAACTTTTCATAGGTACATTATATAGAATGTGTCGACCCAGGTTGGTCTAAATACAACAAATGGCAGCTGAGGGAATAAGGACAGCATTCTGCTCTTATGTTTTCAAGGGTACACATATCTACCGATTTTCTCATGTGTGGTTTAGCGTGTTGTGATACGAAAATATTATTATTGAACGTTTTAAAGTAAATATCCCACTGGGTTGATGCGAATCCAATAAGGGGTTTCTAACAAGAGAAATAATTATCTTTACCTACATGTAAAGTAAGTAATTTTGATTTTAGTTATTTACCATATTTCTTTGTCTCCTGCCAAAGGTGCCGATATAAAATAAAAGGACTAAAGTCAACAGCAAACGTAGATGATCATTTTAGTACTTTATCGCACTAACGTAAAAATACTGCGACAGTTGGGATGCATCAATGTAGTGAAAGTGACAAGGTACTTGTAATAATACGTTAATTGTAATAACTTATTCTACTTGACACTAGATGTCTATTGCTGTAAACAACTGTGTACATTATCACTCTTGATTCCAATTTATTAACAACAGTCAGCTAAAATCCGGCAGTCTTTCTCTAGCACAAAGAGGCTGACGACTTAAAACCTCCTTGAAACATAAAATTCTGACATGTCATAACAATCAAAATGTAGGCCACATGTAGGTGTCATTTTGAAATTAATGTCGTGTTGTCAAAGAATTAAGAGTAATTGTTATTGGGAAATTATAATCGCAAGAATATGAGACGAGTAAAACATTAACAAGGAAGGTATTTTGGTATGGTATAAAGGATTTATATACACAAATATGCAAACAAGGTGTGTAATGTTTTTATAATTTCAAGTTGTACTCATATTGGCTTTCATGTTGTGCTTCTGATCTTTCACGCCGCGCCGTGATCGGCGACGGCCATTTTTAGTTAGTTGCAGACGTGCGCAGCTGAACTTACTCGGAATACTCAGCTGTTAAATGTATTAGTTGTATAAGGTGTCGCGTCAAGCGCGAGATAAGCCGGTAAGACTATAACAATTGTCAGCATTATGTTAGGTAGCAACACTGAGACCGAGGTGGACAGTTGTGGTGCCGCAAAATTGAGGGTAGGGAGAAAAAAGGAGTCCGCCGGCGACGCGATCTGAAAAGGTAAAAAGGTGGTGTGACGAGGGAGGAGGCGGAAGGCAGGCGGGAGAACGGATGATTCTCTACGCGGCTGCTGGATGGGCCTGGGACTAAGGCTCACGGAGGACCTGGCACGCGCGTGTGAGTAACCTCTGGCTTGTTATGTTGACTGTTATAGTATATGGTGTGGAAACATGAGGAGATTGTATTCGTACAAATATCTAGTAACTTACCTTATACAAAGATACCTGGGTCCAATAAACGCGAGTATACATACGTAAAGTAATGTCATAGACATGGTGCGTTGAAATTGGACAGGAGCGAGTAATCCTCGCCCGTAGTGACAGTCAACTCATTGTTGGAGCAACCGTGGCGGAACTATGGGGAAGGTGGAGGTTCCCGGGGGGCCATAGGCCCCCCGTCCAGCGGGTGCCCGGAAATGATCAAGGCCAACTGTAACGACCAGGAGCCATTGTTCAAGGATGGACAGAGAGTGTGAGATCTCTGAAGAATCATACCTCTCTGGACCATGATTCAGTAAGGCACCCGGGCACATTTTGTGCTTAGACTGGAGCGGGTTGACTGTATATTGTCCGGCCTGACCGATGGCAGTGTGTATGGTGGTAAAGCCACAGCAGAATAATAGTTTGAATCAAAGCAATATGAAGTCAGTCGATTCATGTTTCCATGCAATATGATATTATGTATGTCTATGTTGTAACCCTTTGTCGCCATATGATATTACTGTGTATGAATCCAAGGCACAGACCTTCATCATTTCTAATGCGGCGACAAATTTGGTGGAGATATAAGCTGGGATGTGAGTTCTTCTCGGTCTGATTGAGAAGTGGGGTTGTAATTGTATGAATTATCACCCAGAATTCCCGACGCAGATGTATAGCGTATTCCGATCTGAATATGTAATACTGAGGGCCTGCCGCGGGCTGGGGGCGGGATGTTTCCCTCTCTGTCGTTCAAATATGCAAGTGCGACAGGGAGGCATATATTTCGTTTTCAGTTTGCGGTAGCACCTCTGAATAGCTGCTTTAAGCAGCAGATGGCTAAGTTAAATAACTTGTAATATATTAAGTAATTTTATTATATTCTGCTAGATCACTAATATATTCTAGCTTGCGTTGTTACAGCGAAATTGTATATATAATTTTAAATTTCAGTGAATTGGAGCGATTTCCTCTATACCGATGTCAAGTCGGACAGTGTGAAGTCGCTCTAAATTAAAGTGATTTACACGTTCAGAAATGATCTGTGCGTGTATGCCAGACTTTAGAAACCTAGGGATACGCTACTTATCATTGTGTCAATCGACATCCGGTACCGATTCGAATCGGTGTATGTTAGTATTAAGTATTTTAAGACATACTTGTATTTTTTATTAGAAATATAAAGGAAAATGTTATTTAGTACATAACAGTTTAAATAGGTTTGCAAGGAAGGTTATCGTATCTATAAGGAATAGTTTTGATTCGATGGGGTGTATTATTTCTGGTCACACTTCACAGTACGAGGAGGATTATGTTGGCTGCGTTTTAGATACTCTGTATTTTTTCACGTTCTTGTTTACATCCGGGAAAGCCGGAAAAGGTCTTGTTTTGCAACGACGGAACAGCGTGCTGTTTGTAAAGTACTACGATAAGCGTTGATAGTGATTAAAAGGTGGAATCATTTGTGAATAGATGGTGGTGTTCAGTGTCAACGTATAATTTGCGGTTGCCATCGCAAATTGTCGAATCAAATCAGGTAAGAGAAACAAATTTCTCCGTATTTGATACCCCTTTCGTATTCTCGTCTTTCTCTGCAATTATTTTGAAGATATTTATCTAAGTGTTGTGAGGTTCAGTTGTAATGTTTATTCCAGTCGACATCGCAACAGGCAACGGAAAAATAGCAAATAAGATTCGTCCACATTGACAACTACCAAATCAAGAGAATCGTGAGCCATCAAAATGGAGGAAATTCTCATCAAACGGGTGGAATTGCGGAAAAGGGCCTTGAAGGCAGTGTGCGACTCCACTAAAGCGTCTTATGAAGCGGGGGTATTAGATGTAGCAGAGGGGCGCCTGATCCTGAAGCGATTGAAGGATTTAATACACATGTTAGATATAGAAATAAAGGAATATACTGAAAAATCTACAGACCACAATATAGACATTGTAGATACCGCTTTATCATGCCAAATTGAGGCTGAAGCTCTCTGTTCACAAATGGAGCACTCACTGACAGACGTTGCATGTGTCACTACGAAGGAGCAACCTGAGGCGCTAGCTACAGCAAAATTGCCGAAGCTTCAGCTGCCAACATATGATGGAGATAAATTGAAGTGGACAGAGTTCTGGGACCGTTTCAAAGCCAACATCCACAATAAGAATATTGCAGATGCAGACAAGTTGTCCTATTTGCTCGGATGTTTGGCAGGTGATGCTCTGGAGGCGGTGTCAGGACTCACAACGACTAATGAAAATTATTCAATAGCTATTGAAACATTACAAACAAGATTTGGGTCCAAAGACGCTATTATAGATGCACACTACACCGAGTTGGGAAACATGACGAGGGCCAAAGACGAAAGTAAGAGCTGCAGGACTGTACTGAATGAAATTGAAAAACATTTGAGAGTGCTGGAGAAACTTGGTGAACCAGCAAATGGGAACCATTTGAGAGCAATGGTACTGCGGAAATTTCCTGACAGAGTGGTACACGAACTGCATTTGATTGGCACGGACAACTCCATGGCCAATATTAGGCTAGGGCTACAAAAAATAATCACAGCTATGGAGAGATCTGCGGCTGTGCTATCGGATGTAGATATAAAAGAAAGTTCGGGAACCTGTACAGGAACTACTGCAGCGCTTAACATTCGGACAGAATACACCGTTCAGGATAAACGGAAACATCTCAAACGCAAGGGCCTGCCCTTGGATAGAGGACAGAATGTGAAGAAATCTAGAAGGCCATGTCTGTTTTGCCGTCTTACCAACCATGCAAGTGCTGAGTGCAAACGCTTTGCTAGTGTGGATGCACGAAAAAGCAAATTGCAGGGACGCTGCTTGAAATGTCTAAGGCGGAATCACAAGACGGAGGATTGTAAGGGTACAATATCCTGTTTCCGGTGTAAAGGACCACACTTCCGGCTGCTATGCCCGGAGCAAAGAGACGGCAGTGGCCCAAATCCAAAACCCTAAAGAAAGTTTTAGTCGAACCGGCAGGATTATTTTGGACAGTGGCAGTCAACGAAGTTATATCACTAAGAAATTAGCCGATTCGCTTAAAGTGCCGATATTAAAGACTGATCATCTGTTAATCTACACATTTGGAGCTTCAAGGCCACATCAAAGAGCAAGTCCCTTTACGGAAATCGAGATAGAAACCAAACGAGGCATCAAGCATAAAATAAATGTCAATATAGTGCCACATATAACAGATCGTGTACCAATAGCCAAGATCCATCATAAAGAAGTTGATATATATGCTGATGATGAGACAGCGGGCGAAGGCATAAACCTTCTCATTGGAAATGATTTCTACAGCTCGTTCATGCGTGAGAAAAGAATCAAAATCTCGGGGCACTTATATGTTATTGATACAGACTTTGGTTACATAGTTTCTGGGAATGTCACTTCATACAAGGATGATATGGATGATAGTGTCCTGTCAATCAATACCTACTGTCAATGCCACACACCCAATTGTCCTTATTTCACTGAGCCCGACCTGCCCTTGCGG
Source organism: Notocelia uddmanniana (assembly GCA_905163555.1). Taxonomy (NCBI): domain Eukaryota; kingdom Metazoa; phylum Arthropoda; class Insecta; order Lepidoptera; family Tortricidae; genus Notocelia; species Notocelia uddmanniana. The sequence goes on along the minus strand of LR991056.1, from coordinate 27,406,763 downwards.
ACTGTTGATATAAGTTTCCTATGGTCGCTGGAGAGTATAGGCATAACAGATTCTCCTAGGGCCACTCGCCATGAGGAAGCTGTGTACAAGTTCAACGAAACCGTGCGATATAAAGACAATAGATACGAAGTCAAATGGCCATGGATCCAACACCCACCGGAATTGCCTTCGAACTTCGGATTGGCGGTAGGGCGGTTGAAGAGTCTATTGAGGAGGATTGACAAAGAATCTCTAAACGAATATAAGGATATCCTAGAGGAACAACTGAATTTAGGTGTTATAGAAGTCGTACCTCCAAGTAACATAAACAACTCCAGCCATCCTATCCATTACTTACCGCATAATATAATAAAACAAAAGGGTAAACGTGGGAGAATTGTGTATGATGCATCAGCGAGACTATCGGGATGTAAGAGCTTAAACGAATGTCTATATAGTGGGCCGTATATGCTGGAAGACCTAACAGCTCTTCTGCTTCAGTTTCGGACTAAAAAAATAGGGTTAACGGCTGACGTGGAGAAAGCATTTTTGCAAGTGGGTTTACACGAAGAGGATCGGGACGTCACGCGGTTTCTGTGGCCAAAAGATACAAGAAAGGAACTAACCGATGATAACCTGATATGCTACCGCTTCTGCAGGGTGGCCTTTGGCCTAATTTCATCTCCCTTCCTTCTGACAGCGACAATTAAAAACCACATGATGCAGTCTGAAGATGAGACAATAAAGTCGATAGCTGATAAATGTTACGTAGACAATTTGGTCACTGGGGCTGATACTATTGATAAAGCACATGAGATTTATGAAAAGGCTCGAACTGCATTTAACCAATTGTCAATGAACATCAGAGATTGGACCTCCAACGACAAAGAGCTCTTAGCCTCTATCCCAACTCAGCTCCAACACGACCGAGGGAAGGAAGTGAAAGTTCTCGGACTATCATGGGACATCAACAATGACAAATTGAAATTGAGGTGGGTGGAAAACCAGTTATATCAGGACTCCCCAATAGACACGAAGAGGAAAGTGTTGCGGGCCCTAGCAAGAGTTTACGACCCATGCGGATTTGTATGTCCACTTGTGCTCCCTATAAAACTTCTTTTCCAAAATATCTGTGAGCGAAAATGCAAGTGGGATAAAACACTACCTGATGACATCATGCAGTCCCTGGAACAAATCCTCGGCAATCTAAAGGACGTCATGAAGGTGGAACTGCCTCGACATCTCGGAACGGTGCCATCAAACTCGTCAATGATATATGAGCTACACGGATTTTCGGATGCTTCAAAGAATTCATTTGCAGCAGTAGTGTATGTGAAGGTCACAGGAGAACAAGGCAGTTCAGTGTCCTTCGTAATGGCAAAATCTCGCGTGGCACAAAGTAAAGACAAGAAGGAAAAGGCTGTTAACACCCCACGATTAGAGTTACTGGGGTTTCTAGTAGCGAGCCGATTATTGAAGTATGTAAAAGCTAACCTAGGCATACCAATACGCAAGGAATTTTTGTGGACCGACAGTCTCGTCGTTCTAGGCTGGATGCGATCGACTAAACTACTCCCACCATTTGTAACAAACAGAGTGGAGGAGGTAAAAAGGAACCTACCACAAGCATCGTGGTACTACGTAAACACGAAGTCGAATCCAGCTGATCTCGCGACTAGACCCGAAAACTGGGCAAACAAAAGGGCAATGTGGTTCAACGGCCCAGCATTCCTTAAATCTGATGAAACCCTTTGGCCGACAAACCGTCATTATGATAGCCATCATAGCACCCTGTTTTCAGCTGGGGAGGTCTTGGACCAGAGTCCAAGTGAAGAACTGATGGATACAGGGGGAACATTAGCCCCAGGGCAACCCGACAATGGCTTGATGGAATTGGACATACCTGAAGAAGACACTGAGGCCTGTACGACAAACGAAACATCTAAGATAAAGAAATTGCAAAAGGACTACTTTCCAGAAGAGCTGCTGGGAAAGAAAACTCACTTGGCAAGGAATTTAGAGGTGTTTTTGGACGTGGATGGTTTACTGAGAACAAGGGGCCGAATGGGAAATACTATGTGGAGCTATGATATGAAACATCCCATACTCCTGCCAAGAAATGCTGAGTTCACCAGGGACATAATAAAAGAAGCTCACGAAAGTAACTATCACGTCGGAGCCCCTCATACTCTCAGTATAATCAGAAAAAAATACTGGATACCACAAGGCAAAGCACAGGTACAGAAGGTCATAAGAGGTTGTTCGACATGTATAAAACATGGAGGTGGGCCGTACAAGCTACCACCAACACCTGCACTACCTACAGAAAGAGTAACATACAACACCCCGTTTACATTTACCGGGGTTGATTACTTTGGGCCATTGTATGTGGAGGACTCGGGAAACGTTAAGGTAAAAAGATGGGTAGCCTTATTTGCCTGCCTAACGGTTCGAGCCATTCACTTGGAGGTAGTGAGGGACTTGACGGCGGAGGAATGTCTGTTAGCCATAAGGCGGTTTTCGGCAGCCAAAAATACGCCGAAGAAGATATATTCGGACAACGCAACTTACTTCAGGCTGACCAGCGAGGTAATGAAACAGCCGTACTGCATCGAAAAGTGCATTGAATGGAAGTTCATCCCACAACTAGCGCCTTGGCATGGAGGATTTTATGAGCGCTTAATTGGCATAGTAAAACAATGTCTCAAGCGAACGCTGGAAAAACACTTACTCAATGATAGTCAGCTCCTCACAGTCATCAAAGAAGTGGAATCAGTGGTGAACACAAGACCTCTTACGAAAGTTGGACCAGACCTCGATCACGTATTGAGCCCTTCTGACTTTCTAAGTTTGGGAAAATGTGTAACGATGGATCCAGCGACTGTGGAGATACCCGCAGGTGGAACGCGCTTGAAATCCGATCTGATCTCCAGCTGGAGACGAGGCCTTACTATCCTAGAAGAGTTTAAGAAGATGTTTGTAGGTCAGTACCTCGCAAGCCTCAGAGAGAGGTATCGCCAGGATCCAAAGCAACCAAGAGTAAGATCTCATCGCGCACCTCATTTGGAAGATCTAGTACAGATAAAAGATGACAGCAGGAATCGGAACAATTGGAAAGTCGGGAAAATCGTTGACTTGATCAAAGGTGCTGATGGTGAATGTAGAGTTGCCAAAGTTAAAGTGAATGACTCTGTCTTCACTAGATCCATTGGTCATCTCTACCCTCTAGAAGCCGATGTTGATGAAGCTAGAAATCCAGAGAAAGCATTAAATTTGGATTCGACGAAGGAACAGGTTTCAGTAGCACCTCCAGACATTGATAGTCAGGATAGCATTGTACGCGACGCCGATGTAGACGTGGGCAGTACTCGAGGTAATGATGAGTATTTTTCTGTCAATGTGTACAGTGACGATGATATGAGCGTAGGGACAAGCACTGAACCTTATACCTCGAGACGTAATGAAGAAGCGGATCTACCAACTTCTCCTGATACACCACCCACAGAACCAAGAGAGAAAAGAGGAGCAGCCATTCGAGCCCGGGAGAAAATCCTGGAGTGGACTAAGCAACTCTTCAATCTGATGCCATAACTGTCTCTCGCTGTCGCGAGTGTCGCGTCAAGCGCGAGATAAGCCGGTAAGACTATAACAATTGTCAGCATTATGTTAGGTAGCAACACTGAGACCGAGGTGGACAGTTGTGGTGCCGCAAAATTGAGGGTAGGGAGAAAAAAGGAGTCCGCCGGCGACGCGATCTGAAAAGGTAAAAAGGTGGTGTGACGAGGGAGGAGGCGGAAGGCAGGCGGGAGAACGGATGATTCTCTACGCGGCTGCTGGATGGGCCTGGGACTAAGGCTCACGGAGGACCTGGCACGCGCGTGTGAGTAACCTCTGGCTTGTTATGTTGACTGTTATAGTATATGGTGTGGAAACATGAGGAGATTGTATTCGTACAAATATCTAGTAACTTACCTTATACAAAGATACCTGGGTCCAATAAACGCAAGTATACATACGTAAAGTAATGTCATAGACATGGTGCGTTGAAATTGGACAGGAGCGAGTAATCCTCGCCCGTAGTGACAGTCAACTCATTGTTGGAGCAACCGTGGCGGAACTATGGGGAAGGTGGAGGTTCCCGGGGGGCCATAGGCCCCCCGTCCAGCGGGTGCCCGGAAATGATCAAGGCCAACTGTAACGACCAGGAGCCATTGTTCAAGGATGGACAGAGAGTGTGAGATCTCTGAAGAATCATACCTCTCTGGACCATGATTCAGTAAGGCACCCGGGCACATTTTGTGCTTAGACTGGAGCGGGTTGACTGTATATTGTCCGGCCTGACCGATGGCAGTGTGTATGGTGGTAAAGCCACAGCAGAATAATAGTTTGAATCAAAGCAATATGAAGTCAGTCGATTCATGTTTCCATGCAATATGATATTATGTATGTCTATGTTGTAACCCTTTGTCGCCATATGATATTACTGTGTATGAATCCAAGGCACAGACCTTCATCATTTCTAATGCGGCGACATAAGGCTTAGGGCGATTTCGTATATACCTAACGTCGCATATCAAACTTGATGAGACGAGCATCTTTGAAAGCTTGAAGCTCATTTTAATACCACAACGCCATTTTGAGCCCAATTAGGCCCTCCCACTTATGCGTTTGTACCATTTTGCAGGCAGTTAGGTGACGCACGCGGTAAAACACACCCTTGTAACGAAAGAAGATAGTGCTCACCTCGAATCCGTGTGCTGGCTGATGAACGGGTTTTGGTAGTCTACAGTCATCCCGACGGCCTTAGCTAATCTTCCAATATCAAACCTTCCATGTCTGATGATATTTTACACCAACACAGGTAGCAGAGCTACCGTGTACGGGGCGCAATCATAATCATGCCACTATAGTGGTGAGCTATAAGGATTTCTACATAAAATTATTTTCTGCCCCACAGCTTTGGCTACATTGTTTAAGTGCTAATCACGTGCTACTACAATATTTTTGACGGAGGCACGTTCTACGAGTACACTATCTTTTGACGGAGTTTCAATTGAAAATGGCGCACTTAGTTAAGTACCCTTATATTTAATGAATTGCTTAAGATTTTTATTTAAGTAGTTTCTTTTTTTTCGTGCTGAAACGATAACTTAAACATTCCGTTTTTAGGGTTCCGTAGTCAACTAGGAACCCTTATAGTTTCGCCATGTCTGTCTGTCTGTCTGTCCCTCTGTCTGTCCCAGGCTTTGCTCTGGGACTGTTAGTGCTAGAAAGCTGCAATTTGGTAAGGATATATATATCAATAATTTTTGCTGTAACCCTTGTATTGTGTGGAGTGCTGTTGGTAAGGTTTTCAAAATGAATAGAAATCTTTATCAAACAATTTTGATAAATTTAATATTTTCGGAAATATTCACTCAAAAATACAAAAAAAAATGTTTCTCTCTAACTTTTGAACTATGGGTCTAAAAATATTTAAAAAAAAAACACGAAAGTAAAGCTTAATAAAGAATTTCAACGAAAACTGTAGCGGCCATGATCAGTGAAGCTGTTTTTGAGTTATCGTAAAAAGTCTTCCCTTCGTAGTAAAAGACGTATGAAATGCTGCGAAAGTATTCTCTTTTGCTTATGGATTTTTTTAGAGTAAGTTCATTGAGCAACTACGGAACATTTACAGCCTACCTGATGGTAAGCAACCGTAGCTGGCAGACGGACGGACAATACGTCCCACTGCTGGGCACGGGCTTTCTCACTAATGAGAGGGATAGAGCAATAATCCCCACGCTGGCCCATTGCGGGTTGGAGACTTCACATACTCCTTGGAATTTATTGGCAGATGTATGTAGTTTTCCCCAAGATGTTTTCCTTCACTAAAAAGCTAACGGTATCAAATGATATCCCGCTGGTACGAGTCTGGATTGGAACCCACGACCACTTTTTACCCGACTACGGCAAAGCCCAAAAGGAGTAGGGTTATGTGTTTGGTCTGTATGTATGTATGTCTGTTCCTATGTCCACTCGTAACTACTTAACAGCTTAACCGATTTTGATGAATGATACGTCATTAGATTCCTCTCAATGGCGCGAAATGGTGGATTTGAGAATCCTCTTTTCACTAACACGCGGTTATCTTTGCCATTTAGCAGGAGGGTGGAGCGTTATATTAATAACGCTGACTGGACTAATAATAGTTATTAGTTTTATTACTAACCACGTTAACTTTGCCAATGGTACCCGTAGGTGTCTGTCAACTCATCGCAGCGCGCATACTCGGGAGCTCCGGTGTCTTTATGCTTTGAGGGTATCTTCAGGAATATAACACCACGTACTTACAGAGTTGAATAAGTTCTGTTATCCTCAGTTGCGTTGCTCCAAATATGAGTAAGACTACAATTTGCTGTGTTCTACCTCTCCAAGAAGTATAATACGTGCTGAGTGAATGACGCGATGTAGTGAAAATAATTGGGCAGAATTACGATTGTTTAAAAAAATGTTCACAATGAGAGCATAAATAGAATAGAAAACATATAGGTATATTTCCTATTCGTGACCATACAACACAGCAAAAGAGAAACAGTAAAAATAGTAATAATGGTATTGCACGAAATGGTTCCATCTCAGCGTTGTGCTGGCAGGGGGGCGACACGGCCTATCGGTGTCTGTTGCATAGGGTTGGCAATGTAGCTGCCATGGGATTACTGGGGCGGAATCGTCTCACTTGTCCCATGATGGAATAACTCAATGGGACTAGTGGATAGACGGGTAAAACTTACCCACAGACAGCATGCACCGACTGCACCTTAATATTGGGTGGTGAATTGGCGTGGAGAAGGGGTTATTTATATTCGTAGCATTATGTATGTCGTACGTTTGGAGTAAAGCAGATCCCATCAAAAACATAAATGTGAAAATAGGAGCCAAGTTCAATATTAAAAATATGCGATGCTTGGTTGTCGTCTTCACAGACAAAAGAATTGAGATCTAAATGGGTGCCAAGTTCCGTAGATTCTCTGAAATGATGCCAAGTACGGCACTATATTGCAGTGCCAAGTTAAGGCTCAAAATGCATTAAGCCGCAGTAAATTAGTTTTACTGTAAACAATGTAGTGCCGGACTTGGCACCATTTCAGAGAATCTACGGAACTTGGAACCCATTTAGATCTCAATTATTTTGTCGGTGAAGACGACAACCAAAGAATGGGAACCAAGTTCAATATTAAGATCGCATATTCTTAATATTGAATTTGGCTCCCATTTTCACATTTGAGTTATTCCATCATGGGACAAGTGAGACGATTCCGCCCCAGTAATCCCATGGGACACGTGGAACTAATATTTTTATTTCATAAGTCCTATTTCCGAAATTACACAGTGTTGTTCACAAAGTTGGTAGCCGTTATCCGTAGTAACAGAAACATTAATAAATTAAAATCCTTTTGGCGACTTAGGTCTATCTGAAAAAATGACTAGGTATAAAAATGTCTAAATACGCTTTGATATGGAAAAATGACAAAGTATTGTAGGGTCGAGGAATAATAATAATAATAATCCCCTTGTTCTTCGTACATTACTGAGTCACATTACTAGCTATGTATAAAGAAAAAATATTCTTCGTACAAAACCGAGTAATGTACCAAGAAACCTTCGTTCCTTGCACATCACACTCACTCACACTCACTCACTCACACTTGCTCACATTGACAGTTATGTACAAAGAAGTAAATATTCTTCCTACATGACCCGGTTTTGTACAAAGAAATTGCTGTTCCTACTACAAAACCAAGGAGGTTCTCCGAGCAGTGTGTCTAACTTATTAATGTGGGATCATCTTTTACTTGTGTACAACATGTGTACAAACAACGCAGACATCCGGCATTTTGCTGTTTTTTTTTTTGTATTATCTTGGTCTGTAGTAATCGAGCAGTTCCAAATAAATTTAATTTATCGCAATGACAGTTTGAAAGTCATTTTATTTTTAGGGTTCCGTAGCCAAATGGCAAAAAACGGAACCCTTATGGATTCGTCATGTCTGTCTGTCTGTCCGTCCGTATGTCACAGCCGATTTACTCGGAGAAAATGACTACTACAATTATGAAATTTGGTGTGAAGGTGTATGTTATAAACCGATATAGAAATAAAATGTGAAATTACAAAAAAAAAATTAGCCGGGGGGGGGCACACATGTAACAGGGGGTCAATTTTTTTTTCAATGTACTTAGGCGTGTTGGGTATAGTTGGGGATAGGCCTTTAAAAATGACATAGAGGTTTCTTCTTTTTTTCATTTAAGTCAACGGTTGGTGAGATAATTAGCTGTCGAAGTCGTAAAAAGTGTGTCCCCCCCACCCCTCTAATTTCCAATCTATGAAGTTCAAAATTCTGAAAAAAAACATGTTGATGTACATTAATAAATCCTTTTGATAATTTTTGTTTTAACAAGATAGGTGTAACGGTTTTTGAATTATTACTGAAAAACTGTCTTGCCAAAACAAAAGAGCGTAAGTGTCGTAAGTTTCCTATAAAGATACGACCTTTTGTGATTAAATGTATTGTATAGTGGTTTTAAATGTAGATAAGGAGGTGTCGGTACGGAACCCTTCGTGCGCGAGTCCGACTCGCACTTGGCCGGTTTTTTAAACACTCGACACTAAATGTAAGTATACTATTACATAGTTTATTAGTCTACGAGCTTAGTCAATGTACGTACGTTCATAGTCGACTCGTATTGAAAGCTGAGCGTTTAGTTAAGAGAGTAGATGCTCCTCTCCTGACCCGCAGCTGTGGCTCAGCAGGTTTTTATTTATTGCTAACTCGGAGAACCTCCTTGGTTTTGTAGTAGGAACAGCAATTTCTTTGTACAACACCGGGTCATGTAGGAAGAATATTTACTTCTTTGTACATAACTGTCAATGTGAGTGGTAATGTGCAAGGAACGAAGGTTTCTTGGTACATTACCCGGCTTTGTACGAAGAATATTTTTTCTTTATACATAGCTAGTAATGTAACTCAGTTATGTACGAAGAACAAGGGTAATAATCGTATGGCATTTATTTTTGAACCGTGAGATCTTCGAGAAGATAAGTAAGGTTTCCAGTTTTTGTTGCACTTTTAGCATCACCCAGGGGTCACGTGTAGGGTAACGGTGGGTACTCCCTACGGACGTGGTGCAACTTCGACTCCCCTATGTCAAGTGAGTGGGAAAATTGACTGTTAGAAGTTCTCAAGCCGCCCGAAGGCCTCTAACTTGGCTTAACGACTTGAAGTATCAGGATCAGTGATGGAGTGATAGGGAGTTACATAGAGAAATGAATTCTTAAGACGGTCGGAGTAATAATGTTTATTGTCTTAGAAAGCGGCGGGTTTTATAGGAAAATCATTCCTTTGTTTGCATGCATCAGTTCATAGTACAAGGTTAAAGAAAATAGGTTGTTATTGTCGGCTTCGTCAAGTGTATCATATTACATTGAGAAAATGAACAATTTATTTATTAAATCGACGTGGGTGGTCTTAGCTAGGTGGTCTAAGGTATGAGTCATTCTATACTACACGACCTTCCTTTTTTTTTGAGACAAAAATAGATGAAGACTGTTTTTGTCGTTATAATATTACTATTAGTTTACTTAAGTTTATCCTTTTTTTTTTTAGATGAATGTTTATACAAATGTGTAATATATAATTTTAAAAAAAAACTGAACATTATTTGCTATTCTTAATTTCTAAGTTTACATAAGGAAAAAAATATATCTGTTGCTTGCTTATATCTATAGGTTATACATTGAAACAATTGATTATACGTAGTACTAAAGTTATGTCTTATACATTTGTTTTTCGAAATTATGCTTAGGTTTTAATTTAATTATTTCCATTGGGTCACGTAAATGTGTAATATTTATATATTTTATTCTTTTTTTTATTTATTTTACTCTAAATATAATCTTAAATTATGCATATACATTTATTTCGCTAAAGTAATGTGCTCTGTCTTATTTGAATGTTTAAAACAGACATCTATTTATTTACTATAATATAAACTTATGTAATGCTAAAAATAACTACTGCGTACTATTGTCGTCACACCATACATATGGTATGTTATTCACAATATATCTTGGTTCGCCTGTTCAATTCATTTACTGCAACTTGATACTGGCTTGCGCTGTGTCTACGTTTCATCATAGGTCAGACTTACACTGGTTCTCTCAAAGTGCATGATGTTTCCTGGTAGCGCATTGAAAAACTGTCCTTATCTAGTTGCATTAAGGCTCATGAACTGCTTAGTTAACTGTGTTGGTGATGGCACTTTTACTTATGAGATATAAATAATATTCTTAACTATTAAACATTAATACTAATAATACATATGTGTCTATACATATGTGATCTTACTTATTACCCTATATTGTAGGCTTTTAAATTTAGTTTTTATTATGTTTTTTTTTTCTAATTGCTTATATAAATTGGAATTCTAGGGTTTTTTTTTTATATATTTTTGTTTTACATTACTTTTAGATTTTTGTTATGGGGTTCGTTGATATTTTAATGTATGTTTTATACTGCGTGGTGTCCTTTTATTTGCAGTGATGTTTATCTTACGTATTCTATTTGCGGTTGGTATGTAATGTATGTATTGTATATAAGTCATATTGTGTTTGTCTTAATGTGTACTCTTACGCCTTTTGGGTCTGGAATATAGTATTTCTCTGAACTGCATCCCGGTGTTATGTTACAATTAAGTAGGTCGCAGTGATGGCTTGGATTTTATTTATTCATTTAGTTGCAATGAGCGATTTGACGCTCCGGTTGTGAAGTTTTGGGACTGTATACACGTATTATTATTATTTGTTGATTTAATTTGACTTTTGTGAAAAAATTAAAGATAAAATGTTACGTGATGGTTGTGGTGATGTTTAAAGATTTCGTGGGAAGTGTGTGATATGTTGTGTGTTGTTCGCGTGGTGCCGACGTTGTTCGGTGAGTTTTTTTAATAAATTAGTTATAGTTTCCCATTTGTTTTTCATTTTGAATTGTATATTTTTTTATTTTTGATTGTTTCATTTATTTTTTAATAAGTATTTTTCATTGCGTTGTTTTGTTCGGTACTTTATACGTCTCTTTACCGGGAATTTAATAATTAAAAAAAAGGTTGCTTGTGTACTTTTTAGTGGAGACGTTTCTGGGCTTGTTTTTAAGTTTTGATTTTATACTCAGTGTATGGTGTTTTAATTTGATTATTTTAGATTCGTAGGTGCATAAAAAATGTTTTTTAATGATTTTGTTTTCCGCGTTTGTTTTATTAAAGGACTCCTTTTTATTTTAGGAAAATTTTATATGAATCCCATATGTTTTTTTTATATGATTTTATAATAGTTCGTGTAAGCACATGTTTTTGTTATGGTGAAGTTTTAATTTTTGATTATACTTTTTTTTTAATTTTGAGTTTTCATTTTATAGTTTAATTTTTTCGATGATTACGGTTTTGGATCAACGTGGTGTATTTATTATTATTATTTGTTTATTTTAATTTTAAATTTGACACTGATATGTCCTTTAAGTGTTCTGATTTTGAATTATTTTGTGATTTCCTTTTGAATTTTAATTTAGGTTTTTATTTTATTCGTTTGCATTGTTTTATATGAACTGTTTTTTTTTTTTTTTTTGAAACTGTTTATTAACTTAGTGAACTAGTATGCTCGCTTTGATGACAACGCTTTTTTTTTTTAGGGTTCTGAAATTATTATATTTGCGTATATTTATAAATAATTTATTTTTTTGTATTAGATTGAAGTTTTATTTACGTAGTAAGTTGATTTTATTTTCGTGGTTTAGGCCATTTTGTTTTTACGTTATTAATTATGGTGAAATATTATTTAGTGTATATTTTTTTTTTTCTTCAACGGGTTTTGTACGTACTTTATATTTGTTTTATCTTTATTTGGTTTTCTTTTTATGAGCTCATATTTCTTGTGACTGTTAAGTCTACGTATTAATTTATTCTGATTAGCCATTTTGACGTCCGTTAACATATTTTTGTGCTTGTCACTTAACATTTTACTTGTGACATTGTAATGTGCATTTTATTTAGTATTATTTGAAGAAAATTGGTACTTGGCATGCAATAACTTTTTGGCCGGCCGACCCTTTTTATTACTGGGATATAAGGATTTAATAAAATAGGCGCGCAAATATACCTCTTATTAGGCGTTTGACCTTGGTAGATAGCTTACATACATTATTATGACCAATTGCCCTCATGATTGATGCTCGATCGAATCCTGATTGGGTGCCATGGCTTCAGTATCTACCTTGGGTGGGTATATACCTCCAGACAGTAGCTTTAAACCCTAGCATAAGACTGGGTATCCAAAACGTTTTTGAATGGTACTTTTTATTTAAAAAAAAATACCTACGCTAAGGAGATCTGTCTGCCTTATTCCCGTAGTACCTTGTTATTTTACGCTCAATGGTTCCACTCGGGTTTTCCGTTGATAGCGTATTTTTTTTTTTTTTTTGCACATATATGTATGGTTTTATTCATTTTATTCACTCAACGGCAACTTTCGGGTTACCGGTGATTATGGTATTACTTATTTTTATTTTGTACTTGTATGTAGTACGTATTCATTTATAGGTAGGTGGTACCTTTCAGACAGTTGTTTTAACACCTGACATTCTTGGTGTCCAAGGCGCTTTGGAATGGTACTTTTTGTATATAAAAAATATACCTGCGCTAAGGATTTACTGACGGTCATGTTTTTCATTTACCATGTTTTGGCTAATTTTTCGATAGATTTATTTTTATTTGTTTATGTTTTGTTTTCTGATACATATAAGATTGACAACGACTCTCAGTTGATCAGGCTGATTATCTAGTGAAAATCTTATGTGCACCATTTTGAAATAATTTTAGTTTTCTACATTTTGGCTAGTTTTTTATTTTGGTTAATTATTTTTTATAGATATTTTTATTTTGAACAGTTATTAAATTATTTGAAGGATTTTTGATTTTATTTTTCATTTTATAGTTATTTTGATTTTAAAACGCGTATTTATTTTTGCTTTGACTATATTTTTGTTCAGAATATTTACTTTAAATTTTACAATTATTTTTCTTCATTTTTGTAAAGCTATAACTTTCGTATTTTTATTTTCGTTTTGATTTTTATCTGAAATGCTTGATTAAACATAAATATATATATATTTTATTAGTTCCGTGTGGATCATTTTAATCCTATTTGGCGTTTTATTTTGTTTTGAGTTTTTATATATTATTTTGGTATATTTTGATTTAAACATGCATGTTTTTCTGTTTTGGTTTGTCATCAAGCGGCATTAAATGTTAATTCTTATGATTTTGTTTCCCTATGTCATTTTTACTATTAACTTATTTGATTTTTTTTTTTCCAATAGTTTATTATATTATTCGTTTTATTTATTTGTTTGCAAACTTTACTGTATTATTATTTTTATATTATGTTTATTTTTTGTTTAATTTGTTTATATTAAAATAAGCCTCTATTTTTAGCTTATTATTGAAATTAAAATCTACGTTTAATATGCTAAGTTACTACATTATTATTATTACATTATTAGCTTAAGTAAACAAAAAAATTATAGATACAGAAATGTCTTAATTTTGTACCTTCTCTCCTTGATTTTTCTTGTAATCTTGCGTGCGGCGCTTGGTAGTTGTGCTCGTGCGAGGGCTGCTGCGCGGCTGTCGGAGCGGTGGCCATTGCTTCAGGTCAGCTGGGTTGTGGGGGTTGCTGCTGCTGTCTTCGTATTTGGGCTGGCCATTCTTCAAGTAGAATTGCTTATGTGCGGCGCCTGATAAAATTGTTTCAACCATTCTAGCGACGGGTGAGAGCGGCGGTGGTGGGTACAATCGTTGTTGCGGCTTGTTCCTTGGATTGGTGCATGGGGCAGGATCAGCTGGTTTGTAGTTCCGCATCTTCATTACAGCTGTGTCGTTGTCTTCTTGTTTTTTATCCAAATTGCGTTCATAAAAATGACGCATATTTGATAGCTGGCTATTTCTGACTTTGGCTGGCGCAGTAGAGCTGGCTGGCTGGCGCAGTGGAGCTGGTTGGTCTGCGGGCAGGATCATCTGGCGTGCTTATAGTTCGTTTCTAGGGCTGCCGGACGGCAGCCCGACTGGCAGGGTCGCCATGAAGTATCAGGATCAGTGATGGAGTGATAGGGAGTTACATAGAGAAATGAATTCTTAAGACGGTCGGAGTAATAATGTTTATTGTCTTAGAAAGCGGCGGGTTTTATAGGAAAATCATTCCTTTGTTTGCATGCATCAGTTCATAGTACAAGGTTAAAGAAAATAGGTTGTTATTGTCGGCTTCGTCAAGTGTATCATATTACATTGAGAAAATGAACAATTTATTTATTAAATCGACGTGGGTGGTCTTAGCTAGGTGGTCTAAGGTATGAGTCATTCTATACTACAGACTGCTGTCATAGACAACAGCCGGGATCAACGGCTTAAAGTGCCTTCCAAAGCACGGGAACGCTCAGTTAGTAACCTCTCAAAGCGGTCACCCATCCAAGAACTGACCTGCGCCCACATTGCTTAACCTCGCATACCGCACGCGGTTCGCGGGCGCCGCTGGGCCACGAGCGCTCGGAGGAATAAAATAGTCGAAATAGAATTTAGTCGAAGTATTGAAATGACTAACTTCACTCTGCCTTAAAATTGACGCAGCCCCGCGGAGCTCCTACTTCTGCGCAGTTTGCCCTTCGGGCATCTGATAATACCTAATGAACCTAACCTACCTATCTGATGGGACAACAATATGATAAAAATATTAGTTCCACTTGTCCCATGGGACTGCTGGGATGTAATCGTCTCAGTTGTCCCATGATGGGACAACTTAATGGAACTAGTGGGATAAACGTAGTTTTACACACAAGGCTTATCATACAATTTCGTGTCTAGTATAATAACACTATGAGGATGCTTTTGAGGTTGCCGAAGCACTGTAGCGCGTCGGATATGGTCGCGGAGGCGCACACAAACGACTTCTACGCGATAGGGAGGAAGAGAATAGCCTCATTATTACGGAGAGTACGATGTAGCAGCAAAAGCCTCATAAGGGAGTTGGCAGAGCGACTTGACTGTCCATTCGCTAAATACTGGATAGAGGTTACAATAGGGAGAGCAATATAATTGTTAGTGTCGATAGACTTATGTTGATGGACAGCAAATATATAATAAAATTTAAATATAAATTAACATAGTAAATAAGATAATATTGTTAACTAACCCACTATGGATCGATTAGGTCTGAAATAAACGCATTATCTTTTTATTTATTTTAAGGTAGCTTGTGGTTCTACTCCGAGCGTACGCGTGGCACGCAACATATCTGTAGAGCGCTAACTACGCGTTTGCGACTACTCCACGCGCTGAAGCGGCGGCAGTTTTCTATGCTGTATATTATAATACCATGAAAGCTGTTGGATATTTAAGAAAACTGGCAAGTTAAAGCTCAAAATGCATTACGCCGCAGTAAATTAGCTCTATGGTAAACAATTTAGTGCCAGACTTGGCACCTTTTCAGATAATCTACGGAACTTGGCACCCATTTATGTTTTGTATTGTTTTGTGTTTGTATTTTCGTGTACGTAAAAAATCAGTGTCGTAACACTTTGTGCTGCGTATTATCCTATTCTGAAACACTTGCAGCATTGTAACCTTTGTTGCCATATTTTGTAGTATATGTTAATGTTGTTGTGTCTGTGTTTCGAATAAATGCCTCATTCATTTATTCTATCATTCATTTAGATATCAATGTTTTTACCAGTGAAGACGACAACCACGCATCGCATATTGAACTTGGCTGCCATTTTCACATTTATGTTTTTGATGGGATTTATTTTAAGGTAGCATGTTTTTCTACTCCGAGCTTACGCATGGCACGCAACATATCTGTATTTAGACTAACTTTGCTACAACTACATGCGTTTGAGCGGCGCCGTTTTGTATGGATACATTGCAATATGCATAGCAAATATTCGAAATCCATTTACGCCCAACGCCGCGGTGAGCAGCACCAAAATAGTTCATATCTACTGCGCTACAAAGCAGCAGCTGCTATCACTTCTACATCCATTTTCAGATGATGAAAATGTATGAACGCAAACCATGATCGCGCCGAAAATGATTTTACAGACCAATGAAGAAGAGCCAGCAAACAATAACTGGGCACGGTTACACATAATTTGAACTTCGATTCTTCGGAAGTTTGTCAGATCCTTGCCAATAATATAGATACAGTTGTACGTATAATAATATCTGATCTGACTGAACTATAGAGAACATTCAAAACTGTGTGGATATATTTTGATAAAAAAAAATTTAAAATAAGATGCTTGTTTTATTTTTTTGGGGGAAAGTTAAGGAGCTCTTCCAAGCCGAGATAATAGTGGTAATTCCTATAAGCCGCTGTAAGAATAATAGTTCGGACAACTATCCACTTCACAGTGTCCATATACAAGGTGTAGCCTGTAATAGGAACAAAAAATAAAACGGTACACTATTGAGCTCCCCAGCAATTATTTCCACCACATCAGCCGAAGGACGTCCACTGCTGGACATAGGCCTCCCCCAATTCCACCATATCAGCCCTAGGACGTCCACTGCTGGACATAGGCCTCCCCCAATTTCATGGGGGGTAAATGCCATAATCGCCACGCTTGGCATGCGGGTTGGCGATCGCAGTATCTCCACCGCACTCAAGAAATGCTGCTGCCCATTCCCCGGTGGTCTTAGTCGTAGTTTTAGGACATACCCGGGTCCCCCAATTCCATGGGGGGTAAATAGCATAATCGCCACGCTTGGCATGCGGGTTAGCGATCGCAGTAGGACCCGGGTATGTCCTAAAACTACGACCAAGACCACCGGGGGATGCGGTGGAGATACCTACTGCAATTATTTCCAAATGGTTTTAATTGAAAAAAAAAAAGTTTTTTTTTTCGCAAATGTATCCTATATGTACTTTGATTCTGATTCTGATTCTGAAAAAAATGCCAAAAATATCGTTTTAAACCAAAAATGCACCAACGAGTATGAGTTATAACTAGATGCTACCTCAATATCAGCAGTGACTGCCGCGCTATAATCTCATGGTGCCAAGATCCATTACTTGGAGGTCATAACTTTAGCGCAGCGTTTCTACCAAGTGAAAAAGATATATTTTTTTTGCACAAGAGGTTACTGCAGATGCTCTACATTTTTTGCTCCTATTTAAGGCCACACCCTTTATAGTTTGGCAAAAAAGTTTTGATTTTAAAAAGTGGCAACACTGTAGTATCGTCCCTTTTTTCTTAGATTGATCTGAAAGGGAAGACACTACAGTGTTGCCACTTTAATTTCAAGACTTTTGCCAGACTGCTAAACTTATATCTAATCCTTTTATTTTGGCTTTGCCGTCATCAAAGATTTTCTCAGTTTGTAGTGCAGAGTGGTGAGCTATACTAACTCCCGTCGAAGAAGTTCCGTGGTGAGACTTATTTTCCCAATAGTTCCGTCAACGATACAAAGTAGTAGCTAGTACGAAATCAAGCGAATCTGGGAGGAATGTTAGTAGAACTGCGACCATACAGCGTCAGAACCAAACATTCGGAACGGAACTGTTTGCAATAAGTCTCACTAGTTCCACCACGGTACTTCTTCCACGAGACTTCTGGAATAAACGGAAACAAGAACGGTAAAACAAGGATTACCATACCAACAACTAATTAATTTCTCCCCTTTTTGGGCTGACATGAAAGACTTGCCAGGTTATACGCTGATTTAAGAACAGTTCAATCATAATATATTGATGAATGTACAATTTCAGCATAAATTTACAATATGCAATTATACGCTGTATTTTAAAATAACAGTTCTCAAATTGTAATTCTGCGAGGGTTTAGCCTTCAGTGTAGAGCCAACATTATTTTTTGTCAAAAAGTTTTCCTACTGCATACTAGATGTCGATGTTATGAGATTCAAGCGCATTAATTTTCATAAAGTTCTGCTATTCCATACTAGATGGCATTAAATCATTAAATGATATATTATTATTGATGCAATATAACTGGTAAATTTATTTTTATATTATTTATATACTATCACTAAATGAATATAATTTAAAATTATAAGAAATACTATAAATTACTTTCACCAAAATTTACAATTGTCTTTGATTCATATGCTGCTTTTAATAGTGCGTTTTGTGATTTTTGGTTGCATGGTTAATTTATTTCTTTAAACATACTAGCGTGTGTTTATTTATCAACATCATTTTTCCCAGAAATGAAAACAAAATGCTTTGATTTGATGTATTATATAGCAAATTTGTGCAACACATTGTAAGAATAAACCATTCGTTCATTTTATCACCTTTGCAATAACGAAACGGCAAGTCTCATTCACTTTGTGAACGGTACTCATCTCAAACCGCACGGACGGAGTTACGCGGTGCGAATTTTTGACAAGCTGCCGTCGGGTCAAAAAATGACATTAAAATATGCCTAACGTTAGAACAATAAGTTACGCAATCAGGCTGCAGGCAACAAAAAATTGCATCAATTAAAATCCGCCTTCTTTTGTCAACAGAACAAGGGGGCCTCACGATAGTGCGACGCTCGTCAAGCCGCCACAAGAGCGAAAGCTGCCCCACCCCCACTGACGAACAGCTAGATCAGCTAAGCTTGGACACTGAGCACTTGCCCGCCGTCGACACGCCCGACGCATGCGATAAGGCCGCACTTAGGTGAGCTTCCCAATATTCTTCATTATTTGTTAGTGACAGATATCCCACGCCCACTTACAAACAGCCAGGACAGCTTAGCTTGGACAGTGAGCTTGTCAACATGCCCATCGCATGCGACAAGGCCGCAGTTATTAGGTGGGCTAACCAATATTCTTAATTGCTTATGTTACAGATAACTGAACACTTGCCACAGTTGTTAAGTTAAGCACTCAATATTCTTCACTACCTCTTAGCGCAACTGCCCCACTCCCACTGGAGGACAGCTTTTTTGCCTAGACGCACCGTCCGCGAAGGCAAAGGGGGACTGGACGGATATGTTGAATTTCTGAGCAGAAAACACAGACTACCCACTAAACCACCAACTATTGTCCAACTAAATCGCTTCCAAGGAGGGCCAAAGGTTTCCTAAACGCATTTTACTTTGACCCTCATGACCGTTCCGTTTTATACGGCCCTAGCTAGGAAAAGCACCCGGGACTATTTTGGGGAAATTCAATCCCGTGGACTTGATGGACGGCGAGGGTCCCCCGACCCACACCAAGATAATGAGATAATGAGTACTTGCCCGCCGACGCATACGACAACCGGACTTTAGTTTAGTTATTCAATCATCTTCTTTACCTGCAGTGCCAGGCAATTGAACTTACACAAAATTAAAACAACACTGAACAACTCACAGAGCAAGGAATGCTAATGACTTGACAAGGCGGGACTTACAACTTTCTAGGATTCTCGTTCTTCAAAGTAAATCTGCCAACGAGTGACTGTTGTCACTGTACCTTCGTTTTTAGTCCTTGGTGGTGGACATAATCAACTATTTAAATAGCTAATCAACGTTTTTTACAGGTAACTAGCATAATTAATTCGGTAGAGTGATATGTAGATGTACAGAAGTAGAGATTAGAATTCGAGTTTCTTTTAGACCCCCGACGCGCAACACAAAAGAGGGGTGTTATAAGATTTAGTATATATGTGTCTGTCTGTAGCATCGTAGCTCGTAAACGGGCCAACCGTTTTTTTAAAACCAGTAATCAGTGTCATTGTTTCTTTCATAGGTAAATACAAGATCGTATATTTTATTCGTTAAGCTATGTAACCCTGAAGGGCACTGTAATATAACTGAAATCTAAATCAATTACGAGAGCTTAAGGCTATCTCTTATACATGTGCATATGTATATATTGAACTTGAAATTAGAATGTCTCGGGCTTTTCAACTTTTCTAAATTGTCAGTCTTATTAATATTGTGTGTGTTGTGTCGCACTTGACTCGGTGGACCGCAGAGCCAGGAGGCTCATTGGCGGCAGTACGGTAGTGGGAAATAAGCTGCAGAGCCTAGCACATAGACGCAAGGTAGCATGTCTATGTGTCTTCTACAAGTTATATAGGTACTTCGGTGAATGTGCTCAGGAGCTTCATGAGCTCATACCGCCTTCCCCCTTCTTTCATCGGATATCCAGACGTACGGCTGGCTACCATCCTTACCTGGTCGAAATTCCTCTAATTCAAACCAAGCGCTTTGCATCATCTTTTATAATGCGCACTTCTAATTCTCTGCCGGCGGTTGTATTTCCGAGTTCATACTAGACCTTTTTAAGGCACGAGTGAATAGGCATCTTCTGGGTGAGCTCGCTTCATCGTCGGCCTCATCTTTGCCCCCTGGCTAGATGCTGGCCAAGAGCAATCCCATTTTTAATTAAAAAAAATGTATTCATAATAAACATTAATAACCTAACCTAATCCGTCATGCGCTCGATTTATTGTACTAACAATTTGTATAATTGAATATAAATAAAATAAGTAAACAACAGTCAACCCACTCATTTGACAATCTAATCCCAATAAGGTCTAGTTCCCCCCTTGGGTTGGAAGGTCAGATGGCAGTTGCTTCCCCAAAAACTCAACCCAACGCATTCAACTGTACTGGCTTGGGATATTGCTAGGATTATGATGATAGTTTTCTTCAACAAGCTGCCAATAGAATAATAGTTTAATCCATCCACCACCACCACCATATCAGCCCTAGGACGTCCACTGCTGGACATAGGCCTCCCCCAATTTCATGGGGGGTAAATACCATAATCGCCACGCTTGGCATGCGGGTTGGCGATCGCAGTATCTCCACCGTACTCTAGGAATGCTAATGCCCATTCCCCGGTGGTCTTGGTCGTAGTTTAAGGACATACCCGGGTCCATCCACCGGGTAACTCCATCATGAATAGTAAAATACTCAATGCTAGACCGAAACAGTATCTTTTGAAGAAATCGTACTATTCTATAGCTAAATTCGTGCAAGATAAATTGTAAAAGTATAGTGTGCACTCTATAGAAATAGTAATGAAAATGGAAATTGTTCTTATTTATAATTATGTAAGTTGTGTAATTTATTGTTGGGGATAATAATAATAATAATTATTTTTTATTTGACATTATCACATTTCAATCTGTTCCTATTTATATATTCTTTAGTTTAATATATTTTGTGTAATTATTTGGGATAGTGCAATATTTCGGGTTTTTTGTTTTTTTTTATTTGACATTATTGCCCATTAATCTTATTATTGTGACATTATTCTATTAATTGTTGTGTAAATTGTATTGTTAATATATGTTCAACACAATATCTATTGTTATGAATAAATGAAATGAAATGAATGAAATGAATGGTGACGATTCGTCTATTTACGCACAATTAAAATAATTAAACACAATTTTTACAATATTGATTACAAAGGACTACATAATACCTTTTTTTATTGTAATGGGACACAAACAGCATATATTACACAAATGTGTAGAAAACAACTTGGTTTATACATAGGCCAAAACAGTTTCCACCGAGAGTTATTACATTTTTGCTCTGAGTACAAACGATGCAGCAAACACCTTTGAAATTTTGTTAAAATTTAAAAAGAATTAAAAATAATAATAATAATGTGGAGAAAAGAAAAAAGAACAAAAGTTAATTACAATTACTTAGCGCATTTTCCAGTTTAAATATTTTACAAACATCCAATATGAGTAGACTTATGTTTCAACAATTGCTTTCATTTCAAAAACAAACTTGTTATGGTTTAATTAGAACATATCTAAATGTGAACTATACATCTTTGTCATCCTATCTGAGCACTCATCGTAATCTTTTATCCTCCCAAGAATTTAATAAGAACTCGCTTACATTACAGTCCTCACAAGCCATGAGGAATATACGTAATCATACTTCAGAATATTGGGTGATGAGAAATTCCTCGGATATCGGTTTACATTTGTTCAAGTTAAGGTCTCGGATATTTTCATTGAATTTCCATCATGTCAAGTCAATTATTCCGGTTGATTTGATCAATTAACCCCAGTAAATCTTGACCCTGATCTTCGTATTAGATACTTGTAATCGGAGTTCTGACTTGCACTGGTACTCTTCAGCTCAATTGGTTAGCAATGCCAAGAACCTAAAACCTCAATTCCGCACATCTTTTTCACATCCGATTCGCTCTCCAATACTGGTATTGTTAGCGCTTGAACCACACGTTTGACGCATTTCAAGGTGTTTCACGCGCTTCGGATCAAAGGCGACGAAGCAAAATAAACCTGAATTTATGCAGGTATATGTCTTTAGCTGTCAACACAACAAATCTTTAGCTGTCAACACAACAAATCTTCAAGTCAATACTGACTGGGTCGGGAACGTGCTTGTGATTCTGGAGTACCAAGATTTCTGTTCCTTCAGGCATATAGCCGTGTAAACCCATAGATACGATGTTTAGTTTTTCAAACATCTTACTTAGCATATTTATTTTTCAAACATTAAGAAAAAATATATAAGTACCAAATAATTCAATATCACCAAGGGTGAATGCAAAAAGGCCTTGAAAGATAACATGGATGTCAAATATGACAATATTCAAAATTCGAATGACACGAACGCAAATAAAAATACCCGTTACACACACACAAACACATAGGCAGCTATGACAGAGACAGAGATTTATCACCTTGACGTAGGTACATGATATGTCAACCAAATGTGTTAGAAAAGTTTCGTGTAAATAGGTACAATTAATAAGATCTTAAGACGAACACTGAACCTTTTTTTTTCATGTCTGACCACTTAGGAAATTAGAATTTTGTACAATTACAGGATATAGAAAAATAAACATTCTTTAATTGTAAGGATCTTTTGGTTCCTTTTTTTGTGTGTTAGTTTTATTATGGTTTTTTATTATTATTATTAAAAATGGGATTGCTCTTGGCCAGCATCTAGCCGGGGGGCAAAGATGAGGCCGACGATGAAGCGAGCTCACCATGGTTTGATCTGGGGGTGATAATTAACGAAAATGAATTCTTGAATATCTTTGAATTGATACGAATTGGGATACTTAGAGAAGATTGCTTTATTTCGTCTGAGGAATGTGCCCTCACAATTAACGGAATTAAAAAAAAAAAATGTGTGCACAAAATCTCCTGCTGAGGTAGTGGATGGTGGAAACAGTGGTTTTACAGTAGGAACCGACGCTAATATAATATGAAGGATTACAAATAATAATTCGAAGAAAAGAGAATACTCTTTCTAAATATATTTTTTGTAACATCGTGACCGGTATAATCCCAATAAGGTTTTGAAACCTTGGGCTGGAAGACCAGACGTCGGGCGTTATTTTTTTAACAAAATTGTTAGGTCTTGGGTTTTTTTTACAAGTTTAGGTTTTAGGTTGTAATAGGAGGAAGTCTTTGGGGGAAGCCTATGCCCAGCAGTGGACGTCATTCGGCTGACATGATGATGATGATGATGACAATGTTCTAACGTAGTTATAACAACTAGATAAACTAGCGCTTGATCTTTTTTCAAATTTCAAAATTATCAAAAACTGGCTACAATGAAAGTCAATATAATTAGCAAATCTGCTCACAAAATTTCACGAAAATCGGTTGAGAAATGCGAACTGTATAGAATTACCGGCGGAGGTCCGCCGGACATACGAAAGTATATTGCTAAAGCTGAAACGGAGGTCTTTGTTTCACTCGGTCAATAGAATTAGATGCAATAATGTTGTAAATTTAAATCTCAATTAACATAAATTATTTATCATACAGAATGTTACTTCACGCGTATGTTAATTTTGCAGAAATCGTCCATCCTACTTATCTAAGTACACAAATATAGGTACGTACCTAACTAAAAGACGACATTGACTCGTTTCGTGAAAAATATATCATTTAGCGCATAAAATGGACGAAAAACATGCAGATTTCCAGACACTCAAGTAACCTCCAGACCGGTTTCCAATAATATAAGCACTGTAATTCCCTTTCTCTCAATTACGCGGTAATTTCCCAACGATTTCACCGACAAATTCACTGTGCGTACGTACCTAGTTAGTCCCTTCAGTAAAACATAATGGGAAATTTTCCACGAAAATTGCCTCCGTAATAAACTCTGAGAACATTCTGATTAAAATTTCTTTGTAACGCAATCGTATAAATTGGGCTCCTTTTGTTTGTACTGCCGTTATCAATCAGCTCATGGTATTTGATGCTATAATCGAGCTTGTTATCCCTTAATAGGGCAGAGGGTAATCCGATTTTTCATTGGTTTTCCATCTTATCTTACAGCAATAAGGGTCAAAATCAGGTGGTAACTATTTTACCAGTGCCCTATTAAGGGTTATCCAGGGACGATTGTAACCTATAAAATATTTGCTTTGTGTTTGGACCCGGGTATATAAATAAATAAATAAATATTGGGGGACAATCTTACACAAATCGACCTAGTCCCAAACTAAGCAAAGCTTGTACTATGGGTACTAGACGACGATATACATACTTATATAGATAAATACATACTTAAATACATAGAAAACATCCAAGACCCAAGAACAAATATCCGTGAAAAATGCACAAATAAATGCCCTGGCCGGGATTCGAACCCGGGACCTCTAGCTTCGGAGGCAGAGTCACTACCAACTAGGCTAAACAGGTCGTCGAAAGGGTATGTCCTAAAACTACGGCCAAGACCACCGGGGGATGGGCAGCAGCATCCCTGAAGTGCGATGGAGATACTGCGATCGCCAACCCGCATGCCAAGCGTGGCGATTGTGGCATTTACCCCCCATGAAATTGGGGGATGCCTATGTCCAGCAGTGGACGTCTTTCGGCTAATATGGTGGTGGTGGGATTGTAACCTAGTTGGAAAGGGATGGAGCATATGTCAACTATTGATTCTAAGAAATAAATCAATGATTAAATAAATTTACCTTGTCCCATTTCTGTCATTTTTCACTACCTATGTGTCCTATTACTGCGTTACAATCGCAATATAAATGAGGGAGGTCTCGAAAAGACATGATTGATCGAGATATCACGAGTCGTTGACAATCAGAACTTGTATTGAAAACCACCCTTCTGTGCCTGTCATATCATGAGATTCATTGAACTGATATTTAAATCATCTTTCACAATTATTCTATTATCAGTATATTTTAGACTCATATCATAATCATAAATTCAGTGACTCGTTAAGTACCTCCTCGGCTTTTGTGAATATATTTCAATTTCTGTGAATAAATTAATCACCTATAGAGACTTTATTAACCGACTTCAATAGAAGGAAGGAGGTTCTCAGTTCGTCTGCATGTTTTTTTTATGTATGTATGTTCCCCGATAATCCTTGACCACATTGGCCGATTTTGATAATTCAGGTACCCTCTAGTTGAAATTCTGATGATGGGATCCAGGAGGAATTGATGGAACTCCTCACATTTGATAGGCATGCTTATGGCGATTTCTGTATTTTATGTAGTTAATTGGAGTTGGTTTTATTTGTTTATAAATGATATATGCATCTCTTTTATATTGTCAGTTATCCAATTTTCAATTTTAACAAATTCGTCATTATTAAGGATGATAATTGTGTTTTCTTTGAATCTTTATAGTTGTATCAGTTGTATAATTTGATTACCTAGTTTACGATACAAAATAAGACCAAACTACAGCTTTACAAAGTGGGCTCTGTAAAAGGAGCAAATACCGTAAAATGGGGTGAGTAGGGTTCACGGGGAGAGTTGGTTTATGAATGGGGAGAGAAGGGATAAATGGGGAGTGAGATGGGATTTTAAGGCTACTGCTACAAAAATAATGTATTCCTATTTAAAATGGAGCTATATTAATACTCGTTATAAAAAAAAACTATCCAAAAATACTTAAAGAACGGGCACAATCAGACATCATCCTTTTATACAAAAAGGGAAACCCTGCTGACACTGGTAACTATCGCCCATTTAACCTACAGCCAAATATATATAAAATATTTGCTTCCTGTTTGGATGAACGACTTGCGCCATTAACTGAACGACATCAACCACCGGAACAAGCGGGCGTCAGGAAAAACTTTTCAACCTTGGACCACATCCACACACTAAATCAAGTTATTGAGAAATTTGAGGAACTAACTAGGCCACTCTACTTGGCATTCATTGATTATTCGAAGGTCTTCGAGTCTATTTCCCATAACAGTATGTGGAAAGCTCTGCAGGAATGCGACATACCATCTGAAACGATTCAACTTCTATAGGATATTTACAAGAAAAGTGTAAGTCGCGTAAAGTTAGAGACTGAAGGACCTGATAGTAGTATAATTGTAGAGGCGTACGACAAGGAGATCCTTTATCGCCACGAAGTTTCATCGCTGTCCTAGAAAGCGTCATGAAAAATTTAAAATGGGAAAACCAGGGAATCTATATAAACGGGCACTATCTAAGTAACCAAAGATTCGCCGATGACATCATTATTTTTTCGGAAACTGCATCCCAACTAGATAACATGATTAATGACCTATGCAAGCTACGAAGTTGGCGTAGAACTAAATAAAACAAAAACAAAAGTGACGACTAACAGTACAGAAATCCCGACCAACATAAAAAACTACATACTACTAAACAAATATATTTTAGTAAAACTAGACATATAGACGAAATAATCAATCTGACCTACAACAAATACTGGAGTAATAGAGAAATATTTAAATCAAGTCTTCATATTAACGGAACGTACCCAAACTACGTGATTCGTTTAGGGGGGGTCGTCAAAATACCACTCTTGGTCACCGGGGGGAGGGAGGGGGTTAGCATCTCGTCACGCAGCTAGTAGAATATTTTTGAGAAACATTCTAATTGAAGCGGACTCACGCGCCACGGTTTACCCCACCACTAAAACTTCTCCAGTTTCGACTTAAATACATACAATTACAATTTACCTACGCATGCACTTTCGACGTCATGCATTAGGGGCCATATGAGAAAATACAAACAAGAGCCATTTTTTTAACTTCCCGCAAAAAATGATTAATAAATTAAACTACGTGAAAACTAGAGGGGGATGGTGGGGGTCTTGGCATATACTACGTTGGTCACGTAGTTTGCGTATGCTCACCTCAAAAAGAAAGCACTTGATCCTGCATCCTGCCATGTCTTTCATACACTAGCCAATCCTGGATATACAAAAAACGCACGAGTAGCAAAATTCAATCATGCCAAAGATCGATGGAGCGCAGTATGTTAAAGTTAAAAAGATTAGATAAAAAACGAAATACTGATATTAGGAAAATCACGAAAGTACAAGATGCTCTGGAACATTGTAGGAAACAAAAATGGAAGTGGGCAGGTCAATATCGCCCGTATGCAGGAAGACAGGTGGACAAAACAAGTCACAGTTTGGACAGGACCGCCTGGCAAACGCTACAGAGGAAGAGCTATCGAGAGATGGGCAGACGAAATTAAAAAACAGCAGGCAATAATAACTGGGTTACCACTGCCAAAAACCGAACTACTTGGAGGAAAATGGAGGAGGCCTTCACTCGACGAGAGGTCCTTAATATGTAATATTTCTTCAAATGTTTATTATCTGAAACTTATATTGTATGATTATATCATACTAGCCTTTGCCCGCGGCTTCGCCCGCGTACGAAGCGAATTTTTTAACCGTCTACAAAAAACAGGTTCGTATGTTTGTCCACGATTATCTCGCGTTTGGCTGAACCGATTTAGATGCGGTCTCCAGGAAAGTAGTTGTTACATTCTGGGGGTTTCGGTATACGAAGTTTGGTGATTGTGATTCATCAACAGATGAACAGATAAAAAGTCAGTATACATTCTGAGAATTGGCAAACTGTTGAATTTCATTTGATTTTGGCAAAAATAAGGATCAAAACTATTATCATACATTTCCGAGAGGCCGAAGGGGAAAGGGCCGATGAAATAAAAGCATGTCTTAAATGGCCCTTAGTAAAAGTATCTGTGTACTACAGTAACACCAATAGGTCTGTAAACGACCAAGCAGCGCGCAGCGGTCATAAACTCTGGTCCTTTGAAGTACAGAAATACGGCTGATTCAATATCACGTGTAACATTTATTTTTCCTAAAATTAAATTTATTAGGTAGGTAGACTTTGCCAGTTCCCATTGGAGCATTCAAAAAGATAATTTGGCCTCACTTCCATTCGCACTCCTTACTGTCAGTCCGTTTGTTACAACCAAGTTGCTTTTACTGGACCGATTGAATTGCAATTTGGCACAAACTATCAAGAATTTAGAGCGCTCGTGGCCCAACGGCACCCGCCTACCGCGTGCGGTGTGCGAGGTTTAGCAATGTAGGCGCAAGTCAGTTCTTGGATGGGTGACCGCGTTGAGTGGTTAATAACTGACTCTCGTGCTTTGGAAGGCACGCTAAGCCGTTGATTCCGGCTGCAATCGTTAAGCCAAGTTAGAGGCCTTCGAGCGGCTTGCGAACTTCTAACAGTCAAGTTGCCCACTCACTTGACAAAGGGGGGTCGAAGTTGCGCCACGTCCGTAGGGAGTACCCACCGTTACCCTAAACGTGACCCCTGAGTTGTGCTAAAAGTGCAACAAAAACTGGCAACCGTACTTGTCTTCTCGAAAATCTCACGGTTCGTAAATAAATGCCATACGATAAAAAAAATCTAAAGGTTGATTTAAATGGAAAAAAATATCGAAAGCTCTATGTTGTTTTTAAAAGCAAATCCATAGAATAGATACCCCACGCGCCTATATAGTAACATTAAACTTTTTTGCATACAGGCATGTATGGAGTGCCATCTTTTACCTCAGATTCGTATTAAGAGACCTCTCGGACGCTCAGATATCGATTTTGAACGAAATCGGGACGAAAAAATAGAAAATCAATATGGCCGCCACTTTTACTGATTTTACCTCGGATTCGTATAAAGAAACCTCTCGGACGCTCAGATATCGATCGACTTTGAACGAAATCGGATGGAAATGAAGAAAATCAATAAGGCTGCCACTTTTTACAAATTTTACCTCGGATTCATATTAAGAAATCTCTCGGACGCTCATATATCGATTTTGAACGAAATCGGGATGAAAATGATAAAAATGAATATGGCCGCCACTTTTCCTAAATTTTACCTGGGATTCGTATTACGAGACCTCTCGGACGCTCAGATATCGATTTTGAACGAAATCGAGACGAAAAAAAACAAAATCAATATGACTGCGACTTTTTCCTACTATTACCTCGGAGTCGTATTAGGGGGAGCTCTCGGATGCTCAGATATCGATTTTGAACGAAATCGGGACGGAAATGAAGAAAATCAATATGGCCGTTACTTTATTCAAAGTTTAGGTACCTCGGATTCCTATTAAGAGTCCTCTCGGATGCTCAAATATCGATTTATGTCGAAATCGTATCGGACGGCACTGATTAATAAAACCACTTACAATACATTGAATCAAAAAAGGTCGTATCTTCATAGGGAACTCACGGCACTTCATGCACCTTTAGACCTTATAAGGAACTTACATGCCAAATTTGGTAACTCTTGAACCAGCAGTTTGGGCTGTGCGTTGATATGTCACTCACTCAGTAGTCAGTTTCTTCTTGCAATTTGGCACCTACTTTTAAGTTTTCATGCCCGCAATATTAAATTTCAAAATCAATGCCATTTTCGAAATTAACGACCCAAAAAATCATAAAAATCACACCCATATTAATATTTAGACATTCCAACCCCCTCGGACCCCAACAGAGGGGATGGTATTTCACGTCCTCCACATGGGATTTTAAAATCATTGTTGTTTTCGTAATCAGCGACCCGGTAAACCATAGAAACAACACCCATATCGATTTTCAGAATTTGTCACCAGATTTCCCCCTTTTTGGGGTTGATTTCTCAAAAACCCTGAAACACATGTTTACTCAATTATCGTTAGAAATTCTCCTGTGAAGTTTCGAATAAAATAATCCAACTAATCTTGATTTCCCTTACAAACTTCGGACCCCCATTTCACCCCCTTAAGGGTTGAATTTTGAAAAATCCTTTCTTAATGCACCTCAAGACCTTATATGGAACCTACGTACTAAATTTGGAATCTCTAGAACCAGCAGTTTGCGCTGTGAGTTGATATGTCAGTCACTCAGTCAGTCAGTTATTTCTTGAAATTTGGCACAACCTATCAAAAGTTTTTATGTCCACAATATTAAACTGCAAAATTGATGCCATTTTCGTAATTAACGTCCGAAAAAAACCATAAAAACGACACCCATATTAATATTTAGACATTTCATCCCCCTCGCACCCCAACAGGGAGGATGGTATTTCACGTCCTCCACGTGAGATTTTAAAATCATTGTTGTTTTCGTTATCAGCGACCCGGTATATCATAAAAACAATACTTATGTCGATTTTCGGAATTTGTCACCACCTTTCCCCATTTTAGGGGTTGATTTCTTAAAAAACCTGAAACACGTATTTACTCATTTATCGTTAGAAATACTCCTGTGAAGTTTCGAATAAAATAGTCAAACTAATCTTGTTTCCCCATACAAACTTCGGACCCCCATTTCACCCCCTTAGGGGTTGAATTTTGAAAAATCCTTTCTTAGTGCACCCCTAGACCTTATAAGGAACCTACGTGCCAAATTTGGAATTTCTAGGATCAGTGGTTTGGGCTGTGCGTTGATATGTCAGTCAGTCAGTTTCTTCTTTTATATATTTAGATTAAGGAAATATATAAGGCTATAATAATAATAATGTAAAGTTGGACAACTACAGAACCCTACATTGCGCGTGAACCGAAATGCACTTAGCTGGTTTCTTTTGTGCGAGAAAATGACATTAAGATCTACCCGACATACTTTTGAAACGTTCCGTATTCGACAAGCTGGGTATCATAAGATTTCGCTAAGTATACACGTGTGCTTAAAGGCACATGAAATAATAAATTAATAAAAGAATAAAATATAATTTAAAGCAATCTTTATTGCATTTACCTACAATACTAATTTACCTATATTTATACAAATACATTATTTTTATTAATTGTCCTTGAAATACCCCACAGTGTGTACTTTGCGTCGCATGCGGCTCATGAAGGTCTGCACGGCACTCTTACTAAGTGTTGCCATTTGGTTCCGTTTGTTCCGTTTTTCGGAACTTTTGACACCCCCGCGGAACTTGGAAATAACTTTAGATTTTAGAACAATTTTCGAAACTTTTCGCGCACTTATTAAAATCTTCTAGAAAATACATAGTAAAGTAACAGTTAATCTTTAATTGATTAAATAAGCAACTTTATTTCTATATTTTTTTTTTACATTATATTCAAATCTATACTTTATGAGTCGAAATAAAACAAAACTTTATCTTCAATAAACGGTATGTGTATCTAATTAAATTGCATTATTTATGAGTATTTCTTGTTTTTTTTTAAACGGAAGATTTCAACCTAAAATGGAACTTTTTAGGAATAGCGATGTAATTTTTAAGTGAAGTAACCTGGCAACACCGCTCTTACTATACTTTTTTCCAACCCAAGTCCATATTTTTTGGCAATCAGCCACTAATTTAACTTGTTCCCCTTTCTTTTATAAAATCCCTTTCATAATAAGTGAGTTCAGAACAATCGGAGATATGCACCGTTTAGATACCACAGCAACACTATTCTGATTATTCCATTCAGCCTCTGCTTTTTAGCATAGGTACAGATAGCGAGATTAGGCCAAAACAATGACTGTGAACCATGGCTTCTTAAAAGGGGTAAAAGACGCTTTTGCAAACTTTTTTTTTGTACGTTTCACCGTTCACAGTCCCTGTTGTGATAAATGAGTGGCGTCGTTTGCCACAGCTTCAAATAGCTTGCCACAACTGGAACTTTTTGAGAAACTTCGATCTCTTTTTTTCATCTTACAATCTTTAGGAGCATGCTTTCTACACTCACCGTTGTGTAGTACTTGCCCCGATATCTGCTCGGAGCCTGATTTCATGTACGTCTCGTTATCCATTACAACGCGTACAAATTTTGTTAAGAAATCATGGTAAAATTTTGTGCCCTTCGTTTTGCGGACAAATTTTGCTTAGCTTGGCGATCGGGTGCAGCTTCAGCCTTGAAAGATCTTAATTTAGCCCTTGACTTAACTTTCTGTACATAAGACTGCGATATTTGTGTCTTCTTCGAGACATCAAGTCGGATTTGTTGTAAAAAGCTGCGAAACACGGACTTTTTCTTCTTTTTTTTTTCTTTCACTCCTTGCTTTCCTCCACTGCCCGAGATCCGGTCTAACGTTTAATGTTGCTGGAACATTTTAAAAACCGAAAAGACGGTGATTCGCGGTTTTTTTTTACAATTTTGACAGTGTTCATTAGCTAAAAGGGGATTTTCTGTGTGTTCGTGCAATATCATTTCCGAACGCTGAAGCTGAAGAGTTCGAATTCAAATTGTAAATAAAAAAATATAAGTACTTATGTATGCCCAAATTTTGGCGTGTTCCCTGTCCAAGGAATTTCAAGAGATGTAATTGCCTGGATCTCTTAAAATAAATATTATTAATGTCCATAATATGCTTATTAGTTTGTCTCACACGTTAACAGCAAAACAGCAGCGATCGACTCATTTTCTCATAAATATATAGTTGTTACCTGTTTATATAGTATATAGTAACCTAACCTATATAGGTATAGTGTGTGTAGTACGTCGATGAATAGTGAACGTTTATCCCGAAAAATGCACGATTCCCGAGAGACCCGCGTAATTCCTTTGCCACGAGCGAATTTCCACTCAGACATGCTTATCTGAAAGAAAAATGTTTTCAGATCTCTGTTATCTTAGGATTTCTATTTATAAAACTACTTTAAGATGTTACCTGTGATTCAAGACACAAAATTTCTCCGCAATATATAAATCGGCGACGCGCCTAACGAACTGGTTACAAGTTACAATATATATTAAGCCGTGCGAATAAAGAAAACATTCTAATATGGCGGCCACTCTCGCGTTATCTCGCTCACACTACCTTATGTCATTGTTATTGTATAAGTCACCATTTAAAAATCTATCACCATTTATTAATTGGCACGGGACGTCTATAGTCTAGATATAATTTGTGATTTAAATCTGATTCATTCAAAATGTCGCTTTCCATGTCATAGAGATGTAATTATTTCATGTCTCTATTTTAAAAGCAAAATTAGACATGAAAGACAGCGGTATCCGACTGATGTCTCGTTCTGTCATTAACAAATGGAATTTCGGCCATGTTTGTCTATTCCTAGATTATTGCACAATCGCAATTAAATTAAATTGAAGAAACCCGATATTGGCTAGCATTGAGCGCAATTACCTGCCTCGCTCAATCCGGGATTTAATATCTATTCATTCGCGTAGTTGGCTAACATCAATTGTGAATTACATAATGGTCATGGGAGTAATTGTAAGTGATATGTATACTCGTAGGTATCGGCGTAAGATAGCGGAATACGTAGGTACTGTTGCGAAAAAAGGTTTTACGCGAAATTTGATCCGCGATAACACGATATTAATCCGCGAGTCAAATCGTACTAACTAAGGCTAAACAGTAAATACAACCACCTTTAAGACTTTGAGACAAAATAAATTACAACACCCTCTGTTTACGTCGGGGATTCCAATGACTCGCCTTTGTATTTCATATACTTATATATATCTATGAAACTTTCAAAATCAAATCAAAATGGACTTAACCAAAAACATGCTTGAAGCTATAAATTCTTATATAGTTCAGTTGAGGGCCCTTTCGGTTGCATTTCGACCTTATGGGATCTTTTATGCCAATGCCCTCTCCTTTGTACCTACTACAAGCATCTGTCCAATATTTCCACAATCAGTGGGAGTAACTACTATTAATTCCTTTGGTTTTGGGTAACTTGAAGCCATTATGATCTCATTCAAAAAATTCTCAATTCAACTACTAATAAATCAACAATATGTACGTTGTTGTGAGATATGTTTTGGAGACATCAATAGCAATTTAGCAGTATATAGGCTCACATGCCGGAACAGACACGGTCAAGGCCAAGTGCGTTAATCTAAATTAACACCCGCTGTCCACAAAACAATAGGGCCAGCAAAGCGGCCCTTCGTGCATTCCACTGGATCGATTGAGTCCCGCAAATGAAAACGAATAGTCAGGATTGTTTTTTTCTCAGTTTTATTGCTGGCCTGGTTTTATTGGACATTTCGAGTTTATTACGTTGCGGTTCTTTTTGAAGAGGGGCGTTTCGATTGGGTATAGGAGCGTTTTATTATGGTGTCTTATATGATGCTGTATGACTCTGTTTTTGCTTTGTTGGAGGTTAATAAGATATAGTACTGTTCTTATACGGTTCATACGTACGATAGTTTGGGAGAAATTATAAGCTTAGTTTTTGAAACCATAGCAAACCATATACGAAATGACAAAACTTGTTCCTTTACATATACGTCTGTATAGCCCCTATATCAGTATTAGTGTGATTTTAACTTGTTTTATTTCACCAACTAAAATACATTTCAACACCAATACTGTACCAATTCTGTAGCCAATACTGTTCTGAAAAACAAAAAAGATAGTAGGTACTCACTTTATATTGTTAATTTTGCCCTTTAGATATTATCGATAGCCACCACACGAGTTATCCAGCGCGGTTTTGAATTTTACATGCGTGATTATGCGTTTGCCACGAGTCCTGTGAACATGGTACAGTCAGCATCAAAAGTAGCTACGCATATGAAGGGGCCAAAGCTCTTATTCCCAAGTAATAAAGACTTTTAAAGTTTTCTAATGCTACTTTTGATGCTGGCTGTACGACTTATTTGTATAATCTGTTTTACAATCTAAATGAAAGAAAACGAATACATTTTGGCATCTAAATATAGCGATATGGCGATAGTTTAGCAATGTAGGTAGCCTTAGATTTCATAATTATAACATAGTGAAGTGACCTATTTCGACTTGAATGGTAATAACTTGTTGTGTGCCCTAACAGGGTGTCATGGAATGACTTATAATTAAAATGTAACATCTTATTATGTATGCATGACATTACAATGAATAAATAAATTAATAAATATAAATTCTAACGTCTAGACACAAATTTTAATTTGGGACTGCCTTAAAGTTGATAGTCCTGTGAAACTGTATAGGAATTCAAAGAAAAAAATGCGAAATGCGTTACAAATGAAACAACGTGACCTTTGTCGCTGCTATTCAGTACAATTAAACGTCGAAAATGTGTCCTCATCTCTCTATAAGTACCTTTACCTCTTCAGCGTGTTCATAATTAACTAATAATAACTAATTTCTATTTTCTGTTTGTCCACAGGTTACGCTATCTCCTTAGACAATTAAATAGAGGCGAAATATCAGCAGAAACACTACAAAAAAACCTACAGTACGCGGCGAAAGTTCTTGAAGCAGTCTACATAGATGAAACCAAGTACGTACAACATTTACAAGACTTTATAATATAACATTATAGGCAGTCATTTTGAACAACTGTGCCCTGAAAAGTTAAAACTATTAAAATTTTAAAAGAATATATACATGGTCGGAAGGCAATAACATTGAATGTAATATAATTCAGTAAAACATACGTATATGCAGCCACTAGCCCAAAATGGCATTAAGAACCATGCTTTTTTTTAAATCGTCCACCAAAGGGTAATGCGCAATTCTCTCAATACATTACGTGCTACCATATCAAAATTCATTCAAAGTTTTGATCGCTAAAAACAGCAGACTGGACATGTTGACAAGTCTAACCTAATCATTTATAAAGAAAAAAAAGTATCTTTACATGGCACAGTTATTAAAACAGACAATAAATTGAGAATCTGTCTCATAATCTTTATGTTTCAGATGTGTAGCCGACTACATATTATATAAAGCATCGAATCTAACAGTGCTATTTATATATGTACATTTCAATCTCATTCTCACTGTCATGCCAATTGCATACCCTCTAATATTCTACGTATAAAATGTCTGAGCATTTTTATTCTTTTGACATCTGCTTGATTCGTTCAGGCCTACCTTTTGGCAATGGAATGCCCGGTACTTCAATTTAGTATTCTGAATGTTGCCTTTTGGTGTCACTGGATCGCAAGGGCGAGTGAAAATAATTGGCAAAAGAACTCGTCTCTGCTTCAATAGCTTTGTTAAAATACTTGTATTGTAGCTTCCTCGTGTGCGAGGTATTCTTGTGCGACTTCAAGGACAGAATTTGTATCATTTTTAACACAATACTGAACTTGTTTTCGTTATAACTGAAATACATATACCTCAAAAGGGCAACTTAACACATCGAGTTTAAACTTCGGTTTTAAAATAGATATACTATATAGCTCTCACTACAATGAAACCTAATAATACTTGAATTTAAACTTTCGTGAGTCATTTCAAAATTATATTACGCAAACGGTTAGAACTCACGTATAAATTGTCACTCCGGGCGACAATTTATACGTGAGTTCTAACCGTTTGCGTAATATAAACCTAATAATATTAATTATTAATAATTTATACGTAATTTTTCTGCGTAATCGCATCAAAAATGAGGCCATCCGCTGAAGATCAAATGAACTAGTATAGCCCTCCGAATGGCTAAACTTACGCGGCAGTGGGTGGGGCACATAGCACCTATTTTTAACTGTATCAAAAAATTTGGCTGGTTGATAAGGTTTTTTTTACCGCTGCCCAGCGCCATCGTGGAGGTTGTAGCATATATCGTCTCATTCATGAGAGTATATTTGTGCCGTGTATTCTATGACCTCTTAGAACAGTTTATAGTTTATTTTATACTATAATACATGTCCAAGTGCATTCAGTAAAGCCCTCCCATACCTTGAGATATAACTATATAAAACTACTAACAGGCTTATGCCTGATTTGATCAAGACTAGCCTCTCTACTACGATTGTATTGTAGCTTCCTCGTGTGCGAGGTATTCTTGTGCGACTTCAAGGACAGAATTTGTATCATTTTTAACACAATACTGAACTTGTTTTCGTTATAACTGAAATACATATACCTCAAAAGGGCAACTTAACACATCGAGTTTAAACTTCGGTTTTAAAATAGATATACTATATAATAATAATAATAAGATTTTATTTCAGACATGAGTCCATACATATTGTTAGTTAACATTACTGCGCCTATAATCTAATGTTAGTGCCTAAGCTAAACGAAATAGAATTTAATTGAAATTGAAATTATTTATAACATTACAAATTTATATAATTTTATTTTTAACTACGTGCATTGCCGTCCACCGGGCTAGCATAGGGCTGTCCCAGCGGTTCATAAACACGCTTAGGATACGGTTGGGACTGCCGCGAAGCCGAGACATGATCCCAGCACTTCTCTTTCTCATGACTGAAGGAAAGTCATCAGTCCGGGCCTCGGCAAACATGCCGGACGCGCTGCAAAATCGCGGCAGTCCCATCAGCACCCGGAACGCGTTATTATATTGAACGCGAAGGTCGTTGTACGCTCTCTGCGTATAGTTGACCCACAGGCTGCATGTGTAGAAAGATACACAAAAGGCTTTAAAGAGAGTGATTTTTACTCCTTCAGTGCATCGCGCAAACCTGCGGGCCAACATATTGCATCGAACGGCCAACGATCTTCGCTCCCGTTCAATGTCAACGTTGTCTTTTAAGTCATCGGTGACCCAGTGACCCAAATATTTAAATTGGCTTACTTGTTTTAAGGGGACACCTGACAACGTAATAGTTGGTAGTGTGTAGGTTTTGGTGCCTGCCTTAAAAACCATAAGCTCACTTTTGTTAGCATTATATTTGAGTCCATGGGCCACCGCGTAACTTTCACAAATTGCTAAAAGTCGCTTGATATATAGCTCTCACTACAATGAAACCTAATAATATTAATTATTAATAATTTATACGTAATTTTTCTGCGTAATCGCATCAAAAATGAGGCCATCCGCTGAAGATCAAATGAACTAGTATAGCCCTCCGAATGGCTAAACTTACGCGGCAGTGGGTGGGGCACATAGCACCTATTTTTAACTGTATCAAAAAATTTGGCTGGTTAATAAGGTTTTTTTTACCGCTGCCCAGCGCCATCGTGGAGGTTGTAGCATATATCGTCTCATTCATGAGAGTATATTTGTGCCGTGTAGTCTATGACCTCTTAGAACAGTTTATAGTTTATTTTATACTATAATACATGTCCAAGTGCATTCAGCCTGCAAACAGTGTTGAGAAGCGTTACACATCATTGATTCAATATTAAAATACAATGTACTAATTAAATGATACAACGTCATGGCATTCAAATATTAAATAAAGAAAATCAAACACAGATCTGTAATAAATAATTATACAAATGTCAACAGGAATAATTCATTTAAATAACAATGGCAAACATAATCCAGATATTTTTTTACACTATATAAACATTTGTCCAGGAGCCAGCCAGTAGTATTGTTTTTAAAACTATTTATTGCCTAGCAGTAATTGTATTTCCTCCGATAGTAAATTATATATCACTTATGCACATGTTAAATATGTTTTTAGCATAAATCATTTTGTGAGCTTGTGGCTTGTAAAGTAATTTCTTTATTTTTTGTCGGATCAGTCTGTGTATTATTTCTCCTCTTTTTTTTACATAAAGGTCGGTGGGTATTCACAAGGACACATGTATCTCTTATGTTGAGGCAGGGTAAAGGAAGAATATGTATTTTTTTAAATAAGAGGACGCAAGAATCGTCGGACCAAGGACTACAAATAACACGAATACATTTTTTTTTGGATTATGAAGACTCGATCTACATCGACAGAGTTACTACTACTATGATGGGTGGTAGACAAGCTATTACAAGCGCGCTGGCCGCTGCCGACCCTTTCGTGATTTTAGGAGTTTGTATTAGCTGTCTAACGCTTAACTGAGCCTGTTCCTGAGTTATAGGAGCGGTACGGGATGGGTGACAAGACTGACGCCCGACTGAAGTTACGCGTCGTTTGACGTTCCGTAAACACACCCTCCCGTACCGATCCCATACCTCAGTAACAGACTCAGTTATGGGTTAGGCCCGTAAAAACAAACGCATGTCCTTCAGTTTCAACAAAACGCATCCACCATATAGGGGAGGTGTTATTATGGCAACCGTACATACGAGTGACTACGGTGTCGCCTTACCATCAGGAAGGCCGTCCTGGTGTAAAAAACCGGCCAAGTGCGAGTCGGACTCGAGCACCGAGGTTTCCGTGAAAAACTTTATAACTAAAAATTTATGGTTTTCGCAATTTTTCCTTTATCTGTGCTATAAGACGTTGCTTCGTACCAAATTTCAAGATTCTGAGTTCACGGGAAGTAGCCTGTAGGTTTTGATTCCCTTGCGAGTGTCGAAAATTTGCGGCATAAACGGCTGTATCTTTTGATTGCGTTGGCTTAGAAGTTTGATTTTTTCACAGCTCTAAGTTACAGTAGACCTGAGTATTTGATATTAATTCCAGCTTGATACCGCCACGCGTTCCTGAGAAAAAGGGTCTTGACAGACAGACAAACCGACGGATAACAAAGTGATCCTATAAGGGTTCCGTTTTTTCCTTTCGAGGTACGGAATCCTAAAACCGGGAAGCAATAAATCTGGTGATATAATGGCCTAGCGTTCCAGCTCCCATATCCGTCTGTAAGTGCTTCCCCCGTGCTGTACAGTCAGCTGTTCATAAAAGTAACGCCGCTGAAGCATTTAGCATTTATTTTTATTTTTCTTGGCACAGGGTAATTGCTTCGGTCTATTTAAAAAAAATATTAATGCACTTTATTGTTGCAATCTGAGTTGTTTATAAATCTATCTACTATCCGTTGGAATTTTCACGGATTTTGAATTAGTTCGGCTCCCGTGCGCCTAATATTATCCAACGCTTGCTCTACTATTCGTGTAGTAGAGGATTCTGTACAACGATCGTGTACCCGTCTCGATCCCATTAATTTAGGAGAAATTGAACGCCATGGGTACAGCGCCATCAATCAGAGCATTCTATAAACTTAGTTTACAAATGTTTTTAATAATAATAAAATATATAATCTAAATACTTAGAGATATCATTATATTCTACCGGTATAATTTAGATTGATATTTATTTATTTATTGATTTAATCTTTATTGCACAAAAGTAAAACTTATAGTACAAAAGGCGGACTTAATGCCATAAAGCATTCTCTACCTTAAGGCAAAGCAGAAATTTTTTGGAAATATTATCGTTGTGTAATAATTTTCTTTTTCTTGGTAAACTTCGTAGATAGGCAAAAGGGGAACGGTATTTTTTTTACATTTTCATTCATGAATTGAAATTTATCCACCATAAAAAAATGTAATAACTGTTTTAGATTGTGCAATTGTGATTGTTCAAGCTCTTTCATATGACACCGCACTTTAAATAGTCACTAGACTTTGAAATTGTACCTCTCCCTTGTACTGGTAAATTTTCACAGAAAATATAAAAAAATATAGTAAAAAGAACATGTTCAATGCATCTGGGTTAACCTTTTTTTTCATAACTAATCCAAGTTTCAAATCGATAGCAAAAGTAGTATAAGGGTTCTTGTTTTACCATTTTGGTACGGAACCCTAGAAAAGGGCTTTTTTTTAATCTTTAGTAAAGAACTTTATCGCTTAGCGATTATGGCGCTCCATTTGGTCAACAACATAATTCTTCTGAACTACGATTAGTGAGACCAATTTTTACTAATTTGAACAGCGCCCTGTCTTCGTCCGATAATGGGAAAGCCAGTGCGCTATTGCATCCGCCCATTCCTGAGAAAGTATATATAGTATCCTAAGCTGACTCCTAAACGCTTCGTTCCGCACACATTCCATTAATATATAGTATACGTCTTTAACGGTATCACACTCTGAGCAAAGTGGAGAGGCTACTTTGTGCATCATAAAACCAAATTTATTCAGTGGAATGTGTCCAGAACTAAGTCTTAATGCCATAACAATTTCTTGACGATTAAGCGAACAATCTATCCATGGTGTATTTAATAGTTCTGGTTGGATCGTTTTGTACCAAATTCCCTTTTGCATTCACCTTTTATCGAAATACGATATTCTTTCCACATTTGGCGGCATTGTTTCTTGATCAAATTAGTACATTCTGAAAAAAAGGGCGATATGTTGCATGGGATTCCATTCCTACAAGCTTCTTTAGCCAAACAATCAACTTGTTGCAACAGCCAGATTTGGCAGCAGTTTCAATGTTTCCCCTCAAGAAAATACTATACACAGGCAATAGAACAATCATTATCATTCCCTTGCCCTTTTCCCATTTATTTGGGGTCGGCGCAGCATGTCTTGTTCTTCCATATATCTCTGTCACGCGTCATCTCTTTATTCACATCTTTCCTATTCATATCATCTCTCACACAATCCATCCACCTTTTCTTTGGCCTACCTCGTTTCTTGCATCCATCCACATTCATATCCAATACTTTTCTGGTTACATGTAACACTTTCATCCCTCCTCATTACATGCCCGTACCACGCCAGGCGATTGGCTCTTAGTTTTTCGGCAAGGGCGCTACTTTCAGGCTTCCCCTTATATACTTATTCCGAATCCGGTCCATTCTCATCACACCACACATCCATCTCAGCATTCACATCTCACACAGGCAATCGAACGAACGACGGTGGCGAACAAGCTTACGGCCTGCCTGATGGTAAGCAGACACCGTAGCCTATGGACACTTGCTTGCGACTCCAGAGGAATCCCAAGTGCGTTGCCGACCCTTTATTGACTTGGGGATGCGCTGTGTTGACCTTATCGTAAATACCACATGATTCATCATCATCATATCAGCCGATGGATGTCCACTGATGGACAAGTGGACATAGGCCTCCCCTAAAGAGTGCCACAATGACCGGCGGCACCACCCTACAACCTAAAGAATTGGAAGGTTGGATTGGATTCGATTTGTGGTAAACCACATGATTATACCTACTTATCTTATTGTGGCTCTAAGAAAACAAATGTAGAAAAACAAGTGCTGCAAATTGTGAAAGAAGGAAGAACGCTGTTGAAGACTATAAAAAATAGACGAGGCAAAATGATGGGTCACTTGTTGCAACACAAACTTTTTCTTTAAAACTCTTCTGGAAGGCAGGGATAAGGGATAAGGGGAGAGGAAGACCGAAGAGAAGTTTCATACAACAACTTAAGGAAAAAGCAAATGTCGTGACGTACAAGGACTTAAAAGTCTTAGTCGAGGACCGAGTGAAATGGCGCGTACTCCACCGACAAGAGCTCTTAAATGCTAATGATGATTGTGGCTCTGTGAGTTGTAGACGTTGGGTCTTTTTTTTAAATTATAGAATTCAAAAAACTAAATCGACCAAAAAATTCTATAGAACTATCGAATCAGTTGAAAAAAGCGACCTCTAGAGAAGGACAGCCAGATGGACATCAAGGAATCCGCCGGATATACGAAAGATATTTGCTGAAGCTTAAACGGAGAGTTTCGTTCGTTTCACTTGCTCGCTCAATAATATTGTCTTACTATTAACTAGCTGTTGCCGGCGTCTTCCTCCGCGACTTCGCTCCTATTGGTCGCAGCGTGATGTTATATAGCCTTCCTCGATAAATGGACTATCCAACATAAAAATATTTTTTAATTTTGAACCAGTAGTTCCTGAGA
Organism: Notocelia uddmanniana; assembly: GCA_905163555.1. Lineage (NCBI taxonomy): Eukaryota > Metazoa > Arthropoda > Insecta > Lepidoptera > Tortricidae > Notocelia > Notocelia uddmanniana. Next base: position 27,364,028 of record LR991056.1, on the reverse strand, counting down.
TTAGCGCGTTCAAACAAACAAACTCTCCAGCTTTATAATATAAGTATAGATTTTTCAAGTGGGTAATTACTAAATGTTTCCTTGCTGACTATACTGTAGAAATCGTTTAATCTAGTACGTGACAGTCTCCGCCATTATTGGCTATGTGCATGTCTGAAACGTCAAACGTCAAAGGTCCCGAGACAATGTCAAAACTCAGAGATGTCAAATAATGAGACATGAATATTTTATTTACTTTAGTAAACGAGAAAGACCCGGTATTGGAAATTTTACTGAAATAAATAAGAGAATAAATAAATACATACAGACGAAACGAATCGTAGGAAACCGTTAAGAAACCAATAGAAAACGTGAAAGTAAATTTGACAGTGGTCCCCGGTAAGTACACATTTCTGCCATGGTGTGCGCTACGATCGCCTAGCTTACCCCCACCACCTACTTCGCACATAGCCAATAGGTCATACATAGATCACGATACCCTCACACGTCTGGATCTAGATCTATTCTCAGTCTTCATCTAACATCTGCCTCGACCACGGGTGACGTATATTGCCTATGAGAAAAGTGTCAAATTATTCTGAATCTCTTGCGGGGTTATTTCTGGTATAAAAAGTGTGTGCGTGTGCGTGTGTGTAGTGTGTAAGTTTGAATCCTGGTTAGAAACAATGTATGAGCCAAAATTTAACACACACATTTAAATGATAACTACAAACATCCAAACTTACAAACTTTCACATGGACACAGCTAATGAACCCAAGTTTTTTTTTTTATTAACGGAAAATACCTTACGGGTTAATCAAGTATACTCAATTTTTACTAGCAGTGGCTTTGTGACTTCGAAAGCTCCCATGGCTCCGCCATTTTGAAAATATACAAAAACCAACCTTATCGATAAAAAAACATTTATAGTTATCGAAACTGCTCACAAAATTTCAGGAGAATCAGTTCAGAAATGCAACCTGTAGAGAACAGACGGACAGGCAGACATCCGGCATCTGGACTTATATATTATTATTTATCTGGACTTATATATATAAATTATTATTTAGTAAACGGGACTTAATCTCGCATAAACGCGTACTTAAATGTATTTACCACTTTGAAGTCACCCGATGTTTCGGATGTGTCACGAAATCTTTGGTCGCTAGCCGACTGATGTAAGCAGCGTAGAGTTTAATAACAGCCGTAGACGTTCTACGAAGTAGGCACAATCAACGGGGATTTCTGTCCGTTTTTGGTAGCCACCACCACCATATCAGCCCAAGCACGTCCACTGCTGGACATAGGCCTCCCCCAATTCCGTGGGGGGTAAATGCCATAATCGCCACGCTTGGCATGCGGGTTGGCGATCGCAGTATCTCCACCGCACTCCTAGTCGACTAAAAAAACCTTATTTGGAGTTTTCTTTTAATTTATCGATCTGTATAGCATACCATTAAAACCGTCATAACCCAAAGAACTTTTTAAAATAAAATGGAGCTCTCAATCGCTGTAACTTTTTAGAGTTCCTTAACCAAAAGGGCGAAAACGGAATCCTTATAGATTCTTCATGTCTGTCCGCCCGTATGTCACAGCCGATTTACTCCAAGACCGTAAACACTACAATTATAAAATTTGGTAGACAGGTGTATTCTATGAACCGCTACATAGAAGTGGCGACCGCGTCGAAGATTCTATTAGACGGCGTCACGCCGCTCACTTCCAAGCCGGCAGCTCTTTTAGGCCAGCTTATTTATGGTTTACATGTATGGTACAATTCACTGATACTTTAAATTTATCATATACTGTCCAAAATACTCAGATCTAAATATAGAACCGAGCCGATGGAAATTATTCACACAACAAGAGAAGTCATGTCCGCTGCTGCGTTCCGTGATTTTTGAGTGACAGGAATTATTTTTCTGCCACGAAGGCTAGTTGTGGGGTCAGCCAGTACGAAAAGAGATCCCGCACAAATTCGAATTACATATGAAACGATGAGTTTGAAGAGTTTCTAGCCTGAACAGTTTCATTCTGTTGATTTCATAGACTGCTTGAGTTAAGCGGAAAAGTAAGAAAGAGTAAGTGTGAAAAGTCTAAAGGTAAGCGTCCACAGGCCCGCATCGCTCAACCAATGATTAACTAAAATACTAAAACACTTCTGCGTAAAACTAATCATATATATTTTTAAAGATTAAGCTACATGGACATTTCTAATTAAATTCACAATCTAAGAGACCCTTAAAAACTAAATTCTTACTAAAAGATAAGCAAAAGAATGCCGACAATTCGAAGAGGGAATAAATGAACTACTTTTAATACATTTTCAATCTTTTCCCGTTAATAAGTTAATTTGAACTCTATCTACTACAAATTAAGACTTACTTTGCAATCATTGATTTAAGTGAGATGCGAGGTAATGAAAGTTATTGGTGGAAATGAGAGTGGGAAATAATCACGGTCGATACTGAGGTTAATGAATGAGCGTGGTTCTTTACCTGATTAGCCACGCCCTTTAGAAGTTCAGGGGCAACCCAATTTGTTTAAAGGAAAAGGACGTTAATTTTAATGTTTTGAAACCGGTTTGTATTTCTTTAAGTCTCTTGTTGTGGAATTAAATTCCTTGCGGTTTACGACCTTTACGTTCCAAAAACTTAGAAGAAGTCGTACATAAACGGTCCGAATTAAAAGAGTCGGATCTACTTATAGAGATTTTTAGAAATGTAGAATCTTAGAGCAGAATGACGTTTAAAAACCTCGATTGTGACAGTACCAACATAGTGTGACATTATGTGACGAAATGCAACGCGTCGGATATGTCATTACACGAAAAAGATGTGTTGTATATTTTGTGGCTGCAAAAGTTAATTAAGAACCTTATTTCTAGGCATCTCAAAAAGCTTTTTTGCAGATCCGACTTTTTAATTGGAACCATCAAAGCATAGCAAAAAACTGGATTGCAAGTAAATACCACCCTAACGTAGACCCTAGCTACCCTTTTTCTAGTTATAAAAAAGTGCCCCCTCCCCCTACCTCTTCCGCTCACCTGATAGATAGATAGACAAAATCCAATCTCATTTGGATATCAAATTCCAACTGACCTCATCCAAACTTCGGAAAACGGAAGATACACGGGTACGTGGTAAAGGACTCTAGGATAGAATGTTTCGCTACTTCTTGCTTGTTCTAGTAGGCGCATAAAATTAGCAAAACCTGGAAATAATTCGATTACTGTAATTTTCTTTTTCTATGATTTAAAGTATTGTTAGTTTTACTTAAAATATAAACAACTAGCTTTTACCCGCGACTTCGTCTGCGTAGAACTCATTCTCGCTTTAGAATTATTTGTTTTCCCATACATCTTTCACCCTTCTTTACACCCTAAGGGGGTGTAAGAAATGCTCTTTACCGCGCTCGGCAAATTTGAATAGGGATTCTTTTTTCAAAACGAATCATCATCATCATCATATCAGCCGAAAGACGTCCACTGCTGGACATAAGCCTCCACCAAAGAGTACCACAATGACCGTTCCTTTGCCATCCGCATCCAGCGGCCACCTGCGACATTTACCAGGTCATCAGTCCACCTTGTGGGGGGCCTACCCACGCTGCGCCTTCTGGTACGTAGTCGCCACTCGAAAAACTTTCCTCCCCAACGGCCAACGGTTCTACGTGCAATATACCCCGCCCACTGCCACTTAAGTTTAGTGGTTCGGAGGGCTATGTCGTACAGCTGTATTATATGTATACGGATAAGCATAGATCCAGGGGCCTTTCAGCTCGAAGTACGAATTTTTCTATGGAAATGTTAGTTTAACTTGTTTGTACCAGATGTCACTGGGTGCTCTCTCTATCGCACTTGCATATTGAAGTGACAGGGATACAACGGTCGTGCGGTTAGTTCTTACTAAATACACAACGCTACGATACATGTAGAGTATTTCAATGGTATCTCTATCTCAGTATTTATATTGTACATTGTGCATAGATCTAGGGTACTTCAACCGTCAATGTTGACGATTGGGCTGCCCAGCCCAAGTGAACTCTTATATCAAACAGTTATTATAGTGTGAAGGGTCACCAATTACGTAAACAATAATACACGACAAAATTAAATTGTATACCGACGATACAAAGACGGCATTGAAGCAGCTGTTTTTGTATTTAAGCATATGAAGACAAACAATTCCAAGGTATCGCAAATTTATTTTGATTTACACGCAATAATAGACCTAATTGCTAAAAGGTTATGCTCAAAAATAGCGTCATTAATCAGAAGGAATTATGATATTTCGGCTTTGACATATCGAAACGTCAGCTTGTTTACAATACGTCAAATTCTGCTATGGCTTACGTTCAATTTATTGAGACGCCGTTGGTTGAAACTTAAAGCTTAGAATGGCGTATGAGGATTTATATCACCCCGTTCCATAGATCATATTTGCACCCCCGATTTCATCCCTTTGAAAGTGATTATCGGGACAAAAAGTATACTATAAGTGAATCCAGATTACACACTGTTAGTATACAAAAAATCATCTTGATCTGTTCAGCCGTTTTTGCGTGATTGAGTAACAAACATCCAAACATCTAAACTTTCGCATTTATAATATTAGTGGGATTAAACATTTTAAGTCTCCGCGTCAATGTTAAAAAACAAAAAAACTAAAGTTTTAACATATTTTGATTTCTTAAGTAAGCCATGATAAATAACTTTGTAATATCATTTAATCAATTATCATGAATATTTTTTGTTTAATATAAATAAATAATATATAAATATTGGGGGACAATATTACACAAATCGCCCTAGTCCCAAACTAAGCAATTGTACTATGGGTACTAGACGACGATATACATACCTATATAGATAAATACTTACTTAAATACATAGAAAACATCCAAGACCCAAGAACAAAATCCATGCTTAATGCACAAATAATGCCCTGACCGGGATTCGAACCCGGGACCTCTAGCTTCGGAGGCAGTGTCACTATCAACTTAGGCTAAACAGGCCGTCAACATTTTATTAGTACTATAAGAGTCATATTAAACAAAAAATATCCACGATAATTGATTAAATGATATTTTTTCTTATCATAATACATGTACTTTTACAAAGTTATTTATTATGGCTTGCTTACGAAATCAAAATGTGTTAAAATTTAGTATTTTGTTTTTTAAACAATGACCCTTGAAATGTTTAATTTTTTTTATTTTAACTATAACTAACAATACTTTAAATCATAGAAAAAGAAAATTACAGTTATCGAATTATGTCCAGGTTTCGCTAATTTTATGCGCCTATAGGCCCTCTCGGCGTTTTCCGCTTACCTTAAGAGTCCGCAGGAAGCTCGGTTCTCCATACAAGCGTAGTTTCGCTTTCATTTTAAAACGCCATGCTGGTATGACATTAAACTTTGTATACACAATGGAATCCGGCATATCTAGGCCGGAAATTAGTATCTGTTGCTTTAAATTCTAATGAAAAAAATACAGCGATTCTTAAGGTTTTCATACAACACCTAAAAAGTCAAAATCTTGCTGTATTTCTTTCTATTACAATTTCTAGCAACAGAAACTAATTTCCGGCCTAGATATGCCGGATTCCATTGTATATACAAAGTTTTATGTTATTCCAGCACGGCGTTTTAAAATGAAAGCGAAACTACGTTTGCATGGAAAAGCGAGTTCAGTTGATTGTGAGGGGGACGTTATTCGAATGCCATGACACCCAGCACAGTATTCTTCTTCAATATCTAATTAAAAAAACCGGCCAAGAGCGTGTCGGGCCACGCTCAGTGTAGGGTTCCGTAGTTTTCCGTCCGTCACATTAAGTTGACATATTAAGTACAGAAACAAAAAACCTTTGAAAGCACGTCATTTCGTTGTGATTTTGTAGAAATGACAGGTACAATAAACACCTGTTTATACGGTTAAATTACAAACTTAGTTCAGAAATTATTTTTGTAATTTTTTCAAAAACTATTAAACCTTTCAAGTTCAAAATAATTTTCCTACAAAGTTTTTATAAAGTTCTACTTTTGAGATTTTTTTCATATTTTTAAAACTTATGGTTCAAAAGTAAGAGGGGGGGGGGGGACACATTTTTTTTTACTTCTGGAGCGATTATTTCCGAAAATATTAACATTTCAAAAAATGATTTTAGTAAACCCCTATTTATTTTTAAATACCTATCTAACAATATATCACACGTTAGGGTTAAAATGAAAAAAAAAAATCACTCCCCACTTTACGTATAGGGGAGGTACCCTAATAAAATATTTTACCACTTTTTATTTTACCACTTTGTCGGCGTAATTGATATACATATTAGTACCAAATTTCAGTCTTCTTGTGCTAACGGTCACTGAGATTATCCGCGGACGGACGGACAGACGGACGGACAGACGGACGGACAGACATGGCGAAACTATAAGGGTTCCTAGTTGACTACGGAACCCTAAAAAGGAATTTGTACTCAGTTAAAGCCAAAGTATTAATAGTACTCATCAATGGCAAATACAAATATACTTTAGCTGCAAGAGTCATTGCGATGGCGCTAGAGAGCCGAATACTGTTAAAAAGATTTTACTGTACTGTAACTAGTTTCTAAGGTGTTCAGCGATGTGACAGACGGGGGACCTCAAGGGTTCTATTTATGCCTTTTGGCAAGGAACCCTAATAAAACACCTGCACATGTTAGCAGTATTAAAAGACTCCTCGTTACGCATTATATCGCAGATTTCATGATACCCGTCAAAGGAGGTATTCTCGCGCGAACTTCTTTGTACACGGGTCGACAATTTGTCACTTAGCAACCAGCTTAATTGGCAAAATGTTTGTTGATTTACCTCACGAGAGCTTAATAAAGGTTTTGCGTACCTAATGCATATGTATTGGCCTCCCTGTCATAAATGGTGCGAGTGAACGAAACGGAAACCAAAATTAGAATTTATAATAGCGTACAGATTTGTATTCGCGCTTCGCTGAAGTGAAATATTAAAGGATGCTGATACAGTACGATTACTTTGAGTTTGACACTACATTATGCTCTTATTCCATTGGATAATCTACTTTAACGCTTATGCAAAAGAGTTTCTATTACAAACACACGATTTTAAGACAGTGAAATTCTATTACATTAGTGTAAAAGTACAATATCCAATGAACTAGGAGCATATGTCAATGTCATATTTCATAGTTTACTATAGAGGCCGGGAAACGTAGGGTTGCAGGACAAGTAGATATTGGCTATGTGCGAAGTAGGTGGTGGGGGTAAACTAAGCGATCGCAGCGCACACCATGGCAGAAATGTGCAATTTCCGGGGACCTATATGTCAACTTTACTCCGACGTTTCCTATTGGTTTCCTACGATTCGTTTCGTTTGTATTTATTTATTTATTTTCTTATTTATTTCAGTCAAATTTCCAGTAAGGGGTCTTTCTCGCTTACTAAAATAAATAAAATATTCATGTGTTATTATTTGACAGCTCTGAGTTTGACATTGCCCCGGGACCCATGACGTTTGACGTTTCTGACGTGCACATAGCCAATAGACACGGATAGAGATACGCGACCTGCAGCCCAACGTCTCTAGCCGAGATTTGTATAGTGCATTTCTCAAACATATGCAATGAAATAAAAAAATACACCACTCAAAAAACAAAAAACAAGTTTGACATTAAAATTAAAAATTTACTTCCCGGCCTAGGCCTTCAATTTTGTATGGAATTCGTTTACATTTCTCTCGAGTTGTTCCGCCTGCAATGTGATGATACTTTGAAGACACAAGTAATGACGAAATTTAATTGCATGTTTGAGAAAAGTAATTTATCTGTGCTGTTACCATTGACCGGAGTATTGAAATTTAGGAGAAATATTCGACTTACTTATAACAATTTAAGCTTGTGATGTCGCGAATCTATTAATGGCCAATGAATTTAGTTATGATACTGCTTTAAAACTGTATACAGCAATTGAAATATTAAATTGCGAAACCCTATTATTGATTCACTGTTGTCGGTTTAATATTATTCACCTTTGATAAAATTTATATTCTTACTTTAAATAGGCATTTTTGTGTTGAACGCTTTTTTGTCAGAGCTAGGCTTATAAAAGTGTACATCTGGAGTATATCGTCATATGGGTACGAAACGTAGACAATGACAAATAAGGTCAGGGAACGGCTTGATGCCATGGAAATGTGGTGATGGCGGCGTATAGATAAAATTAGCTGAACCAATAAAAATACCTAACAAATAGTGCTTAATAGCGTCAAAGAAGGAGGTCCCTGTTAAATACCATTGACCATGACACCAGAAAACAAAAGAGGTTGAAAGAGAGAAAGAGGCCTCACGACGCATGAATTGAAATCTTCGAGCAATACATAACTGGAGTAGCCATCAGCGCATCTCGCCAAACAAAATATTATACCATTTTTTTGCGGGGGCGAGGTAACAAACATAAAAGAACTACGCACACTTATGATAAATTTAAATATTCTACGCACCCACACTAAAACAATCAACTCACGCACATTCAAAATACTACAGTTGAGCAATAAAAGTCGACCTTATTTTCGTTTACATTAGATCCATTAATGGGTTATTATCGGATGGCCAAATTGACCGAAGTCGATAAGGACCATGTTTCAAAGAAATTTAATAAACAGTCGTCCTTATGTCTTTAAATACGGTGACGTCAAACTGACGTTTGACAGCTAGTCCTAGTGGTCATGCATGAATGCTTTTGAATCGTTTTTGTAATCTATGCACGATTTACGATTTGAAATAAAACTTGAATTGCGCATAAAATTATAATAAATAAAGCAAAAATATGCTCACAGTATGTGAAATTATCATCAATTGTTTTTGTAAATTTGATAAAGTACAACGTTTACCCTAAACAGCAGATAAAAATATTTTCACGGAGCTCTTCACACGCCGAAAACGATTTCGAGACTGACTTATAATCGATTAATGAAGTACGTTTTTAATAATTTTGTGCACGTTGTGCCTATTTTTTGGCAGAGGGGTAAGTATACTAATGGCGTCTCATGTTATGTATGCTCTAAGATTGAAATAATTGTTAAAGGTAAAGTAGAAGAAGGCGGATGAACATGCCAAACTAAGGAAACAGTTAACGTGTCGTATCAGACTTTAAAAGGGAAGCCCTAGCTCTTGGTGGTTCTTGGTTGGTTGGGTCTTGGTTGTTTTTGGTTGATGATGGTGATAAACTAGATGGAAAAGCACACACACTAAATTGAGACACTAGTTATATCAGAATGATGTTACCCGCACTTTAAATAATTCGAGTCTTGCTCGTTCAGTCATTGATTCGATTACGATACTCTGCGGTGAATGAATACAAATACGTTATTTAAATGAAGTCCGAAATTCAAACGTAACGTTATCAACTTAACATTGAAATTTGCCATTACTCGCTTTAGACTAATGAAATGAGGTCAACTATCTAAAATTTATTTGAAAATGCTAGGACAAATTCTTCCTGCCTATTATTTTTGCTGTCGTTCATAGAACTCATTCAACTATTCGTTGTTTTGGGGCCCCATTTCAATCCATCTTTCGCCACATTTCCTAGCAGTGGCGTGAGAGAATTAATCCTACTTTTCATATTTGTGACTGATCGTAATTTCGTTTAGAAAATCTTTATCTATGATTATAATTCGCGGCGTTCCCCCCTTTCCCTGCCCATGCCCCGAATTTTTACAGGTATTTCTAAATTTGAATCTGAAAACCCAAAGTTACAGATAGCGTATGTTAAATATGCCTCAAGTTACAGGTACCAGTGACCTAATTAAAATGGTGTATTATGTGGGATATCGTATAAAAATGATCGTCTTAACGGGGTTTTACTGTACATGCCGAATTTACGTACTGGGATAAACCCGTTGAAGAGCACGTGTTTTTGTTATATTGTAGTGAAAAAGTCCCATGGGATTTCTCAAATCTGGTATGCTACGATTTTCGAGAACTGTTATTTCATATACGTGATAAGATATTTTAATAGTTATCATTATTGTCATTGGGGTCAACGCTTATCTCGGTTCTATGTTTAATGCTAAATAATGACATGTGTATCATAGTTTCATTAATAAAAACCCACAGTTTTATCAGTCCCAAACAACTTATAATGCGATAATTCTTTTTATATCTATTTCAAACTTAATTGAGTTGGAATAACCAATCGCTATTTGGGAAAATAACTAGTGCGTGCATGGTAAATACGCAATGCTTCATCATACAGAGAAGTGAAGGACAAAGCTGAATGCAGAATAAGCTAGAAACTACTCCACCGACAAGAGTCAACCTTTTTAATTATATGATGATGACCTTACCTTACCTTGACATTTTTTTTCAACACCCTAATTTCAGACCGAATAGGCGAAAATAAATAAAAAAATGTGGAGAAGTCTAACGTTCATTTTGCCATCATTTCGTTGAAACGCGTCCAGTCACAATAAAAAAGGTTGTTATATAAACAATCGAACGAAAGGTTGTTAAATAAAATACTTAATTTGGTTCTGAATGGAAAGGGTGACATAAATGAAAAGGCGGTTTTAATTAAATTTGCCCACTATTTTACATTAATACGCGACGACTTTTAAATAAGTGGACTATTATTCTTATTACTAGTTTTAAGCAAGTTGTAATGTTGTTGTTGTGTTTCAGAACTTTCAAATAAATCATTGATTCATTAATTCATCACTCATTCTTTAACCTTCCTCTGAATGCGGACAAATTGCAACTCCTTTCACACTTTTTGAAATATTCTCTTATGTAAACTAACCAGGAATGAAATCTTCAGTCCATGAATTTATGGTCGGACAATTTCATGCATAGAACGAGGTGCGGTGGCCATATTAGCATATGAATGCACCTAACCGTGAACTGAATAGTGCTTCTGATTTAAAACTATAGCGGACATGCTAGAAATTACTAGAAGTGTGATATTAATGTAATGTGTCCATACTAAATATTATCAATGCAAAAATAACTTTGTCTATTACCTTTTCAAATTTAAACCGCTGAACGCATTTAGATGAGGTATAGCTTGTGATCCAGGTAAAGACATAGGATAGACTTTGTCTCATTTATTAAGGGATAAAAAGGAGGCGGGGGGAGCGATAGTTTGAATAATTACTTAGCAATTATTTTTCTAATGTGACAACGTTTGTCAAGTTTGATGCGGACAAAGTCGCGAGCAAAAGAATAGTTTCCTTGTCCTGACTTGTGAGCTTCAGGAGGAGCTGTCCTGGCGTGTGGAGGACATCCATACTAGTTAAATGTTATAAAAGTAGCTCTGTCAGTCTGTTTTTACGTTTAAACCACATCCACGTGAGCTTAAACCGCTAAACCGATTGTGGTGATTGAAGTTTAGTGGATAATATGAATTCCAGGTCCAGGAATGTACATGGACATGGGGGATAGACAGTTCCATGGGAGTTGAATAATGAATAATTATAATTTGATAATTATTCATATATTTATTTAGACAACTGGGATCCACTTCTTGTTAGTAAAGGCTTACTTTATGTTAGAAATTTCACAATATTATACTTAAAATGGAGTATTAAAAAACAAAAACTATCAATAATTATATAAATAAAATCAAATTAATTAAAAATTGTCAAACTTATTTAAATTATTAATACATTATTTATAATTATTTAGATTCCCCATTACGTATATGCGGCACTGGTGCATGAAGCGACAACCAGTGCCTCACAAAAGGACCATCAATCCTGTTCCCGATCACTGCCAGGAGGCTGTTGCCGCTGTCCCGCGCTCTGCACGCCATGGACGCGGTGCGCTTACGCATGATGGCGTGAAAACCGTCCATGTGCGCCTGACAGAACATACCCGATGCGCTGCAGTAGCGGGGCAGCAGCAGCAGCGCCCGAAACGCATTGTTGAACTGGATGCGTAGAGCGTTGTACGATTTCTGAGTATAACTAACCCACAGGCTGCTCGTGTAGAATGTTGTGCAATAGGCTCTAAATAAGGTAAATTTAACGCTATTTGAGCATCGAACAAACCTGCGGGCTATCATATTGGCTCTAACCGACAACGCTCTTCGCTCCCGCTCAACATCAGCATCATCCTTCAAGTCCTGTCACTATGTGGCCCAAGTATTTAAACTGACTGACTCGCCTCAAGGGTACGCCGCATAGCTTTACTGATGGGACACTTTTCGGACACTTACTTCCTGATTTGAACACTATAAGTTCGCTCTAATTATGCCGTTAGATATTAACGACTTAAAAATATTCGTTGCTATTTTCTTTTCGACATTTAGAGTTTATTATATTAGAAACTTACTTCAATTGTTAATATATTTTTTTATGTTTTGACGATTTTATTGTGAATTTAACTTTTTAATTAATTATTTCAATTTAACATAGGTACCTACAGCAATTCATTATTTTTAAAGAATAATAATAGCATCAATAAATTGCGCTAAATAATTACCTAAAAATAATGTTTTAATTTATGACGAAGTGCTTGTTGCTAGGCCTATTTAAATGACGAATATTTTGACTGAATTTTGAATTTGTAGAAAGTAGCAACCATATATTATTACCTATATTATCATTCCTAGAAATTTTCGGATACTCTTTACATATAAAATTGTAGAAACATTTGTTGACCCAGTTTACTAAGCATCATAATATTCACAAGAAAATGCAGATGCATTAGGAAAAGTCTAGTTAGTGTTAACGTTTTGTCGCATAAA